>CM038673.1:270706969-271956969 GCA_021605145.1 Aegilops bicornis
TTGGAGATGACGGCGGCCTCGCAGTCGGACATCTCCCCGGCCCTCGGCCCCTGCTGCTTCAAGGAGAAGAAGCGCACCCAGAGATCGATGGAAGGCTCGACCCCCAGGTATCCCTCGCAGAGGGTGATGAAGCCTGAAAGGTGCACGATGGCGCCTGCGCCAAGATGATGGCGCTGGAGCCCGAAGAACTCCAGGAAGCTGCAGAAGAAGGCGCTCGCAGGAAGGCCGAACCCGTGCTTGAAGTGCGAGTAGAAGACCACGTGCTCTGTGCCCTCAGGCCGCGGCTCCCGCTCGCCCTACGGCAGGCACACGGTGACCTCCGACTCCCCCGGCAAGTGCCTAGTGGTGCGAACATAGGAGATGTCATCCAAGGTGACGGTCGAGCCCATCCATGAGCCCGACGGCGGCGCCATCGACGAAGCTGAAGAAAATAAAGGGAGAAGAATGGCGATGAAGCTCTGCTCGAAGCGGTGAGCGTCGCAATACGTGGCGGTCGCAAGAAGCATAGGAAGGATGAAGAGGCAGGGGAGTGCGAGCGAGAATGATTTCTGCCGCTCCCCTCCCCCCGATTTATAACCCACCGTTCGAACATGGGGAAGTGGGATAGCTTGCGCTCGCCCCTCCCACTTCCCCGCAATAATTACACACGTACGCACTCAATCACTGCCTAGAGAATGGCAACCGACTCGCGGACACCGCAATAAATCCTTGCATGTGGGCCGAGGGTGCGCGGCGGCAGGCCCCGGCGCGTCGTGCCGTCCTGTCATGCGCGTGGCCTGTCAGGCCCCTCCGGCTCCCTGGCGCCACGTGGCACCTGCACGAAGCCCAAAGATTGCCTTAAGATTCGACGGACTCTTCGGCTTCCAGCCTGTCGGGGATATACCCCGCGGTATAAACCGCCGGATGTATGACCCTGCTAGAGTTTGGCGATTCACCGGCGACCCAGTTGGACCTGGCGGTTTAAGATTCATTAGTAATCTGGCACGCGGGTCAGAGGAGCGACAAGACCTGGTGGCCAAACGGGCGGTTTATGGAAGGCCGGATCACGCTATGGTGGGCCGGTTTATGAGGAAAGCGTAAGGACTATTCTCCTATAAAGGAAGCAAGACTAGGACTCCACTTGTAATAGAGTAATCCTAATCCTACCAGGACTAGTCATGTAACCCGCCCCTTCAACATATATAAGGAGGGGCAGGGCTCCCCAAAGAAGGGACAAGCAAGAAGAAACAATCTTAGGGCTAGACACAAAGAGGAGAGCCGGTTTACGGCAACTCCCTCGTGATAATAATGAGATCTAGCCTCAAACAGCATGTAGGGTTTTTACCGGATGATGTTTCCCGGGGCCCGAAGCTGTCTAAATCCCTGTCTTGTGTTGCGTCTCTCGATTCCGCTCAACCCCTCTCAAGCTACCACATAGATGCGTTGGCCTCGCGACTAGTCCTGACACTAAGGACATCTGACGTGTTAAATCCACGACAGTTGGCGCCCACCATGGGGCCTGCGCACGGTGGTGTTGAGTTCTTGGAGGACGCTATCCTAGGGATCGAGAAGCTCCGTCCGGCTCAATGAAAAAGTTCCGGCCGGTTCATCGAAAAGTTCCAACTGGCTTGCTGAAAAAGTTCCGTCAGGTTCATCGAAAGGTTCCGCCGGTTCATCGAAAAGTTTCGGCCGAATCATTGAAAAGTTCCGACCGTCTCGACAAAAGGTTCTGTCTGAATCATCAAAGAGTTCCGATCGCCTTGACGAAAAGTTCAGTCCGAATCACCGAAGGGTCCCAACCGCATCGCCGAAAGGTCCTGTCCGAGTCGTCAAAGAGTTCCGATTTAGGCTACAGAAAAGTTCCGGATTATCAAATACTTCCGGATTAGCAAAAAAGTTCCAGCCAGATTATCAAGAACTTTCGGTTCAAAGGTTCCGGATTATCAAAAGTTCCGGCCGGGTTATCAAGAGGTTCCGGTTAAAAAGTTCAGGATTATCAAAAAATTCCGGCCGGATTATCAAGAAGTCCTGGTTCCAGAAATTCCGGCTTAAAAAGTATTAGCCGGGTTATATGGAGAGCTCAGGCACTAGAAGACACAGAACCAATCAACTCTTTTGCCAAAAACAAAAGCAGCACGATGCATTATCCAGCGCTAGCATTCGGCTAAATATACCAGGTGCTATCCTTTCTATGTATTTTACCAGTACATGTTAATCATCCGACAACAATTAGTCTGGCCTGTAATATCTTTGCGCAGGGCAACTATTAAAAAAAGGGGGTGGTGTTATACCACGGATGCACGTTCGGCTGTATCACGCGGCTTCACGGAAAGGGTGTCGCGGTCCGGTTTGCGTCACCGTACCGGCTGACTCGCCTGTCCGCACCACCTTACAACGCCACGAACGACTCGCCCGTCTGCCCTCGCGGCCGGTTCACGCGCCGGCTTACAACGTCGAGGACAAATTGCTCGGCCGCACCGGCTTACAACGTCGGGCCGACTCATACATCTACTCCTCTGATTAACTCGGCTGTGATTAATTTTAGCATCACTGTGGTGATCATCAACTCCATGGCGGATAATTTCTGACCTAACACATCAGGTGATATCCATCTAAAATATATTTTATTACTGCATATTATTTTTGTCAAAGAGCAGTTTATCTTTGCCTTGGTCTGCAATATTGTATGCAGGACAATTATTCATTATACACGTGGTTTATACCATGGGTACGAAGCACGCTCTCGCAAAAGACCTGCCCGGTGTTCGTCCGTGCCACATTACACGGTGAATGGACGCGTGCAAGACGCCGCCCTTACGGCCCGGTTTACATCAGCTTGCCGGGACCGTGCCTACGTTTCACTCGCCCGTCCGAACCGGTTTACAACACCGTGGCCGGTTCATCTGCCAAGCCACCTCTAATACTGTGGACGTCTCTACCTTCCATTTATTGCGGCCTGGTCTACATCAACATACCAGGCCGCACCTGTTTGCATGAGCAAGTCACAGCTTGGGTAGCCCGGTTTTCTTTCAAAATGGAGGCAAATTATCATATACTATCAACCGCCGTCTACACTGGATGGCTCAATGGACAGGCGCACAAGTCGCCGCCACTACAATTTGGTTAAACTCAAATCGCCAGTTGGAAGGAACCATTGGCCGAGTTGCTGACACGGCTCATACGAGATCATTTATAACCCGCCGCAGTCATCACAACCTTCTGTGGATTCACATCGTGTTATCAACACCAATGATATACAAGTTATGCCGGTTTATATCACGGTCAAATATGGAGAGTTTCAAGCCAACTCCTCGAGTCACCTTGAGACTCGGGGGCTACTGTTATTTGAAGGCCGTCAGAAAATTTCCGGCTTAGTAAGTATATGACAGTTACAAAATCCCGGCTCAATGAAGAAGTTCCGGATCATCAGAAAGGATTCCGGTTTAAAATCCGGCTCAAGGGAGGTCAGTCTCACTGAAGCTCTCAAGTATCCGGTTTAGAATCCGGTTCAAGGGAAATATATTCTCCCACAAAGCTCTCAAGTGCTCAAATCTGGTTTAGAAATGTCCGGTTCAAAAAGGAATTAACTTCTCGCAAGTTCGAGTTGAAAGGCCATTAGAAAATTTCTGGCTGGAAATGAAGATTCCGGTTTGCAATCCGGTTCAAGGGAAAGATGTCTCCCACAAAGCTTTGAAGCTCTCAATATCCGGTTCAAAATCCCGGTTCAAGAAGGATTTATCTCTTGCAAAAAGTTAAAGGGTGCCAAAGAAGACTTGCTGCCATGATGCGCGGTCCAAACATGGGTATCATGCCTTATTGGCTTATCATATTATTGGTCACTTGGGGGCTTGGTCGTATCCGAACCATAGCCACGCCCCTTGATCGGCCTAGTGCCACAATATCACTTGGGGGCTTGGTCGGGTCCGAACCAATGCAACACCTTTTGATAGGCGAAAGCCACCAGATCACTTGGGGACATGGTCAAGTCTGAACCAGTCACGCCTCTTGATCGGCCTAAGGCCATAGAGTCACTTGGGGGCTTGGTCGTATCCGAACCATAGCCACGCCTCTTGATCGGCCTAGTGCCACAATATCACTTGGGGGCTTGGTCGTGTCCGAACCAATGCAACACCTTTTGATAGGCGAAAGCCACCCGGATCACTTGGGGACATGGTCAAGTCTCGAACCGATCACGCCTCTTGATCGGCCTAAGGCCATAGAGTCACTTGGGGCTTGGTCGAACCCGAACCATTGCCACGCCACTTGATCGGCATAATGCCACGGTTTCAGTTGGGGACTGGCTGACTTGAACCATAGCTACACCTTATTGGGAGCTTGGTCGTGTCCGACCATGGTAACACCATCCGATCGGCTCAAGAAAGCCTCTTTTTGCAAACGGTTTTATCATTGCCTTTGCTTCCATATTTTTTCATAACTGTTATTTGATTTTTGTTGCGTTTTTCAAACCGACATTGTTAATCCGGTTCGACTGTCAATTACAAATTGGCGGAACACGGTCAAATCTTAATCCGGAGACTATCTGTCCGGTTTGATTTTATGTTACCATCTTATTATGGAGTAAACCGGTGTTCATTAACCCGGCTTGACTTTCAACTACAAGTTGTCAGTACATGACTAATTATGATCCGGCGATTATTAACCCGGTCTGGTTTCGACTATAACTCACCAGCATTATATATGGTTAATCCGGTGTTTATCACAACCCGGTACGGTTTATCATAAACCGGCACAATATGGAAGGAGTTATCAGTACTCAAAATTTGGGTTATTACCTCTACTACAAAAAGTTGGTAAACCAACGATGCGATTCAATGTCATAGGTATGATATATTTCATATTTGATTATTCTTAAGTGCAGCCTTGGTTATAAACCTGGGTTATATGTTGGGCATTATGACCCGTCCGGCGGTAAACCGCCAGGACACTTTAAACTTGTTGTATGCAGAAACAGGTTGAATAAAGCATGATTATAAATCACCGGCGTTTATCAAACCGGCCTAACTTTAAGACGATAAATCACCAGTCTATGATGAGAAATTGTCCGGTGTTTATTAAACCGGCCTGGCTTTGGACTATAAGTCGCCAGTATATATTTGGATTGCGCCATTGGAATCATGCGCTTATAAATCATTGGATTATATTATTCAAATAGCCAACATGGCTGGATTTTTATTATGGTTATTAATATTATGATTGAGGTTTTCAAAGTTGCTTTAGCGCAATGGATATGAATATGATTTATTCTGCAATGGAAGGAATAGTCCCAAGTCGCTGCAGGCTCACGACCCGGCACTTGGGGGCTACATTATTCAAAGTTGAGATTATATCAAATATGCAAGTCTCATGTCGCTGCGAGCATGCACCATGACACTTGGGGGCTAATGCAAAGTCATTTTTTGCTCATCTTATTGAAGACCTGACTCATCATATCATAATGAGCTGGCCCTTGGGGGCTACCAATTGCTCATGTCAACAATTCAAGTCTAAATGATCATATCTACATAGTCCCTGCTCATTATTGCGTAATGACCCGGCCCTTGGGGGCTACACGTTGCTGCTCAAATCTATATGATCATATTTACAAAAGTCCCTGCTCATTATTGCATAATGACACGGCACTTGAGGGCTACATTGGTTGAAGTTTTTATGAGTATAAGGAAATTACAAGTCCCGAGTTCTTTGCCAAGCATAACAACCCGGCACTTGGGGGCTACATATGTGGAATATTCAGTTGTGACTAGTAACTGAGATGAACAATCTGGATTTCTTCAAGGTTGCAACATTTATATTGACACAAGTCTTAAGCTATCATTATGTTCTCCTATTAAAGACTTGGGGGCTATAGGTAATATGCATATAAAGGAGGAACATCTTCTTCTCAATTTTTGGCAAATCAGGAAGATTAATTGTGTGATCCGGCGTTGGCAACAATCATAACCCGACGTCTATAAACGGTCATAATCCGGGATCATCAGTTTTTATAACCCGGCCATTTTGGTAATGTTAAACCGGTAAGTTTTTACATCTTCAAACCGGCTGAATATCAGATGAATATTTCAAGACCAATATTTCTTAAACCGGCGCTTTGGAAGCCGACTCAAGTGGATTATTCTTCACAATATTTTTCTGTGAGAAACCAATGTCAGCAAATTGAGTATGACGCTGGCTTATTGACCTGGATTTTCTAGAAGAAGGAAGTGACAAGGACTTAAGGATGATCAGGATCAGTTTAACATGGATAAATCCAAATTAAACTGGGGGCTAATGTCGGGGATATACCTCATGGTATAAACCGCCGGATGTATGACCCGGCTAGAGTTTGGCGATTCACCGGCGACCCACTTGGACCTGGCGGTTTAAGATTCATTAGTAATCCGGCAGGCGGGTCAGAGGAGCGACAAGACCCGGTTGCCAAACGGGCGGTTTATGGAAGGCCGGATCACGCTATGGTGGGCCGGTTTATGAGGAAAGCGTAAGGACTATTCTCCTATAAAGGAAGCAAGACTAGGACTCCACTTGTAATAGAGTAATCCTAATCCTACCAGGACTAGTCATGTAACCCGCCCCTTCAACATATATAAGGAGGGGCAGGGCGCCCCAAAGAAGGGACAAGCAAGAAGAAACAATCTTAGGGCTAGACACAAAGAGGAGACCCGGTTTACGGCAACTCCCTCGTGATAATAATGAGATCTAGCCTTCAAACAGCATGTAGGGTTTTTACCGGATGATGTTTCCCGGGGCCCGAAGCTGTCTAAATCCCTGTCTTGTGTTGCGTCTCTCGATTCCGCTCAACCCCTCTCAAGCTACCACATAGATGCGTTGGCCTCGCGACTAGTCCTGACACTAAGGACATCTGCCGGGGTGGCGCGATCCGGCTTCCGAAAGCCGGCACACAGTGGGTTTTGCCGGTCACAAAATTCACCTCCTCAGGGGGGAAACTGCGACGGCCCTCCCGCCCAAAGACGGCGGACCTTCACAGCTTCGAGGACTACTGTAGGAGGGATGAACCCCAGGCAGGCAACGGAACCTGGATCCTTTTCAAAAACAACGGGGCTTGCGACGCCCCTCAAGCCGGCTCACGCTTAGTCGGGTCGCTCGACCCAGCCAAAGCCCCTCAACCCAACCAAATTCCTCAACCCGGCCCCAACGGCCAGTGCAAGGCGGCCAAACCCGGCACACCAAGACTTCAACGACAAGCCAGCTTCCCCTTGGCGTGATCCCCAACCCGGCCGCGGGTCAGCTCCCGTCCCATCCCAGCCATACGATGGGACGAGTCTTCATTCAGAGATGAGCAAGGCAACAGTGCCCCTCCCATGCCTCTGGTCAGCCGGGGCGTGGCAACAGTGCCCCACCTACCCGCTGACCAGGGTTGGCGTGGCTACAGTGCACCCGTCGTCACTGCTGACGCCAGCAAGCGGCGACCTGACGGAGCGCCACTGTAGCGGACTCAACCCGGCCACTCCCTGACGATCGACAAGACGGCAAACAGTGCCCCTACACCCGGCGGGTCCCACGCCTGGAGAACCCAGCGAGCCCTGACACCCGGTAGGTCCCAGCACTGGCTTCCCGGACGATGACAACCCGGCCCCACGGCCTTGTAACATTACCATTGTACCCTCGGGGGTTGACCTATAAAATCCCCCAGGAGCCCTCATGCATACGGGCAAGCAACTCACACACGCGGGCACCAACGAACTGATCAGTAGAACACACACACCCCAGGAGAGGGAGCAGCCTAAGCCTTGGCATGCCTTCCTTCTTCCTCCATATAGCTCTAGGAGAAACTCTGTACCGTTACCTATAAACCACACTCTGCAGGACTAGGGGTGTTACCTCTCCTGACAACCCCGAACCTAGGTATGTCTTGCATCCCGCGCTCGCTCATGCTGACCCCGCCTCTAGAGCACACCAGTGCCCACGAGCCTCCTCCTCTCTTTAGCCATCCCATGGCATATGTCATGCACCCACCACGACAACTACTATCGGGCCAAACTGGTAAACGGGTATTTAACAGGCTGAAATACAAACCTGGCTTAGAATAGGCCCAAAATAATACTGGCCTGTTAACTAGCCTGATCCGGTATGGGCCGTAATTTGGCCCAAAACATGGCAGGCTCTTAACGGGCCAACCCACTAGTGTTTGGAAAAACATGGTGGGCCTTTATCTGGGCCGCCCTTTTTACCTAAAATGGGCCACTATTGGGCTATGCCACGTGTCAACATATCATAGGCGTCTTCCATCCATTGTAGGAATGACATCTGTCCCAACGATTAGCTGACGGGTTATCTGATCCAGACCGGAACCCGATAGCTTAACGGCGACCCATTACGATGAATGCCATGTGTCGGCCACCCTTGACGAAAGCACTTCTTTGACACGCGATTTATCGTCATGGAAGCAGACACTTCCTTCATGATAATTTTGGTAATGTCATGGAACACTTCTACGACAACACAGGTATGACTATCTTGATTCTGTCATAAAATCGTCATGGATGTACATGCATGACAGAAAACGTGATATAGTGTGACAAACACGTATCATCACGGAAGTGTATTTTTTTGTAGTGCGTTGCCGGGTGCTGTTCGCGTCGTCTCTTGATTAGAGAAGGTCGTTGGCTACACCGACGCCGTAATGTCCTCAACAACTCATCATCATCGACTGGGCCATGTTGCATGGTTTCAGCATGCCAATCCTGTGTTGCTACTTGTTGTGGCAGCGAGTTCTCCCACATCTATGCCAAAGTCCACACCGATGCACTGGCAAGGCGAAGCTATACTCCAACATGTCTTTTGCCGATGAACCAACCCAACTCTTGCCAGGCATCGACAAGGCGAAGGCAAGTCATCCAGTCTGACACCGACAAGGCGGACACCACCAGGCCGTGCACCGATGAGGCGAAGGCTGCCCACTTCATCATCGGACAATTCACAAGACGGAGGGATATGGCAAAGCATGGCCGGAGCGGTGGACTTCATCTACACCATCTACACCAGGCCAACGAAGCAATCGAAGCCTTCAACAAGGCACTTGGCAAGATACTCAAGAAGATGGTGACAAGGAATAGGAGAGACTGGCATGACCATCTCTTCGCGTCCTTATGGGTGTACCACATCACGGTCCGTACCCCAACACAGGTGACTCCGTTTTCTCTCATTTACGGAAGTGAGGCGGTCCTACCACTGGAGGTCCAGCTACCCCCTTTGAGGGGGGCTATCCAAGATGAGATCACCCTAGACGAACAGGTACAACTGCCGTTTCAGGAGCTCGACGCGCTTCAAGAGGGGCGACATCATGCCCTATAGAATTTGGAGCTTTACCGCCAGAATATGGTGAGAGCTTACGACAAGCTCGTCAAGCAGTGCGTCTTCTAAAAAGGCAAGTTGGTCCTCGTGGTCAAGCGGCCCATCATCATGACACACAAGGCGAAGGGCAAGTTCGAGCCAAAGTGGGAAGGACCATACGTCATCGAGCAAGTCTACGACGGGGGAGCATACCAGCTCATCGATTCCTAGAGAATCCGACCTGTGACCCCAATCAACGAAAGGTTCCTAAAAAGATTCTAAATTTTTTGCAACTTTTGTTGCCTTTTGCATCTTCATTAGGGAATTTTTTTTCCCGTGGGCTATTGTATCCATGATGCATTCTCCCTTGCATTTCCTAGATATATCTAGTTTTCCCCAATTTCTACGGACCAAGTCCAACAAAAAATGGCTTTCCCCTATGACACTATGTTGTTGATTGAAGTTTTGACTACCTGGCACAATGTTCTAAGTTGCAGGTGGAGCGGCTCCTACACCAACAATGCACGACACATACCAGGTGTATGCTTCCGGAGGCAGCGGAGATGCTTACTTCGGCACTTCTAAGTATTGCGACCCGCGCTCTTCATTTTTCCCGGCATGCCTCATGTTCACAGAGGCTCGTGCCCCAGGGAAGATTACAGGAAAAGATCATGGAGGGCTGCCTGACCCAATGTATATTGGTTTGGTGTGTAGTTGCATGGCAACCTTGGGGTGCGCCACCATAAGCCCCAGATAAAGTGCTAGAGGGTTTTTCCTAGTCCACGAAGGTGAAAAATTGCCTTCCAAGTTCCCAAGATGGGTCCCTAAGAAATCCTGGAAGAAGAGTCCACAAGAATGTTCAAGCCATATTCCCAAGCAAATCAATGAAGCCTGCGGACAATCAATCAACCCGCGTGAGTAAAAAAATCCAAAAAAGAAAGTTCAAGAAGCAAATCCAAGCAGCAAAAAAATCCCAACAGCCCAAGAAGCAGCCAGGTGGTCCCAAGGAGTAAGGAGCCCTTTGGAAGGAAGGCGGGAGGTAGCTGTTCCCCACCCCTCAATTTGCACGAAGTAAAATCGCCAAGCCATTGTCCCAAAACCATTTTCCCTGAACCTACCATACCTAAGTCTTTGTGTTCACGGGGCATGTGCAGGGGGCACGTGAAGCTGTGGCGACTCACAGTATGATGATGGGCTAGAGTATGAGTTTCTGTTGCCTCACGGAAGTATCCCGAAACACTGCGTCTTCATACATGTACACCAAAGCTTATTTAAGTTGTTGAGTTGCAATCGTCAAAGTCTTTGCACGGTTCCCGATGACAGGTCCTTCGGTAGCCTTCTCGAATATCACGCCTATAGCTTGTGTATAACGGGAAAGCCAACGTTTTAAAAACAAACAAAAAAAATTCTTTTTTTCTTTTTTCTCTTTTTTCGCCTGTTTTCGTTTGGCGTTTCTAGATGTGCTCCTTCAACATCTTTGGAGCCATGGAGAGGCGATTCCTGTCATCGTCGACGGTATTCCGACGACAAACCACTACATCAACCTACATCATGGGTGTTTGGGGACAGCAATACCCATGCGTCCAGGACAACAACGACGACACCCAGGCAACCAATGGTCTGCACCGACGCGCACGATGGGCGCCAGAAGGCAACACCAACGCTCATAAAGGTGGCGCTGAGATGTCTCCATGGCCCTATCTCCAACAACAATGAAGCATGGGGGCAACACCAACCCCTCAATCATTCTTAAGGCCAATGTTGTCCCGGCATACCACTAGAATTGCCACACCATGAATGTGGTGATTCAGTCAATGAAGGGGGAGTCGTCAACAGTCTACCGACGCCTCGCCTATATCTGCACATGGAGATCATGGGAGCACTGCAACCCGCCAGTGCGGTCAGCGTGAATCTGTGAAACCCTCCAATCAACTCGGTTGACACCGTAGCAGTTAGACGGTCGCGACAAGATTGGTAAATTTTGTTATTATTCTTAGGACAAGGCATGATATTTCGCCATGGAATGAAGACTGAATAGGGTTGCTTCGTTGATCGGCATCGTGCCTATTATACGATCCAACGAGCTTCCTAGAGAACACAAGTGTGGATTGACATGCCTGCACTAATTTATATTGTTACTCCTCAATCATCTTCGGAACTACGCGCACGTCGTCATGGAGATCTCAACTCTTAACCGGGTCTTCAGGCTGCATAGGAATCATGCGCCAAGAAAAGAAAACAAATTATATTCATCGAGTCAAGCTCGATTTGTTTCGCACTCAAGCTCAACTCAACGAGGGGGCATTTGTTCAACAAGTTTTTGTGCATTATTGCATAAAATATTATTTTTTTAATGAGTTTTCACGCAGGCTAGATAAGCAATGGCAAGTCAAAATATAAAGCTTGCGTACGTACCTAAATACCACAGGTGTACTTAAAACATCTCGTTTGGCCAAATGAACTAGATGAGTTGACTAACTTTTTAGCATTGCATGCATTGCCAAGCTTTCCATGCACCTACTAGTACATGTATGCAACAGATTCTGGTGCACGTCCAGGCCCGGCTGAATGCCGTTTAAAATCTATACACCACTATATACGTACGTATTCAAGTTTCTGCAGCCATCCAGCAACCTCATAGTTGGTATGTATTTGTATATCTTATATATGCATACACTATATATATATGTGTATTCGAGTATCTGCGGTCGGCTGGCAAGTGCCCTTATACATGTCTCTGTACCCACAATACATGCCCATGAGGCAGTGATTCTTATGGATTTTATTTGATCTCCATGCGTACATGGAAAGTGAAAATAAAAGGAAAGGCCAGCATGTCTTTGTGTGGCATGATCAGTTTATTACCTTTTTATTTGTGTAGACTTGAACATCAAGAAGAATCCTATAAGGAAATAAATTAGGGGCTGCGCTCCATTTGCCATCCATCGACTACCCCGACCGACTATATAAAGCGAGCCCCGTGAGATGGAACGGGGCAAAAAGACCGGAGGCCAGGAGAACCTCATGCACCAAGGAGATGCGTCCTTGGCAGCTGCATCAAAAGAAGATGATGCACCTAGCGGAGGAGCGCGGTGGCGCCCTCGTACACACGTCTATGGAAACATTAGAAGAAGATGCAGGAGGCAGCCGGTGCAGAAGAGGTGCACACAAGGAGGAGAAGAGAAGGGCACTGAAGGAGAGGAATGCAGCCGACCAAACCCACGTAGCGACGCGCCCTTGGAGGCAGCGTAGAGGAGGTCAAAGTATGCACCGACGGTGGCACGTGCACAAATGGGAGGCACCAGCGGAAGCATCTGGTAAAACACCCAAGAAGAGCCTGCAGCGGTCGCGGCCGATTGAAGAAGCTAACGCACCATGTCTTCTTTATGGTACGTACCTTTTCTTTTCATGTATGAGGTGACGGGGATGACGGATGATGCGACCAGCGGAGAAGGCCGCAGATGATGCAGTACTCTTCTCGTACCATGCGTTGGTGGCCATGGATGATGCGGCACTCTCCTCGTACCAGATGCAATGGAGATGGTGAACGGTGCTGCCGGACCAGGAGACTACATCGATACCGCCAGGACCGTCGTCTACATCATCAAGTCGGTGCTAGAGATTGGAGGCGTGTAACTCGCCAGGATCCTATCGTCAATATGGTGCCGAAGAGGATGGCGACGTGGAGCTCGCCAAAATGACGCCCGTCGTTTTCTTCATCAACCCAGTGGCGTAGAGGATCGTGGCATGGAGTTCGCAAGGATGACACCCGCCATCTACTTCGTCATGCTGGAGTAGAGGATGGAGGTGTGGAGCTCGCGAGGACGGCGCCGCCGCGCCGTAGTGGATGGCAGCGCGGACCTCGCCAAGAAGATGCCAATGTCAGCCTCATCAAGGCAGGGCCATGGAGGATGGAGGTGTGGAGGAGCTCGCGAAGACGCTGCCTCCGTGCCGCGGTGAATGGCGACACGGAGCTTGCTAGGACGATGCTCGTCATTTACCTCATCAAGTCGGTGCCACGATGACATGGAGCTCACTAGGACGATGCACGTCATATTCTTCATCAAGACGGTGCAAAGGAGGACGAAGGCGTGGATCTCGCGAGGATGCTGCTGTCGGATTGCGGGTACCGGCAAACCCTTGAGGTTCGAACACTGGGGTGCGCACGAAGATCTCTCTCTCCATAGCTCGCTCTCGCCACGATCGCTAGGCCTAGCTCGACGAACCCAAAGAATGGGAGACACGAGAGTTTATACTGGTTTGGGCCACCGATGTGGTGTAATACCCTACTCCAGTGTGGTGTGGTGGATTGCCTCTTGGGCTGAGGATGAACAGTTACAAAGGGAAGAACAGCCTCCTGAGGAGAGGTGTTCTTGTGTTTGGTGAGCTTGTGTGGATGGGGATGATCTGAATGATCCCTCCCTGCTACGATGGTGGCTAGTCCTATTTATAGAGGCCCTGGTCCTCTTTCCAAATATTGAGCGGGAAGGGATGCCACAATGGCCAAATTCGAAGGGAGACAACTAGTACAAGTTATCCTGACTAAAGGTGGTCTTCGCCTGCCAAAGGCTCTGGTGGTGATGCCGTCTTGGGCTCCAAGGTGACCCCCATCCTGCCGTCCTGCTGGTCTTGGTCTTCTTGCACTGATATGGAAACCTTTGCCTGATGCCTCGGGACTCCTCGCCAGAGCTTGCCTCTTTAGCACCAAAGAGGAAATGAGGACATTGCGCGCGCTGGCGCCCACCTGGCCCCGGTCGTCATGGCTTGCGTCACGGGAACCTCTCGAAGTGCCCCTTGCCTTGATCTCTCCGCCCCTCATGAGCCAGCCTGGTGAGGCCGCCCCCGCGGAGATCTTGCATCATCCGCATCGTGAGGCTTGGGCCCTCGCGAGGGTCTTGAGTGTTTGCTGGTGAAGATGGGCCATACTGGGCCGCTAGCGGAGCCATGATGTGGGCCGTAGGCACGCAAGTCTAGGGACCCCTATTCCCAGGACGCCGATAGTAGCCCCCGGGCCCAAGGCACGCTCGGACTTGGCTTCGAGGCGAAGCCAAAGGGCAAGTGCGGAGCGTCGCGGGCCCTAACAACCTGTGGCCTCGCTTGACGCGTGGCAATTGATTGCACGTGGGCGTCTCCGCTTCCCCACGCTGCCTCGGCAACTTCCCAACTTGACGAGTCCCTGCTGCATGCAGAGAAAAATCATCATTACATGTGATCGTGGGGATCACCGGTTGGCCTTCTCCTGCTATAAACGAGGGGGCGGAGCCCCCGTCGCTCATCTCTTCCTGCTCCACTCGCTTCTTCTCCCTTGCTTCATTGCTAGTAGCGACACCCATGGCGCCGGGTTTTCGGCCGTAGAGAAGGGCAAAACTCCCCGTGACGAGCCCGGGCCACTTCCGCCGAAGAAGAGGCTGGCCCACCGCCACTAGAGGTGTCGAGGCCTTGGTGTGAGCGGCCTCCTCCCGGGTACCCGCTGCCTCTGTACGCCCAAGCCGGAGGCTCCGGAGGGAGAGGCGGCGAGCGGCGCCGCTCATGCCGTGGCCGCGGTCGCCGAGCCGAGGTGACGCACGCCATCGCTCCAGGAGCCCATGCCGCGGACTCCTCGCGCAAACTCGCGATGTGGGTGGTGATGCCTCCACACACTTGGATTCGCTTTCCACAGTTCTTCTCCATCGAGATGCCGCCGAGGGCCCCCCTCGAGCTTTGGCTGCAGCCGTGGAGATGACTGCGATGTCCGAGCGACTTGAGCAGAGGTTGAAGCCGTCTCCCTGGGCAAGATCTGCACGACCCGTGGCTGGGGCGAGGTTGCTCGAGTCTGCCGTGCGGAAGGTGCCCTCACCATCCAATTTTAGTAAGATGATGCCTCCACCATGTTCTTCAAGGTCTTCGACGAGGAAGGCCGCCTCCTGGAGTGCTGTCCAGGAGGGGGTCGTCACGATGGCGCGGCGGCCCACGCCGAGCCTGCCGCTGGTTCGCCAGCAGCATCTCCAGCAGTAGCGGAGGCGCTTGGGAGTCCAGTGACTCTCCAGAGCCCTACGAGACCCCGGAGACGAGCGACGACAACTACGTGCCCCCGAGCTCTCGCCGCGCCCAGAGCAAGGCCGCAATGTACAGCCGCCGCCGTCGCTGATCCGGATGGGGTTGGCACCGGTCTCTTGTGGCCCACTGTTAATGATGGCGTCGGCTGCGCTGGCGCGTGTAGATAGGCCCCCAAGAAACTCCCTTCTGTTGTTCCCTGCGAGGAACCGAGACAGACCCCGTGGGGGCGTGTAAAGGGTCTGTGGTGTCTTTTGTTGATATTATCTTTGTTATGAAAATTTGCGAGCGCGTGTCCTGTTTCGGCTCCGTCTCCCCTTTCCAACCCCGCGGCGTCTTGGTGCTCTACACCGACAGGTCCCGGGCCCCAGGCAGGCTGCAGCCGTCATTGGTATGCCAGGTCGCGATGCCATGGTCAAGGCCAGGAGGTGAGCGACCAGAGGTCCAGTAAGAGCTCCTGAGGCGCGATGCTCAAGAGGTCCCCTTTAGCACACAAGCAACCACCGAGGGGTAGGAAAGGGATGCGACATCGCCGTAACAGGGCTGCACAAGTGGGACTACTATGTCGCAGCGCTTGGTCGACCCGGGTGTGAAACTTATCTTGGCAGTCTAGAGCCGGTTCCGTGTGCTACGCCAGACTCGCGTGTTGACGGCCGTAATGGAGCCAGGTTAGGCCCTTGCGAGCCTTCCCCTCTTCTCCACACTCTTCTTTGTGCTGTACTTCCTCAGGTCCCAGCCCTCGAGTGAGCTTAGCCGCCGCTGGTATGCCAGGTCGCGATGTCGTGGTCAAGGCCAGGGGGTGAGGGCTAGAGAGCCAGTAAGAGCTCCTGAGTCGCGATGCTCAGGAGGCCCCCTTTTAACGCGCAAGCGAATCGCATAGGAGAAGAGGGAGCCTGTGGTACCACCTGCTGCTGTCGTCCAGAGGTTCCTGCAGGTTAGCGCGAGGTGGGACATAGATTGCCACTAGGATTGCCGATCTGCCACTGGTCGCTCCGCAAGAGGATGAAGGCACTTAGGGCCTGGTGAGGTGACGTGCGCGGGGCGTGCCACGAGTCAGAGCTCGACCGCTCAGATTTGTCGGCGTTGTAGGGACGGGCCAAAGCACAAGCGCCGTGCCAGCGTGAGTAGCTCCGGTGGTGGGTCACAATCAAGCAGGTGATAACCATAGATAGATTATGATGTAGGGCGGAGCCCTATGTCGGAGATCTTTCACGTTTGGAGGGGATCCTACGGGGAAAACACGACGAATGAGCAGAAGAACACAAGAGAAAACAGACGAGCGAATCACTAAACTGACAAGTATCGATCACACAAGGGCTAGATCACCGAACACATAAGGTAGCACAAGATTCAAAATCAACAAAGAAAGATACACGAGTAGCCGTTCTTCTTCGTGAGGAGGTCTTGATGGGGTCCACCCTAGAGGGGGTCTTGAATCCGCTTGGGGGATCTTCTCCGAACAGGTCCTGAACTCCGAGGAGAAGGTAACCAAGTGGATGAGCAAAGCTCTCACACAAACATGAGCTAATCCTTTGCTAACCCTAACTAGGAGGAGGAGGAGGAGGTCTATTTATAGTCTTAGTGCAAATGGGGGCGAAGTGAAGGGGTACAGGCTCCAGCCATGGGCGCGATCACAGTGTGTTTGACGTCCGGAAGGCGTCGGACGTCCGGGGCTTCGGGAACGTCCGGTCGTCCGGGGGCTGTCAGACGTCCGTAAATTCGGCTAGGGTGCGGGTCGTCCGGTCGTCCGGAGGCTTTGGTCCTCCGTGAATTTGGCTCTGATCTGGGTGCGTCGGACTTCCGGAGGGGGCCGGTCGTCTGTAGATTTGGCTCTGGATGTCAGGTACCGGACGTCCGGAGAGTTCGGTCGTCCGCGTCCTGGGACTCGTCGGACGTCCGGGCGCAGTCGGTCGTCCGACGCCTATAGCTTCCGCAGCAGCTCTTCTTCTTCTTCATCACGCTTGGGGTCCTCGCCGTCTTGGTTCTTGTAGGTAGCTGTACCGTGGCTCTCCTCCATGCACCTGATCACACACAGAGTCTCCGAATGAGGTAGTAGCCATGTCTTGAGTAGGAAGAGGGAGTTCAGAGAGGCGCGAGTTCACCTTATCTTCAATAGCCTTAGCTCGAGCTCGAGTCATGGGTCCACGTGGTGTTGAGGAAGATGTAAAAGGCGTCCATGGGGATGAGCGAGGGATGCTCCGCATCATCTCCCCCCCCCCATTGGGAGAGATCCGACCTCGGATCAAAAGCTTCATCTCCATGGTATGGCGCGAGGTCCTTGACGTTGAAGATGTCGCTCACATTGTACTTGTCTCGTGGTAGGTCAATCTTGTAGGCGTAGTCGTTGTAGCGTGCTAGCACCTTGAAAGGTCCATCGGCTCGAGGGAGAAGCTTGGACTTGCGTTCTTTGGGGAAGAGGTCCTTGCGAAGGTGTAGCCACACTAGATCACCAATGTTGAAGACCATGGGTTGCTTGTTGACGTTGAGCTTGGTCGCTAGTTGTACTTGGCGCTCTATTGTGTGCCTTATATCCTCATGCATCTTCTTGATGTAGCTTGCCCGTGCACTCGCATCCATGTTGGTGCGCTCTTGTAGAGGAAGTGGTAGAATGTCCAATGGTGACAACGGGTTGAAGCCAGAAGCGACCTCGAAGGGGGACTTGCCGGTAGTCGAGTGTCTTGCGTGATTGTAGGCGTACTCGGCGATGGGTAGACATGCCTCCCACTCCTTGACGTTCTTCTTGATCAAGACGCGAAGTAGAGTGGAGAGTGTGCGGTTTGTCACCTCCGTTTGGCCGTCGGTTTGAGGATGGTATGCGGATGAGAACAAGAGCTTGATTCCGATCTTGGCGCATAGGGTCTTCCAAAAGTAACTCAAGAACTTGACGTCACGATCGGAGACGATTGTCTTTGGTACTCCATGGAGTCGCAAGATTTCCCTACAAAAGAGATTTGCAATGTGTGAAGCATCGTCTATCTTGTTGCAAGGAATGAAATGTGCCATCTTAGTAAATCTATCCACAACAACAAACACGGAATCCTTTCCATTTTGAGTTCTAGGCAAACCAAGTACAAAATCCATGCTAATGTCTCCCCAAGGTTGATAAGGAATAGGAAGAGGCATATAAAGACCATGAGATTGAGCTTTAGACTTAGCTTTGTGACATGTAGAGCATCGGTTGGTGAAGCGTGAGACGTATCGAAACATCTTGGGCCAAAAGTAGTTCTTGGAGAGTGTGGCGAATGTCTTATCTCGACCAAAATGTCCCATGAGTCCGCCTCCATGAGCCTCTTGCAAAAGGAGCAAACGAAGAGAAGACTCGGGAAAGCATAGTTTGTTAGCTTTCATAAGATAAGCATCCTTGATATAATATTGTTCCCAAGAAGTATCGCCAAACACTTAGCATAAGGAATAGCAAAAGATGGATCATTTGCATACAAGTCTTTGATGTGCTCAAAACCAATAGCATTCAACTCAAGTTTAGTGACAAGCGTGCATATGCGTGAGAGTGCATCCAAGAACTACATTTTCCTTACCCTTAATGTACTTGATCACATAGGGAAAAGATTCAATAAATTCACTCCATTTGGCATGACGCTTGTTCAACTTAGTTTGACCTTTTAAGTACTTAAGCGTTTCATGATTGGTATGGATGACAAACTCATGAGGTCTAAGGTAATGTTCCCAAACATGTAGCACACGCACTAAAGCATACAATTCTTTGTCGTATATGGGATAGTTAAGTTGAGCACCGGATAGTTTTTCACTAAAATATGCAATGGCTCATTTTTCTTGCATCAAAACTCCGCCAATTCCGGTGCCACTTGCATCACAATGAACCTCAAAAGTTTTGTCAAAATTGGGCAAAGCAAGAATCGGAGCATGAGTAAGCAAAGACTTGAGCTCATCAAAAGCGGTGGATTGCAAAGATCCCCAAACAAAAGGAGTATTCTTCTTACTCAAGGCATGCAAAGGAGCGGCAATAGTGCTAAAATCTTTCACAAAGCGACGGTAAAACCCTGCAAGACCAAGAAAGCTACGCACTTGTTGTAAATTGGTGGTTTGGGGCCAGGTTTTAATTGCTTCAATCTTAGATTCATCAACATGGACACCCTTTGAGGATACAACAAAACCCAAGAAAACCACTTTGTCAACACCAAATGTGCATTTTTTCATGTTTGCATAAAGACGTTCCTTGCGAAGGGTTTGCAAAACAGCCCTAACATGATAACACAAGGATATCATCAAAGTAAACCAAAACAAGACTCCGATATAAGGGCGAAGCACATAATGCATAAGGCGCACGAAAGTACCGGGAGCCTCCGATAGACCCATAGGCATCACGAACCACTCATATAAACCAAATTTTGTTTTGAAAGCAGTTTTCCATTCATCGCCCTCTTGAATGCGGATTTGATAATAGCCACTTTTAATATCAATTTTTGAGAAAAAGTTGGCTCCACTAAGTTCATCAAGCATATCATATAAGCGAGGAATGGGATGCCTATAGCGAATGGTAATAGCATTTATAGTTCTACAATCGGAACACAAGCCGAAACTTCCATCGGGCTTAGGCACAAGTATAACGGGAACGACACAAGGGCTTAGGCTTTCACGTACATGACCGTTGTCGATGAGTTGTTGTACTTGCCATTGAATCTCCTTGGTTTCTTCGGGATTGACTCGGTATGGAGCTTTGTTTGGGAGAGGCGCTCTGGGGATGAGGTTGATTCGATGCTCAATGCCTCGAAGAGGAGGTAGCTCGTCGGGGAAAACATCTTGGAATTCCTGCAAAAGAGACTGAAACACTATAGGTAGCTCGTGAGAGGTGTTAGTTGTTGGCTCTCCATCCTTGCACACAAGGACAAAGTGCATCACACTAGATGGGTTCTCACACACTTCTCTCATCTCACTTTTGGTGGCAAATAGGATGAGGTTTTTTCTCTGTTAAGAGGCGCACAAGTTTGGCTTGTGGCTCTCACTCACTTTTTGGTGGATCACTTTCTCACTCTTCTCTCCATGTTGGGTGGCTTGCTTGTCGGCTATCACTTGACTAGGAGACATAGGTCGTAGCACATATTTCTTCCCGTTCATCTTGAAGCTATAGTGATTGGTACGCCCATTGTGGAAGACACCACGGTCGAATTGCCATGGTCGACCAAGAAGGAGGTGGCAAACGGTCATTGGGACCACATCACACTCCAAAGTGTCCTCATATGCACCAATTTTGAAGGAGACTTGGACCGTATGCTCGACTCGTATAGTGCCGGAGTCACTTAGCCATTGGGCTTTGTAGGGGTGCGGGTGCTTCCTCTTGACCAATTGAAGCTTGGAGCATAATTCTTCACTTGCCAAGTTGTGGCAACTACCTCCGTCGATGATGACCTTGACGGACCTTCCATTGATGTCGGCCTTTGTGTGGAAGATGTGGCATCTTTGGTCTTCTTGTTGATGTTGAAGAGTCAAGACCTCGGAGACAACGAAAGTGGGGCTTGAATCCTCATCACAAAAGACTTGATCATCTTCATCCTCGTTCACTCGCCGGTGCATGGCCACTTGCTCAAGAGCTTCCATCTCCTCATCACTCATTGAGTCATAGGTGCCATCGTTGTTGAGGATCATGGTGCGCTTGTTGGTGCATTCGTAGGACTTGTGGCCTCGGCCGCCGCAAGTGAAACACTTGAAGGAGCTTGTCTTGACGGTCTCATCGGTCGGATTAGATGACAAAGCACGCGGCTTGAAGTTGCTCGTAGTAGGAGAAGGACGACTTGAACTTGTCGAAGTTTTCTTGTAACTTGACTTGTCATCGTTGCTTGTAGAAGGTTTGGTTGATGTAGATGTTGGAGGAGTCGTTGAAGGTTGGTTGTTGGAGAAGTCAGAGGTCTTGGACGAGTACTTGGCATTTGAGTTCATCTTGCACTTGACGTTCCGCCTTTGTAGCTTGATGCACGAGCTCAATGAGGTTGGAGCAGGGTTGGAAGTCGGCGATCTTCTTGATGGGATGATTGAGTCCATTCAAGAAACGTGCCATTGTTTGCTCATCAACTTCCTTCACATTGGCTCGAATCATGGCTATCTCCATTTCCTTGTAGTATTCTTCAACAATCTTTGTTCCTTGCTTCACTAGTTGGAGTTTCTTGAAGAGGTCGCGGTTGTAGTAGGTGGGCACAAAACGTGCGCGCATGACATCTTTCATTTGAGCCCAAGTGGTGATTGGAGGTTCACCTCTTACTTGTTGCCGCTCAAGGATTTGTTCCCACCATATGAGCACATAGTCTTGGAACTCAAGTGATGCCATAGCGATCTTCTTTTCTTCCTCATAGTTGTGAAAACGAAAGATTTTGTCAACCTTCAATGCCCATGAGAGGTACTCTTCGGGGTCATTGCTTCCATTGAACTTGGGCATGGTGAATTTGAGCTTTCCATATTGTTGCTCTTCATTTTGTTGTGGTCGGGGATGATGACGCCCATGTCGTTGAGGATTAACAATCTCATGTTGCTCTTGTTGAACTTGAGGTTGAGGTGGAGCTTGAGGAACTTGACGTTCCACGCGCGGTTGATAGTTCCTCTCTTGGATTTCTTCTCGAAGGGCTTCCTCTTGATTGCGCCGTTCGTTATTGCGGTTGGCGATGGCTCGACTTGATTCTTGAAGGGCACATTGCGCCTCAAGAGCTTGCGGTTGGCGATGGCTCGACTTGATTCTTGAAGGGCACATTGCACCTCAAGAGCTTGCGCTTCTAGTTGTTGTTTTTGAAGGCGTTGCGCCTGGGCATCTTGTTCTTCTTGGTGTAGACGCGCTCGTTCTTCCTCTTGGCGCCGTAGTCGTTGTCGTTCTTGAGCTTGGGCAAAAGCGGCTTGGTTTGATTGATGACGAGGGACTTGCTCATCGACTTGCTCTTGTGAATGCTTGACATGTAACGGGTTGCGCAATGCATGACGGTCTTGACACGCGGCTCGGCGAAGAGTGTTCGATGATGGAGTACTTGAGGCGTAGAAGGTGTCGTCGGAGTGTCGACTCGAGCGGCTCCGTCTTGAGGATGAAGAAGTGGAATGATGCCGGTTCCTCATCAAGGCGCGGATCTCGTCCATTCTTGCATCATTCTCTTGCTTGTGAGCGTCGAACTTGTTATCAAAGTATTCTCTTGTACGTTGCTCGGAGAGTCGCAAGTCGGTGGCGAGGTTGTCGATGCGGTCGCTCATTGCTTGTTGCTCTTGGTGCAACGCTCGTTGTGCACCAATGAGGTGGCTCTTGGTGACGTATGATGACATGTCATCATCTTGCTCGAGGAAGAGTGGGTTGGTATAAGTACTTGGCCTATCCATCATTACAAGCAAAAATGTGAGTGGTAGAAGGAGAAGAACTTATACCAATGTACCTTTGACCGATGTTGATGATGAATCAATTTCACTCAAATGCGGACAATGAAATAGCACTATTGGTACCAATCCTTGTCGGTTCTCACACCTACACAAGTAAAAGCTTATGGTGGAGCTTGGTAAGGATGGTGGCACAAAATTTGATGCAATTGTAAGTGAGCGTCAATAAGGTTGGAAAAGGTTCACAAATTTGCAAATGCAACAAGTAGACCAAGCAAATAATGGTACACAGAAACACACACGTAAATAGATAAGTGGGATTGTGCAAACCAAAAGTGAGCCAAAATGTGGAATCCACGAAAATGCTCTTGTTGCACAATACTAGAGAGACGCTAGCACGATTGCACAATAGGCGGATATGGAACTTGTGCACAACCTACTAGGAAAAAATGCAACTATCTCTATCCCACGTATGATATATGTATGGTATTTCGGTGCTATGATCCAATATGACAATCGTAATGTAGTATGATGCTATGGTTCTTGCTCATAAGCTCTTTGCTTATCTTTCCTCTTTGCTTAAAAGCTTGGGTGGCTCTTTCAGTTTTGAGCTCTTTTCTCATGCAAAACTTCACGAACCAAGATAGCAATTGCGTATGCTATGACAACTTTGTGACACACAAATGTATCCCAAGATATGCACCACGGTGGTATGGTATGTATGCTATGGAGTATGATCACTAATGTGCACAAGTCATGTTGCCGGCAATACTCAATGGCTAGTCTCTATGGGTAAGCTACGCAAAAGTAAGGCCATGTGGTTATCAATGCAATTGCAAGGTATGACAAAGATGTCGATGATGTTACCGTCCTTGGCGATGATGAGACCTTGCGAAGATGAGCGCGGTGATGATGATGTCGAACCGTACCTAGATAGCCGAAACACAATAGGACACGGGAACCACAACTCAAAATCTCAAGGACCAAAATGTGTCAAAATCGTCATGGGAGGTATAGGGGAGGATGGTGGTGTATGTGGTTTTGGAAGATGTGGTGGAAGGTGGGGTGGTGGTGGTGGCTGAACTGAAAAATTCAGTTTCGTCAGGGTTTTACGGACGTCCGGAATTGCGGTCGTCCGTTCGTCGGACGTCCGATGGGGCTCGGAAATCCGTAATTTCGAACCGGGTCAGGGGTTCCGGTCGTCCGGGAAAGGCCGGATGTCCGGTGGTCGGGGTCAACGCGGGATGAACATCAAGATTTCGGGGAGGAAGAAGATGGTGAGGTCAAAATCGAGCGGATTGATGGATGGAAAATGGTGGGGAGGGTGGGGAAAGCTAGATCCACACGTAGCAACTCAAATCCATGGACCAAATCCAACAAAATCTCAACTCACCAACAAATCACGAAAAAAATTTGGGGCTGTTTTTGGTGGGGATTTTCGGATTTAGGACGAAAACAACAAAATCAAGCTAGAAAATACAGGGTAGGGGCTCCAAAAACGTGATCAACGTGGCTCATGATACCAAGATGATGTAGGACGGAGCCCTAGTCGGAGATCTTTCATGTTTGGAGCGGATCCTATGGGGAAAACACGACGAACGAGCGGAAGAACACAAGGGAAAACACATGAGTGAATCACTAAACCGACAAGTATCGATCACACAAGGGGCTAGAGCACCGAACACATAAGGTAGCACAAGATTCAAAATCAACAAAGGAAAGATACACGAGTAGCCGTTCTTCTCCGTGAGGAGGTCTTGATGGGGTCCACCCTAGAGGGGGTCTTGAATCCGCTTGGGGGATCTTCTCCAAGAGGTCCCGAGCTCCGAGGAGAAGGTAACCAAGTGGATGAGCAAAGCTCTCACACAAACATGAGCTAATCCTTTGCTAACCCTAACTAGGAGGAGGAGGAGGTCTATTTATAGTTTTAGTGCAAATGGGGGCGAAGTGAAGGGGTACAAGGGCTCCAGCCTGCGGGCGCGGTCACACAGGTGTCGGACGTCCGGGGCTCCGGGAACGTCCGGTCGTCCGGGGGCTGTCGGACGTCCGTAAATTCGGCTCGGGTGCGGGTCGTCCGGAGGCTTCGGTCCTCCGTGAATTTGGCTCTGATCTGGGTGCATTGGACGTCCGGAGGGGGCCGGTCGTCCATAGATTTGGCTCTGGATGTCAGGTACCGGACATCCGGAGAGTTCGGTCGTCCGCGTCCTCGAACTCGTCGGACGCCCGGGCGCAGTCGGTCGTCCGACGCCTGTAGCTTCCGCAGCAGCTCTTCTTCTTCTTCATCACGCTTGGGGTCCTCGCCGTCTTGGTTCTTGTAGGCAGCTGTACCGTGGCTCTCCTCCATGCACCTGATCACACACAGAGTCTCCGAATGAGGTAGTAGCCATGTCTCATGAGTAGGAAGAGGGAGTTCAGAGAGGAGCGAGTTCACCTTATCTTCAATAGCCTTAGCTCGAGCTTGAGTCATGGGTCCACGTGGTGTTGAGGAAGATGTAGGTGCGTCCATGGGGATGAGTGAGGGATGCTCCGCATCAGATTATGCATGGAAAGTGAACTAGCTTAGGTAAATGCAAGAACGATACATGCCACTGGGTCAGACCCGAGCGGCCTGGGGATGATGCAGCCCAAGGGGCGCCCCCAGCAGAGTAAGCTAAAGACGTAAAAGGATACATGCCGCAGGGACAAGCCCACGCGGCCTGGGAATGATGTAGCCCGGGGGCGCTCCCAGTTTAATAAACTTGGAAAATGTCACCTGGTTCCATTGTCGAAGGGATGTTGGGGTAGCTGAGGATGCGTGGCGAAGGGGTTGCTCCTCACGAGCCACCGGGGCCCTGAGCCTCGGAAGGCTCTGGGGGTCCAGGCGGTTCTTCGAGCACCATCTCCATCTCTGCCAGGACAACGTGATGCCTGGCCTCCTGAGCCGCCAGGACACTCCGCAGGTTACGCTGGAACGCGGCTGCCATGCTCGGCAGGCCAAATGGCATGCAAACATAGTTGTGAGGTGGGCCCTCACAACAGCCTACGCCCGAAGGCCAGAAGAGCTCCTGGGATGCGGCCTTGTTGAGCCCTGGGATGTCGATGCAGACGCGCAGCCAGCCATCCTCGCATGGATGGGGAGCCGCGCCAGGTGGGAAGTGATCGCCGCGCATGGCCCTTGCATCCTGCAGCTCCTGAGTGGTCTTGGCGATGAACTCCTAAGCACTGGGCACTCCTTGCCCGGTGTCCTCCCGAGGGAGATGTGCTGCCCGAATGTAGCAAGGTCTGATGCCCTCCAAAAGAGAGCCCCAGAGCCTTAACCGAGGAGGGCATCGGGTGCGCCTTCCTATGCGAGGGAGGGAGGCGCCCCAGGCGTGGGCGCCGATCCTGATGTGGCACCACTAGAGGCGCCGCTCCCCTGGGGCCCTGTGCGGAGGAGTTGCTTCTTCTTCTTAGGGATGGCCTCAGGAGGGTACTACGCACCATTGTTGTCGGGGTCTTCGATTTCTGTGGCTTGGAAGGCACGCTCGAGGGAGCACACCGCATCTCTTTCTTCGTAGGGGACTGTGATGATCCCGCCGCTTCCTGGCATCTTGAGGATGTTGTAGTCGTGGTGGGTCACTGCCATGAACTTGGCCAGGGCCGGATACCCGAGGATGGCATTGTACGTCAGACGGATGTGAGCAACGTCGAAGTCGATGAGCTCGGGGTGGTAGTTGTCACGCTGTCCAAAGGTGACAGGGAGGCAGACCTGCCCTATCGGGGTGGTGGAGCCATCAGTTACTCCTGAGAAGGGATTGGTGGTCTGAAGCTGATCGTATGGCAATTGAAGGCTGTCGAACGTCTCGACGGACAGGACTTTAAGCCCTGCACGCCGTCGAAGAGGGTCTTTGTGACTTGTACGTTGCTGATAACGGGTGAGTAGAGCATCGGGAGGGCGCCAGCAGTGGCCGCGCACTTGAGCTGGTCCGCCGAGCTGAAAGTGATGGTGCACTTGGACCACCTGAGCGGGCGTGTTGCCTCAAGCCTGGGAAGGGCTGCGTTCACCTCGCGTGCAAACTTCTTGAAGATACGTTGAGATGCTGGGGCCTGAGCTCCACCGAAGATGCAGGCGATAGCATGCGGTTCCTGGAAGCCCCCAGCCCCCTTGTCCTGATGGTGGTCGTCGTTCCTTCTTGGTGGTGGCGGCAGCGGAGGAAGACCAGCATTGCCCTGAGGGCGGTCCTCGCGAGGTTGATCCCTCCAAGCACCCTCATGAGGCCCGTCCTCCCAGCGGTCCTCGCGAGGCCGGTCGCGCCACTCCTAGCGGGGGCCGTGATTGTCCCACCATCCTACGCCTTGTCCTCCTCCTCGGCCATAGCCCCGGTTGTTGCGCTCGGGGCGTCGACCGAAGCGTCCATCTCGAATGGCCCTGAGCTCTTGACAGTCGTTGGTGTTGTGGCTGTGTACATTGTGGAAGGCGCAGAACGGCCGGCTGCTCTTGGACGACTCCGGCTGGTCCCAGCCGCGCTTCGTATCCGGCTCCACCGCGAGCACGGCTACTCCCTTGCACTTCACGTCCTTGGCCTTGGTTTTCTTCTCCTCGGGGTCGGTAGCAGGGAGCTCGAGGAGGGAAAGGCGCCCCTCCTCGGCTCTTGCACACTTGGTCGCCAGGTTGAACAGCTCCAAAGCCGTGCATAGCTCCTCGTGGATGGCGAGCTCCTCCTTCATATTGACGTCGCGGACGCCATAAGAAAACACCGAAATGATGGCCTCGTCCGTCACCTTGGGGATCTTGAGGCGAACGCTATTTAAGCACTGGATGTACTTCTGCAGGGTCTCCCTAGCTACTGCTTGATGCGGCGTAAGTCACCCGCGGCCGGAGGGCGGTCGCGAGTGCCCTGGAAGTTGGCATCGAAGCGGTCGCGCATCTCGCCCTAGGTGGAGATCCAGCCCGGGGGCAGGTTCAGGAGCCACGAGCGAGCACCATCCTTGAGAGCCATGGGGAACCAGTTCGCCATGACTTTTTCGTCACCGTTGGCCGCCTCGATGATTAGCTCGTAGAGCTGCAAGAACTCCGCAGGGTCGGGGGTGCCGTCGTAGGAAGGAGGCAGGTTCGGCTTGAACTTGCCCGTTCAGGCGATGTTACGCAGCTCAGGAGTTAAGGCGCGGCAGCCTGCCATGGCCACCGGGGCCATTTGCTGATGCGGTGCCTGCCCTTGACGCCCGCGCGCCGCCACTGCAGGCGGCACGCGGTCTTTTTGCGGTGGCGCTGGGAGCACGGGAGCATTCTCTTGCGGCCGGGGAACTTCTTCGCAGCTTCCTTCTTCTCGCGCGGGTGCCGACGCGGTGGTTCGCGCCGGGGGGCCGCGCGCCTTGGCGCCAGAGCGCCATCTTGGTGCAGAGGTGGTGGAGGCGCTCCATCAGCCACGTCACCCGCACCTGGCGGAGAGCGAGGCAGCAAGAGGGATGGCGCAAGGGAGCCCCCTGCAGCGCTGACGAGCTCGGCGATGCGGTCCAGCCAATCCTCGTAGAGGTCGTCGACTGGGCGGTAGCGCAGGAGCTCACGTGCCATGAGCAGCGCGGCCTGCGCGTCTGTAGGAGCGTGACATGCATGGGACGATGAGCCGGCCGGAGTCAGCGACGGGATGGCGGTGCGGCCGTCCCGTCGCACCGAGGGGTGCAGCGAGGATGCTTGCTGCTCGTTTCCCGCCGGGCCGGTGGCGGCGTTGGCGGCGGACGACGGGGAACGACGGGATGGCCCGCCGACAGGAGCTGTCTGAGCGATGCGGGCGGCAAGGGCGGCCCGGCGCTCAGCGTGGGCTCGACGAGCGTCCGCCATGGATGCGACAAAGCGATGGGACACGGATCGATGGAAGGAAAGCTTTGGCGCACGCCTACCTGGTTCAAATGTCAGATTGCGGGTTCTGCCAAACCCTTGAGGTTCGAACACTGGGGTGCGCACGAAGATCTCACTCTCCCTAGCTCGCTCTCGCCACGATCGCAAGGCCTAGGTCGACGAACCCAAAGAACGAGAGACACGAGAGTTTATACAGGTTCGGGCCACCGATGTGGTGTAATACCCTACTCCAGTGTGGTGTGGTGGATTGCCTCTTGGGCTGAGGATGAACATTTACAAAGGGAAGAACAGCCTCCTAAGGAGATGTGCTCTTGTGTTTGGTGAGCTTGTGTGGATGAGGATGATCTGAATGATCCCTCCCTGCTATGATGGTGGCTAGTCCTATTTATAGAGGTCCTGGTCCTCTTCCCAAATATTGAGCGGGAAGGGATGCCACAACGGCCAAATTCGAAGGGAGACAGCTAGTACAAGTTATCCTGACTAAAGGTGGTCTTCGCCTGCCAAAGGCTCTGGTGGTGACACCATCTTGGGCTCCACGGTGACCTCCGTCCTGTCATCCTACTGGTCTTGGTCTTGTTGCACTGATATGGAAACCTTTGCCTGATGCCTCGGGACTCCTCGCCTGCGCTTGCCTCTTTAGCACCAAAGAGGAAATGAGGACATTGCGCACCGGCGCCCGCCTGGCTCCGGTCGTCATGGCTTGCATCGCGGGAACCTCGCGAGGTGCCCCTTGCCTTGATCTCTCCGCCCGTCGCGAGCCAGCCTGGTGAGGCCGCCCCCGAGGAGGTCTTGCGTCGTCCGCCTCGCGATGCTTGGCCCCTCGCGAGTGTCTTGAGTGTTTGCCGGTGAAGATGGGTCGTACAGGGCCGCTAGCGGAGCCACGCCATGGGCCGCAGGCAGGCAAGTCTGGGGACCCCCGTTCCCAGGACGCCGACAGCTGCCGCCGTGCCGTGGTGGATGGTGGCCCGGAGCTCGCCAAGACAACGTCAATCACCAACATTATCAAGCTGGAGCTCTGAGGCATGGAGCTCACGGGGATGTTGTCGCGTGCCGCGGAGGATGGTGACACATACCTCGCTAGGCCGATGGCCATCATCTTCTTCATCAAATCGGCGACACGGAGGACGGAGGAATGAAGCTCGCGAGGATGGTGCCGTCGTGCCACCGTGGATAGCGACACAGATCTCACTAGCACGATGTTCATCATCAACATCATCAAGCTGGTGTCGTGGAGGATGGAGGCGTGGAGCTGACAAGACGACCCCATCGATGTCTACCTCATCAAGACAGAGCCAGCGACCCGGAGCCATGAAGACCAGCACACCCTGGTGCTGCCCGCAACATGAAGCCTGCAACACAGAGAAGAAGATGGCTCTACACGGTGTTGTTCGTGACCCGGAGGAGAAGAAGGTCCCGCATGATGCTATTCGCAACCCAGAGCCCATGATGATGAGGCGCGACGGTGGGAAGGCGATGCGACTTCACCAAGATCTACCACGCCCTAGTGATGCAGTGCCATTGTCTTGGCGGACCGCCGTAAACTCGGCATCTAGTCGCGACGAGGCACCACCACATGGCGTTGTCCATGTTTTGGAGCACGTGAACTGACGCGCGATGGCGGGAAGGCAACGCAACTTCACCAGCATCTTATTGTGGCCCCGTGAGGTGGCTCCCTTGTCTTGTCAGACTGTCGTAAACTCGGCGTCTAGCCGAGATGACTCGCCAACCACACCGGCTATGCCAATATGAGCATGCGGTTGTTTTACAATGATGTCAGTCTCCACCAAAGTATACTTCCGTGAGGCGTATCCCTTGCATACCCCAATGAAGCCGCTACATCGTCAAGAAGTCCGAGCCAAGAAGGACCCATGCTACTTCAACACCAACTACATCAACACTGTCAAGACCGACGAGGCGCGACAGCGAGGGTGGACATGGCTAGCACAAAGCCATGTTTTTAGCACCATGTGTACCGACAAGGACACGAGGGCTTTGCCGCCGCCCACACCATACACTTACACCATCATCATCATGTATGGAGAACGCGAAGTGAAGACGACCACACGGCTTAATCAGAGGTATCTCGCGGAGCAACCCGTGGGAGTAATTAACCGGGAGCCTTCAGAGGCCCCGGGAACCAGAGACCGCAATCGCTATAGTCAGGCAGGCCGCGCTAGTAGGAATTGTATTTGTTATCCTTGAGGTTAATAAAATACTGTTCCCATCTCTTTGTTTTCATTGTGTACTATGGTACACTAGCACGCCTGCTTTTTTCCCCGGCGCATGAGAGAAATCCACACTCCTTCTCTTCCCTTCTCCCGGAGTGCATTAAGATTTTTCTCGTGTCAAACAGTGGTCCAAGAAAAATCGTTAAAAAGTTACATTCCACTTGGACTCCATTTGGTATTGATTTTCTGAAAAGGAAAAAACAAGTAAAAAACAACAACTAGCACTTGGCACTACGTTAATAGGTTAGTCATCAAAAAGTTTATAAAATAGCATAATAATGCATATAAAACATCCAAGATGGATAATATAATAGATACGTTGGAGATGTACCAGAAAGCGAGTGACAACAGTGATCTCGTGTGCTTCAAAGTAGTGGTGCAACTTTCTTGAGGCCATGATAAGGCCGAAAAGCAACTTCTGCACTCTAGAGTATCTTGACCTAGCCCCCTACAGAAGGGAACTGATAAAGTACAACGGTCGCTGCACCACCTTCTTCTTTAACACCACCATTGATTGACTTCATTTGCTTGCGCTGTTCTTGATCTGCCAACATCGAATCTTGCTAGAGAGGATTCTAGCTTGTCGTGAGATGGCTTGCCACTGTTGATCCTTCATCATTTTCTTCCCTCTGTGCCACTAGCATGGCGCTGACCACTTGGTTTGTTGCCGCTAGGTATAGCAGCAACGGTTCCTTTGGTTTAGGTGAAACTAGTGTTGGCGAGGAGGACATGTATCTTTTAAAATCCTGTGGCGCAGCCTCCGCTTCCAGAGTCCATTTTACTAGTCTTGACTTTTTTTAATATCGTGAAAAATGGCAGGGTGCGCTCAGCAGAGCTTGAAATGAACCTACTCAAAGCAGCAACACAGCCAGCAAGGCGTCGCACATCCTTGACGGCTTTAGGTGCTTGAATCCGCTCTATAGCTTTGATCTTGTCGGGATTTGCTTTGATTCCATGTTGAGATACAAAGAACACAAGATGTTTGCCGAATGGAACACCAAACACGCACTTCGAAGGGTTGAGCTTCATATTGATTTTGTGCAAGTTTGCAAATGTTTCTTCTAAGTCTTGAATGAGGGTTGATTTGTCATTGGTTTTGACCGCTATATCATCCATGTATGCTTCCACATTTCTGTGTAGCTGTGGTTCAGAACCAATCTGTGGCCAGAGCTGAGTGGCCAAGAATTCCATTAAATGGCAAAGGGATCATGCCAATGTCAAACACTTGTTTTGTAGTTCAGTTCCATGCCAAATATCACCGGCAATGTGATCTTCCCCTTGGGTTGGTCATTCCTGGGTTAATTCCTTGGAATGTCCTAGTTTTCTCGAGCTCTTCGTCAGAAATTTGTAGGCTCTTGACACTTCTGAGGAGATCAAGTTCAAGCTAGCCGCACTATCAAATAACATTTTTGTGACCTTGAGGTTGTGAATCATTGGTGAAACCAACAAAGGCAAGCACCCGACCATAGTTGTGCGAGCAGGGTGGTCCTCAGCATAAAAAATGATAGGCGTGTGTGGCCACTTGAGTGGTTTCTGGGCATCTATTGTCGGCTCTGCTGCGTTGACTTCACGTGCCCACTTGTTGAATTGGCAGTGAGAAGAATGCAAAGCTGCACCACCGTCAATGCACGTGGCTTCTGTAGCCTTCTGGAATTCATGTTCACTAGATTCATCGTCATCCTCCTCTTCACTCTCATCATCTTCTTTTCTTTCATAGCCCCTACCAGGTTTTTCCTTCAGTTGCTTGGCCTTGCCGCAGTGCCCTCCTCTGCCACCATGGCCCTTCTTGCCGGACCAGTTAGCACCATCCTGGCCCTTCTCATTGTCGCGCTTCTCATACTCAGCCTTCTGCTTTTCGGCAAGTTGCTCGACCTGTCGGCACTCTTGGAGATCATGGACCTTGGTGCGATGGATTTTGCAGTACGACCCGCCAGACTTGCCGATCTTCCCTCCCGCTGCGGCTTCCTGGAAAGCAGCGCATGTAGAGGCCTCATTGCTGGAGCTCTCTATTTTGGGTTTCTTGGCGGTGTTCGGATTACCGAAGCCCTCTACAGCCATTACTGACTTGCCCTTGAGATTTCTGTTGTGCTTCTGGCTTTCTACTTCGGGGTGGTGGCATCGTCGTCCTCAGAATCAAGTTCAGCGCCAGCGCCTTCCTCGGGAAGTCTTCTCCCCTCCTCGGCACGTGCACATTTGTCTGCCAACATATAAAGCTCATTGACGGTCCTTAGCAACCGAACGTTCATCTTTTCCCGCATTTTTCGATTGCGCATGTTCGTGTGGAACACGGCAACCACAGCTACCGGGTGTACATCTAGTATGCTGCGGTGCACACAGCTGGATCTCTGTATATATCTGCGCAGATTTTCACCTTCTGTTTGTGGGATCACTTGCAAGTCACTGGGCCGTCCAAGGCCCATTTGGCCTCCAGTAAAGGCACCAATGAACTCGTTTCACATACCTGACCATGAGGAGATCGAGTTCTCTAGGAAATTCATCAACCAAGACCTCACATTGGGCTTGAGCACCAATGGAAAGTAGTTGGCGAGGATCTTTTCATCTCTTGCCCGACAGCTTGCAGGGTGATCGTATAGATGCATAAGAATTATGCCAGGTTCAATTTACAGTCGTACTTCTTTGGTACTTCTAGCTTGAAGGCGCGGATAGACGGCTTGTGGACTTGCCGCAACTCACGTCTGAAGGTGGGGCATCTAACCTCGTAAGGTAGATACCCACCAGCAACGGGCACAGGATCATCAAAAACTGGGTCGTTGCACTCATCGGATTGACAGCGCACTTTTGATAACCCACAAGTATAGCGGACCGCAATAGTTTTCGAGGGTAGACTATTCAACCCAAATTTATTTATTCGACGCAAGTGGAGCCAAAGAATATTCTCAAGTATTAACAACTGAGTTGTCAATTTAACCACACCTGAAAGACTTAATATCTGCAACAAAGTATTTAGTAGCAAAGTAATATGGAAGTAACGGTAACGGTGACAAAACTAACAGTATCAGTTTTGATCGTAACAGCAGTAGCAACGAAAGTAACTTAACAAGGATCAATATGTGAAAAGCTCGTAGGCAATGGATCGGCAATGATAATTGTGTCAGATGATATTCATCATGTAGCAGTCATAACCTAGGGTGACATAGAACTAGCTCCAATTCATCAATATAATGTTGGCATTTATTCCGTATATAGTCATGCGTGCTTATGGAAAAGAACTTGCATGACATCTTTTGTCCTACCCTCCCGTGGAAGCGGGGTCCTAATGGAAACTAAGGGATATTAAGGCCTCCTTTTAATAGAGAACCAGATCAAAGCATTAGCACTTAGTAAATACATGAAATCCTCAAACTACGCTAATCCCCGGAAAGAATCCCAATTATTGTCACCTTGGGGTATGCAGATCATAACTCATAATAGGTGTCTACAACTTGCAAGATAGGATCAAGAACACGAATATATTCATGAAAACATAATAGGTTCAGATCTAAAATCATGGCACTCAGGCCCTAGTGACAAGCATTAACCATAGCGAAGTCATAGCAACATCAATCTCAGAACATAGTGGATACTAGGGATCAAACCCTAGCAAACTAACTCGATTACATGATAAACTCATCCAACGCATCACCGTCCAGCAAGCCTACAACGGAATTACTCACGCACGATGGGGAGCATCATCAAATTGGTGATGGAGCAAGGTTGGTGGTGATGATGACGATGAGTCCCCCTCTCCAGAGCCCCGGATGGTCTCCAGTTCTGCTCTCCCGGTGAAGAACAGGAGGTGGCCGCGGCTCCATATCATAAAACGCGATGAATCCTTCCCTCTGATTTTTTCTCTCCGGATGTGAATATATAGAGTTGGAGTTAGGGTCGGAGGAGGTCCAGGGGGCCCACATGCCACCAGGGCGCGCCCCCCAGGTTTGTGGTCAATGGGTGGACCCCCTCTTTCGCCAGTATTTTTTATATATTCCTAAAATATTCTCCGTAAATTTTCAGATCATTCTGATAACTTTTATTTCTGCACAAAAATAACACCGAGGAAATTGTGACGAAAATAGCGTCAGTCCAGGTTAGTTCCCTTCAAATCATGCAATTTAGAGTCCAAAATAAGGGCAAAAGAGTTTGGAAAAGTAGATACGATGGAGACGGATCGCCTTCCTAGCACTGCTCAATGGTGGTGCGGGCATCTTCTACCCGCCTGTCTTGGAGTACTTGCTGCTGATCTCGCCGCATTTGTGGATCTGAGGAGGCCATCGACACTTTGTCAGGCTCTGTAGTTCACTGGGTTTGCCGCGGTTACTAATGTTGTTCCTGCTGGAGTTGTTGCTGTGGAGGCGAATGCACTATTGGTGCACCACCTACAACATGGCCACTAGTTTGAGCTACTAGTGTTGTTCCCGGCCGCTGTGAGGGCTCCGCCTACTGTGATTAACTTAACTCAGCGAATCCAATCAAGCTCTGGATAATGGCTCTCCACTCATCCATCTTGTCTGCCATTAGAGGGTAGTTCAATAGCATCTGGGCTCGTGCCATCGCCTCTACCGCCGTTGCTAGCATGGCCTGGGGTGAGGAATGCGATGTTGCGATCATCCCCATTCGACTCCTGGCAGAGCCAGCAGGAGCGCCATTGCGATCTTGCCGACATGGCTACAGAGCAAAGGTGGGTTGGCATGGTGGGAGTGGAGCCTGGAGATCTTGGACATGATCCACAGGCTTGAAAACTCAGTTAATGCATAAAAATGTCTAAATGAATCCCGAAAAATCACAAAAATTCACACAACACACTTGTTGTTATATGTTGACACGAGAAAAAAATTTGAAAGCAATAAGAGGCAATGGATATCGTTTCGTCACCAAAGGTGGGACATTCCCTACCGAAAACCATCATCCTTGTTGTGAGAAGCTCCGGTTTGTGAGAAGCATATAGCCAAACCTGCCCCAAATTGATTGGAATAAATTTGTACCACGGCATGTTGATGCCGCTCCATGATAGCATGCCAAGTTTCATGAATTTCAGACGAGTTTTGGATTTACTATAATTTAAAAACCAGTCATCTCAATGTTTTGCCGGAATTCAACGGTGCCCCGGTGTTTGAAATTCATTCCCATTTCTTGCATGGGACCTAAGCATGCACCCAAGGACACATATTTGATTTTCAACCAATTTATATGCACTGGAGCATGTGCATGTAGTTCAAATTTGAAATATGCACATAAATGCAATGAATACTCAGTTAATGCATAAAAATGTCCAAACGAACCCCATAAAATCACAAAAATTCATACAACGCTCCTGTTGTTCTATGTTGACACGAGAAAAAAAATTGAAAGCAATAAGAGGCAATGGATATCGTTTCGTCCCCAAAGGCGGGACATTCCCAACCAAAAACCATGATCGTTGTTTTGAGAAGCTCCCGTTTGTGAGAAACATATACCAAAACCTGCCCCAAATGGGACACAAATTTTACCACGGCATATTGATGCTGCTCCATGATAGCATGCCAAGTTTCATTAATTTCAGAAGAGTTTTGGATTTACTAGAACTTAAAACTAGGCATCTCAATGTTTTGCCGACACTCAACGGTGCCCTGGTGTTTGAAATTCATTACCATTTCTTGCATGGGACCTAAGCATGCACCCAAGGACACATATTTTATTTTTCAACCAATTTATATGGACTGGAGCATGTGCACGTAGTTCAAATTTGAATTATGCACATAAATGCATTGAAAACTCAGTTAATGCATAAAAATGTCTAAACGGATCCCGAAAAATCACAAAAGTTCACACAACACTGCAGTTGTTCTATGCTGACACGAGAAAAAAAATTGAAAGCTATAAGAGGCAATGGATATCGTTTCGTCCCCAAAGGTGGGACGTTCCATACCGAAAACCATCATCCTTGTTGTGAGAAGCTCCGGTTTGTGAGAAGCATATACCCAAACCTGCCCCAAAATAATGGGAAAAAATTTGTACCACGACATGTTGATGCCGCTCCATGATAGAATGCCAGGTTTCACGAATTTCAGACAAGTTTTGGATTTACTAGAATTTATAAACCAGGCATCTCAATGTTTCGCCGGCAATCAACGGTGCCCTGGTGTTTGAAATTCATTCCCATTTCTTGCATGGGACCTAAGCATGCACCCAAGGAAACATATTTGATTTTTCAACCACTTTATATGCACTGGAGCATGTGCATGGAGTTCAAATTTGAATTATACACATAAATGCATCGAATACACAGTTAATTCATAAATATGTCCAAACGAACCCCAAAAATCACAAAAATTCACACAAAACTCCTGTTGTTCTATGTTGACACGAGAAAAAAAAATTGAAAGCAATAAGAGGCAATGGATATTGTTTCGTCCCCAAAGGCGGGACGTTCCCTACCGAAAACCATCATCCTTGTTGAGAGAAGCTCCGGTTTGTGAGAAGCATATACCCAAACCTGCCCCAAATGGGACAAAATTTATACCATGGCATGTTGATGCCGCTCAATGATAGGATGCCAGGTTTCATGAATTTCAGACGAGTTTTGGATTTACTAGAATTTAAAAACCAGGCATCTCAATGTTTTGCCTGCACCCAATGGTGCCCTCGTGTTTGAAATTCATTCCCATTTCTTTCATGGGACCTAAGCATGCACCCAAGGACACATATATTTTTTTCAACCAATTAATATGCACTGGCGCATGTGCATGTAGTTCAAATTTGAATTATGCACATAAATGCATTGAAAACTCAGTTAATGCATAAAAATGTCCAAACGAACCCCGAAAGATCACAAAAATTCACACAACACTCCTGTTGTTCTATGCTGACACAAGAAAAAAAATTGAAAGCAATAAGAGGCAATGGATATCGTTCCGTTCCCAAAGGGGGAACGTTCCCTACAGCAAACCATCATGCTTGCTGTGAGAAGCTCCGGTTTGTGACAAGCATATACCCAACCTGCGCCAAATTAATGGGACAAAATTTGTACCACGGCATGTTGATGCCGCTCCATGATAGCATGCCAAGTTTCATGAATTTCAAACGAGTTTTGGATTTACTAGAATTTAAAAACCAGGCATCTCAATGTTTTGCCGGAATTCAACGGTGCCCCGGTGTTTGAAATGCATTCACATTTCTTGCATGGGACCTAAGCACGCACCCAAGGACATATATTTTATTTTTCAACCAATATATATGCGCTCGAGCATGTGGATGTAGTTCAAATTTGAATTATGCACATAAATGCATTGAAAACTCAGTTAGTGGATACAAATGTCCAAACGAACCCCGAAAAATCACAAAAATTCACACAACACTCCTGTTGTTCTATGTTGACACGAGAACAAATTTGAAAGCAATAAGAGGCAATTGATATCGTTTCGTCCCCAAAGGTGAGATGTTCCCTACCGAAAACCATCATCCTTGTTGTGAGAAGCTCCGGTTTGTGAGAAGCATATACCCAAACCTGCCCCAAATTAATGGGAAAAAATTTGTACCACGGCATGTTGATGCCGCTCCATGATAGCATGCCAAGTTTCATGAATTTCAGACAAGTTTTGGATTTACTAGAATTTCAAAACGAGGCATCTCCATGTTTCGCCAACAATCAACGGTGCCCCGGAGTTTAAAATTCATTCCCATTTCTTGCACGGGACCTAAGCATGCACCCAAGGACACATATTTTATTTTTCAACCAATTTATATGCACTAGAGCATGTGCATGTAGTTCCATTTGAAATATGCACATAAATGCATTGAAAACTCAGTTAATGCATAAAAATGTCCAAACGAACCCCGAAAAATCAAAAAAATTCACACAACAATCCTGTTGTTCTATGTTGACACGATAAAAAAATTGAAAGCAATAAGAGGCCATGGATATCGTTTCGTCCCCAAAGGTGGGACGTTCCCTACCGAAAACCATCATGCTTTTTGTGAGAACCTCCGGTTTGTGAGAAGCATATTCCCAAACCTGCCCCAAATGGGACAAAATTTGTACCACGACATGTTGATGCCGCTCCACGATAGCATGCCAAGTTTCATGAATTGCAGACAAATTTCGGATTTACTAGAATTTAAAAACCAGGCATCTCAATGTTTTGCCGGCAATCAACGGTGCCCCGGTGTTTGAAATTCATTCCCATTTCTTGCATGGTACCTAAGCATGCACCCAAGGACACATATTTTATTTTTCAACCAATTTATATGCACTGGAGCATGTGCGTGTAGTTCAAATTTGAATTATGCATATAAATGCGTTGAAAACACGGTTAATGCATAAAAATGTCCAAACGAACCCCGAAAATTCACAAAAATTCACACAACACTCCTGTTGTTCTATGTTGACACGAGAAAAACATTACAAAGCAATAAGTGGCAATGGATATCGTTTAGTCCCCAAAGGTGGGACGACACTACCAAAAACCATCATGCTTGTTGTGAGAAGCTCCGGTTTGTGAGAAGCATATACCCAAACCTGCCCTAAATTAATGGGACAAAATTTGTACCACGGCATGTTGATGCTGATCCATGATAGCATGCCTAGTTTCATGAATTTGAAATGAGTTTTGGATTTACTAGAATTTCAAAACCAGGCATCTCAATGTTTTGCCGGAACTCAACGGTGCCCCGGTGTTTCAAATGCATTCACATTCCTTGCATGGGACCTAAGCATGCACCCAAGGACACATATTTTATTTTTCAACCAATTTATATGCACTCGAGCATGTGCATGTAGTTCAAATTTGAATTATGCACATAAATGCATTGAAAACTCAGTTAGTGCATAAAAATGTCCAAACGAAGCCCGAAAAATCACAAAAATTCACACAACACTCATGTTGTTCTATGTTGACACGAGAAAAAAAATTGAAAGCAATAAGAGGCAATGGATATCGTTTCGTCCTCAAAGGCGGGACGTTCCCTACCGAAAACCATCATCCTTGTTGTGAGAAGCTCTAGTTTGTGAGAAGCATATACCAAAACCTGCCCCAAATTAATGGGGAAAAAATTGTACCACGACATGTTGATGCCGCTCCATGATAACATGCCAACTTTCAGGAATTTCAGACGAGTTTTGGATTTACTAGAATTTAAAAACCAGGCATCTCAAAGTTTCGCCAGCAATCAACGGTGCCCCGGTGTTTGAAATTCATTCCCATTTCTTGCATGGGACCTAAGCATGCACCCAAGGACATATATTTTATTTTTCAACCAATTTATATGCACTGGAGCATGTGCATGTAGTTCAAATTTGAATTATGCACATAAATGCATTGAAAACTCAATTAGTGCATAAAAATGTCCAAACGAACCCCGAAAAATCACAAAAAATCACACAACACTCCAGTTGTTCTATGTTGACACAATAAAAAAATTTGGAAGCAATAAGAGGCAATCGATATTGTTTCGTCCCCAAAGGTAGGACGTTTCCTACCGAAAACCATCATCGTTGTTGTGAGAAGCTCCGGTTTGTGAGAAGCATATATCCAAACCTGCCCCAACTTAATGGGAAAAAATTTGTACCACGGCATGTTGATGCCGCTCCATGATAGCATGCCAAGTTTCATGAATTTCAGACGAGTTTTGGATTACTAGAATTTATAAACCAGGCATCTCAATGTTTTGTCGGCAATCAAGGGTTGCCCGGTGTTTGAAATTCATTCCCATTTCTTGCATGGGACCTAAGCATGCACCCAAGGACACATATTTATTTTTGCAACATATTTATATGCACTGGAGCATGTGTATGTAGTTCAAATTTGATTTATGCACATAAATGCATTAAATACTCAGTTAATGCATAAAAATGTCCAAACGAACCCCAAAAAACGCAAAATTCACACAATAATCCTGTTGTTCTATCTTGACACAAGAAAAAAAATTGAAAGCAATAAGAGGCAATGGATATAGTTTCGTCCCCAAAGGCGGGACGTTCCCTACCGAAAACCATCATCCTTGTTGAGAGAAGCTCCGGTTTGTGAGAAGCATATACCCAAACCTGCCCTTAATGGGACAAAATTTGTACCACGACATGTTGATGCCGCTCCATGATAGCATGCCAAGTTTCATGAATTTCAGACGAGTTTTGGATTTACTAGAATTTAAAAACCAGGCATCTCAATGTTTTGCCGGCACTCAACGGTGCCCTGGTGTTTGAAATTCATTCCCATTTCTTGCATGGGACCTAAGCATGCACCCAAGGACACATATTTTATTTTTCAACCAATTTATTTGCACTGCAGCATGTGCATGTAGTTCAAATTTGAATTATGCACTAAAATGCATTGAAAGCTCAGCTCATGCATAAAAATGTCCAAACGAACCCCGAAAAATCACAAAAATTCAGACAACACTCATGTTGTTCTAAGTTGACACGAGAAAAAAAATTGAAAGCAATAAGAGGCAATGGATATCGTTTCGTCCCCAAAGGCGGGACGTTCCCTACCGAAAACCATCATCCTTGTTGTGAGAAGCTCCGGTTTGTTAGAAACATATACCCAAACTTGCCCCAAATGGAACAAAATTTGTACCACGGCATGTTGATGCCGCTCTATGATAGCATGCCAAGTTTCATGAATATTAGACGAGTTTTTGATTTACTAGAATTTAAAAACCAAGCATCTCAATGTTTTGCCGGCACTCAACGGCGCCCTGGTGTTTGAAATTCATTCATGTTTCTTGCATGGGACCTAAGCATGCACCCAAGGACGCATATTTGATTTTTCAACCAATTTATATGCACTAGAGCATGTGCATGTAGTTAAAATTTTAATTATGCACATAAATGCATTGAAAACTCAGTTAATGCATAAAAATGTCTGAACGAACCCCGAAGAATCAAAAAATTCACACAACACTCCTGTTGATCTATGTTGACACAAGAGAAAAAAAATTGAAAGGAATAAGAGGCAATGTATATCGTTTCATCCCCAAAGGTGGGACGTTCTCTACCGAAAACCATCATGCTTGTTGTGAGAAGCTCCGGTTTGTGAGAAGCATATACCCCAACCTGCCCCAAATTAATGGGAAAAATTTGTACCACGGCATGTTGATGCCGCTCCATGATAGCATGCCAAGTTTCATGAATTACAGACGAGTTTTGGATCACTAGAGTTTATAAACCAGGCATCTCAATGTTTTGTCGACAATCAACGGTTGCCCGGTGTTTGATATTCATTCGCATTTCTTGCATGGGACCTAAGAATAAACCCAAGGACATATATTTGATTTTTCAACCAATTTATATGCACTAGAGCATGTGCATGTAGTTCAAATTTGATTTATGCACGTAAATGCATTGAATACTCAGTTAATGAATAAAAATATCCAAACGAACCCCAAAAAACACAAATATTCTCACAACACTCCTGTTGTTCTATGTTGACACAGGAAAAAAATTTGAAAGCAATAAGAGGCAATGGATATTGTTTCGTCCCCAAAGGCGGGACGTACCCTACCGAAAACCATCATCCTTGTTGACAGAAGCTCCGGTTTGTGAGAAGCGTAAACCCAAACTGCCCCAAATGGTACAAAATTTGTACCACGGCATGTTGATGCCACTCCATGATAGCATGCCAAGTTTCATGAATTTCTGACGAGTTTTGGATTTACTAGAATTTGAAAACCAGGCATCTCAATGTTTTACCGGCACTCAACCGCGCCCTGGTGTTTGAAATTCATTCCTGTTTCTTGCATGGGACCTAAGCATGCACCCAAGGACGCATATTTGATTTTTCAGCCAATTTGTATGCACTGGAGCATGTGCATGTTGTTCAAATTTGAATTATGCACATAAATGCATTGAAAACTCAGCTAATGCATAAAAATGACTAAACGAACCCCGAAAAATAAAAAAATTCACACAACGCTCCTGTTGTTCTATGTTGACACGAGAAAAAAATTTGAAAGCAATAAGAGGCAATGGATATCGTTTCGTCCCCAAAGGTGGGACGTTCTCTACCGAAAACCATCATGCTTGTTGTGAGAAGCTCCGGTTTTTGAGAAGCATGTACCCAAACCTGCCCCAAATTAATGGGAAAAAATTTGAAAGCAATAAGAGGCAATGGATATCGTTTCGTCCCCAAAGGCGGGACGTACCCTACCGAAAACCATCATCCTTGTTGACAGAAGCTCCGGTTTGTGAGAAGCGTATAGCCAAACCTGCCCCAAATGGGACAAAATTTGTACCACGGCATGTTGGTGCCGCTCCATGATAACATGCCAAGTTTCATGAATTTCTGACGAGTTTTGGATCTATTAGAATTTAAAAACCAGGCATCTCAATGTTTTACCGGCACTCAACGGCGCCCTGGTGTTTGAAATTCATTCATGTTTCTTGCATGGCACCTAAGCATGCACCCAAAGACGCATATTTGATTTTTCAACCAATTTATATGCACTGGAGCATGTGCATGTAGTTGAAATTTGAATTATGCACATAAATACATTGAAAACTCAGTTAATGCATAAAAATGTCTAAACGAACCCCAAAAAATCAAAAAATTTACACAACACTCCTGTTGTTCTATGTTGACACGAGAAAAAAAATTGAAAGCAATAAGAGGCAATGGATATCGTTTCGTCCCCAAAGGCGGGACGTTCCCTACCGAAAACCATCATCCTTGTTGTGAGAAGCTCCGGTTTGTGAGAAGCATATACCCAAACCTGCCCCAAATTAATGGGAAAAAATTCGTACCACGGCATGTTGATGCCGCTCCGTGATAGCATGACAAGTTTCATGAGTTTAAGACAAGTTTTGGATTTACTAGAATTTAAAAACCAGGCATCTCAATGTTTTGCCGGCAATCAACGGTGCCCTGGTGTTTTAAATTCATTCCCATTACTTGCATGGGACCAAAGCATGCACCCAAGGACACATATTATATTTTTCAACCTATTTATATGCACTGGAGCATGTGCATGTAGTTCAAATTTGAATTATGCACATAAATGCATTGAAAACTCAGTTGATGCATAAAAATGTCCATACGAACCACGAAAAATCACAAAAATTCGCACGACGCTCCTGTTATTCTATGTTGACACGAGAAAAAAAATTGAAAGCAATAAGAGGCAATGGATATTGTTTTGTCCCCAAAGGTGGGACGTTCCCTACCAAAAACCATCATGCTTGTTGTGAGAAGCTCCGGTTTGTGAGAAGCTTATACCCAAACCTGCCCCAAATGGGACAAAATTTGTACCACGACATGTTGATGCCGCTCCATGATAGCATGCCAAGTTTCATGAATTTCAGACGAGTTTTGGATTTACTAGAATTTAAAAACCAGGCATCTCAATGTTTTGCCGGCAATCAACGGTGCCCCAGTGTTTTAAATTCAGTCCCAGTTCTTGCATGGGACCAAAGCATGCACCCAACGACACACATTTGATTTTTCAACCAATTTATATGCACTGGAGCATGTGCATGTAGTTCAAATTTGAATTATGCACATAAATGCATTGAAAACTCAGTTAATACATGAAAATGTCGAAACGAACCCCAGAAAATCACAAAAATTCACACACACTCCTGTTGTTCTATGTTGACACGAGAAAAAAATTTGAAAGCAATAAGAGGCAATGTATATCATTTCGTCCCCAAAGGTGGGACGTTCCGTACCGAAAACCATCATGCTTGTTGTGAGTAGCTCCGGTTTGTGAGAAGCATATACCCAAACCTGCCCCAAATGGGACAAAATTTGTACCACGACATGTTGATGCCGCTCCATGATAGCATGCCAAGTTTCATGAATTTCAGACGAGTTTTGGATTTACTAGAATTTAGAAACCAGGCATCTCGATGTTTTGCCGGCAATCAACGGTGCCCTAGTGTTTTAAATTCATTCCGATTTCTTGCATGGGACCTAAGAATGCACCCAACGACACATATTTGATTTTTCAACCAATTTATATGCACTAGAGGATGTGCATGTAGTTCGAATTTTAATTATGCACATAAATGCATTGAAAACTCCGGTAATGCATAAAAATGTCCAAACGAACCCAAGAAAATCACAAAAATTCACACAACACTCCTGTTGTTCTATGTTGACACGAGAGAAAAAATTGAAAGCAATAAGAGGCAATGGATATCGTTTCGTCCCCAAAGGTGGGACGTTACCTACCGAAAACCATCATGCTTGTTGTGAGAAGCTCCGGTTTGTGAGAAGCATATACCCAAACCAGCCCCAAATTAATGGGGCAATATTTGTACCACGGCATGTTGATGCCGCTCCATGATAGCATGCCAAGTTTCATGAATTTCAGACGAGTTTGGATTTACTAGAATTTAGAAATCAGGCATCTCATTGTTTTGCTGGCAATCAACGGTGCCCTGGTGTTTGAAATTCATTCCCATTTCTAAGTTTTCAGTTTCAATAATTTCATTAGTTTCAGAAATATCATCAGTTTCAGAACTCTCAATATCTTTAGCTCTAGCAAGTTGTTCAACAAGAAATTTACCAAGTGGCATAGTCTTATCAAGCAAAGTACTGGTATCATTATAAGCATCATGCATAGAAGAAATAGCATCATTAATTACTTGCGACATATCAGAATCAATAGCAGGTGTAGGTGCCGCAAGCTTACTGAAATCAGAAGGTAAATCAAGTGCAGAGCTAGATGGCAGTTCCTTACCTCCCGTCATAGTAGAGGGAAAATCTTGGTTCTGGTCTCTTTCAGATTCCTCATAGTGTCATGGTTTTGTCACAGCAGATTCTTTTGTGAAAGGACTTAGGTGTGGAGCCATTGCAACGTAGGTTAGCTTGAAGGGGTTGAATGGGACAAAGGACACAGGGTTTGCCCAGGTTCGGCCCCTCTCAATGAGGTAAAAGACTACTCCTGCTTTTGTTGACTATTGCTTGGGTATCAGTTACAACGGAGCGGAATCGCTTGGCCTAGCTATCGTTCAATTATTTCTTGAGTTAACCCGCCGTAGGGTCTCGCCTTTATATACACAGGTCGAGGCCCTGGGCTTACAAGAGTCCAAGTCGGTTCACACAACGTGACCAACTCTGTTTCTAAGTCGCCTTGCCTTGCTAGGCAAGTCACTATCAGGGGGCTCACACCTCCGTGTCTTAGGCCTTCAACAGGCCCGCTACTTAAGAGGCCTCTAGTCTTCATGTCTTCTCAGGCCCATTCAAGCCTTTTATTTCATGAGTCGCCAACAGTGTAACCCAGCCCCTCACGGGCGGGTCAAACCGCGGGGTTATATCCCTAACATTAGGCCCCAGATTGAATTGAACTTGTTCATGTCAATCTTCACTACTTCTGGTTGGCGAGTCTTCATTCAAATGTTTAACTTTGAACAAGTCATTGTAACCCGCCATGACGTCATGCAAGATAAATCCAGAAAAACCAATGACATCACAATGGATCGTTTGCATTAGTTGGTCATCCAAGACTCGAGGCGCCTCCCATGTTGAGATAATAATGATGTCTCCTTGTTCCGCACCTGCCATTTTACGGTTCCATTCTTTCCCTTATAAATAGGCACGGGGGGGGGGGGGGGGGTCCTTTTTCACTTTTATTCCCTTTGCCTCCACTTCTTCTTCCTCCTCGCGACCTCCGCCGCACAAGAGCTCCACCGCTCTGACCGTTCTTCAGCAGCGACTCCGACAAAGGCCGCTGCATCAACCTGACCGGACCAGAAAACGGCTGCGCACCCCTGTTCTTCTTCAACTCCGTCAGGTATTCCTCCTTTTCTTCATCATATCCGCATTAGGTCATAGTAGTTCATGTAGTTCATCATCCTGTTCATCGCAGTTATCTTGAGTTCATCCCCTTCTGTTTAGAAAGTGTAGTTCCATCCAAAAAAAGTAGACATAGGGCAGTAGCAGTTTTAGCCCTTATCTTGCATCTTGTGTAGATCCCCTCTTCTTTAGAATTATGTACAATTTGCCACTTTTTTGCTACTATATCATAGGTTTAGTAATTGTTCTTCATTTCCTAAGCTATCGTAGATCTGAAATCATTGGCACAATCTATGAAACTTGTTTGTCCCATACTTAGCCGAATTTCAACAATTTTGATTTCATAGACAACTGACCCGCCATTCTTTATTCGGGTGGCTTAAATAAAAACTTTTGTGACCCGCCAGAACCTTGGAGGCTTAATCATGAATTGATGATTTGCCAAGAAATCCAAAGTTTTGTATAACCCACCGACAATGCTTGCCGGCTTATACCTTCTCAACTTAACCCGCCATGTACTCATAATCTAGTAATTGCTTCATTCCATGGCTAGGGAGGCTCGCAATCCCTTCAACAGCCCATAATGCATAGCCTTTTAACTGTATCTAGCTCATCATTGCCGAATTGTTGTATGATCATTTAGGTGGCTCACCATACTAATTTTTAATCTGTCACCTCCTTATCTTTGGTTACAACTTGCTCTTCCGACTCACCATGACCAAGTCCCCCACCACTTGCGACTGGGTTGTGTCCCAAATCACGGAGGACACGCTTGCTGATATGTGACCACGGGGGTTTTACCCGCCAAAGAGATCATCAATTGGCGAGTTCCGAGCTCTCAATGTCTGCCTCAACCCGAGGATAGTGAGGTTCTAGTCTTCACAGACCACCTACTCCATGGCTTCTCACCGCCCGGCTCAAAATTCTTCCGGGATGTTCTGCATTTTTACAAACTACACACACAAGATATTCGTCCCAATTCTGTCTCCAACATATGCAACTTCCAAGTGTTCTGCGAGGTATACCTTGGAGAAGAACCCTCCATTGACCTGTTAAGAGATTTTTATTATATCAATCGCCAGACTGAGATGCCAGACGAGCTTAGTCTGGAATTTGGCTGTGTCTCCATTCAAAGGCGGAGAGATGTAACTTTCCCGTCGACCGCCCTGCCAAGCCACCCCAAAGATTGGAACTACACTTGGTTCTGTTACAAGGATGCTTCCCCAGTCGGAGAGAACCCCCTGTCGGGTTATCACGCCTACCGGATCACTACCAGTGGCCCGTGTGGCACCCCGGCTCAGAGCGACCGGTTTACCCTGCATTGCCAGCCCAGAGACCTTGTCTTCTGGCAACACACAACAACATGGCATAGAATACAACCGCTTTATTCATGCTAGCGGAACATAGTTCATTTTACAACAGTTAGCGAGGCCAAGTGGCACACACGGTGCGGCTGAACAATATGTACATTATTTAGTGAACATAAAGGGGCCTCGATCTTGACAACTACTTGGCAGCGGAACAACGTCGTAGCGAGACTCCATAGCACAAGGACACCGACGTGGACACGGTCTAGACTCGGACAGCACTCCTTTCCAACGGGACTTTCCTGAAATCTGGCATGACACGCCAGGTCAGTACATTGAATATACTTGCAAGCTCACAATAAGCATAACAAGATGACAGAAAATATTATGATATTTATCCAGTTTTAATCAAAAAATGCAGCTATATAACCAACATGATGTGACTATGCTCAACAGGTACTCATTCTCCCAACTTGCTTACCAGATGTGACCACCAAACATAATATTACCATCACATACCCGTGATCCTTACGACGATCACAACCCGACCATCTCATGGCCCATGATCCTTATGGCGATCACAACCCGACCAACTCGTGGCCCGTGATCCTTACGGCGATCACAACCCGACCAACTCGTGGCCAACTCAACATGATGACCTCACTGTCATCCATAGTGCAATTTAGTGTGCATATTTATTAAGTGTTGACCCATGGTGTACCTTACTTTCGAGTGTGTCCGTATCCGTGGACTAGGCTATCGATAGATTAAATACACTCTGCACAGGTTAGTACATTGTACCCGCACTACGGAACCCACGGACTCACTCTCCCATCCGAGTGGACCAACAGCATTCCAACGAAACCATTTCACTGTCATGACACTCTCCCGGCCCCTCCGACTCAGACCCCACTAGGCTAGTCCTGGGTGGCCCCGTGTCTACCTCTAGACACCTCGACCACCGTCGTGGCCACGATCCACACTGGGATCCGGTACCAAACTTAACAACGGGCTCACAAGGTTATGCTTGCCTACCGGGCCAGGGTACAACACGCCCATAACCTTCCCTAATTTGAGGTACCGACCAGAGGCACGACAATGAAACGCATTAAGGCCGTCCCTGCAAGCAAATGTGGTTGCACTGGGAAAGACTCGTTTCAGCGGCACCACGACCCGGTCAACAACATGTTCAAGTTGAATATTAATCAGGTTCAACTTTTAATGTGAAAAGAAAATAACCGGTGCCATACTGCCGTACCATACATCACTTAACATATGCATCACATAACCATGCAAAATTGCACCAACTACGCTCTCACGGAGCCAACATAAAATCATGCTACTATACTGGTAAAAACCTTTCTTTACTTATACCAGAGCCATTTCTAGCAATTATCATCATTATACCTCATGCAAAAATAATATCCATATTTCTTCATCAATTCTATGACCATATTATTTATTTAACTCTAATAACTAAGTTCTCATCATCTTACCATCAATATTTACTTCAAACGTACTGAAGTTCAAGCATTTTAACATAACAAGCATATAACAGAATATATTTATTATATAACTAATTAAAATGCATTAATATTCATAAGTTCAAGTATGAAAATAAATAATATTGAAGTGGCACCATGAAAATGTTACTGTGGCTTGCCTTAGTACTAATGAGGGTCACAAGGCTCCTGGTGATCCTCAAGACAAGCTGGTTCCTCTGAAAACATTCAAAAACCACAAAATAAAATATCAAGAAACCTTCTGAAAATTGCCAGAAAATCTAGACAGCAAGGAAAAATCCCATCTCTTGGGAGCTGTTAGATTTTTAGACAAAGAACATAATGCAAAAAGAATCACTGCATTTGGACTTGTAGAATAAAAGTTATGGTTGTTTGAATGCTCCTGGAATTTAAATAAATTTGAAAAAGAAAAATTGAGAGGGGGTGACGTCGATGGCGTACTTTCTCGGGGCGCCACCACTCATACCGCTTCGCGCGCGTTATGAGTGGCTGACTAGCGGGCCCCGCTAGTTAGGCCGGAGGGAGGGAGAAAGAAAACAGAGACGGGCGGCGGTTCGCCGAAGCGTTCGCCGGCGTTGAGGCCTCTTGGGGGAACATGAGAGGGAGGGTTCGACGGAGAAGGTTCTTGCGCACCTGCGTCGGTTTCTTCCTCGCAAGCGGAGGCAGAACACGGTGGTCGCCGGAGATGAGGAAGACGGCGGCTAGGGGCGGCTCCAGGGGCTCGGGCTTGGCTCGTTGGCTTCACGGAGGAGAGGCGGAGGCCCTAGCGGGGTCGCCTCAGCTTGAGATTGACCGGAGCTGCGGTGTCGATCCAGGGGGGATCGCCGGCGTGCTCGGCTCGGGGACGGCAGCCCGCGGCCTGCCCGGCCGGGCTGCGGCTTCCAGTGGCTATGGGAGGGAGGTGTGGTGAGGTGCGGTGCTCCAGGAGGCTGCGGAGGGGAGTTATTTATAGGCGGGGCGGCGAGGAGGGCTCGGGCTCCGCCGGAGGACAGCTGTGCGCGGGCCCTGTGCCGTTGGCCGGAGTGTGCCTGTGCTTGCTGCGGCAAGCTCCGGCATCGGCGAGTGGTAGGGAGGAGTTAAGGGGGTGGAGACGAGGATGGTGGCGTGGGGGGACACGCCCAGGCTGGCCGAGCAGCAGTGCATCGCTGGCTGAGAGGCCTGGCGACGCAGCAGAGAAGGCTTTGGCATGCCAAAGACTCGGACGAACGCAGTCATCAAGTGGACCGTGACATCAGGCCACATATGCACTAACCATGATGTCCGCGTAGTCCTTAGTAACTTTAGGTGTTACCACGGCTTGGTTGGTTTCCAAGTGCAAGAGAAGTGAAATGGTGAAGATGCTTAGTTATCGACGTAAACTTTGAATGCCATTCTTGTGGTCAAACCACAGTGATTCAAGGGCTGATCTTTGGGGTTTTACTGACTCTTACTAAGGTGAATAAGCACAGGGAAAACCAGCTGCATTGGAGCTAGTACAAAGGTAGTTGCTGTAGAAACTACCATTTCAGCCCAGAAGTGAAAATATTTTCTATAGCAAAATTACACCAAAAAGTGGTGAAATATTTTTGCTCAGAAATGTGCCCTAGGGTCCAAAGAATATTTGGGATTTTTCTCGTGATTTTGGGGCAATGAAATGAGGGTTGCTTTGGAGGTCAAAGATTTAAGCTAGGGTTTAGGAAGCAAAATGAATATTTTTCATTTAAGAAAAATATTCCAAGCAATTTTGTTGGGTTGGCCAGGAGTGAAATGATGGATTAGAAGAGGAGAGGGGACACTTGGGTGAAAATCAAGGGATACCCAAGTGATCAAGTCCAAATGGAATGATTCAAAACTCCAAATTCAAACCAACTCAGAAGAAAATTAGGCAAAGAAAAGAGGGCAAAAACCAGGCTATGACAAACCTCCCCCACTTGGAATGAATCTCATCCTCAAGATTCGGTTGCTTGGGAAAGCCATTATGGATAACATGCCCTTAGAAATTCTTCTGATTCCCAGGTTGATTCTGATTCGGTATGATGCATCCATTGAACCTTTTAAAATTTCCGTGACTTACTGCGAGTGACTCTTCCCATCTGATCCAAAATGTTCACTGGCCTCTCTTCGTAGGTCAAATCCTTTGGCAGCTCTATCTTTGCCAAATCGGTCTTTTTCTCGGGTGGTGAGATGCACCGTCGTAGTTGTGAAACGTGGAACACGTTGTGCACGCCGACAGTTCGGAGGCAGCTCCAACCGATATGCCACAAAGCACCCACTCGTGTCATGACGGGAAATGGACCAATAAACCTGGGTGCCAATTTTCCACGGGTTTGGAACCTTCTTACTGCCTTCATGGGTGTGACTCGTAGGTAGACATGTTCTCCGGGTTCAAAACTGATCTATCGGTGCTTTGCATCATAATAACTTTTCAGTCGCGATTTGGCCACCTGTAATTTGTATCGGATCTCTTTGTCTTGCTTTTCGGCCTCCATCATGAGATCTGTTTCGAAAATACGGCTATCTCCGGTTTGAGACCAATTTAATGGAGTGCGGCACTTACGGCCATACAAAGCTTCATAAGGTGACATCTTTAAACTGGTCTAGAATCCATTGTTATATGAGAACTCAGCGTATGGCAAGCAATCTTCCCATTGTGGTCCTTGGGCTAAAACACAGGCTCGGAGCATATCTTCGAGTATCTGATTTACTCTTTCCGTTTTCCCATCCGTCTGAGGATGATAAGCACTGCTGTATTTTAAATCCGTTACAAGGGCTTGATGGAGACGGGTCCATAAAGCGGAGGTGAATAGTGAACCTCGGTCAGTAGTGATGTTCGGGGAACTCCATGCAAACTAACAATCCTAGATACATACAGTCGGGCAACCTCATCTGCTCGGTATGAGGTTTTGACTGAGAGAAAGTGAGCCACCTTGGTTAATGTATCCACTATGACCCAGATCGCATTATTGCCTCGTCGGGTCCTAGGTAATCCTGTGATGAAATCCATACAGACATCGTCCCATTTCCATTGTGATACGGGCAGTGGTTGGAGAAGTCTGGCTGGTTTCTGATATTTCGCCTTAAACCTTGTTGCAGATGTCGCAACAGGCCACGAAATAAGCAATATCTTTCTTCATTCCATCCCACTAGAATATTTGTCGAAGGTCTTCATACATTTTTGTGCTTCGAGGGTGGATTGAATACGAGGACTCGTGGGCTTCTGACAAAATTTTCTGCTTTAGGCCAGCTTGATTAGGCACACAAATCCTTCCCCTAAATCGGAGGGTTCCGTACTGATCCTTCGAGAAATCGGATGACTTGATGCGTTTCTGCAGTTTGGCGTCGCCTGGCTGGGCCTTGCGGATTTCTTCCTCAAGAGTAGGAGTGACCGTCAAAATATTGGCAAGACCAGCCTCAACAATAACCAGGTTGAGCTGAGCAATTTCTTCTTTGAGTTCAGAAGGCAGAGATTCTAGCGTGACGTTTAAACTAACGGGCTTTCGACTGAGTGCATCAGCAACCACGTTGGCCTTACCCGGATGGTAATTTATTCCAAGATCATAATCCTTGACCAAGTCGAGCCATCTTTGCTGACGGAGATTTAAATCCGGCTGAGTAAATATGTATTTGAGACTTTTGTGGTCGGTAAAAATTTGGCACCTTTTTCCAATGAGGTAGTGTCTCCAAATTTTTAAAGCATGAACTACCGCGGCCAATTCCAAATCCTAAGTTGGGTAATTGCCTTCATGAGGTCATAGCTGCCGTGAGGCGTAGGCTACTACCTTGCCATCTTGCATAAGCACGCACCCAAGTCGTTGTTGGGAAGCGTCGCAATATACGTCAAAGCTGCGGTAGATATCTGGAAGTGTTAATACCGGCGCAGTTGTTAAGCGCTTCTTCAACTCGGCGAAAGTTTTCTCACAGTCTGACGTCCATTCAAACTTCTTATCCTTTTTAAGCAACTCCGTCATGGGCTTAGCAATCTTGGAGAATCCTTTAATAAATCGACGGTAATATCCGCCTAATCCAAGAAAACTCCGGATCTGAGACACGATGGCGGGTGGCAACCAGTCGAGCACGTCTTTTACTTTGCTAGGGTCCACGGCTATTCCTTCAGCGGATAGTATATGTCCGAGGAATCCAACTTGCTTGAGACAAAACTCGCATTTACTGAACTTGGCATAACCGGTGCTCACGGAGTTGTTGTAGCAATCGCGGAGGTGTCTTTTTATGCTCTTCTTCATTTCTTGAATAGATAAGTATATCATCGATGAAGACGACGATTTAACTTATCAAGGAAATCCATGAACACTTTGTTTATCATGTGCATGAAGAAGACAGGGCGTTGGTGAGGTCAAGGACATGACGGTATATTCATAAAGACCGTAGCGAGTGGTGAACGCGGTCTTGGGAATATCCTCCTTTTTAATTTTGAGCTGGTAATATCCAGTCCGCAAATCAATTTTGAGAAGACCTTGGCTCCACTGAGTTGATCAAACAAATCATCAATTCTTGGCAGCGGGTATTTGTTCTTGATCGTGACATCATTCAGCTGTCGGTAGTCCACACACATGCGAAGGCTGCCATCTTTCTTGTCCACAAAAATAGCGGGTGATCCCCATGGCGAGGAACTGGGGAGGATTTATCCTTTTTGGAGCATTTCATCAAGCTGTTTCTTTAGCTCCACCAACTCGAATGACGGCATTCGATAATATTTCTTGTGTATTGGTGTGGTTCCGGGCACAAGTTCTATTGCAAACTTAAGCTCTCGGTCAGGTGGCATGCCTGGCAGTTCTTCTGGGAATACATCGGGAAACTCATTGACCACTGGAATTAATTCCATTTTTGCTATTGCTGTAAAAACCATTTCCTTGGAGGGTATGCTTCTACGAGCTATAAACTTGGTAGCTTGTCCATCTTGTCCGGTCAAATTGACTTCCCGGGTCGCACAATTTATGCGTACTTGGTACTGAGTCAGCCAATTCATACCCAAGATAACATCCAATTTTTCAGACTCAGTCAGTATCAAAGACATCGAAAAACTGATTTCGTTGATCTTGACTTCCAGATTGCGGCAGACGAGATTGCTTTGAATAATAGATCCCGGGGTTTGTACCAGCATATTTTTGCCCAAAAGTGAACAAGGAAATTTGTTTTGGGTGACATAACTCTGAGAAATAAAAGAGTGGGAAGCCCCAGAGTCAAATAAAATTACTGCAGGTATGTTATTAATAGGGAACATACCAATGACGACTTCGGTATTTTCTTGGGCTTCGCCGGCTGAAATGTGATGAACGTATCCCGTGACGTCGTGCTGACTTGGACCAGATTCCAAATAATGGATTTGAGGCTTGAACGTAGCATTGGTCCGGGTGTTCTTGGGACACTGTTTGGCATAATATCCGGTTTGTCCGCAACTATAACAGGAATTGTTGCGCAGAAGTTTCTCCATAACTGGGTTGAGCACATCATTCTTCACTTGGGTGGTGGTCTTGTTAACATTTTGTTTCCAACTGGGCTGGTATGCCATCGGAGTCGGCTGCCAGGTACGAACCTTTTGCAATTGTTGCATTTCCTTCTTGGGCTCAAATTTGCGTTTGTGATCATTATGGGCAGACTTAGTATCTGACACGAGCTTGTGCTCCCTTTCAGCAATGAAAGCCTTGTTCACCAGGGTTTGAAAATCTGGAAAATCGAACATACTAAGAGCACAGCGAAGTTGCGGGTTTAATCCACCAAGAAAGCGGTCCATCGTCCTTTCTTCGGTGTCCACGTCATATTGAGAGTAACGTGACAGGTGATTGAATTTTTGTAAATATTCTCCCACTGACTGACTTCCTTGGAGGAGCGCGAGAAATTCACGCTGCTTAGTCTTCATAATTCCCGCAGGGATGTGATATTTTCGGAATTGCTCCTTGAATCTTGGCCAGGTAATTGCTTCATTCTCAGTCACTATAGCTTTCTCACTTTCCCACCATATGGCAGCAGCGCCTTCCAGATAATGTGTTACAAATGGAACTTTATCTTCTTCATCAGTTCGAGCAACCTCAAGTTTATTTTCCATAGTTCTTAACCAATCATCTGCATCCAAGGGTCTACGGCCCGATCAAATCGGGAGGCTTAGTCCTTTGAAAATCAGATAGCTTGGAGTGGGAGGTAGGCTGATTCCCATTCTGTCCAACCATTGGTTGAATACTTCTGAATATTTCCATTAGATCATTGTTTCGTCGTTCCTCGAACATACACATAATTTGCTCGGTGGAGGGCGGATTTGGCGGTGGAGGCGGTGGTGGAACGTACGGCTCAGGTGATTGTCCTGCCTGCTGTGCGGAATGCCGAATAGGGGAACCGTCGCGAACGTTGCTACTGCAGCCTCCCCGCGTCATCCTAATGTGATTTTTCCCAAGTCAACGCAACCGAGATGAGAAGCATTCAACAAAAACTAGGGAGAAGCCAACACCAAAAACCAAGCGAAACCGAAAAGGCGAAGAAAATACGGCGAATAAAATAAAGGCCAACATAATTATACATAGACTCATACATGAAAGATAACAACATGCCAGGTCCAACTACCCTCATACATGAAACGAAACATCATGACTAGTACGATTACAACCATACTCCATCCCGACAACTGAGAATACACGAAAGCTCTAGTGCTCGGCTGGCGCTGCGGTGTCCTCCCCTGATGCGGACTCAGATCCGGAACTAACGGGGTTAACGGAGACCTCCGGGTTAAAAGTGACACGACGACGCTGCCTCGAGGGCTCTCCCTTAGGGGTAGGTGAAGGGCGGATCATCGGGGCTGCAGGAGTGGCGAGGAGTGAAACCCAGTCTGCAGGAGCACTAAGGGGACTCGCAGTCGCGGTGCCCGAGCTACTCGGGGGAGTAACAGGATAAACAGGGATCTAGAACTGGCAGGAACGTAGGGAATAAATCCCACAGATGGAGAAGCAGTGGCTGAGCGAGCAGTGACTAAAGAAGAGGCTAAAGCAATACGGGCACGACTCGGCTCACGAGCCAGCTCGTAGATCAGAAGATAACTAGCAGTGATGTAGCGAGAAAGGTGGCTAGCGACACTATCAGACTCCGGATCAATGACAGGAAAACAGACACTACCATTGTCGTGGAGAGAGGGTAGTAGTGGAAACCTGGGTGATTCTTCATCCGGACCTCGTTGTAGCGGAGCTCAACAAGTACCTCGAATGCAGAAAACTGGACAGCCCGAGAAGCGGAAGAAGCATAGCCGCTACGAGAGGTACGAGTGTAAGAACTGGAATCGGAACTGGTGCGCAGAGTAACCACGGTGTGATACTCATACATTGAGTCAGCTAGGCGCTCCCAGTACACACGATAGACTGGATCGTCTCCGTGAGGGTACAGTCAACACCACACGTTGCGAAGAAGATGTGGCGACGTGTACGGCATCAGCCGCAACTGGCACGGATACAACACCGGAGCCATCTACACTCACAACCATTAGCAGGTTAGCATAGAAAAATAAATATAATCAGTGCATGCAATGCAACAACCAGCTGCAGTTATTACCGACACTCAGCTACAACTCGTATCTAGCGTCCAGTTAACTCGGCTTAGTCTAGCGTGGCCTACAGTCGGCGTGGCTCTGGTACCAAGCGTTGCCAGGCACCCCGCTCAGAGCGACCGGTTTACCTCAGATTGCCAGCCCAGAGACCTTGTCTTCTGGCAACACACAACAACATGGCATAGAATACAACCGCTTTATTCATGCTAGCGGAACATAGTTCATATTACAACAGTTAGCGAGGCCAAGTGGCACACACGGTGCAGCTGAACAATATGTACATTATTTAGTGAACATAAAGGAGCCTCGATCTTGACAACTACTCGGCAGCGGAACAACGTCGTAGCGGGACTCCATAGCACAAGGACACCGACGTGGACATGGTCTAGACTCGGACAACACTCCTTTCCAACGGGACTTTCCTGAAATCTGGCATGACACGCCTGGTCAGTACATTGAATGTACTTGCAAGCTCACAATAAGCATAACAAGATGACAGACAATATTATGATATTTATCCAGTTTTAATCAACAAATGCAGCTATATAACCAACATGATGTGACTACGCTCAACAGGTACTCATTCTCCCAACTTGCTTACCAGATGTGACCAACAAACATAATATTACCATCACATACCCGTGATCCTTACGGCGATCACAACCCGACCATCTCATGGCCCGTGATCCTTACAGCGATCACAACCCGACCAACTTGTGGCCCGTGATCCTTACAGCGATCACAACCCGACCAACTCGTGGCCAACTCAACATGATGACCTCACTGTCATCCATAGTGCAATTTAATGTGCATATTCATTAAGTGTTAACCCATGGTGTACCTTACTTTCGAGCATGTCCGTATCCGTGGACTCGGCTATCGATAGATTAAATACACTCTGCTGAGGTTAGTACACTGTACCCACACTACGGAACCCATGGCCTCACTCTCCCATCCGAGTGGACCAACAGCGTTCCGACGAAACCATTTCTTTGTCATGACACTCACCGGCCCTCCGACTCGCACTTAATCGGGCTAGTCCTGGGTGGCCCCGTGTCTACCTCCAGAAACCTCGACCACCGTCGTGGCCACGATCCACACTGGGATCCGGTACCAAACTTAACTTAACAACGGGCTCACAAGGTTATGCTTGCCTACCGGGCCAGGGTACAGCATGCCCATAACCTTCCATAATTTGAGGTACCGACCAAAGGCATGACAATGAAACGCATTAAGGCCGTCCCATACTGGCAAATGTGGTTGCACTGGGATAGACTCGTTTCAGCGGCACCACGACCCGGTCAACAACATGTTCAAGTTGAATATTAATCAGGTTCAACTTTTAATGTGAAAAGAAAATAACCGTGTCGCATCGCCGCATTCATACAACATTTAACATATGCATCACATAACCGCAAAATCCGCACCAACTACGCCTCACCGAGCGAACATAAAATCATGCTACTATACTGGTAAAAACCTTTCTTTACTTATACCAGAACCATTTCTAGCAATTATCATCATTATACCTCATGCAAAAATAATATCCAAATTTCTTCATCAATTCTATGACCATATTATTTACTTAACTCTAACAACTAAGTTCTCATCATCTTACCAGCAATATTTACTTCAAACATACTGAAGTTCAAGCATTTTAACATAACAAGCATATAACAGAATATATTTATTATATAACTAATTAAAATGCATTAATATTCATAAGTTCAAGTATGAAAATCAATAATATTTAAGTGGCACCATGAAAATATTATCGTGGCTTGCCTTAGTAATCGATGAGGGTCACAAGGCTCTCGGTGATCCTCAAGACAAGCTGGTTCCTTTGAAAACATTCAAAAACCACAAAAGAAAATATCAATAAACCTTCTGAAAATTGCCAGAAAATCTTGACAGCAAGGAAAAATCCCATCTCTTGGGAGCTGTTAGATTTTTAGACAAAGAACACAATGCACAAAGAATCACTGCATTTGGACTTGTAGAATAAAAGTTATGGCTGTTTCAATGCTCCAGGAATTTAAATAAATTTGAAAAAGAAAAATTGAGAGGGGGTGACGTCGATGGCGTACTTTCTCGGGGCGCCACCACTCATGGCCACACAGAGCGTTATGAGTCGGCCGACTAGCAGGTCCCGCTAGTCGACCGTGAGGAGGGGGAAAGAAAACAGAGACGGGCGGCGGTTCACGGAGCTGCTCGCCAAAGGTTGAGGCCGCTTGGGGGAAGTTGAGCGGGAGGGATCGACGGAAAAGGTTCTTGCGCACCTGCCCGTACCCGTGGCGTGGCAAATGGTGACCGGACGGCGTCGGTTTCTTCCTCGCAAGCAGAGGCAGAACACGATGGTCGCCGGAGATGAGGAAGATGGCGGCTAGGGGCGGCTCCAGGGGCTCGGGCTTGGCTCGTTGGCTTCACGGAGGAGAGGAGGAGGCCCTAGCGGGGTCGCCTCGGCTTGGGGGTGGCCGGAGCTGCGGGGTTGATCCACGGGGGATCGCCGGCGTGCTCGGCTCGGGGACGGCAGTCCGCGGCCTGCCCGGCCGGGCTGCGGCTTCTAGTGGTTATGGGAGGGAGGTGTGGTGAGGTGCGGTGCTCCAGGAGGCTGCAGAGGGGGGTTATTTATAGGAGGGGCGGCGAGGAGGGCTCGGGCTCCGCCGGTGGACAGCTGTCGTCGGCGCCCGGCGATGAATGGTGCCAGATAGAGAGGGAGAAGGCGACGGGGTTCACACGGGAGCTGTGCACGGACGCGGACGAGCACAGGAACAAGGAGGAAGGGGACGAACACAGTGCGCGGGCACTATGCCGTTGGCCGGACCATGCCCGTGCTCGCTGCGGCGAGCTCCGGCGTCGGCGAGCGGCAGGGAGGAGTTAAGGGGGTGGAGACGAGGATGGTGGCGCTGGGGACACGCCCAGTTGGCCGAAAGCAGCTGGCACGCTGCACTACGTAGGCCGGGCGACGCCGCAGAGCGCTGCTGCTGGCATGCCAAAGACTTTGGACGAACGCTGTCATCACAGTGGACCATGACATCAGGCCACATATGCACTAACCATGATGTCTGGCGTGTAGTCCTTAGTAACTTTAGGTGTTACCACGGCTTGGTTGGTTTCCAGGTGCAGTAGAAGTGAAATGGTGAAGATGCTTAGTTATCGGATGTAAACTTTGAACAGCCATCGTGGTCAAACCATAGTGATTCAAGGGCTGATCTTTGGGGTTTTACTGACTCTTACTAAGGTGAATAAGCACAGGGAAAACCAGCTGCATTGAAGCTAGTAAAAAGGTAGTTGCTGTAGAAACTACCATTTCAGCCCAGAAGTGAAAATATTTTCTGTAGCAAAATTACACCAAAAAGTGGTGAAATATTTTTTCTCAGAAATGTGCCCTAGGGTCCAAAGAATATTTGGGATTTTTCTCAGGATTTATGGGGCAACAGAAATGAGGGTTGCTTTGGAGGTCAAAGATTTAAGCTAGGGTTTAGGAAGCAAAATGAATATTTTTCATTTAAGAAAAATATTCAAAGCAATTTTGTTGGGTTGGCCAGGAGTGAAATGATGGATTAGAAGAGGAGAGGGGGCACTTGGTGAAAATCAAGGGATACCCAAGTGATCAAGTCCAAATGGAATGATTCAAAACTCCAAATTCAAACCAACTCAGAAGAAAATTAGGCAAAGAAAAGAGGGCAAAAACCAGGCTGTGACAGCTCGCTTCCAGGTCGACTGACCGCTGTAGAACGCGGTTTATACGCCTCCTCTTTTTCAAAGGTTTGCGCCTTGATTTCCAATGGTATATCCAGAATCGATCTGGTTCGCTGCTGGGTCGCCTAGAGGATCCTGCCATCGAGTCGGCGTAGCGGCTTATTGTGCCAATACGTGGGTGACACCAAGGATCCATAATGCTTCAACTCAACACAATTAACTGATAGATAAATCAATGATACCGTCAAGTCACTTCGGGGAATCATTAGCAAATTGCAGCAAGACGGGTCTGAACCCTTTCTGCGTCCTTAACCCGGATCCGGCTGTAAGTATCTTGAATAAACCTCATCTTACTTGTTTATCATTTGTGCGTCAAACATTAAACCCTTTGACTCATGTACAAACAGGTTAACTCTCCATTTTGGAAGAAGAAAATACAAGCCGCCGCCACTCCGGCTAAGAGGGCAAGGGGAACAAAATCCCGTGGCACGGGTCATCGCAGCAAGCAAACGTCCCAAGATCTCTTGGCATTCTGTTTATGCAACTTATTGATGCCGATTCCTCTCAGGAAGAGGCAGAGACCAGCCATACAGATGCAGTAGAGGTAACTATAATTTTCTCTGGCTCAGAACCCTTACCAAGAAAGAAAATTCGACGGGTCGTCTGAAAGGTGAAATTTTCGCATCCTGTGGGTCACTTGGATCCCAACTTTCTTTTGAAGAAACAACAGCACAAGTCAAGATGCCTAACCTGGAGTGGCGGCTCTCAACACGTTATCTCCGGCTTACCCAACACGCCTGCTCCTTGCAAGCGTCAACATGAGGTGCCACATGACCCAGACTCTCTTTATCCATTTGCCGGCCTTATACTTCAACCTCTTAATCCTTCCAATTCAAATTATCAAAAGACGCCTCCATCATCTAGCGATTCTACTGGGACTCAAATGCCAACTTTCAAGATCGCCCAAGGGTTAGTGTTTGCATTTTTTTACCAATGATTTGAAATGATGTACTCATCAACTTTGTATCTTTGTCAGAGGCGTGGCAAAGGTAAGCAAGAAACAGAAGCTGGGCGGGTCATCAAAGGATCCCAAAACTGCTAAACCAGAGAACCAGCCAGCAAAAATTTCCAAGGCCCTCACTCAAGAGCCAGAAGAACCTATTAATGACCCGCCACCCTCAATTAATGCCACCATCCCTGAGAAAATCGATACTGATTTTAACCTGGCGGCCAGTCATGACCCGCCGAGCCCTAAGTTGTCAACTCGTCCGAAGACAACTGAAGAGACCCCTCTTGAAAGGGACTCTGATGACGTGACTATCACTGGGACAGATCATACAGTGCTAGGTGCTTCCATTGTGCTAACTAAGCATGGCACCAAAGAAGAATCTCCCTCTTCGAACAAAGGCAAGGCGAAGCTGGACCTGGAAAGCTATGCCGCCTTCAGTGCAAGCGAAATCCACGCAGGTTATCTGAACCGCCTTCATACTAATGGTGACCTGGAAGCCGGCTTAGTGAACCTTATGAAGGAACGTTATGAGGTATGGTGCTAACCCCTTTCCATACATATTTATATAGCCGCCAAGTCTAGAGTATAGGAGAATAGTGAGTATGTTGTAGACTTGTAACCTTTTCCAATTTGAAACCCCCAAGGATCGGCTTAGCTTAATAAGATGAGCCGGGATTTATAATCACTTAAGAAATCCAAATGTGTAGCCCCCAAGGGCCGGCTTAGCTTAACAAGATGAGAGGGGATTTATAATCACTTAAGAAATCCAAACGTGTAGCCCCCCAGGGACGGCTTAACTTAATATAGTAAGCCGAGACTAATAATCACTTCAGAAATCCAAACATGTAGCCCCCAAGGGACGGCTTAACTTAAATAAAGTGAGCCAGGTCATAATTAGATCAAAATGACCTACATTAGCCCCCAAGTGCCAAGTATATTGTTTGCAATGTGCTTGGAACTTGATTAACTATACCTCATCAAACATGCTCCTTGCATTGTAACCATTGCCTTATTTATTGCAGGCAGGATTGAACATGAAGGAATCGCAAGTTGGCGATTTGAGAAAAAGTTTAATGCTGCAGCAGACAGAAACCTCCAAGGCCAAGTCAGATCTGAAGTCCTCATTAGACGAAATTTAACAACTTAAAGTGGGGTTTGATGTTGAGAGAGCCGCCTGGGAGACTGATAAGGTTGGTCTAACAAAAAAGGCCGAAGATGATGAAGCTGTGCTTAAGCCAGTAACCGAAGAGTTATCCGGCTGAAAACAACACATCTCCCAAATGACAAATTACCGCCATCTTCAAGAAGTGTAATGTGCCATTCAAATTATGTAACCCTTTGGATTTTCATATATATATATATATATATATATATATATATATATATATATATATATATATATATATATATATGCATTGCTAACTCGCCTGGCGACTCTTGTATGACTTTTGAACATGTTATTGAAGCTGAAGGCGATTTAGACTCTAACAGAACAGTTATACTCTGGCACTCCGCAGTCTTGTGGCTTTAGGAGGAAACATGAAGCCACCGAGTCATATCAAGACTATTCTGGATCATTTGTCAACATTCCCATGCCAAATTGAGGAAATAAAATTATCAGCCGCCCGAGTCGGAGCCATCGTTGCTCTTGGTCGGGCCAAGGCGTGGCAATCCGAGCTTGACCCGGAGGAGATAGCCACTGGGTGCCCGGAATTCAAGGATGATGAACCAGTCTGTGAAGAAAAAGACTTCAACCAATGCGCCAGGGAGATGCGTCCCGTGGCTTGCAAGCTTATTGACGAGCTAAATTTAAACAAGTATACGCCTGCTTATGATGAAAACAACAACAAAATCAAGTTGCCCGCTCATGACATCTAAATCTCATTCCTCCTCAGCGTCTGCATATCTTCGCCCCTGCTGTTGATCATTCCATTATACTAAATCAAGAGGCCACATTCAAAGTTTTAACCGACATCAACTGGACAACGACTGATCTTTAGATGATCGATGAGGAAGAGCTGGCGCGGCATGACCCACAATCTTCAAGGCGGCAGGAAGACAATTGATCATAGCTATGATGATCTAGACGACTCTCAGGCTGGGTTATGGGAGTGCAGCTCCAGAAACACTTGATTCAAAACTTTTGGGCTCAATGTAAAGCCTTCTAATATGGTAGTGTAAAACAATGATCCGCCATGTCATGCCTTCGTGCATGTCTATCTTGACTTTTGATCTGCCAGTTTAATCTTTATGATAGGCCTGATGTGATCATATACATGAGCCATACGAGGACTCTTATTTTTATTTGAAGTTATGCATGTCCTACCAAAAATTAAACAACATATTTACTGGTGACTTAATGTCAAATGGCAAGGCGGGTGACAGCCCAAAATTATGTAGCCATATATGACTACTGAAATGACCATAACCAAGGCTATTCAAGCCAAAGCATATTGGTGAGTCAAGAGCCAGGGCGGCTTACAAAACCCAAAGACTCGTAGTCGCATATAATAGTTTAAAACATACCTATAGAGTCAAATCATGCTTGTGCCTTAAAAATAAATAGCGAGTGCGGGTGACAACCCAAAGACTTGCAGCCTAATGACCATGGTTGTTTAAGCCAAAATATACTGGTGACTTAAAGTCCAAAGACAGGGTGGGTTACAACTCCAAAATACTCAAACACGAGCCACATAATCCGGAGCCTCACGACCCGGGTAGTCAAAATTTGCACAAAAGCAAAAACTTAAGATAAAAATATCCAAAGAAGCCAAAAGAGAGATTCAAAAAATCTCAAATAATTATTGGGCCAGTTTTCCAAAACATGACCAAACAAGTTGACTCACAGGCCTTGTGCTTTCAAGGCCGCACAACCGTTGAGTTTATCCTAGCTCAGTGTAAGCCGGCTCTCACGTGACACAAGCCGCCATTTTAACCTTAACAAGTTGAGGATCTTAAAAAAGATTGACTGTTAAGAGTTCAGCGGTTCACCTAGCAGAGTAGCAAGTCGCAAACAGGCAGGTGTAACTCATAATATGGCGCCTCAGGCCGGTCAAGAGGGTATGAAATCTAAAACCGATGGGTTCGAAGCCTCCAAGTGACCTTATGACAAATTAATAAAGACTCTGATACACAAAAATGAAACAACAGAGGCCCTGAATTTCAGGGATGTCGGCTTATTTATATTGATCATGAAAAGATATATACATCGATAGAAGTATGTACAATGGGGGAGCCGGTGGATCAAGTATAGTAAGGCCGAAGATGAGCAATATTCCATGGCCTTTTGGTCTTCTGCTCAGAGGTGTGTGACTTCTTGTGCTCTCGTATATCAATAAGATAATACGAGCCATTATTAAGATTCTTACTGACCACAAAAGGTTCTTCACAAGGTGGGCATAATTTGTGCATATTTGTCTGATCTTGAATCAGTCGGAGCACCAAGTTGCCTTCTTGAAATGCCTGGGTCTTGACTCTGTGGCTAAGATCGCTACGCAGGTCTTGCTAGTATATTGCTGAACGAGCTGCCGCAAGGTCACATTCCTCATCCTAAGCATCCAGTGCATTCTGTCGTGTTGTCTCATTATCAGTTTCAACATAAGCCGCCACTCGTGGCGAGTCATGATAGATATCACTTGGGAGAACCGCCTCTGCACCATAGACCATGAATAAAGGCGTATAGCCCGTTGACCTGTTCGGGGTAGTATTGATAATCCAAAGTACTGAAGGTAACTCCTCAACCCAACAACCCGGCGTTCGTTCCAAAGGAACCATAAGCCGGGGCTTGATGCCTCTCAAAATCTCCTAGTTAGCCCTTTCCACCTGACCATTAGACTGTGGATGAGCCATATAAGAAACATCAAGACGAATATGCTCTCTTTGACATAACTCCTTCATAGCACCTTTAGACAAATTAGTGCCATTATCAATGATGATACCAGGAGGGTAACCAAAGCGGAAGATCAAATTTTTAACAAACTGAACTACTGTAGCTACATCACACTTGCTAACTGGCTCTGCTTCTACCCACTTGGTAAATTTGTCAACCGCCACCAAAAGGTGGGTTTTCTTATCCTTGGACATCTTGAAAGGTCCAATCATATCAAGCCTCTAACTGCAAACGGCCAATTTATTGGAATCATCCACAACTCTTGAGCCGGCACATGAGCTCGTCGAGAATTTTTTTGACATTCACCACACTTACTAATGATATCTTCTGCATTAGCATGAGCCGTCAACAAATAAAACCCATGATGAAATGCCTTAGCCACCAAAGATTTTGACCCGGCATGATGACCACAATCACCCTCATGAATCTCGCGTAAGATTTCATGTCCCTCCTCAGGAGAAACGCAACATTGGAATACTCGTGTCACACTGCAATGGTGTAACTCGTCATTGACGATAGTCATAGGGTTAGACCACCGGGTTATCTGCCTTGCCAGAATTTCATCCTCTAGTAACTCACCCCAGGTCGTATAAGCCAGATAAGGCAAAGTCCAATCTGGAATAGCATGAAGGGCCGCCACCAGCAAGGTCTTCTTCAGATGCACTACTACACGATGGTGCTAATGCGACACTATGATCAGAGACCCTTTGACGAAACTGTGTGCGATGCATTAATCACAAACAATTATGTAAAAAACCCGTCAAAAAAGATGCAAAACATTTTCGATGAATTATACATCAAACATGGTTGAGATTTTAGTTCCGTGTGCAATGTTGGGCATACAGCTGATCCATACGAACCGTTTCCGATGAGATAGAACAACAGAAATGGGTAGCCAGATCAAGGTGTGTGCGATATACGGCACACAGTTCGCTCTGATGAACCATTTGCGATGATCAAGGTGAACACAAATGATCCATCATAACAAGATGTGTGTGATGCCAGGCAAACAGGTCGGTAATCTGAACAGTGTGCGATCATTATAGACAGCCCATACGGTCTTTTTTGTGAATTGTATGCTCGTCAGGGCACATAGTTCAACAAACCAACCCGTGGGCGATAATGTAGAAGATCTTTGTCGAATATGTATTACTAACCGTCTATGATGAGATTGACTGGATAAACAGAGATAACAAATTAATATGAGTGAACAGAAACAGAGATATATATATAGTCTGCTTAACTTAGTCCTTCTTCTTGTTGTTGTTTTTGTTGGATGGCCCCATGACATCGTCTTGGCGAGGACGCTTCTTGCTGCTGACTATTGGCTTTTCATCATCACCGCCGCCGTCGTCATCGTCGTTGCTGTCGTTGCCCTCCTCCTCCTCGTTCGACCATCCCTGCTCATCATCATCGTCGTCCTCTTCTTCATCCTTCGAAGACTCCTCGTCCGTCTGGTTTTCATTTAACAACTACGGAGGCGGCGTCCCTTCCATGATCCGGATATAATCGAGGTATGGGCTCGACGCCGGACTCATGGATGACGAGCGGGATGATTCCGATGTTGACCTATCATCGGGCGCCAGATTGCTGGCCAAACTGTCGTCATCGCTGGCGCTCAACATGGCTGCAATGTGTGTGCCAGTGTGTAGCATGGCCTGCCGGGGACGATGAAGATGGTTGACACTTAAGCAGGGTATGCGGAGAAGAGGAAATGCCAATTGAAGTGGGGGTTGACGTATTATCTAACCGCTGATATAATCAACCGCAATTATTTATACCCAGTCGCTCCAAATTCCTGGGGTTGCGCAGGACTCCTATTGGTGGTTTCTTTTTTCAGGACAAAAACAAGGAACGAGTTTTGGGATTATGCACCGGTACCGGTACGAATAGAGTAGGACAGTTGGCAAGCAATACATTGAGCTCTTCTTATTGATTAAGCCAGTAATAATCAAACTACAAAGGAAAAGAAAAAAGACAAAGGAAAATATCTGCACGAATCTTCGCGTAACATCAATGGCATAGGACCTAGATGTGCATTACTTAGAGCACATCTAGATGTGCTTTAGCGATACAGTCAAACAAAACCCCTAATCATCATTGCAAACAGCGCATGAACATGCCTAATGTGACAACCACAACTACACATGCTAGTTCCTTCTTGTCTCTTGCTTTCATCTGTTTCCTGTGATTGATTCTTTGTTGCTTCATCATACTGATTGTACACTCTGGATCAGCCATTTTCTTCTTCAACTTTACGTTATATTCTGCGAGCTTGGTGATAACACTCTGAGCCCTACCATGCCACTACTACAGGATGGTACTAACGCGACACTACGATCAGAGACCCTTCGACGAAACAGTGTGCGATGCAATAATCGCAAAAGGTGGTGTAAATAAACCGTAAAAAGGTGCAAAACGTTTGCGATGGCGGATGCATCAAACATGGTTCAGCTTTTAGTTGTGTGTGTGATCCAGGGCATACGGTTCAGTTCAATTAACTATTTGCGATGAGGAGGAACAAAAGAAGCGAGCAGCCAAATGAAGGTGTGTGCGATATATAGCACACGGTTCACTCGGATGAACTGTTTGTGATTAGGAAACACAAAAGAAACGGTTAGCCAGATCAAGGTGTGTACAATATACGGCATGCGGTTCACTCAGACGAACTGTTTGCTTCGAGCCAAGAGAACAGAAACGGTTCAATATAACATGATGTGTGTGGTACGCGGCAAATAGGTCTGTAATCGGAAACGTGTGGGAAGACCTATACAGACGATTCCTCTTAACAAGTTGTGTGTGTTGTGAGCAAACAATTGTTGGTATACAATTGTGAGTGATTAATGAAAACATCACAGACGGGTTCCATTGTTTAGTGCGTGTGCGATGTGATTTTCCTTTTCCGCACAACATCTACGCTCTGTCTACAGAGCATCAACATTTATACTTAAAAAGACAGCATTGCATAACCAAATTAAGCATACAATTACACAAGTGACTACACACATAACATTTCCACACACCAAAGTAAGCAATTAAATGCATACTAAACTAGGAGAAACGAGGATCTAATCATCTACTTATTGTTGCGATGACGCTTGCCATTGCTCTGCTTCATGCTGGATCCCTGGCCGTTTTGGGGAAGGAGGCACTTCCTCATGTCAATGATCCGCCCGTACATGTCGTATCTAATGTACGCCTCCTTGGTCGCGTAGACGAGGTGAGCTTTGTCGAGTATCTCCATCCAGGCCAAGTGCCAAGCACGCTTGTCCTTGTTCCAGGAATCCTTCATGTCTCTGTAATAGGGGTCGATGATGGACTCGGTGAGTTGAACCAGTGAGTCCTTCTCATGCTCCTTGATCACCCATATCTTGTATTGGCCCTGGATGTCGACAAGATTCTGGCAGGCGCTGCCTGAATTCTTGAGCGCCTTTACATCGTTGGTGATGTCCACCATAGCAAACATGTAGTGGGGGCTGTGGACAAACCTAGAGAAATGCTCACAAGGCCTTGTGGCTAGGCAGTAGTGGTAGATAAGGAAGTGGTGGCGCACGCACATCTGGGCGACAGCGACCTTAGGACGAGAACCGACACGAGCGCGGGTGTACTCGAGGTCGAACCCGACAACCTTGTACTTCTCCTCAGCAAGCAACAGCTCCATGATGTAGATGGAGTGCTCCACCCAGACCAAGTCGTTGGTGTGCACCACCGAGGGGTCCGTGAACCTTCTGTGGGTCCACCACGGCATGCATGGTGAACTGCTGCTCGTCGTCGGCAGCCGCTCGGAGCGCCATTGGAGCCGTGCAGGATACCATCTAAGATTTTCTTGTGGTGGGTGTGCTTCTTGCAATGGTGGGGCGCGATCGAAAGGTTGAAGGGATAGAAGGGTTCAATGGCTGCTATAATAAATGGGGTCCGACGGGCCTGTAATCGCCACGTCTTGTCACGGCGTTCATAGTAGAGTATTCCGGAGCATGCTTGACAACACCGCACCACACGCGTTTCGTTTGACCACGCATGGGCTTGAAGAGGCGCAAAATGTATCGTCGGTGAGCCTGTTCCCATGCTAACGCGCAGTTTACCACGCTAGCTTCCCGCCTGGCTAGTTTGGCCAAGCCTCGGCTAGAATATTTTACCCGTGGGCTCAAAGAGGCGCTAATTTTACCCGTGGGCGATGAGGTCAAAGTTACACAGAAGGGTGATGATGGGCATTTGATTACATTCTAGAGAAAATTAGCCTTCTTCACAAGAGGTTGGAGTGGATGAAAAGTTTCCTAAGTTAACTAGTACAGGTGAATCCAAAGGAGAAATGCTTATGGATTGTAACCATATGGATCAAGCAACCAATATGGGGGGGGGGGACATGTATGTACTGAAATCCTCCAAAAGAATCCTTCAGAAATCATAGTACATTGTCATTGTAAACTTGAAAAAATGTGTCACAAATTGAACTCCCTTATGGTTAACATTTAATAGGAAAGGAACATCACCTCGATATATAGCTTCTCTAGTCACGGAAAGCTTAGGAAACTGACAACTTGCTCCAGGTTGGGGCCGATAGATTCTAGTGCCAAGACCTTCACTGTGTGTAGCTTCAGGGTCAAGCTTGTCAGAATCATTTTCTGGATGACAAATGAACAAACATCTTCAAAATTAGAAATAATGTTAATTTGTAGAAGGAGAGGTAGAAGGCGGCTGCTGTACCTAAACAGGTGTGGATCCAATAACAAGTTCGGAGTATTTGTCAGCTGAATAGCCCAGCACTGTCAATTTCGGCACAGAAATGACGTTGATTCTTGTCGGACCTTCTTGATCAACTACAAATAATCTCTCAAGTGCAGGTGTGTCCTCAATGACAATATTGTGGTACATATCTTTTGATGTCTTCCTGCCGCACCAGCAACACACATAAATAGTCCGAAGAGTCATGGAGGTGATGTGGAAGTTATTCAACCCATTGATCGCTTGATGATGAAGGTACTCGAGTGCAATACAACCATGGAGTAGGCGCTCCATGTCACCGTTTGGGAGGCAGACAGCAACGAGCTCGAGGTGCTTCAGTCGTGGTAGAATAAGAGTGGGTGCGTCATTAAGGGGGGGTGGCAGTTCCTGAAATTGATGACGCGCAGCGTGGGCGCGAGGTGGAGCGCGGACGTTGGCGGTGAGCGCATATGCCCATCATCAGAAGTGAGCTCCTTGAGCTGATCTAGGGCGGGGATTGGAACAAGTCATCAAGCTTGGCTCAGTCCTTGTCGTTGGAACGAAACTTGCCCATTCTAAGGCCTCTGGTTGGGCCAAGGTGACTGCCGAGGATCTTGGAGAACGCATCCAAGCTTTTGCGATAACCATGGCAGAGCTCGTGGGTGTCGATGAGGTTGAGAGGGGTGGAGTTCCATAGGGGGCGCCACCACCGGGAAAGGACGGTTGTCCCCGCCCCATATTTGATTGGGAGGAGGGAGATGATGACTGTCAACATATCATCGGGGAGGTTGCTGATGAAGTGTAGACCTGCTGGAGTCACTTGCGGCTCTTGCTCGCCCCTCCTCCACTTGTTGGCAGCCCCGTTCTCCACCTCCGGAGTCTCCTTGTCAGCGGCGCTTTTTGATAGAATTGGGGAGTACAGGGAATATTTAGTTAAAACAGGGCAATAGAAAAGTGTATTGGTAATTAGAAGTTATTAGGTAGGAACATAGTAAGAAAATGGAATAACAATTGGTTGCTTAAATACTATACAATTCATTTGATATTGCTGGGTAAGTCAACATGCAGATACTTGAAAAGAAAACTTACTACGAACAAAGTCTGGATGGATGATATCATCGGGGAAGTTAGCATATATCTCATGACCAGACCCTTTTATGTGTAGTGCAGCTTTGAGTACATTAAACTTAGAAATTTCTTTCCAAAGGCCAGTCCCAAAATAGGAGTCACCACGTTCATCAACTCTTATAGTAGCAACGATTGTAAATCAATGGTTTGTCTTCAGTATGGCATCCCTACAGTCTTGATTTCTGTAAAGGGAAAGATTGTGCACTACAGATTACATTGCCGACAAGCGACTTCTTCGCAGAAAATGGTAGGATTGTTAAAGAAAATATGGTAACATGCAAATAGGGGTCCAAATTGAAAGAACTGTGCAGCAGTTGAAATCAAAGGACAAAAATCTATAATTAATGGCAGTGGGCATGATGACCATGGCTCCCACCCGCACCGTCGATCTCCAACACCTCCGGCGATCTCCTCCACTAGCCACCAAATTCTTGTTTCTCACCAATAGATCTCTCCGACGTCTTGGGATCCACACGCCCATACCCATCTTCCATGGGTTCCATTAATGGATCTACCCTTGGCTTGGATTTCTCCAAGGGTTTGGTTTTTATAGATAAGGTTTCCAATCTACAGGTTTCTCGGTGCACCCCACGGATGACACGGGCTTTTTTACCATGGTGGTATCATTTGGGCGTCATGATTTTTGCCTCAATGAGGATTCAGTGGCGGCGGCACTTGTGGCTTCCGTTGGTGGCTCGGCTATTGAGTTCATGGTTTTTTCGATCAAGGATAAGGTATTTGGTTTTCAAGTATCTTGCAAGGCAGTAGCTATGATTATTCTTAGTCTTAGATCCTTTACATGTGAGCATTTCAAATGTTACTTTCATCTTTGGGGTAATGGTGGCCCAAATTGGGGCCGTGAGTTTAAGATTTGGGAATTGGAATGTGATGCTGAATGGATCATTATTAGTCCTTCAAAACGTCGTGATGCACTGGATTTGCTGGATATGCATCCTAAGCCATCCAAGTCCTCGGTCAGATCTTCTCATTCGGTCGGCAAGAAACTATCTTTGCAATCTTTCAAAACTACCCGGCTTGTCATGGTTATCGTTATCCGGCCACTGAGAATTGTATCCAGACTACGGAAGATGCTGGTTACTAAATACCTAGACATGAGAGGGTAGTCATTCATCCCACGCCACTGGCAAATCTCCGGTGGAAGTCGATGAGGCCATCCATATCTTTTGGTACGGTGCAAGATCTGCTCGCTCCGGCTGATCGGGCGCCGTCATCCTCGGGCAGGAATTCTGGTTCTTTGAATGTGGACGTGCAAGGACATGTTGGGCCTTCATCTGTATGTGCCACGGACCGGGCTGAGCCAGCGACCTCTAATGGGCCACTTGATATTCCGTCTTCTCAGCAGGCCAAGGATGATTTTGATAATTTGGTCTCGGAAATGGTGGAGAAAATTCATACATGCCAAAAGTGCTTAAAAAAGGGTCATTTCGCCTCAGCGTGCATGTCCAAACTATGGTGTGTTTCTTGCTTGCGGGTTGGGCACGTTAAGAAAGATAGCAACTGATTCACTAAGATCTTGGGTTTGGTTTGGCAACAAAAACCTGGTAACGTTGCGACTTCGGAGGCTTGCAGCGAGAATATCTCTCTGACAATGCTTTTACCAAACTTGGACCTCCCTTGCACTTCCACATTTACTCCCTCGTCTAGTTTTATCAGCCCTGATCCCAAGACGCCATCGACTGTGCCGCCTGCAACACCACCACCGTCGGTGCACTCGCTGTCGGCGGAGAGCCCTATGTGCTCTACTCCGATGGCCAACTACCACCTTGATCCATTGTTGTACGTGTCGGCTTGTCACCACATTGTTGACGGTGGGGAAGATCGAGTGCCGCAGACCTTTGTGACGCCACATACCCCGATTGTGCGCCGTCACGGAGAGTTCATGCTTGCTGAGGTAATGCCTATTCCCCCTCCCGATCAGATTGGTGCTGCTAGGGAAGAAGTGGTTCAATGGCTCCAAGCACATGGGGTTTTTGTGAGGTCTGCACAGCCATGGATTTGGTGTGTTGGTCTTTTTGAGCTCAGAGATGCTGTCGTCCGATTTTCGCTCTTACAGTTGCCGCCCCAACCTCTTGGCAATGATCGCTTCGTTCGTTTCATGAAGCATGATGAGGGTGAATCTTTTCGTGGGGCTCAGGGTTTCCATCAGGGTTTTCTCATGTTCTTGGGAATCCCTCTGGATCTTCCTAACACTGATCGCATCAGGGCAGCTATCAACAATTTAGGCAAATTTCATCACTGGATCAGCAAGGACCCTTATTTCGTGCGAACATTGGTTTTTGCATCCTTCCCCGAGGATATTCTTGTGTCGCGAGATGTTGTTTTCACCGATTTTGGTGCTTGGGGAGGAGCGCGTGTGTCTTGGACTGGATGCCCATCAATGGCAATCCCCACCCTGTTCCTGGAGTACCTTTCCCAGAGATGCCCCCTTTCAACTTGCCACCATAACCTGCCCTGGGATGGAATGATGTTCCACCTCCCTCTCCAAAACCTGCTCACAATGAGGTTGAAGCTGACAATCGGGGCAACTGGAATGATCATGTGGAACAACCAGCAGCTCAAGATCAAGAATCAATGGTGGTCGATCTCTCTGCTCAGCCCAGCTCAGATGCAATGCAACAGGTACCAATAGCTCTAGTTATCCCCATTGATGAGGATCAGTTTGAAGATCAAGATGCTTCTATGCTCAATGTGCAGGCAGAGGATGAGGCCAACAATTGGGCAATCATTGTATATCAACCCCCTGTGCATGTGCCAGCAGTGGAGTTAGCTTCTGTTGCATTTCCTTTTGGGCCACGACTGCCACCTGAAATGATTTGGAGGAGATCTTTTGAAAAGTTATTGGAAGCACATGTGGTTTATGAAGTTCCAAAGCCCATTTTTTATTAGCATGTCTCTCCTGCGATCTTGTCCAAGAGGAATTGGGATTTTGCTTTTAGGCAAAATGATCTTCCCTTGCTCACATGGAAGGAACAGGAACCTGCCAGACTTGTTGCCAGAGCTCTGTTTTCTGATGATGTTGAGAATCAATCAACTATGGAGGTTGTTCCCACTCCAACTGTGAACACAAAAGTTAGGAGGCCTTGCAAGACTTTGGCGCCAACTCCTATTGTGGAAACTTCAGTTAGAAGATGCACCAGAAGCTCAGTTCAGCGTGATGGGTTTAAGCCCACCTTCCAGGAGCTAGCCCTGCAGCCCAAGAGAAAGAAGCCCAAGGCCAAGCCCTTCATTGCTGAGATGCCAGATGACCCTGCACATGAAGATGTTCCTCCAGCCACTCCTGTCAGTCGTCTGCAAGCAATTGGGAAGGAGCTGGAAATTGATGCAAATCTCCTCTCTGTGGATGCACTTATGGTGGATCCACTCAATGTTGGAAACACTACTTCTAATGATTAGTGTGGTCATGTCATGCTAGGTCTGGCAAGCCCCTAAATGTGCTTTTTACCTTATCTGCTTTTGGCTGTTATTTCATGAAAACTATTGTAATATTGTTGGGCCAGACTTTTATGTGCTCTTTTGGACATATGACATTGTGTGTTATGTGGTTGCTGGACATTGTTATAATGTTTCTTTATGAGTAACCTTTGTAGAAACTGGAATGTTATCTGTTGGAATGTTAGGGGTTTAAATTCTGAGGCTAGACAGAGGGTTGTTAGGCAGAAAATTGATGAGAGCCAATGTTCTATAGCATGTTTGCAAGAAACTAAATGCACCTCATTTGATTCTAGAACAATTAAAAGTTTTTGTCCAAGGAGATTTGATTGTTTTGCATGCTCTCCTTCTATGGGTGCCTCTGGTGGAATTCTTGTGGTCTGGAACTCCTCTGTTTTTGTTGGGACCTTAATTGAAGTCCAACAATTTGCTTTGGTTATTGAGTTTTTCTCCAGGCAGAATAATGATAAATGGACTTTGGTTGTTGTATATGGGCCTTGCCAGGGTGAGGCTAGAGATAATTTTGTCACTTGGCTCTATAACTTGCATATTCCTGCTGAAGAGAATTGGCTGCTATTAGGAGACTTTAACTTTATGAGGTCCCTAGATAATAGAAATTTACCGGGTGGTGATCTGAATGATATGTTTATCTTCAATGAGGTAATTGGGCAATTGGGCCTTTTGTAATTGCCCATAAAAGGTAGATCTTACACCTGGTCAAATATGCAAGATTGACCACTTCTTGAGCAGCTGGACTGGTTGTTCACATCTGTGGACTGGATATCAGATTATCCTATGACTGAGGTGCTTCCCCTAGCTAGAACTGCTTCAGACCATGTCCCATGTGTTGTTAATATCAAAACCTCCATACCAAAGTCAAATCTCTTTAGTTTTGAGAATTATTGGTTAGAACTGGAAGGTTTCATGGACTGTGTGGAATCTTCTTGGCAAAAGCCATCTTGGAAGGGCCACATAACTTCTAGGATTGCAGACAAATTTAAGTCTTTGAGAATGAGCCTAAAGAGGTGGCAAATGAATGTTTCTTAATTAAAAACCTTGATCAGTAAATGCAATCATGTTATCCTGCTTTTGGATGAGCTGGAGGAGTGTAGGCCACTATTTAGGCAGGAATTTAACTTCAGAAGAATTGTCAAGACACATCTGAAAAACTCCTCCACCTCCAATTCCTTTATTGGAAGAAAAGATGTACTATTAGGTACATTAAAGTGGGAGGGGAAATTTTAAAGATTTTCCATGCCATGGCCACTAAGAGGCACAGGTGAAACTCCATTGCAAGTTTGAAATTAACTGATGGTACAATGGTAACTGAGCACTCTCAAATGGAATGAATTATTTGGCATTGTTTTAAAAACAGAATAGGTACTTCCAAAGGTATTGTGATGGGTTTTGGTCTCTCGGCCCTCATCACTCCCGTGGAGGGTCTGGATGAGCTCGCTAGGCCTTTTGAGAAGGAAGAAATGGACAATGTGGTGAAGCCCATGCCTGTGGAGAAGGCTCCAAATCCTGATGGTTTTAATGGCCTTTTCTTCAAAAAGTGCTGGCATATAATCTCAAAATATTTTTATGAGCTGGCTCAGGCTTTTTATGAGGGTTCTGTTGTGTTGGAAAACATAAATGGCTCTTACATCACTCTTGTGCCCAAAAAACAAACACCTAAGGAATTGGGAGATTTTAGACCTATTTCAGTAACTGGAATGGGTCTGAAGTTTCTTTCAAAGATGGCTGCCAACATGTTCCAAGATGTCAACATCCAGTGTATCCACAAGAATCAATATGGTTTTATCAAGAGTAGAACAATCCAGGATTGCATTGGTTGGACATTTGAATACCTGCACCAGTGTCACCAATCAAAGAGGCCCATTGTAATTCTTAAACTTGACTTTGAGAAAGCTTTTAACTCTTTGAAGCATGAGGCCATAATCCAAATTCTGAGGCATAAAGGTTTCAATGAGAAATGAATACTTTGGATGAAGCAGTTGTTGTCCACTAGCACCTCTTCAGTCCTTCTCAATGGGATTCCTAGGAGAAAATTAATCTGCAAAAAGGGAGTTAGACAGGGGGATCCTGTCTCTCCTCTCTTATTTTTCTTAGCTGCTGATCTCTTGAAGACTGTTATCAATGACATGTTCAGAAGAGGCATTCTACACTTACCTATCCCTTGCCATGATCGGGACTACCCAGTGATACAATATGTTGATGATACTTTGATCATTTTACCTGCTGACAAGGACCAGCTTATTGCTCTGAAGGATATATGCTCAAGGTTTTCTCATAGTCCACTGGACTTGACATGAATTATCACAAATCTTTCATCATCCCAATCAATGTTGATGCAACATAGATGAATGAACTAGCTATTGCTTTTGGCTGTCAAATTGGGAAGATGCCCTTCACTTATCTTGGCCTGCCAGTAGGAACCACAAGGCAAAAAATGGTTGACTTTATGCCCCTGGTGGACTGCATGGAGAGGAGAATGTCTGCTAGCTCATCATTCCTAAATAAAGGAGAAAGGCTACAATTTTTAAATTCTACTTTGTCTTCTATGCCCATCTTCTTCCTATGTAGTTTGGCAGTCCCTGCTGGTATTTTGAAACAGCTTGAGAGGATACAGAGACAGTGCCTTTACAGAAAGCATAGAGATAAGCCAGCTCCTTCCCTTGCTGCTTGGGAGCTTATTTGTAGACCTAAAAACAGGGGAGGGCTTGGTATTCTTAATCCGGGGGTGCACAATGTGGCTTTGCTCCTTAAGCATGCCAACAATTTCCTAAATAGGAAATATCTTCCTTGGGTGTCCTTAATTTGGGACTCATATTACCATGGTAGAGTGCCCCAGGGAACACATCTGACTATGGCTCTTTTTGGTGGAGAGATATTTGCAAGGTCGTGCAAAGTTTTAGAGATTGTTCATGGGTTCAATTAAATGAGGGTGACAATTCACTTTTTTGGTCTGACAACTGGCAACTTGATCATCAGGTTTCTACCCTCCAGTCTAGATTTCCTAGGCTTTTCTCTTATGCTAGGGACCCATGGATTTCTATTAAGGAGATTTTTGACACACAAGACATACACAAGCATTTCCATCTTCCTTTGTCAGCTCAGGCATATGGAGACTTGGTTCTGTTGTAGTCTTTGATGGGCAGTCACAATAAAATACCTGGGACCAAGGATGTTTTGTTTTGGCAAGCCTCCTCCAAAGAGTACAAGCCCAAGATGTTCTATTCCCACACTTTTGCTACTGAAACCTTTAATCCATTGACCTCCTGGATATGGAAATCCTCTTGTACTATGAAAACTAAGGTGTTTGCTTGGATGCTCATTATGGACAGACTGAACACAAAGGATATGGTGGAATGAAGGCATTGGCTCATGGAAGATGGAGTTCATTGTGTGCTCCGCCCTTTGCAAGCAAGGGAAATCATGGGATCATCTGTTCTTTAATTGCAACTTCAGTGTGAGAGTGTGAAACTATCTGCAGATTGATTGGTCATCTGGAGACTCAATGACTGAATTGGTTATTCAGGCTAGGAGAAGTTTTGATAAACCTTCCTTCACATAAGTGGTTTTTATTGCCTGTTGGAATATTTGGATCATCGGAAATTCCAGAGTCTTCAGGAGTGAGAGGGCATGTTTAAATAAATGGAGATGTGCTTTTAGGCATGATATCAATCTTATGCAATACAGGATAAAATCTGCCTACAAGGATGATCTCTTAAGATGGGTTTCTTTTCTGCCACCTTGAGGCTTAGTTCTATAATGTTTTCATTTCATTTAGAACTAGTTTTGTTTTGATTACCTCTTGTCATCCTTGTATTGTACTTGTTCCGAAAGCTTTTTGATATGGTGTGGGGGTGTTGCCCCACGGTTCCCAGTCAAAAAAAATCTATAATTAAACAGATATGGTAAACATGATGTCATGGAAATATGAGAGTAATCAAAAGAACAATACATCATTAATTTGCCTAATATAGAAAGAAGAGGGGAAAATACCCTTTGACGTATATGGTGCATGTGGCACATTTTATCCAAATGTAGCAATATTTAGAATATGTTCAGTAAAGTAGGCCATGCTAACTGATTTAGGGTGAGATTGAACATACTGCGTGCATCCTCAAGTCATCTGGTACGGTGAGATGGAATGTCTGGCAGAGGCCGCAAGGTCCTGATGTGTCTGTGCACTGTACACTCTATGAACGGAAGAAAACCCTCAGATCAGCTCGAATAAAAATGAATTCACTACGATCTCGGCCGAGTGATTAAAGGAGGCAGATGAACTGGGATAAGAGATTAGATAATATCTCATTAAATTAGTTACCTTGTTGTCCATGAGAAAGAACCCTCAGTACGACAGATTTCCCAACCGAGCAGAGCTGGGTCGACCGCGAGCAGCGTCGAGAAACTTGATGGCGATAGGAGACGGCAATGGGAAGTGGCGAAATGCAGTGGTCTTTGTCGGCAGCTTGGCGGCGACAGCATGCGCCGAGCTAAGTGGTTAACGCCGCGATAGGCAGTGCCATGCATAGCCGTGGAGGAGCTTGTGCAGGTGTGAACGGGGACCAGAGGGGATGGCGGGTGGGGTGAGGGTTTTTGTGACGTGGGGATGGTGAGGATTTTATTTTTTATTTTTTGAATTGGGTGGTGAGGGTTTTCTGTCCCACAAAGAATTTTGGAGGCGACGGTTTGCTAGAGCCAATCGTGTGTGATTGACGCAATAGGAAAAATGAAAGTCATTGCACACGGTTCCAATTTTGGGAACCGTGTGTGATTGACGTACTACCTCCATCCTGATTAACTGGTCCCCTTTGTAATTTTTACCAAATTTTGACCAAATATTTAACTAAGAAATGTTTCTGCGTATCACCAAAAATTATATCATTGAACACTATGCTCAAATACCCATCCAACGATATAATTTTTGCTGACCTGCACTAACATTTTGTTAGTTAAACCTTTGGTAAAAATTTAACACAAATTACAAAGGGGACCAATAAACCAAGACGGAGGTAGATTCCATCAACCGAACTGATTGCATCCAGATCCCACGGTTAGACATAAGTAAACATAGATTAAACATACTCAGACATAGATAATAAGCATACACGTACACAAGCATAGTTCAACCATAAGTACATAGTTCAATCGTCATTAAGCATACTCAAGCGTACATAGTTTGATCCCACATCTCATCTCACATGTCATCATGATCCTGAAGCTTCTTCAAGTACTCGGCGTACGTGTCGTGCGCCACCATGCGAGAATACTTCTGCTTGAAGGAGCCCAACGGCCCATCCTCTTGCATGAGCCAAAGCACTTAGATACGCGTCATGAAGCTTGTGGTTGCAAAATGTGCATCGATAGTCGCCGTTCCAGGTCCTAATACGCCTGTTATGCTTTCCCGCATAAAGCTCCCTCAGGATTTTCCTCGTGTACCTCCTCTGGCCATCTTCATCCTCATTCTCCACATTGTCAGACGGCACCTATACAAATAGTAAAACAAATTTGGCATCAAATCAACGTTTACATGCCATGAAGTACGATTAGGAATTTATGGCTATTTATTCATACATATCCAGATATTACGGTACGATTTTTAAGCACAGTCATCAATGTACAGACCAATCTTGAAGAAAATAATGGCACAAACATATCTAGGTCATTCAAAATCAAGTGTCATGTCCTGGCTGGGAATTATTAGCACGAACACTAACCCTAGTCGGATTACTAGCAGAAATCATTTGCAAAGATGGAACAACTAATCACTTATCACTTGTACCATTCAAACAATCAATACACTACACGGATCTTACGAAACTTACTCAGATTTCATGGATTGGGAGAACATAACAATAGGATTTCTATTCTAAAAAGGGGGAGGCAGGAGTAACCACAGAAACCCTAGGATCTATTTGACACATAAATGGGTATAGATGACTAATCAGTTGTCCGTCATCGTCGGAGTCATCGCCGGAGTCGTCGCCGGAGTGGTCGTCGAAGTCGTCGCTGGGGTCATCACCCGAGTCGTCACCAGAGTCGGTGTGGAACTCTGCCTCCGGCTATGGAAGCTTGACGCTGTTGACGATGTCAGGGTGTAGCAATAACTCACCGCCGGTGACGACAACCTCTGTCTCCATCTCCATGCTGTGCTCTGGTGCTTCAGCAGCCCCGGCAGGTGGTGGTCAAACCGCTGGCTCGCCTCCCGGTGAGCCTGCGCACCGGGCTGCTAGCATGCCTACCCTCGTTTCACACTGCTACTTGCATGCCTCCCGATGACACTGTGCAGTGAGCACGCCTCCGTCAACTCAACCACCTGCACGCACGCCTCCAGGTCTGCCTACGCGGTGGACTGCTCGCATGCGTCCCGTCAACTCACGCCTTCTCGCACGGCACACGGGTCGCATGGCGGCACACATATTGTTTTTCTATTTGGATGATTAATGTTTCCGCTTTATTACTTAACCGAAGCAAGGCACGTATCCATTGTTGGTCTAACGCTCACGGTTCGAAAAAATAATCCGTTTGGGATATTGGTTCCCAATTATTAATAATCCCACGTTTGTAATTAGATAAGGATTACATCAAAACTGGTCTCAAACTTTGTATTGGTGTCCATATGACAACAAGATAAGTTTCATGAACTTCAAATAAGTTTTGGATGTGATTTCAAAATCAAGATTCTCAATGCTTGAAATTTCTTGCATGTGGAGTAAAACATGCATCTAGTGAGACACATGTGTTTTCGCAATCCATTTAGGTGCACTGTCACATGTGCATGTAGCTCAAATTTCATTTTTGCACCTTATACCCATAGAAAATCAATCAATTAATGTACTAAAATGTCTTAATGATCTCTATTTTTTTCAAAATTAAAACGTCCCTCCTTTGGTAACATATGTTCATCGCGGGATAATTTAACACACATCGTAGTTGCGGTGGATTCGCGGTGTGTGTGTGTGGGTCTGTGCGTCTGTTGGGTGGCAGGTGGCTCGCAGTACACTACGATTTGGGAGCCACCATGTGGGTTCGCCGTTTTGTTAGGCAGGAGCCACATCAGAGTCGTGAATTCGTTATTTAAAACAGTACACAACCCTTTCATACTTACATGTTTTGGCCACATGCAGTCGATGGTTGTCCTACACGACATTCGATACTCGTGTGTGACACATTCTGTGGGCCCGCGAGGTCATCGTCCATCACTTTGACAAACAGCCGGCAGTGAGGTTAATTTGAGCAGCAAGGTAGAATCTTTTTTGTTTGTGTTATGGTGGTATACAGTACGCGTCGAAGAGGTGGGAGGGGACTAGCATATATACTATACGTACGTTTCCGTGAACAAGTAAACCTCACTCAGTGTCGGGACTTTTTGTTTTCCGAGGCATGTGCCACATCAAAGTTGTGAAATTGGCTATTAAAACTCACACAACTTCTCTTTAGCCCACATGCATGCAGGCGGTGGTTATCCTAGCTAGGACACTCACGTGTGATGCTTCCATCTGTGGGACCACGAGGCCATCATCGATGCATGCATCACTTTGACCTACATCGGGAGAGGTTGATTAATTTCATCATTGAGGAGGATTATTTTTGGGTTGTATTGCGGTAGGAGCATATAGTATGTGTCGAAGAGGGGGAATGGGACCATCATATGTAGTACACTTCATGCACCTTGCTCTGTGTGGGGGGTTTACGATTTTCTAGGCATGTGGCACATCAAAGTTGTGCATTTTGGGTATTCAACATATGTTTGGCCCACATGCAAAGCGATGGTGGTTGTCCTCTCGCACCCACTTAAGCGGTTATCAGTGATATCGATGCTTTCCATCTGTGGGCCCTCTTGGTCCATCACACTTTTTGCCTGACAATGAGAGAGGTTAATTTGACTTTGGAGGGATTATTTTTTTGCTTGTAATACGATATATATATATATATATATATATATATATATATATATATATATATATAGGTAATTCTCTGGGATGACATGATAAAGTTTGAGCACACACACATGCATGTGTACGCATGAATCCCTCCCATCGAATTGGAGTGACTAGTACAACGATACGTCATGCATGAACCGATCTCGCTCTGTGTGGGGACTGTAGGATTTTCGACGCACGCGCCACAATAATGTTGTGAAATGGTACGCAAAACATGCATGCACGCATCACCTCCATACGTATGCATGTAGTGGTTGTCTTCGAACGGTACACTCCCTCGCTTGGTTATCGGCGACAAGCCTATATATTCGTGGGCCTGCGTGGACATCCATGATCACCTTGACCAACAACAAGATAGGTTACCATGGTGGATTCTTCCTTTGGTTCGTGTTATCGTAGTATAGGTCATGGTGAGATTCAGACCTAATTTAGTTTGAGCGCATATACTATGCACGCATGCATGCATGAATCCCCGTAGTTGGCTTGAAGTGTGGTGTAACATACATATGCATCGTCAACCTAATAACCCTCACTCAGTGTGGGGATTTCTAGTTTGAAATCATGGTGCCACATCAAAGTTGTTCCATTGTGTATTTAAAAACACACCTCTCCATACATATATATGTATGGGCCACATGCATGCAGTGGTTGTCTTCGGGGACTAGCTACTTGCGTGATTATTGGCGAGTTAGCATATCTCCGGGGTCGCATGGACGTCCATCACATTTACCAACAACAAGAGAGAGGTTGTACGACCAAGGTGGATTATTCTTGGTCCGTTTTACGATCCATATTGGTGAGATGCCTTTGTGGCCCGCCGACTGAAAGTGTGCGTGTGGGGGGGCTGCTACTTCGCACTTTGCTAGGTCAACCTTGGTTGGGGGGGGGCATGCATTCATAGCATAGGAGTCCCTTCGTGCCGACACGAGGGGGGTCTTGTAGCTACTTCGCACTTTGCTAGATGAACCTCGGTTGGGGGGGGGGGGCTTCTAGCTACTCCGCACTTTGCTAGGTGAAACCCGGTTGGGGGGTGATACGTCTCCAACATATCTACTTTTCCTATCACTTTTCCTCTTGTTTTGGACTCTAATTAGTATGATTTCAATGAAACTAACCCCGGACTGACACTGTTTTCAGCAGAACTACAATGGTGTTGTTTTGTGCAGAAATAAAAGTTCTCGGAATGGAACGAAAATTTGCGAGGATTTTTTATATCAATAAAGAGAATTTATGGATCCAAGATCCACTGGAGCGGGCACCTGGGTGGGCACAACCCACCAGGGCGCGCAGCCCCTCCATGCGCACCCAGGTGGGTTGTCTCCACCTAGTGGCCCCGCAGACCCTCAAACCGATGCTATAAAATCCTATTTTTTCCAGGAAAAATCAGGGAGAAAGAATTATCGCGTTCCAGGAGATGGAGCCGCCACCGTCTCCTCTTCTTCATTGGGAGGCCAGATCTGGAGTCCGTTTGGGGCGCCGGAGAGGGGGATCCTCCTTCTTCGTCATCACCAACCCTTCTCCATCACCAATTCCATGATGCTCCCCACTAGGAGTGAGTAATTCCTTCGTAGGCTCGCTGGTCGGTGACGAGTCGGATGAGATTCATCATGTAATCTAGTTAGTTTTGTTAGGGCTTGATCCCTAGTATCCACTATGTTCTGAGATTGATGTTGCTATGACTTTGCCGTGCTTAATGCTTGTCACTTTGGGCCCGGGTACCATGCTTTTAGATCTGGACCGTTTATGTTATCACCATTATATTCATGTTCTAGATCCAATCTTGCAAGTTATAGTCACCTACTACTTGTTATGATCTGGCAACCCCGGAGTGACAATGGTCGGGAGCACTCCCGGTGATGAACGTAGTTTGAGGAGTTCATGTATTCACCGAGTGTTAATGCTTTGTTCCGGTTCTCTATTAAAAGGAGGCCTTAATATATAGTTTCCAATTGGATCCCACTGCCACGGGAAGGTAGGACAAAAGATGTCATGCAAGTTCTTTCCATAAGCACATATGACGATTTACGGAATACATGCCTACATTACATTTATGAACTGGAGCTAGTGCCGTATCACCCTAGGTTATGACTGTCACATGATGAATGTCATCCAACAAATTACCGATCCAATGCCTACGATTTATCTTATATTTTTCTTGCTAAGTTACTACTGCTATCGTTACTGCTACACTTGCTACAATAATACTGCTATCACTATTAGCGTTATTATTGCTGCTGTCACTATTATCAAAACTATCATATTATTGTGCTACTGATCACGTTGCTGCAGATAATTAATCTCCAAGTGTGCTTGAATGGACAACTCAACTGCTACTACTTGCAAATATTCTTTGGCTCCCCTTGTGTTGAATCTATAAATTTGGGTTGAATACTCTACCCTCAAAAACTGTTGCTATCCCCTATACTTGTGGGTTATCAAGACCTTTTTCCGGCGCCGTTGCCGGGGAGCATAGCTACATTTGTTGTGTCACTTGGGATTATTATCAATTTATCACTATGAAGAATCTGAAGGATGCTAAGACTAAGATTTATCCCTCTAAGACGAGGGGAGGTAAGGAACTTCCATCTAGCTCTGCTTTAGATTCATCTTCTGTTATAAGTAAACTTGCAACACCACCACATGCTATTAATCCTGATATGTCACAAGTTATTGATGATGCTACTTCTGCTATGAATGATACTTATGATGATGCTAGTATTTTTATTGATGATGATGATGATGTGCCGCTAGGTGATTTTCTTGATGAACAAGTTGCTAGAGTAAGACAACATGATTTGGTTGAAACTGATGATGAGCTTGACACTGAAAATCTTGAAACACCTATTAGAACTAGCACTCCTAGATATGAAATGCCTAAGGTACCGGAACGTTAGTTTATGAATGAGGAGAACTATAGATATTCTTGCTTGTAAGGATAGAGATGATCTAGAGATATTATTATCCGAGTATAAATAAAAATCTCTAAATGCTTGAATGAAATATGATCCTAAGTTTGCTACCTCACCTATCTTTATTGATGATAAGGATTATGAATTCTCTGTCGACCCAGAGTTAATTACTTTGGTGGAATCCGATCCTTTCCATGGTTATGAAACTCAAACTGTTGTGGCACATCTTACTAAGTTGAATGACATAGCCACCCTTTTTACTCGTGATGAGAAAACCCGCTATTACTCTAATCTCAAATTATTTCCGTTCTCATTAAAGGGTGATGCTAAAGCTTGGTACAACACTCTTGCTCCTGGTTGTGTGCATAGTCCCCAGTATGTCATTTATTACTTCTCTGAAAAATATTTCTATGCTCATAAGAAACAAGCTGCTTCACAATAAATATTAGACTTTGTCCAAATTGAAGAAGAGAGTCTTCCACAAGCTTGGGTGAGGCTTTGCCAATTACTTAATGCTTTGCCTGATCATCCTCTTAAAAAATGAAATACTTGATATCTTCTATAATTGAGTAACCGATGCTTATAGGGATTTCCTAGATAGTTGTGTTGGTTGTGTTTTCAGGGAATGAACTATTGGGCAAGTTGAAGAATTATTGAATAACATATTGAAAAATTATGATGATTGGACTCTTCCTGAACCACCGCTTAAACCCACTCAGAAGAAGAGGGGTATATTATATCTCAGTCCTGAAGATATGCAAGAGGCAAAGAAATCCATGAAGGAAAAAGGTATTAAAGCCGAGGATGTCAAAAATTTACCTCCTATTGAAGAAATACATGGGCTTGATACACCACCACTGCCTAAGGTGGTAGAGGTCGATTCTCTAATGAAATTCAATGATAATGATGATCCTCACAATATGCACCCTAGCCAATGCCTTTATAAGTTTGAAAACTACATTAGAAAACAAGATCACTTCAATGCAAATGTTATTAAACAATTGAAATATAATTCTGATATGATTGCTCGCTTGAGTGACTTGTTATTTAGAATTTCAAATGATGTTAGAGGTGTGGGGGAAGCATGCTTCTATAGTTCAAACTCAGTTAGAACAAGTTGCTAAATCTCAAAGAGAGTTTCTTGATTGAATGAATAATAATATAACTGACTTTGTTGTTAGAGTAGCAACTAGAGGAGGTAAAATGACCCAGGAACCACTTTATCCCGAGGGACACCCAAAAAGAATTGAACAAGACTCCCAAATAGTTAACACTGATGCACGTAGTCCTTGTAAAAAGAAAAAGAAGAAGAAAAATCATAGGACTTTGCATGCCTCTAGTGAACCTGAAGTAGAAAAACCTCTTGATAATGATAATGAAGTTTCTATCACTGATGCTGAAACTCAGTCTAGTAATGAACACTCACCTTCTGATAATGAAAAAGATAATGATGATGTTCATGAAGACACTCAAACAAATAGTAAAGAACCAGACAATGATGTTCAAATAGAACCTGCAGTTGATCTTGATAACCCACACCCCAAGAATACAAGATATGATAAAATATATTTTATTTCTAGAAAACATGGTAAAGAAAGAGAATCATGGGTTCAAAAACCTATGCCCTTTGCACCTAAGTCAACTAAAAGGAAATATGTTGAAGAATTTGAACGCTTTGCTGAAATGCTGAGGCCAGCATTTTTGCGTGCTCGCTTGACTGATATCCTTAAAATGCCTCCTTATGCAAAGTATATGAAAGACATCATCACCAATAAGAGAAAAATACCGGAAGCTGAAATTTCCACTATGCTAGCTGATTATACTTTTAAAGATGGAGTACCTAAAAAACTTGGAGATCCGGGAATACCAACTATACCTTGCTCCATCAAAAGAAATTATGTGAAAACTACTTTATGTGATTTAGGAGCTAGTGTTAGTGTTATGCCTTTCTCTTTATATAAAAGACTTGATTTGAATAAACGCACACCTACTGAAATATCTTTGCAAATGGCTGACAAATCAACTGCCATACCTACCGGTATTTGTGAGGATGTGCCCATTGTTGTTGCTAATGTTACTATTTTGACTGACTTTGATATACTTGAGATGCCCGAGGACGACAACATGTTGATTATCCTTGGTAGACCCTTCTTGAATACTGCAGGGGCTGTTATTAATTGCAATAAAAGCAAGATCACTTTTCATATCAATGGTAATGAGCATACGGTGCACTTTTCGAAGAAACAATTCCAAGTGAATGGTATTAATGTTATTGAAAAATTTCCGACAATCACTATTGGAAGTTCTCAACTACCTCTACCTACTGTTAAAAAGAAATATGAAATGCTTATTGTTGGGGACATTCATATCCCCGTTAAGCTAACTTAGTGATTTACAGAAGTTCTTCGATTTCATGCTAATCGAAAGTGGTTGTTAATAAGACTTGATCAACCTTATTAATGGATCATTTTTGAGAGGTATGAAGTTGATGAATTTAGTAAGCACTACCTTTTGTTCCTACCTTTTGTTTTCTGATTTTATTAGTTAAATAAAATAAAATGCCATGTTTTTTTTCTATTTTCTGAATTACCTGTTCAATAAAAAATGACCCAAAAATAAAAGTTCTCAAAATGCCGTGAAAATTTAATAGGATTTGTTTTTTAATATTTAAGAATTTTTGGTGCAAATAACATCAGAGGGAGGTGCACAAGGTGGGCACAACCCACCTGGGCACACCAGGACCCCCAGGTGCGCCTTGGTGGGTTGTGGTCCCCATGTGGGCCCCCTCACTTATCTCTTCATCCCACATCACTACCTACCTCTAGAAAAAAATCACCATTGATCTCTCTCCCGTGTTCTTGCTCTCAAACCCACGGATTTTGATCTCTTTGCCCGAAACTCCATTTCTGAAACTGTTTTGGGGGTTTTTTTGCTTGGTATGTAACTCCATCATTTGTCCAATTAGTTTTTGCTTTAGTGGTTTATATTTTGAATAATTAGCTACTCTTGGCGCTGCTGTAGATGAGCTTGCGTGTTGAATTCTTAGAGTTCTAAGTAGTTTGTATGCTTGCTACGGCCTTTATGTATCCCTATGAGTAGTTGCTATCAATCTTGTAAAGTTTTGTTGAGAAATTTTTGTCACCCAAATTTTTTCAGAAAATTGTACGCGAATACAATTAACCTTTTTGGAAGGAGGTCTTCGAAGAGGATATCCTCGGAGGCATCCACTAGTGATAGTTAAGTTCGTAAGTCTTATGTTGAACCAAGTGAAAGTTCCATACGAGATGTCGCCACCAAAACATGCTTGTGGCCGTGGGACGACTATATGGTGCGTGTGGGCATTTAGGAGGAATTTGAGCAATACGTTCACAATGCCGGTCTCGATCCCTAAATTTCAGATATTGCAATCAACACCACACCCTCACTGAATCATTTGTCAAAGGATTTAAATTCCATCCCAGTGAGTCTAGGGTGTCATTTAAACGTTATGAAGATTCATTTACCTTATCACTAGAGAGATTTGCTCAACACTGCAAAATCCCATTCTGGGGTTCGGTGACGAACCACCAAGGGCTGAGTACCAATCATTTATGACTAGTTTTGCTATGCTGAGACGAGGGGAGTGGCGCGAGGTAGAATAAACAGCATTCATTTTCCCACAATTCAGTACTTTGCCTTATTTAATGGGAAATGTATTGTAGGCAAACAAGATTGTAGTACACTTTGTGCTCTAGACTTGAGCCTCTTATGCACCGCTCTCACCGGTGATAGGAGTTATAATCTTGGAGCGATTGTTGCACGCAGGTGCTACGTCTTGAGCTTGCATTGGTTTTCCTCGAAGAGGAGATGATGATTCAACACAGTAGTGTAAGTATTTCCCTCAGTTTTTGAGAACCAAGGTATCAATCCAGTAGGAGGCCACGCACAAGTCCCTCGTACCTGCACAAAACGATAGCTACTCGCAACCAACGCGATTAGGGGTTGTCAATCCCTTCACGGTCACTTACGAGAGTGAGATCTGATAGAGATAATATTTTTGGTATTTTTGGTATATAGATGCAAAGTGAAAAGTAAAGGAAAAGTAAAAACAAAGAAAGTATAAAAGTGATGGAGATTGATATGATGAGAATAGACCCGGGGGCCATAGGTTTCACTAGTGGCTTCTCTCAAGAGCATAAATATTCTATGGTGGGTGAACAAATTACTGTTGAGCAATTGATGAGAATTGAGCATAGTTATGAGGTTATCTAGGTATGATCATGTATATAGGCATCACGTCCAAGACAAGTAGATCGAAACGATTCTCGCATCTACTATTATTACTCCACTCATCGACCGCTATCCAAAGATGCATCTAGAGTATTAAGTTAAAACAGAGTAACGCCTTAAGCAAGATGACATGATGTAGAGGAATAAATTCATGCAATATGATAAATACCCCATCTTGTTATCCTCGATGGCAACAATACAAGACGTGCCTTGCAACCCTTTACATCCTTTGGATAAGGACACCGCAAGATTGAACCCAAAGCCATGCACTTCTCCCATTGCAAGAACTACCAATCTAGTTGGCCAAACCAAACGGATAATTTGAAGAGACTTGCAAAGATAACTCAATCATACATAAAAGAATTCAGAGAAGATTAAAATATTATTCATAGATAAGCTGGATCATAAACCCACAATTCATGGATCTCAACAAACACACCGCAAAAAGAAGATTACGTCGAATAAATCTCCACGAGAGAGAGGGAGAACATTGTATTGAGATCCAAAAAGAGAGAAGAAGCCATCTAGCAACTAGCTATGGTCCCGAAGGTCTAAAGTAAACTACTCACACTTCATCGGAGAGGCTATGGTGTTGATGTAGAAGACCTCCGTGGTGGATGCCCCCTCAGGCGGAGCTCCGAAACAGGCCCCAAGATGGGATCTTGTGGATACACGATGTCTCGGCGGTGCAATTAGGTTTTTTGGCTCCTGTCCTGATCGTTTGGGGGTACGTAGGTATATATAGGAGGAAGGTGTACATCGGTGGAGCTTCAAGGGGCCCACGAGGCAGGGGGGCGCGCCCTAGGGGGGGCGCCCTCCACCCTCGTGACCGCCTCCGATGTTCCTTGGCGTAGGGTCCAAGTCTCCTGGATCACGTTCGGTGAGAAAATCACGTTCAAGGTTTCTTTCCGTTTGGACTCCGTTTGATATTCTATTTCTTCGAAACACTGAAAAAGGCAAAAAACAGCAATTCTAGGCTGGGCCTCCGGTTAATAGGTTAGTCCCAAAAGTAATATAAAAGTGGAAAATAAAGCCCATTATAGTCCAAAACAATAGATAAAGTAGCATGGAGCAATCAAAAATTATAGATACGTTGGAGACGTATCAGGCATCCCAAGCTTAATTCCTGCTCGTCCTCGAGTAGGTAAATTATAAAAAGAGAATTTTTGATGCGGAGTGATACTTTGGCATAATTTCAATGTAAACCTTCTTAATCATGGTACGAATATTCAGATCCGAAAGATTCAAGACAAAAGTTCATATTGACATAAAAAATAATAATACTTCAAGCATACTAACTAAGCAATTATGTATTCTCAAAATAATATGGCCAAAGAAAGTTATCCTTACAAAATCATATAGTCTGGCTATGCTCCATCTTCCCCACACAAAGTATTTAAATCATGCACAACCCCGATGACAAGCCAAGCAATTGTTTCATACTTTAACATTTTCAGAACTTTTTCAATCTTCACGCAATACATGAGCATGAGCCATGGATATAGCACCATATATGGAATAGAACGGTGGTTGTGGAGAAGACAAAAAGAGGGAAGATAGTCTCACATCAACTAGGCGTATCAACGGGCTATGGAGATGCCCATCAATAGACATCAATGTGAGTGAGTAGGGATTGCCATGCAACGGATGCACTAGAGCTATAAGTATATGAAAGATCAACAAAAGAAACTAAGTGGGTGTGCATCCAACTCGCTTGCTCATGAAGACCTAGGGCATTTGAGGAAGCCCATCATTGGAATATACAAGCCAAGTTCTATAATGAAAAATTCCCACTAGTATATGAAAGTGACAAAATGAGAGACTCTCTATCATGAAGATCATGGTGCTACTTTGAAGCACAAGTGTGGTAAAAGGATAGTAACATTGTCGGTTCTCTCTTTTTCTCTCATTTTTTTATTTGGGCCTTTCTTTTTTTTATATGGCCTCTTTTTTTATTTTTTTATTTGTCGTCCGGAGTCTCATCCCGACTTGTGGGGGAATCATAGTCTCCATCATCCTTCCCTCACTTGGGACAATGCTCTAATAATGATGATCATCACACTTTTATTTTTCTTACAACTCAACAATTACAACTCGATACTTAGAACAAAATATGACTGTAGATGAATGCCTCCGGCGGTGTACCGGGATATGCAATGATTCATGAGTGACATGTATGAAAGAACTATGAACGGTGGCTTTGCCACAAATACAATGTCAACTACATGATCATGCTAGCAATATGACAATGATGGAGCATGCCATAATAAACGAAACGGTGGAAAGTTGCATGGCAATATATCTCGGAATGGCTATGGAAATGACATGATAGGTAGGTATGGTGGCTGTTTTGAGGAAGGTATATGGTGGGTTTATGATAACGGCAAAAGGTGAGCGGTATTAGAGAGGCTAGCAATGGTGGAAGGATGGGAAAAAGTGCGTATAATCCATGGACTCAACATTAGTCATAAAGAACTCATATACTTATTGCAAAAATCTAGAAGTTATCAAAGCAAAGTATTACATGCATGCTCCTAGGGGGATAGATTGGTAGGAAAAGACCACCGCTCGTCCCCGACCACCACTCATAAGGAAGACAATCAATAAATAAATCATGCTCCGAGTTCATCACATAACGGTTCACCATACGTGCATGCTACGGGAATCACAAACTTCAACACAAGTATTCTTCAAATTCACAACCACTCAACTAGCATGACCCTAATATCATCATCTTCATATCTCAAAACAATTATCAAGCATCAAACGTATCTTAGTATTCAACGCACTCAAAAGAAAGTTTCACATATCTTGAATACCAAGTATATTAATATTAAGCAAATCACCGTGCTATTAACGAGTCTCAAAATAATCTAAGTGAAGCATGAGAGATCGATTTTCTTTAAAAAAAATCCACCACCGTGCTCTAAAATATCTAGGTGAAGCACTAGAGCAAACTATCAATCTCAAAAAATATAAGTGAAGCACTATGAGCAAACTATCAAGCTCAAAAAATATAAGTGAAGCACATAGAGTATTCTATCAAATTTCAATTCATGTATGGCTCTCTCAAAAGGTGTGTACAGCAAGGATGATCGTGTTAAACTAACAAGCAAAGACGCAAATAATACAAGACGCTCCAAGTAAATTACCGATGGAAGTGGACGAAAGAGGGGATGCCTTCCGGGGCATCCCCAAGCTTTGACTTTTTGGTTTCCTTGGATTATCTTGGGGGTGCCATGGGCATCCCCAAGCTTAGGCTCTTTCCACTCCTTGTTCCATAATCCATCAAAAAGAATACACCCAAAACTTGAAAACATCACAACACAAAACTCAATAGAAATCTCGTGAGCTCCGTTAGCGAAAGAAAACAAAAGACTACTTTAAGGTACTGTAATGAAATCATTCTTTATTTATATTGGTGTTAAACCTACTGTATTCCAACTTCTCTATGGATCATAAACTATTTTACTAGCCATAGATTCATCAAAATAAGCTAACAACACACGCAAAACAGAATCTGTCAAAAACAGAACAGTCTGTAGTAATCTGTAACTAACGCAAACTTCTGGAACTCAAACAATTCTACCAAAATTAGAAGACCTGGAAAATTTGTTTATTGATCAGAAGCAATTGGAATCAGTATTTTATCATGTTCTGGTGATTTTCAACAATTCAGGCACTGAGCGCAAAGTTTCTGGAAATTACAGCAAGATCAAATAACTATCATCCAAGAAGATCCAATAGGTTTAACTTGGTACAAAAGATAAAACCACACCTAAACAGAGGCCAGATGGATTATTTATTCCTAAACAGAAGCAAAAAAAAACTAAAAAAAATTGGGTTGCCTCCCAACAAGCGCTATCGTTTAACGCCCCTAGCTAGGCATAAAAGCAAGGATAGATCTAGGTAGTGCCGTAGTAATAAGATAGATCGGTGAAACTCATTTCATATTCTCTACGTTCGGCAGCAAGTTTTCTTTGAGGCAAGCAAAAGTAATCAAAAAGGCTAAGTTTAATAGGACAAAAGTCCCCAAGATCAATTTTAGGAGGTATAGGTTCCTCTTTCGGCCCTTCATATTGCACAACCAATTCATTGTTATAAGCATTCTTTTGACAAAACATTGTGAGCCTATACTCGAGAGAGCATCCTAGCTCATTATTTCGAATAGACAAATCATCATTAAGCTTGGAGATTCTATTAATTAAAATATTGGTAGGCACTTTTTTCTAAGATTTTCATTGAAAGCAACATAGTCGATAGATTGAAAACGCATTATTTCTTCTTGATCAAAAAGGATAGATTATATGGGAGGACGGCCAGCGTCTACCCTATAATGCGCAAAGATTTCTTTGGATTCTTTTATTATAAATCTGAATTCATGAGCCAAAAAGATAGTAGCGGCACGCATAACAGAGGAGTGTTCAATATTAGAAAATTCTAGGAAAATTCTTTGTATAGAAGGGTGCATATGCATAAATTGCCTTTCAAGTTCAACGATAAGCATGGCAATAGCGTCCGCAAGACTACTAGTTCTATGGAGAATAGAACCACCCATAGAGGGTAAAGCACCAGCACAAGTAAAGAAATCTTGAATAGCTCCATTTCCGATAATATTACCACTACCGATTCGAAATCTTTTTGTGTGATAGGTAGGGGATTCTTCAGCAGGAGCTTCAGAATTTTCCATATTATTATTGCCCATATTGACGATAATTTCCCCAATTTCAGACATAGCGACAAGCAAGCAAACTAACACACAAGCAAACAAACGGACGAGGGAAAGGCAACGGGAAAAAGAGGAGGAGATTGGGAGAGGGAGGGCGAATAAAACGGCAAGGGTGAAGTGGGCGAGAGGAAAACAAGAGGCAAATGGCAAATAATGTAATGCGAGAGATAGGGATTGTGATGGGTACTTGGTATGTTGACTTCTGCGTAGACTCCCCAGCAACGGTGCCAGAAATCCTTCTTGCTACGTCTTGAGCTTGCGTTGGTTTTCCCCGAAGAGGAGAGGATGATGCAGCACAGTAGCGTAAGTATTTCCCTCAGTTTTTGAGAACCAATGTATCAATCCAGTAGGAGGCCACGCACAAGTCCCTCGTACCTGCACAAAACGATAGCTACTCGCAACCCACACGATTAGGGGTTGTCAATCCCTTCACGATCACTTACGAGAGTGAGATCTGATAGAGATAATATTTTTGGTATTTTTGGTATATAGATGCAAAGTGAAAAGTAAAGGCAAAGTAAAAACAAAGCAAGTATAAAAGTGATGGAGATTGATATGATGACAATAGACCCGGGGGCCATAGGTTTCACTAGTGGCTTCTCTCAAGAGCATAAATATTCTATAGTGGGTGAACAAATTACTCTTGAGCAATTGACAGAATTGAGCATAGTTATGAGGTTATCTAGTTATCATCATGTATATAGGCATCACGTCCAAGACAAGTAGATAGAAACGATTCTGCATCTACTACTATTACTCCACTCATCGACCGCTATCCAGCATGCATCTAGAGAATTAAGTTAAAAACAGAGTAACGCCTTAAGCAAGATGACATGATGTAGAGGAATAAATTCATGCAATATGATAAATACCCCATCTTGTTATCCTCGATGGCAACAATACAATACGTGCCTTGCAACCCTTTACATCCGGGTAAGGACACCGCAAGATTGAACCCAAAGCCATGCACTTCTCCCATTGCAAGAACTACCAATCTAGTTGGCCAAACCAAACGGATAATTCAAGAGACTTGCAAAGATACCTCAATCATACATAAAAGAATTCAGAGAAGATTCAAATATTATTCATAGATAAGCTGGATCATAAACCCACAATTCATCGATCTCAACAAACACACCGCAAAAAGAAGATTACATCGAATAGATCTCCACGAGAGGGGGAGAACATTGTATTGAGATCCAAAAAGAGAGAAGAAGCCATCTAGCTACTAGCTATGGACCCGAAGGTCTGAAGTAAACTACTCACACTTCATCAGAGAGGCTATGTTGTTGATTTAGAAGCCCTCCGTGGTGGATGTCCCCTCCGGCGGAGCTCCGGAACAGGCCCCAAGATGGGATCTCGTGGATACAGGAAGTTTCGACGGTGGAATTAGGTTTTTTGGTTCCTGTTCTGATCGTTTGGGGGTACGTAGGTATATATAGGAGGAAGGAGTACGTCGGTGGATCTTCGAGGGGCCCACGAGGCAGGGGGTGCGCCCTAGGGGGGGGGCGCCCTCCACCCTTGTGACCGCCTCCGATGTTCCTTGGCGTAGGGTCCAAGTCTCCTGGATCACGTTCGGTGAGAAAATCACGTTTCTGAATGTTTCATTCCGTTTGGACTCCGTTTGATATTCCGTTTCTTTGAAACACTGAAAAAGGCAAAAAACAGCAACTCTGGGCTGGGCCTCCGGTTAATAGGTTAGTCCCAAAAGTAATATAAAAGTGGAAAATAAAGCCCATTATAGTCCAAAACAATAGATAAAAGTAGCATGGAGCAATAAAAAATTATAGATACGTTGGAGACGTATCAGCAGGTTGCAACATAATGCTACTAGTGGCTATTTCTATGGTGGAATTTATGCCAGACGTTTAGCAAGAGAGCTGGGTGTTTCACCTTTGCCATTTGACCCTATCCTACCCACGCAGTATTTAGACTTTGATGCTATGAAACATCTTAAGGTACTTAAAGGAGATATTCCTAATTTCACCTATAAATTGTTGTTTAACCAAGAATCTGTGGTGTACACATATTTTCCTGCGCCAGCTCTCTTTGAATATCACAGCAAGGGAAGGTATTTTGTTCTTGAGATCGAGGCCCGAGCTCACAACGCGGCGGTTGAGGTGGCACGGCAGGCCGAGGCATCCGCATCGAGAGCCTCCGTGAGCTACCACTCCGACTATTATCCAGGCAACTGACTGATTACCAAGTTTGGCCAAAAGCCTAAGCTTGGGGGAGTACGTGTTTTCCACCGACATTACATTCATGTTCACACATTCCATTTCAGTTGTCGGTGTCCACACTTTTCCATTGTATCATCCATGTTAGATTTATTTTCTGACTTTCTTCTTGTGTGCTTGAAAAAACTTTGAAAAATACAAAATTATTTCCTACTTCTTTTTTAATTTTGTTTCCAGAGTATTTAGCTATAGCACTAAAAGGAAAAAGTAAAAGATTTCCTTGTTATTCTTTTTCTTGTTGGGATCTTTCCCGTGTAAATAGTTTTTCTCGTTTTTTTCTTTTCCCTTTTATTTGCTTGCTCAAGAAAACCAAAAACTCCAAAAATATTTCAGTATGTTTCTCTGATTTTCTTTTCTTTTTATTCGAGTCGTACCGAGGAAAATACCATGATGAAAATGTTGAGTGGCTCTCATTTGCATAATTGTTGATCTAACAAAGAGCCCATATTACCTTGTCTTCTCCTGTTGAATAAAATGTTTACAGATTCCAGCTTAGTGCGTGACACTCTTGCACTATTATTATTTTCATGTCGTTCGGTCATGCAAGTGAAAGGCAATAATGACGATATTTGATGAACTGGCCGTGGCAGAGAGAAACAGGTATGAACTCGATTTGTTCTGTTTTTGTAAATATGTTTAACCTAGTATCCATTATTTAGCCCATTATAATTAAACATGTTTGCAATGACAATTAGAGATTATAGTTTCTCATGCCATGCATAAATAGTTAGGAGTGGATAATGATTTATCTTGGATACCAACATTGCGTTAAAATGATTGTGATGTAGTATGACGATATGGTATCCTCCTCTGAATGTTCGAGTGGCTTGACTTGGCACATGGTCATGCATGTAGTTGAATCAAAATCAACATAGCCTCTATGATATTTATGTTCATGGTGTTCATATCCTTCTCATGATAGTGTCCAATGTTACTTATGCATAATGCATGTTCATGACCGTTGTTGCTCTCTAGCTGGCCGCTTCTCAACCTATTTGCTAGCCTTCGCCTGTACTAAGTGGGAATTCTGCTTGTACATCAGAAACCTTGAACCCAGATTACTCCAGATGAGTCCACCATACCTACCTATATGCGGTATTACCCTACCGTCCTAAGTAATTTTCCATGTGCCACCTCTAAAAACTTCAAATAAATATCCTTTTTGTGTGCCTGGATCTTTCATGGAACGACATGAGGTGGTCGGTATCTTCCATGCAAAGCGGGTTATTCTCAGGTTGAGTGTTTATTTACTCACCATCGCATGAGAAAATGGCAGTAATAGGGTTTCCCAGTCCTGAACTCAAAAATGCAAATAATTAAACAAAACTCCCCCGGGACTGTTGTTGGTATGGATGGCACCCGTTGTTTCTGACAAGCCGTGGAGTGCGATTGTTGGTGGAGGGGGAGTAAACCTTTACTTTTATCGCTTGGGAACCACCACTAGCGTGCTTAGCATGGAAAATATTGATAACTGATGGTCGTGAACTAATCTAGAAGCGTGCATGTCTCAAAATATCGTTTACCTCTGTTTTAAAAACTTGAGCTCTGGCACCGCTGCAAATCATTGCTTCCCTCTGTGACGGGACTATCTATTTACTTTTATGTTGTGTCATCACCCTCTAAAATAAGCGCCAGAACCAGAGAGCATTGCTGTCATGCTGATGCATTTTTTGACTATTTACTGCAAGGCAACAACCTCACAGTCCTTTATTAATAAAAATAAGTGGAAAAGGTTACAAGTTTACAAATGTACAGAAGAAAGAAAAGATACTTACAAGAAAATGGCTAAGAAAGGTTAGCTATCCAAGACAGAAAACTATCTTTATATTTACATCTAATCCTGTGAGACATAAGAGAGATGTCATGAATAAAGTTTCTTCTCCAAGCTCTAAATGAGGATTGCTCATTTCTTAAGATCTTCCCATTCCGTTGTATCCAAATATTCCAAGTAGCAGTGAAGACAACCTCAGAGAAAAAAGAGTGACCAAAATCCTTCCTAACTGCTTGAGCTATATCATATGTGGTTTGGTTCGGTTCAACTGTCCAAGAAATCCCAAGATAGTTCCAAACCCTTTGGCTAAAATTCCAAGCAAAGAAAAGATGAGCCCGATCCTCATGTTGTGCAAGGTTGCATAGCACACAAGTGTCATCCTGGATGATCCACTGTCGACGTTACATCATATCCCATCATGACTGGATCTTTTCTACCATGAATTACAATGTTTAGTCACTGCTTGAACTTTGGAGGTGCTAGCTAGATACTACTATTGTCATATTATATCATGGTTGTTTTGATAACGTGTTGCAATTTGAGATATCTTATTATTGCTCGCTAGCTGATTATGTCGTTGATATGAGTTAATATAATTTTTAAGAGTTACTGTCGGCATGGTCAGTTATAATGTTGGCTGAAATCCTGGGTGCTGTTTAAACTTATTTATGCAAACAAGAGCAAAAGAGTTCGTAAAAGTTTTTTATTTTTCACTTTCAGTTTATCAACTAAATTGCTTGAGGACAAGCAAAGGTTTATGCTTGGCGGAGTTGATACGTCTCCAACGTATCTACTTTTCCTAACGCTTTTCCTCTTGTTTTGGACTCTTATTTGCATGATTTGAATGAAACTAACCCCGGACTGACGCTGTTTTTAGCAGAACTACCATAATGTTGTTTTGGTGCATAAATAAACGTTCTCGGAATGGAACAAAACTTTGCGAGGATTTTTTATATCAATAAAGAGAATTTCTGGAGCCAAGATCCACCGGAGGGCACAGGTGGGCACAACCCACCGTGAGCGCCCCCAGCGCGCGCCAGTGGGTTGTCCCCACATGGTGGCCCCACAGACCCTGAAACCGATGCTATAAAATCCTATGTTTCAAGAAAAAAATCAGGGAGAAAGAATTATCGTGTTCCATGAGATGGAGCCGCTGCCGTCTCCTGTTCTTCATCGGGAGGCCAGATCTGGAGTCTGTTTGGGGCTCGGCAGAGGGGGGTCTTCATTCTTCGTCACTACCATCCCTTCTCCATCGCCAATTCCATGATGCTCCCCAACGGGAGTGAGTAATTCCTTCGTAGGCTCGCTGGTCGGAGAGGAGTTGGATGAGATTTATCATGTAATCTAGCTAGTTTTGTTAGGGCTTGATCTCTAGTATCTACTATGTTCTAATATTGATGTTGCTATGACTTTGCATGCTTAACGCTTGCCACTTTGGGCCTGGGTGCCATGATTTCAGATCTGAACCGTTTATGCTATGACCATTATATTCATGTTCTAGATCCGATCTTGCAAGTTATAGTCACCTACTACATATGATCCGGCAACCCCGGAGTGACAGTAGTCGGGAGCACTCCCGGTGATGACTGTAGTTTGAGGAGTTCGTGTATTCACCGTGTGGTAATGCTTTGTTCCGGTTCTCTTTTAAAAGGAGGCCTTAATATCTCTTAGTTTCCAATTGGACCCCGCTGCCACGGGAGCATAGGACAAAAGATGTCATGCAAGTTCTTTCCATAAGCATGTATGACTATTTACAAAATACATGCCTACATTATATTTATGAACTGGAGCTAGTGTCATATCGCCCTAGGTTATGACTGTCACATGATGAATATCATCCAAAAAATTACCGGTCCAATGCCTACGAATTTATCTTCTATTGTTCTTGCTAAGTTACTACTGCTATCGTTACTGCTGCACTTGGTACAAAAATACTGCCATCACTTTTACCGTTACTATTGCTGCTGTCACTATTATCAAAACTATCATATTACTTTGGTATTGATCATGTTGTTGCAGATAATTAATCTGCAGGTGTGGTTCAATTGACAACTCAGCTGCTAATCCTTGCAAATATTCTTTGGCTCCCCTTGTGTCAAATCTATAAATTTGGGTTGAATACCCTATCATCAAAAACTGCTGCGATCACCTATACTTGTGGTTATCAGGGTGCATGCATTCCTAGCTTAGGATTCCCTTCGTGCTGACATGAGGGGGCATGCATTCATAGCTTAGGATTCCCTTCATGCCGACACGAGGGGGGTTGCTAGCTACTTTGCACTTTGCTAGGCGAACCTCGGGGGGGGGGGGGGCATGCATTCATAGCTTAGGATTCCCTTCATGCCGACACGAGGGGGCAAGGAATACCATGTGCTTTGCGACATAGGTGCCACATCAAAGTTGCATTTGGTATTTGAACATCAAACCACCCTTTTCATTCATAAATTTGTTCCACATGCAAGCGTGTTCGTGTTCTGACCCTCTCCCGCGTCCTTTTTTGCCAAATTTATGTACATTAGACAAGTCGGATAATGCAACAGACATGGTTCACTCAAACTAACCGTGTGCCACGCCGGTGTCCATGTCACGCACACATCCGCACAGTACATTGGGCTCCATGAGGGCACGAGGCTTCCCCTCTCAAAAATATCTACCTGCCTGGAGCTTTTTTCTGTTTTATAACACACAGTTATTGTGTTTCGACCGTGTGTGATGTTTCTTGTTCCCAATCCCGCCTGCATGCCTTGAAAATATCTGCCCGCCTCAAGGGTTTTTCTATTTCATAACACACGGTTGTTATCTCAGGACCGTGTGTGACGTTTCTTGTTCCCAATCCCGCCTGCATCCCTTGAAAATATCTGCACACACACACACCCCCTTCCTCGCTCGAAACCCTAGCAAGGTCCCTACCGCCGCGCCGCAAAGCCTCCATTGTCCACATCTACCGGTTTGCCCGTGCTGCTTACCCACCGATGTCCATACCCAGGCCACCCTGAGTTTCTTAGATGACGCCTGCCAAACGCCCCCTTTCCACAGATCCCCATCCCCATCCCCCACTCCAGAGTGTCGCAGCCTAAGCCCAGCTACGCTTCCCGTGGAGCTCGAGGAGCGACTGGCCCGAAAGAGGTGTATCGCGGTCTCTTTGCCCGACATCACCGAGGAAGCTGACGACCATTACTGGTCGCAGGCACTCAATCAGCGGGCTAGAGTATGCGGGTATGTCGTGGATGCCGGCTACGACATCGAGACTATCGACAATGACGACCTGAGGCGGGCCATGTCATAGGTTAAGAGGCCCACCCCCAACCCCTCAGGTTTAACCGCCGTCGATCTCATCCATGGCCCTGCCGCTGATCTCCTCTGGCTCGCTATCAAGGATTTGCCATCCTTCATCGCAATCGAGCCCCTTTTGTCATTTCTGAAGGACATGTTCTGTGACGATGGCTTGGGATCCACAGCTTCCAACTCAGACCTCATCGACGGTGACCACGAGGAGGGCACCCTCTCCGGCACTTCCAAGGGGAAAGAGCCCATTTGTTCTTGCAAGGGGAAAGAGCCTGTCTGCGACATGATATGTCCATTTCGCATCATGTTTTCTTACTATTATTTATGATGTTTTTATCCATAATAATTCTTTTTGGAGTAATTCTAATGCCTTTTCTCTCATAATATGCAAGGATTACACAAAGAGGGTGAATTCCGGCAGCTGGAAATCTGGACCTGGAAAAGCTACGTCTGGCCACCTATTCTGCACAACTCCAAACAAGCTGAAACATCACGGAGAATTTTCATGGAATATTTGAAGAAAATTGGAGTAAATAACTATCAGGTGGGCATAACCCACCTGGGCGCACCAGGGAGCCCACACGCGCACTGGTGGGTTGTGCTTACCCAGGCACACCTCCGGTACCCATCGTCTGGTATATAGGTCGTTTTGACCTAGAAAAAAAAAGAGAAGGACTATCGGGACGAAGCGCCGCCGTCTCGAGGCGGAACTTGGGCAGGAGCACTTTTGCCCTCCGGTTGAGCGGTTCCGCCAGGGGAACTTCCTTCCCGGAGGGGGAAATCATCGTCATCATCATCACCATCAACTGTCCCATCTTGGGGAGGGAAATCTCCATCAACATCTTCAACAACACCATCTCATCTCAAACCCTAGTTCATCTCTTGTGTTCAATCTTGTTAGCGGAACTATAGATTGGTGCTTTTGGGTGACTAGTAGTGTTGATTACATCTTGTAGTTGATTACTATATCGTTTATTTGGTGGAAGATTATATGTTCAGATCCAATATGCTATTTAATACCCCTCTGATCTTGAGCATGATTATCATTCATGAGTAGTTACTTTTGTTCTTGAGGTCACGGGAGAAATCATGTTGCAGTAACAATGTGAACTTGATATGTGTTCAATATTTTGATAGTATGTATGTTGTGATTCCCTTAGTGGTATCATGTGAACATCGACTACATGACACTTCACCATATTTTAGCCTAAGGGAATGCATTGTGGAGTAGCAATTAAATGATGGGTTGCAAGAGTGACAGAAGCTTAAATCCCAGTTTAGGCGCTATTCCGTAAGGGACCGATTGGATCTAAAAGTTTAATGCTATGGTTAGAATTTATTCTAAATACTTTTCTCGTAGTTGCGGATTCTTGCGGGAGGGTTAATCATAAGTAGGAGGTTTGTTCAAGTAAGAACAACACCTAAGCACCGATCCACCCACATATCAAATTATCAAAGTACCGAACACGAATTAAACCAACATGATTAAAGTGACTAGATGAAAATCCTGTGTACCCTCAAGAACGCTTTGGTTATCATAAGAGACCGTTTTGGCCTTCCCTTCTCCTCAAAAGGATTGGGCTACCTTGCTGCACTTTTGCTACTACCATCGTTAGTTTCTTGTTGCAAATTATCTTGCTATCAAACTACTCTTCTACTTACAATTTCAGCACTTGCACACATTACCTTGCTGAAAACCACTTGTCATTTTCTTCTACTCCTCGTTGGGTTGGACACTCTTACTTATCAAAAAGAGCTACAATTGATCCCCTATACTTTTGGGTCATCAAGGCTATTTTCTGGCGGCGTTGCCGGGGAGTGAAGCGCCTTTGGTAAGTGGAATTTGGTATGGAAACATTTATATAGTGTGCTGAAATTTATTGTCACTTGTTACTATGGAAAACAATCCTTTGAGCGGTGTGTTCGGGGTATCTTTACCTTGAGCAGAACCACAATTAGCTACCCCTCAACCTATTGCACCTACTATAAATATTGAATATGAAATTCGCTCGGGTATGCTAGAACAACTGCTAGCTAATCCTTATGCAGGAGATGGAACCGAACATCCTGATATGCACTTGATATATGTAGAACAAATTTGTGAATTGTTCAAACTTGTAGGTTTACACAGGATGAAGTTATGAAAAAGGTTTTCCCTTTATCTTTGAAGGGAAAAGCATTGGCACGGTATAGGCTATGCGATGATATTGGATCTTGGAATTGGAATCGTTTGAAATTGGAGTTCCACCAAAAAAATTATCCCATGATCTAGTTCATCGTGATAGGAATTATATATATAATTTTTTTTGGCCTCGTGAAGGAGAAAGTATCGCTCTAGCTTGGCCTAAGTCAATTTTATATTCATGCCGCAATCATGAGCTCTCAAGAGAAATTATTATTCAGAATTTTTATGCTCGGCTTCCTCCTAATGATCAAACCATGCTCGATACTTCTTGTGCTGGTTCTTTTATGAAGAAGACTATTGAATTCTGGTGGGATCTTTTGGAAAGAATTAAACGCAACTCTGAAGATTGATAACTCGATGAAGTTAAAGAGTCAGGTATTAAGCTTAAGTATGATTGTGTTAAGTCTTTTATGGATATCGATGCTTTTCAAAAGTCACTAAATATGGACTTGACTCTGAGATAGTAGCCTCCTTTTGTGAATCATTTGCTACTTATGTTGATCTCCCTAAAGAGAAGTGGTTTAAATATCACCCACCTATTAAAGAAGAAATTAAAGAACTGGTGCGAGTTAAAGAATAAACTATACTTTATAATGTTGATCCAGTTGTTCCTTCTGCTTATATTGAGAAACCACCTTTCCCTGTTAGGATAAAGGAGCATGCTAAATTTTCATCCGTGGTTAACAAAAGCTATATTAGAACACCTAAACCTGATGAACAAATTAAAGTAGAACCTAGTACTGGTATGGTTAAAGATCTCTTGGAAGAAAATGTAGATGGGCATGTTATTTACTTTTGTGAAGAAGCTGCTAGAATTGCCAAACCTGATAAAAAGGATAAACACAGACCTGTTGTTAGCATGCCCGTCATCTCAGTTAAAATAGGAGATCACTGTTATCATGGTTTAGGTGACATAGGTGCTAGTGTGAGTGCTATTCCTTACACCTTATATCAAGAAGTTATGAATGATATAGCACATGTAGCCATAGAAGACATAGATGTTACTATTAAACTTGCTAATAGAGACACTATATCACCAATTGGGATTGTTAGAGATGTTGAAGTCTTGTGTGGGAAAATAAAATACCCTACTGATTTTCTTGTTCCTGGTTCCCCGCAAGATGACTTTTGTTCCATTATCTCTGGTAGACCTTTCTTGAACACCGGTAATGCTAGAATAGACTATGAGGAACAAACAGTCGGTGTTAGTTTTGCTGATGAGTCTCATGAGTTTAATTTTTCCAAGTTTAGTAGAAAGCTTCATGAAAAAGGATTGCCTAGTAAGGATGAATTAGTTGTTCTTGCTTCTATTGTTGTACCACCTACTGATCCTTTAGAACAATATTTGCTAGACCATGAAAATGAATTACATTTGCATGAAAGAAAAGAAATAGATAAGATTTTCTTAGAATAGCGTCCTCTGCTTAAACACAATTTGCCTATTGAAACTCTAGGAGGTCCTCCTCCACCCATAGGTGATCCTGTGTTTGAATTAAAACAATTGCCAGACATTTTGAAATATGCTTATCTTGATGAAAAGAAGATATATCATGTTATTATTAGTGCTAACCTTTCAGAACATGAAGAAGAAAGATTATTGAAAGTTCTACGGAAGCACCGGGCTGCTATTGGATATACTCTCGATGATTTAAAGGGCATTATTCCCACTCTACGTCAGCACAAAATTAATATGGAACCTAATGCTAAACCCGTTGTTGATCACCAACGTCGGTTACATCCGAAGATGAAAGAAGTGGTAAGAATGGAAATGTTAAAACTTCTGGAAGCAGGTATAATCTATCCCATAGCTAGTAGTAGATGGTTAAGTCCTATTCATTGTTTCCCTAAGAAAGGAGGTATAGTTGTTGTTCTTAATGATAAGAATGAACTTATTCCACAAAGAATTATTACAGGCTATAGAATGGTAATTGATTTTAGAAAATTAAACAAAGCAACTAGAAAATATCATTACCCTCTGCCTTTTATTGATCAAATGCTAGAAAGATTATCTAAGCACACACATTTTTGGTTACTTCATGGATATTCTGGTTTTTTCACGAATACCTGTTTCTCAACCTGATGAAGAAAAGACCACTTTTACTTGTCCCTTTGGAACCTATGCTTATAGACATATGCCTTTCGGTTTATGTAATGCACCTGGTACCTTTCAAAGATGTATGACTGCTATATTCTCTGAATTTTGTGAAAAGATTGTTGAGGTTTTCATGGATGACTTCTCTGTTTATGGGAAGTCTTTTGATGATTGTTTAAGCAATCTTGATCGAGTTTTGCAGAGATGTGAACAAACAAATCTTGTCTTGAATTGGGAGAAGTGCCACTTTATGGTTAATGAAGGAATTGTCTTGGGTCATAAAGTTTCTGAAAGAGGTATTGAAGTGGACAAAGCTAAGGTTGATGCAATTGAGAAAATATCATATCCTAAAGATATAAAAGGTATTCGTAGTTTCTTAGGTCATGCTGGTTTCTATAAGAGATTTATCAAAAACTTTTCTAAAATTTCTAGGCCATTTACGAATCTTTTGCAAAAGAATATTCCTTTTGTTTTTGACGATGATTGTTTAGAAGCCTTTGAAACACTCAAGAAAGCCTTAATTTCTACACCTATTGTTCAACCACCTGATTGGAACTTGCCTTTTGAAATTATGTGTGATGCTACTGATTATGCTGTTGGTGCTGTTCTAGGACAAAGAGTTGATAAGAAACTGAATGTTATTCATTATGATAGTAAAACTCTAAACAGTGCTCAACAAAACTATGCTACTAGTGAAAAAGAATTCTTAGCAGTGGTGTTTGCTTGTGATAAATTTAGACCTTATATTGTTGATTCCAAAGTAATTGTTCACACCAATCATGCTGCTATTAAATATCTTATGGAAAAGAAAGATGCTAAACCTAGACTTGTTCAATGGGTTCTCTTGTTACAAGAATTTGATTTACATATCATTGATAGAAAAGGAGCTCAGAACCCCGTGGGTGATAATTTATCTAGGCTTGAAATTTTTCCTGATAACCCACTACCTATTGATGATAGTTTTCCTGATGAGCAGGTAGCTGCAATAAATGTTGCTCATGATACTCCTTGGTATGCTGATTATGCTAACTACATTGTTGCTAAATATTTAGCACCTAGCTTATCATACGAAAAAAAAATTCTTCTATGATTTAAGACATTACACTAGTACGCGTCGGTGCTATACAAACGGTTTTTAACCCCTTTTGGCGATGGCATTTGGAACCATCGCCTAGTGAGTGACGGTGATAGGGGGGTCCTTCCCACACGACCCAGAAACCGTCCATGATACGAAGCCTTGATGCATACAGTTGTCCCTATATAACCGTTTCAGATATCTCGAATATCCCTAACGCTTCATCCTTGCTACTCGTTTGTGCTCGCATTGCCACCGTAGTCGGAGTTTTGTGGTTTTACCTAGATCAGGCAAATTCCAGGCACGGGAGTTTTACGATGCCTGAGACATCACAAACAATTCATGATTATAAACCATGTACAATAGGTAGACAATCACACACATTTAGTTTTCCCCGCACCGTATGCGAATAGTGTCTGACATCACACAAGCTTTGCAAACGGCAACTGTGTGCATTGTTACACATGTTTCCTCTGCATGAACCGTGTCGGATTATGATGTACATCGCACACGCTATGCTTTATTAACCGTGTGCACCGTAATGACCTGCACACCCTAATTTTTCCCTAATTTAATTACTGCTATTCAAATTGTACCTAATTTAAACTAGAAAGTAGGCTTTAGCTTTATTCATATCCATAAGGTTCAAAGAACCAATGCATTATTCGATTCACAGGTACATATGTTTAAGAATTACATAAGCAACAAATAAAGAATGATGAACCAGGGTTATATACTTGTAGTATTACAGATGGTAAAGAAAGAGGCGATAGACATTCCGGTTGCTGAACAAGGTGAAGCAGAATGGCCCTATTGTGCTCTCCTGGATGCAGAAGGCATGCAGGACTCTAGTCCAACCCCTTGTGATGGTCGGCCGCCAATCATGTAGTTTGAGAGGTAATCTTGAGTAAACTGCTTGTGATCCTTGCAAAGGAAAAAGATTGAGACATTGTCATCTAACACAACTCATTACGGGCTGTAAAAAGAAGGCTACATGGTTCTTAATTACCATCCTGCAGTTCACTGTTGTCTTGCATAAAGTGTAAACAAATAGTTCGATTGACGTCTTTGGACCCATTTTAATAACAATATTTATCAGTTTCCTCACTTGATGTTGGTTTATGAATATCTCATTGCCCCAGAAAGGGTCGAAGTGTGGAAATTTGGCAATGATATATGTACCTAAAAGCACCAAGTTAATATTAGAAGTTAAACAACAATTGAAAAATGATGTAGTACAACACTCCCTCCATCCCATTATATAAGATTTTATTACATGTATATCTAGACATCATCAGAACATTAAGGTAACACTCTTCCTTGTTGCTATGTAGCCTGTGATTGCATATTTAGTCATTGAGTACAATGTATGTTGCTATGTAGCCTCAGATATATTAAATATGGCCCTAGTTAACCTACTGATAAATGGGTTACAGATACATTCAGCGAAATTTCCGATTCGACGATTAATACCTTATCAGCCCCAGGCTATATGGTACCAGGTACCGATATCCTGAACAGTGAGTACATACAAGCAATGTGATGAAAATAACCTCGATTGAAAACAACAGTGTTCTCAATATTGTTCTGCATGAGTACATATAAAGGCATGTTAAGCACAATAGGCTAAACATCAACCAAATATATCCATGGTAGACAAGATAATCGACAAATGATTGCTTTAGTGTGCAGGCTTAAGCACGCTAGTTAAGCAAAACAAGAAGTGTAAAGGTGTGTTAACTACATCAGGCATAACTTTTAAAAACAAGCAAATAGTCATTAAAACTGGTATTGTGCAGGTCTAAAGTACACTAGTTATCGTTAAAAAACCGAAAAGGCATGTTAACTGCAATATCCTTAACATCAACCAAATATCGTAATTCATAGTGGTATCGTTGAAACTGTTATTGATGAAATTGAACTGCGCGGCAAATAGTTGCACATTTAGAGTATCACATTGTGAAGAACTGAAATAAACAAGTCATAAGGCCATCTCTAGCCGGTCCTTTAAAAGTTAAAGGATTAAAACCCTTAGTGGATATATATATATATATATATATAATCCAGCAATTTTTGGCCTTTTCTAGTCGATCCCCTAAACTTAACATTGTAAGCTTCAATTTGATCAAGTTCAAAGCAGGTTAAACCGAAAGTAGCATGCATTCAAACATAAACATGGATAGTTTTGCATAACCGAACATAAAACATCAATTTAAACTAAGGTAAACTACTTCCGGTCGAAGTAGAGGTCAAGCAAATCCTTCCTCGTCATGTATGGTGTGCCGCGAGCCTGGTCCGGGCTGGTGCCGTCGTCGGGGTCGTTGGGGAAGTGTCGGTGTCAAAACCGGCGGATCTCGGGTAGGGGGTCCCGAACTGTGCGTCTAGGCGGATGGTAACCGGAGACAAGGGATACGATGTTTTTACCCAGGTTCGGGCCCTCTCGATGGAGGTAAAACCCTTATCCTGCTTGATTGATATTGATGATATGGGTAGTACAAGAGTAGATCTACCACAAGATCAGAGAGGCTAAACCCTAGAAGCTAGCCTATGGTATGATTGTTGTTCGTCCTATGGACTAAAACCCTCCGGTTTATATAGACACCGGAGAGGGTTAGGGTTACATAGAGTCGGTTACAACGGGAGGAGATCTACATATCCGTACATCCAAGCTTGCCTTCCACGCCAAGGAAAGTCCCATCCAGACACGGGACGAAGTCTTCAATCAGTCCAGGAGTCCGGCCAAAGGTCATAGTTCGGCCATCCAGGCACCCCCTAATCCAGGACTCCCTTAGGAAGGCACTCATCCACTCATCGACACCGATCTCCTCGACCTCGGGGCCCACCCCGACGCCCTCCGCGCTACAGTAGTTGTCGCCTTCGACCTCGTCATCGGAGGAGAGTGCGATAACCTCTCCGCCCTCCGCGTCGCCGTCCTCTCCGCCTTCGACCTCGTCATCAGAAGAGAGCACGATAACCTCACCGCCCTCCGCGCCAGCAAAGATCGCCCGCTCCACCTCCACGAGCTCCAGATGCTGTCGGCGGAGCTCTTGCATGTAGGCCTCATCGGCAGCCTCGGCCTCGAGGCGCTCCCACGCCTCGTGGTCCTCCTGTGCCATAGCCGAGCTCACCACTCCTGGCTCCGGCGGAACGAGGTCGACGGGACGTGTGCCGAACGGGAAATTGAGCCTAGCCACCGCACCGTGGTAGCGGACCTGCCAGCGGTCAAACTCCATGGTCGCGAGCTCGGCCGTGTGGAAGCTACCGAGCCACCAGCAGGTGTGGGTCTCCCGATCTATAATCTCGGTGACCCACGTCCCCCATCGTCGCTGCCGTAGCACGAGGTAGGACCTCGTCGGCTTCCGTGTCCGAGGGAGGACGGGGAAGTCCTCGAACCGGCGTAGGGGCATGGCGGCAGGCGCATCGGGGTACCGGCGGTGGAGGATCGAGCCCGTGGAGGACGATGGGGACACCTCGGCGGCCACCTTGCCGGCGTTTGGCGAAAAGGCCGCTATAAACCTCTTTTTGGCCATTGGCTCCTCGAGCTCCCCGACACACATGTAGAGGTTGAGGATGGAGGCGCCAACGATGGCGACGACCTACCAATGGTTTAGAGGGTTGTGTGTATCTGTGTGAGCGGAGGTTTTGGGGAGTGTGTGGTGTGTGTGGAGGGGGCGGGGGGGGGGGCAAGGTTGTGTTTGAGGAAATACTGCGGAAACTAAAAAATTTACTAGGCGGTAGTAACAAGGCGGGGCTACTCAAAATTTGGATCAAGGACGAGAAGATATTTTTGAGATTTCGAGGGATGCAGAGGCGGGAGTAAAATGTCGGGGCTACTGAAAATTTGAGTCAAGGGACTAAAGCAGAGCGGGAGTAACAGATATTGCACACGGTCCGCACATAGTAATCGTGTGCTATCAAAAGTAAAACCTTCCAGGCGGTAGATATTTTCGAGATTACGAGGCAATAATATTTTTGGGATTGCGAGGGATGCAGAGGCGGGAGTATTTTGGGAGCAAGCTAGTGTGCTTGACACGCCGGCTGTGGACTGTAGCCGATGCACCTTCTCGCGTAAGCCATAGGCATACTATACACCGACGATGCTCCAGGATATTTTGTAGTACATCTCACACGGTTGGTGATAATAAGCTGTGTGGGATCTACTTGATTTTTCATCCTCATTTGAATTACATAATGGGGTCACAGTGGCAATGGATGGTGTTTGAATTGCTAGACCTTTTATCTGAAGTGAACATGCAACTATATGTGTGCCGTAAAAGAATTGGAATTATTCAGTGTTCGTTTGGACATTTTATACATTAAACTGGTTTTCTAGACAATTCAGGTGCACAATTCAAAATGAAACTACATGCACATGCTCCGGTGCATATAAATTGGTTGAAAAATCAAATATGTGTCCTTGGCTGCATGATTAGGTCCCATGCAAGAAATGGGAATGAATTTCAAACACCAGGGCTCTGTTGATTGCCGGCAAAACATTGAGATGTCTGGTTTTTAAATTCTAGTAAATCCAAAACTCGTCTGAAATTCATGAAACTTGGCATGGTATCATGGAGCAGCATTAAAATGTCGTGGTAAAAAATTTGTCCCATTTGGGGACAGGTTTGGGTATAAGCTTCTCACAAACCAGAGCTTCTCACAACAAGCGTGATGGTTTTGGTACGGAATGTTCCACCTTTGGGGACGAAATGATATCCGTTGCCTCTTATTGCTTTCAAAAAAATTCTAGTGCCAACATAGAACAACATGAGTGTTGTGTTAAGTTTTAGAATTTTTCGGGGTTCATTTGGATATTTTTATACATTAACTGGGTTTTCTAGGCATTTTATGTGAATAATTCAAATTTGAAATACATGCACATGCTCAAGTGCATACAAATTGGTTGAAAAATCAAACCTATGTGCATGCTGAGGTCCCATGCAAGAAAACGGAATGAATTTCAAACACCAGGGCAATGTTGATTGCTGGCAAAACATTGAGATGCCTGGTTTTTAAATTCTAGTAAATCCAAAACTCGTCTGAAATTCATGAAACTTGGCATGGTATCATGGAGCAGCATTAACATGTCGTGGTAAAAAAATTGTCCCATTTGGGGATAGGTTTGGTTATAAGCTTCTCACAAACCAGAGCTTCTCACAACAAGCGTGATGGTTGCGGTACGAAACGTGCCACCTTTGGGGACGAAATGATATCCGTTGCCTCTTATTGCTTTCAAAAAAATTCTAGTGCCAACATAGAACAACAGGAGTGTTGTGTTAAGTTTTAGAATTTTTCATGGTTCGTTTGGATATTTTTATAAATTAACTGGGTTTTCTAGGCATTTTATGTGCATAATTCAAATTTGAAATACATGCACCTGCTCCAGTGCATACAAATTGGTTGAAAAATCAAACCTGTGTGCTTGCTTAGGTCCCATGCAAGGAAAGGGAATGAATTTCGAACACCAGCGCACTGTTGATTGCCGGCAAAACGTTGAGATACTTGGTTTTTAAATTCAAGTAAATCCAAAACTCGTCTGAAATTCATGAAACTTGGTTTTTAAATTCAAGTAAATCCAAAACTCGTCTGAAATTGACGAATTATCTTTCTATCAAACTACTCCGCTACTTACAATTTCAGCACTTGTAGACATTACCGTGCTGAAAACCACTTGTCATTTCCTTCTGTTCCTCGTTGGGTTTGACACTCTTACTTATCGAAAGGAGCTACAATTGATCCCCTATACTTGTGGGTCATCACGACATCAGGGAGGGCAACCTATAGTAGTGCTCTTCCAACGGGAAGGTGCCCATCTATGACAAGTCAGGAAACGAGCCCATCCAGGGTCCGTGCTCTTCCCACGAGAACGAGCCCATCTATGACAAGTCAGGAAACCCATGATTTGTTTTGCCGTGCCTCTTCATAGGGGGAAACCCATGATTTGTATTGTTGAGTCCCTTTTTTAGTGTAGTGAGAATATGTCCAGTTTTAATTGCTATATTTGTTTGTTTGCAGGATGCCTTGTTTATTTCAGTTGTTCACAATGTGATGCTCTATATGTGCAATTATTTACTATGCAGTACATTTCATCAATCTAGTTTTAAACATACCGATAGGAATGCATATATTTGCTTGTTGTTAAGCCTGTTATAGCTAGCATATGCCTCTTTTAAAGTTTTTTGATTTTTCGGTTGTTTGTAGTTAGCATATGTTCAGTTTCAAATGCTATCTTTGGTTGTCCGTAGTATGCCTTGTTTATTTTGTTTATTCCAGTTATTCACAACGTGATGTTCTATATGTGCAAGTATGAACCGTGCAGTTCAATTTCATCAGTAATAGTTTCAACAATACCACTATGAATGACTACATTTGGTTGTTGCATCTTGTAGTTAACACGCCTTTCCATTTTTATTTAATAATAACCGGTGTACTTAGATCGGCAAAATACCAGTTTGAATGACTATGTTTGCTTGTTGTTAAATGTTAGGCCTATTGCAGTTAACACACCTTTCCACTTGTTTTGCTTTACTAGCATGCTTAAACCTGCACACTGAAGCTATCTTTTGGAGATTATTTTGTTTGCCATGGATAATTTTGGTTGATGTTTAGCCTGTTGTGCCTAACATGACTCTCGACGTACCTACACAGGACAATTTTGGGAACGCCTAATGTTTTCCATTGAGGTTAGTTTCAACCCATGGCTTATATATACTCACTCTTCAGGATATCGGTAGCTGGTACCATATAGGCCGGGGGCTGATAAGGGACTAATCGGTGAATCGGACTTTTAACTGAATATATCTCTAACCATTTATCGTTAGGTTAACTAGGGCCATATGTAATATATCTGAGGCTACATAGCAACATGCACTGTACTTAATGTGTAAATATGCAATCCTAGGCTACATAGCAACAAGGAAGAGTGTTACCTTAATGTTCTGATGATGTCTAGACATACGTAGAAGAGTAGTAGCAGCAACAACAACAACACATCCTTGTTTGGATACTAAACTTAGCTAGAGGTTAGAGTTAGGGCCTGTTTGGTTCATGACTAACTTTCCCACAACTAAGCTTAGGCAAAGTGTGGCTGCCATAAAAAGTGTGGCCAACAAAATGGCCACCACAAGTGTGGGAAGATTTGGCAAAAAATTGAGCCTATTACATGTGGACCATGTTGCTAGAAAAGTGTGGCAAGCCATAAGTGTGGAAACAAACCAAACACATGCCTAAGATGTTGTGGCACGACTAAGGTTAGGCGTGGCAATCTTAGGCTATAAACCAAACAAACCCTTAGTTTCTAGCTCATGACTAACCCTGAACTAACTCCATCCAAAGAGGTGTTTGGATGACAGGGTTATATTGATAATAAATGCATTAGGAGAACTAGCTCCAATTAGCACCTCTTGGGTTGGATATTTTTTTGGGTGGGTTAGATGCAACTAGGTGAAACTATCCCTCATGTTTGGATATACTTTAGGGCTATTTGAGCCTGAACTAGCTCAAACTAACTCTAACCCATGGATACATTAGCAGTTAATCACCCGATAATTCGTAAGAATGCAATAAACTCCTTCCGGCCCATAATATAAGATGTTAATTCATCTAATATGTGAGTATATTGGATGTTATAAGATATTATAAAAGAGTGTTGTACTACATCATTGTGCAATTGTTGTTTAGCTTCTAATATTAATTTGGTGCTTTTAGGTACATATGTCATTGGTAAAGACCCGCGCTTCAACCCTTTCTGCGTATGGGGCAATGAGATATCGATGAACAAGCATCAAGTGAGGAAGCTGATAAAGATTGTTAGTAAAATGGGTCAAAACATGGCAATTAAACTATTTGTTTACACTTTATCCAAGACAACAACGAACTGCAGGATGGTAAGTAAGAACTCTACAGCCTTCTTTTTACTGCCCATAATGAGTTGTGTTAGATGACAATATCTGAATTTTTTTCTTTGCAGTGGTTGCCAAAGCATTTTACCGAAGATTACCTCTCAAACTACATGATTGGTGGGCATGCAAAGGTTAAAGTATTTCTACCAGAACATGATGATTATCTAGATGTTTTCATGAAGACCGTGAAGGATGGGCGGTCGGCCATCACAAGGGGTTGGACTAGAGTCGTGTGTGCCTTCAGCATGGAGGAGGGCACAATTTGGGCATTCTTCTTCACCTTGGTGAGCAACCAGAATGTATTTCACCTCTTTCTTTATCGTCTTTAATAGTACAGGTATACAAGTATGGTTCATCATTCTTTATTTGGTTCTTATGTAATTCTTGAACATATGTACCTATGAATCGAATAATGCATTGGTTGTTTGAACCTGATGGATATGAATAAAGCTATAACATACATTCAAATTCAAGTCCAAATCTTGTACAATTTGAAATAGCAGCAATTAAATTAAGGTGAAATTATGCCTTCCAGGTCGTTACGGCACACATGGTTGGTAAAACTCAAACGTTTGCGATATACACCACAATCCTACACGGTTCACAAAGAGGAAATGTGTGCAAGCATGCACACGATTCTGCAGTTAAAAGCGTAAAGCGATGTCAGACAATATCACAAATGGTGCGGGTAAACTAAACGGTTGTGTTGGTTGCTTTATCGTACATGATTCGCAACCATGAACTATTTCTGATGAAGTATGCATCATAAACGTTGCACCAGAGAATAGCATGTGCGATAGTTGTCCTGTACGACGATGTTTCGAAGGTCCCACATTTCATAATCCTGTCCGACACTCGTACGACGATTAGCTAATCTTCTTAATTAGTTATCGCATACGGTTTGGGAAAAGCGAATGGGTGTGATTGTATGCTTATCATACACGTTCTATAATAGTGAACCGTTTGTGATGGGTTGCGCATTGTAACCATAGCACCACACAAAACTGACAGCGATGGCAATGCGAGCACAAACGAGTAGGAGTACTGTACATGGATCTTGGCTCCCTATCCCCGACGATTTCTGGGTTGTGTGGGAAGGACCCCCTATCGCCAACACTCACTTGGCGATGGTTCCAAATGCCGTCGCGGAAAGGGGTTAAAAACCGTTTGTATAGCACCGATGCGTACCAGTGTGCCATTCTTCATCCAACCAGTTAACAAAGGCACAAGCCTCATATCCCTGCCAATGTTAAATAGTATTCAGGATGAGCGCTGGCATTAACTCAAGTAAACTGATGAACTTAGCACTAACCTCGAAGGGGAAACTGAGAAACCGCCTGCCAATGTCTAATCCCTCCGTGCATACACGTCGAGCGGGAGTGCGCCCGTGCACACAACTCAGCTTTTGGTACTTCTCGGTGGTGTAAAACTCGGAGTCGAACTCGTTTTGCGGGAGTTTGGAGTCATGCACCGGATCCGGCGGCAGATCGCTTTCTTGGGGGCGGGGGGTCATTGATTTGGATTGAGCAAGGAGCTACTTTGGACATGCTAAAAAGATCGGGATAGATTGGAACTGACAGGATGATTCGGATCCGTAGTACACCTACCCTCTAATTAACTTAGGCAAGTGCTCGGCAGCGACCGCCCTCGTGGCGGCGTCTGACGAGAACAACCGCACCGAAACGATCAGCACCACTCGTCCGCATTCCCCCAATTTCAGCGCCCCACGAGGGAATTTTGAGGCTATGTAGGGATTTGGGGGAAATGGGGAAACTTTGGGGATAAGCTAATGGTCGGGAACTACTTATGGAACTATATGTTGTATACGTCACACTATTTATACATGTCGTTTGTGGTAGGTATTACGACATCACACACGATTTCCGCACCAAACCGTGTGAGAAGACAACGTCGGTGAGACACAGTTGCCATTACATTACCGTATGTGATGTACTACCCTGTACATGTAATTGAGTTGTAGTGATACCGTGTAAACAACCTCTCTGCGAATACCCGTGAAAAAATAAAACAGCTGCTCTGCATATAGATATGGCGGCGGCAGCCTAGGCAGTGGCTACCGGAGAAGAGGTCAATCCTCGGTAAGTGGGCGATGGCGGCGTCTTAGGAGGTCAATCCTCGTTCTGCGGCGGGAGATAGGAGGAGCTCATTCATCGTGGTCGGCGGCGGCGTGATTTGAGCACATCCATCGCGGTCGATGGCGGGATAGTGGAGGTCGAACTATAGGTGACAGCTGCACTAAGCTTTGCTCCCCGACCCTGCTGTCTCAGGGTGCCGCCGCATCGTGCTTCTCTGTCTGCTGGGTGGAGGTCACCGCGCGGCTAATTAATTAAGGTATTCTTTTTTTGAGTGGCTTAATTTAGGTATTCAATTTCTAAGGGTAGTGTTGTACTAGTACTCTGTGTGTAAATTGACTGGCCATTAATTTTTGTCATTGCACGTCTGGAAAACAATATGGAGCGCCCTCAGTAATTATGAAAAAACCCTTGTGATTTATGCACGCATCTTTGGGCAGCAGTTAATCCGTGTATTAATGTTGTTGTTTTGTTTTTAATTACCAGTCGTGTGGTGCACATGGAATGATCTCGATGGATGAAGAATCGGACAACCGTAGATTCTATCAGTGGCGTGACAGAGTTCATGAATTTAGCTGACAGTACAAACAGGAGAATTGGTGATGCGGATTACATCATGTGTCCATGTACTGATTGTGCCAATATAGAGTCACATGAACTTGCAGATGTCCAGTGGCACTTAGTCTCCCGGGGATTCATGGATGGATATAAACGTTGGACCAGACACGGTGAAGAGGAGGTCATGGATGAAGATACCCAGGGTTGTGAGATGCCAAACCCCGATCAGTGTTGCATGGATGTTGAATCTAATAGGGGCAGAGGCGTCAAGCTACCAATGGAACACTGGAAAGCCGAAACGCCCACTTGAAAACAAAGTCGTCGACGCAGATGACGACGATCTTGATATGGCAGATTTTGCTGCTATGATTGCATATTTCGAGGGCCCAAAAAAGGATGTGATTGGGTACAAGGATCTGCCAGTCATTGATGCGGACTCCAAGAAATAATTGTATCCAAGTTGCAAAAAGAAATATTCCAAGTTGAGTGCCACCCTGGCGCTTCTCAGATTTAAAGCAGCAAACAGTCTATCAAATAAGGGCTTCACAAATATGTTAGGTCTTTTCAAAGAAATTCATCCGGAAGATAATTTGCTCCCCAGAAGCATGAATGAAGTGAATAAAATTGTTTTCCCATTGGAACTTGAAGTAAAGAAGATACATGATTGTGTGAATGATTGTATAATGTACCGTGGTGAGTACAGAGATTTGTGTGCATGTCCCACATGCAAGCATGCACGATACAAGCGCAGGAGAGCAAGGAACAAGTAAAAATTGGACGACGAGATAAAGACAGGAATCCCATTCAAGGTTATTTGGTACTTGCCTTTAATTCCAACATTGAGGCATTTGTTTGCAAACCCTAGAGAGGCAAAAGAGGTTGCGGTGGCATCATGATGAGCGAATTGTGGATAAGTATATGAGGCACCCAAAAGATGGGGCTCGGTGGGAATTAATCGACAACAAGTTTCAAGACTTTGCCAAGCATCCTAGAAGTATAAGGCTGGGCGAGTGTACTGACGGGATGAATCCTTTTGGCGATATGATCACCAATCACAGCACAGGGCTGGTGCTTCTTTGCATATATAACCTAGCTCCTTGGTTGTTTATGAAGAAAAAATACATTATGATGTCTGTGATTATCCAATGCCCGAAGCAACCTGGAAATGACATCGGCATTTACTTTTAGCTACTGGTAGAAGAATTCTGACGGTGTGGATAGATACGCTTTCACGTAAAATGTAATGATGCTTATGAAAGGAGATTTTCGATCTACATGCGATCTTTGGTGCACACCATTCAAGACATGCCGACATTAGGCAACACATCAGGGCAGAAAACAAGGGGAGATTTAGGGTGTGTCACATGCATGGATTGGACCGCTAGCAAATTTCTTCCCAACTCGCGCAAAACCATGTATTTGCGTCATCGTAGGTTCTTACGGAAAAATCACCCATACCGAAAAGGTGAAAGCTGAATTTGATGGTACGATAGATGTAGGTGTGGGCCCAAGACCCTATGATGGTGAGGTGGTCCACAACATGGCTAAACAAATTAATGTTGTGCTTGGAAAGAAGCACGCTTTAACGGTGAAACAAACACCCAAGGGTCAAGTGTTTAAGAAGAAATCAGTGTTCTAGAAATTACCTTAATGGGAGATTCTACGTGTATGTCACTACATCAATGTCATACACGTAGATAAGAACGTATGTGAAAGCATCCTTCCTACTCTGCTCAAGATTAAAGGTAAAACAAAGGATGGTGACGGTTCACGGCTCGATATGCTTGCAGATCAATCAAAACGCAAGAGTGAAGCAGAAGATGATGACAAATTCATCAAAGCTCGCCAAAGTTACAATTTCAGTACAAAAAGAAACAACACAATTCTTCACCTATTTGTTGCCAGTTAAGACACCCTCTTCCTACTCCGGAAACATCAGAAGTCTCGTGGATGTGAGCTCAGGTAAAATGAAGTTTGGACACATGAAGTAACATGATTGCCAAGTAATGTTGACACAAATCCACCCGGTGGCCATCAGGAATCCGATGGACAAAGATATAAGGAACACACTCATTGAGCTCTGTGATTTCTTCAACCAACTACGACAGAAAGTTGTAGATCCTGAAGAGTTGGATCATATGCAAGATGATACTGCAAGAGTATTGTCCAACCTAGAGATGTTTTTCCACCGTCATTCTTTGATGTCGTGGTCCATCTCACTGTGCACCTTGTCAACGAGATAAAGTATTGTGGTCCTGCATTTCTTCGCAACATGTATCCCTTCGAGCGGTTCATGGGAATAGTGAAGCGCTTTTGTCAGAACGGAAACCATCCAGAGGAAAGCATCCTACAAGGTTATACCGCGGAGGAGGTGGTTGAGTTTTGCACCAAATAAATGAAACAAAGACCTATAGGTTTGCCCCTCTCTCGCCACGAGGGAAGGCTGAAAGGTAAGCCGGTCCTTGCTGGCACGCAAATGGCTGCACTCGAAGAATTGGCAAAGAAAGCCCATTTGATTCGCATCGCTTAAGAGCCCAGTTCTCAGTGCTTATGCCGAAAAACACTTGGTGGAGATACGACAAAGCTTCTTACCAATGGTGCCTTCATCAGATGTGGAGATGAAGGAGCACACTAAGAACTATGTCGAATGGCTGAAGAATCGTTTGGCACAAGGATCCATCGATGACATTGCTACGTGGTTGGCAAAAAATCTATCACCTACGATGTTGACGTACCAAGCATATGACATAAATGGATACACGTTCTACACTGAGGAACGTGATGGGAAGACCTCATATCGTAACAGCTCTATTGAATAGAATGCATGGTGTAGATGAAGCTCATAAAAGGGTATACTATGGAACCATCAAAGAGATTTGGGAGCTTGACTATGTGAAAGTTAAGGTGGCATTATTCAGGTGCGCATGGATCCCTCTTGGTCATGTAAAGGTTGATGATTATTGGAAGAGCTATGTTAACAGGACAACGATGGCATATCACGCGGACCCGTTCATTCTTGCCAGTGATGATACCCATATTTTCTTTGTGGAAGACCCCTTGCATGGGAAGAAGAGGGTACTGGGTGTCGAGGATGTTTCCTATGAGGACGAGTACGATGAATTTTCTGAGTTGCCAGCCAAGGGATCATGCACACGTGTAACATAGCTGTGTAAAATCATCAGGAAACCCAAGTTCATTCGGGGGTCAACTAATGATCTCAGTTCCTCCATGTACATGGGAATTAAGCCCTAAGACTAGTCTTTATGCCTACCCTGCAAGTTAATTCGTTCAATTTACAACTGTCGCGTATACTGAATTTGTGAGCTATGCCTGGTTTTTTGTTGATGTAAGAACCGTTAATATGTTGACCTTGATATGTTGTCACCTTAGGCAATGAATATGAACTATTTTTTGTTTTTATTGTTATTATTATTATTATTATTAAGGACAGTATAACCGCACCTAAAGCGAGCTCTCACAGTGATTTGTGTTTTCGGCCATCCGTTCTCGCGATCTGGGCGTTTCTGGCCATCGGATCTCGTCTGAAATGCGATCTGCGCTGCACTGTGTGAAATTTGGCCCGGCTGTCCTGTGGGCTGCTGCTCCATGGGCCAAAACGGACGCCTCTGGTGCATTGGGCCTCTTCAGCCAGCCCATCCGTAGCCCATTCATCTAACCATCCGAAACCCTCCCAAAAAATAAAAGAAGGGACAAGACATGGAATGGCCTAGGTCGCTGCGAGAGGAAGGCGATTCGATTCGAGAGGAGGCTGGTGTCCGTGCGGCAGAGATCGATAAGGGGAAGGGCATGGCTCGGGTGCTCGATCTGCAAGGGGGGGAGTAGGGGTACCAGCCGTCGCGGGAGTCCAGTGAAAGGGATGGGGTGTCTGTTGGGCTTCGCGGTCCCCTGGCGGCTGTCATGCTGGATACCCATCACCGTCGAGGAGGCGCTCCGCCTGCGCGAGGCCGGCGCTGCCGCCATTGTCCCCGCCCAGGCCGCCGCCACCGCGCTCGCCATGGGCGCCGACCGCGCCGTCCACGTTCTCTACGCCCTCACGCTGCAGGAGAGCCCCGACCCGTCACCCTTGGAAAGCAGGTAGTCCCCGTCTCAGATTGGCCTGCAGTCTGTCAGTTTTGCCTAATCTTCCATGCCTCTCAAGTGTTGTCTGAAATTTAGCTGGATGATTTTCACCCAAAACTTTGAGATTTGATAGCTGCTGCTTCCGTCAAACTCGTCCTCTACAGTAGCTCTTATCCATTGTTTTCCTCATCAGGGAGCTCCTTGGATTTTACTTTTTCTTTTGTACTACATCCGTCACTTTTAGGTCCTTCGGATCAAGACAGCAATTTTCGTGATTGGTCCTATTTTACAGATTACGAACTGAAATCTTATGTTGATATGAGGAAACATTGAGTTCCTAACAATTCCCCCTTAAATTCATGTGCTTGTATTATATTCAAGTATGTGTAACATGCACAATGGTTTGCCCTTGGATTACTAATCTGCACTCTATAATTGCGTATAAACTTCAAGGAACTCGATAATTGCCTACAAACTTCAAGGAAGATGTTTCATCTATTCCAGTAACTTTTCATGATACACATAATTGTTATTCGGATTGTAGACATGCAAATGAAATTAAGCAAGTTGATGCTATTTTGTGGTACATGTTTCCGAGATGGCTCCGCGCCTCCGCCGCCTTGACACCACTTACTCGGTCTCATGGCGCCTCTCGACTAAAGGGTGAGCATGCTTCCATCCTATCAAAACCGCTGGCGTGAGGTCTGCGGACCACCCCACATGAGACTCTTTGAATTTTGTTTCTTCATGTGTCTTGAAAATCGATCGATTCCTTATCTTCAGATCCTAAACATTCGCATGTATTTACGTTACTTTGCAGTCGAAGGAGAGATCAACAGAACATTGTTATGCTAACAAACTCTTTGCTGCTATGTGCTTCAGTCAGATAAGCTACATGTTTCTTGAGAGATGGAAATTGTACTTGATTCAAATTGACAATAGTACCTTTGCTTCAGCTAGGTAGTTGCATTTGGTCTCAATCAACGAAATTCGTTGTTTCCATTTGGTTCCATCTAGGGCCAATTAGTTAGTTGTAAGTATTTCTAAACTTCAAATATGCTTTTGAAAAGTGTAGCAGATCATATGTTTGAGACATTGGTTATCACATCAGTTGGTCACTTTCTTAGAGTGTGTGTGGCATATACCGAGAAACATGCACAACTTCATTTATGCAATATGTTTTTCTGAGATCCCTCTGCCCCATTCTTCAACAGGGCTTTGTTTCCCCTTCCCTGTTACACTTTAGGTTTGACTTTTGTAGTGTTGCTCCCCTTCTTATACTATTATTTATTGTACTTTTTGTGCAATTTGCTATATCATCAGTTTTGGTTGCATTAAAACATTCTCTCCATGCATGCTAATAAGATGGTGTCACATTCTATGTTTTCGGAGTGATCTTTTTATTTTGCAGGCAAATAGAAATGAGTTTCAGAGATGACCCTTGTCGGTGTCAAAACCGGCGGATCTCGGGTAGGGGGTCCCGAACTGTGCGTCTAGGCGGATGGTAACAGGAGACACGGGACACGATGTTTTACCCAGGTTCGGGCCCTCTTGATGGAGGTAAAACCCTAAGTCCTGCTTAATTAATATTGATGATGTGTGTTACAAGAGTGGATCTACCACGAGATCAAAGAGGCTAAACCCTAGAAGCTAGCCTATGGTATGATTGTTGTTCGTCCTATGGACTAAAACCCTCCGGTTTATATAGACACCGGATAGGGTTAGGGTTACACAGTAGTCGGTTACAAAGGTAGGAGATCTACATATCCGTATCGCCAAGCTTGCCTTCCACGCCAAGGAAAGTCCCATCCGGACACGGACGAAGTCTTCAATCTTGTATCTTCATAGTCTTGGAGTCCGGCCGATGATGATAGTTCGGCTATCCGGACACCCCCTAGTCCGGAACTCCCTCAGTAGCCCCTGAACCAGGCTTCAATGACGACGAGTGCGCCGCGCATGTTGTCTTCGGCATTGCAAGGCGGATTCTTCCTTCGAATAATTTATAGAAGATTGTGAACACCAGGACAGTGTCCGGCTCTGCAAAAATAAATTCCACATACCACCGTAGAGAGAATAATATTACACAAGATCAATCTGCTGACGTATTCTGTGGCGTGACGTCGCACCACTACCAAGCCTTTACTCAAATTGTTTTTATTGTTCCACCTCAGCGCATTTAGCAAAGCGGTTTCCTTGGCACGTCTTGTCGAAGCAGAGATCGTGTTCCCCTTATTCCGGGATTCCCATCAATATGGACGTGGGTAACCCAACCGCGCCATTGATTGTGACGCTTGGGGGATAAGCGAGTTTTACCAGGCCAGTGGGGACACATGTTTTTGTCCGCCCATATAAGGGGATAAAGATCCAACCCTTTTACCTGCGCCTTCTTCCTCCTTGGCTTATCCATCTCCATGAACTCGAGCTCCAGCGCCCAAGTCCGCACTTCTCACCTCAACCTTCTCCAACTATGTCCGAGCAGGAGGCAAGTGGATGGCCTCCTCCGTCACGGAGGGGCAGATCCAGAAAGCTGCGCCCGGATATTTGTCCAGCAACATCGCGCGCCGACTACCCGACGAGGAGAGATCATTCCCAACCCGGGCCCCATGAGAGGGTAGTATTTCTTCCCCATTTCCTCCGCGGACTGGGCTTCCTGCTTCATTCCTTTGTCCGGGGGCTCATGTTCTACTACGGCCTAGATTTCCATGATCTGGCCCCGAATTTCATCCTCAACATATCGGCGTTTATCGTCTTGTGCGAGGCCTTCCTCTGCATCCAGCCCCACTTCGGCTTGTGGCTCAAGACCTTGATGTCAAGCGAAGGTTGTGAAGGGCAGCCAAGTGGAGTGTGGAGGCGCCATGGTGGGCAGGATGTCCCACGTTACGTGGCTGGAGGGCACTTTCGTGGAAACCATCAAGGGGTGGCAATCGGGGTGGTTCTACATCACCGAGCCGCGTGACCCTGATTGGGTAGCGGCCCCCGAATTCAGATCTGGAATCCCTACACGGCTCACCTCCTGTAAAGAAAGTGGACGGATTTCGGGGGATTCGAAGGAGCTGACCGGACTCCAGGCCTGTATCCAGAAGCTGGTGGACAAGAAGCTCAAGCTTGTCAACGTAGTCCAGGTCATGCTCATCCGCCGGATTCTCCGTGCAATGACGGGGCTTCAATACGTGGGAGTTTGATCCGGCGCAGCACTGCACTGGCGGGCTCTTCGACACTACGTACGAAGATGTCTGGAAAGTGCTTTTCAAGGGCGCCGAAGCTCCCACATCCGCTACCGAAGATCGCGGATACCGCTCGCAGCGTCCGGCTGACGAGGTAAGTGATTTCACCACTTGATTTCCATAGTTTGGCTCTATGCGGGATCTAAGCTCCCTTTACCTTTGACAGGAATGGCTGGCGAAGGCCGAACGGATTACCTGTCCGGCCCCATTGCGGAGGACCAGCGGACGCCCGCCTAACGGCTGCTTGGCTCCGGCACCCACGTGGTGCGGAGAAGAAGGCCAAGAAGACGGCCACGGGGACTGGGAAGAGTTCCCGTTTTCAGGTGCTATCGGATGATGAATCTGAGGCCGACTCCTCCCACCAAGGCGAGGAGGAGAAGAAGAAAGCCTCTCCCCGGTGAAGGAGGAAGAAAAGGAAGGTCGAAGGGTCCAAGAAGGGAAAAACTCTTCCCGGACTGCTCGCCAACGCCTTGATGTGACGCCGAGGATCGGCCTCAAGGTCCAAGCCCCTAGCGAGATCGTAAGTATCCTGGACTCCCGAATAACTTCAAGGTTTTTCTTTTCGCCACATGATGTCTTTCTAATGCCGCATACAACCCTGCAGTCCGCCCAAGGATGATCTTCCCGTTCGTCGGCGGGTCCTTGGGTGTGTCGGATATGGATTCCTTCCGATTGCCTCCACCCCCGCGTTACACAGACGACGCCGAGGTGAGATCCCAAGAAAGGACCCACCAGAGGAGGAGGCCCGAAGGTGTCACGATACACCCTCCGGACTTTGCACGGACTCAGCCGGAGGCCACAGTGGCTCCGGAGTTCGTGGCGACCCTTCGTAAGAAGGGCAAGATCGTGACGCCGGCTGCCTCCGCCCAACCGGAGGTGCGGATAATTCTTTGAGGCGCTCAAAGGCGCCTCCATCAAAGAGGAACACCGCCTTTATTATGAGTGCGGTGATTGAAAATTCATTCGCCAAGAGCGGGTGACTGAAGCCTGCAGCAGCCTTCTAACAGGCTTTGAGGTAAGAATTTCAATATATGTAAAATGATACCGCATAGACGGTAGCCTGATGCTCGGTTTGGTGTTAGGAAAGAAAAGCCGGATGAGGATCTTTAGAAAGATAAACGCAGAGTCATAAAAATATGTCAATATGGGATTGCAGGTTGTCTTTCTGACCTCCGCCCGCCTTATTGCGGAGGTCAATACTTTGAAGGGAAACCTCGAGCGGTCCGAGAACAAGCTCGGCCATGCCAAGAAGCAGCTCGAGGAAAAAGAAGGTGAGTAATACCTTATGAAAATTGTACCTTACAGAAAAGGATTTGGTTGCAAGAAAAATGGCAAGGATAACATGGATATTGTAGGGGCCACTAACGAGGTGGCGACCCTGAAGGAGGCGGTGGCCGTGGCCGAACGCAATGCGGCCGCGGAGCGCACCGAGCGAGAAAAGCAGGAGGCGCGGGTGGCGGAGGTACAACAAGAGCTCCAGGATCTCGTGAAAAAACATGAGAGCTTGGAGCGTGACTCGAAGACTCGAGAGTAAGAGCTTGCAACGGCGCTTGAGAGTGCCAAAGCCGCTAAGGCCGAAGCCTACAAGGCCCTCTAGGAGATTGAGGCGGTGAAGAAAATAGCAGCTGGTAAGGCATTTTTCATGCAAAGTAAGCATGTGAGTGTTAACTACCTGTTGCTTACCCGAATTTGGAGCTCTCGAGGCGTTCGCAGATGTTCCTCATGGCGTGTCCGATCTTGCGCGTTCTCTGGGCCGAGGAGGGAGCTCGACGGAGAAGGTCTTCGGTCTCGGTATCTTTGAGGCCGGACATCCAGTGCTTATAGCGACCAGTGAAGCGGCTGGTCGAAGCTCCACAAGGCGGCGAACAGGCCATGAAGGGCCTCATAGTTCGGTGTGGCCTAAGGAGGCCATGCACGGAGCTACTTGACTGGTGCGGCGGTGATGGATGCGTGCCCGTGGGTAGAAGTCATCAAGCATTCCGCTTGTATTGAGGGTGCCCGTCGGGCCTTGCCAGCGCATAAAGGTGCCGGGGCAAGATGGATGCCGAAGCTCGTGACGGACCCGCCACGGAGGGCAAGGAGCATCATACGCCGAGATGTATTATAAGAGTGTCTTGAAGGGCGCCCGCACTATTGCGGTGAGTGCTCCAAAGATGTAATATTTGAGTAGACTCGCATTTTGTTATCTGGCGCTGAAAACTTAGTTCATATGCGCTAAGCAACGCTTGTTAATTTAAAATATTACCTTAATGCGGCTGTTTATCAAATCGAGAGATGGCAAGTCGTCGGCTTGACCCCCATGCCACGAGTCTTTGGGGTGTTTGGGATAAACTTGAGCTCTTGTTCCCATTTTGGGTCCATCTAGGGAGGCGCTCAACATAGCGAACAAGGCAACCGGACTTATAATGCTTGAACACTCTCACTTAGCCATAGAATTCTATAATTTTAAATTTGGTGAAGCCCCTAGTCTTGGAAGGCCGAATTTGGGGCGCTATCCACGCCTTGGCAGACGATATCCGGCTCCTCGCTCTAAGCGGCATAAGTCTTTAAGGACTCGCAAAAAACCTCTCGAGCAGCGACCGACTCTCGCCTCATCATGACGGTCAGTTTTAGCTTTCTCCACTGAGGCGTTAACCCAGCCGAACTAGGGCGGAATCGCAGTGGTTCTCCCAGTGCTACCTTAGCCGATATAACGGAACGTAAGGTACCAAAACATGGGAGCCGGGCAAACCCAACTATTGACCCAAGACATGATTCGGAGCCGATGCATATAGTTCTATAAGTTTGGGGTGCCACACTTGTGAAAGTGTTCGGACTTATCATACCATAATGCGGGAAACATAAGCCCCTGGTGTATATTAGCCGTACCAAAGTGTACGGATGCAACATGCCGTGAATGAACATATATATGAAAAAGAAATGCAATTATAAGCAAAAAGGTGCTGCATTATTTTATTTAATAAGTGCTGCTACGAATGCAGAACGATACAAATAGTGCGATAAGCAAGGTATGGGACTGTTAAACATGTCCCTCCGAGGGTAGGCTGCAGATTGGTGTATAAAAATGCTCGTAATGGAGACCACCTGTTTATTCGTTGTAGCCTTTATCCTTCCCTCGGCTGTTGCATCGTGAGTTCGGCAGGTCTGCTGCCGGACAGGCCTCGACAAGCGGTGTCCTGTGGATAAAAAGTAAAAGGTAAAAAGAAAGAAAAAGGGACGATACACTTGAGAGCCCCTAGTGTGGTTGAGCCGCGATGCGGGTTTATCGTGGTCGTGCCCCTCTCCCCATGCCCATGGTATCTTGAGAGCGTAATGGTGTACGCAGAGGACACCTTTGACGTTTCGCGGAGGCTGGGGTTGGGGCCGCACTTTCTGGCGTGCTCGGGCGTGCCAGTGGTCTTGTTGTAAGTTACTCCGGCGCGCTTAGCTGTGTCCGGCCGCTTAACGGCCGGACTCGAGAATTGCCTTAAGAGGCTGCATTGCACTTCGCCATGAGAGCATTGTATGTTCCTCCGTGCGGAGAGAGCGTTCGGTGTTTCCGTTGACCGTGATGACTCCTCGAGGGCCTGGTATCTTGAGCTTGAGTGCAGCGTAGTGCGGCACCGCGTTGAACTTTGCAAACGCGGTACGTCCGAGCAAGGCATGATAGCCGCTGCGGAACGGGACTATGTCGAAGATTAACTCCTCGCTTCGGAAGTTACCGGGGATCCGAAGACCACTTCCAGTGTAATTGAGCCTGTACAATTTGCTTCTACACCTGGTATGACGCCTTTAAAGGTCGTTTTGGTAGGTTTAATCCTTGAGGGGTTTGTGCCCATTTTGCGCCTTTGTATCACGGTAAAAGCGAGTTATTTCTTTGCCGCCAAATCCATCGAGTGCAGTTAGGTGAAATCCATCGACGATTGGGTCTAAGACCGGTCTGGCCGAATCCTCCGTGGCGGATCTTTGGTGGGGTGGTCCTTCGGTAAAAAGTGATCGGGCGGAGGACCATGGATTGAACTTGAGACAGCTGGCTCCATCGCATAGACATCCTCGAGTGCACGCTTCCGCTCCCTTTTGGGTATGTGCGTTGCGTATATCATGTTCACCGTCCGCTTTTGTGGGGGAAACCTTTCATCCTCTATTGTTCGGCGGTTGGGTCTCGTCCTCGTCATCTCTATGCAGCCCCTTGTCATTGTTTTCGCAATTAACTTGCCTGCTGTTGAATACCCAACAGTCCTGTTGGTGTGGTTAAGCTGGCTTTTGAAGTGCCGTGTATCTGGCACAAGCGGTCGAGTATTCGGTCCAAATTGGACGGACCCGGAGTAGTTCTTTTGAATGGCTTTTTCCGCTGACCGGGTTTAGAGCCTCTGAATCCGTATCCTCAATATTGTCGCCGTTAATGTGGCGTTTGTTTTTGTTACGACGCGGCCTGCCGTTTTGGTCCTTGAAGTTCGGACTGCCAGAATTTTTGTTGAGGTTGTTGCTGCGTGGTAGCCAGCTGTCCTCACCCGTGCAGAAGCGGGTCATGAGTGATGTGAGGGCTGCCATGGATTTCGGCTTTTCCTGTCCTAGGTGTCGGGCAAGCCACTCGTCGCGGATGTTATGCTTGAAGGCCGCGAGGGCCTCCGCATCCGGACAGTCGACGATTTGGTTTTTCTTGGTTAAGAACCGTGTCCAGAATTATCTGGCCGATTCGTCTGGCTGCTGAATTATGTGGCTTAGGTCATCAGCGTCTGGTGGTCGCACATAAGTGCCCTGGAAGTTATCGAGGAATGCGGCTTCCAGGTCCTCCCAGCTCCCAATTGACTCACCGGGCAAGCTGTTGAGCCAATGCCGGGCTGGTCCTTTAAGATTGAGGGGAGGTATTTGATGGCGTGAAGATCGTCACCGCGGGCCATGTGGATGTGAAGGAGATATTCTTGATCCAAACCGCTGGGTCTCATTGTGCCATCATAGGATTCAATATTGTGGGTTTAAACCCTTGAGGATTTGATGATCCATTACTTAAATGCATGAAGCATAGTGGGTGTCTTGGCGCCTCTGTATGTTAGGCGATATCACGGCGGAGCTCAAAAGAGCTTTGTCTATTTTGTTCAGCCAATTTGGACTTATCGCGTGTCCGTATGACGGTTGTCGTCACGTACCGTGGGGTGCCCACGCGATCCATAGATCGATCTTGATTGTCTTGCCTTATCCTCCAATATTCTCGCAGGTCCGGAGCGTTCCCCTTTGGCCGTGTGCTTTTTGAGCGATGCCGGGGTACGGTTCTAGTGAAGGGCCTAAAGGCCTCTCTGTCGCGACCACGGGGTGGTCGGTCAGCCGTATTGTCTCCTGGTGATGCGGGTTCGTAAGCCTCCTCCTCTAATCAGGGGAGCAGCTTGCGTTTAGAGTAGCTTTGGAGGGGCGTTCGAGCTCATGCTCTTGACCACGAGGACTTGATCCATCCGCCGGCTAGCAGATCTGATCAGCTCTAAGCTGTTGCTGCTTTTTCTTGAGGTTGTTCGCCATGGCCATAAGCCTGCGTCTAAAACGCTCTTGTTCGACGGGATTCTCAGGCACGACGAATTCATCGTCGTCGAGGCTTGCTTCGTCTCCGGAGGGAGGCATATAATCCTCTACCTCCTTCTTCTGCCGCTCTCTCGTGAGGGCTGGCGTCTCCATCTTTCTGCGCTGGATCTTGCTGGAGTGGATTGTCTTCGGCATTGTCCGGTGTATTGTTGTCTCCGGTGCCGGAATATTCATTCTTGCTGTGGCGGGATTTAGAGCGGCGCCGCTGACGCCGGCGCTTGGGCTGTTTCTTGGAGGGGTCATCTTCCTCTGTTCCATCGCCGATCCCATCGTTTGGGATGTCCACCATGTATATGTCGTATGACGAGGTGGCCTTCCAGTGCCCTGTAGGCGCTGGGTCTTGGTCGTCTCCGGCATCGTCGTCCATACGGTCGATGTCTTCGGAGTCGAAGTCGAGCATGTCGGTTAAATCGTCGACAATGGCTACAAAGTGGATGGTGGGTGGGCGTTGAATTTCTTCGTCGTCCGTATCCCACCCTTCCTGACCGCAGTCCGGCCAGGGCTCTCCGGATAAAGAGAGAGACTTTAGTGAATTCGGGATGTCGCCAAAGGGCAAGTGCTGAAAGATGTCCGCGGCCTTGAACTCCATGACCGGCGCCCAATCGGATTCGATTGGCGAGGGCGCGGAGGGTTCGGAGTCCGTAGATGAGTCCGGCACCCTGGAGTCAAGGTCTTCGCAAAGGACAGGGATGGAGTTCGGCTCGATCGCCGTAGAGATTAAATCCCCCGAGGCGGTGTCCAACCACTCGTCCTCGATCGGGAATCCGTCTCGGATTAAGGGTTGGAAGCGGATTACGTGCGGCCTCGAGGGCATTGTTCACCGCAGAGCTAGATCATGCCCATCGAGGAGCGATCTTGGCGCGCTTGCTGCAGCTCAAATCCGTCGAAGATCAAGTCTCCGCGGATATCGGCCGTATAGTTTAAACTTCCAAATCTGACACGATGGCCAGGGGTGTAGCTTCGATCTGCTCCAGATGGCTGCTTAATTGGCCCGCAGCAAAGCCGCGAATACGAAGATCTGTCCGGGAGAAAGGTCTCACCACAGGCTGCGTCGTTGTTGATGATCGAAGGAGCCATCGGGCCTATCGGTGACGACACGGAGGAACTCTCAATGAAAGCACCAATGTCGGTGTCGAAACCGGTGGATCTCGGGTAGGGGTCCCGAATCGTATGCGTCTAGGCGGATGGTAACATGAGACAAGGGACACGATGTTTTACCTGTGTTGGGCCCTCTTAATGGAGGTAAAACCCTACGTCCTGCTTTATTAATATTGATGATGTGTGTTACAAGAGTGGATCTACCACGAGATCAAAGAGGCTAAACCCTAGAAGCTAGCATATGGTATGATTGTTGTTCGTCCTACGGACTAAAACCCTCCGGTTTATATAGACAACGGATAGGGTTAGGGTTACACAGAGTCGGTTACAAAGGTAGGAGATCTACATATTCGTATCACCAAGCTTGCCTTCCACGCCAAGGAAAGTCCCATCCGGACACGGGACGAAGTCTTCAATCTTGTATCTTCATAGTCTTGGAGTCCGGCCGATGATGATAGTTCGGCTATCCGGACACCCCCTAGTCCGGAACTCCCTCAACCCTCAAAATAGAAATGAGTTTCAGAGATGAAGGTTGAGCATTGAGGAAACAGGCCTTGACAAGGTGCATGCATATTTTGGAAGTCTAATTTAACTTTAATTTTCAATCGCATCTTGAGCATCTCTATAACTTCTGCATACCACTTTGAGACTATTTTTCTGATTCTAGTGAAGTCTATTTAACCATTTGTTACTGGCCATTATAAAATTTACTCCATAATTACAGTTTTTCTGTGATTCCATTTGTTAGATAGAGGTAACCGTTTGGCATGAGTCGTTAGCTATCTAAAAAACAGATAAAAGGAGAGGTTGTAGTGTACTAATTTATTAGGTTTAGTTACATAAGATAGATCAGTTATCGCAACTTATGACACTTAATAGTGCACCCTATATATTTTTTCTGTTCAATTGGCCAATTAACCAAGATTAATGTTTCATTCCCTTAGTAAAAACCTAAGTATAGTGTTCTCAGTTGTACCATTCTTGGATACTACCAAGGGAAGGGCTCATTGTAACAAATCAAGTTGTATATCACTTTTGGATTAATCTATGTATGAAATTGCATCCTGATCAAATAGTATTTATTATAATAAAGTTACAGGTTATGCTTTTGTGAACTGTACTTGCATTATATTTGCTACTTGATATCCTACTATAACTTCCATTGCTTGCTCCAGTTTGGTGTCAGATTGTTGGAAGGAAGCAACTTTGATCTAATTTTTTTTTGATAAGATTCCATGTACATTTGATGGGGTTGATGTTACATGACCTAGCCATGATACAAGAACAATATGATTTGATGTACAAATCAAGCGGAGAATTAGTTTTTCTTTCTTTCCCTTAATTTCTTCTCATTGTCTCATCCATTAACGTTGCCCCTCGTCTCTCGTGATTTATTGGGCTACCCGTCGGTTCGAAAATACTTGTCATCAAAATGGATGAAAAGGGATGCATTTAGAACTAAAATACATCTAGATACATTCCTTTTTATTCGTTTTGATGACAAGTATTTTCGGACGGAGGGAGTATAAGGGATGCTTTTGTCCTAAAAAATCACCGCCCCAATTATTACTTATGTCTGCACGTACTCTATTTGACAACGTCGGATCACCTCTGCATTTTATCTAGGAATAGCGCGTTCTACATCCTGGAAAGGATCTTTGTTTGTGCGCTCTACTAATTGTTGAAACAATATAAGACGTACACCTCATATCATGTTTCTAATGTATAAAATTTGTAATTTCTAAGAATTGTTGTCTATTTTTTTGTGCGTTATATGAAGAAACATTCCCCACTTGGTAATTTGTAAGTGATACTTAAAGTTTGTACTCATCCATCTTTTGTATTTGATTATTTCACGGAATTATTCCAAATAATTTTTGTGCCCTCCCTTCCTATCTACTTTGACTCTTTACTTCTATGGTCCCCTAGCATCACATTATTTCTGTTCAAATTCATTAAATCCTTTTCTTTGGTGACCAACAAACATATGGGTAAATGTATGCAAATTTAACTCTCATGTTTAGTGCATTTTTAATTATTACAGTGATCTTGTCATTCTATTACAAAAATAGATGGGCGCAGCAACACGCGCCTTCGATGATCTAGTTATTATTATTATTACTATATCATAGAGGTAGCACACTCAATTGATCTCACTATAGTATGTGTTAAAAAAATATGCAATCTGGTTTGTGAATAGCACACGGTTCGTTGATGAAAGCAATGTGCCGACCAAAACCCGTCCGTGATCTGAGTCGTGCTTTCTGATTGGCCAGAACCCAAACCCCACGGATCATACGTCTGCATCGTTGGATGCTCCCAGATAGAACGGTGATCCTCATCCCTTTCGACAGCACATACAGTTCCAGTTCTAATTTTATTTTTATGCACAAAATGCATGTTAAACTCAAAAAATGTCTTGAAACTATAGCTAACTATACCTGAAATGCGCCAGAAAATCAAACCCGTGGTATAATGGTGATTGCATACCGTGGAGATTTTTATGAGGCCAAACGATGAAGTCACCGGCCATTGGAGTTTGAATTGACAAGTCTCCTTTTGGTAACCATCATGTGAGATGCTCCGGTTTGGAAGGAGCGATCATCAAAACTCGTGCCAAACTTTACCAATTTTATTCCACGGGGTCGTGAGAGCACGCCACGGGCACACATTGATTTGGATGATGTCCGGACTCCATCTGAATTTCCTGTAATTAAAATACCAACTAGGCCTGCGCCAGTGGCCGCACATCGCGACTGAAATGTTTGGAACTTCTCCCAGCTTCTCGGACAAATGGATGAAAACTCGCAATGCGACGCACAAATGATTTGTACACCTTCTTTGCTAAGGGTGGCCATAGTGGGGGTATCATAGCCGGTATCATGCACTCGGGAATAGCAAATATGATGATGTGGCAAATAATTAAATAAGTGAGAGTGGGTTAGAGTAACATAGGTAGATACTGTAACATAATAAATGCTATACTACTTTGTGTCATGCATGGCCATAAATACGGTCATCTATGATACTACTGTATGATACTATGCACTATGAAGGTACATACGTAGTATCATACACTAGTATCATATGCATGATACTATAATATATGATACTCCCCACTATAAGGCTGGCCATTGTGGTGGTATCATAGCCGATATCATGCACTCGGAAATAGCAAGTATGCAGATGTGGCAAAGAATTAAAGAAGATAGAGAGGGTTAGTGTAACATATAGGTAGATACCGTATCATGTTAAATGTGATACTAATTTGTGTCATGCATGGCCATAAATATGATCATCTATGATACTACTCTATTATACTATGCACTATAATTAAAGGTAGTATCCTACACTAGTATCATACATATGCATGGTACTAGTATATGATACTCTCCACTATGAGTAGCCTAAGTATGGCCTAACTAAAACACACACATGTAGTTGTAGTAGAGTTTTGACTTTATATGCACTAAAATGAAAGGTAGGTGCAAAGAATGACTTAAACATAGCAGACAAGACCTGAAATGGTCTGGAAAATCAAACCAAGGGTATATCCGTGATTGTTTGACATGAATATTTTTTGGAGGCGGAACGGTGTAGTAACTAACGAGTTGGAGTCGAAGTGCCGCGTCTCCCCTAGGAAACTATAATCCTTCTTGTGGGATGCTCCGGTATGGAAGGTGCGAGCACCAAAACTTGTGCCAGACTTTACCAAATTTTTCCATGCGATCATTGAGAGCACGCCACAGTGACACAATGATTTTCGTCATTTTCCAGATTCTATATGCATTTCCTAAAATTAAAATACCAACAAGGCCTACGCCTTTGGCCGCACTATGCAGCCGAACTATTTGAAGTATTTTCCCATTTCTCGGACAATGAATGAAAACTCGCAAAGCGACACACAAATGATCTTGCTAACACCCACGTGTAGTTGCGACTATATATATACAAACAAGATCTCTTTTTTTGCATATTCAAAGTTTGAGATTGCTAGCCAGGCCTGCCGCCTGGTAAAATGTACCTGAAAATCAAACCATAGGGTACAATCGTGATTTATTACCGTAAAAAAAATTGGAGGCGAAACGATGAACTTATGTTTTCATTCAAATGAAAATATGCCGTTAGTTAATGTAAATTTTTTCAAATAGCACATGGTTCACTCACGAAAGCCGTGTGTCCACTATATCATGGCCGCAGCCCCCCTGCCACGCGCGTGATCTGAGTTGGGTGTTCTGATTGGCCAGAACACAAACCCACGGATCGTACGTCTGCACTATTGGATTCTCCTTGATTGAACGGCGGTCCTCATCCCTTTCGACAACACATGCAGTTATGGTTGTGATTTTATTTATATCCACAAATTGCACGTTAAATTCAAAAAATGTCTTCAATACAAAAAACGATACCTAAAATGCATTAGAAAATCAAACCCGTGGTATAATGGTGATTGCGTACCGTGCAAATTTTTATGAAGCCAAACGATGAAGTCGCCGAACACTAGAGTTTGAATTGGCACGTCTCCTTTTGGAAACCATGTTACTTCATGTGAGATGCTCCGGTTTGGAAGGAGCAATCATCAAAACTTGTGCCACACTTTACCAAATTTTTCCCCGGGGTCGTGAGAGCACGCCACGGGCACACACCTATTTTGATGATGTCTGGACTCCATCTGAATTCCTAGTAATTAATATACCAACTAGGCCTACGTCATTGGCCGCACCTCGCTGCCAAAATATTTGAAACTTCTCCCTGTTTCTCAGACAATGGATGAAAACTCGTAAAGCGACACACAAATGATTTGTACACCTTCTTTACTCACTAAGACCCATATGTAGTTGTAGAACGGTCTTGAATTTAATTATATGCACTAAATGTAAGGTAAGTGCAAAAAAATGACTTAAGTATAGCAACGAGACCTGAAATGGGCCAGAAAATCAAACCTAGGGTATATACATGATTGTTTACCATGAAAAAAATCGAGGCGGAACGATGTAGTCACTGACGATTGGAGTCCGAAGTGCCGTGTCTCCTTTTGGAAATTATGATCCTTCTTATGAGATGCTCCGATTTGGAAGGTGTGAGCATCAAAACTTGTGCCATCTTTACTAAACAAAATTCCATGTGATCCTGAGAGCACGCCACAGTGACACACCGATTTTCGTTATTTCCGCACTCTATGTACATTTCCTGTAATTAGAATACCAACAAGGCTTACGCCTCCGGCCGCACCCTGCGGTCGAACTATTTGAATTTTTTCCTATTTTTTGAACAATTAATGAAAACTCCCAAAGAGACACACAAATGATCTAGCTAGCACCCACGTGTAGTTGCGACTATAGCAAAAGACTCAAATATATCAAACGATAGCTCAAATGCACGAGAAAATCAAACCATAGGGTACAATGGTGATTTATTACCGTGGAAAACAATCTGGAGGCGAAACGATGAACTCTTGTTTCCATTCAAATATGCTATTAGTTCATGTAAATGTTTTCAAATATCACATAGTTCACTCACGAAAGTCGTGTGCCTACCAAGCCGTGGCCGATGACCCCTTGGGCGCGCGCGATCTGAGTCGTGTGTTCTGATTGGACACAACCCAAAGCCCACGGATCATATGTCTGCACCATTGTATGTGTAACATCCCAAATTTTCAATTTGGAATGTTATACATAGAGCATCATTGCATATCATATTTTTTCGTTGCATTTTTGCTCGATTCTAGAAATTTTACACAACTCAAGGACCCACCGAGAGAGTTGGGGATTTCGTTATTTTCATATTTGAGTTTTCTCAAATTTTGAAAATAGGATCATTTGATTTTAATTATTTTATATTCAATTATTTCTTCTATCAAAATATGAGAGAGGGAATAAAATGACTTTCCCAAAATAAAGAAATAATGAAGATTTAATAATAAAATAAAATAAGATTTTATTTTGGAGTTTTTCGCCTTTTTATTTGAATTTAGGAAAAATGCGCGTTTTTCAGAATTGCATTTAGGCCCCAAATAAATATTCATCTAGTCCGGTTTGATTTTAGAAGCCGGGGAAAATTTATTTCGGGATTTTTTGAGTCCGTTTAGTATTTCTTTTTATTTTTTTTCTTCTTCGCAGAATTATTTAACAAAAACGCGCACCGACCTTGGGCCGTGCCTGAGCGGGACTACGCTCGGGGGCACTTATATAAAGCGCGCCGCCTCAGCCCACCCGATCACTACCGCCCACCAGCGCCGGCCCACCACGCACAAACCCTAACCTAGATCCGCCGCCTTGGATCCGCCGCCGCCGCCGCCGCCGCCGCCGCCCGCCGTCGCCGACCCGCCGCCGAGGTTCGCCGCCGCCTCGTAAACCGTGCCACCAGTTTTTTTAAAAAACCGAGCGGATTTTTCTTCGGTTTATTTTCGTTTTTTTTTAGTTTTCGTTTTTTTATTAGTTTCGGTTTTTTTCCGGTTTAGGTTAAATAGCGAACGTTCGTTCGTTCGTTCGTTTTAACGAACACGTTCGTTAGATTAGTTTAGTTAACGAACGTCCGTTCGTTAACCCGTTCGTCCTTTTTCTTTTTCTCGGATTTAATTCATGATTTTTCTGATCGCGATTCCTGATCCGATTTTTGTTTTAGTATAACTTTTCGCTCGTTTATCGGAATCAGGCGATTCAAGAGCCTAGAGTTTCGTCTCGAAACCCTCTTTCCGAATAACCTACTTAAACAAGTTTTTGCTACGGTAAAATTTGACTTAGATCCAGATTAGTAAAACAGAGCTATTTTCTTCCGCCGTTTGACTTTCGTTGCTTCGTTTGATTTGATTCTTTTTGCAAACCGGAGTTCTTAAGTTGAACTATCTGGTTAGATCTATTTGAGTTTTACCTGTGCATTAGATGAGTACTTATTGTATGCTTGTTTGTTTGTCTGCGATAGAATACGCGGAGTGCGCCGCCTGTTATTCGAGTCTCTAGGTTTCGCGGATCATCAGCAAGGCAAGTAACACTTTGATCATACTCTTTTCATACCCAGTTTTTATGCATTAGATCTATCCTTAAACATTGCATGATTAGGATCTAATCAAATTGTGGGATGGGAAGTAGTTGAGGTAGAACCTATTACCTGTTTTATTATCAAACCCTTGGGAGTTACTTCTACGTTTGCTTATTATGCCATGCTATGCTAGCAGACGTGGATTGGGTGAGTGTATCCATGACAGATGTGAGATTGTTAATTAATGGTAATGGACTTGCCTGTATTTCTTCGGACCGCCACCCAGGCCCAAAGGGATCATGAGATTATTCAAACTAGAAACTTCCATGTGCAGCCACAAGCCATTATGGGCTCTGGCATAGTTGATTAAGTTGTGCGAACTCTTACTGGAAGACTAGCAGATGTAGGGGAAAGTAGGTGTATCGGTCTACCCACATGTAAGGTGCTAGCGCTTCCGAAAGACTATGTCTCGGTCATTCGTTTCTCAAACATCATGTAGTGCGAGAAATCAAACGGAGGAGATCGAGTCTTGTGGGGAAAAGTGCGCAAACCTCTGCAAAGTGTATAAACTAATCATGGTTAGCCGTGTCCCCGGTTATGGACATTTTGAGTAACTAGTACTTGGATATCATGTGAATCTCATCATGTTACTTCTAATTAATATTGTTGGGTTGTTAATGAGTACTTTTAATTGGGATTGAGAATGCTGTCAACCATTCTCAATGTTTAACAACCACCATGATAGTTAAACAAAATTTATTCCTTTGCAGTAGAGAAAAATTGGCTTTACGCAAAAACTGTAACCATAGAGCTTTCCACCAGCCATATATGCATGTAGTATAGGCTTATTCTTCTATTATTCTCTATGTGTTACATTTGTCAAAGATATTCCATGTCTTGACCCGTTTTCGGCTGCAACGTTTCATGTTGCAGACTTTTCAGACGACGAGTAAGGTGCTTAGGTCGTGGCTATACTCAGTGATGCCGTTGGAGTTGATGGACTCGCTTATTCTTCCAAGACTTCCGCTGTTATCGTTATTAGATGGCCTTAAGCCATATTTATTTTATTAAGTTCTCTCTTGAGACATTCGATTGTAATAAGTGTGTGATTGCTACTCTGTTATAAATCCTTGAGTCTTGTGTGGTGTCAAGATTCTCGATCCAGGGATGACATCGAGCACGAGATCGACTGCTTGAGGTCCGGTCGCCACGAAGATGGTATCGAGCACACATTGATTTGTGAGACCACGACCATTAAGCTAAAGCCCTAGATCACTACTCTCTCTTCTCATTCCTAACTCCTCATCTTTTCTACTCTTTTTGGATGACGGAAGAGAGGATCAAGTTCACCCAGCCGGATGAAGATACACCCTTTGGGCGACATCTGAAGGAAGTAACTAAGTACCTAAACATCGGAATACTAAGCTTCACCGGGACCTATAATTCTACTTTACCCGAAGAAGAGCGCAGGAAGATTCAAGCTCAAGTTCCCGGAAGGACGTTTGCGCCAGTCATGGAGCCCATAGAGTGTGTTTTCAATGCACCAACCTGAAGTCTGGGAAAGAGCATGGCAGCTCACATAACCATGGGGTGCATTGGAGAAGTTTACAAAGAAGACCTCAAGGATACTATCTACCAGTTTTGTGGGCGCCGAGAAGAACAATGGGAGATAGTTGGCACTAAGAAGGATCGATCCATTGCAGCTTTCATCCATGAGTTAATTCAGCACATTCGACGCCAGGAGAACCAAATGTGCGCAGACATGATGGAGTTGAAGACATCAAAAGCAAGATTATCGAACTAGAAGGAGAACTGAAGGCCACTCGCAAGGACTACATGGAGGAGATTGTAGCTCTAGTGGGACAAAACGGCGACCTTAAGGAGAAGATTGAAGAACTCATGGGAAATTCAGCACCGGAGGAGAAGATGAAGATTGCACTGTCCAGAGAACTACATCATCATCGCATTTACACCGATTCGGATCCTAGTGATGATGATTTTGAAGATGAAGCTGGAGCAGATATCATGGAGCCTTCATCGGAGCAGTATTTCTAGTTGACCACCATAACAGTAGTAGATTTCCCCCATTATAATTAGTTTTAGTTCCAGCACTTTGTAATGATAGATAGACCGTTGTATGCCCTTGTTTGAATTGATTGGAGTGATATTGTGTGATTTGTCTCATGTGCATATGGGCAGTGTTTCTCTCTAGACCTCATTCTATTCTTAACTCTCATATTTTCTTTAAACCCTCAGATGCCTCCGAGACGCGACCCCGGATTTGTTTTCCCTTCAGAGATCACTCAGTTGATTCAGCAGCAGAATGCCTTGATTCAAACATTGGTACAGAACCAAGGCAACAACAACAACAACAACAACAACAACCCACCGCCACCACCACCTGTTGATCATTTGACTCGGTTCTTAAGGCTGAATCCGCCGGTGTTTTCCAGTAGCACCGAGCCGATTGTTGCAGATGATTGGCTTCGTAAGATAGGGAGGGAGTTGACCACTGCAGGATGTACAGATGGAGAAAGGGTTAAATTTGCCGCACATCAGCTTGAAGGAACCGCAACAGCATGGTGGGAGAATTTTACAACCACTTACCCTGTAGACACTGTCACATGGGATCAGTTTCAGCAAGCCTTCCGTACTAACCATGTTTCAGCAGGAGCTATGGCCATGAAGAAGCGTGAGTTTCGCAACTTGCGCCAAGGAGGACGGACAGTTGGCCAGTATGTGGATGATTTCAGTAAGTTAGCATGTTATGCCCCAGATGACGTTGCTACGGATGCAGCTAAGCAGGAGAAGTTTCTAGAAGGACTGAATGATGAGCTGAGCATGCAGTTGATGGTAGCCACCTTCAATAACTACCAGGAGTTAGTAGACCATGCTCTCATGATTGAAGGGAAGAAGCGTGATTGACAATCGCAAGAGAAAGTATGGACAGGGGAAGAATAACTCTGGAGCTCAGCAGAAACTTCGCTTTACCCCGAAGACAGGAGGACAATTTCAGCATACCCACGGAGGAGGTAGCTTGCACAATCATAATGGCACAAATAATGGAAACGGGAATGGAGGAAGCAACGGACAAAACCGCACCAACCCGTCAACCCCAACCAAGGTAGACCTGAGCCATATCACTTGCTTTAAGTGCCGCAAGACCGGGCATTATGCAAATGAGTGTCCAGAAGGCCAAAATGGTAATGGTAATGGAAGCTCAGAAAGAAGCCAACCCTTTCAACAGGGGACAAGTGAACCACGTTACCGTGGAGGAGGTTGAAGCTTCAGCCAGATGCGAATAGGTAAGTTTTTGGTTAAGTCATTTACTGCGGCTTGTTCTTTTTATCTTGGTGCATCGCATTCATACATATCAAGGGGATTTGTGGATAAGTTTAACCTGCCCCCTAGGACTCTTAAGACACCCATGTTAGTAAGCTCACCGGGAGCGGAGTATACAGCCAGTCGAGGATGTTTTCAAGTGCCATTAAGTATAGGGAGGCATGTTTTCCCAACGGATTTAATTATATTGGAATCCCAAGGATTGGATGTAATTCTTGGTATGGATTGGTTGTCGATGTATGGAGGAAACATCGATTGCGCCAAAGAAGACAATTTTGCTTACGACACCGAAGGAAGGAGAATCAAGTATGTATCACGGCATGAGCCGAGAAGGGCACATGTAAATTCCTTTATCGGAGTTGTGCAGGAGGAAGTACCGGTGGTAAGGGATTTCCCGATGTATTCCCGGAAGAGTTGCTGTGCATGCCACCGGATAGAGACATTGAGTTTCGATTGAACTATCGCCGTGCACCGGGCCGATATCTAAGAGACCGTATAGGATGCCACCCAAGATTTGGAAGAAATTAAGAAGCGGATTAAGGAGTTCTTGGATAAAGGTTTTATTCGCCCAAGTTCTTCGCCTTTGGGGATCACCAAGATTTCTAGTGGAGAAGAAGGATGGATCATTAAGAATGGTTGTTGATTATCGAGGATTGAATGAAGTGACCATTAAGAACAAGTACCCACCGCCGATGATCAATGACTTGTTTGACCAATTGCAAGGAGCTAAGGTGTTTTCCAAGATCGATTTGCGATCGTGGTACCATCGATTGAAGATTCGAGAGCAGGATATACCTAAGACGACTTTTACCACCAGTGCACGGCTGTATGAGTACACCGTTATGTCATTTGGTCTGACTAACGCATCTGCCTATTTTATGAACATGATGAACAAAGTGTTTATGGAGTTTTTGGATAAGTTCGTCGTGGTGTTCATTGATGATATTTTGGTTTATTCGAAGAATGAAGAGGAACATAAGGAACACTTGCGTTTGGTACTCGAGAAGCTCAGAGAACACCAGTTATATGCCAAGTTCAGCAAGTGTGAGTTTTGGTTGAAGGAAGTTGGATTTCTCGGACATGTTATATCAGGGGAAGGTATAGCAGTAGACCCCACTAAAGTTGTCACAGTGACAAACTGGGAAGCGCCAACAACAGTTGGAGAGATCCGGAGTTTCCTTGGACTCACAGGATACTACCGGAGATTTACTGAGAATTTCTCAAGGATTGCGAAGCCTATGACAGAACTGTTAAAGAAGGATACCAAGTTTATTTGGACTGAGGAATGTGAGGCTAGTTTCCAAGAGTTGAAGAAGCGTTTGGTTACCTCACCCGTATTAATCCTGCCAGACCAAAGCAAGGATTACGAAGTTTATTGCGACGCTTCACGTCGAGGACTTGGAGCAGTGCTTATGCGAGGAGGGAAGAGTTGTTTCGTATGCTTCACGACAGCTTAAGCCTCATGAGCTAAATTATGCTACTCATGATTTGGAGTTAGCAGCCGTAGTGCATGTGTTGAAAACATGGAGACATTTCCTCATTGGAAATCATTGTGAGGTGTATATGGATCACAAGAGTTTGAAGTACATCTTCACGCAGAAAGAGCTAAATCTCAGGCAGAGGAGATGGTTGGAGCTTATTAAAGATTACGATATGAGATTGCATTATCACCCCGGAAAGGCTAACATTGTAGCAGACGCGTTGAGCCGCAAGAGCCATGTCAATACACTAATGACAGGAGAAATACCAAAGGAGTTAGCCGAGGATCTTCGAGAGCTATGTTTGGAAATAGTTCCGAGAGGCTATGTAGCAGCATTGGAGATTCAGTCAACTTTGATGTATAGAATCAGGGAAGCTCAGAAGACTGACAAAGAGATTGCCTCTGTAAAGGAGAAAATGAGCGAAGGAAAGGCTAAGGGATTTCTTGAGGATGAGCACGATACCCTATGGTTTGAAGACCGTGTTTATGTGCCCAATGACCCGAAGATCAGGAAGTTGATCCTACAAGAGGCACATGATTCACCATATTCGATTCACCCAGGAAATACCAAGATGTATTTGGATTTGAAGGATACTTTCTGGTGGACCGGAATGAAGAAGGATATTGCATAGTACGTAGCAGTTTGTGATGTATGTCAGAGGGTGAAGGCAGAACATCAGAAGCCAGCAGGATTATTACAGCCATTGCCTATACCCGAATGGAAGTGGGATAAACTAGGTATGGATTTCATCATGGGATTTCCCAGGACCCGTGCAGGCTATGACTCGATTTGGGTTGTAGTCGATCGTTTGACGAAGGTAGCTCATTTCATTCCAAAGAAAGACTACCTCTGGCGGTGCCAAATTGGCTAAGATATACATGACCAGGATTGTATGCTTGCATGGAGTTCCGAGGAGTATCGTGTCGAGATAGAGGAACCAAATTTACCTCAAAGTTATGGAAGCGGTTACGCGAAACTTTGGGAACCAGTCGAGTTTAGCACAGCTTTTCATCCACGAACGGATGGACAAACCGAGAGAGTCAACCAGATTTTGGAGGATATGCTTAGAGCTTGTGCCTTGGATTATGGATCCAATTTGGGGACGAAAATTTGCCATATGCGGAGTTTTCTTACAACAACGATTATCAATCTAGTTTGAAGATGGCCCCTTCGAAGCCTTATGCGGAAGGAGGTGCAGGACCCGTTGTTGTGGGATGAAGTTGGAGACCGCCATTGTTTGGACCGAATTTGATTAAGGAGTGCGAACGGAAAGTAAAGTTAATTCGCGATAGGCTCAAGGTAGCCCGATCAACACGTAAAAGCTATGCGGATTCAAAACGCAATGAGATGTAATCTGAAGTCGGAGACAGAGTTTATCTTCGAGTATCGCCACTTCGAGGAGTTAAGCGTTTTGGTGTTAAAGGAAAGTTAGCGCCACGATTTGTAGGACCTTATCGTGTTTTGGAACGCATGGGAGAAGTTGCGTACAATTTGGAACTACCCGAAGGATTGTCAGGAGTTCATGATGTGTTCCATGTATCTCAGTTGAAGAAGTGTCATGCAGAGATGGCTGATATACCACTGAGAGATACTGTGCCACTAGAGGCGATTCAGTTGAATGATGATTTGACCTACGAGGAGAAACCAGTTAAGATTCTGGAGTATGCCACCGAGTCACCGCATAACAAGGTCATTAGGTTTTGCAAAGTTCAGTGGAGCCACCACACTGAGGATGAAGCCACCTGGGAGCGAGAGGAAGATCTGCTTAAGGACCACCCTCACCTACTTTCTAGCCAACCCGAATCTTGAGGGCGAGATTCATCTTAAGGGGGTGGGTTCGTAACATCCCAAATTTTCAATTTGGAATGTTATACATAGAGCATCATTGCATATCATATTTTTTTTGTTGCATTTTTGCTCGATCCTAGAAATTTTACACAACTCAAGGACCCACAGAGAGAGTTGGGGATTTCGTTATTTTCATATTTGAGTTTTCTCAAATTTTGAAAATAGGATCATTTGATTTTAATTATTTTATCTTCAGTTATTTCTTCTATCAAAATATGTGAGAGGGAATAAAATGACTTTCCCAAAATAAAGAAATAATGAAGATTTAAAATCAAATAAGATTTTATTTTGGAGTTTTTCGCCTTTTTATTTGAATTTAGGAAAAATGCGTGTTTTTCAAAATTGCATTTAGGCCCCAAATAAATGTTCATCTAGTCCGGCTTGATTTTAAAAGCCGGGGAAAATTTATTTCGGGATTTTTGGAGTCCGTTTAGTATTTCTTTTATTTTTCTTCTGTGAGAATTATTTAAAAACGCGACCGACCTTTGGCCTTGCGGCGGGACTCCTGGGGCACTTATATAAAGCGCCTTCGCCCACCCACCACACCCGCCGCTTACCCAGCCACGTACCCGCTACTGAAACCCTAACCTCCTCCGCCGCTTGGCCCATTGCCGCCCGCCATCGCCGGACCCGCCACGAAGTCGTCGCCGACCCGCCGCCAGAAACCGTGTCGTCGGTTTTTTTAAACCGAGCGGATTTTTCTTCGGTTTATTTTCGGTTTTTTTTCCGGTTTAGGTTAAATAGCGAACGTTCGTTCGTTCGTTTAAACGAACGCGTTCGTTAGATTAGTTTAGTTAACGAACGTCCGTTCGTTAACCCGTTCATCGTTTTTCTTTTTCTCGGATTTAATTCATGATTTTTCTGATCGCGATTCCTGATCCGATTTTCGTTTTAGTATAACTTTTCGCTCGTTTATCGGAATCAGGCGATTCAAGAGCCTAGAGTTTCGTCTCGAAACCTTCTTTCCGAATAACCTACTTAAACAAGTTTTTGCGACGGTAAAATTTGACTTAGATCCAGATTAGTAAAACGGAGCTGTTTTCTTCCGCCGTTTGACTTTCGTTGCTTCGTTTGATTTGATTCTTTTTGCAAACCGGAGTTCTTAAGTTGAACTATCTGGTTAGATCTATTTGAGTTTTGCATGTGCATTAGATGAGTACTTATTGTATGCTTGTTTGTTTGTCTGCGATAGAATACCTGGAGTGCGCCGCTTGTTACTTCGAGTCTCTAGGTTTCGCGGATCATCAGCAAGGCAAGTAACACTTTGATCATACTCTTTTCATACCCAGTTTTTATGCATTAGATCTATCCTCAAACATTGCATGATTAGGATCTCATCAAATTGTGGGATGGGAAGTAGTTGAGGTAAAACCTATTACCTGTTTTATTATCAAACCCTTGGGAGTTACTTCTACGTTTGCTTATTATGCCATGCTATGCTAGTAGACGTGGATTGGGTGAGTGTATCCATGACAGATGTGAGATTGTTAATTAATGGTTTATTTAAGGTGGCAACTTAAGCACACATCTGGGTGGATTGAGGCACCTGGTTTCCATCAGGACTTGCATGTATTTCTTCGGACCGCCACCCAGGCCCAAAGGGATCATGAGATTATTCAAACTAGAAACTTCCGTGTGCAGCCACAAGCCATTATGGGCTCTGGCATAGTTGATTAAGTTGTGCGAACTCTTACGGGTAGGCTAGCAGATGTAGGGAAAGTAGGTGTACCGGTCTACCCACATGTAAGGTGCTAGCGCTTCCGAAAGACTATGTCTCGGTCATCCGTTTCTCAAACATCATGTAGTGCGAGAAATCAAATGGAGGAGATCGAGTCTTGTGGGGAAAAGTGCGCAAACCTCTGCAAAGTGTATAAACTAATCATGGTTAGCCGTGTCCCCGGTTATGGACATTTTGAGTAACTAGTACTTGGATATCATGTGAATCTCATCATGTTACTTCTAATTAATATTGTTGGGTTGTTAATGAGTACTTTTAATTGGGATTGAGAATGGTGTCAACCATTCTCAATGTTTAACAACAACCATGATAGTTAAACAAAATTTATTCCTTTGCAATAGGGAAAAATTGGCTTTACGCAAAAACTGTAACCATAGAGCTTTCCACCAGCCATATATGCATGTAGTATAGGCTTATTTTCCATTATTCTCTATGTGTTACATTTGCCAGCATATTCCATGCGCTGACCCGTTTTCGGGCTGCAACGTTTCATGTTGCAGACTTTTCAGACGATGAGTAAGGTGCTTAGGTCGTGGTTCTATACTCAGTGATGTCGTTGGAGTTGATGGACTCGCTTATTCTTCCAAGACTTCATTTGTTATCGTTATTAGATGGCCTTAAGCCATATTTATTTTATTAAGTTCTCTCTTGAGACATTCGATTGTAATAAGTGTGTGATTGCTACTCTGTTATAAATCCTTCGAGTACTGTGTGGTGTCAGCATTACTGATCCAGGGATGACACTGAGCACAGAGATCAGACTGTTTGAGGTCTGGTCGCTACAGTATGCTCCCAGATCGAACGACAATCCTCATCCCTTTCAACAGGAAATGCAGTCCAGCTAGGATTTGACTTATATGCCAAAATGCACGGTCAATGCCAAAAAATGTCTTAAATATAGCACATGAGACCTGAAATGCGTGAGCAAATCTAACCCGTGGTATAATGGTGATTGCTTAACATGGGAAAAATATAGAGGCGAAACGATGAACTCACATCTTCATTTCAAAATTAGTACGTCTTCATTTCAATCGGAATTATTCTCTTTGTGCACACGAGCGCTTAGAGGCAACCGTTTGCATAGGCCTTTCCGCGCACGAACGGGGACATTTTTCAACCTTTTCACCTAGGCCGCCGACACCCCCCACCGCTCGCTCGCGTTTCACTCAACTAGTCCACCCAATCTCCATCGCCAGCTCCCTCCTCCCCTAGATCCACAACAGAACCCTCTCCAGCGCTGTCATGCTCATGCCGACCGTGTGCCCGCTCTTCGGCGTCAAGCCTACCTCCACAGTTGTTCCCAACATGCGGCTGCCCACGCCACCCCATCTTCGTTTGCTTGCCAGCCACGCTCGAGCATATCGATCCTGTAAACCTCGCCTCTTCTATGGTCTGGCCGGGTTTGCATTAAGAAACCTGTTAGTTTGTGCTCTCCATCGCGGTGAGGCATAATTCCTCGCAATCCCTCTTCCTATTTCGTTCCGTACGTTCATTATCTACCTTCCTAACTAGTACATATAAGATGTATTTGTTCCAATAAGTTACTGTAGATTTACAGATCACGGGCACCCAAGTCACACAAACTTAACAAATCAGTCGTACATTTTCTAAATTATTGCATGACATGTATAGACAGCCTGATACCAAGTTGTTAGTTTTATGCTTATCCTCCTTTCCCGAGTTTCGCATGTGTTCTCTGTAGATGCGGAATAGCAGCGATAACACTCATGCTTTAGGGTGATGTATCTTCATCTGATTCCGACAACACTAGATCTTTAGCAGATGGTGAGGGATCAAGTAATCTTGAACAGGATAGAGCTCCAGCAATTACCCTTCCGGTCACGACACGGAGGAATGCTCCAAGGAATCCCACACAGCAGCCTAAAGGTTTATATGAAGTAACTGAGATCGATTTAAAGTCTTGGGCTCCAACTAAACAAGACAAAGCACGCACGAGGTTCAGGAGTGTGTGTGGATTTATTGGCAGGGCAAGGCTCAATGCAGGTGGAACATGCTGCACTGAAGAAGGCTAGGGATGCTTTGAGACACTGGAAGCACATGATGTACAAGAAGTACTTGAGTGAAGGCAAGGACCCAATCCCGGCATACGCCCAAATTACAAAGGTAGACTGGGCAGAATTCAGAAGGGTCATTGAAACTAAAGAGTTTGCTGAGAAGAGTGCCAAGCAATCGGAACTTCAGAAGAAGAACACACACCCCCACCTTATGGTGTGGCAGGATACTACGACATGAAACCGATACAGGACCAAGAGGACAAAGAAGCAGTAGCAGCGGGCGGGAAATCAGCCTTTAATGAAATCAGGGGCGAACACGCCAAAGACTACTTGCGGGCAAGTGCAAGGAGGCGTGTTGACGAAACTTATTCCTTTGAAAACTCACATGACGAAGAACTGTATCAAGTGATGTTAAAGGCTTCCAAGATCCCTAGAAGGTTCTACAGGAACTCATGGCTATGTGATATTCTGTCCAATGCTCTGGGAACAAGAGAGCCGCCTGGCCTTGCAAGGGTTATAGGTGTTAATGTCCCGCACAAGAGGGCTTTCACACTCAGCAAAGATTAGAGGCTCAGCATGAAAAAAGCATGGTGTGAAATGAAGCAGAATGAATTGTATGAATGGTTGAGGAAGGACATGTATTCGGCTATTCGAAAGGATATTGAGGAGTCAATGATGATGCAGAAGACTCGAACACTAATAGATAGCCAGCAGATGGGAGGGGAGGCGGGCATGGAGGATCCTACTTATTGCGCGACAAGACAACACAAGAGTAGTTGTGCATCAGCTGACCACAGCGACAGTGAGACTGTAGCTGCTCATGATGATGTTGTATCTGATCTATCTGGAATGAAAGACAGACTAAAGGGCGTGCTTACACATTATGAAGGTACATTAAAATCTGCAACATCCTGGGTTTGCCCACCCTTCTTGGAGGAGGGCCTCTTGTTGGACAATGTGCCATTTAAGCCGGGCTGTGTGAAGTGCTACGTGACTGAAGTAAAGCCTAGGTTCAATAAATTTTCCATGAAGAATATCCTAGGAGACTTTGATGAGCAAAGGACCTGGGGAGAAACACTATTACATCACATCCAGTGGCCACGAAAGGAAATAGAGTTCATCGATGAGATCCCTGAAGCCCCGCCAAGAGCAATCAATGTCACCCCTCAACCGGTGACACTCTCCTTGCCACAACAGCTCTCGCGTGCTTCCCCCAAAGAATGTAATATTCGTAATCTGACGGCTGATGCATCAACCTGTGATCAGATGGCCCGACTTGTGCCATACAAGCCATGTCATCCTCCACACCAGAGCAGCCAATGGAAAGGCCTACAACTGCTGAAGACGCAACACCGGATCAGATGCCGGCCACTGAAGAAGCGAGGGGAGACCCAGCTGCAGCACATGCTTAGCAAACCAACCTGGTGGAATGGACTGCTAAGCAGTCTGACGCTTCAGAACCGCCTGCTAAGCAGTCTTTAGGTCCAGAACTAACTGCTCATCAGTCCGTCGGTCCGCAGCCGCGTGATCAGCATACCAATACGTCAACACTTCCTGCTCAGCAAACCAACGCGTTGGCACAGCCTCCTCAGCACACCAACAAGTTGGCACCACTGTCATGGGAAATCAAGGCCACCTATGGGACCAAGGGTCCCTTGCTGGTTCGACAAGAGGGATGTCACGTTGCACAAAGAGCAGAAGAGCATGGGGCAGCACGGCAGGGAGCACACAAGCAATTTTACCCAGGTTCTAGCCGCTGCGAGGCGGAAAACCCTACTCCTGCTTTGGTGGATTGATGGTGGAGAAAATGGTGGTGGTCATAGCGCGTTTGCCCGGCAGGGTAGACTCAAGGCGAAAAGGCTACGAGCGTACGAAATATGAGGGGGTCGATTCACTAACACAGGGTCCAACCCTTTCTAAGGTTGCCATGGGCCTCCTATTATAGGCCAAGGGGTCACCACATTGGCAAATCAATCATTATGCACTGATAAGATAGCAAATAGTGCTATACTACCTAACTCTGCAGGCTGACAGAGCGCATTAGATGTGCCGCTCGACGTCACATTGTTACTTGTCCAGCAAGCCATGCTAGGCTATCTTGCCTGTAAGTGCATCTAGTGCCACCCCTAGTTGGTTTTGGAGTATTGACGACAAACCTGGTTGAGGGACTAAGTTGTTTGTGAGAATTGCAGGATAACACAGGTAGTAGTCCATCACTGATTCGGTTTACCTACCGGAGACGACCCCTAAAAATGAATGAAGACATTGAAGACAGTGGTGGTATATGAAGATATTTACATTGAAGACTACGACATGAGAATACATTGAGTGAAGACTATGGAGCGCGAAGACTTAGATGTTTCGTTGTTTCCTTTTCTTCTTTGTTGAGTCATAGGAACCACCGTACTGTTAAGTGTGTCCAAGTGAACAAAGTCAGAGTGACTGAAGTGATGCGCAACCAAATCCTATGTCTTCGAGCGAAGACAATAAGAGCAAATCTTATCCAGAGCTGGATGAGTCAGCTTTGCTTGTAGCCCAAGTAAAGTTGCCGTGTGTGTTTGAAATCTGACCGTTGGAACACATGTCAGTTCCTTAGTGACCCAGGGTCATTTCGGACAAATCAGGTCGGGTTGCCTAGTGGCTATAAATAGCCCACCCCCTACACCATAAATTGGTTGGCTGCTCAGCGTTAGTGCACGGCTTTTGTCGCTTGACAAAGAACCCACCTCAAGCCTTTGAGAGAGAATCCTTGCGAGGACAAAGCCCAAACCACCTAGAGCCCAAAGAGTGTTTGGCATCACTGAAGTCTTTCTGTCCGCGTGATCTGAAGACTTGTTACACTTGAGGACTGTGAATCCTCTAGCCGGTTAGGCGTCGCGTTCTGAGCATCCAAGAGCCATTGTGGATTGCCGGTGAACGAAGTCTGTGAAGGTTTGGAAGTCTACCTTGAAGACTTACCAGAGTAATTGGGCGAGGACTGTGTGTCCTTAGCTCAAGGGTAATAAGGTGTAGACGAGGTCTTCTGAGTTAAATCTCAGCCTCCCTAACCAGACGTACAGTTGTCACAGCAACTGGAACTGGTCCAACAAATCATGTGTCCTTCTGAAGCCACTGGTTCTATCTCTTACTCCTCTTTACTTACAGTTTGTCTTCGTGAAGTCATTGCCTGCTTGTGTATCTGTTTGACTTCATTGTGTGACTATCTGTTCTAATTGGCTTCATACTATCTTCCATCCTGATCTTAACTACCTAGCTGTTATTAGTCTTCATGCTTTCACCTCATTGAATACTTGACTATGGCTTGTCTAGTGTAGTCTACCTTCCGCTGCATTAGAATAGTGTCATTTATATTGTCTGTCTTTGAAACTCCCATGTTTTGAAGACTTTCATAAAAATCGCCTATTCACCCCCGTCTAGTCGATAACTAGCCCATTAAATTGGTATCAGAGCAAGGTGCTCCCTTGTTCTGTGTGATTCGGTTTAACCACCTAGAGTTTAGCTATGTCGACTACAGGGATAATCAAAGTCTCTACTGCGTGCCCCGTCTTCGTTGGCACTGAATATCCCTACTGGAAGAATAGGATGCGCATGCATCTTGAAGCCATTGATGTCGATATATGGTATGTCATCAAGAACGGCGTTCCCAAGACTGGTGAAGGTGTCACCCCTGCTGATGTCAAGAAGTTCATTCAACTGAACTCTACTGCCAACAACATCATCTGTGGTCACCTTACCAAAGGACAGTATGGCCATGTGAGTGCTCTGCAAACGTCGAAGCTAGTCTGGGACTAGCTGTCCAAGGTCAATGAAGGCGTCTCAACCCACCGAGATCAACGTATCAGTACTCTCCGTAACCTCTTCAACCGCTTCAAGAGACACGACAACGAGAATGTCCAGATCACATTTGATCGCCTCGCGATATCACAAATGAGCTCCAAGCACTTGGCGCCACTTTGAAATCATGAAGCATGAGATAGTGAAGAAACCATCGAGATCTCTTGACAGCTCATTTGACACCTTAATACGATGATACAAGAACGCATACGATTTCAAGACTCTCGATCCGTCTGATATACTTGAGAGGCTCAACACACATGAGTACCAGCTATCTGAGAAACGAGATATCTATGTCCCCCAATTTGGCCGAACTCGAGATTTGAAGGCAAAGGCTGTTGCTTCCTCATCTGAAGAAGAATCATTGCGATTCTGGTGATCTGAAGAACTTGGAAAGGAGCTTGCTATGCTTGTGAAGAAGTTCCAGAAATTCACCAAGAAGAAAGGCTTGAAAGTCTTCACGATCCAGCTCAAGAAATGATGAAGCTTACGCCTATGATCACAAGAAGAGAACACATCACAAGTGCAAGAAACCTGGTCACTACATCTCTGAGTGACCAAAGTGGGACAATGAGAAGAAGAAGAAGAAGAAGAGCAAAGAATATGATTCTGATGACAAGAAGAAGAAGAAATCCTCTAAGTCATCTTCCAGATCTTCATCACACAAGAATAGCTCATCTGGCAAGGCCCATGCTTTTGTTGTCAAGGAGATGGATTCAGAAGAAGAGTCTGCTTCAGAAGAGGCGGAGGTGGAGTCTGAGGGGGAGTCTGACTCAGGCGTTGCGAGTCTAGCCCTAGCTTCTGCCTACGTTGCCAAGTCCATCTTCAACACCGAAGAAAATGGCTCCGTCACCAACACTGATGATAATGACGAGGCCAACTCACCTCCCACCTACTGCTTCATGGCACGTGGTGCCAAGGTAAAATCACACGACACCTACTTTCAAACATCAAGTGAAGATGACTACGATTGTGAATCCAAACCCAGCTACAAAACACTTGCTAAAATTGCAAGCTGAATAATGTAAAGCTATGGAACACACTCAAAACTGTTAGACAAAAGTGATGACCTGTTGGACGCGGAAATGACCCGTTCTCAGTCCTTAGTTGAAGACATTAAAAATCTTCATGCTAAGTACCAGGAACTTGAAAGTCGTCATGAAACGCTCACAACCACTCACGAAAATCTCTCCTATGATTATCTTCAAAGGAAGCAAGAGCTTGATAAATTGAGAGCGGCTCATGAAGATCTTCAAAAAGAGAATGAGTCACTTCGCGCTCAACAGATCAGTTCCGCTCCGGAAGGATTTGAACCACCTTCTCTAAAATGACTTGAGCGTGATAACGCTACTTACATTCTTTGAATGTTCTCTGCTGCCATCTGTTGCAATATCTTCAATCACGATGTGGTAACTAACCCCTCTGCGGATGATACCACTACTATTCCTGATGAAAATACTAGGTTGAAGACTTTGCTTGAAACAGGGATGTACAAAATTCTCAAAGGGCATAAAACACTGTGCGATGTCCTCAAAAAGCAGATTCTAAACCAAAACCCTAGGAAAGAGGGTGTTGGGTTCGAGAGGAAAATGAATGTTGATGGCTCCTCTTTGGAAGCTTTGGCGGTACCCCAAAACCACATGGGTTCTTTGCAAAGGGACCTTCGATGGATCCATCCACCCTATCTGGCTTCACTGTGCTAACCCAATTGTCATTGAGGAATCCTTTGATGCAAACTATAAACTGTTTAAGAATCGAATGGTGAAGTGTTTGCCGTGTATATTGGTACTAACTGCAGAACGGGCCACCTATGAAGAAGATCTGGGTTCCCAAAAGTTGTCTTGAGAATCTTCTGTGAATGTCATCATGACACCACCTGGGAAGAAGACAAATCCTAGACCAAAGGCTTCATATGACCCAAAGGCTTCATACAGACAAAGGACTCACCTGAGTCACCTAACGCCAATGTTTTGTAGGGAAACCATACTCAGACTTATGAATATGAGCGTGTGTCTTCAAACCGCTATGTTCATAGAACTAAGAACTTTTCTGCTTATTCATATGAGTATCGTTCTTCTCCTGCAAGGCTATTTGCTAGGGCTCCAAAGCCGAAGTTCTCAGATGCTGCACTTAGACTCATTACTTCTAAGCCACCCCGGAAGATGTGGGTGGTTAAGAAGAATTAACTTTATTTTGCAGGGAAAGGTCTCTAGCCGGAAATCAAAGGCGTCTGATGCTATTGCTAGGCACCTAAAACATCTTGTAGGGCGCAAGATTAAATGCCCAAATGGTCTCACTATGTATTTTGTTCCTGAATCATTTGCCATACATCCAATCAGTCCTAATTTGGATCTAAGCTTTCATAATCCACTTGCTCGTCAAATGTTTATGCTTCACACTTCCCTTTGTGAAGCCTATCCCCTAATCACCTTTGTAGGCTACGACACGTCGTGCTTCGTAATGGATTATGGATAGCAGATGCACTAATCATATATTTGGTGATCGAAGTCTTCTCATGGACTCAACTTTACGTCCATCGACAAGAGTCACATCACATTTCTTGACCTTTGGTAAAAACAAGGTATTGGGTCTAGGTAGGGTTGCAATCTCAACGGATCAGCATATGGATAAAGTGATGCTTGTTGAATCCCTTGGTTTCAACTTAATGTCTGTCTCAATGCTTTGTGACTTCAACATGATTGTGGTATTTGGAAAATATCGATGCCTTGTACTAATGGAATCTGACAAGTCTCTAGTCTTTGAAGGGTATCGAAAAGACGATCTATATATTGTAGATTTCTCAGCAGGACCACAGATGGCCATATGTCTTCTAGGAAAGGCTTCAGAATGCTGGCTCTTGCATCGAAGGCTACGACATGCTGGCATGAAGAACTTGCGCACTCTCGCGAAGAAGAAGCATGTCGTGGGCATGGAAGGCGTCAAGTTCAAGAAGGACCATCTGTGTGGCGCCTGCGAAGCTGGAAAGATGACTAGGGCCAAGAATCCCTCGAAGACAATCGTGACTACATCTCAACCCTTCGAGCTGCTTCACATGGATCTATTCGGCCCTACTCACTAGTCTACTCTCAATGCTTCTGCTTGCCTCTATGGCTTCGTAATTGTTGATGATTACTCTTGATATACTTGAGTACATATAATCCTCTACAAGACTGAAGTGCAGGATGTCTTCAGACGCTTTGCCAATCGTGCCATGACGAACTATGGCATCAAGATCAAGCATATCAGAAGCGACAACGGCACTGAGTTCAAGAACACTGGCCTCGACCTCTATCTGGATACACTTGGCATCACACATGAGTTCTCTGCTCCCTATACACCTCAGCAGAATGGCATCGCCGAGTGCAATGTCAAAGCTAGTCTGGGACTGGCTATCCAAGGTCAATGAAAGCGTCTTAACCCAGCGAGATCAACGTATCAGTACTCTCCGCAACCTCTTCAACCGCTTCAAGAGACACGACAACGAGAATGTCCAGATCACATTTGATCACCTCACTGATATCACAAATGAGCTCCAAGCACTTGGCGCCACTGAAATCACGAAGCATGAGATAGTGAAGAAACTACTGGGATCTCTTGACAGCTCATTTGACACCTTAGCCCTGAGATACAAGAACAACCTGATTTCAAGACTCTCGATCCGTCTGACATACTTGAGAGGCTCAACACACATGAGTACCAGCTATCTGAGAAACGAGATATCTATGGCCCCAACTATGGCCGAACTCGAGCTCTGAAGGCAAAGGCTGTTGCTTCCTCATCCGAAGAAGAATCATTGCAGTTACGGTGATCTGAAGAACTTGGAAAGGAGCTTCCTATGCTTGTGAAGAAGTTCGAGAAATTCACCAAGAAGAAAGGCTTGAAAGTCTTCACGATCCAGCTCAAGAAATGATGAAGCTTCTGCCTATGATAACAAGAAGAGAACCTGTCACAAGTGCAAGAAACCTGGTCACTACATCTCTGAGTGTCCACAGTGGGACAATGAGAAGAAGAAGAAGAAGAAGAGCAAAGAATACGATTCTGATGACAAGAAGAAGAAGAAGAAATCCTCTAAGTCTTCTTCCAGATCTTCATCACACAAGAAGAGCTCATCTGGCAAGGTCCGTTCTTTTGTTGGCAAGGAGATGGATTCAGAAGAAGAGTCTGCTTGATAAGAGGCGGATGAGGGGGAGTCTGACTCAGGCGTTGCGAGTCTAGCCCTAGCTTCTGCCTACGTCACCAAGTCCATCTTCAACACCGAAGAAAATGGCTCCGTTACCAACACTGATGATAATGACGAGGACAACTCACCTCCCACCTATTGCTTCATGGCACGTGGTGCCAAGGTAAAATCACGCGATGCCTACTTTCAAACATCAAGTGAAGATGACTCTGATTGTGAATCCAAACCCAGCTACAAAACACTTGCTAAAATTGCAACTGGACAACATAAAGCTATGGAACACACTCAAAAATTGTTAGACAAAAGCGATGACCTGTTGGACGCGGAAATGGCCCGTTCTCAGTCCTTAGTTGAAGAAAGTAAAAATCTTCATGCTAAGTACCAGGAACTTGAAAGTCGTCATGAAACGCTCACAACCACGCACAAAAATCTCTCCTATGATTATCTTCAAAGGAAGCAAGAGCTTGAGAAATTGAGAGCGGCTCATGAAGATCTTCAAAAAGAGAATGAGTCACTTCACGCTCAATGATCAGTTCCGCTCAGAAGGATTTGAACCACCTTGTCTAAAAATGCCTTGAGCGTGATAACGCTACTTACATTGCTGAATGTTCTACTGCTGCTACTGTTGCAATATCTTCAACTGCTGATGTGGTAACTAACCCCTCTACGGAGGATACCACTACTATTGCTGATGAAAATACTAGGTTGAAGACTTTGCTTGAAACAGGGATGTACAAAAGTCTCAAAGGGCATCAAACACTGTGCGACGTCCTCAAAAAGCAGATTTTGAACCGAAACCCTAGGAAAGAGGGTGTTGGGTTCGAGAGGAAAATGAATGTTGATGGCTCCAACTGGAAGCCTGAGCGGTACCCCAAAACCACATGGGTTCTTTGCAAAGGGACCTTGATGGATCCATCCACCCTATCTGGCTTCACATGCTAACCCAATTGTCATTGATGAATCCTTTGATGCAAACTATAAACTGTTTAAGAATCAGAATGGTGAAGTGTTTGCTAGGTATATTGGTACTAACTGCAGGAAGGGACCACCTATGAAGAAGATCTGGGTTCCCAAAAGTTGTCTTGAGAATCTTCCTGTGAATGTCATCAAGACACCACACAGGAAGAAGACAAATCCTGCACCAAAGGCTTCATATGACCCAAAGGCTTCATACAGACAGAGGACTCACCCGAGTCACCCTAACGCCAATGTTTTGCAGGGAAACCATACTCAGACTTATGAATATGAGCGTGTGTCTTCAAACCTCTATGTTCATAGAACTAAGAAATTTTCTGCTTATTCATATGAGTATCGCTCTTCTCCTGCAAGGCTATTTGCTAGGGCTCCAACGCCGAAGTTCTCAGATGCTGCACTTAGACTCATTACTTCTAAGCCACCCCGGAAGATGTGGGTGGTTAAGAAGAATTAACTTTATTTTGCAGGGAAAGGTCTCTAGCCGGAAATCAAAGGCGTCTGATGCTATTGCTAGGCACCTAAAACATCTTGTAGGGCGCAAGATCAAATGCCCAAATGGTCTCACTATGTTTTTTGTTCCTGAATCATTTGCATACATCCAATCAGTCCTAATTTGGATCTAAGCTTTCATAATCCACTTGCTCGTCAAATGTTTATGCTTCACACTTCCCTTTGTGAAGCTTATCCCCCTAACTGCATTGTAGGCTACGACACGTCGTGCTTCAGAATGGATTATGGATAGCGGATGCACTAATCATATGACTGGTGATCGAATCTTCTCATGGACTCAACTTTATGTCCATCTGACAAGAGTCACATCACATTTGCTGACACTGGTGAAAGTAAGGTGTTGGGTCTAGGTAGAGTTGCAATCTCAAAGGATCAGCACATGGATAAAGTGATGCTTGTTGAATCGCTTGGTTTCAACTTAATGTCTGTCTCAATGCTTTGTGACTTAAACATGATTGTGGTATTTGGAAAATATCGATGCCTTGTACTAATAGAATCTGACAAGTCTCTAGTCTTTGAAGGGTATCGAAAAGACGATCTATATATTGTAGATTTCTCAGCAGGACCACAGATGGCCGTATGTCTTCTAGCAAAGGCTTCAGAATGCCGGCTCTGGCATCAAAGGCTAGGGCATGCTGGCATGAAGAACTTGCACGCTCTCGCGAAGAAGAAGCATGTCGTGGGCATCGAAGCTGGAAAGATTACTAGGGCCAAGCATCCCTTGAAGACAATCATAACTACATCTCAACCCTTCGAGCTGCTTCACATGGATCTATTCGGCCTTAATCACTACTCTACTCTCAATGCTACTGCTTGCCTCTATGGCTTTGTAATTGTTGATGATTACTCTAGATATACTTGGGTACATATAATCCTCTACAAGACTGAAGTGCAGGATGTCTGCAGACGCTTTGCCAATCATGCCATGACGAACTATGGCGTCAAGATCAAGCATATCAGAAGCGACAACGACACTGAGTTCAAGAACACTGGCCTCGACCTCTATCTGGATACACTGGGCATCACACATGAGTTCTCTGCTCCCTATACACCTCAGCAGAATGGCATCGCCGAGCGCAAGAACAGAACTCTCATTGAGATGGCCCGAATGATGCTTGATGAGTACAAGACTCCTCAAAAGTTCTGGCCTGATGCCATTGACACTGCTTGTCACATCATCAACCGCGTTTATCTTCACAAGCTTCTGAAGAAAACATCCTATGAGCTCCTAACTGGTAAGAAGCAAAATGTAAGCTACTTCAGAGTATTTGGTGCTAGGTGCTGGATCAAGGATCCACATCACACTTCAAAATTTGCACCAAAAGCACATGAAGGTTTTATGCTTGGTTATGGAAAGTATTCACACTCCTATAGAGTCTTCAACCTTTTTCACTACAAAGTGGTTGAAACTGTGGATGTGCGGTTCGATGATACTAACGGCTCGCAAAAAGAGCACCTGCCAAATGTGATAGATGAAGTACCTTCATGTGAATCTATCAAGCAGATGGGAATTGGAGATACCATACCCTCTGAGAATCAATCTGAAGAGGAACTTGTCATCTCTGCACCTAATCAATCTGAAGACAATGCTCAGTCTGAAGACAATCCCCCAAATGATGACATTGATCAGCAAGAGCAAAATCTTAAATCTGCTCATCCTCGTGTTGCAAATGAAGTTCAGATTGAGAAGATAATTGGCGACTTGAATGCACCTGGTCCACTCACTCGTTCAAAAGCAACTCAAAGAGCAACACAACTAACCAACTTCGTGGGCATTTTGCATTTGTCTCAATCACTGAACCCAAGAAAGTTCATGAAGCCTTCATGGAACCTGAATGGATTCAAGCTATGCAAGAAGAGCTTCAACAGTTCGAGCTGAATCATGTGTGGGAATTGGTCAAGCGTCCTGATCCTCGAAAGCACAATATAATTGGCACGAAATGGATATATCACAACAAGCAAGATGAGCATGGTCAAGTTGTCTGAAACAAGGCTCGTCTCGTTGCGCAAGGTTACACTCAAGTGGAAGGAATTGACTTCGATGAAACATTTGCTCCGGTGGCAAGACTTGAAGCCATTCGCATACTGCTAGCCTATCCAAATCATCACAACATTCTTCTGTATCAAATGGATGTGAAAAGTGCTTTTCTCAATGGAAGGATAGAAGAAGAAGTATATGTCGCACAACCTCCAGGCTTTGAAGATCCAAAACATCCTAATATGGTATACAAGCTCAAGAAGGCACTGTATGGACTCAAACAAGCCCCTCGTGCTTGGTATGACACACTCAAAGACTTCCTGAAGAGCAAAGGCTTCAAACCTGGTTCACTAGATCCTACACTCTTCACGAAGACATATGATGGTGAACTATTTGTGTGCCAAATCTATGTGGATGACATTATCTTCGGCTGCACCAACAAGAAATACATTGATGAATTTGGTCACATGATGCAAGAGGAATATCAAATGTCCATGATGGGTGAGCTGAAGTTCTTTCTGGGTCTCCAAATCCGTCAACAATGCAATGGCATGTTCATATCTCAAGAAAAATACCTAAAAGATTGCCTGAAGAAGTTTGGAATGCAAGAATGCAAAGGATACACAACGCCAAAGCCAACCAAAAGTCATCTGGGTACCGAAGACAATGGTAAAAAGTTTGATCAAAAGGTATATCGCTCCATGATTGGTTCTCTACTTTACTTATGTGCATCTAGGCCAGATATAATGCTTAGTGTTTGCTTGTGTGCCCGATTCCAAGCGGCACCAAAGTAATCGCATCACTTAGCTGTGAAGCGAATTCTTCAATATTTGGCTTACACCCCAACACTAGGATTATGGTATCCAAAGGGCTTAGAGTTTGATCTAGTTGGATTATCAGATGCTGATTATGCTGGTGGCAAGGTTGATCGCAAGTCCACATCTGGCACATGTCACTTTCTGGGACGATCTCTTGTCTGTTGGTCTTCAAAGAAGCAGAACTGTGTATCTCTCTCTACTGCTGAATCTGAATACACTGCTGTTGGATCCTGCTGTGCTCAGCTTCTCTGGATGAAGCAAACTCTCAAAGACTATGGTATCCATGTGAAGAATGTGCCTCTCTATTGCGACAACGAGAGTGCCATCAAGATTGCCAACAACCCAGTTGAGCACTCGAAGACAAAGCACACTGAAATTCGTCATCACTTTCTCAGAGAACATGTTATGAAGGAAGATATTGATATCATTCACGTCAAGACAGAAGAACAGTTGGCTGATATCTTCACAAAGCCCTTCGATGAGAAAAGGTTTTGCAAGTTGCGGTGTGAGCTAAATATCTTGGAATCCTCAAATGTCCTGTGAATGGACACACATCCTAACTCTTATGCATTTTGATGACTTAGATGTGCAACACACAAAGTAATGTATATCTTCAATCAATGAAGACATACACTCTAAGTGTGAATACATTAATTTGGAAATTGACTTCGGAGCGCCACAATAATTGTGCACCGTGTCTAGGTCTAATACTTCCTATACGGTGGGTAACGCCACCACCAAACTTTTGTTTGAAGTGTTTCAATTGGCTTCATATTTGCAAAGTCTTCACAGTTGATTTGTCTTCAACATTGATTTGAATTCATGATTAACTGCACCATGTTGATTTGGTCTTGACTCTGTTATATACATATATTTTGTTCTGTCCTCCATAGCATTCACTTATAGCTATGTCTTCTTGCTTCAATCTTTTGAACTAAGTGAATGTGATCGGACCCTAACCTCTCTATGCTTCCTACCTCAATCTCTATCTATCCAAATCATATGCACTCTGATGAAACTGTCGAATGTCTTCTCTGCGTCCTTGTCAGCAGAAGACAAAGAGACAAACTTTAAATCTGTTTTTAATGCTATATCCTTTTTGCCGGAAACACGGAGAATTCGGAACGACCACCACGACAATCCAGGTGAGCGTGGGAACATGGAGCGACTCTCAATGTGTTGCATGTGTGCCACGTGTCCTTCAGATGTGAACCGCCAGGGGCACCTGCGTAATTGCGCTGTGCCGTCTCCCTCCTTATAAATACCCATCACATCTCGGTCGAAAATTCTTCTTCCACCTCGCCACCTCTCGCAAACCCTAGCACCTCTGCTAGCTCTCGACGCCCGGCTGACGAAGCGCTTTAGCTGCCATAACTTCTCCGACGGCGTCCTCACTTGGCCGCGGACCTCATCCTCTCCGCCGTCGCCGTAGGTGTCTTCTGTCGCCAAGTTAGGGCATGGAAGATCGAACTTCTCGGCCTCCACTTCTTCTCCGTCTAGCAGTTCATCGTGTGGTAAATAAAAACCCTCTTTTTACCGTATTTTTGATCCAATAGATTCATCCCTTTTTACCAAAAGTGGTTTCTGCCTCCACAATGATGGATATATCCTGTCTGCATCTCATAAAATGCCTAGTATATTCACTTATGCCTAACACATAATTAGATTCCTCACTTGTACTTATTCTTGGATTCGTACAAATCTGGAACCGACTCTCAACATATAAGTGAATGTCTTCGCGCTATGAGGTCAATGTCTTCTAAACTGATTTATCTTCAAAATTTTCTGAGAATGCATATGACCTCTTTCCCTTCCCTCGCATCTCTAATGCTGTCACAGATACATGTCCGTGGGAGAATCCCTTGGTTCTCATAGTCTGCATTCATTTGCAGAATTCTTACAGCATCACATCAATTCTCCTGAAGCTAGCTCTTGTCTGACCAGCAGACGGAAGCCTTTGACTGTATTGAAGCTTTTCAGTTTAAACTTCATGGCAACCGAGAAATCAGCTAGGAAGGGTGGCAGACAGCGCCGTGGGGGTACATCAATGGATCTGCCCGAAGATCTATATGAACTATACAAAACTGATCCTGAAGAAAGCTATGGTCAGCGCAAGACTCGAATCCAATGGATTTGAATATATTGGGCAGAACAGTGGTACAAGTACAGGTTCGTGACCCAGGAGTATGCTGAGAAGAATGCCATCAAGCGACCATGGGGAGACATTTTGTACAAAAATCTTCCACCCAGGTCCAGATATGAAGCCATTCAGCAAGGCTTCTATCCTTGCATGGTCCGTTGGCCACAACCAGCTGATGCAGACCCATCGTCATTGCTATGGTGTCGAGATGACAATCTGTTCAAGCGCAACTTTCAATTTGCCAAGAACTCGGCCAAGGAGAACAAGAAATCTTGGGGATTAGACTTTAACCCTGGCCCCTCTGCGCCTCGTGCCGATGGCACGCGCGAAGCTGAACGAAATCTTGTTGGGGCCTTCTATGACTTAGGAGGTCTCATCACTCATATCAGGGTTCAAGGGGCAGATGTGGATCGACCTGCAGATGATGCTGACTCTGATGAAGTGCCTGCACCTCCGAAGCTGAAGAAGCAGAAGAAACCCAAGGAGCCGAAGCCTTCCACTCCACCAAAAGCTTCGCGAGTAAAGCCCTTGGCCACTGCTCCTCCTGCACCAAGTGTGCAGTCTGAAGATCTCTCTCGCATCTCCAAGACCGAGAAGCAAAAGAAGAAGCCCATGCACTCCTCCAGTCCTGCTCTGACTCCTGCTGCCGTGTTGAGAAACGAGAATGAAGCCATTGATCTGTCAAGTGACGAAGATCTTGCTGATGACGCTCTTGAGCAATTTATAAAGAGAAAACAAGAAGCAGAAATCTTCAATGACTTGCCTCTCTTTGACGTGGCAGTTATCAACAACTTCATTGATGAGTGGTTTGACACCCCCAATCTCAGCTTTGATGATCTGCAACTTCCAATTGGCCTCAACATCTCCTTTCACGGCGCCATTTCTCCTGAGCTATCTCTTGCTCAGAAAAATGTTGAGCTGAAGCACAAGATTGATTTTGAAAAGGCTGAGTTCAAGAAGCATATGGCCAGGCTCAGTGTGAAGGATGTCCAAAACTTCAAGGTCATGTTGCATGAACACAAAGAGGCGTTTCACAAGAAACGTGAAGAAGCTAAAGGGTCACGTGAGCGCATGAAGATTTTTGCTGCCAAGTGCATGCAAGCTTACAATGAAGCTGAAAAGCGCAAGGCACTTAGGCGTCCAGACATTGACCCCAGGATGGCTGCCAAGAAGAAGAAGCCATCTGTGGGCCAAACTGAACCATCTAGGCGGGAAGAGCCTCGCATTGTCTTCCTTGCCAGCATGACAGGCGTGAAGCCTAAGGTCCCCATAGTGGCTTCAGTGTTTCAAAAGACTAGGGCAGCTGAAGACAAGGCCAGGAAGCGCAAGACCTAGTACACCTCTGATGCTTCTCCACCCACCAAGAAGCGCAAGACCAAGAAAGACCGGGCTGCTCCCACAGAGCCCCTTGTAGTCGAGCCAATCTTTGTTGCTCGTCCTGATTCTACATACCAAGAACGACACATGATAGTTCATGAGCCTGCTTCCACAGAGGCTCCTGAAGCTGAAGATATTCCAGCTGTTGACCCCACCACAGCTGAAGACATTGGTCACCACAACAATGTAGAAGATGATGAAGTCCTTCCTCAAATCGAGCATAATGTGGTATCATCGCCTGTTCTCATGAACAGCGAACTCATCAGCATTGGTCGTCCATTGTCGCCAATTGCTCAAGATGACTCATGGGCTGATCACCCACAAGAATCCCCACGTGATGAAGACACACCAGTTACTCCCCCAACACAGGTCACCACTCCAGTGGTTGACGATGAAGACTTTGAGGCCCAACCAACTCCATCTCCACACGCATCGCCAGTGTTTCGCATGCTTCGTAAATGACCAAGGCCTCAAGTCAATCTGTCAAGTGTTCCATAAGGATATGAGCGCCAATCTATTACACACCAAGTGTTTCCTGAAGCCTCTCCTATTGTGAACATCCTTGCATCTGAAGCCAAAGAGGCTGAAGATATTCCGGCTGCATCAGCCGATGAAGAAGAAACAAGAGAAGAAGAAGCACGTGTTGCCACACCCCCTGCCAACCAAGTTGTTCTCAAGGAGAACGTGTCCGACCCTCCAGCTCCTGAAGTGGAGGTTACACATACTGAGGCGGCCACCAACACCAACACTGAAGCCAATGACGTTGTCATGGCTGAAGCTAATGTGGTGCCTGAAGTCAATGTGGTGTCTGATGTGACAGCACCTGAAGCTAATGCTGCACCTAACACAAATCAGCAGCCTGAAGTCAATGCCATTGCTCCTGTTCCGCCTCCAAGGCCACATACTATCGACCAAGCATACAACTATGGGCAGCTAATCACTGTCAAATGGCCTCTTCTGGTTCCTCCACCTGCTGCTGGTCCTCAATTTGATTTCCACATCGAGCACAGGCTTCAGGTTTAGAAGCCAAAGCCAAGACTGCCCAGGTTTCCAGGGACTGCCATTTCACCAGGGTCCTTCAATGCTAATAGCTTCAAAGCGCACAACACCTTCTTCGACAGCGCCAAGAACCCCTACTCAAAGGCAAGGATCTCATCGATCGGTTACGGAGCTATCAACAGCAAGCTATTATTCAAGTGTTCTTTATGATCAAGGGTGCATCTTCCCTCATATGCGTCTTGACACTGAAGCTATTGCTGGACTGCCATGCCTTGAAGAAGCCCTTGACTGCTTTCGTGATGCGGGTTTGCTCCACTTTGTGACTGACAAGGAGCATTGGAATGAAGAACTTCTGCTCCAATTTTATGCTACCCTCCACATTCACGGCTACCACAGGGATCCGAAGACTTGGGTCCTTGAGTGGATGTCAGGAGATGTCCATCATGAAGCCAAAGCCTTTGACATCATTGAGCTTACCGGCCAGCCCACTCCAGGAGAACTATATGAACCTGGTTGTCAGCTTCACCGCAATGCATTGGAGAGTATCTTCCATAAGCCAGAGCCCAACCTGAGCCAAATGTTGAGCATGATGAAGCCTCTGCCACCTGACGCTGATTACCCAAAGGAATTCTTTGTCGAAGACCTCGAGTATCTGCCTCGCACAATCTATCACATCATCAGGCGAACTCTATGGCCTGTCAAAGGACATTCATCAGCTGCAAAACTTGAAGGAGCAATGAAGACTTTGGTCTTTTATATCTTCAATGGCATCAGCTTCAATGCTCAAGACTTCTTTATCCGACAGTTGGCTGCGTCTGGTGATGTCTACTACACAACCTTCTTCTTGTAGACGTTGTTGGGCCTGCAAGTGCACAGGTTTGTAGGACAGTAGCAAATTTCCCTCAAGTGGATGACCTAAGGTTTATCAATCCGTGGGAGGCGAGGGATGAAGATGGTGTCTCTCAAGCAACCCTGCAACAAAATAACAAAGAGTCTCTTGTGTCCCCAACACACCCAATACAATGGTAAATTGTATAGGTGCACTAGTTCGGCGAAGAGATGGTGATACAAGTGCAATATGGATGGTAGATAAATGTATTTGTAATCTGAAATAATAAAAACAGCAAGGTAACTAATGATAAAAGTGAGCGTAAACGGTAATGCAATGATAGGAAACAAGGCCTAGGGTTCATACTTTCACTAGTGCAAGTTCTCTCAACAATAATAACATAATTGGATCACATAACTATCCCTCAACATGCAACAAAGAGTCACTCCAAAGCCACTAATAGCGGATAACAAACGTAGAGATTATGGTAGGGTACGAAACCACCTCAAAGTTATTCTTTCCAATCAATCCATTGGGCTATTCCTATAAGTGTCACAAACAGCCCTAAAGTTCGTACTAGAATAACACCTTAAGATACAAATCAACCAAAACCCTAATGTCACCTAGATACTCCATTGTCACCTCAAGTATCCGTGGGCATGATTATACGATATGCATCACACAATCTCAGATTTATCCAACCAACATAAAAGTACTTCAAAGAGTGCCCCAAAGTTTCTCTGGGAGAATCAAGAACGTGTGTCAACCCCTATGCATAGGTTCATGGGCGGAACCCGCAAGTTGGTCACCAAAACATACATCAAGTGGCACATGATATCCCATTGCCGCCACAGATAATCACGGCAGGACATACATCAAGTGTTCTCATAAAAGACTCAATCCGATAAGTTAACTTCAAAAGGGAAACTCAATTCATCACAAGAGAGTAGAGGGGGAGAAGAAACATAAGATGCAACTATAATAGCAAAGCTCGGGATACATCAAGATCGTGCCATAGAGGGAACACGAGAGAGAGAGAGATCAAACACATAGCTTGACGTAGGGCGGAACCCTACTCGGAGATCTTTCAAGTTTGGAGGGGATCCTACGAGGAGAACACGACGAACACGCGGAAGCACACGGGGAAACTCACACAAGAGGAACACTAAACCGACAAGTATCGATCACACAAGGGCTAGATCATCGGACACATAAGGTAGCACAAGATTCGAAATCAACAAAGGAAAGATACACGAGTAGTCGTTCTTCTCCGTGAGGAGGTCTTGATGGGGTCCACCCTAGAAGAGGGTCTTGAATCCGCTTGGGGGATCTTCTCCGAAGAGGTCCTGAGCTCCGAGGAGAAGTAACCAAGTGGATGAGCAAGGCTCTCACACAAACATGAGATAAACCAATGCTAACCCTAGAAAGGTGGGGAAGAAAGAGTATATAGAGTCTAGGGGGCGAAGGGGTACAAGGGCTGCGGCCCCAAACAAAGTCAACACACAGGCGTCGGACGTCCGGAGGTCACCGGTCGTCCGGAGGCTCGAGAGGGTCCGGACATCCGGAGGTCTTCGGACGTCCGTAAATTCGGCTTGGGCTCACATCGGTCGGACGTCCGGAGGCTTTCGTACGTCCGTAGATTTGGTTCGGGCGTGCGTCGGTCGGACGTCCGGAGGCTTTCGGACGTCCGTAGATTCCATTCGGGTGCCCAGCTGCCGGATGTCCGGAGGGCATCGGTCGTCGGTGGCCTGGGAGTTCGCCGGACGTCCGGACGTGGTCGGACGTCCGATGCCTGTAGCTGCAGCATCTTTTCTTCTTCTTCAACATGCTTGGTGTCCTCGTCGTCTTGGCTCTTGGAAGTAGTTGTTTCTTGGCTTATCTCCATGTACCTGATTATACATAGGGTTTCCGAATGAGGTAGTAGCCATGTCTCGTGAGTAGGAGGAGGGAGTTCGGAGAGGACGAGTTCACCTTATCTTCGATAGCTTTAGCTCGTGCTCGCGTCACGGGTCCACGTGATGTTGAGGAAGATGTAGGTGCGTCCATGGGGATGAGTGAGGGATGCTCCGCATCATCTCCCCTCCCCTTGAGAGGGATCCGACCTCGGATCAAAAGCTTCATCTCCATGGTATGGTGCGAGGTCCTTGACGTTGAAGATGTCGCTCACATTGTACTTGACTGGAGGTAGGTTGATCTTGTAGGCGTTGTCGTTGTAGCGTGCTAGCATCTTGAAAGGTCCATCGGCTCAGGGAAGAAGCTTGGACTTGCGTTCTTTGGGGAAGCGGTCCTTGCGAAGATGTAGCCACACTAGATCACCAATGTTGAAGACCATGGGTTGCTTGTTGATGTTGAGCTTGGTCGCTAGTCATTGTACTTGGTGCTCGATGGTTTGTCTTGTATCCTCATGCATCTTCTTGATGTAGCTTGCCCGTGCACTCGCATCCATGTTGGTGCGCTCTTGTAGAGGAAGAGGTAGAATGTCCAATGGGGACAACGGGTTGAAGCCGTGAAGCGACCTCGAAGGGGACTTGCCGGTAGTCGAATGTCTTGCACGGTTGTAGGCGTACTCGGCGATGGGTAGACATGCTTCCCACTCCTTGATGTTCTTCTTGATCAAGACGCGAAGTAGAGTGGAGAGTGTGCGGTTCGTCACCTCCGTTTGGCCGTTGATTTGAGGATGGTATGCGGATGAGAACAAGAGCTTGATTCCGAGCTTGGCGCATAGGGTCTTCCAAAAGTAACTCAAGAACTTGACTGTCACGATCGGAGACGATTGTCTTTGGTACTCCATGGAGTCGCAAGATTTCCCTACAAAAGAGATTTGCAATATGTGAAGCATCGTCTATCTTATTGCAAGGAATGAAATGTGCCATCTTAGAAAATCTATCCACAACAACAAACACGGAATCCTTTCCATTTTGAGTTCTAGGCAAACCAAGTACAAAATCCATGCTAATGTCTTCCCAAGGTTGATAAGGAATAGGAAGGGGCATGTAGAGACCATGAGATTGAGCTTTAGACTTAGCTTTGCGACATGTAGAGCATCAGTTGGTGAAGCATGAGACGTCTTGAAACATCTTGGGCCAAAAGTAGTTCTTGGAGAGTGTGGCGAATGTCTTGTCGCGTCCAAAGTGTCCCATGAGTCCGCCTCCATGAGCCTCTTGCAAAAGGAGCAAACGAAGAGAAGACTCGGGAATGCATAGTTTGTTAGCTCTCATAAGATAACCATCCTTAAGGTAATATTGTTCCCAAGAAGTATGCGTCAAACACTTAGCATAAGGAATAGCGAAAGATGGGTCGTTAGCATACAAGTCTTTTATGTGCTCAAAGCCAATAACATTCAACTCAACTTTAGTGACAAGCGTGCATATGCGTGAAAGTGCATCGGCAACTACATTTTCCTTACCCTTGATGTACTTGATGACATAAGGAAAAGATTCAATAAATTCACTCCATTTTGCATGACGCTTGTTCAACTTAGTTTGACCTTTGAGGTACTTAAGTGTTTCATGATCGGTATGGATGACAAACTCATGCGGTCTAAGGTAATGTTCCCAAACATGTAGGACACGCACTAAAGCATACAATTCTTTGTCATAGATGGGATAGTTAAGTTGAGCACCGGAGAGTTTTTCGCTAAAATATGCAATGGCTCGTTTTTCTTGCATCAAACTCCGCCAATTCCGGTACCACTTGCATCACAATGAACCTCAAAAGTTTTGTCAAAATTGGGCAAAGCAAGAATCGGAGCATGAGTAAGCAAAGACTTGAGCTTATCAAAAGCGGTTGATTGCAAAATTCCCCAAACAAAAGGAGTGTTCTTCTTACTGAAAGCATGCAAAGGAGCGGCAATTGTGCTAAAATCTTTCACAAAGCAACGATAAAAACCCGCAAGACCAAGAAAGCTACGCACTTGTTGCAAATTGGTGGGTTGGGGCCAAGTTTTAATTGCTTTAATTTTAGATTCATCAACATGGACACCCTTTGAGGATACTACAAAACCCAAGAAAACCACTTTGTCAACACCAAATGTGCATTTTTTCATGTTGGCATAAAGACTTTCCTTGCGAAGAGTTTGCAAAACAGCCCTAACATGAGCAAGATGTTCTTTCATGGTTTTGCTAAACACAAGAATATCATCGAAGTAAACCACAACAAAGACTCCAATGTAAGGGCGAAGCACATGATGCATAAGATGCACGAAAGTACCGGGAGCCTCCGATAGACCCATAGGCATCACTAACCACTCATATAAACCGAATTTGGTTTTGAAAGCAGTTTTCCATTCATCACCTTCTTGTATGCGGATTTGATAATAGCCACTTCTAAGATCAATTTTTGAGAAAAAGTTGGCTCCACTAAGTTCATAAAGCATATCATCTAAGCGAGGAATGGGATGCCTATAATGACAGTAATAGCATTTATAGGTCTACAATCGGAACACAAGCGGAAACTTCCATCGGGTTTAGGCACAAGTATAACAGGAACGGCACACGGGCTTAGGCTTTCACGTACATGACCGTTGTCGATGAGTTGTTGTACTTGCCGTTGAATCTCCTTGGTTTCTTCGGGATTGACTCGGTATGGAGCTTTGTTTGGGAGAGGTGCTTTCGGGCTGAGGTCGATTCGATGCTCAATGCCTCGAAGAGGAGGTAGACCGGAGGTAGCTCATCGGGGAAAACATCTTGGAATTCCTGCAAAAGAGATTGAAACACTAAAGGTAGCTCATGAGAGGTGTTAGTTGTTGGCTCTCCATCCTTGTACACAAGAACAAAGTGCATCACACTAGATGGGTTCTCACACACTTCTCTCATCTCACTTTTGGTGGCAAATAGGATGAGGTTTTTCTCTCTAGGCGATGAGGCGCACAGGTTTGGCTTGTGGCTCTCACTCACTTTTTGGTGGATCACTTTCTCACTCTTGTCTCTATGATGGGTGGCTTGCTTGTCGGCTATCACTTGACTAGGAGACATAGGTCGTAGCACATATTCCTTCCCTTTCATTTTGAAGCTATAGTGATTGGTGCGCCCGTTGTGGAAGACACCATGGTCGAATTGCCATGGTCGACCAAGAAGGAGGTGGAAAACCGTCATTGGGACCACATCACATTACAAAGTGTCCTCATATGCACCAATTTTGAAGGAGACTTGGACCGTATGCTCAACTCGTATAGTGCCGGAGTCACTTAGCCATTGAACCTTGTAGGGATTCGGGTGCTTCCTCTTGACCAATTGAAGCTTGGAGCATAGTTCTTCACTTGCCAAGTTGTGACAACTTCCTCCATCGATGATGACCTTGACGGACCTTCCGTTGATGCCGGCCTTTGTGTGGAAGATGTGGCATCTTTGGTCGTCTTCTTGTTGATGTTGAAGAGTCAAGACCTTTGATACAACGAGAGCGGGGCTCGAATCCTCCTCGCAAAAGACTTGATCATCTTCATCTTCGTTCACTCGTCGGTGCATGGCCACTTGCTCAAGGGCTTCCATCTCCTCATCACTCATTGAGTCATATGTTTTGTCGTTGTGGAGGATCATGGTGCGCTTGTTGGTGCATTCATAGGACTTGTGGCCTCGGCCGCCGCAAGTGAAACACTTGAAGGAGCTTGTTTTGATGGTCTCATCGGTCGGAGTAGATGATGAAGCACGCGTCTTGAAGTTGCTTGTAGTAGGAGGAGGACGGCTTGAACTTGTCGAATTTCTCTTCTAAGTCGACTTGTCATCGTTTTTTGTAGAAGGTTTGGTTGATGTAGATGTTGGAGGAGGTGTTGAAGCTTGGTTGTTGGAGAAGTTGTAGGTCTTGGACGAGTACTTGGCGTACTTGAAGTCATCTTGCACTTGACGTTCTGCCTTTGTAGCTTGATGTACGAGCTCAATGAGGGTGGAGTATGGTTGGAAGTCGGAGATTTTCTTGATGGGATGATTGAGTCCATTCAAGAAGCGTGCCATAGTTTGCTCATCCTCTTCCTTCACATTGGCGCGAATCATGGCTATCTCCATTTCCTTGTAGTATTCTTCAACACTCTTAGTTCCTTGCTTGAGGAGTTGGAGTTTCTTGAAGAGGCCGCGGTTGTAGTAGGTTGGCACAAAACGTGCTCGCATGAAATCCTTCATTTGAGCCCAAGTGGTGATTGGAGGTTCATCTCTTGCTTGTCGTCTCTCAAGGATTTGTTCCCACCATATGATCACATAGTCTTGGAACTCAAGTGATGCCATAGCGATTTACTTCTCTTCCTCATAGTTGTGCAAACGAAAGATTTTGTCGACCTTCAATGCCCATGAGAGGTACTCTTCGGGGTCATTGCTTCCATTGAACTTGGGCATGGTGAATTTGAGTTTTCCATATCGTTTCTATTCATTGTGTTGTTGGCGATGGTGGTGATGACGCCCTTGACGTGGATTGCAATCGTCTTCATGTTGCTCTTGGCGTGGAGGAAGACCATGATCAACTTGCTCTTGTTGAACTTGAGGTTGAGGTGGAACAGCGAGCTTGTGGAGGAGCTTGAGGGACTTGACGTTGTACATGGGGCTGGTAGTTCCTTTCTTGGATTTCTTCTCGAAGGCTTCCTCTTGATTGCGCCGTTCGCGATTGCGGTTGGCGAATGCTCGACTTGATTCTTGAAGGGCACGTTGCGCCTCAAGAGCTTGCGCTTCTTGTTGTTGTTGTTGTTGCAGACATTGAGCCTTGGCGTCTTGTTCGTCTTGGTGTAGACGCGCTCGTTCTTCCTCTTGGCGCCGTAGTCGTTGTCGTTCTTGAGCTTGGGCAAAAGCGGCTTGGTTTGATTGAGGACGAGGGACTTGCTCATCGACTTGCTCTTGTGAATGCTTCTCATGTAGCGGGTTGCGAGACGCATGACGGTCTTGACGCGCGGCTCGTCGAAGAGTGTTCGAAGTAGGTGTACTTGAGTCGTAGAAGGTGTCGACAGAGTGTCAGCTCGAGCGGCTCCGTCGTGAGGATGAAGAAGTGGAATGATGTCGGTTCCTCATCAAGGCGCAGATCTCGTCCATTCTTGCATCATTCTCTTGCTTGTGAGCGTCGAACTTGTTGTGGAAGTAGTCTCTTGTACGTTGCTCGGAGAGTCGCAAGTCGGTGGCGAGGTTGTCAATGCGGTCGCTCATTGCTTGTTGCTCTTGGTGCAACTCTTGTTGTGCACCAAAGAGGTGGCTCTTGGTGACGTATGATGACATGTCATCGTCTTGCTCGAGGAAGAGTGGGTTGGTAGAAGTACTTGGCCTATCCATCATTCCAAGCAAAAATATGTGAGTGGTAGGAGGAGAAGAACTTATACCAATGTACCTTTGACCGATGTTGATGATGAATCAAGTTCACTCAAATGCGGACAATAAAATAGCACTATTGGTACCAATCCTTGTCGGTTCTCACACCTACACAAATTAAAGCTTATGGTGGAGCTTCGTGAGGATGGTGGCACAAAATTTGATGCAATTGTAAGTGAGTGCCAATAATGTTGGAAAAGGTACACAAATTTGCAAATGCAACAAGTAGACCAAGCAAATAATGGTACACGGAAACACACACGCAAATAGATAAGTGGGATTGTGCAAACCAAAAGTGAGCCAAAATGTGGAATCCACGAAAATGCTCTTGTTGCACAATACTAGAGAGACACTAGCACGATTGCACAATAGGCGGATACGGAACTTGTGCACAACCTACTAGGCAAAAATGCAACTATCTCTATCCCACGTATGCTATATGTATGGTCTTTTGGTGCTATGATCCAAGATGATCCAATATGACAATCTTAATGTAGTATGATGCTATGGTTCTTGCTCATAAGCTCTTTGCTTATCTTTCCTCTTTGCTTAAAAGCTTGGGTGGCTCTTTCACATTTGAGCTCTTTTCTCATACAAAACTTCACGAACCAAGATAGCAATTGTGTTTGCTATGACAACTTTGTGACACACAAATGGATCCCAAGATATGCACCACGGTGGTATGGTATGTATACTATGGAGTATGATCACTAATGTGCACAAGTCATGTTGCCGGCAATACTCAATGGCTAGTCTCGATGGGTAAGCTACGCAAAAGTAAGACCATGTGGGTATCAATGCAATTGCAAGGTATGATAAAGATGTCGATGATGTTACCGTCCTTGGCGATGATGTGACCCTTGCGAAGATGAGTCGAGGTGATGATGAAGTCGAACCGTACCTAGATAGCCGAAACACAATAGGACACGGGAACCATAACTCAAAATCTCAAGGACCAAAATGTGGCAAAATCGTCATAGGATGTATTGGGGAGGATGGTTGTGTATGTGGTTTTGGAAGATGTGGTGGAAGGTGGGGTGGTGGAGGAGGTTAAACTGAAGGATTTCAGTTTCGTCAGAGTTTTACGGACGTCCGGTGCTTTCTGGTCGTCCGGCCGTTCCTGGGGCTCCGGACGTCCGTAAAGCGTCTGTCGTCCGGCGAGGTCGGGGTCAAGGCGAGATGGGCCTGGGCGATTTTGAGGTGGAAGAAGATGGTGAGGTCAAAATTGAGCGGATTGTTGGATGGAAAAGGGTGGGGAGGGTGGAAAAAGCTAGATCCACATGTAGCAACTCAAATCCACGGACCAAATCCAACAAAATCGCAACTCACCAACAAATTACAAAAAAAATTGGGGCTATTTTTGGTGGGTAATTTTCGGATTTAGGACAAAAACAACAAAATCAAGCTAGAAAACAAAGGGTAGGGGCTCCAAAAATGTGATCAACGTGGCTCATGATACCAAGATGATGTAGAGAGGAACCCTACTCGGAGATCTTTCACGTTTGGAGGGGATCCTACGAGGAGAACACGACGAACACACGGAAGCACATGGGAAAACTCACACAAGAGGAACACTAAACCGACAAGTATCGATCACACAAGGGCTAGATCATCGGACACATAAGGTAGCACAAGATTCGAAATCAACAAAGGAAAGATACACGAGTAGCCGTTCTTCTCCGTGAGGAGGTCTTGATGGGGTCCACCCTAGAAGGGGGTCTTGAATCCACTTGGGGGATCTTCTCCGAAGAGGTCCTGAGCTCCGAGGAGAAGTAACCAAGTGGATGAGCAAGGCTCTCACACAAACATGAGATAAACCAATGCTAACCCTAGAAAGTTGGGGAAGAAAGAGTATATATAGTCTAGGGGGAGAAGGGGTACAAGGGCTGCGGCCCCAAACGAAGTCAAAACACAGGCGTCGGACGTCTGGAGGTCAACGGTCGTCCGGAGGCTCGAGAGGGTCCGGACGTCCGGAGGTCTTCGGACGTCCGTAAATTCGGCTCGGGCGCACATCGGTCGGACGTCCGGAGGCTTTCGGACGTCCGTAGATTCGGTTCGGGCGTGCGTCGGTCGGACGTCCGGAGGCTTTCGGACGTCCGTAGATTCGGTTCGGGCGTGCGTCGGTCGGACGTCCGGAGGCTGTCGGACGTCCGTAGATTCCATTCGGGTGCCCAGCTGCCGGACGTCCGGAGGGAGTCGGTCGTCCGTCTTTGAGGAGTTCGCCGGACGTCCGGGCGTGGTCGGACGTCCGATACTAAGCTAAGCATCCTTTCTTCTTCTTCTTCAGCATGCTTGGGGTCCTCGTCGTCTTGGTTCTTGGAAGTAGTTGTTCCTTGGCTTATCTCCATGTACCTGATTATACATAGGGTTTCCGAATGAGGTAGTAGCCATGTCTCGTGAGTTGGAGGAGGGAGTTCGGAGAGGAGCGAGTTCACCTTATCTTCGATAGCCTTAGCTCGGGCTCGCGTCATGGGTCCACGTGATGTTGAGGAAGATGTAGGTGCATCCATGGGGATGAGTGAGGGATGCTCTGCATCATAGCTACTGGTACATACCCTCAGCCCCGAGGGTGAACTACTCCCTCCTCGTCATGGATAGCGCCGGGATGATGAAGATGGCCACCGGAGATGGATCCCCCTCCGGTGGAATGCAGGAAAGGGGTCCCGATTGGTTTTTCATGGCTCTGGAGGCTTGCAGCGGCGGAACTCCCGATCTATCTTCTGTTCTGGAAGTTATAGGGTACGTAGGTATATATGGGTGAAAGGAGTACGTCGGTGGAGCTACGGGGCCCCCACGAGGCAGGGGGGCGCTCCCGGGGGTTTGGGCATGCCCCCCACCCTCGTGAGCACCTCCCGTATCTTCTGACATGGGGTCCAAGCCCGTCAGGTGGGTTTCCTTCCGAAAATAAATTATCCAGTTGATTTCGTTCCGTTTTGACTCCGTCTCATACTCCTTTTCCTCGAAACACTAAAATAGGCATAAAACAACAAATCTGGGCTGGGCCTCCGGTTAATAGGTTAGTCCCAAAAATAATATAAAAGTGGATAATAAAGCCCAATATTGCCTAAAACAGTAGATAAAGTAGCATGGAGCAATCAAAAATTATAGATACATTGGAGACGTATCATCTGGCTCTGATCTTTTTAGCCTAAAGTTCTACGCTCCATGGGTCATGCGCCTTATCAAGCTACACTCACCTGTCAACTATCAGCCCTCTGCTCACAATCATTTGATCTTTTTGCCAGAGGTTGATATGTCAGTTGAAGCCGTATAACCAGAGCCTGCCAAGGAGCCTCTTTGTCTTCAAAATGCTGATCACCAAAGCTTCTCGCAACCCATTGAAGGGGTTCAAGCAGTCACTCGTGTCCATCCATTGGCTGGAAATACTCGCTTACCTCACCGTGCACACACTGAAGCTACTGAGAGCACCATTGCCCAAAGGCCTCGAAAGCACTGTCGTGTTCTGAATGACCGAGAACTTCTTGTGGCACTGCATCAGAAACAAGATAAGCATCACTTCTGGCTGAAGCGACAGATGCAATGTCTCTTGGTGGACGTCAATCGCATTCACAATATTGCCACCAAGAATGCTTTTGTTACTCATGAGACCTGTCAGCGATCATGGAAGAGTTTGACATTGCTCAGTGCTGAAGCAGATCTTCAAGACGATGGCTTCATTGAAAGATTCAAGTTTCACACCACTCCCCCAAGGAATTTGTCCTACGTCGAACTCCATCCCTTGAAGACTCTGACTATTCTTCCTCCGCCGCAACCGTGAATGCCAGAGTGATCGATGATGAAGATGATGCTACTTCAACACCCACGACTTTAGCGCGTATCGACACTGCACCAAGTTCGTCTGCACCGCCAAACCCCGACGCCGACCCTGCATCTACTCCTACTCCGTCTGGGAACGAGTAGAGGCTCTATGTCTTCAAACCTTTTTGGTCCTTACTGACAAAAGGGGGAGAATCATATGAGTTCATACTTCATTTGGGCGGTTGCTTTATAGTTGGCCTAGTGTTTACAACTCTTGCTCTTGATACATTTGGTTCTCTGAGTAGTAACACTTAAACTCGATGGTCGTCTGCTACTTATTTGCTATTCTGTGATGCGATGATAAATTCCGCATGTGCGATGATAACTTCCGCACTTAGGTCAATTTGTAGACGTCCATTTTTCATTATGCATGTCATTATCTTCGTTATATCAAATCATGCATGATGAATTGTCGTCATAAGTTGAAGAGGATCTCCACAAGTACAACCTGCCATGTGCATTTGCATTCCAAAAGCAAATTACTTATATGCACATCTTCAGGGGGAGCCTTTTTGCCATCTATGAAGACAATATCTTAATCCTTACAATTTCACATACTTTTATCCCCGTTGAAAACTTCAACCAGTTTGTCATCAATCACCAAAAAGGGGGAGATTGTAAGTGCATCTAGTGCCACCCCTAGTTGGTTTTGCAGTATTGACGACAAACCTGGTTGAGCGACTAATGTGTTTGTGAGAATTGCAGGATAACACAGGTAGTAGTCCAAAGCAGCACTGTGAAGCTGACCACCAGGTTCATATAGATCACCTGGAGTGGGCAGGCCAGTAATCTCAATGACATCAAGAGCTTTGGCTTCATGATGGACATTTCCTGTCATCCACTCAAGGACCCATGTCTTCGGATCCCTGTTGTAGCCACGAATATGAAGGGTGGCATAGAATTGGAGCAGCAGTTCTTCATTCCAGTGCTCCTTGTCAGTGATGAACTGCAATAAGCCAGACTCTCTGAAGCAATCCAGCGCTTCTTCCAAACAGGGCAAGCCAGTTATGGATTCAGTGTCAAGACACATATGTGGGAACATGCGACCTTGATTGTATAAAATGCATGAGTAATAGCTGCGCTGCTGATAGCTCCAGAACCGATCAGATGAAATCTTTGGCCTTGAGTAGGGGTTCTTGTCGCTATCAAAGAAGGTGTTATGTGCAATGAAGCCATTGACATTGAATGATCGTGGTGCAGATGCAGTACCTAGAAACCTTGGTAGCCTAGGCTTAGGCTTCTGAACCTTAGGCATGTGCTCCACATGATAGTCGAACTGAGGTCCTGGAGCAGGCGGAGGAACCAGAATTGGCAATTTGACAGTGATTAGCTTGCCATAGTTGTATGCTTGCTCGATAGTATGTGGCCTCGGAGGCGGTACATGAGCAGTGGCATTGACTTCAGGCTGCACATTCGTTGTAGGAGGAACAGTGGCTTCAAGCATAGTGTTCATTGTAGGCGCCACATTGTCTTCAGCCATGACAAAGTCATTGGCTTCAGTGGTGTTATTGGTGGCAGCCTCAGGATTCTTAACCTCCACTTGAGGAGCTGGAGGGTCGGGCACAGATACGTTCTCCTCGAGAACAACTTCTTCAGTGGTAGGGGGAGTAGCGACACACTCTTCTTCTTGTCTTTCTTGGTGATGTAGCGGATTGTCTTCAACAACATTAGCTTTCAGACATGGGACCGTCACTGAAGGATTGTCATCAGGGAACACTTGGCGTGCCACTGAGCTGTACAAGTTTGAGTCTTCTTCTGTGATGGTAGTCATGGAGACGGATGGCCTCTGGCCTTTGCGAAGCCGTTGGAACACGGGAAGTGCTTTTGGTGACGATGTGGTCTCCATGTTGTTGTCATCATTTGAAATGGGGCTGATGACTGGCACTAGTGAAGGACGGGTGTACTTGGTGAGTCTTGATTTGGGGTTGCTGGTTGGGGGCGTTCAGCCCATGAGGCATCTTGAGAGATTGGCGTCAAAGGATGACCAATACTGATGAGCTCGCTGTTCGTGAGAATAGGCGATGATACCGTAGGGCGCTGGATCTGAGGAAGAACTACATCATCTTCTACATTGTCTTGGGAACCAATGTCTTCAGTCACGATGGGGTCAACGACTGGAACTTCTTGAGCTTCAGGAGCCTCTGTGGAAGCAGGCTCATGAACGATCAGCTGACGCTCTTGATTTTCAGTAGCAGGATGGGCAAAAGCAATGGGTTCAACAACAAGGGGCTCTGTGGGAGCAGCCCGATCTCTCTTCTTGGTTTTTCTCTTCTTGGGGGCGGTGCATCATCAGTGGTGCTCTTGGTTTTCCGCTTCCTGGCTTCGGCTTCAGCTTCCTTGGTTTTCTTACATTGAAACCCGAAGGGGCCTTAGGCTTCGAGCCTCGCATGCTGGCTGGGAAGACAATTTGAGGTTCTTCGTGGCTTGAAGCTTCATTTGGGGCCTCAGTTGTCTTCTTCTTTTTCTTGGCAGCCATCGAGGGGTCAATGCCAGGACGCCCAAGTGCCTTGCGCTTCTCAGCTTCGTTGTAAGCTTGAACGTACTTTGCAGCTAGAGTTTTCATTCGCTCTCTTGAGCCTTTGGCTTCTCTCATTTCTTGCGAAACGACTCCTTGAGGTCATTCGGCATCAGCTTGAATTTCTGAACATCAGCCACACTAAGCTTGGCTACATGCTTCTTGAATTGCTCTTTCTCAAAGTCTATCTTGTTCTTCAATTCAACAATTCGCTGAGCCAGAGCCAGCTCAGGAGCAATGGCTCCTTGACAGGAGACGCTGATGCCAATAGGGAGTTGAAGATTATCAAAGATGATATCTTGATTGTCGAACCATTCATCAATGAGATTGTGCAAGATGTTCACATCGAAGAGGGGCATATCATTGAAGATCTCTGCCTCTTGCTTGCTCTTGATCAACTGCTCGAGAGCATCATTGCCAAATTCTTCATCTGAAGACAAATCAATGGCTTCAGATTCGTTCCTTAGAACGCAAGGTGTGTCGATGCTTGACTGTGTCGCTGAACAGGTTTCTTCTGTGGCTTCTCACGCTTTTTGGAGATGCGAGAGAGATCTTCAGAGTTGTTATTGGGAGCTGGAGGGGCAGTTTCCAATGGCTTCACTCACGAAGTTTTTGGAGCAGCAGATGACTTTGAAGCTTTAGCCTTCTTTTGCTTCTGCAGCTTTGGAGTAGGAGCTAGAGCTTCATTAGTGTTAGCACCATCATTAGAATGATCCACTTTGGCACCTTGGACAACAATGTGAGTGATGAGGCCAACAAAGTTGTAGAAGGGGCCGATCCTATTCTCATTGGCTTCACGGGTGCCATCGTCTCAAGGTGAAGAAGGACCAGGGTTGAAGTCAAGCCCTAGAGCCTTCTTGTTCTTCGCAGCTGAGTCTTTGGCGAACTAGTAGTTGCGCTTGAACAGATGGTCCTCACGGCACCACAGCAGAGAAGAAGGATCAACGTTCTCTGGCTGCGGTCCGCGAATCATGCATAGATAGAATTCTCGTTGGATGGCTTCAGGAAGGGACTGGGCTTGAATATTTTTGTATACAATATCTCCCCAGGGTCCCTTGATGGCATTCTTCTCTGCATATTCTTCAGTGATGAAGCAGTATTTGAACCATTCTTCTTCCCAATATCTTCGAATCCATTGGATTCGATTCTTGCGGCCCGTATAGGTTTCCTCTGGATCTGTTTTGTACAGCTCGTGCAAATCTGGAGGCAAATCCTTGGAAGTGTTCCCACGGCGCTGTCTGCCACCCTTCCTTGCAGACTTCTCTGTTGCCATGAGGTTCAGTCTGAATGGCTTCAACACTGTCAAAGGCTTCCGTCTGCTGGTCAGACAGGAACTGGCTTCGGGAGACTTGATGTGATGCTGTAAGAATTCTGCAAACGAATGCAGACTATGAGAACCAAGGGATTCTCCCATGGACATGTACCTATGACAGCATTAGAGGTGCGAGGGAAGGGGAAGAGCTCATATGCATTCTCATAAGATTTTGAAGATAAATCAGTTTGAAGACATTGACCTCACAACGCGAAGACATTCACTTATTTGATGAGAGTTGGTTCGATTTGTACAAATCCAAGAATAAGTACAAGTGAGGAATCGAACTTGTAAAGAAGCATAAGTGAATGGACTAGGCATAGTATGAGATGCAGAAAGAGATAGATTCAACTTGGGGATCTAGAAACCACTTTTGGTAAGGCAGGATCAATCTATCAGATCGAAAAGACGGTAAAAAGTGAATTTTAATTACCACGCGAAGAACTGCTAGACGGAGCGAAGTTGGAGGCCGAGCAGTTCGATCTTCCGTCCCCTAACATGGCGACGGAGGACACCTACGGCGACGGCAGAGAGGATGAGGTCCGCGTCCGGCGTGAGGACGGCGTTGGAGAAGTCACAGCAGCTAAGCGCTTCGTCGCCGGCGTCGTTGAGAGCTAGCAGAGGTGCTAGGGTTTGCGAGAGGTGGCGAGGTGGAAGAAGAATTTTTGACCGAGATGTGATGGGTATTTATAAGGAAGGAGACGTCACAACGCAATTACGCAGGTGCCCCTGGCGGTTCACATCTGAAGGACACGTGGCACACATGCAACACATTGAGAGTTGTTCCATGTTCCCACGCTCGCCTGGATTGTCGGGGTGGTCGTTCCGCATTCTCCGGGTTTCAGGCAAAAGGATATAGCATTAAAAACAGATTTAAAGTTTGTCTTTGTATCTTCTGCTAACAAGGACGTAGAGAAGACATTCGACAGTTTCATCAGAATGCATATGATTTGGATAGATAGAGCTTGAGGTAGGAAGCATAGAGAGGTTAGGGTCCGATCACATTCACTTAGTTCAAAAGATTCAAGCAAGAATACATAGCTATAAGTGAACGATGTAGAGGACATAACACAGTATATGTATATAACAGACTCAAGACCAAATTAACATGGTGCAGTTAATCATGAATTCAAATCAATGTTGAAGACAAATCAACTATGAAGACTTTGCAAATATAACGCTAAGAAAAACACTTCAAACAAGAGTTTGGTGGTGGCATTACCCACCGTATAGGAAGCATTAGACCCAAACACGGCGCACAATTATCGTGGCACTCCAAATTAATTTCCGCATTAATGTATTCACACTTAGAGTGTATGTCTTCATTGATTGAAGATATACATTACTTTGTGTGTTGCACATCTGAGTCATCAAAATGCATAAGTGTTAGGATGTGTGTCCATTCACAGGACATTTGAGGATTCCAAGCTATTTAGCTCACACCGCAACTTGCAAAACCTTTTCTCATCCAAGGGCTTTGTGAAGATATCAGCCAACTGTTCTTCTGTCTTGACGTGAATGATATCAAAATCTTCCTTCATAACATGATCTCTGAGAAAGTGATGACGAATTTCAATGTGCTTTGTCTTCGAGTGCTGAACTAGGTTGTTGGCAATCTTGATGGCACTCTCATTGTCGCAATAGAGAGGCACATTCTTCAGATGGATACCATAGTCTTTGAGAGTTTGCTTCATCCAGAGAAGCTAAGCACGAGGATCCAAAGACAATGTATTTAGATTCAGCAGAGAGAGAGATACAGTTCTTCTTCTTTGAAGACCAACAGACAAGAGATCGTCCCGAAAGTGACATGCTTTGATGTGGACTTGCAATCAACCTTGTCACCAGCATAATCAGCATCTGAAAATCCAACTAGATCAAACTCTGAGCCCTTTGGATACCATAATCCTAGTGTTGGGGTGTAAGCCAAATATTGAAGAATTCGCTTCACAGCTAAGTGATGCGATTCCTTTGGTGCCGCTTGGAATCGGGCACACATGCAAACACTAAGCATTTATTCTGGCCTAGATGCACATAAGTAAAGCAAAGAACCAATCATGGAACGATATACCTTTTGATCGAACTCTTTACCATTGTCGTTGGGACCCAGATGACTTTTGGTTGCCATTGGCGTCGTGTATCCTTTGCAGTCTTGCATTCCAAACTTCTTCAGGCAATCTTTGAGGTATTTTTCTTGAGATATGAATATGTTGTTGCGTTGTTGACGGATTTGGAGACCCAGAAAGAACTTCAGCTCGCCCATCATACCAAGCACGAGGGGCTTGTTTGAGGCCATACAGTGCCTTGTTGAGCATGTATACCATATCAGGATGTTTTGGATCTTCAAAGCCTGGAGGTTGTGCGACATATACTTCTTCTTCTATCCTTCCATTGAGAAAAGCACTTTTCACATCCATTTGATACAGAAGAATGCTGTGATGATTTGCATAGGCTAGCAGTATGCGAATGGCTTCAAGTCTTGCCACCGGAGCAAATGTTTCATCGAAGTCAATTCCTTCCACTTGAGTGTAACCTTGCGCAACGAGACGAGCCTTGTTTCTGACAACTTAACCATGCTCATCTTTCTTGTTGCTATATATCCATTGGGTGCCAATGATATTGTGCTTTCGAGGATCAGGACGCTTGACCAATTCCCACACATTATTCAACTCGAACTGTTGAAGCTCTTCTTGCATAGCTTGAATCCATTCAGGTTCCATGAAGGCTTCATCAACTTTCTTGGGTTCAGAGATTGAGACAAATGCAAAATGCCCAGAGAAGTTGGTTAGCTGTGATGCTCTTTGAGTTGCTTTTGAACGAGTGAGTGGACTAGGTGCATTCAAGCTGTCAAATATCTTCTCAATCTGAACTTCATTTGCAACACGAGGATGAGCAGGACGAAGATTTTGCTCTTGCTGATCAATGTCATCATTTGGGGAATTGTCTTCAGACTGAGCATTGTCTTCAGGTTAATTAGGTGCAGAAATGACAAGCTCCTCTTCAGATTGATTCTCAGAGGGTATGATATCTCCAATTCCCATCTGCTTGATAGATTCACTTGGAGGTACTTCATCTAGCACATTTGGCAGGTGCTCTCGTTGCGAGCCATTAGTTTCATCGAACCGCACATTCACAGTTTCAACCACTTTATAGTGAAAGAGGTTGAAGACTCTATAGAAGTGCGAATCCTTTCCATATCCGAGCATAAAACCTTCATGTGCTTTCGGTGCAAATTTTGAAGTGTGATGTGGATCCTTGATCCAGCACCTAGCACCAAATACTCTGAAGTAGCTTACATTTGGCTTCTTACCAGTTAGGAGCTCATAGGATGTTTTCTTCAGAAGCTTGTGAAGATAAACGCGGTTGATGATGTGGCAAGAAGTGTCAATGGCTTTAGGCCAGAACTTCCGTGGAGTCTTGTACTCACCAAGCATCGTTCGGGCCATCTCAATGGGAGTTTTGTTCTTGCGCTCGGCGATGCCATTCTGCTGAGGTGTATAAGGAGTAGAGAACTCATGTGTGATGCCAAGTGTATCCAGATAGAGGTCGAGGCGAGTGTTCTTGAACTCAGTGCCGTTGTCGCTTCTGATATGCTTGATCTTGACGCCATAGTTCGTCATCGCACGATTGGCAAAGCGTCTGAAAACATCCTGCACTTCAGTCTTGCAGAGGATTATATGTACCCAAGTATATCTAGAGTAATCATCAACAATTACGAAGCCATAGAGGCAAGCAGTAGCATTGAGAGTAGAGTAGTGAGTAGGGTCGAATAGTTCCATGTGAAGGAGCTCAAAGGGTTGAGATGTAGTCATGATTGTCTTCGAGGGATGCTTGGACCTAGTCATCTTTCTAGCTTCGCATGCGCCACACAGATGGTCCTTCTTGAACTTGACGCCTTCGAAGCCCACGACATGCTTCTTCTTTGCGAGAGCGTGCAAGTTCTTCATGCCAGCATGCCCTAGCCTTCGATGACAGAGCCAGCATTCTGAAGCCTTTGCTAGAAGACATACGGCCATCTATGGTCCTGCTGAGAAATCTACCATATATAGATCGTCTTTTCGATACCCTTCAAAGACTAGAGACTTGTCAGATTCCATTAGTACAAGGCATCGATATTTTCCAAATAGCACAATCATGTTTAAGTCACAAAGCATTGAGACAAACATTAAGTTGAAACCAAGGGATTCAACAAGGATCACTTTATCCATGTTTTGATCCTTTGAGATTGCAACTCTACCTAGACCCAATACCTTGCTTTTACCAGTGTCAGCAAATGTCCATGAGAAGACTTCGATCACCAGTCATATGATTAGTGCATCCGCTATCCATAATCCATTCTGAAACACGAGGTGTCGTAGCCTACAACGAAGTTAGGGGGATAGGCTTCACCAAGAGTATTGTGAAGCATAAACATTTGACGAGCAAGAGGATTATCAAAGCTCAGATCAAGATTAGGACTGATAGGATGTTTGGCAAACGATTCAGGAACAAAATACATAGTAAGACCATTTGGGCATTTGATCTTGCGCCTACAAGATGTTTTAGGTCTGACAATAGCATCAGACACTTTGATTTTCGGTGGAGACCATTCCTGCAAAAGAAAGTTAATTCTTCTTAACAACCCACATCTTCGGGGTGGCTTAGAAGCAATGAGTCTAAGTGCAGCATCGAGAACTTGACTTTGGAGCCCTAGCAAATAGCCTTGCAGGAGAAGAACGATACTCATATGAATAAGCAGAAAAGTTCTTAGTTCTATGAACATAGCGGTTTGAAGACACGCGCTCATATTCATAAGTCTGAGTATGGTTTCCCTGCAAAACATTGGCGTTAGGGTGACTCAGGTGAGTCCTTTGTCTGTATGAATCTGTTGGGTCATATGAAGCCTTTGGTCTGGGATTTTTCTTCTTCCCAGGTGGTGTCATGATGACATTCACAGGAAGATTCTCAAGACAACTTTTGGGAACCCAAATCTTCTTCATAGGTGGCCCGTTCCTGCAGTTAGTACCAATATACCTGGCAAACACTTCACCATTCTGATTCTTAAACAATTTGTAGTTTGCATCAAATGATTCATCAATGATAATAGGGTTAGCACAGGTGAAGCCAGATAAGGTGGATGGATCCACTGAAGGTCCCTTTGCAGCAACCCATGTGGTTTTGGGGTACTGCTCAGGCTTCCAGTAGGAGCCATCAACATTCATTTTCCTCTCGAACCCAACACCCTCTTTCCTAGGGTTTCGGTTCAGAATCTGCTTTTTGAGGACATCGCACGATTGTACGATGCCCTTTGAGACTTTTATACATCCTGCTTCAAGCAATGTCTTCAACCTAGCATTTTCATCGACAATAGTAGTGGTATCCTCTGCAGAGGGGTTAGTTACCACATCTGATTGAAGATATTGCAACAGCAGATAGAACATTCGACAATGTAAGTAGCGTTATCACGCTCAAGGCATTTTAGACAAGGTGGTTCAAATCCTTCCTGAGTGGAACTGATCTGTTGAGCGCGAAGTGACTCATTCTCTTTTTGAAGATCTTCATGAGCCGCTCTCAATTTCTCAAGCTCTTGCTTCCTTTGAAGATAATCCTAGGAGAGCATTTCGTGAGTGGTTGTGAGCGTTCCATGACGACTTCAAGTTCCTGGTACTTAGCATGAAGATTTTTAATGTCTTCAACTAAGTAATTTCCGCGTCCAGCAGGTCATCGCTTTTGTCTAACAGTTTTTGAGTATGTTCCATAGCTTTCTGTTGTTCAGTTGCAATTTTAGCAAGTGTTTTGTAGCTGGGTTTGGATTTACAATCAGAGTCATCTTCACTGGATGTTTGAAAGTAAGCGCCGCATGATTTTACCTTGGCACCACGTGCCATGAAACAGTAGGTGGGAGGCGAGTCGTCCTCGTCATTATCATCAGTGTTGGTGACGGAGCCATTGTCTTCGGTGTTGAAGATGGACTTGGCGAGGTAGGCGAAGCTAGGGCGGACTCGCAACACCCGAGTCGACTCCCCTCAGACTCCACCTCCGCCTCCTCTGAACCAGACTCCTCTTCTGAAACCATCTCCTTGCCATCAAAAGCACGGGCCTTGCTAGATGAGCTCTTCTTGTGTGATGAAGATCTGGAAGAAGACTTGGAAGAAGACTTTAGGATTTCTTCTTCTTCTTTTAATCAGAATCATATTCTTTGCTCTTCTTCTTCTTCTTCTCATTGTCCCACTTTGGACACTCAGAGATGTAGTGACCAGGTTTCTTGCATTTGTGACAGGTTCTCTTCTTGTGACCATAGGTAGAAGCTTCATCATTTCTTGAGCTGGATCGTGAAGACTTTCTGAAGCCTTTCTTTTTGGTGAATTTCTGGAACTTCTTCACAAGCATAGGAAGATCCTTTCCAATGTCTTCAGGATCACCAGAACTGCAGTCAGATTCTTCTTCAGATGAGGAAGCAGCAGCCTTTGCCTTCAAAGCTCGAGTTCGGCCATAGTTGGGGCCATAGATATCTCGTTTCTCAGATAGCTGGTACTCATGTGTGTTGAGCCTCTCAAGTATGTCATACGGATCGAGAGTCTTGAAATCAGGGCATTCTTGTATCATCAGGGCTAAGGTGTCAAATGAGCTGTCAAGAGATCTCAGTAGTGTCTTCACTATCACATGCTTCGTGATCTCAGTAGCGCCGAGTGCTTGGAGCTCATTTGTAATATCAGTGAGGCGATCAAATGTGAGCTAGACATTCTCGTTGTCGTGTCTCTTGAAGCGGTTGAAGAGGTTGCGGAGAGTACTGATACGTTGATCTCGCTAGGTTGAGAGGCCTTCATTGACCTTGGATAGCCAGTCCCAGACTAGCTTCGACGTTTGCAGAGCACTCACACGGCCATACTGTCCTTTAGTAAGGTGACCACAGATTATGTTCTTGGCAGTAGAGTCCAGTTGAATGAACTTCTTGACATCAGCAGGGGTGACTCCTTCACCAGTCTTGGGAATGCCGTTCTTGACGACAAACCATAGAACGACATCAATGGCTTCAAGATGCATGCGCATCCTATTCTTCCAGTAGGGATATTCAGTGCCAGCAAAGATGGGGCACGCAGCGGAGACTTTGATTATGCCTGCAGTTGACATAGCTAAACTCCAGGTGGTTAAACCGAATCACACAGAACAAGGGAGCACCTTGCTCTGATACCAATTCAAAGGGCTAGTTATCGACTAGAGGGGGGTGAATAGGTGATTTTTATGAAAGTCTTCAAAACATGGGAGTTTCGAAGACAGAAAATATAAACAACACTATTCTAAAGCAGCGGAAAGTAGACTACACTAGACAAGCCATAGTCAAGTATTCAATGGAGTGAAAGCATGAAGACTAAAAGCAGCTAGGTAGTAAAGATCAGGATGGAAGATAGTATGAAGCCAATCAGAACAGATAGTCACACAGTGAAGTCAAACAGATAATACAAGCATGCAATGACTTCACGAAGACAAACTGTAAGTAAAGAGGAGTAAGAGATAGAACCAGTGGCTTCAGAAGGACAGGGATTTGTTCGACCATTTCCAGTTGCTGTGACAACTGTAGTTCTGGTTAGGGAGGCTAAGATTCAACTCAGAAGACCTCGTCTTCACCTTATTCCCCTTGAGCTAAGGACACACAGTCCTCGTCCAATTTCTCTGGTAAGTCTTCAAGGTAGACTTCCGAACCTTCACAGACTTCGTTCACCGGCAATCCACAATGGCTCTTGGATGCTCAGAACGCGATGCCTAACCGGCTGGAAGATCCACAGTCCTCAAGTGTAACAAGTCTTCAGATCACACGGACAGAAGGACTTCAGTGATGCCAAACACTCTTAGGGCTCTGGGTGGTTTGGGCTTTGTCCTTGCAAGGATTCTCTCTCAAAAGCTTCGGCAGTGGGTTGCTCTCAAACGACAAAAGTCGTGTACTAACTCTGAGCAGCCACCAATTTATGGTGTATGGGGTGGGCTATTTATAGCCACTGGGCAACCCGACCGGATTTGTCCGAAATGACCCTGGGTCACTAAGGAACTGACACGTGTCGCAACGGTCAGATTTCAAACACACGCGGCAGCTTGACTTGGGCTACAAGTAAAGCTGACTTATCCGACACAGGATAAGATTTGCTCTCATTGTCTTCGCTCGAAGACATAGGATATGGTTTGAGCATCACTTCAGTCACTCTGACTTTGTTCACTTGGACCCCACTTAACAGTGCGGTGGTTCCTATGACTCAACAAAGAAGAAAAGGAAACAACTAAGTCTCCGCGCTCCATAGTCTTCACTCAATGTCTTCTCGTGTCGTAGTCTTCAATGTGAATATCTTCACAGACCACCATTGTCTTCAATGTCTTCACACATTTTTAGGGGTCATCTCCGGTAGGTAAACCGAATCAAGGAGGGACAACTACCTGTGTTATCCTGCAATTCTCACAAACACATTAGTCCCTCAACCAGGTTATTCATCAATACTCCAAAACCAGCTAGGAGTGGCACTAGATGCACTTACAGGGGTAGGTAACGGAGGCGCTTGGTGTGGGAGAGAGTCAAAGCGAGGGCCCGACCTTATTGAATTGGCGGAGGAGGACGGTGGTCGCTCGTTGAGGGGGCGGCTCCCCTTCTTGGCCCGCCTATAAAACGAGGGATGAGGGAGAGGGTGGAGCCATCCATCTTTGCATCCTCTCTCCTCTGTCTTTTGCCTCCTGCTGGTTATGTCGAAGAGAAGAGGCTGGGGCCATGCCCCGGGTTCTAGCCTGGGTTTGGTACCGCCAAGTGTTGGTGTTTGGGGAGTGAGTCTGGTCCATGCTTGGAGAAGACACCGCGGACAAGCTGCCCATGACGTGGGGGATAGCGAGCTCCCCCATTGTGGGGATATGCTTGCTCCTTCCGCCATGGTTAGTGTGGCATTCAGCCCCGGGCTGTTGCCGCTTGCTGATTTGGGGACCGAGCTCTTGGCGTCTCGATGCTCGCCTGGGAGGCAGGGCTGGGGATCGTTGGTAATCCTAGCACTGCTCCTCCCAGAGTCCTTGGGGCCGATGCTGATGAATGGCGCACCTTCCTGCCTGCCAAGGTGGGGAGCGGCGCGCCCCGAGCCCCCTGGCCATCTTGGTTGTTCGCCGTCTCTCAGGGGAAGGTGCCAGACTGCGAGGTCTACGTTCCCCTGGGATGGTGTTGATGAGGATGAAGCCAAGGAAGACGGAGAAGGCGGGAGGCAGGTCGTCCAGTCGGAGTACGATAGCACCGACGCGTTCGTCTCATACTGGCGACCTACCACCTCGTCTTTCTGTCTTTCCCCTCCATTCCCCTGGCACCGTCATCACTGCTTTATCGGTTGTCAGGGAAAGGGTCGCCCTTCTGGCGCTTCTGCTTCATCCGGTGGTCTTCTATCTAGGCGTTGACGTCCTTCTTGGCCGATGCCTGTGCTGGAGCTTCTGGATAGGTCCTGGAAGCGGTGACCAGGGGATCGCTGAGGTGCTCCCTCTGTCTTCCTCCTTTGCAGCCTTGCCACTCCCTTTCTTGTTGGGCTGTATTTGGCAGGCCCCGACGGGATCGGGGTGGCGATATGTCACCGCGACTCCCGCCCTTTTCTCTTCCCACCGCACTACCTGGCACAAGAGGGAAAGGGAGAGGAGTTTACGGGGCACTTATCTTTTTTTCAATCTTAAACTTGTTAGCACTTGCCAAATTTTAGTTCAAATAATGTAATTCCTCGAGTCCATGTCTGTCTTCTATTAGGTTTGTACTCGTATTATCAGCATATTAATGAAAAATATGAACCTTGTCGGGAAATTGTGCATGTATATGTCAATGTAGAGGTGGAATGCTTCTTTAGTTCAATAAACGAGTCTTCCCGTTGAGGCTATCCTGCCAGTACCCTTTTATTGCTGCCGGAGAACTGAAGCTACCGGGCATAGATAAAGGGACCAGCCCCCCGCCAATCTATTTTCGCCAGAGGACACTACAACCACCCTGGCCGAAGCAACGTTCGAGTCCAGGTATGGGAGCACCAAGTTTCGAAGAGCGGTGAGGTTTTCTCATGCCCAGATTTCAGCTTACAGAACACTTATGGACAAGAGGTAGAACTTATCTGTATGGCTTGTCAAGATCACGATCTTTGGTTCATCTTCCCAACTCCCGGAAGAGGCCAAGCTCACGGCAGGAACCTGCAGCCTCACACAGATGGAAATGATGCAAGATGAGACCCTATCTAGATGCATATGCAAAATGCTCATGAAATGCTTATGCAGTGCTCTTGGAATGCTCATGCATGCATGCAACTTGGTCGAGGGCCACACAACGCTTCGTTTATTTCTCTGCTGCTCAGGGTCTACGCCTGGCTTTGTACAAGGGGTTACATGCGACTGAGGCAAGGCCTGTACAAAAGGGAGGCTGCCGAACAGGACCCGACAACCACGCCTTACGGGTAGAACTTATGGAGATGCTCAATGTTCCATGAGTTTTGCAATTGAATGCCAGCTCCGGTCTCCAGATGGACTGCGCCAGGTCTGGTGACTTGAACTACCCGGTAAGGGCCTTCCCACTTTGGCGTCAACTTGTTTGTACCCTTGGTGGACTAAACACACCTAAGGACAAGTTCTCCTTCCTCAAAACACCGAGCATGAACCCTGTGGCTGTGGTAGCGATACAGGGCTTACTGATAGTGTGTAGCTCGCGTAGCAGCCCGGAGATGATTCTCCTCGAGTAGCACAACGCCATCACGCAGGTGCTGATCTTGCGCTACTTCATCATAGGAAAGCACTCGAGGCGACCCATAAATGAGTTTCATGGTGATAACTACTTCTATCCCATAGACTAGGGAGAAGCATTTTACTGAAGATTACCTCTCAAACTACATGATTGGTGGGCATGCAAAGGTTAAAGTATTTCTACCAGAACACGATGATTATCTAAATGTTTTCATGAAGAACGTGAAGGATGGGCGGTCGACCATCACAAGGGATTGGACTAGAGTCGTGCGTGCCTTCAGCATGGAGGAGGGCACAATTTGGGCATTCTGCTTCACCTTGCTCAGCAACCAGAATGTATTTCACCTCTTTCTTTACCGTCTTTAATAGTACAGGTATACAACTATGGTTCATGATTCTTTATTTGGTTCTTATGTAATTCTTGAACATATGTACCTATGAATCGAATAATGCATTGGTTGTTTGAACCTGATGGATATGAATAAAGCTACAACATACATTCAAATTCAAGTCCAAATCTTGTACAATTTGAAATAGCAGCAATTAAATTACGGTGAAATTACGCCTTCCAGGTCATTACGGCACACATGGTTGGTAAAACTCAAATGTTTGCGATATACACCATAATCCTACACGGTTCACAAAGAGGAAATGTGTGCAAGCATGCACACAGTTGCCATTTCCAAAGCATGTGTGATGTCAGACAATATCACAAATGGTGCGGGTAAACTAAATGTTTGTGTTGGTTGCTTTATCGTACATGATTCGCAACCATGAACTGTTTCTGATGAAGTATGCATCGTAAACGTTGCACCACAGAATAGCATGTGCGATAGTTGTCCTGTACGACGACGTTTCGAAGGTCCCACATTTCGTAATCATGTCCGACACTCGTACGACGATTAGCTAATCTTCTTAATTAGTTATCGCATACGGTTTGGGAAAAGGGAATGTGTGTGATTGTATGCTTATCATACACGTTCTATAATAGTGAACTGTTTGTGATGGGTCGTGCATTGTAACCACAGCACCACAGAATACCGACTGCGATGGCAATGCGAGCACAAACGAGTAGGAGTACTGTACATGGATCTTGGCTCCCTATTCCCGACGATTTCTGGGTTGTGTGGGAAGGACCCCCTATCGCCAACACTCACTTGGTGATGGTTCCAAATGTCGTCGCGGAAAGGGGTTGAAAACCGTTTGTATAGCACCGACGCGTACCAGTGTGCCATTATCCATCCAACCAGTTAACAAAGGCACAAGCCTCATATCCCTGCCAATGTTAAATAGTATTCAGGATGAGCGCTGGCATTAACTCAAGTAAACTGATGAACTTGGCACTAACCTCGAAGGAGCAACTGAGAAACCGCCTGCCAATGTCTAATCCCTCCGTGCATACACGTCGAGCGAGAGTGCGCCCGTGCACACAACTCAGCTTTTGGTACTTCTCGGTGGTGTAAAAATCAGAGTCGAACTCGTTTTGCGGGAGTCTGGACTCATGCACCGGATCCGGCAGCAGATCGCTTTCCTGGGGGGCGGGGGGGGTCATTCAGGATGGATTCAGCAAGGAGCTACTTTGGACATGCTAAAAAAGATCAGGATAGATTGGAACCTGACAGGATGATTTGGATCCGTAGTACACCTACCCTCTAATTAACTTAGGCAAGTGCTCGGCAGCGACCGCCCTCGTGGCGGCGATACGAGCAGGAGCAACCGCACCGAAACGATCAGCACCACTTGTCCGCATTCCCCCAATTTTAGCGCCCCACGAGGGAATTTTGAGGCTATGTAGGGATTTGGGGAAATGGGGAAACTGAGGATAAGCTAATGGTCGGGAACTACTTATGGAACTATATGTTGTATACGTCACACTATTTATACATGTCGTTTGTGGTAGGTATTACAACATCACACACGATTTCCGCACCAAACCGTGTGAGAAGACAACGTCGGTGACCGTATGTGATGTACTACCCTGTACATGTAATTGAGTTGCAGTGATACCGTGTAAACAGCCTCTCTGCGAATACCCGTGAAAAAATAAAACAGCTGCTCTGCATATAGATATGGCGGCGGCGGCCTAGGCAGTGGCTACCGGAGAAGAGGCCAATCCTCGGTCAGTGGGCGATGGCGGCGTCTTAGGAGGTCAATCCTCGTTCCGCGGCGGGAGATAGGAGGAGCTCATTCATCGTGGTCGGTGGCGGCGTGATTTGAGCACATCCATCGTGGTCGATGGCGGGATAGTGGAGGTCGAACTTTATGTGACACCCGCACTAAGCTTTGCTCCCCGACCCTGCTGTCTCAGCGTGCCGCCGCATCGTGCTTCTCTGTCTGCTGGGTGGAGGTCACCGCGCGGCTAATTAATTAAGGTATTCTTTTTTTGAGTGGCTTAATTTAGGTATTCAATTCCTAAGGGTAGTGTTGTACTTGTACAATGCGTGTAAATTGACAGGCCATTAATTTTTGTCATTGCACGTCTGGATAACAATATGGAGCGCCCTCAGTTATTATGAAAAAAAAACCTTGTGATTTATGCAGGCATCTTTGGGCAACAGTTAATCCGTGTATTAATGTTGTTGTTTTGTTTTTAATTACCAGTCGTGTGGTGCACATGGAATGATCTCAATGGATGAAGAATCGGACAACCGTAGATTTTATCAGTGGCATGACAGAGTTCATGAATTTAGCTGACAGTACAAACAGGAGAATTGGCGATGCGGATTACATCATGTGTCCATGTACTGATTGTGCCAATATAGAGTCACATGAAGTTGCAGATGTCCAGTGGCACTTAGTCTCCCGGAGATTCATGGATGGATATAAACATTGGACGAGACACGGTGAAGAGGAGGTCATGGATGAAGATACCCAGGGTTGTGAGATGCCAAACCCCGACCAGTGTTGCATGGATGTTGAATCTAATAGGGGCAGAGGCGTCAAACTACCAATGGAACACCGGAAAGCCGAAACGCCCACTTGAAAACAAAGACGTCGACGCAGATGACGACAATCTTGATATGGCAGATTTTGCTGCTATGATTGCATATTTCGAGGGCCCAAAAAAGGATATGATTGGGTACAAGGATCTGCCAGCCATTGATGCGGACTCCAAGAAATAATTGTATCTAGGTTGCAAAAAGAAATATTCCAAGTTGAGTGCCACCCTGGCGCATCTCAGATTTAAAGAAGCAAACAGTCTATCAAATAAGGGCTTCACAGATATGTTAGGTCTTTTCAAAGAAATTCATCCGGAAGATAATGTGCTCCCCACTGTCTTTTCAAAGAGATGTTTTTTCCATCGTCATTCTTTGATGTCGTGGTCCATCTCACTGTGCACCTTGTCGATGAGATAAAGTATTGTGGTCCTGCATTTCTTTGCAACATGTATCCCTTCGAGCGGTTCATGGGAATACTGAAGCGCTTTTGTCAGAACGGAAACCATCCAGAGCCAAGCATCCTACAAGGTTATACCGCGGAGGAGATGGTTGAGTTTTGCACCAAATAAATGAAACAAAGACCTATAGGTTTGCCCCTTTCTCGCCATGAGGGAAGGCTGAAAGGTAAGCCGGTCCTTGCTGGCATGCAAATGGCTCCACTCGGAGAATTGGCAAAGAAAGCCCATTTGACGGTACTGCTTAAGAGCCCAGTGCTCAGTGCTTATGCCGAAAAACACTTGGTGGAGATACGGCAAAGCTTCTTACCAATGTGCCTTCATCAGATGTGGAGATGAAGGAGCACACTAAGAACTATGTCGAATGGCTGAAGAATCGTTTGGCACAAGGATCCATCGATGACATTGCTACGTGGTTGGCACAAAATCTATCACCTACGATGTTGACGTACCAAGCATATGACATAAATGGATACACGTTCTACACTGAGGAATGTGATGGGAAGACCTCATATCAGAACAGCTCTATTCGAATAGAATGCATGACTGTAGATGAAGCTGGTAAAAGGGTATACTATGGAACCATCAAAGAGATTTGGGAGCTTGACTATGTGAAAGTTAAGGTGGCATTATTCAGGTGCGCATGGATCCCTCTTGGTCATGTAAAGGTTGATGATTATTGGAATACCTATGTTAACAGGACAACGATGGCATATCACGCGGACCCGTTCATTCTTGCCAGTGATGCTACCCATATTTTCTTTGTGGAAGACCCCTTGCATAAGAACTGCCATGTAATGATGCATGGGAAGAAGAGGGTACTGGGTGTCGAGGATGTTTCCTATGAGGACGAGTACGATGAATTTTCTGAGTTGCCAGCCAAGGGATCATGCACACGTGTAACAAAGCAGCGTAAAATCATCAGGAAACCCAAGTTCATTCGGGGTCAACTAATGATCCCAGTTCCTCCATGTACATGGGAATTAAGCCGTAAGACTAGTCTTTATGCCTACCCTGCAAGTTAATTCGTTCAATTTAGAACTGTTGCGTATACTAAATTTGTGAGTTATGCCTGGTTTTTTGTTGATGTAAGAACCGTTAATATGTTGACCTTGATATCCTGTCAGCTTAGGCAATGAATATGAACTATTTTTTGTTATTATTATTATTATTATTATTATTATTATTATTATTATTATTATCATTATTATTATTATTATTATATCATAGAGGTAGCACACTCAATTGATCTCACTATAGTATGTGTTAACAAAAATATGCAATCTGGTTTGCGAATAGCACACGGTTCGTTGATGAAAGAAGTGTGCCGACCAAACCCCGTCCGTGATCTGAGTCGTGCTTTCTGATTGGCCAGAACCCAAACCCCACGGATCATACGTCTGCATCGTTGGATGCTCCCAGATCGAACGGTGATCCTCATCCCTTTCGACAGCACATGCCGTTCCAGTTCTAATTTTATTTTTATGCACAAAATGCATGTTAAACTCAAAAAATGTCTTAAAAATATAGCTAACTATACCTGAAATGCGCCAGAAAATCAAACCCATGGTATAATGGTGATTGCATAACGTGGAGATTTTCTTGAGGCCAAACGATGAAGTCACCGGCCATTGGAGTTTGAATTGACAAGTCTCCTTTTGGTAACCGTCATGTGAGATGCTCCGGTTTGGAAGGAGCGATCATCAAAACTCGTGCCAAACTTTACCAATTTTTTCCACGGGGTCGTGACAGCACGCCACGGGCACACATCGATTTGGATGATGTCCGGACTCCATCTGAATTTCCTGTAATTAGAATACCAACTAGGCCTACGCCAGTGGCCGCACCTCGCGGCTGAAATGTTTGGAACTTCTCCCAGCTTCTCGGACAAACGGATGAAAACTCGTAAAGCGACGCACAAATGATTTGTACACCTTCTTTGCTAAGGGTGGCCATAGTGGGGGTATCATAGCCGGTATCATGCACTCGGGAATAGCAAATATGATGATGTGGCAAATAATTAAATAAGGGAGAGTGGGTTAGAGTAACATAGGTAGATACTGTAACATAATAAATGCTATACTACTTTGTGTCATGCATGGCCATAAATACGGTCATCTATGATACTACTCTATGATACTATGCACTATGAAGGTACGTACGTAGTATCATACACTAGTATCATATGCATGATACTATAATATATGATACTCCCTACTATAAGGCTTGCCATAGTGGTGGTATCATAGCCGATATCATGCACTCGGAAATAGCAAGTATGCAGATGTGGCAAAGAATTCAAGAAGATAGAGAGGGTTAGTGTAACATATAGGTAGATACCGTATCATGTTAAATGTGATACTAATTTGTGTCATGCATGGCCATAAATATGATCATCTATGATACTACTCTATTATACTATGCACTATAATTAAAGGTAGTATCATACACTAGTATCATACATATGCATGGTACTAGTATATGATACTCTCCACTATGAGTAGCCTAAGTATGGCCTAACTAAAACACACACATGTAGTTGTAGTAGAGTTTTGACTTTATATGCACTAAAATGCAAGGTAGGTGCAAAGAATGACTTAAACATAGCAGACGAGACCTGAGATGGTCCGAAAAATCAAACCAAGGGTATATCCGTGATTGTTTACCATGAATAGTTTTTGGAGGCGGAACGGTGTAGTAACTAACGAGTTGGAGTCGAAGTGCCGCGTCTCCTCTTGGAAACTATGATCCTTCTTGTGGGATGCTCCGGTATGGAAGGTGCGAGCACCAAAACTTGTGCCAGACTTTACCAAATTTTTCCATGCGATCGTGAGAGCACGCCACAGTGACATAGTGATTTTTGTTATTTTCCGGACTCTATATGCATTTCCTAAAATTAAAATACCAACAAGGCCTACGCCTCTGGCCGCACTATGCAGCCAAACTATTTGAAGTATTTTCCCGTTTCTCGGACAATGAATGAAAACTCGCAAAGCGACACACAAATGATCTTGCTAACACCCACGTGTAGTTGCGACTATATATATACAAACACGATCTCTTTTTTTGCATATTTAAAGTTTGAGATTGCTAGCCGGGCCTTCCGCCTGGTAAAATGTACCGGAAATCAAACCATAGGGTACAATCTTGATTTCTTACCGTGAAAAAAAAGTTGGAGGCGAAACGATGAACTTATGTTTTCATTCAAATGAAAATATGCCGTTAGTTAATGTAAATTTTTTCAGATAGCACATGATTCACTCACGAAAGCCGTGTGTCCACTAAACCGTGGCCGCAGCCCCCCGCCACGCGCGTGATCTGAGTCGGGTGTTCTGATTGGCCAGAACACAGACCCCACGGATCGTACGTCTGCACTATTGGACTCTCCTTGATCGAACGGCGATCGTCATCCCTTTCGACAACACATCCAGTTACGGTTGTGATTTTATTTATATCCACAAATTGCACGTTAAATTCAAAAAATGTCTTCAATACAACAAACGATACCTGAAATGCATTAGAAAATCAAACCCGTGGTATAATGGTGATTGCGTACCGTGGAAATTTTTATGAAGCCAAACGATGAAGTCGCCGACCACTAGAGTTTGAATTGGCACGTCTCCTTTTGGAAACAATGTTACTTCATGTGAGATGCTCCGGTTTGGAAGGAGCAATCATCAAAACTTGTGCCAAACTTTACCAAATTTTTTCCCGGGGTCGTGAGAGCACGCCACGGGCACACACCTATTTTGATGATGTCTGGACTCCATCTGAATTCCTAGTAATTAAAATACCAACTAGGCCTACGTCAGTGGCCGCACCTCGCTGCCAAAATATTTGAAACTTCTCCCTGTTTCTCAGACAATGGATGAAAACTCGTAAAGCGACACACAAATGATTTGTACACCTTCTTTGCTAACTAAGACCCAGATGTAGTTGTAGAACGGTCTTGAATTTAATTATATGCACTAAACGTAAGGTAAGTGCAAAAAAATGACTTAAGTATATCAACGAGACCTGAAATGGGCCAGAAAATCAAACCTAGGGTATATACATGATTGTTTACCATGAAAAAAATCGAGGCGGAACGATGTAGTCACTGATGATTGGAGTCCGAAGTGTCGTGCCTCCTTTTGGAAATTATGATCCTTCTTGTGAGATGCTCCGATTTGGAAGGTGTGAGCATCAAAACTTGTGCCATCTTTACTAAACAAAATTCCATGTGATCCTGAGAGCACGCCACGGTGACACACTGATATTCGTTATTTCCGCACTCTATGTGCATTTCCTGTAATTAGAATACCAACAAGGCTTACGCCTCCGGCCGCACCCTGCAGCCGAACTATTTGAATTTTTTCATATTTTTTGAACAATGAATGAAAACTCCCAAAGAGACACACAAATGATCTAGCTAGCACCCATGTGTAGTTGCGACAATAGCAAAAGACTCAAATATATCAAACGATAGCTCAAATGCACGAGAAAATCAAACCATAGAGTACAATGGTGATTTATTACCGTGGAAAACAATTTGGAGGTGAAACGATGAACTCTTATTTTCATTCAAATGAAAATATGCTATTAGTTCATGTAAATGTTTTCAAATAGCACATAGTTCCCTCACGAAAGTCGTGTGCCTAACAAACCATGGCCGATGACCCCTTGGTGCGTGCGCGATCTGAGTCGTGTGTTCTGATTGGACAGAACCCAAAGTCCACAGATCATATGTCTACACCATTGTATGCTCCCAGATCGAACGACAATCCTCATCCCTTTCAACAGGAAATGCAGTCCAGCTAGGATTTGACTTATATGCCAAAATGCACGGTAAATGCCAAAAATGTCTTAAATATAACACATGAGACCAGAAATGCGTGAGAAAATCAAACCCGTGGTATAACGGTGATTGCTTAACATGGGAAAAATTTAGAGGCGAAACGATGAACTCACATCTTCATTTCAAAATTAGTACGTCTTCATTTCGATCGGAATTATTCTCTTTGTGCACACGAGCGCTTAGAGGCAACCGTTTGCATAGGCCTTTCCGCGCGCGAACAGGGATATTTTTCACCCTTTTCACCTAGGCCGCCAACACCCCCCACCGCTCGCCCGCGTTTCACTCAACTAGTCCACCCAATCTCCATCGCCAGCTCCCTCCTCCCCTAGATCCACAACATAACCCTCTCCAGCGCTGGCATGCTCATTACGACCGTGTGCCCGCTCTTCGGCGTCAAGCCTACCTCCACTGCAATTCCCGACATGCGGCTGCCCACGCCTCCCCATCTTCGTTTGCTCACCAGCCACGCTCAAGCATATCGATCCTGTAAACCTTGCCTCTTCTATGGTCTGGCCGGGTTTGCATTATGAAACCTGTTAGTTAGTGCTCTCCATCGCAGTGAGGCATAATTCCTTGCAATCCCTCTTCCTATTTCATTCCGTATGTTCCCAAATTGGTTATACAATAATGGAGAGTGTATATATGTTCATTATCTACCTTCCTAACTAGTACATATAAGATGTATTTGTTCCAATAAGTTACTGCAGATTTACAGATCGCGGGCGCCCGAGTCACACAAACTTAACAAATCAGTCGTACATTTTCTAAATTATTGCATGACATGTTTAGACAGCCTGATACCAAGTTGTTAGTTTTATGCTTATCCACCTTTCCCGAGTTTCGCATGTGTTCTCTGTAGATGCGGAATAGCAGCGACGACACTCATGCTTTAGGGTGATGTATCTTCATCTGATTCCGACAACCCTAGATCTTTAGCAGATGGTGAGGGATCAAGTAATCTTGAACGGGATAGAGCTCCAGCAATTACCCTTCCGGTCACGACACGGAGGAATGCTCCAAGGAATCCCACACAGCAGCCTAAAGGTTTATATGAAATGGCGAGATCGATTTAAAGTCTTGGGCTCCAACTAAACAAGATAAAGCACGCACGAGGTTCAGGAGTGTGTGTGGATTTATTGGCAGGGCAAGGCTCAATGCAGGTGGAACATGCTACACTGAAGAAGGCTAGGGATGCTTTGAGACACTGGAAGCACATGATGTACAAGAAGTACTTGAGTGAAGGCAAGGACCCAATCCCGGCATACGCCCAAATTACAAAGGTAGACTGGGCAGAATTCAAAAGGGTCATCGAAACTAAAGAGTTTGCTGAGAAGAGTGCCAAGCAATCGGAACTTCAGAAGAAGAACACACACCCCCACCTTATGGTGTGGCAGGATACTACGGCATGAAACCGATATGGGACCAAGAGGACAAAGAAGCAGTAGCGGCGGGTGGGAAATCAGCCTTTAATGAAATCAGGGGCGAACACGCCAAAGACTACTTGCGGGCAAGTGCAAGAAGGCGTGTTGACGGAACTTATTCCTTTGAAAACTCACATGATGAAGAACTGTATAAAGTGATGTTAAAGGCTTCCAAGATCCCTAGAAGGTTCTACAGGAACTCAGGGCCATGTGACATTCTGTCCAATGCTCTGGGAACAAGAGAGCCCCCTGGCCTTGCAATGGGTATAGGTGTTAATGTCCCACACAAGAGGGCTTTCACACTCAGCAAAGATTAGAGGCTTAGCATGAAAAAAGCATGGTGTGAAATGAAGCAGAATGAATTTGTATGAATGGTTGAGGAAGGACATGTATTCGGCTATTCGAAAGGATATTGAGGAGTCAATGATGATGCAGAAGAATCGAACACTAATAGATAGCCAGCAGATGGGAGGGGAGGCGGGCATGGAGGATCCTGCTTATTGCGCGACAACACAGCACAAGAGTAGTTGTGCATCAGTTGACCCCAGCGACAATGAGACTGTAGCTACTCATGATGATGTTGTATCTGATCTATCTGGAATGAAAGACAGACTAAAGGGCGTGCTTACACATTATGAAGGTACATTAAAATCTGCAACAGCCTGGGTTTGCCCACCCTTCTTGGAAGAGGGCCTCTTGTTGGACAATGTGCCATTTAAGCCGGGCTGTGTGAAGTGCTACGTGACTGAAGTAAAGCCTAGATTCAATGAATTTGCCCTGAAGAATATCCTAGGAGCTTTGATGAGCAAAGGACCTGGGGACAAACACTATTACATCACATCCAGTGGCCACGAAAGGAAATAGAGTTCATCGATGAGATCCCTGAAGCCCCGCCAAGAGAAATCAATGTCGCCCCTCAACCGGTGACACTCTCCTTGCCACAACAGCTCTCGCGTGCTTCCCCAAAAGAATGTAATACTCGTAATCTGACGGCTGATGCATCTACCTGTGATCAGATGGCCCGACTTGTGCCATACAGGCCATGTCATCCTCCACCCCAGAGCAGCCAGTGGCAAGGCCTACAACTGCTGAAGACACAACACCGGATCAGATGCCGACCGCTGAAGAAGCAAGGGGAGACCTAGCTGCAGCACATGCTCAGCAAACCAACCTGGTGGAATGGACTGCTAAGTAGTCTGATGCTTCAGAACCGCCTGCTAAGTAGTCTGTAGGTCCAGAACTAATTGATCATCAGTCCGTCGGTCCGCAGCTGCGTGATCAGCATACCAATACGTCAACACTTCCTGCTCTGCAAACCAACGCGTTAGCACGGCCTCCTCAGCACACCGACAAGTTGGCACCACTGTCATAGGAAATCACGTCCATCTATGGGACCAAGGGTCCCTTGTTGGTTCGACAGGAGGGATGTCACGTTGCACAAAGAGCAGAAGAGCATGGGGCAGCACGGCAGGGAGCACACAAGCAATTTTACCCAGTTTCTAGCCGCCGCGAGGCGTAAAACCCTACTCCTGCTTTGGTGGATTGATGGTGGAGACAATGGTGGTGGTCATAGCGCATTTGCCTGGCAGGGTAGCCTCGAGGCGGAAAGGCTACGAGCGTACGAAATATGAGGGGGTCGATTCACTAACACAGGGTCCAACCCTTTCTAAGGTTGCCATGGGCCTCCTTTTATAGGCCAAGGGGTCACCACAGTGGCAAATCAGTCATTATGCACTGATAAGATAGTGAATAGTGCTATCATACCTAACTCTGCAGGCTGACAGAGCGCGTTAAATGTGCCGCTCGACGTCACATTGTTACTTGTCCAGCAAGCCATGCCGGGCTATCTTTCCTGTAAGTGCATCTAGTGCCACCCCTAGTTAGTTTTGGAGTATTGACGACAAACCTGGTTGAGGGACTAATGTGTTTGTGAGAAATGCAGGATAACACAGGTAGTAGTCCCTCATTGATTCGGTTTACCTACCGGAGACGACCCATAAAAATGTATGAAGACATTGAAGACAGTGGTGGTATATGAAGATATTCACATTGAAGACTATGACATGAGAAGACATTGAGTGAAGACTATGGAGCGCGAAGACTTAGATGTTTCGCTATTTCCTTTTCTTCTTTGTTGAGTCATAGGAACCACCGTACTATTAAGTGGGGTCCAAGTGAACAAAGTCAGAGTGACTGAAGTGATGCTCAACCAAATCCTATGTCTTCGAGCAAAGACAATAAGAGCAAATCTTATCCAGAGCTGGATGAGTCAGCTTTGCTTGTAGCCCAAGTAAAAGTTGTCGTGTGTGTTTGAAATCTGATCGTTGGAACACGTGTCAGTTCCTTAGTGACCCAGCGTCATTTCGGACAAATCAGGTCGGGTTGCCTAGTGCCTATAAATAGCCCACCCCCTACACCATAAATTGGTTGGCTGCTCAGAGTTAGTGCACGGCTTTTGTCGTTTGAGAGCAACCCACCTCCGAAGCCTTTGAGAGAGAATCTTTGCGAGGACAAAGCCCAAACCACCCAGAGCCCAAAGAGTGTTTGGCATCATAGAAGTCTTTCTGTCCGCGTGATCTGAAGACTTGTTATACTTGAGGACTGTGAATCCTCCAACCGGTTAGGCGTCGCGTTCTAAGCATCCAAGAGCCATTGTGGATTGCCGGTGGACGAAGTCTGTGAAGGTTCGGAAGTCTACCTTGAAGACTTACCAGAGTAATTGGGCGAGGACTGTGTGTCCTTAGCTCAAGGGGAATAAGGTGAAGACGAGGTCTTCTGAGTTAAATCTCAGCCTCCCTAACCAGACGTACAGTTGTCACAACAACTGGAACTGGTCCAACAAATCATGTGTCCTTCTGAAGCCACTGGTTCTATCTCTTACTCCTCTTTACCTACTGTTTGTCTTCGTGAAGTCATTGCCTGCTTGTGTATCTGTTTGACTTCATTGTGTGACTATCTGTTCTGATTGGCTTCATACTATCTTCCATCCTGATCTTAACTACCTAGCTGCTATTAGTCTTCATTCTTTCACCTAATTGAATACTTGACTATGGCTTGTCTAGTGTAGTCTACCTTCTGCTGCATTAGAATAGTGTCGTTTATATTGTCTGTCTTCGAAACTCCCATGTTTTGAAGACTTTCATAAAAATCGCCTATTCACCCCCCTCTAGTCGATAACTAGCCCTTTCAATTGGTATCAGAGCAAGGTGCTCCCTTGGTCTGTGTGATTCGGTTTAACCACCTGGAGTTTAGCTATGTCGACTGCAGGGATAATCAAAGTCTCCGCTGCGTGCCCCATCATCGTTAGCACTGAATATCCCTACTGGAAGAATAGGATGCGCATGCATCTTGAAGCCATTGATGTCGATCTATGGTATGTCGTCAAGAATGGTGTTCCCAAGACTAGTGAAGGTGTCACCCCTGCTGATGTCAAGAAGTTCATTCAACTGAACTCTACTGCCAAGAAACATCATCTGTGGTCACCTTACCAAAGGACAGTATGGCCGTGTGAGTGCTCTGCAAACGTCGAAGCTAGTCTGGGACTAGCTGTCCAAGGTCAATGAAGGCGTCTCAACCCACCGAGATCAACGTATCAGTACTCTCCATAACCTCTTCAACCGCTTCAAGAGACACGACAACGAGAATGTCCAGATCACATTTGATCGCCTCACTGATATCACAAATGAGCTCCAAGCACTTGGCGCCACTGAAATCATGAAGCATGAGATAGTGAAGAAACTACTGAGATCTCTTGACAGCTCATTTGACACCTTAGCCCTGATGATACAAGAACGCCCTGATTTCAAGACTCTCGATCCGTCTGATATACTTGAGAGGCTCAACACACATGAGTACCAGCTATCTGAGAAACGAGATATCTATGTCCCCAAATTTGGCCGAACTCGAGCTTTGAAGGCAAAGGCTGTTGCTTCCTCATCTGAAGAAGAATCTGACTGCAGTTCTGGTGATCCTGAAGAACTTGGAAAGGAGCTTGCTATGCTTGTGAAGAAGTTCCAGAAATTCACCAAGAAGAAAGGCTTCAGAAAGTCTTCACGATCCAGCTCAAGAAATGATGAAGCTTCTGCCTATGATCACAAGAAGAGAACCTGTCACAAGTGCAAGAAACCTGGTCACTACATCTCTGAGTGACCAAAGTGGGACAATGAGAAGAAGAAGAAGAAGAAGAGCAAAGAATATGATTCTGATGACAAGAAGAAGAAGAAATCCTCTAAGTCATCTTCCAGATCTTCATCACACAAGAATAGCTCATCTGGCAAGGCCCATGCTTTTGTTGTCAAGGAGATGGATTCAGAAGAAGAGTCTGCTTCAGAAGAGGCGGAGGTGGAGTCTGAGGGGGAGTCTGACTCAGGCGTTGCGAGTCTAGCCCTAGCTTCTGCCTACGTCGCCAAGTCAATCTTCAACACCGAAGAAAATGGCTCCGTCACCAACACTGATGATAATGACGAGGCCAACTCACCTCCCACCTACTGCTTCATGGCACGTGGTGCCAAGGTAAAATCACACGACACCTACTTTCAAACATCAAGTGAAGATGACTCTGATTGTGAATCCAAACCCAGCTACAAAACACTTGCTAAAATTGCAACTGAACAACAGAAAGCTATGGAACACACTCAAAAACTGTTAGACAAAAGTGATGACCTGTTGGACACGGAAATGACCCGTTCTCAGTCCTTAGTTGAAGACATTAAAAATCTTCATGCTAAGTACCAGGAACTTGAAAGTCGTCATGAAACGCTCACAACCACTCACGAAAAGCTCTCCTATGATTATCTTCAAAGGAAGCAAGAGCTTGAGAAATTGAGAGCGGCTCATGAAGATCTTCAAAAAGAGAATGAGTCACTACGCTCAATGAGATCAGTTCCTTCGGGAAGGATTTGAACCACCTTTTCTAAAATGACTTGAGCGTGATAACGCTACTTCTGTTGCTGAATGTTCTACTGCTGCTACTGTTGCAATATCTTCAACTGCCGATGTGGTAACTAACCCCTCTGCGGAGGATACCACTACTATTCCTGATGAAAATACTAGGTTGAAGACTTTGCTTGAAACAGGGATGTACAAAATTCTCAAAGGGCATCAAACACTGTGCGATGTCCTCAAAAAGCAGATTCTGAACCGAAACCCTAGGAAAGAGGGTGTTGGGTTCGAGAGGAAAATGAATGTTGATGGCTCCTCTTTGGAAGCTTTGAGCAGTACCCCAAAACCACATGGGTTCTTTGCAAAGGGACCTTGATGGATCCATCCACCCTATCTGGCTTCACATGCTAACCCAATTGTCATTGATGAATCCTTTGATGCAAACTATAAACTGTTTAAGAATCGAGAATGGTGAAGTGTTTGCGGTATATTGGTACTAACTGCAGGAACGGGCCACCTATGAAGAAGATCTGGGTTCCCAAAAGTTGTCTTGAGAATCTTCCTGTGAATGTCATCATGACACCACCTGGGAAGAAGACAAATCCTAGACCAAAGGCTTCATATGACCCAAAGGCTTCATACAGACAAAGGACTCACCTGAGTCACCTAACGCCAATGTTTTGTAGGGAAACCATACTCAGACTTATGAATATGAGCGTGTGTCTTCAAACCGCTATGTTCATAGAACTAAGAACTTTTCTGCTTATTCATATGAGTATCGTTCTTCTCCTGCAAGGCTATTTGCTAGGGCTCCAAAGCCGAAGTTCTCAGATGCTGCACTTAGACTCATTACTTCTAAGCCACCCCGGAAGATGTGGGTGGTTAAGAAGAATTAACTTTATTTTGCAAGGAAAGGTCTCTAGCCGGAAATCAAAGGCGTCTGATGCTATTGCTAGGCACCTAAAACATCTTGTAGGGCGCAAGATCAAATGCCCAAATGGTCTCACTATGTATTTTGTTCCTGAATCATTTGCCATACATCCAATCAGTCCTAATTTGGATCTAAGCTTTCATAGTCCACTTGCTCTTCAAATGTTTATGCTTCACACTTCCCTTTGTGAAGCCTATCCCCCTAACTGCACTGTAGGCTACGACACGTCGTGCTTCAGAATGGATTATGGATAGCAGATGCACTAATCATATGACTGGTGATCGAAGTCTTCTCATGGACTCAACTTTACGTCCATCTGACAAGAGTCACATCACATTTGCTGACACTGGTAAAAACAAGGTATTGGGTCTAGGTAGGGTTGCAATCTCAACGGATCAGCATATGGATAAAGTGATGCTTGTTGAATCCCTTGGTTTAAACTTAATGTCTGTCTCAATGCTTTGTGACTTAAACATGATTGTGGTATTTGGAAAATATCGATGCCTTGTACTAATGGAATCTGACAAGTCTCTAGTCTTTGAAGGGTATCGAAAAGACGATCTATATATTGTAGATTTCTCAGCAGGACCACAGATGGCCATATATCTTCTAGGAAAGGCTTCAGAATGCTGGCTCTTGCATCGAAGGCTACGGCATGCTGGCATGAAGAACTTGCGCACTCTCGCGAAGAAGAAGCATGTCGTGGGCATCGAAGGCGTCAAGTTCAAGAAGGACCATCTGTGTGGCGCCTGCGAAGCTAGAAAGATGACTAGGGCCAAGCATCCCTCGAAGACAATCGTGACTACATCTCAACCCTTCGAGCTGCTTCACATGGATCTATTCGGCCCTACTCACTACTCTACTCTCAATGCTTCTGCTTGCCTCTATGGCTTCGTAATTGTTGATGATTACTCTTGATATACTTGAGTACATATAATCCTCTACAAGACTGAAGTGCAGGATGTCTTCAGACGCTTTGCCAATCGTGCCATGACGAACTATGGCATCAAGATCAAGCATATCAGACGCGACAACGGCACTGAGTTCAAGAACACTGGCCTCGACCTCTATCTGGATACACTGGGCATCACACATGAGTTCTCTGCTCCCTGTACACCTCAGCAGAATGGCATCGCCGAGCGCAAGAACAGAACTCTCATTGAGATGGCCCGAACGATGCTTGATGAGTACAAGACTCCTTGAAGTTACGGCTGAAGCCATTGTCACCGCTTGTCACATCATCAACCGCGTTTATCTTCACAAGCTTCAAGAAAGCAGAGCTCCTAAGCGGTAAGAAGCCAAATGTAAGCTACTTGAGTATTTGGTGCCGGTCTTTGGATCAAGGATCCACATCACACTTCAAAATTTGCACCGAAAAGCACATGAAGGTTTTATGCTTGGTTATGGAAAGGATTCGCACTCCTCTGAGTCTTCAACCTCTTTCACTACAAAGTGGTTGAAACTGTGGATGTGCGGTTCGATGAAACTAACGGCTCGCAAAGAGAGCACCTGCCAAATGTGATAGATGAAGTTCCTTCAAGTGAATCTATCAAGCAAATGGGAATTGGAGATATCATACCCTCTGAGAATCAATCTGAAGAGGAACTTGTCATCTCTGCACCTAATTAATCTGAAGACAATGCTTAGTCTGAAGACAATCCCCCAAATGATGACATTGATCAGCAAGAGCAAAATCTTCGTCCTGCTCATCCTCGTGTTGCAAATGAAGTTTAGATTGAGAAGATAATTGACAGCTTGAATGCACCTGGTCCATTCACTCGTTCAAAAGCAACTCAAAGAGGAACACAGCTAACCAACTTATGTGGGAATTTTGCATTTGTCTCAATCACTGAACCCAAGAAAGTTGATGAAGCTTTCATGGAACCTGAATGGATTCAAGCTATGCAAGAAGAGCTTCAACAGTTCGAGCTGAATAATGTGTGGGAATTGGTCAAGCGTCCACGATCCTCGAAAGCACAATATCATTGGCACCAAATGGATATATCGCAACAAGCAAGATGACCATGGTCAAGTTGTCGAAACAAGGCTCGTCTCGTATGCAAGGTTACACTCAAGTGGAAGGAATTGACTTCGATGAAACATTTGCTCGGTGGCAAGACTTGAAGCCATTCGCATCTTCGCTAGCCTATGCAAATCATCACAACATTCTTCTGTATCAAATGGATGTGAAAAGCGCTTTTCTCAATGGAAGGATAGAAGAAGAAGTATATGTCGCACAACCTCCAGGCTTTGAAGATCCAAAACATCCTGATACGGTATACAACCTCAACAAGGCACTGTATGGACTCAAACAAGCCCCTCGTGCTTGGTATGACACACTCAAAGACTTGCTGAAGAGCAAAGGCTTCAAACCTGGTTCACTAGATCTTACACTCTTCACGAAGACATATGATGGTGAACTATTTGTGTGCCAAATCTATGTGGATGATATTATCTTCGGCTGCACCAACAAGAGATACAGTGATGAATTTGGTCACATGATGCAAGAGCAATATCAAATGTCCATGATGGGTAAGCTAAAGTTCTTTCTGGGTCTCCAAATCCGTCAACAACGCAACGACATCTTCATATCTCAAGAAAAACACCTCAAAGATTACCTGAAGAAGTTTGGAATGCAAGAATGCAAAGGATACACGACGCCAATCCCAACCAAAACTCATCTGGGTCCCGACGACAATGGTAAAGAGTTTGATCAAAAGGTATATCGCTCCATGATTGGTTCTCTGCTTTACTTATGTGCATCTAGGCCAGATATAATGTTTAGTGTTTGCATGTGTGCCTGATTCCAAGCGGCACCAAAGGAATCGCATCACTTAGCTGTGAAGCGAATTCTTCGATATTTGGCTTACACCGCAACACTAGGATTATGGTATCCAAAGGGCTCAGAGTTTGATCTAGTTGAATTCTCAGATGTTGATTATGCTGGTGGCAAGGTTGATCGCAAGTCCACATCAAGCACATGTCACTTTCTGGGACGATCTCTTGTCTGTTGGTCTTCAAAGAAGCAGAACTGTGTATCTCTCTCTACTGCTGAATCTGAATACATTGCTGCTGGATCCTATTGTGCTCAGCTTCTCTGGATGAAGCAAACTCTCAAAGACTATGGTATCCATCTGAAGAATGTGCCTCTCTATTGCGACAATGAGAGTGCCATCAAGATTGCCAACAACCCAGTTGAGCACTCGAAGACAAAGCACATTGAAATTCGTCATCACTTTCTCAGAGATCTTGTTATGAAGGAAGATATTGATATCATTCACGTCAAGACAGAAGAACAACTTGCTGATATCTTCACAAAGCCCTTGGATGAGAAAAGTTTTTGCAAGTTGCGGTGTGAGCTAAATATCTTGGAATCCTCAAATGTCCTGTGAATGGACACACATCCTAACTCTTATGCATTTTGATGACTTAGATGTGCAACACACAAAGTAATGTATATCTTCAATCAATGAAGACATACACTCTAAGTGTGAATACATTAATGTGGAAATTGACTTCGGAGCGCCACGATAATTGTGTACCTTGTCTGGGTCTAATACTTCCTATACGGTGGGTAACGCCACCACCAAACTTTTGTTTGAAGTGTTTCAATTGGTGTCATATTTGCGAAGTCTTCACAGTTGATTTGTCTTCAACATTGATTTGTATTCATGATTAACTGCACCATGTTGATTTGGTCTTGACTCTCTTATATACATATATTTTGTTCTGTCCTCCACAGCATTCACTTATAGCTATGTCTTCTTGCTTGAATCTTTTGAACTAAGTGAATGTGATCGGACCCTAACCTCTCTATGGTTCCTACCTCAAGCTCTCTCTATCCAAATCATATGCATTCTGATGAAACTGTCAAATGTCTTCTCTGCGTCCTTGTTAGCAAAAGACAAAGAGAAAAACTTTAAATCTGTTTTTAATGCTATATCCTTTTTGCCTGAAACCCGTAGAATTCGGAACGACCACCCCGACAATCCAGGCGAGCGTGGGAACATGGAACAACTCTCAATGTGTTGCATGTATGCCATGTGTCCTTCAGATGTGAACCGCCAGGGGCACCTGCGTAATTGCACTGTGCCATCTCCCTCCTTATAAATACCCATCGCATCTCGGTCAAAATTCTTCTTCCACCTCGCCACCTCTTGCAAACCCTAGCACCTCTGCTAGCTCTCGACGACACCGGCGACGAAGCGCTTAGCTACCATGACTTTTCGACGACGTCCTCACGCCGGCCGCGGACCTCATCCTCTCCGCCATCGCCGTAGGTGTCTTCCATCGCCAAGTTAGGGCACGGAAGATCGAACTGCTCGGCCTCCACTTCTTCTCCGTCTAGCAGTTCATCGTGTGGTACATAAAAAACCTCTTTTACCGTCTTTTTAATCCAATAGATTCATCCCTTTTTACCAAAAGTGGTTTCTGCCTCCACAATGATGGATCTATCCTGTCTGCATCTCATACAATGCCTAGTATATTCACTTATGCCTAACACATAATTAGATTCCTCACTTGTACTTATTCTTGGATTCGTACAAATCTGGAACCGACTATCAACATATAAGTGAATGTCTTCGCGCTATGAGGTCAATGTCTTCTAAACTGATTTATCTTCAAAAATTTTTGAGAATGCATATGACCTCTTTCCCTTCCCTCGCATCTCTAATGCTGTCACAGGTACATGTCCGTGGGAGAATCCCTTGGTTCTCATAGTCTGCATTCATTTGCAGAATTCTTACAGCATCACATCAATTCTCCGAAGCCTGACTCTTGTCGACCCGTGACGGAAGCCTTTGACTGTATTGAAGCCTTTCAGTTTAAACTTCAGGGCAACCGAGAAATCAGCTAGGAAGGGTGGCAGACAGTGCCGTGGGGGTACATCAATGGATCTGCCCAAAGATCTATATGAACTATACAAAACTGATCCCGAAGAAAGCTATGGTCAGCGCAAGACTCGAATCCAATGGATTCGAAGATATTGGGCAGAACTGTGGTACATGTACAGGTTCGTGATCCAGGAGTATGCTGAGAAGAATGCCATCAAGCGACCATGGGGAGACATTTTGTACAAAAATCTTCCACCCAGGTCCAGATCTGAAGCCATTGAGCAAGGCTTCTATCCTTGCATGGTCCGTGGGCCACAACCAGCTGATGCAGACCCATCATCATTGCTATGGTGTCGAGATGACAATCTGTTCAAGCGCAACTTTCAATTTGCCAAGAACTCGGCCAAGGAGAACAAGAAATCTTGGGGATTAGACTTCAACCCTGGCCCCTCTGCGCCTCGTGCCGATGGCACCTTGAACCAAATCTTGTTGGGCCCTTCTATGACTTAGGAGGTCTCATCACTCATATCAGGGTTCAAGGGGCAGATGTGGATCGAGCTGCAGATGACACTGACTCTGATGAAGCGCCTGCACCTCCGAAGCCGAAGAAGCTGAAGAAACCCAAGGCGCCGAAGCCTTCCACTCCACTAAAAGCTTCGCGAGTAAAGCCCTTGGCTGTTGCTCCTCCTGCACCAAGTGTGTAGTCTAAAGATCTCTCTCGCGTCTCCAAGACCGAGAAGAAAAAGAAGAAGCCCATGCACTCCTCCAGTCCTGCTCTGACTCCTGTTGCCGTGTTGAGAAACGAGAATGAAGCCATTGATACATCCAAGTGGCGAAGATCTTGCCGATGGCGCTCTTGAGCAATTTATAAAGAGCAAAGAAGAAGCAGAAATCTTCAATGACTTGCCTCTCTTTGACGTGGCAGTTATCAACAACTTCATTGATGAGTGGTTTGACACCCCCAATCTCAGCTTTGATGATCTGCAACTTCCAATTGGCCTCAGCGTCTCCTTTCACGGTGCCATTGCTCCTGAGCTATCTCTTGCTCAGAAAATTGTTGAGCTGAAGCACAAGATTGATTTCGAAAAGGCTTAGTTCAAGAAGCATATGGCCAGGCTCAGTGTTAAGGATGTCCAAAACTTCAAGGTCATGCTGCATGAACTCAAAGAGGCGTTTCACAAGAAACGTGAAGAAGCTAAAGGGTCACGTGAGCGCATGAAGATTCCTGCTGCCAAGTGCGTGCAAGCTTACAATGAAGCTGAAAAGCGCAAGGCACTTGGCGTCAGGGCATTGACCCCAGGATGGCTGCCAAGAAGAAGAAGCCATATGTGGACCAAACTGAACCATCTAGGCGGGAAGAGCCTCGCATTGTCTTCCCTGCCAGCATGACAGGCGTGAAGCCTAAGGTCCCCAAAGTGGCTTCAGAGTTTCAGAAGACTAGTGTAGCTGAAGCCAAGGCCAGGAAGCGCAAGACCAAGTACACCTCTGATGCTGCTCCACCCACCAAGAAGCGCAAGACCAAGAAATGCCGGGCTGCTCCCACAGAGCCCCTTGTAGTCGAGCCAATCTCTGTTGCTCGTCCTGATTCTGCACACCAAGAATGACGCATGATAGTTCATGAGCCTGCTTCCACAGACGCTCCTGAAGCTGAAGATATTCCAGCTGTTGACCCCATCGTAGCTGAAGACATTAGTCACCACGACAATGTTGAAGATGATGAAGTCCTTCCTCAGATCGAGCATAATGTGGTATCATCGCCTGTTCTCACGAACAGCGAACTCATCAGCATTGGTCGTCCATTGACGCTAATTGCTCAGGATGACTCATGCATGGGCTGATCACCCACAAGAATCCCCACGTGATGAAGACACACGGTTACTCCCCAACACAGGTCACCACTCCGATTGGTTGACGACGAAGACTTTGAGGCCCAACCAACTCCATCTCCACACGCTGCGCCGCTTGACGTTTACGCAGGCTTCGTAAAGGACCAAGGCCTCAAGTCAATCTGTCAAGTGTTCCAGAAGGAGATGAGCGCCAATCTATTACACGCCAAGTGTTTCCTGAAGCCTCTCCTACTGCGAACATCCTTGCATCTGAAGCCAAAGAGGCTGAAGATATTCCAGCTGCATCAGCCGATGAAGAAGAAACAAGAGAAGAAGAAGCACGTGTTGCCACACCCCCTGCCAACCAAGTTGTTCTCGAGGAGAACGTGTCCGACCCTCCAGCTCCTGAAGTGGAGGTTACACATACTGAGGCGGCCACCAACACCAACACTGAAGCCAATGATGTTGTCATGGCTGAAGCTAATGTGGCGCCTGAAGTCAATGTGGTGTCTGATGTGACAACACCTGAAGCTAATGTTGCACCTAACGCAAATTAGCAGCTGAAGTCAATGCCACTGCTCATGGTCCGCCTCCAAGGCCACATACTATCGAGCAAGCATACAACTATGGGCAGCTAATCACTGTCAAATGGCCTCTTCTGGTTCCTCCACTTGCTGCTGGTCCTCAATTTGATTACCACGTCGAGCACAGGCCTCAGGTTCAGAAGCTAAAGCCAAGACTACCCAGGTTTCTAGGGACTACCATTTCACCAGGGTCCTTTAATGCTAATGGCTTCAAAGCGCACAACACCTTCTTAGACAGCGCCAAGAACCCTTACTCAAAGGCAAGGATCTCATCTGATCGGTTCTGGAGCTATCAACAGCGCAGCTATTATTCATGTGTTCTTTATGATCAAGGGCGCATCTTCCCTCATATGCGTCTTGACACTGAAGCTATTGCTAGACTGCCATGCCTTGAAGAAGCCCTTGACTGCTTTCGTGATGCGGGTTAGCTCCACTTTGTGACTGACAAGGAGCATTGGAATGAAGAACTTCTGCTCCAATTTTATGCTACCTTCCACATTCGCGGCTACCACAGGGATCCGAAGACTTGGGTCCTTGAGTGGATGTCAGGCAATGTCCATCATGAAGCCAAAGCCTTTGACATCATTGAGCTTACCGGCCTGCCCACTCCAGGAGAACTATATGAACCTGGTTGTCACCTTCACCGCAATGCATTGGAGAGTATCTTCCATAAGCCAGAGCCCAACCTGAGCCAAATGTTGAGCATGATGAAGCCTCTGCCACCTGACGCTCATTACCCAAAGGAATTCTTTGCCGAAGACCTCGAGTATCTGCCTCGCACAATTTATCACATCATCAGGCGAACTCTATGGCCTGTCAAAGGACATTCATCAACTGCAAAACTTGAAGGAGCAATGAAGACTTTGGTCTTTTATATCTTCAATGGCATCAGCTTCAATGCTCAGACTTCTTTATCCGACAGTTGGCTACGTCTGGCTTTGATCTTTTTGGCCTAAAGTTCTACGCTCCACGGGTCATGCGCCTTATCAAGCTACACTCAGTTGTTAACTATCAGCCCTCTGCTCGCAACCATTTGATCTTTTTGCCAGAGGTTGATATGTCAGTTGAAGCCATATACCCAGAGCCTGCCAAGGAGCCTCTTTGTCTTCAAAATGCTGATCACCAAAGCTTCTCACAATGAATTGAAGGGGTTGAAGCAGTCACTCGTGTCTATCCACTGGCTGGAAATACTCGCTTACCTCACCATTCACAGACTGAAGCTACTGGGAGCACCATTGCCCAAAGGCCTCGAAAGCGCTCTCGTGTTCTGAATGACCGAGAACTTCTTGTGGCACTGCATCAAAAACAAGATAAGCATCACTTCTGGCTAAAGCGACAGGTGCAAAGTCTCTTGGTGGACGTCAATCGCATTCGCAATGTTGCCAACAAAAATGCTATTGTTACTCATGAGACCAGTCGGCGATCATGGAAGAGTTCGACATTGCTCAGTGCTGAAGCAGATCTTCAAGATGATGGCTTCACTGAAAGATTCAAGTTTGACACCACTCCCCCAAGGAATGCTGTCCTACGTCGAACTCCATCCCTTGAAGACTCTGACTATTCTTCCTCCGCCACAACCGTGAATGCCAGAGTGATCGATGAAGAAGATGAGACTACTTCAACACCCACGACTTGGTAGCGTGTCGACCTTGCACCAAGTTAAATGCGCACCGCCAAACCCGACGTTGACCTGCGTCTACTCCTACTCATACGGGAGCAGCGTAGAGGCTCTATGTCTTCAAACCTTTTTGGTCCTTACTGACAAAAGGGGGAGAAGCATATGAGTTGATAGTCTTCAAGAGGGTCCATATGGGCGGTTTCTTTATATTTTGCCTAGTGTTTACAACTCTCTCTTTTGATACATTTGGTTCTTTGAGTTGTAACACTTAAACTCAATAATTAAATGCGCTACTTATTTGCTATTCTGTGATGCGATAATAAATTCCGCATGTGCGATGATAACTTCCGCACTTAGGTCAATTTGCAGACGTCCATTTTTCATTATGCATGTCATTATCTTCATTATATCAAATCATGCCTGATGAATTTTCGTCATAAGTTGAAGAGGATCTCCACAAGTACAACCTGCTATGTGCATTTGCATTCCAAAAGAAAATAACTTATATGCACATCTTTAGGGGGAGCCTTTGCCACTTATGAAGACAACACCTTTATCCTTTACAATTGCACATACTTTATCCCTGTTGAAAACATCAACCAGTTTTTCATCAATCACCAAAAAGGGGGAGATTGTAAGTGCATCTAGTGCCACCCCTAGTTGGTTTTGGAGTATTGACGACAAACCTGGTTGAGGGACTAATGTGTTTGTGAGAATTGCAGGATAACACAGGTAGTAGTCCCTCATTGATTCAGTTTACCTACCGGAGACGACCCCTAATAATGTATGAAGACATTGAAGACAGTGGTGGTATATGAAGATATTCACATTGAAGACTATGACATGAGAAGACATTGAATGAAGACTATGGAGCGCGAAGACTTAGATGTTTCGCTGTTTCCTTTTCTTCTTTGTTGAGCCATAGGAACCACCGTACTGTTAAGTGGGGTCCAAGTGAACAAAGTCAGAGTGACTGAAGTGATGCTCAACCAAATCCTATGTCTTCAAGCGAAGACAATAAGATCAAATCTTATCCAGAGCTGGATGAGTCTTCTTTGCTTGTAGCCCGAGTAAAGTTGTCGTGTGTGTTTGAAATCTGACCGTTGGAACACGTGTCAGTTCCTTAGTGTCCCAGGGTCATTTCGGACAAATCAGGCCGGGTTGCCTAGTTGCTATAAATAGCCCACCCCCTACACCATAAATTGGTTGGTTGCTCAGAGTTAGTGCACGGCTTTTGTCCTTTGAGAGCAACCCACCTCCGAAGCCTTTGAGAGAGAATCCTTGCAAGGACAAAGCCCAATCCACCCAGAGCCCAAAGAGTGTTTGGCATCACTGAAGTCTTTCTATCCGTGTGATCTGAAGACTTGTTACACTTGAGGACTGTGAATCCTCCAGCCGGTTAGGCGTCGCGTTCTGAGCATCCAAGAGCCATTGTGGATTGCCGGTGAATGAAGTCTTTGAAGGTTCGGAAGTCTACCTTGAAGACTTACCAGAGTAATTGGGCGAGGACTGTGTGTCCTTAGCTCAAGAAAATAGGATTTGCTCTCATTGTCTTCGCTCGAAGACATAGGATTTGGTTTGAGCATCACTTCAGTCACTCTGACTTTGTTCACTTGGACCCCACTTAACAGTGTGGTGGTTCCTATGACTCAACAAAGAAGAAAAGGAAACAACGAAACAACTAAGTCTTCGCGCTCCATAGTCTTCACTCAATGTCTTCTCGTGTCATAGTCTTTAATGTGAATATCTTCACAGACCACCATTGTCTTCAATGTCTTCACACATTTTTAGGGGTCATCTCCGATAAGTAAACCGAATCATGGAGGGACTACTACCTGTGTTATCCTGCAATTCTCACAAACACATTAGTCCCTCAACCAGGTTTGTCGTCAATACTCCAAAACCAACTAGGGGTGGCACTAGATGCACTTACAATCTCCCCCTTTTTGGTGATTGATGACAAACTGGTTGAAGTTTTCAACGGGGATAAAAGTATGTGAAATTGTAAGGATTAAGATATTGTCTTCATAGATGGCAAAAGGGCTCCCCCTTAAGATGTGCATATAATTGTTTTGCGTTGGAATGTAAATGCACATGGCAGATTGTACTTGTGGAGATCCTCTTCAACTTATGAAGACAATTCATCATGCATGATTATAACAAAGATAATGACATGCCTAATGAATAATGGACGTCTGCAAAACGACTAAGTGCGGAAGTTATCATCGCACATGCGGAATTTATCATCGCATCACAGAATAGCAAATAAGTAGCAGACGACCATCGAGTTTAAGTGTTACAACTCAGAGAACCAAATGTATCAAGAGCAAGAGTTATAAACACTAGGCCAAATATAAAGAAAACCGCCCAAATGGACCCTCTTGAAGACTATCAACTCAGATGCTTCTCCCCCTTTTGTTAGTAAGGGCCAAAAAGGTTTGAAGACATAGAGCCTCTACTCGTTCCCAGAAGGAGTAGGAGAAGATGCAGGGTCGGTGTCGGGGTTTGGCGGTGCAGACGAACTTGGTGCAGTGTCGATACGTGTTGGAGGTGGCGAAGTAGCATCATCTTGATCATCGATCACTCTGGCATTCACTATTGCAGCAGAAGAGCAGTACTCAGAGTCTTCAAGAGATGGAGTGCGCTGCAGTACAACCTTTCTGGGAGGTGTTATGTCAAACTTGAATCGTTCAGAGAAGCCATCATGGTGAAGATGATCTTCAGGACACATAAGTGTCAGCCCTTTCCATGTTCGCCGACAGGTTTCATGGGCGATAAAGGCATTCTTGGTGGCAAGGTTGCGAATCCTGTTTACGTCCACCATGAAGCTTTGCATCTGGCGCTTTAGCCAATCATGATGCTTATCCTGCTTTACGATGAAGGGCAACGAGAAGCTCTCGGTCATTGAGAACACGAGATCGCTTCCGAGACCGTTGAACAATTGTGCTTTCGGTGGCTTGTGCAGGGCATGGTGAGGTGCACGCGTAGTACCAGCCAGGGGATAATCACGAGTGGCAGCCAGTACTCCTTCACTGGGCTAAGTGAAGCTTCGGTGATCTGCATTGTGAATAGGAATTGGCTCCTTGGCAGGCTCTGGGTAGATGGCTTCAACAGACATATCAACCTCTGGCAAAAAGATGATATGGTTGCATGCAGAGGGCTGATAGTTGAAGGCAGAGTGGAGCTTGATCAGACGCATGATCTAGGGAGCATAGAACTTCAGACCAAAAATGTCGATCTGATGCGACAAGTTGGCGGATAAAGAAGTCTTGTGCATTGAAGCATTTCTTGTGGAGAATATGGAAGACCAAGGTCTTCATTGCATCTTCCAAATTTTAGCATGTGGAGAATGTCCTTTGATGGGCCAAAGAGTTCGTCAGTATAATGTGATAGATGGTGCGTGGCGGATACTCAAGGTCTTCAACAAGGAACTCCTTAGGATATTCGCATCCGGAGGCAAAGGCTTCATCATGCTAAGCATCCGGCTCATGTTGGGTTCAGGCTTGTGAAAAATGCTCTCCAAAGCGACCTTTGTGAAGCTAACAACCAGGTTCATATAGATCACACAGGTGGGCAGGCCAGTAAGCTCAATGACATCAAGAGCTTTGGCTTCATGATGGACATTTCCTGTCATCCACTCAAGGACCCATGCCTTCGGATCCCTGTTGTAGCCACGAATATGAAGGGTGGCATAGAATTGGAGCAGCAGTTCTTCATTCCAGTGCTCCTTGTCAGTGACGAACTTCAATAAGCCAGACTCTCTGAAGCAATCCAGCGCTTCTTCCAAACAGGGCAGGCCAGTTATGGCTTCAACGTCAAGACGCATATGTGGGAACATGCGACCTTGATTGTATAAAATTCATGAGTAATAACTGCGCTGCTGATAGCTTCAGAACCGATCAGATGAAATCTTTGGCCTTGAGTAGGGGTTCTTGTCGCTATCAAAGAAGGTGTTATGTGCAATGAAGCCATTGACATTGAATGATCCTGGTGCAGATGCAGTACCTGGAAACCTTGGTATCCTAGGCTTAGGCTTCTGAACCTTAGGCATGTGCTCCACATGATAGTCGAACTGAGGTCCTGGAGCAGGCGAAGGAACCTGAATTGGCCATTTGACAGTGATTAGCTGGCCATAGTTGTATGCTTGCTCGATAGTAAGTGGCCTCGGAGGCGGTAAAAGAGCAGTGGCATTGACTTCAGGCTGCACATTCGTTGTAGGAGGAACAGTGGCTTAAAGCACAGTGTTCATTGTAGGCGCCACATTGTCTTCAGCCATGACAACGTCATTGGCTTCAGTGGTGTTATTGGCGGCAACCTCAGGATTCTTAACCTCCACTTGAGGAGCTGGAGGGTCGGGCACAGATACGTTCTCCTCGAGAACAACTTCTTGAGTGGTAGGGGGAGTAGCGACACGCTCTTCTTCTTGTCTTTCTTCAGCTGATGCAGCCGGTTTGTCTTCTGCAACATTAGCTTCAGACACTGGGACCGTCACAGAAGGATTGTCGTCAGGGAACACTTGGCGTGCCACTGAGCTGGACAAGTTTGAGTCTTCTTCTGTGATGGTAGTCATGGAGACGGATGGCCTCTGGCCTTTGCGAAGCCGTTGGAACACGGGAAATGCTTTTGGTGACGGTGTGGTCTCCATGTAGTTGTCATCATTTGAAATGGGACTGATGACTAGCACTAGTGAAGGACGGGGTGTACTTGGTGAGTCTTGATTTGGGGTTGCTATTTGGGGGCGATCAGCCCACGAGGCATCTTGAGAGATTGGCGTCAAAGGACGACCAATACTGATGAGCTTGCTGTTCATGAGAATAGGCGATGATACCGTAGGGCGCTGGATCTAAGGAAGAATTACATCATCTTCTACATTGTCTTGAGAACCAATGTCCTCAGTCGCGATGGGGTCAACGACTGGAACTTCTTGAGCTTCAGGAGCCTCTTTGGAAGCAGGCTCATGAACGATCAGCTGACGCTCTTGATTTTCAGTAGCAGGATGGGCAAAGCAATGGGTTCAACAACAAGGGGCTCTGTGGGAGCAGCCCGATCTCTCTTCTCGGTTTTTCTCTTCTTGGGGGGCGGTGCATCATCAATGGTGCTCTTGGTTTTCCGCTTCCTGGCTTCGGCTTCGGCTTCCTTGGTTTTCTTCTGTTCAGAAACCACTGAAGGGGCCTTAGGATTCGAGCCTCGCATGCTGGTTGGGAAGACAATTTGAGGTTCTTCCTGCCTTGAAGCTTCATTTGGGGCCTCAGTTGTCTTCTTCTTTTTCTTGGCAGCCATCGAGGGGTCAAGGCCAGGACGCCCAAGTACCTTGCGCTTCTCAGCTTCGTTGTAAGCTTGAACGCACTTTGCAGCTAGAGTTTTCATTCGCTCTCTTGAGCCTTTGGCTTCTCTCATTTCTTGCGAAACGACTCCTTGAGGTCATTCAGCATCAACTTGAATTTCTGAACATCAGCCACACTAAGCTTGGCTACATGCTTATGGAATTGCTCTTTCTCAAAGTCTATCTTGTTCTTCAATTCAACAATTCGCTGAGCTAGAGCCAGCTCAGGTGCAATGGCGCCTTGAAAGGAGACGCTGATGCCAATAGGGGGTTGAAGATTATCAAAGCTGATATCTTGATTGTCGAACCATTCGTCAATGAAATTGTGCAAGATGTTCACATCGAAGAGGGGCAGATCACTGAAGACCTCTGCCTCTTGCTTGCTCTTGATCAACTGCTCGAGAGCATCATTGCCAAATTCTTCATCTGAAGACAAATCAATGGCTTCAGATTCGTTCCTTAGAACGCAAGCAGGTGTCAGTGCTTGACTGTGTCGCTGAACAGGTTTCTTCTGTGGCTTCTCACGATTTTTAGAGATGCGAGAGAGATCTTCAGAGTTGTTACTGGGAGCAGGAGGGGCAGTTTCCAATGGCTTCACTCGCGAAGTTTTTGGAGCAGCAGATGACTTTGAAACTTTAGCCTTCTTTTGCTTCAGCGGCTTTGGAGAGCTTCATTAGTGTCATCACCATCATCAGAATGATCCACTTTGGCACCTTGGACAGCAATGTGAGTGATGAGGCCAACAAAGTTGTAGAAGGGGCCGATCCTATTCTCATTGGCTTCACGGGTGCCATCGTCTCAAGGTGAAGAAGGACCAGGGTTGAAGTCAAGCCCTAGAGCCTTCTTGTTCTTCGTAGCTGAGTCTTTGGCGAACTGGTAGTTGCGCTTGAACAGATGGTCCTCATGGCACCACAGCAGAGAAGAAGGATCAGCGTTCTCTGGCTGCGGTCCGCGAATCATGCATAGATAGAATTCTCGTTGGATGGCTTCAGGAAGGGACTGGGGTTGAAGATTTTTGTATACAATATCTCCCCAAGGTCCCTTGATGGCATTCTTCTCTACATATTCTTTAGTGACGAAGCAGTATTTGAACCATTCTTCTGCCCAATATCTTGGAATCCATTGGATTCAATTCTTGCGGCCCGTATAGGTTTCCTCTGGATCTGTTTTGTACAGCTCGTGCAAATCTGGAGGCAAATCCTTGGAAGTGTTCCCACGGCGCTGTCTGCCACCCTTCCTTGCAGACTTCTCTGTTGCCATGAGGTTCAGTCTGAATGGCTTCAACACTGTCAAAGGCTTCCGTCTGCTGGTCAGACAGGAACTGGCTTCGGGAGAGTTGATGTGATGCTGTAAGAATTCTGCAAACGAATGCAGACTATGAGAACCAAGGGATTCTCCCATGGACATGTACCTGTGACAGCATTAGAGGTGCGAGGGAAGGGGAAGAGGTCATATGCATTCTCAAAAGATTTTGAAGATAAATCAGTTTGAAGACATTGACCTCACACCGCTAAGACATTCACTTATTTGATGAGAGTTGGTTCCAGATTTGTAAAAATCCAAGAATAAGTACAAGCGAGGAATCGAACTTGCAAAGAAGCATAAGTGAATGGACTAGGCATAGTATGAGATGCAGAAAGAGATAGATTCAACTTGGGGATCTAGAAACCACTTTTGGTAAGGAAGGATGAATCTATCAGATCAAAAAGACGGTAAAAAGTGAATTTTAATTACCACGTGAAGAACTGCTAGACGGAGCGAAGTTGGATGCCGAGCAGTTCGATCTTCCGTGCCCTAACATGGCGACGGAGGACACCTACGGCGACGGCGGAGAGGATGAGGTCCGCGGCCGGCGTGAGGACGGCGTTGGAGAAGTCGCAGCAGCTAAGCGCTTCGTCGCTGGCGTCGTTGAGAGCTAGCAGAGGTGCTAGGGTTTGCGAGAGGTGGCGAGTTGGAAGAAGAATTTTTGACCGAGATGTGATGGGTATTTATAAGGAAGGAGACGACACAACACAATTACGCAGGTGCCCCTAGCGGTTCACATCTGAAGGACACATGGCACACATGCAACACATTGAGAGTTGTTCCATGTTCCCACGCTCGCCTGGATTGTCGGGGTGGTCGTTCCGCATTCTCCGGGTTTCAGGCAAAAGGATATAGCATTAAAAACATATTTAAAGTTTGTCTCTGTATCTTCTACTAACAAGGACGCAGAGAAGACATTCAAAAGTTTCATCAGAATGCATATGATTTGGATAGATAGAGCTTGAGGTAGGAAGCATAGAGAGGTTAGGGTCCGATCACATTCACTTAGTTCAAAAGATTCAAGCAAGAAGAACATGCTATAAGTGAATGCTGTATAGGACAGGACACAATATATGTATATAACAGACTCAAGACCAAATTAACATGGTGCAGTTAATCATGAATTCAAATCAATGTTGAAGACAAATCAACTGTGAAGACTTTGCAAATATAACGCTAAGAAAAACACTTCAAACAAAAGTTTGGTGGTGGCATTACCCACCGTATAGGAAGTATTAGACCCAGACATGGCGCACAATTATCGTGGCGCTCCGAATCAATTTCCGCATTAATGTATTCACACTTAGAGTGTATGTCTTCATTGATTGAAGATATACATTACTTTGTGTGTTGCACATCTAAGTCATCAAAATGCATAAGTGTTAGGATGTGTGTCCATTCACAGGACATTTGAGGATTCCAAGATATTTAGCTCACACCACAACTTGCAAAATCTTTTCTCATCCAAGGGCTTTGTGAAGATATCAGCCATAGCTGTTCTTCCGTCTTGACGTGAATGATATCAATATCTTCCTTCATAACATGATCTCTGAGAAAGTGATGACGAATTTCAATGTGCTTTGTCTTCGAGTGTTGAACTAGGTTGTTGGCAATGTTGATGGCACTCTCGTTGTCGCAATAGAGAGGCACATTCTTTAGATGGATACCATAGTCTTTGAGAGTTTGCTTCATCCAGAGAAGCTAAGCACAGCAGGATCCAGCAGCAATGTATTCAGATTCAGCAGTAGAGAGAGATACACAGTTCTTCTTCTTTGAAGACCAACAGACAAGAGATCGTCCTAGAAAGTGACATGCGCATGATGTGGACTTGCGATCAACCTTGTCACCAGCATAATCAGCATCTGAGAACCCAACTAGATCAAACTCTGAGCCCCATGGATACCATAATCCTAGTGTTGGGATGTAAGCCAAATATCAAAGAATTCGCTTCACAGCTAAGTGATGCGATTCATTTGGTGCCGCTTGGAATCGGGCACACATGCAAACACTAAGCATTATATCTGGCCTAAATGCACATAAGTAAAGCAAAGAACCAATCATGGAACAATATACCTTTTGATCAAACTCTTTACCATTGTCGTCGGGACCCAGATGACTTTTGGTTGGCATTAGCGTCGTGTATCCTTTGTAGTCTTGCATTCCAAACTTCTTCAGGCAATCTTTGAGGTATTTTTCTTGAGATATGAAGATGCCATTGCATTGTTGACGGATTTGGAGACCCAGAAAGAACTTCAGCTCGCCCATCATGGACATTTGATATTGCTCTTGCATCATGTCACCAAATTCATCCTTTGTATTTCTTGTTGGTGCGGTAGAAGATAATGTCATCCACATAGATTTGGCACACAAATAGTTCACCATCATATGTCTTCGTGAAGAGTGTAGGATATAGTGAACCAGGTTTGAAGCCGTTGCTCTTCAGGAAGTCTTTGAGTGTGTCATACCAAGCACGAGGGGCTTGTTTGAGGCCATCTGATTGCCTTGTTGAGCATGTATACCATATCGGATGTTTTGGATCTTCAAAGCACGGAGGTTGTGCGACATATACTTCTTCTTCTATATTTCCATTGAGAAAAGCACTTTTCACATCCATTTGATCTGAGAAGAATGTTGTGATGATTTGCATAGGCTAGCAGTATGCGAATGGCTTCAAGTCTTGCCACCGGAGCAAATGTTTCATCGAAGTCAATTCCTTCCACTTGAGTATAACCTTGCGCAACGAGACGAGCCTTGTTTCTGACAACTTGACCATGCTCATCTTGCTTGTTGCGATATATCCATTTGGTGCCAATGATATTGTGCTTCCGATGATCAGGACGCTTGACCAATTCCCACACATTATTCAGCTCGAACTGTTGAAGCTCTTCTTGGATAGCTTGAATCCATTCAGGTTCCATGAAGGCTTCATCAACTTTCTTGGGTTCAGAGATTGAGACAAATGCAAAATGCCCACAGAAGTTGGTTAGCTGTGATGCTCTTTGTGTTGCTTTTGAACGAGTGAGTGGACCAGGTGCATTCAAGCTGTCAAATATCTTCTCAATCTGAACTTCATTTGCAACACAAGGATGAGCAGGACGAAGATTTTGCTCTTGCTTATCAATGTCATCATTTCGGGAATTGTCTTCAGACTGAGCATTGTCTTCAGGTTGATTAGGTGCAGAAATGACAAGCTCCTCTTCAGATTGATTCTCAGAGGGTATGATATCTCCAATTCCCATCTGCTTGATAGATTCACTTGGAGGTACTTCATCAAGCACATTTGGCAGGTGCTCTCTTTGCGAGCCATTGGTTTCATCGAACCGCACATCCACAGTTTCAACCACTTTATAGTGAAAGAGGTTGAAGACTCTGTAGAAGTGCGAATCCTTTCCATATCCGAGCATAAAACCTTCATGTGCTTTCGGTGCAAATTTTGAAGTGTGATGTGGATCCTTGATCCAGCACCTAGCACCAAATACTCTGAAGTAGCTTACATTTGGCTTCTTACCAGTTAGGAGCTCATAGGATGTTTTCTTCAGAAGCTTGTGAAGATAAACGCGGTTGATGATGTGGCAAGCAGTGTCAATGGCTTCAGGCCAGAACTTCCGTGGAGTCTTGTACTCATCAAGCATCGTTCGGGCCATCTCAATGAGAGTTCTGTTCTTGCGCTCGGTGATGCCATTCTGCTGAGGTGTATAAGGAGCAGAGAACTCATGTGTGATGCCAAGTGTATCCAGATAGAGGTCGAGGCCAGTGTTCTTGAACTCAGTGCAGTTGTCGCTTGTGATATGCTTGATCTTGATGCCATAGTTCGTCATGGCACAATTGGCAAAGCGTCTGAAAACATTCTGCACTTCAGTCTTGTAGAGGATTATATGTACCCAAGTATATCTAGAGTAATCATCAACAATTACGAAGCCATAGAGGCAAGCAGTAGCATTGAGAGTAGAGTAGTGAGTAGGGCCGAATAGTTCCATGTGAAGCAGCTCAAAGGGTTGAGATGTAGTCATGATTGTCTTCGAGGGATGCTTGGCCCTAGTCATCTTTCTAGCTTCGCAGCGCCCACACAGATGGTCCTTCTTGAACTTGACGCCTTCGAAGCCCACGACATGCTTCTTCTTCGCGAGAGTGTGCAAGTTCTTCATGCCACCATGCCCTAGCCTTCGATGCCAGAGCCAGCATTCTGAATCCTTTGCTAGCAGACATACGGCCATCTGTGGTCCTTCTGAGAAATCTACCATATATAGATCGTCTTTTCGATACCCTTCAAAGACTAGAGACTTGTCAGATTCCATTAGTACAAGTCACCAATATTTTCAAAATAGCACAATCATGTTTAAGTCACAAAGCATTGAGACAGACATTAAGTTGAAACCAAGGGATTCAATAAGCATAACTTTATCCATGTTTTGATCCTTTGAGATTGCAACTCTACCTAGACCCAATACCTTGCTTTTACCAGTGTCAGCAAATGTGATGTGACTTTTGTCTGATGGACGTAAGGTTGAGTCCATGAGAAGATTCGATCACCAGTCATATGATTAGTGCATCCGCTATCCATAATCCATTCTGAAGCACGAGGTGTCGTAGACTACAGCGAAGTTAGGGGGATAGGCTTCACCAAGAGTATTGTGAAGCATAAACATTTGACGAGCAAGAGGATTATCAAAGCTCAGATCAAGATTAGGACTGATAGGATGTTTGGCAAACGATTCAGGAACAAAATACATAGTAAGATCATTTGGGCATTTGATCTTGCGCCCTACAAGATGTTTTAGGTCCCCAGCAATAGCATCAGACGCCTTTGATTTTTGGCTAGAGACCATTCCCTGCAAAAGAAAGTTAATTCTTCTTAACAACCCACATCTTCAGGGGTGGCTTAGAAGCAATGAGTCTAAGTGCAGCATCTGAGAACTTCGGCTTTGGAGCCCTAGCAAATAGCCTTGCAAGAGAAGAACGATACTCATATGAATAAGCAGAAAAGTTCTTAGTTCTATGAACATAGCGGTTTGAAGACACGTGCTCATATTCATAAGTCTGAGTATGGTTTCCCTGCAAAACATTGGCGTTAGGGTGACTCAGGTGAGTCCTCTGTCTGTATGAATCCTTTGGGTCATATGAAGCCTTTGGTCTGGGATTTGTCTTCTTCCCAGGTGGTGTCATGATGACATTCACGGGAAGATTCTCAAGACAACTTTTGGGAACCCAGATCTTCTTCATAGGTGGCCCGTTCCTCAGATTAGTACCAATATACCGCAAACACTTCACCATTCGATTCTTAAACAGTTTATAGTTTACATCAAAGGAATCATCAATGATAATAGGGTTAGCACAGGTGAAGCGAGATAAGGTGGATGGATCCAGAAGGTCCCTTTGTAGCAACCCATGTGGTTTGAAGTGCCTTTCGGGCTTCAAAGAGGGAGCCATCAACATTCATTTTCCTCTCGAACCCAACACCCTCTTTCCTAGGGTTTCGGTTTAGAATCGCTTTTGAGGACATCGCATGTTGTCTGATGCCCTTTGAGACTTTTGTACATCCCTGCTTCAAGCAATGTCTTCAACCTAGCATTTTCATCAGCAATATTAGTGGTATCCTCTACATAGGGGTTAGTTACCACATCAGGAGTTGAAGATATTGCAACAAGATGGCAGCAGAGAACATTCAAAGAATGTAAGTAGTGTTATCACGCTCAAGGCATTTTAGACAAGGTGGTTCAAATCTTTCCTGAGTGGAACTGATCTGTTGAGCGCGAAGTGACTCATTCTCTTTTTGAAGATCTTCATGAGCCGCTCTCAATTTCTCAAGCTCTTCCTTCCTTTGAAGATAATCATAGGAGAGCTTTTCGTGAGTGGTTGTGAGCGTTTCATGGCGACTTCAAGTTCCTGGTACTTAGCATGAAGATTTTTAATGTATTCAACTAAGGACTGAGAACGGGTCATTTCCGCGTCCAACAGGTCATTTCTTTTGTCTAACTGTTTTTGAGTATTTTCCATAGCTTTCTGTTGTTCAGTTGCAATTTTAGCAAGTGTTTTGTAGCTGGGTTTGGATTCACAATCAGAGTCATCTTCACTTGATGTTTGAAAGTAAGCGCCGCGTGATTTTTCCTTGGCACCACGTGCCATGAAACAATAGGTGGGAGGCGAGTCGTCCTCGTCATTATCATCAGTGTTGGTGACGGAGCCATTGTCTTCGGTGTCGAAGATGGAGTTGGCGACGCAGGCAGAAGCTAGGGCCAGACTCGCAACACCCGAGTCAGACTCCCCCTCAGACTCCACCTCTGCCTCCTCTGAAGTAGACTCCTCTTCTGAAACCATCTCATTGCCAACAAAAGCACGGGCCTTGCCAGATGAGCTCTTCTTGTGTGATAAAGATCTGGAAGAAGACTTGGAAGAAGACTTTGAGGATTTCTTCTTCTTCTTGTCATCAGAATCATATTCTTTGCTCTTCTTCTTCTTCTTCTCATTGTCCCACTTTGGACACTCAGAAATGTAGTGACCAGGTTTCTTGCACTTGTGATAGGTTCTCTTCTTGTGAGCATAGGCAGAAGCTTCATCATTTCTTGAGCTGGATCATGAAGAATTTCTGAAGCCTTTCTTCTTGGTGAATTTCTGGAACTTCTTCACAAGCATAGCAAGCTCCTTTCCAATGTCTTGGGATCACCGTAACTGCAATGATTCTTCTTCAGATGATGAAGCATCAGCCTTTGCCTTCAAAGCTCGAGTTTGGCCATAGTTGGGGCCATAGATATCTCGTTTCTCAGATAGCTGGTACTCATGTGTGTTGAGCCTCTCAAGTATGTCAGACGGATCGAGAGTCTTGAAATCGTATGCGTTCTTGTATCATCAGGGCTAAGGTGTCAAATGAGCTGTCAAGAGATCTCAGTAGTGTCTTCACTATCACATGCTTCGTGATCTCAGTGGCGCCGAGTGCTTGGAGCTCATTTGTATTATCAGTGAGGCGATCAATTGTGAGCTAGACATTCTCGTTCTCGTGTCTCTTGAAGCGGTTGAAGAGGTTGCGGAGAGTACTGATACGTTGATCTCGCTGGGTTGAGAGGCCTTCATTGACCTTGGATAGCCAGTCCCAGACTAGCTTCGACGTTTGCAGAGCACTCACACGGCCATACTGTCCTTTAGTAAGGTGACCACAAATGATGTTCTTGGCAGTAGAGTCCAGTTGAATGAACTTCTTGACATCAGCAGGGGTGACACCTTCACCAGTCTTGGGAATGCCGTTCTTGACGACATACCATAGATCGACATCAATGGCTTCAAGATGCATGCGCATCCTATTCTTCCAGTAGGGATATTCAGTGCCATCAAAGATGGGGCACGCAGCGGATACTTTGATTATCCCTGCAGTTGACATAGCTAAACTCCAGGTGGTTAAACCTAATCACACAGAACAAGGGAGCACCTTGCTCTGATACCAATTGAAAGGGCTAGTTATAGACTAGAGGGGGGTGAATAGGTGATTTTTATGGAAGTCTTCAAAACATGGGAGTTTCAAAGACAGAAAATATAAACAACACTATTCTAAAGCAGCGGAAAGTAGACTACACTAGACAAGCCATAGTCAAGTATTCAATGGAGTGAAAGCATGAAGACTAAAAGCAGCTAGGTAGTAAAGATCAGGATGGAAGATAGTATGAAGCCAATCGTAATGAGATAGTCACACAGTGAAGTCAAACAGATAATACAACCAGGCAATGACTTCACGAAGACAAGCTGTAAGTAAAGAGGAGTAAGAGATAGAACCAGTGTCTTCAGAAGGACAGGGATTTGTTCGACCATTTCTAGTTGCTGTGACAACTGTACTTCTGGTTAGGGAGGCTGAGATTCAACTCACAAGACCTCGTCTTCACCTTATTCCCCTTGAGCTAAGGACACACAGTCCTCGCCCAATTTCTCTGGTAAGTCTTCAAGGTAGACTTCCGAACCTTGAAAGACTTCATTCACCGGCAATCCACAATGGCTCTTGGATGCTCAGAACGCGACGCCTAACCGGCTGGAGGATTCACAGTCCTCAAGTGTAACAAGTCTTCAGATCACGCGGACAGAAAGACTTCAGTGATGCCAAACACCCTTAGGGCTCTGGGTGGTTTGGGCTTTGTCCTCGCAAGGATTCTCTCTCAAAAGCTGCGGCAGTGGGTTGCTCTCAAACGACAAAAGTCGTGTACTAACTCTGAGCAGCCACCAATTTATGGTGTAGGGGGTGGGCTATTTATAGCCACTGGGTCAGTAAGGAACTGACACGTGTCGCAACGGTCAGATTTCAAATACACGCGACAGCTTGACTTGGGCTACAAGTAAAGCTGACTTATCCGACACAGGATAAGATTTGCTCTCATTGTCTTCGCTCGAATACATAGGATTTGGTTTGAGCATCACTTCAGTCACTCTGGCTTTGTTCACTTGGACCCCACTTAACAGTGATGTGGTTCCTATGACTCAACAAAGAAGAAAAGGAAACAACAAAACAACTAAGTCTTCGCGCTCCATAGTCTTCACTCAATGTCTTCTCGTGTCATAGTCTTCAATGTGAATATCTTCACAGACCACCATTGTCTTCAATGTCTTCACACATTTTTAGGGGTCATCTCCGGTAGGTAAACCGAATCAAGGAGGGACCACTACCTGTGTTATCCTGCAATTCTCACAAACACATTAGTCCCTCAACCAGGTTATTCGTCAATACTCCAAAACCAGCTAGGGGTGGCACTAGATGCACTTACAGGGGTAGGTAACGGAGGCGCTTGGTGTGGGAGAGAGTCAACGCGAGGGCCCGACCTTATTGAATTGGCGGAGGAGGACGGTGGTCGCTCGTTGAGGGGGCGGCTCCCCTTCTTGGCCCGCCTATAAAACGAGTGATGAGGGAGAGGGTGGAGTCATCCATCTTTGCATCCCCTCTCCTCTGTCTTCTGCTTCCTGCTGGTTATGTCGAAGAGAAGAGGCTGGGGCCAGGCCCCGGGTTCTAGCCTGGGGTTGGTACCGCCAAGTGTTGGTGTTTGGGGAGTGAGTCTGGTCCATGCTTGGAGACGACGTCGCGGACAAGCCGCCCATGACGTGAGGGATATCGAGCTCCCCCATTGTGGGGATATGCTTGCTCCTTCCGCCATGGTTAGTGTGGCATTCAGCCCTGGGCTGCTGCCGCTTGCTGATTTGGGGACCGAGCTCTTGGCGTCTCGATGCTCGCCCGGGAGGCAGGGCTGGGGATCGTTGGTAATCCCAGCATAACTCCTCCCAGAGTCCTTGGGGCCGATGCTGATGAGAGGCGCACCTTCCTGCCTGCCAAGGTGGGGAGCGGCGCGCCCCGAGCCCCCTGGCCATCTTGTTTGTTCGCCGTCTCTCCGGGGAAGGTGCCAGACTGCGAGGTCTACGTTCCCCTGCGATGATGTTGATGAAGATGAAGCCAAGGAAGACGGAGAAGGCGGGAGGCAGGTCGTCTAGTCGGAGTATGATAGCACCAACGCTTTCATCTCATACTGGCGACCTACCACCTCGTCTTTCTGTCTTTCCCCGACATTCCCCCGGCACCGTCATCACTGCTTTATCGGTTGTCGGGGAAAGGGTCGCCCTTCTGGCGCTTCTACTTCCTCCGGTGGTCTTCTATCTAGGTGTTGACGTCCTTCTTGGCCGATGCCTATGCTGGAGCTTCTGTCTTCCTCCTTCGCAGCCTTGCCACTCCCTTTCTTGTTGGGCTGTATTTGGCAGGCCCCGACGGGATCGGGGTGGCGATATGTCGCCGCGACTCCCGCCCTTTTCTCTTCCCACCGCACTACCTGGCACAAGAGGGACAGGGAGAGGAGTTTACGGGGCACTTATCTTTTTTTCAATCTTAAACTTGTTAGCACTTGCCAAATTTTAGTTCAAATAATGTAATCCCTCGAGTCCATGTCTGTCTTCTATTAGGTTTGTACTCGTATTATCAGCATATTAATGAAAAATATGAACCTTGTCGGGAAATTGTGCATGTATATGTTAATGCAGAGGTGGAATGCTTCTTTAGTTCAATAAACGAGTCTTCCCGTTGAGGCTATCCTGCCAGTACCCTTTTATTGCTGCCGGAGAACTGAAGCTACTGGGCATAGATAAAGGGACCAGCCCCCCGCCAATCTATTTTCGCCAGAGGACACTGCAACCACCCTGGCCAAAGCAACGTTCGAGTCCAGGTATGGGAGAACCAAGTTTCGAAGAGCGGTGAGGTTTTCTCATGCACATATTTCAGCTTACAGAACACTTATGGACAAGAGGTAGAACTTATCTGTATGGCTTGCCGAAGATCACAGTGCTGGTTCATCTTCCCAACTCCCGGAAGAGGCCAAGCTCACGGCAGGAACCTGCAGCCTCACACAGATGGAAATGATGCAAGATGCGACCCTATCTAGATGCATATGCAAAATGCTCATGAAATGCTTATGCAGTGCTCTTCGAATGCTCATGCATGCATGCAACTTGGTCGGGGGCCACACAACGCTTCGTTTATTTCTCTGCTGCTCAGGGTCTGCGCCTGGCTTTGTACAAGGGGTTACATGCGACTGAGGCAAGGCCTGTACAAAAGGGTGGCTGCCGAACAGGGCCCGACAGCCACGCCTTACGGGTAGAACTTATGGAGATGCTCAATGTTCCATGAGTTTTGCAATTGAATGCCAGCTCCGGTCTCCAGATGGACTGCGCCAGGACTGGTGACTTGAACTACCCAGTAAGGGCCTTCCCACTTTGGCGTCAACTTGTTTGTACCCTTGGTGGACTAAACACACCTAAGGACAAGTTCTCCTTCCTCAAAACACCGAGCATGAACCCTGTGGCTGTGGTAGCGACACAGGGGCTTCTTGATAGTGTGCATTTCGTAGCAGCCCGGAGACTATTCTCCTCGAGTAGCACAACGCCATCACGCAGGTGCTGATCTTGCGCTACTTCATCATAGGAAAGCACTCGAGGCGACCCATAAATGAGTTTCATGGGGATAACTACTTCTATCCCATAGACTAGGGAGAAGCATTTTATTGAAGATTACCTCTCAAACTACATGATTGGTGGGCATGCAAAGGTTAAAGTATTTCTACCAAAACACGATGATTATCTAGATGTTTTCATGAAGAATGTGAAGGATGGGCGGTCGGCCATCACAAGGGGTTGGACTAGAGTCGTGCGTGCCTTTAGCATGGAGGAGGGCACAATTTGGGCATTCTGCTTCACCTTGGTCAGCAACCAGAATGTATTTTGCCTCTTTCTTTACCATCTTTAATAGTACAGGTATACAACTATGGTTCATCATTCTTTATTTGGTTCTTATGTAATTCTTGAACATATGTACCTATGAATCGAATAATGCATTGGTTGTTTGAACCTGATGGATATGAATAAAGCTACAACATACATTCAAATTCAAGTCCAAATCTTGTACAATTTGAAATAGCAGCAATTAAATTACGGTGAAATTACGCCTTCCAGGTCGTTATGGCACACATGGTTGGTAAAACTCAAACGTTTGCGATATACACCATAATCCTACACGGTTCACAAAGAGGAAATGTGTGCAAGCATGCACACAGTTGCCGTTTGCAAAGCATGTGCGATGTCAGACAATATCACAAATGGTGTGGGTAAACTAAATGTTTGTGTTGGTTGCTTTATCATACATGATTCGCAACCATGAACTGTTTCTGATGAAGTATGCATCGTAAACGTTGCACCACAGAATAGCATGTGCGATAGTTGTCCTGTACGACGATGTTTCAAAGGTCCCACATTTCATAATCATGTCTGACGCTCGTACGACGATTAGCTAATCTTCTTAATTAGTTATCGCATACGGTTTGGGAAAAGCGAATGTGTGTGATTGTATGCTTATCATACACATTCTATAATAGTGAACTATTTGTGATGGGTCGTGCATTGTAACCATAGCACCACAGAATACCGGCTGCGATGGCAATGCGAGCACAAACGAGTAGGAGTACTTTACATGGATCTTGGCTCCCTATTCCCGACGATTTCTGGGTTGTGTGGGAAGGACCCCCTATCACCAACACTCACATGGTGATGGTTCCAAATGCCGTCGCGGAAAGGGGTTAAAAACCGTTTGTATAGCACCGACGCATACTAGTGTGCCATTCTTCATCCAACCAGTTAACAAAGGCACAAGCCTCATATCCCTGCCAATGTTAAATAGTATTCAGGATGAGCGCTGGCATTAACTCAAGTAAACTGATGAACTTAGCACTAACCTCGAAGGGGCAACTGAGAAACCGCCTGCCAATGTCTAATCCCTCCGTGCATACACGTCAAGCGGGAGTGCGCCCGTGCACACAAATCAGCTTTTGGTACTTCTCGGTGGTGTAAAACTCGGAGTCGAACTCGTTTTGCGGGAGTCTGGAGTCATGCACCGGATCCGGCGGCAGATTGCTTTCCTGGGGGGCGGGGGGGTCATTCAGGCTGGATTCAGCAAGGAGCTACTTTGGACATGCTAAAAAAGATCAGGATAGATTGGAACCTGACAGGATGATTTGGATCCATAGTACACCTACCCTCTAATTAACTTAGGCAAGTGCTCGGCAGCGACCGCCCTCGTGGCGGCGATACGAGCAGGAGCAACCGCACCGAAACGATCAGCACCACTTGTCCGCATTCCCCCAATTTCAGCGCCCCACGAGGGAATTTTGAGGCTATGTAGGGATTTGGGGGAAATGGGGAAACTGTGGGGATAAGCTAATGGTCGGGAACTACTTATGGAACTATATGTTGTATACGTCACACTATTGATACATGTCGTTTGTGGTAGGTATTACAACATCACACACGATTTCCGCACCAAACCGTGTCAGAAGACAACGTCAGTGACCGTATGTGATGTACTACCCTGTACACGTAATTGAGTTGCAGTGATACCGTGTAAACAGCCTCTCTGCGAATACCCGTGAAAAAATAAAACAGCTGCTCTGCATATAGATATGGCGGCGGCGGCCTAGGCAGTGGCTACCGGAGAAGAGGCGAATCCTCGGTCAGTGGGCGATGGCGGCGTCTTAGGAGGTCAATCCTCGTTCCGCGGCGGGAGATAGGAGGAGCTCATTCATCGTGGACGGCTGCGGCGTGATTTGAGCACATGCATCACGGTCGATGGCGGGATAGTGGAGGTCGAACTTTAGGTGCTAGCCGCACTAAGCTTTGCTCCCCGACCCTGCTGTCTCAGCGTGCCGCCGCATCGTGCTTCTCTGTCTGCTGGGTGGAGGTCACCGCGCGGCTAATTAATTAAGGTATTCTTTTTTTGAGTGGCTTAATTTAGGTATTCAATTCCTAAGGGTAGTGTTGTACTAGTACAATGCGTGTAAATTGACTGACCATTAATTTTTGTCATTGCACGTCTGGATAACAATATGGAGCGCCCTCAGTAATTATGAAAAAAAACCTTGTGATTTATGCATGCATCTTTGGGCAGCAGTTAATCCGTGTATTAATGTTGTTGTTTTGTTTTTAATTACCAGCCGTGTGGTGCACATGGAATGATCTCGATGGATGAAGAATCGGATAACCGTAGATTTTATTAGTGGCATGACAGAGTTCACGAATTTAGCTGACAGTACAAACAGGAGAATTGGTGATGCGGATTACATCATGTGTCCATGTACTGATTGTGCCAATATAGAGTCACATGAAGTTGCAAATGTCCAGTGGCACTTAGTCTCCCGGGGATTCATGGATGGATATAAACGTTGGACCAGACACGGTGAAGAGGAGGTCATGGATGAAGATACCCAGGGTTGTGAGATGCCAAACCCCGACCAGTGCTACCAATGGAACACCGGAAAGCCGAAACGCCCACTTGAAAACAAAGACGTCGACGCAGATGACGACGATCTTGATATGGCAGATTTTGCTGCTATGATTGCATATTTCGAGGGCCCAAACAAGGATATGATTGGGTACAAGGATCTGCCAGCCATTGATGCGGACTCCAAGAAATAATTGTATCCAGGTTACAAAAAGAAATATTCCAAGTTGAGTGCCACCCTGGCGCTTCTCAGATTTAAAGGAGCAAACAGTCTATCAAATAAGGGCTTCACAGATATGTTAGGTCTTTTCAAAGAAATTCATCCGGAAGATAATGTGCTCCCCAGAAGCATGAATGAAGTGAATAAAATTGTTTGCCCATTGGAACTTGAAGTAAAGAAGATACATGATTGTCTGAATGATTGTATAATGTACCGTGGTGAGTACAAAGATTTGTGTGCATGTCCCACATGCAAGCATGCACGATACAAGCGCAGGAGAGCAAGGGAGAAGTACAAATTGGATGACGAGATCAAGACAGGAATCCCATTCAAGGTTATTTGGTACTTGCCTTTAATTCCAACATTGAGGCGTTTGTTTGCAAACCCTAGAGAGGCAAAAGAGGTTGCGGTGGCATCATGATGAGCGAATTGTGGATAAGTATATGAGGCACCCAAAAGATGGTGCTCGGTGGAAATTAATCGACAACAAGTTTCAAGACTTTGCCAAGCATCCTAGAAGTATAAGGCTGGGCGAGTGTACTGACGGGATGAATCCTTTTGCCGATATGCGCACCAATCACATCACATGGCTGGTGCTTCTGTGCATATATAACCTAGCTCCTTGGTTGTTTATGAAGAAAAAATACATTATGATGTCTGTGATTATCCAATGCCCGAAGCAACCTGGAAATGACATCGGCATTTACTTTTAGCTACTGGTAGAAGAACTCCTGACAGTGTGGATAGATGCGCCTGCTGTAAAATGTAATGATGCTTATAGAAAGGAGATTTTCGATCTACATGCGATGCTGGTGCACACCATTCAAGACATGCCGACATTAGGCAACACATCAGGGTAGAAAACAAGGGGAGATATAGGGTGTGTCACATGCATGGATTGGACCGCTAGCAAATTTCTTCCCAACTCGCGCAAAACCATGTATTTGCGTCAACGTAGGTTCTTATGGAAAAATCACCCATACCAAAAAGGTGAAAGCTGAATTTGATGGTACGATAGATGTAGGTGTGGGCCCAAGACCCTATGATGGTGAGGTGGTCCACAACATGGCTAAACAAATTAATGTTGTGCTTGGAAAGAAGCACACTTTAACGGTGAAACAAACACCCAAGGGTCAAGTGTTTAAGAAGAAATCAGTGTTCTAGAAATTACCTTAATGGGAGATTCTACGTGTATGTCACTGCATCAATGTCATACACGTAGATAAGAACGTATGTGAAAGCATCCTTCATACTCTGCTCAAGATTAAAGGTAAAACAAAGGATAGTGACGGTTCACGGCTCGATATGCTTGCAGATCAATCAAAACGCAAGAGTGAAGCAGAAGATGATGACAAATTCATCAAAGCTCGCCAAAGTTACAATTTCAGTACAAAAAAAAACAACACAGTTCTTCACCTATTTGTTGCCAGTTAAGACACCCTCTTCCTACTCCGCAAACATCAGAAGTCTCGTGGATGTGAGCTCAGGTAAAATGAAGTTGGGACACATGAAGTGGCATGATTGCCAAGTAATGTTGACACAAATCCGCCTGGTGGCCATCAGGAATCCGATGGACAAAGATATAAGAAACACACTCATTGGGCTCTGTGATTTCTTCAACCAACTACGACAGAAAGTTGTAGATCCTGAAGAGTTGGATCATATGCAAGATGATACTGCAAGAGTATTGTCCAGCCTAGAGATGTTTTTTCCATCGTCATTCTTTGATGTCGTGGTCCATCTCACTGTGCACCTTGTCGACGAGATAAAGTATTGTGGTCCTGCATTTCTTCGCAACATGTATCCCTTCGAGCGGTTCATGGGAATACTGAAGCGCTTTTGTCAGAACGAAAACCATCCAGAGGCAAGCATCCTACAAGGTTATACCGCGGAGGAGGTGGTTGAGTTTTGCACAAAATAAATGAAACAAAGACCTATAGGTTTGCCCCTCTCTCGCCATGAGGGAAGGCTGAAAGGTAAGCCGGTCCTTGCTGGCATGCAAATGGCTGCACTCGAAGAATTGGCAAAGAAAGCCCATTTGACGGTACTGCTTAAGAGCCCAGTTCTCAGTGCTTATGCCGAAAAACACTTGGTGGAGATACGACAAAGCTTCTTACCAATGGTGCCTTCATCAGATGTGGAGATGAAGGAGCACACTAAGAACTATGTCGAATGGCTGAAGAATCGCTTTGGCACAAGGATCCATCGATGACATTGCTACGTGGTTGGCACAAAATCTATCACCTACGATGTTGACGTACCAAGCATATGACATAAATGGATACACGTTCTACACTGAGGAACGTGATAGGAAGAGCTCATATCAGAACAGCTCTATTCGAATAGAATGCATGACTGTAGATGAAGCTGGTAAAAGGGTATACTATGGAACCATCAAAGAGATTTGGGAGCTTGACTATGTGAAAGTTAAGGTGGCATTATTCAGGTGCGCATGGATCCCTCTTGGTCATGTAAAGGTTGATGATTATTGGAAGACTTATGTTAACAGGACAACGATGGCATATCACGCCGACCCGTTCATTCTTGCCAGTGATGCTACCCATATTTTCTTTGTGGAAGACCCCTTGCATAAGAACTGCCATGTAGTGATGCATGGGAAGAAGAGGGTACTGGGTGTCGAGGATGTTTCCTATGAGGACGAGTACGATGAATTTTCTGAGTTGCCAGCCAAGGGATCATGCACACGTGTAATAGAGCAGCGTAAAATCATCAGGAAACCCAAGTTCATTCGGGGTCAACTAATGATCCCAGTTCCTCCATGTACATGGGAATTAAGCCGTAAGACTAGTCTTTATGCCTACCCTGCAAGTTAATTCGTTCAATTTAGAACTGTCGCGTATACTGACTTTGTGAGTTATGCCTGGTTTTTTGTTGATGTAAGAACCGTTAATATGTTGACCTTGATATCCTGTCAGCTTAGGCAATGAATATGAACTATTTTTTGTTTTTATTATTATTATTATTATTATTATTATTATTATTATTATTATATCACAGAGGTAGCACACTCAATTGATCTCACTATAGTATGTGTTAACAAAAATATGCAATATGGTTTGCGAATAGCACACGGTTCGTTGATGAAAGCAGTGTGCCGACCAAACCCCGTCCGTGATCTGAGTCGTGCTTTCTGAGGCCAGAACCCAAACCCCACAGATCATACGTCTGCATCATTGGATGCTCCCAGATCAAACGGTGATCCTCATCCCTTTCGACAGCACATGCCGTTCCAGTTCTAATTTTATTTTTATGCACAAAATGCATGTTAAACTCCAAAAATGTCTTAAAATATAGCTAACTATACCTGAAATGCGCCAGAAAATCAAACCCGTGGTATAATGGTGATTGCATAACATGGAGATTTTTTTGAGGCCAAACGATGAAGTCACCGGCCATTGGAGTTTGAATTGACAAGTCTCCTTTTGGTAACCATCATGTGAGATGCTCCGGTTTGGAAGGAGCGATCCTCAAAACTCGTGCCAAACTTTACCAAATTTTTTTCCACGAGATCGTGAGAGCACGCCACGGGCACACATCGATTTGGATGATGTCCGGACTCCATCTGAATTTCCTGTAATTAAAAGACCAACTAGGCCTACGCCAGTGGCCGCACCTCGCTGCTGAAATGTTTGGAACTTCTCCCATCTTCTCGGACAAACAGATGAAAACTCGCAAAGCGACGCACAAATGATTTGCACACCTTCTTTGCTAAGGTTGGCCATAGTGGGGGTATCATAGCCGGTATCATGCACTCGGGAATAGCAAATATGCTGATGTGGCAAATAATTAAATAAGGGAGAGTGGGTTAGAGTAACATAGCTAGATACTGTAACATAATAAATGTTATACTACTTTGTGTCATGCATGGCCATAAATACGGTCATCTATGATACTACTCTATGATACTATGCACTATGAAGGTACATACGTAGTATCATACACTAGTATCATATGCATGATACAATAATATATGATACTCCCCACTATAAGGCTGGCCATAGTGGTGGTATCATAGCCGATATCATGCACTCGGAAATAGCAAGTATGCAGATGTGGCAAAGAATTCAAGAAGATAGAGAGGGTTAGTGTAACATATACGTAGATACCGTATCATGTTAAATGTGATACTAATTTGTGTCATGCATGGCCATAAATATGATCATCACTACTCTATTATACTATGCACTATAATTAAAGGTAGTATCATACACTAGTATCATACATATGCATGGTACTAGTATATGATACTCTCCACTATGAGTAGCCTAAGTATGGCCTAACTAAAACACACACATGTAGTTGTAGTAGAGTTTTCACTTTATATGCACTAAAATGCAAGGTAGGTGCAAAGAATGACTTAAACATAGCAGACGAGACCTGAGATGGTCCGAAAAATCAAACCAAGGGTATATCCGCGATTGTTTACCATGAATATTTTTTGGAGGCGGAACGGTGTAGTAACTAACGAGTTGGAGTCGAAGTGCCGCGTCTCCTCTTGGAAACTATGATCCTTCTTGTGGGATGCTCCGGTATGGAAGGTGCGAGCACCAAAACTTGTGCCAGACTTTACCAAATTTTTCCATGCGATCCTGAGAGCACGCCATAGTGACATAGTGATTTTTGTTATTTTCCGGACTCTGTATGCATTTCCTAAAATTAAAATACCAACAAGGCCTACGCCTCTGGCCGCACTATGCAGCCAAACTATTTGAAGTATTTTCCCATTTCTCGGACAATGAATGAAAATCCGCAAAGCTACACACAAATGATCTTGCTAACACCCACGTGTAGTTGCGACTATATATATACAAACAAGATCTCTTTTTTTGCATATTCAAAGTTTGAGATTGCTAGCCAGGCCTTCCGCCTGGTAAAATGTACCGGAAAATCAAACCATAGGGTACAATCATGATTTCTTACCGTGAAAAAAAATTTGGAGGCGAAACGATGAACTTGTGTTTTCATTCAAATGAAAATATGCCGTTAGTTAATGTAAATTTTTTCAGATAGCACCCAATTCACTCATGAAAGCCGTGTGTCCACTAAACCGTGGCCGTAGCCCCCCGCCACGCGCGTGATCTGAGTCGGGTGTTCTGATTGGCCAGAACACAAACCCCACGGATCGTACATCTGCACTATTGGACTCTCCTTGATCGAACGGCGATCGTCATCACTTTCGACAACACATGAAGTTACGGTTGTGATTTTATTTATATCCACAAATTGCACGTTAAATTCAAAAAATGTCTTCAATACAACAAACGATACCGGAAATGCATTAGAAAATCAAACCTGTGGTATAATGGTGATTGCGTACCGTGCAAATTTTTATGAAGCCAAACGATGAAGTCGCCGACCACTAGAGTTTAAATTGGCACGCCTCCTTTTGGAAACAATGTTACTTCATGTGAGATGCTCCGGTTTGGAAGGAGCAATCATCAAAACTTGTGCCAAACTTTACCAAATTTTTCCCCGGGGTCGTGAGAGCACGCCACGGGCACACCTATTTTGATGATGTCTGGACTCCATCTGAATTCCTAGTAATTAAAATACCAACTAGGCCTACGTCAGTGGCCGCACCTCGCTGCCAAAATATTTGAAACTTCTCCCTGTTTCTCAGACAATGGATGAAAACTCGTAAAGCGACACACAAATGATTTGTACACCTTCGTTGCTAACTAAGACCCAGATGTAGTTGTAGAACGGTCTTGAATTTAATTATATGCACTAAATGTAAGGTAAGTGCAAAAAAATGACTTAAGTATAGCAACGAGACCTGAAATGGGCCAGAAAATCAAACCTAGTGTATATACATGATTGTTTACCATGAAAAAAATCGAGGCGGAACGATGTAGTCACGGATGATTGGAGTTCGAAGTGTCATGTCTCCTTTTGGAAATTATGATCCTTCTTGTGAGATGCTCCGATTTGGAAGGTGTGAGCATCAAAACTTGTGCCATCTTTGCTAAACAAAATTCCATGTGATCCTGAGAGCATGCCAAGGTGACACACCGATTTTCGTTATTTCCGCACTCTATGTGCATTTCCTGTAATTAGAATACCAACAAGGCTTACGCCTCCGGCCGCACCCTGCGGCCGAACTATTTGAATTTTTTCCTATTTTTTGAACAATGAATGAAAACTCCCAAAGAGACACACAAATGATCTAGCTAGCACCCACGTGTAGTTGCGACTATAGCAAAAGACTCAAATATATCAAACGATACCTCAAATGCACGAGAAAATCAAACCATAGGGTACAACGGTGATTTATTACCGTGGAAAACAATTTGGAGGCGAAACGATGAACTCTTATTTTCATTCAAATGAAAATATGCTATTAGTTCATGTAAATGTTTTCAAATAACACATAGTTCCCTCACGAAAGTCGTGTGCCTACCACACCGTGGCCGATGACCCCTTGGTGCGCGTGCGATCTGAGTCGTGTTTTCTGATTGGACAGAACCCAAAGTCCACAGATCATATGTCTGCACCATTGTATGCTCCCAGATCGAACGATAATCCTCATCCCTTTCAACAGGAAATGCAATCCAGCTAGGATTTGACTTATATGCCAAAATGCACGGTAAATGCCAACAAATGTCTTAAATATAGCACATGAGACCTGAAATGCGTGAAGAAATCAAACCTGTGGTATAATGGTGATTGCTTAACATGGGAAAAATTTAGAGGCGAAACGATGAACTCACATCTTCATTTCAAAATTAGTACGTCTTCATTTCAATCGGAATTATTCTCTTTGTTCACACGAGCGCTTAGAGGCAACCGTTTGCATAGGCCTTTCCGCGCGCGAACGGGGATATTTTTCACCCTTTTCACCTAGGCCGCCAACACCCCCCACCGCTCGCCCGCGTTTCACTCAACTAGTCCACCCAATCTCCATCGCCAGCTCCCTCCTCCCCTAGATCCACAACGTAACCCTCTCCAGTGCTGGCATGATCATGCCGACCGTGTGCCTGCTCTTCGGGTCAAGCCTACCTCCACTGCTATTCCCAACATGCGGCTGTGAAAGCACAAGTGCTCCCAAGGTGGTTTTGGTAATTAATGACAACATATCTCTTGTTGGACTAACACTTTTATCTAGTATGTTTCAGATAAGTTCAACAATGGAGTGGCATGGACTAAAGGATATGGGAACTCCTTCAATATGCTAAGGACAAAGGATTGGCTAAAGCTTCAAGCTCAAGACTCTTCATTTTACATTTTAGTGATCCAAGATCACATTGAGTCTATAGGAAAAGACAATACTATCAAGGAGGGATGAGGTGTTGCTTAATGAGCCTCTTGCTTCATGTGCTTAGTGATATGCTCCAAATACCCTCAACTACTTTCCCACTTCCACACATCTGTCCTAAACCTAAAGTCAAGCTCCGCCCCACTGATTCTTTCTATCCGGCGCCACCGAGTTTGGATGTCTTAGCCACTGCCACAAACCCTAGGCAAATAGGTCTCATCGATAGGGATCTCGGTCTCACCGAGATGGGATTGTAATCTCTCTGTGTATGTCCATTATCAAAATCGGTCTCACCGAGTTTGAGCAATCGATACTACCGAGATTACAATGCAAACTCTCTGGTTAACTTATTATCAAAATCGGTCCCATCGAGTTTGATAATCGGTCAAATGAGTTTGTTCGACCAACTCTCCGGAAAGCTTATTACCAAAATCGGTCCCACCGAAGTTTGTGTAATCGGTCTTACCGAGATTACGTTATGCCCTAACCATAACCGAATCGGTCCCACCGAAGTTGCATTCCGTCCCACGAAAACCCTAACGGTCACATTATTTGCTAAATCGGTCTGACCGAGTTTAACAATTCGGTCCCACCGAGTTTGGTAGATTGTGTGAAACTGTTAGATTTTCTGTGGAGGCTATATATACCCCTCCACCTCCTCTTCATTCGGAGAGAGAGCCATCAGACTGAACCTACACTTCCAGCATCCTATTTCTGAGAGAGAACTACCTACTCATGTGTTGAGGCCAAGATATTCCATTCCTACCATAGGAATCTTGATCTCTAGCCTTCCCCTAGTTGCTTTCCACTCAAACCCTCTTTCCACCAGATCCAAATCCTATGAGAGAGAGTTGAGTGTTGGGGAGACTATCATTTGAAGCACAAGAGCAAGGAGTTCATCATCAACGCACCATTTGTTACTTCTTGGAGAGTGGTGTCTCCTAGATTGGCTTGGTGTCACTTGGGAGCCTCCGACAAGATTGTGGAGTTGAACCAAGGAGTTTGTAAGGGCAAGGAGATCGCCTACTTCGTGAAGATCTACCGCTAGTGAGGCAAGTCCTTCATGGGCGACGGCCATGGTGGGATAGACAAGGTTGCTTCTTCGTGGACCCTTCGTGGGTGGAGCCCTCCGTGGACTCGCGCAACTGTTACCCTTCGTGGGTTGAAGTCTCCATCAACGTGGATGTACGATAGCACCACCTATCGGAACCACGCCAAAAACATCCGTGTCTCCAAATTGCGTTTGAATCCTCCAATCCCTTCCCTTTACATTCTTGCAAGTTGCATGCTTTATTTTCCGCTGCTCATATACTCTTTGCATGCTTGCTTGCTATATGTTGTGAATGTTAAACTTGTGCCTAAACTCCACTCAAACTTTAAAGAAACTTAAAAACTGCAACTTTGGTACTTAGTGTCTAATCACCCCCCCTCTAGACACCTCTTCTCAAGGTCCTACAAGTGGTATCAGAGCATTGGTCTCCATTGCCTTGGTTTAGTCACCATTGGAGGATGATGGATGAGCCTACTTTGGGGAGTCTTAGACATAGAGTGCCTATTCTTGATGGAGAGTATTTTCGTGAGTGAAAAAATGAGATGCTTGTTATTTTCAATCAATATCATTTTAACAAGTATATTGCTAGCCCTTGTGCACCTTATGTTGATCCTATGCATCCAACCCATGATGAGTCAATTGACATGGTTAGGAATCTTAGAACTGCCGAACTTATCATTAGAGGATTGCCTATTAACTTGATTAGAATCTTGCCTACTTTTGAGTGTGCCTACACTATATGGAAATTTCTTGAGGAACGATTTCCAAATTATTCCTTGAAAAACCTAGATGAAATTCTCTATAAGTTTATTGCTTTGAGTAAGATGAATACTAGTGATCCTACGTTTGGTGATCGTCTATTTGAGCTTACAAACCTTATGCGTGCCAAAGGAAATGTTGGTATTATTAGTGACATTATTTCCGAAGCTATAAGATTCATAGACAAGATTATTGTCAAACTCATTCTAATGAATCACCCTCTCTAGGATTTGATCCACCACATGACGATGTTGAACATGGATACTATGATGAGGATGATGATAGTGACTTCGATCTTGATGATGCAATGAGACATTTTGGTCTTATGGCAAATCTTCGGGGATATATGTCAGGAGGAAAGGAATGGGTTCTTGATAGTGGATGTACCGATCACATGACCGGAGATAAAGACATGTTTCGTGAGCTTGCTGATAATGATAGTCCTCGAAAGTATGTCACTTTCGGTGACAACTCAAAGGGTAAGGTTGTTGGCCTCGGTAAGGTGGCCATATCACATGATAGCTCCAGACAAAATGTTATGCTCGTTGAATCTCTTGGTTACAACTTACTTTTAGTATCTAGACTTGCTGATTTCGGTTTCAATGTTCTATTTACTGAAGTAGATTGCCAAGTTTTTCGTCGAGATAATCATAAAATGGTCTTTACCGGTGTGCGCAGAGGTGATCTATACATTGTTGATTTCACTAAAAAGGCTCAACCTAAAACTTGCTTCATTGCTAAATCCTCAAAAGGCTGGTTATGGCATAGACGATTAGGTCATGTTGGTATGCGAAACCTTGACAAGCTTATTAAGGGGAATCATATCCTTGGAGTTAATGATGTCATATTTTATAAGGATAGACTGTGCAGTGCTTGTCAAGCAGGTAAACAGGTTGGAGGAAGGCATCCCGTGAATAATATCATGACCACGAAGAGGCCACTCGAGCTACTTCACATGGATCTCTTTGGTCCCAACTCTTACAAGAGTCTCGGTGGAAATTCTTTTGGTCCAGTTATAGTTGATGACTTTTCCAGATTTACGTGGGTGTTCTTTCTCGATGATAAATCGCAGGTCCAAAATATCTTCAAAAACTTCGCTAGGAAGGCCCAAAACCAATTTGAAGTGAAGATCAAGAAGGTTCGCAGCGACAATGGAACGGAGTTCAAGAATGCAAATGTGGACACCTTTCTTGACGAAGAAGGGATTTCACACGAGTTCGCGGTTACGTACACACCTCAACAAAATGGAGTTGTTGAGAGGAAGAACCGGACGCTCATCAAAATGGCGAGAACGATGCTTGATGAGTACAAGACGCCGAAGCACTTTTGGGCAGAAGCAGTTGAGACAGCTTGTCATGCAACAAATCGCTTGTATCTTCACAAGCTACTCGGCAAGACGGCATACGAGCTACTCACCGGTAACAAACCCCAAGTTGGATACTTTCGAGTATTTGGCTCAAAGTGCTACATTCTTGATAAGCATCGCTGCTCTAAATTTGCTCCTAAGTCTCATGAAGGTTTCCTACTAGGTTATGGCTCAAACTCTCACACTTACCGTGTCTACAACAATTTCACCCGAAAGGTTGAAGAGACGGTAGATGTGAAGTTTGATGAATCTAACGGCTCGCAAGTAGAGCAATTGCCAATTGATGTAGGAGACAAAGATCCTTCAGAAGGAATCCAAGACTTGTCTATTGGCAAGGTCCGTCCAACGGAGGTGAAGGAGAGTACCTCGTCCGTCCAAGTGGAAGCTTCTACTTCACGACAAGGTGAACCAAGAGTTGATACGGAAGCATCCACAAGTGGGACACACCAAGATGAAGAAAACGAGGAAGTGCATCAAGATGAACATCAACAACCTCCTTCTCCACCACGACAAGAGAACGACAACGCCAACAGTGAAGAAGGCCAAGAAGAAGAACAAGATGAAGAAGATGTTCAACGAAGACCCAAGCAAAAGCTTTCACGAGTTCGAGCAAGAATTGCTAAAGACCATCCCGTCGAGCAAATCTACAATGATATTCAAACCGGGAGAATCACTCGCTCTAAAACTCGTTTAGCTAACTTTTGTGAAAACTATTCTTTCATCTCTAGCATTGAACCTATGAAGGTCGAAGAAGCATTGGAAGATCCGGATTGGATAAATGCTATGCATGAAGAGCTACACAACTTTGAGAGGAACCAAGTTTGGACATTGGTTGAGAAGCCCGACAACAACCACAACATCATTGGTACTAAAATGGGTGTTTCGCAACAAGCAAGATGAAGATGGACAAGTAGTTCGCAACAAAGCACGTCTCGTCGCCCAAGGCTACACACAAGTCGAAGGTATGGACTATGGTGAGACTTACGCCCCCGTTGCTAGACTTGAGTCCATTCGCATCTTAGTTGCCTATACTAATCAGCATGATATCACCTTGTACCAAATGGACATTAAAAGTGCTTTTCTAAATGGTAAAATAGAGGAGGAAGTTTATGTTAAACAACCTCCCGGCTTTGTTAATCCTAAGAAACCCAATCATGTTTACAAACTTCACAAAGCTCTTTATGGACTTAAACAAGCTCCTAGAGCTTGGTATAAATGCTTGACCAAGTTCCTTATTAAAAAAGGCTTTGAAATTTGGAAATTTGATTCTACTCTTTTTACTAAAAGGGTTAATGGTGAACTCTTTGTGTGCCAAATTTATGTTGATGATATTATATTTGGTTCAACTAACCCTCATTTTAGTGAAAAGTTTGGGAAGCTAATGTCGGAGAAGTTTGAGATGTCTATGATGAGTGAACTCAAATTCTTTCTTGGTTTGCAAATCAAGAAAACTAAGGAAGGTACTTTTTTCTCACAAACAAAGTACACCAAGGACTTATTCAAGAAGTTCAATATGCAAGAATGCAAAGGTATGACTACACCCATGCCTACTAGTGGACATCTTGACTTAACCAAAGATGGTGAACCAGTTGATCAAAAGGTTTATCGCTCTATGATTGGATCATTGTTATATCTATGTGCTTCACGTCCCGATATTATGCTAAGTGTGTGCATGTGTGCACGATATCAAGCTGCCCCTAAAGAATGTCATCTTAAGGCCGCGAAAAGGATAGTGAGATACTTAATCCATACACCAAATTTTGGCATTTGGTATCCTAAGAGGGCCTCTTCGATCTTGTTGGCTATTCCGACTCGGACTATGCCGGAGACAAGGTTGATAGAAAGTCCACTTCGGGTACTTGTCAATTTCTTGGTAGATCTCTTGTGTCTTGGTCCTCCAAGAAACAAAACTCGGTATCCTTATCCACCGCCGAAGCTGAATATATTGCCGCTGGTTCATGTTGTGCTCAATTACTTTGGATGACCCAAACTCTTAAAGATTATGGGATATATGTGAGACATGTTCCATTGCTTTGTGATAATGAAAGTGCTATCAACATTGGTCATAATCCTGTGCAACAAGCTCTTTGCTCTCTTTCTCTTTTGCTTAAAAGCTTATTCTCTTTTTTTCTATCTATGGCCACTTTGAACAATGCACAAACCAAGATAGCAATTGTGTATATGCGGGAACGATATTGTGACACAATGGATGATATGATACCAATATGATACGGTATGTATGCAATGGATGGTGGATCACTAATGTGCACAAGTAACATGGCCCGGCAATACTCAAATGGCTAGTCTCGATAGGCAAGTGATGCAAAATGGGCTAGGGGTTAACAATTGAATTGCAAGGGAATATACAATGGTGTCGTCGAGGTTACCGTCCTTTGTGATGATGAGTGGCGGTATTCTTGATGTAGATACCAAGATGATGGAGACTTGTCCCTAAGTAGCCGAAACACCTTAGGAAATGGAAAAACCACGAACTCAAAATCTCAAATGACAAATGTCAAATGGTGGTAGCGGGAATGCGGTGGTGGTTGCGGAAGCTCAATGTGATTGCGGAAATGCAATGGTGGTTTTGGAGTACGTGATGCGGAAGTGGAGGTTAAGGTGGTGAACTATACACAGTGTCGGAGTTGGAAGCACGGTCCCTAAGTAGCCGAAACACCTTAGGAGACACAACTCACAACACAAACAAAATTGGGTTAAGTTGAGGTGGAAGTGTATGTTGGTCAAGCCTATGCGGAAGTGGCGGTGGTGGTTGATGAAGAAGCAACCATCCCTAAGTAGCCGAAACACCTTAGGAGACTCGAATCACTACTGAAACAACCTCAAATGCTATGGGGAACAAAATTGGTTAGGTTGCGGAAGTCGGTCGTGGAGTAGCGGAGGATGTGGTGGAAGCCCTAGGCAAAGGTGCCAAAAATCACAAACTTTGATGGAGTCAAATGATGTTGGTGGTATTTTTGTGGGATAGGGGATGTCAATAACTTCAAAACGAGCTAAAGAACGTTAAAATCGGAGTTCGGATGAATTAGTTATGGACAAAACAAAAATCAGCCGAAGTGGGAATCTACAGGTTACGGACGTCCGGAAAAGGTCGGATGTCCGGGCGCCGACGTCCGGGAAAGTCGGAAATACGTAAATTCGGTTTGGGTTAGGGTTCCGTCCGTCCGTGAAAGGTCGGACGTCCGATCGTTCTGGGGCTCGGACGTCAAGTAAAAGCGTCGATCGTAGGGTCAACCACGAATCTGCGAGTTTCGGGACGCGATTTTGAGCGGAAAATGGAGATTTCGGGGTCAAAATTAGCAGGATTTCGTGGATGAAAGATGAAACTTGGGGAAATGCTAGATCCACTCGAAACCAAGCAAATCCATGGATCAAAATCAACAAAACATCATCACACCAACAAATCACAAAAAAATTTGGGGCTATTTTTGGTGGGGATTTTCGAATTTGGGGAAGAACACAACAAAATCAAGCTAGAAAACATGGGGTAGGGGCTCCAAACCGTGATCAACGTGGCTCATGATACCAGATGATATCATGAGACAAGCTGGCTCTGATACCAAGATGATGTAGGGTGGAATCATATGTGGACGATCTTTCACGTTTGGAGAGGATCCCTACGAGGAACACGAAGAACGAGCGCAAGAGCACGAGGGAAATCACGGGGGAAAACACAAGAGAATCACTCAAACCAACAAGATTCGATTACACATGCGCTAGTTCCAAGAACACATAGAGATCACACGGTCCAAATCCAACAAAGGACGATACAAGAGGTAACCGATTCTTCTCCGTGAGGAGGTCTTGATTGTCTTCCCTTGAAGGGGTCTTGAATCCGCGTGGGGGATCTTCTCCGAAGAGGTCCTGAGCTCCGAGGAGAGGTAACCAAGTGGATGAGCAAGGCTCTCACACAAAATATGAGCTAAACCATTGCTAACCCTAACTAGGAGGAGGTGGAGGAGTATATATAGTCTTGGGCCACGAAGGGGTAAGTGGGGGATACATGGACTCGGTCCAATACACTGTGCGCAGACAGGCGTCGGACGTCCGAAGGGTTCCGGTCGTCTGGAGGCTCGGGAAGGTCCGGACGTCCGGTGCTCTTCGGACTTCCATAGATTCGGCTCGGGTGCGCTTCGGTCGGACGTCCGGAGGGGGCCGGTCGTCCGAAGGCTCAGGAAGGTCCGGATGTCCGGTGTTCTTTGAACTTCCGTAGATTCGGCTCGGGTGCGCTTAGGTCGGACGTCCGGAGGGGGCCAGTCGTCCGGTGCCTAGAGTTCGTCGGACGTCTGGTCCTGATCGGACGTCCGGCCGCTGTAGCTTCGGGCAGCTTCTTCTCTTGGTCCTTGTACTTGGTGTCCTTGCCGTCTTGTCCATGGTCTTCCTCCTTGTTCCTGGTCATGCATAGCACATATATTTGAGGTAGTAACCATGTCTCACATGTGGGAAGTGAAGGTTCAGAGAGGAGCGAGGTCACCTTGTGTCCAATGGCGTTTGTTCGAGGTCTCGTCATATGTCCACTTGGGGCTTGGAGAGTAGTGGGAGTGTACATGGGGATGAACGTGGGATGCTCCGCATCACAAAGACTTCCTGAAGAGCAAAGGCTTCAAACCTGGTTCACTAGATCTTACACTCTTCATGAAGACATATGATGGTGAACTATTTGTGTGCCAAATCTATGTGGATGACATTATCTTCGGCTGCACCAACAAGAAATACAGTGATGAATTTGGTCACATGATGCAAGAGCAATATCAAATGTCCATGATGGGTGAGCTGAAGTTCTTTCTGGGTTTCCAAATTCGTCAACAACGCAATGGCATCTTCATATCTCAAGAAAAATACCTCAAAGAATGCCTGAAGAAGTTTGGAATGCAAGAATGCAAAGGATACACGACGCCAATCCCAACCAAAAGTCATCTGGGTCCCGACGACAATGGTAAAGAGTTTGATCAAAAGGTATATCGCTCCATGATTGGTTCTCTGCTTTACTTATGTGCATCTAGGCCAGATATAATGTTTAGTGTTTGCATGTGTGCCCGATTCCAAGCGGCACCAAAGGAATCGCATCACTTAGGCGTGAAGTTTAATTCTTCGATATTTGGCTTACACCCCAACACTAGGATTATGGTATCCAAAGGGCTCAGAGTTTGATCTAGTTGGATTCTCAGATGCTGATTATGCTGGTGACAAGGTTGATCGCAAGTCCACATCAGGCACATGTCACTTTCTGGGATGATCTCTTGTCTGTTGGTCTTCAAAGAAGCAGAACTGTGTATCTCTCTCTACTGCTGAATCTGAATACATTGCTGCTGGATCCTGCTGTGCTCAGCTTCTCTGCATGAAGCAAACTCTCAAAGACTATGGTATCCATCTGAAGAATGTGCCTCTCTATTGCGACAACGAGAGTGCCATCAAGATTGCCAACAACCCAGTTGAGCACTCGAAGACAAAGCACATTGAAATTCGTCATCACTTTCTCAGAGATCTTGTTATGAAGGAAGATACTGATATGATTCACGTCAAGACAGAAGAACAGCTGGCTGATATCTTCACAAAGCCCTTGGATGAGAAAAGGTTTTGCAAGTTGCGGTGTGAGCTAAATATCTTGGAATCCTCAAATGTCCTGTGAATGGACAGACATCCTAACTCTTATGCATTTTGATGACTTAGATGTGCAACACACAAAGTAATGTATATCTTCAATCAATGAAGACATACACTCTAAGTGTGAATACATTAATGTGGAAATTGACTTCGGAGCGCCACGATAATTGTGCACCGTGTCTGGGTCTAATACTTCCTATACGGTGGGTAACGCCACCACCAAACATTTGTTTGAAGTGTTTCAATTGGCGTCATATTTGCAAAGTCTTCACAGTTGATTTATCTTCAACATTGATTTGAATTCATGATTAACTGCACCATGTTGATTTGGTCTTGACTCTGTTATATACATATATTGTGTTCTGTCCTCCACAACATTCACTTATAGCTATGTCTTCTTGCTTGAATCTTTTGAACTAAGTGAATGTGATCGGACCCTAACCTCTCTATGCTTCCTACCTCAAACTCTATCTATCCAAATCATATGCATTCTAATGAAACTGTCAAATGTCTTCTCTGCGTCCTTGTCAACAAAATACAAAGAGAAAAACTTTAAATCTTTTTTTAATGCTATATCCTTTTTGCCTGAAACCCGTAGAATTCAGAACGACCACCCCGACAATCCAGGCGAGCGTGGGAACATGGAACAACTCTCAATGTCTTGCATGTGCGCCATGTGTCCTTCAAATGTGAACCGCCAGGGGCACCTGCGTAATAGCGTTGTTCCGTCTCCCTCCTTATAAATACCCATCACATCTCGGTCAAGAATTCTTCTTCCACCTCGCCACCTCTCGCAAACCCTAGCACCTCTACTAGCTCTCGACGACACCGGCGACGAAGCGCTTAGCTGCCGCGACTTCTTTGACGACGTCCTCACGCCGGTCGCGGACCTCATCCTCTCCGCCATCGCCATAGGTTTCTTCCATCGCCAAGTTAGGGCACGAAAGATCGAACTACTCGGCCTCCACTTCTTCTCCGTCTAGCAGTTCATCGTGCGGTAAATAAAAACCCTCTTTTTACCGTCTTCTTGATACAATAGATTCATCCCTTTTTACCAAAAGTGGTTTCTGCCTCCACAATGATGGATCTATCACATTCGCATCTCATACAATGCCTAGTATATTCACTTATACCTAACACATAGTTAGATTCCTCACTTGTACTTATTCTTGGATTCGTACAAACCTGGAACCGACTCTCAACATATAAGTGAATGTCTTCGCGCTATGAGGTCAATATCTTCTAAACTGATTTATCTTGAAAATCTTCTGAGACTGCATATGACCTCTTCCCCTTCCCTCGCATCTCTAATGCTGTCACAGGTACATGTCAGTGGGAGAATCCCTTGGTTCTCATAGTCTGCATTCATTTGCAGAATTCTTACATCATCACATCAATTCTCCCGAAGCCAGCTCTTGTGTGACCAGCAGACGGAAGCCTTTGACTGTATTGAAGCCTTTCAGTTTAAACTTCATGGCAACCGAGAAATCAGCTAGGAAGGGTGGCAGACAGTGCCGTGGGGGTACATCAATGGATCTGCCCGAAGATCTATATGAACTATACAAAACTGATCCCGAAGAAAGCTATGGTCAGCGCAAGACTCGAATCCAATGGATTCGAAGATATTGGGCAGAACAGTGGTACAAGTACAGGTTCGTGACCCAGGAGTATGCTGAGAAGAATGCCATCAAGCGACCATGGGGAGACATTTTGTACAAAAATCTTCCACCCAGGTCCAGATCTGAAGCCATTGAGCAAGGCTTCTATCCTTGCATGGTCCATGGGCCACAACCAGCTGATGCAGACCCATCGTCATTGCTATGGTGTCGAGATGACAATCTGTTCAAGCGCAACTTTCAATTTGCCAAGAACTCGGCCAAGGAGAACAAGAAATCTTGGGGATTAGACTTCAACCCTGGCCCCTCTGCGCCTCGTGCTGATGGCACGCGCGAAGCTGAACCAAATCTTGTTGGGACCTTCTATGACTTAGGAGGTCTCATCACTCATATCAGGGTTCAACGGGCAGATGTAGATCGAACTGCAGATGACACTGACTCTGATGAAGCGCCTGCACCTCCGAAGCCGAAGAAGCAGAAGAAACCCAAGGCGCCGAAGCCTTCCACTCCACCAAAAGCTTCGCGAGTAAAGCCCTTGGCCACTGCTCCTCCTGCACCAAGTGTGCAGTCTGAAGATCTCTCTCGCGTCTCCAAGACCGAGAAGAAAAAGAAGAAGCCCATGCACTCCTCCAGTCCTGCTCTGACTCCTGCTGCCGTGTTGAGAAACGAGAATGAATCCATTGATCTGTCAAGTGACGAAGATCTTGCTGATACGCTCTTGAGCAATTTATAAAGAGCAAACAAGAAGCAGAAATCTTCAATGACTTGCCTCTCTTTGACGTGGCAGTTATCAACAACTTCATTGATGAGTGGTTTGACACCCCCAATCTCAGCTTTGATGATCTGCAACTTACAATTGGTCTCAACGTCTCCTTTCATGGTGCCATTGCTCCTGAGCTATCTCTTGCTCAGAAAATTGTTGAGCTGAAGCACAAGATTGATTTTGAAAAGGCTCAGTTCAAGAAGTATATGGCCAGGCTCAGTGTTAAGGATGTCCAAAACTTCAAGGTCATGCTGCATGAACTCAAAGAGGCGTTTCACAAGAAACGTGAACAAGCTAAAGGGTCACGTGAGTGCATGAAGATTCCTGCTGCCAAGTGCGTGCAAGCTTACAATGAAGCTGAAAAGCGCAAGGCACTTGGGCGTCCACGCATTGACCCCAGGATGGCTGCCAAGAAGAAGAAGCCATCTGTGGACCAAACTGAACCATCTAGGCGGGAAGAGCCTCGCATTGTCTTCCCTGCCAGCATGATAGGCCTGAAGCCTAAGGTCCCCACAGTGGCGTCGGAGTTTCAGAAGACTAGGGCAGCTGAAGCCAAGGCCAGGAAGCGCAAGACCAAGTACACCTCTGATGCTGCTCCACCCACCAAGAAGCGCAAGACCAAGAAAGACCGGGCTGCTCCCACAGAGCCCCTTGTAGTCGAGCCAATATCTGTTGCTCGTCCTGATTCTGCACACGAAGAACGACGCATGATAGTTCATGAGCCTGCTTCCACAGAGGCTCCTGAAGCTGAAGATATTCCAGTTGTTGACCCCACCGCAGCTGAAGACATTGGTCACCACGACAATGTTGAAGATGATGAAGTCCTTCCTCAGATCGAGCATAATGTGGTATCATCGCCTGTTCTCACGAACAGCGAACTCATCAGCATTGGTCGTCCATTGACGCTAATTGCTCAGGATGACTCATGGGCTGATCACCCACAAGAATCCCCACGTGATGAAGACACACCAGTTACTCCCCCAACACAGGTCACCACTCCAGTGGTTGACGATGAAGACTTTGAGGCCCAACCAACTCCATCTCCACACGCGTCGCCAGCGTTTCGCAGGCTTCGTAAAGGACCAAGGCCTCAAGTCAATCTGTCAAGTGTTCCAGAAGGAGATGAGCGCCAATTTATTACATGCCAAGTGTTTCCTGAAGCCTCTCCTACTGTGAACACCCTTCCATCTGAAACCAAAGAGGCAGAAGATATTCCGGCTGCATCAGCCGATGAAGAAGAAACAAGAGAAGAAGAAGCACGTGTTGCAACACCCCCTGCCAACCAAGTTGTTCTCGAGGAGAACGTGTCCGACCTTCCAGCTCCTGAAGTGGAGGTTACACATACAGAGGCGGCCACCAACACCAACACTGAAGCCAATGACGTTGTCATGGCTGAAGCTAATGTGGCGCCTGAAGTCAATGTGGTGTCTGATGTGACAGCACCTGAAGCTAATGCTGCACCTAACGCAAATCAGCAGCCTGAAGTCAATGCCACTGCTCCTGTTCCGCCTCCAAGGCCACATACTATCGAGCAAGCATACAACTATGGGCAGCTAATCACTGTCAAATGGCCTCTTCTGGTTCCTCCACCTGCTGCTGGTCCTCAATTTGAGTACCACGTCGAGCACAGGCCTCAGGTTCAGAAGCCAAAGCCAAAAATGCCCAGGTTTCCAGGGACTGCCATTTCACCAGGGTCCTTCAATGCTAATGGCTTCAAAGCGCACAACACCTTCTTAGACAGCGCCAAGAACCCCTACTCAAAGGCAAGGATCTCATCTGATCGGTTCTGGAGCTATCAACAACGCAGCTATTATTCATGTGTTCTTTATGAACAAGGGCGCATCTTCCCTCATATGCGTCTTGACACTGAAGCTATTGCTAGACTGCCATGCCTTGAAGAAGCCCTTGACTGCTTTCGTGATGCGGGTTAGCTCCACTTTGTGACTGACAAGGAGCATTGGAATGAAGAACTTCTGCTCCAATTTTATGCTACCCTCCACATTCACGGCTACCACAGGGATCCAAAGACTTGGGTCCTTGAGTGGATGTCAGGCAATGTCCATCATGAAGCCAAAGCCTTTGACATCATTGAGCTTACCGGCCTGCCCACTCCAGGAGAACTATATGAACCTGGTTGTCACCTTCACCGCAATGCATTGGAGTATCTTCCATAAGCGAGCCCAACCTCGAGCCAAATGTTGAGCATGATGAAGCCTCCGCCACCGACGCCGATTACCCATAGGAATTCTTTGTCGAAGACCTAGAGTATCTGCCTCGCACAATCTATCACATCATCAGGCGAACTCTATGGCCTGTCAAAGGACATTCATCAGCTGCAAAACTTGAAGGAGCAATGAAGACTTTGGTCTTTTATATCTTCAATGGCATCAGCTTCCATGCTCAGACTTCTTTATCCGACAGTTGGTCGCGGCTCGCTCGATCTTTTGGCCTAAAGTTCTACGCTCCGTGGGTCATGCGCCTTATCAAGCTACACTCAGCTGTCAACTATCAGCCCTCTGCTCACAACCATTTGATCTTTTTGCCAGAGGTTGATATGTCAGTTGAAGCCATATACCCAAAGGCTGCCAAGGAGCCTCTTTGTCTTCAAAATGCTGATCACCAAAGCTTCTCGCAACCCATTGAAGGGGTTCAAGCAGTCACTCGTGTCTATCCATTGGCTGGAAATACTCGCCACCTCACCGCACAGTACGATGAAGCTACTGAGAGCACCATTGCCCAAAGGCCTCGAAAGCGCTCTCGTGTTCTGAATGAACGAGAACTTCTTGTGGCACTGCATCAGAAACAAGATAAGCATCACTTCTGGCTGAAGCAACAGATGCAAAGTCTCTTGGTGGACGTCAATCACATTCGCAATCTTGCCACCAAGAATGCTTTTGTTACTCATGAGACCAGTCGGCGATCATGGAAGAGTTTGACATTGCTCAGTGCTGAAGCAGATCTTCAAGACGATGGCTTCACTGAAAGATTCAAGTTTGATACCACTCCCCCAAGGAATGCTGTCCTACGTCGAAATCCATCCCTTGAAGACTCTGACTATTCTTCCTCCACCGCAACCGTGAATGCCAGAGTGATCGATAATGAAGATGATGCTACTTCAACACCCATGACTTCAGCGTGTATCGACATTGCACCAAGTTCGTCTGCACCGCCAAACCCCAACGCCGACCCTGCATCTACTCCTACTCCTTCTGGGAACGCGTAGAGGCTCTATGTCTTCAAACCTTTTGGTCCCATCGACAAAAGGGGGAGAAGCATATGAGTTGATAGTCTTCAAGAGGGTCCATATGGGCGGTTGCTTTATATTTTGCCTAGTGTTTACAACTCTCGCTTTTGATACATTTGGTTCTTTGAGTTGTAACACTTAAACTCGATGGTCTTCTGCTACTTATTTGCTATCCTGTGATGCGATGATAAATTCCGCATGTGCGATGATAACTTCCAAACTTAGGTCAATTTGCAGACGCCCATTTTTCTTTATGCATGTCATTATCTTTATTATATCAAATCATGCATGATGAATTGTCGTCATAAGTTGAAAAGGATCTCCACAAGTACAACCTGCCATGTGCATTTGCATTCCAAAAGCAAATTACTTATATGCACATCTTCAGAGGGGAGCCTTTGCCACTTATGACGACAACACCTTTATCCTTTACAATTTCACATACTTTATCCCCGTTGAAAACATCAACCAGTTTGTCATCAATCACCAAAAAGAGGGAGATTGTAAGTGCATCTAGTGCCACCCCTAGTTGGTTTTGGAGTATTGACGACAAACCTGGTTGAGGGACTAATGTGTTTGTGAGAATTGCAGGATAACACAGTAGTAGTCCCTCATTGATTCGGTTTACCTACAGGAGATGACCCTAAAAATGTATGAAGACATTGAAGACAGTGGTGGTATATGAAGATATTCACATTGAAGACTATGACATGAGAAGGCATTGAGTGAAGACTATGGAGCGCGAAGACTTAGATGTTTTGCTGTTTCCTTTTCTTCTTTGTTGAGCCATAGGAACCACCGTACTGTTAAGTGGGGTCCAAGTGAACAAAGTCAGAGTGACTGAAGTGATGCTCAACCAAATCTTATGTCTTCAAGCGAAGACAATAAGAGCAAATCTTATCCAGAGCTGGATCAGTCAGCTTTGCTTGTAGCCCAAGTAAAGTTGACGTGTGTGTTTGAAATCTGACCGTTGGAACACGTGTCAGTTCCTTAGTGACCCAGGGTCATTTCGGACAAATCAGGTCGGGTTGCCTAGTTGCTATAAATAGCCCACCCCCTACACCATAAATTGGTTGGCTGCTCAGAGTTAGTGCACGGCTTTTGTCCTTTGAGAGCAATCCACCTCCGAAGCCTTTAAGAGAGAATCCTTGCGAGGACAAAGCCCAATCCACCCAGAGCCCAAAGAGTGTTTGGCATGACTGAAGTCTTTCTATCCGTGTGATCTGAAGACTTGTTACACTTGAGGACTGTGAATCCTCCAGTCGGTTAGGCGTCGCATTCAGAGCATCAAAGAGCCATTGTGGATTGCCGGTGAATGAAGTCTGTGAAGGTTCGGAAGTCTACCTTGAAGACTTACCATAGTAATTGGGCGAGGACTGTGTGTCCGTAGCTCGAGGGGAATAAGGTGAAGAGGAGGTCTTCTGAGTTAAATCTCAGCCTCCCTAACCAGATGTACAGTTGTCACAGCAACTGGAACTGGTCCAACAAATCCTGTGTCCTTCTGAAGCCACTGGTTCTATCTCTTACTCCTCTTTACTTACAGTTTGTCTTCGTGAAGTCATTGCCTGCTTGTGTATCTGTTTGACTTCATTGTGTGACTATCTGTTCTGATTGGCTTCATACTATCTTCCATCCTGATCTTAACTACCTAGCTGCTATTAGTCTTCATGCTTTCACCTCATTGAATACTTGACTATGGCTTGTCTAGTGTAGTCTACCTTCCGCTGCATTAGAATAGTGTCGTTTATATTGTCTGTCTTCGAAACTCCCATGTTTTGAAGACTTTCATAAAAATCGCCTATTCACCCCCCCCCCTCTAGTCGATAACTAGCCCTTTCATTGCCAGCTTCGCGCCTGCTCGCTTGACACATCATAGGACGGGTGTCGTCTGTAGGTATCTCCTATAGAAAGAGGCTCCCATGTCGCAAATGGCTGCCACTTAGTCACTTTGCGGGCTGACACCGCACTGATCGACGACATGCCCCGTGGTGAGGTGGTTTAGCCTCCGCGAGTCCCGGCAGGCCCTGGCAGGGCGTCTTGGGGTTTTTTTTTCCGGGGGTAACCCCGTCCTTGCCGGGCTCGCTTGCCTAGCAAGGGAGGCTTTACTCCTAGTTGTTTCTTACTGCTTGGGCTTGGTCTTGCTCCTCTTGATCTGCATGTTGATCCTTTGTAGATCTTGGTCTCTTGTGCCTTGGCCTGGTTCTGGTGTTGTAATCTCATTCCCGTGCCTGTGCACAGTCTGGGCAACAGACCCAGGGTTTGTTACAACGACAGAAGCCAACGGGCCTGCCCCGGACATGCTGCTGGGGTCGTCGGGGTAGTCCCTAATTAGTGCATAGGCAGGGGTGTGGAAGAGGCTGGCCTCTTGACGTCTTCTTTGCTTCTTTATTAATCTTGAGTCTGGGCCAGTTTCCAGCTTTCCCACGCATCGTGTAAAGCCAATCACGGTGGGGCCGCTCCTATAACGGCCCATGAATGACTTTAACGCGCGGGGTAGAAACTGCCAATTTACTCTTGCCACCACGCCCTTATCCTTAGCCACGTATGTTGCATGCACCGCGCGGGGTTGAAAGGGCTAGTTATCAACTAGAGGGGGGGGGCGTTAATAGGCGATTTTTATGTAAGTCTTCAAAACATGGGAGTTTTGAAGACAAACAATATAAACAACACTACTCTAATGCAGCGGAAAGTAGACTACACTAGACAAGCCATAGTCAAGTATTCAATGAAGTGAAAGCATGAAGACTAATAGCAGCTAGGTGGTAAAGATCAGGATGGAAGATAGTATGAAGCCAATCGTAATGTATAGTCACACAAAGTGAAGTCAAATAGATAATACAAGGTGCAATGACTTCACGAAGACAAACTTTAAGTAAAGAGGAGTAAGCAATAGAACCGTGGCTTCGTATGACAGGGATTTGTTCGACCAGCCCAGCTTGTCGTGACAATCAGACGCCCGTTAGGGAGGCTGAGATTCAACTCATAAGACCTCGTCTTCACCTTATTCCCCTTGAGCTAAGGACACACAGTCCTTGCCCAATTACTCTGGTAATTCTTCAAGGTAGACTTCCGAACCTTCACAGATTTCGTTCACCGGCAATCCACAATGGCTCTTGGATGCTCAGAACGCGACGCCTAACCGGCTTGGAGGATTCACAGTCCTCAAGTGTAACAAGTCTTCAGATCACGCGGAGAGAAAGACTTCAGTGATGCCAAACACTCTTAGGGCTCTGGGTGGTTTGGGCTTTGTCCTCGCATGGATTCTCTCTCAAAATCATTGGCAGTGGGTTGCTCTCAAACGACAAAAGCCGTGTACTAACTTTGAGCAGCCACCGATTTATGGCATAGGGGGTGGGTTATTTATAGCCACTGGGAAACCCGACCGGATTTGTCCGAAATGACCCTGGGTTACTAAGGAACTGACACGTGTCGCAACGGTCAGATTTCAAACACACGCGACAGCTTGACTTGGCTACAAGTAAAGCTGACTTATCCGACACAGGATAAGATTTGCTCTCATTGTCTTCGCTCGAAGACATAGGATTTGGTTTGAGCATCACTTCGCCACCTCGACTTTGTTCACATGGACCCCACTTAACAAAGGTGGTGGTTCCTATGACTCAACAAAGAAAAGGAAACAACGAAACAACTAAGTCTTCAAGGCCCATAGTCTTCACTCAATGTCTTCTTGTGTCATAGTCTTCAATGTGAATATCTTCACGGACCACCATTGTCTTCAATGTCTTCACACATTTTAGGGGTCATCTCCGGTAAGTAAATCAATCAAGGAGGGACTACTACCCGTGTTATCCTCGCAATTCTCACAAACACATTAGGTCCTCAACCAGGTTTGTCGTCAATACTCCAAAACCAACTAGGGGTGGCACTAGATGCACTTACAATCTCCCCCTTTTTGGTGATTGATGACAAACTGGTTGAAGTTTTCAACGGGGATAAAAGTATGTGAAATTGTAAGGATTAAGATATTGTCTTCATAGATGGCAAAAAGGCTCCCCCTTAAGATGTGCTTATAATTGTTTTGCGTTGGAATGCAAATGCACATGGCAAGTTGTACTTGTGGAGATCCTCTTCAACTTATGAAGACAATTCATCATGCATGATTTGATATAACGAAGATAATGACATGCATAATGAAAAATGGACGTCTGCAAAATGACTAAGTGCGGAATTTATCATCGCACATGCGGAATTTGTCATCGCATCACAGAATAGCAAATAAGTAGCAGACGACCATCGAGTTTAAGTGTTACAACTCAAAGAACCAAATGTATCAAGAGCAAGAGTTGTAAACACTAGGCCAAATATAAAGCAATCGCCCAAATGGACCCTCTTGAAGACTATCAACTCATATGCTTCTCCCCCTTTTGTTAGTAAGGACCAAAATGGTTTGAAGACATAGAGCCTCTACTCGTTCCCAGAAGGAGTAGGAGAAGATGCAGGGTTGGTGTCGGGGTTTGGCGGTGCATTTAACTTGGTGCAAAGGTCGATACGTGTTGGAGGTGGCGAAGTAGCATCATCTTGATCATCGATCACTCTGGCATTCACTGTTGCAACAGAAGAGGAGTACTCAGAGTCTTCGAGAGATGGAGTGCGCTGCAGTACAGCCTTTCTAGGAGGTGTTGTGTCAAACTTGAATCGTTCAGAGAAGCCATCATGGTGAAGATCATCTTCAGGACACATAAGTGTCAGCCCTTTCCATGTTCGCCGACAGGTTTCATGGGCGACAAAGGCATTCTTGGTGGCAAGGTTGCGAATCCTGCTTACGTCCACCACGAAGCTTTGCATCTGGCGCTTTAGCCAATCATGATGCTTATCTTGTTTCTGATGAAGGGCAACGAGAAGCTCTCGGTCATTGAGAACACGAGATCGCTTCCGAGACCGTTGAACAATTGTGCTTTCAGTGGCTTCAGTGTGGGCATGGTGAGGTGCACGCGTAGTACCATCCAGGGGATAATCACGAGTGGCAGCCAGTACTCCTTCAATGGGCTAAGTGAAGCTTTAGTGATCTGCATTGTGAAGATGAATTGGCTCCTTGGCAGGCTCTGGGTAGATGGCTTAAACAGACATATCAACCTCTGGCAAAAAGATGATATGGTTGCATGCAGAGGGCTGATAGTTGAAGGCAGAGTGGAGCTTGATCAGACGCATGATCTAGGGAGCATAGAACTTCAGACCAAAAATGCCAGATCCTGATGCAGCAAGTTGGCGGATAAAGAAGTCTTGTGCATTGAAGCATTTGCCGTGGAGAATATGGAAGACCAAGGTCTTCATTGCATCTTCCAGCTTAGCATGTGGAGAATGTCCTTTGATGGGCCAAAGAGTTCGTCGTATAATGTGATAGATGGTACGTGGCAGATACTCAAGGTCTTCAACAAGGAACTCCTTAGGATATTCTCAGATCCGGAGGCAAAGGCTTCCTCATGCTAAGCATCCGCTCATGTTGGGTTCAGGCTTGTGAAAAATGCTCTCCAAAGCAAAGACGGTGAAGTCGACAACCGTGTTCATATAGATCACCCGGAGTGGGCAGGCCAAGAAGCTCAATGACATCAAGAGCTTTGGCTTCATGATGGACATTTCTGTCATCCACTCAAGGACCCATGTCTTCGGATCCCTGTTGTCGCCACGAATATGAAGGGTGGCATAGAATTGGAGCAGCAGTTCTTCATTCCAGTGCTCCTTGTCAGTGACAAACTGCAATAAGCCAGACTCTCTGAAGCAATCCAGCGCTTCTTCCAAACAGGGCAGGCCAGTTATGGCTTCAGTGTCAAGACGCATATGTGGGAACATGCGACCTTGATTGTATAAAATGCATGAGTAATAACTGCGCTACTGATAGCTCCAGAACCGATCAGATTAAATCTTTGGCCTTGAGTACGGGTTCTTGTCGCTATCAAAGAAGGTGTTATGTACAATGAAGCCATTGACATTGAATGATCCTGGTGCAGATGCAGTACCTGGAAACCTTGGTAGCCTAGGCTTAGGCTTCTGAACCTTAGGCATGTGCTCCACATGATAGTCGAACTGAGGTCCTGTAGCAGGCGGAGGAACCAGAATTGGCCATTTGACAGTGATTAGCTGGCCATAGTTGTATGCTTGCTCGATAGTATGTGGCCTCGGAGGCGGTACAAGAGCAGTGGCATTGACTTCAGGCTGCACATTCGTTGTAGGAGGAACAGTGGCTTCAAGCACAATGTTCATTGTAGGCGCCACATTGTCTTCAGCCATGAAAACGTCATTGGCTTCAGTGGTGTTATTGGTGGCAGCCTCAGGATTCTTAACCTCCACTTGAGGAGCTGAAGGGTCGGGCACAGATACGTTCTCCTCGAGAACAACTACTTGAGTGGTAGGGGGAGTAGCGACACGCTCTTCTTCTTGTCTTTCTTCGGCTGATGCAGCCGGATTGTCTTCAGCAACATTAGCTTCAGACACTGGGACCGTCACAGAAGGATTGTTGTCAGGGAACACTTGGCGTGCCACTGAGCTGGACAAGTTTGAGTCTTCTTCTGTGATATAGTCATGGAGACGGATGGCCTCTGGCCTTTGCGAAGCCGTTGGAACACGGGAAATGCTTTTGGTGACCGTGTGGTCTCCATGTATTTCTCATCATTTGAAATGGGGCTGATGACTGGCACTAGTGAAGGATGGGGTGTACTTGGTGAGTCTTGATTTGGGGTTGCTGGTTGGGGGCAATCAGCCCACGAGGCATCTTGAGAGATTGGCGTCAAAGGACTACCAATACTGGTGAGCTCGCTGTTCGTGAGAACAGGCGATGATACCGTAGGGCGCTGGATCTGAGGAAGAACTACATCATCTTTTACATTGTCTTGGGAACCAATGTCTTCAGTCGCGATGGGGTCAACGACTGGAACTTCTTGAGCTTCAGGAGCCTCTGTGGAAGCAGGCTCATGAACGATCAGCTGACGCTCTTGATTTTCAGTAGCAGGATGGGCAAAAGCAATGGGTTCAACAACAAGGGGCTCTGTGGGAGCAGCCCGATCTCTCTTCTTGGTTTTTCTCTTCTTGGGGGGCGGTGCATCATCAGTGGTGCTCTTGGTTTTCTGCTTCCTGGCTTCGGCTTCAGCTTCCTTGGTTTTCTTCTGTTCAGAAACCACTGAAGGGGCCTTAGGTTTCGAGCCTCGCATGCTGGCTGGGAAGACAATTTGAGGTTCTTCCTGCTTTGAAGCTTCATTTGGGTACTCAGTTGTCTTCTTCTTTTTCTTGGCAGCCATCGAGGGGTCAACGCCAGGACGCCCAAGTGCCTTGCGCTTCTCAGCTTCGTTGTAAGCTTGAACACACTTTGCAGCTAGAGTTTTCATTCGCTCTCTTGAGCCTTTGGCTTCTCTCATTTCTTGCGAAACGACTCCTTGAGGTCATTCAGCATCAGCTTGAATTTATGAACATCAGCCACACTAAGCTTGGCTACATGCTTCTTGAATTGCTTTTTCTCAAAGTCTATCTTGTTCTTCAATTCAACAATTCGCTGAGCCAGAGCCAGCTCAGGAGCAATGGCGCCTTGAAAGGAGACGCTGATGCCAATAGGGAGTTGAAGATTATCAAAGCTGATATCTTGATTGTCGAACCATTCATCAATGAAATTGTGCAAGATGTTCACATCGAAGAGGGGCAGATCATTGAAGATCTCTGCCTCTTGCTTGCTCTTGATCAACTACTCGAGAGCATCATTGCCAAATTCTTCATCTGAAGACAAATCAATGCCTTCAGATTCGTTCCTTAGAACGCAAGAAGGTGTCAATGCTTGACTGTGTCGCTGAACATGTTTCTTCTGTGGCTTCTCACGCTTTTTGGAGATGCGAGAGAGATCTTCAGAGTTGTTAATGGGAGCAGGAGGGGCAGTTTCCAATGGCTTCACCCGCGAAGTTTTTTGGAGCAGCAGATGACTTTGAAGCTTTAGCCTTCTTTTGCTTCTGCGGCTTTGGAGTAGGAGCTAGAGCTTCGTCAGTGTCAGCACCATCATCAGAATGATCCACTTTGGCACCTTGGACAGCAATGTGAGTGATGAGGCCAGCAAAGTTGTAGAAGAGGCCGATCCTATTCTCATTGGCTTCACGGGTGCCATCGTCTCGAGGTGAAGAAGGACCAGGGTTGAAGTCGAGCCCTACAGCCTTCTTGTTCTTCGCAGCTGAGTCTTTGGCGAACTGGTAGTTGCGCTTGAACAGATGGTCCTCACGGCACCACAACAGAGAAGAAGGATCAGCGTTCTCTGGCTGCCGTCCGCGAATCATGCATAGATAGAATTCTCGTTGGATGGCTTCAGGAAGGGACTGGGGTTGAAGATTTTTGTATACAATATCTCCCCAGGGTCCCTTGATGGCATTCTTCTCTGCATATTCTTCAGTGACGAAGCAGTATTTGAACCATTCTTCTGCCCAATATCTTCGAATCCATTGGATTCGATTCTTGCGGCCCGTATAGGTTTTCTCTGGATCTGTTTTGTACAACTCGTGCAAATCTGGAGGCAAATCCTTGGAAGTGTTCCCACGGCACTATCTGCCACCCTTCCTTGCAGACTTCTCTGTTGCCATGAGGTTCAGTCTGAATGGCTTCAACACTGTCAAAGGCTTCCGTCTGCTGGTCAGACAGGAACTGGCTTCGGGAGAGTTGATGTGATGCTGTAAGAATTCTGCAAACGAATGCAGACTATGAGAACCAAGGGATTCTCCCACGGACATGTACCTGTGACAGCATTAGAGGTGCGAGGGAAGGGGAAGAGCTCATATGCATTCTCATAAGATTTTGAAGATAAATCAGTTTGAAGACATTGACCTCACAACGCGAAGACATTCACTTATTTGATGAGATTTGGTTCCAGATTTGTACAAATCCAAGAATAAGTACAAGTGAGGAATCGAACTTGTAAAGAAGCATAAGTGAATGGACTAGGCATAGTATGAGGTGCAGAAAGAGATAGATTCAACTTGGGGATCTAGAAACCACTTTTGGTAAGGAAGGATGAATCTATCAGATCGAAAAGACGGTAAAAAGTGAATTTTAATTACCACGTGACGAACTACTAGACGAAGCAAAGTTGGAGGCCTTGCAGTTCGATCTTCCGTGCCCTAACATGGCGACGGAGGACACCTACGGCGACGGCGGAGAGGATGAGGTCCGCGACCGGTGTGAGGACGGTGTTGGAGAAGTCGCAGCAGCTAAGCGCTTCGTCGCCGGCGTTGTTGAGAGCTAGCAGAGGTGCTAGGGTTTGCGAGAGGTGGCGAGGTGGAAGAAGAATTTTTGACCGAGATGTGATGGATATTTATAAGGAAGGAGACAGCACAACGCAATTACGCAGGTGCCCCTGGCGGTTCACATCTGAAGGACACGTGGCACACATGCAACACATTGAGAGTTGTTCCATGTTCCCACGCTCGCCTGGATTGTCGGGGTGGTCGTTCCGCATTCTCCGCGTTTCAGGCAAAAGTATATAGCATTAAAAACAGATTTAAAGTTTGTCTCTATATCTTCTACTGACAAGGACGCAGAGAAGACATTCGACTGTTTCATCAGAATGCATATGATTTGGATAGATAGAGCTTGAGGTAGGAAGCATAGAGAGGTTAGGGTCCGATCACATTCACTTAGTTCAAAAGATTCAAGCAAGAAGACATAGCTATAAGTGAATGTTGTAGAGGATGTAACACAATATATGTATATAACAAAGTCAAGACCAAATCAACATGGTGCAGTTAATCATGAATTCAAATCAATGTTGAAGACAAATCAACTGTGAAGACTTTGCAAATATAACGCCAAGAAAAACACTTCAAACAAGAGTTTGGTGGTGGCATTACCCACCGTATAGGGAAGTACTAGACCCAGACACGGCGCACAATTATCGTGGCGCTCCGAAGTCAATTTCCACATTAATGTATTCACACTTAGACTGTATGTCTTCATTGATTGAAGATATACATTACTTTGTGTGTTGCACATCAAAGTCATCAAAATGCATAAGTGTTAGGATGTGTGTCCATTCACAGGACATTTGAGGATTCCAAGATATTTAGCTCACACCGCAATTTGCAAAACCTTTTCTCATCCAAGGGCTTTGTCAAGATATCAGCCAACCGTTCTTCTGTCTTGACGTGAATGATATCAATATCTTCCTTCATAAAAGGATCACTGAGAAAGTGATGACGAATTTCAATTGCTTTGTCTTCGAGTGCTGAACTAGGTTGTTGGCAATCTTGATGGCACTCTCGTTGTCGCAATAGAGAGGCACATTCTTCAGATGGATACCATAGTCTTTGAGAGTTTGCTTCATCCAGAGAAGCTGAGCACAGCAGGACCAGCAACAATGTATTCAGATTCAGCAGTAGAGAGAGATACACAGTTCTTCTTCTTTGAAGACCAACAAACAAGAGATTGTCCCAGAAAGTGACATGTGCCTGATGTGGACTTGCGATCAACCTTGTCACCAGCATAACCAGCATCTGAGAATCCAACTAGATCAAACTCTGAGCCCTTTGGATACCATAATCCTAGTGTTGGGGTGTAAGCCCAATATCGAAGAATTCGCTTCACAGCTAAGTGATGTGATTCCTTTGGTGCCGCTTGGAATTGGGCACACATGCAAACACTAAGCATTATATCTGGCCTAGATGCACATAAGTAAAGCAAAGAACCAATCATGGAACGATATACCTTTTGATCGAACTCTTTACCATTGTCGTCGGGACCCAGATGACTTTTGGTTGGCCTTGGCGTCGTGTATCCTATGCAGTCTTGCATTCCAAACTTCTTCAGGCAATCTTTGAGGTATTTTTCTTGAGATATGAAGATGCCGTTACATTGTTGACGGATTTGGAGACCCAGAAAGAACTTCAGCTCGCCCATCATGGACATTTGATATTGCTCTTGCATCATGTGACCAAATTCATCACTGTATTTCTTGTTGGTGCAGCCGAAGATAAAGTCATCCACATAGATTTGGCACACAAATTGTTCACCATCATATGTCTTCGTGAAGAGTGTAGGACATAGTGAACCAGGTTTGAAGCCTTTGCTCTTCAGGAAGTTTTTGAGTGTGTCATACCAAGCACGAGGTGCTTGTTTGAGGCCATACAGTGCCTTGTTGAGCTTGTATACCATATCATGATGTTTTGGATCTTCAAAGCCTGGAGGCTGTGCGACATATACTTCTTCTTCTATCTTTCCATTGAGAAAAACACTTTTCACATCCATTTGATACAGAAGAATGTTGTGATGATTTGCATAGGCTAGCAGTATGCGAATGGCTTCAAGTCTTGCCACCGGAGCAAATGTTTCATCGAAGTCAATTCCTTCCACTTGAGTGTAACCTTGCGCAACGAGACGAGCCTTGTTTCTGACAACTTGACCATGCTCATCTTGCTTGTTGCGATATATCAATTTGGTGCAAATGATATTGTGCTTACGAGGATCAGGACGCTTGACCAATTCCCACACATTATTCATCTCGAACTGTTGAAGCTCTTCTTGCACAGCTTGAATCCATTCAGGTTCCATGAAGGCTTCATCAACTTTCTTGGGTTCAGAGATTGAGACAAATGCAAAATGCCCACAAAAGTTGGTTAGATGTGATGCTCTTGGAGTTGCTTTTGAATGAGTGAGTGGACCAGGTGCATTCAAGCTGTCAAATATCTTCTCAATCTGAACTTCATTTGCAACACGAGGATGAGCAGGACGAAGATTTAGCTCTTGCGATCAATGTCATCATTTGGCTTAATTGTCTTCGTGATCGAGCATTGTCTTCAGGTTGATTAGGTGCAGAAATGATAAACTCCTCTTCAGATTGATTCTTAGAGGGTATGATATCTCCAATTCCCATCTGCTTGATAGATTCACTTGGAGGTACTTCATCTAGCACATTTGGCAGGTGCTCTCTTTGCGAGCCGTTAGTTTCATCGAACCGCACATCCACAGTTTCTACCACTTTATAGTGAAAGAGGTTGAAGACTCTGTAGGAGTGCGAATCCTTTCCATATCTGAGCATAAAACCTTCATGTGCTTTCGGTGCAAATTTTGAAGTGTGATGTGGATCCTTGATCCAGCACCTAGCACCAAATACTCTGAAGTAGCTTACATTTGGCTTCTTACCAGTTAGGAGCTCATAGGATGTTTTCTTCAAAAGCTTGTGAAGATAAACGAGGTTTATGATGTGGCAAGAAGTGTCAATGGCTTCAGGCCAGAACTTCCGTGGAGTCTTGTACTCATCAAGCATCGTTCGGGCCATGTCAATGAGAGTTCTGTTCTTGCGCTCGGCGATGCCATTCTGCTGAGGTGTATAAGGAGCAGAGAACTCATGTGTGATGCCAAGTGTATCCAGATAGAGGTCGAGGCCAGTGTTCTTGAACTCAGTGCCATTGTCGCTTCTGATATGCTTGATCTTGACGCCATAGTTCGTCATGGCACGATTGGCAAAGCGTCTGAAGACATCCTGCACTTCAGTCTTGTAGAGGATTATATGTACCCAAGTATATCTAGAGTAATCATCAACAATTACGGGTTTACAGAGGCAAGCAGTAGCATTGAGAGTAGAGTAGTGAGTAGAGCCGAATAGTTCCATGTGAAGTAGCTCGAAGGGTTGAGATGTAGTCATGATTGTCTTCGAGGGATGCTTGTCCCTAGTCATCTTTCCAGCTTCGCAGGTGCCACACAGATGGTCCTTCTTGAACTTGACGCCTTCGAAGCCCACGACATGCTTCTTCTTTGCGGGAGTGTGCAAGTTCTTCATGCCAGCATGCCCTAGCCTTCGATGCCAGAGCCAGCATTTTGAAGCCTTTGCTAGAAGACATACGACCATCTGTGGTCCTGCTGAGAAATCTACCATATATAGATCGTCTTTTCGATACCCTTAAAAGACTAGAGACTTGTCAGATTCCATTAGTACAAGCCATCGATATTTTCTAAATAGCACAATCATGTTTAAGTCACAAAGCATTGAGACAGACATTATGTTGAAACCAAGGGATTCAACAAGCATCACTTTATCCATGTGTTGATCCTTTGAGATTGCAACTCTACCTAGACCCAATACCTTGCTTTTACCAAAGGTCAAGAAATGTGATGTGACTTTGTCCGATGGACGTAAGGTTGAGTCCATGAGAAGACTTCGATCACCAGTCATATGATTAGTGCATCCGCTATCCATAATCCATTCTGAAGCACGAGGTGCCGTAGCCTATAGTGAATTTAGGGGGATAGGCTTCACCAAGAGTATTGTGAAGCATAAACATTTGACGAGCAAGAGGATTATCAAAGCTCAGATCAAGATTAGGACTGATAGGATGTTTGGCAAACGATTCAGGAACAAAATAAATAGTAAGACCATTTGGGCATTTGGTCTTGCACCCTACAAGATGTTTTAGGTGCCCAGCAATAGCATCAGACGCCTTTGATTTTCGACTGGAGACCATTCCCTGCAAAAGAAAGTTAATTCTTCTTAACCACCCACATCTTCAGAGGTGGCTTAGAAGCAATGAGTCTAAGTGCAGCATCTGAGAACTTCGGCTTTGGAGCCCTAGCAAATAGCCTTGCAAGAGAAGAACGATACTCATATGAATAAGCAGAAAAGTTCTTAGTTCTATGAACATAGAGGTTTGAAGACACACGCTCATATTCATAAGTCTAAGTATGGTCTCCCTGCAAAACATTGGCGTTAGGGTGACTCAGGTGAGTCATCTGTCTGTATGAATCCTTTGGGTCATATGAAGCCTTTGGTCTGGGATTTGTCTTCTTCCCAGGTGATGTCATGATGACATTCACAGGAAGATTCTCAAGACAAGTTTTGGGAACCCAAATCTTCTTCATAGGCGGCCCGTTCCAGCAGTTAGTACCAATATACCTGGCAAACGCTTCACCATTGTGATTCTTAAACAGTTTGTAGTTTGCATCAAAGGATTCATCAATGATAATAGGGTTAGCACAGGTGAAGCCATATAAGGTGGAAGGATCCACTGAAGGTCCCTTTGCAGCAACCCATGTGGTTTTGGGGTATCGCCAAAGCTTCCAAGAGGAGCCATCAACATTCATTTTCCTCTCGAACCCAAGACCCTCTTTCCTAGGGTTTCAATTCAGAATCGCTTTTGAGGACATCGCACGCTTCGATGCCCTTTGAGACTTTTGTACATCCCTCGCTTCAAGCAATGTCTTCAACCTAGCATTTTCATCAAGATAGTAGTGGTATCCTCCTCAGAGGGGTTAGTTACCACATCGGCAGTTGAAGATATTGCAACAGTAGCAGCAGTAGAACATTCAGCAACAGAAGTAGCGTTATCACGCTCAAGGCATTTTAGAAAAGGTGGTTCAAATCCTTCCTGAGCGGAACTGATCTGTTGAGCGCGAAGTGACTCGTTCTCTTTTTGAAGATCTTCATGAGCCGCTCTCAATTTCTCAAGCTCTTGCTTCCTTTGAAGATAATCATAGGAGAGCTTTTCGTGAGTGGTTGTGAGTGTTTTATGACGACTTCAAGTTCCTGGTACTTAGCATGAAGATTTTTAATGTCTTCAACTAAGGACCGAGAACGGGTCATTTCCGCGTCCAGCAGGTCATCTCTTTTGTCTAACAATTTTTTAGTATGTTCCATAGCTTTCTGTTGTTCAGTTGCAATTTTAGCAAGTATTTTGTAGCTGGGTTTGGATTCACAATCAGAGTCATCTTCACTTGATGTCTGAACGTAAGCGTCGCGTGATTTTACCTTGGCACCACCTGCCATGAAACAGTAGGTAGGAGGCAAGTCGTCCTCGTCATTATCATCAATGTTGGTGACGGAGCCATTTTCTTTGGTGTTGAAGATGGACTTGGCGATGTAGGCAGAAGCTAGGCCGCACTGCAACACCCGAGTCGACTCCCCTCGCACTCCACCTCCGCCTCCTCCAAGGCACTCCTCTTCCTAATCCATCTCCTTGCCAACAAAAGCACGGGCCTTGCCAGATGAGCTCTTCTTGTGTGATGAAGATCTGGAAGAAGACTTGGAAGAAGACTTTGAGGATTTCTTCTTATTCTTGTCATCAGAATCATATTCTTTGCTCTTCTTCTTCTTTTTCTTCTTCTCATTGTCCCACTGTGGACACTCAGAGATGTAGTGACCAGGTTTCTTGCACTTGTGACAGGTTCTCTTCTTGTGACCATAGGCAGAAGCTTCATCATTTCTTGAGCTGGATCATGAAGACTTTCTGAAGCTGTCAAGAGATCTCAGTAGTGTCTTCACTATCACATCCTTCGTGATCTCAGTGGCGCTGAGTGCTTGGAGCTCATTTGTGATATCAGTGAGCCGATCAAATGTGAGCTAGACATTCTCATTGTCATATCTCTTGAAGCGGTTGAAGAGGTTGCGGAGAGTACTGATACGTTGATCTCGCTGGGTTGAGAGGCCTTCATTGAACTTGGATAGCTAGTCCCAGACTAGCTTCGACATTTGCAGAGCACTCACACGGCCATACTGTCCTTTGGTAAGGTGACCACAGATGATGTTCTTGGCAGTAGAGTCCAGTTGAATGAACTTCTTGACATCGCTAGGGTGACACCTTCACCAGTCTTGGGAACGCCGTTCTTGACGACATACCATAGATCGACATCAATGGCTTCAAGATGCATGCGCATCCTATTCTTCCTGTAGGGATATTCGGTGCCATCGAAGATGGGGCACGCAGCGGAGACTTTGATTATCCCTGCAATGATATATATAGCTAAACTCCGTGTGGTTAAACCGAATCACACGTAACAAGGGAGCACCTTGCTCGATACCAATTGAAAGGGCTAGTTATCGACTAGAGGGGGTGAATAGGCGATTTTTATGAAAGTCTTCAAAACATGGGAGTTTCAAGATGCACAATATAAACAACACTATTCTAAAAGAAGGAAAGTAGACTACACTAGACAAGCCTAAGTCAAGTATTCTATGATGTGAAAGCATGAAGACTAATAGCAAGTAGGTAGTAAAGATCAGGATGGAAGATAGTATGAAGCCAATCGTAATGTATAGTCACACGGTGAAGTCAAACAGATAATACAAGGTGCAATGACTTCAATGAAGACAAACTGTAAGTAAAGAGGAGTAAGAGATAGAACCGGTGTCTTCAAGGACAGTGGATTTGGTCGACCATTTCAGCTTCTTTGTGACAACTGCATTTCAAGTTAGGGAGGCTGAGATTCAACTCAGAAGACCTCGTCTTCACCTTATTCCCCTTGAGCTAAGAACACACAGTCCTCGCCCAATTACTCTGGTAAGTCTTCAAGGTAGACTTCCGAACCTTCACAGACTTCGTTCACCCGCAATCCACAATGGCCCTTGGATGCTCAGAACGCGACGCCTAACCGGCTGGAGGATTCACAGTCCTCAAGTGTAACAAGTCTTCAGATCACGCGATGTAAAGACTTCAAGTGATGCCAAACACTCTTAGGGCTCGGGTGGTTTGGGCTTTGTCCTCGCAAGGATTCTCTCTCAAAAGCTTCGCAAAGGTTGCTCTCAAACGACAAAAGTCGTGTACTAACTCTGAGCAGCCACCAATTTATGGTGTAGGGGGTGGGCTATTTATAGCCACTGGGCAACCCGACCGGATTTGTCTGAAATGACCCCGGGTCACTAAGGAACTGACACGTGTCGCAACGGTCGAGTTCAAACACACGCCGACAGCTTGACTTGGGCTACAAGTAAAGCTGACTTATCCGACACGTGACAAGATTTGCTCTCATTGTCTTCGGCCAAGACATAGGATTTGGTTTGAGCATCACTACGGTCACTCTGACTTTGTTCACTTGGACCCCACTTAACAGTGCGGTGGTTCCTATGACTCAACAAAGAAGAAAAGGAAACAACGAAACAACTAAGTCTTCACGCTCCATAGTATTCACTCAATGTCTTCACGTGTCATAGTCTTCAATGTGTATATCTTCACAGACCACCATTGTCTTCAATGTCTTCACATATTTTTAGGGGTCATCTCCGGTAGGTAAACCGAATCAAGGAGGGACTACTACCTGTGTTATCCTGCAATTCTCACAAAGACATTAGTTCCTCAACCAGGTTTGTCGTCAATACTCCAAAACCAACTAGGGGTGTCACTAGATGCACTTACAGGGGTAGGTAATGGAGGCGCTTAGTGTAGGAGAGAGTCAAAGCGAGGGCCCGACCTTATTGAATTAGCGGAGGAGGACGGTGGTCGCTCGTTGAAGGGGCGGCTCCCCTTCTTGGCCCGCCTATAAAACGAGGGATGAGGGAGAGGGTGGAGTCATCCATCTTTGCATCCCCTCTCCTCTGTCTTCTGCCTCCTGCTGGTTATGTCGAAAAGAAGAGGCTGGGGCCAGGCCCCGGGTTCTAGCCTGGGGTTGGTACCGCCAAGTGTTGGTGTTTGGGGAGTGAGTCTGGTCCATGCTTGGAGAAGACGCCGCGGACAAGCCGCCAATGACGTGGGGGATATCGAGCTCCCCCATTGTGGGGAAATGCTTGCTCCTTCCGCCATGGTTAGTGCGGCATTCAGCCCCGGGCTGCTGCCGCTTGCTGATTTGGGGACCGAGCTCTGGGCGTCTCGATGCTCGCCCAGGAGGCACGGCTGGGGATTGTTGGTAATCCCAGCAGTGCTCCTCCCGGAGTCCTTGGGGCTGATGCTAATGAGAGGTGCGCCTTCCTGCCCGCCAAGGTGGGGAGCGGCGCGCCCCAAGCCCCCTGGCCATCTTGGTTGTTCGCCGTCTCTCCAGGGGAGGTGCCAAACTGCGAGGTCTGTGTTCCCCTGTGATGGTGTTGATGAAGATGAAGCCAAGGAAGACGGAGAAGGCGGGAGGCAGGTCGTCCAGTCGGAGTACGATAGCACCGACGCGTTCGTCTCATACTGGCGACCTGCCACCTCGTCTTTCTGTCTTTCCCCTCCATTCCCCCGGCACCGTCATCACTGCTTTATCGGTTGTCGGTGAAAGGGTCGCCCTTCTGGCGCTTGTGCTTCCTCCGGTGGTCGTCTACCTAGGCGTTGACGTCCTTCTTGGCCGATGTCTGTGCTGGAGCTTCTGGATAGGTCCTGGAAGCGGTGATCAGGGGATCGCTGAGGTGCTCCCTCTGTCTTCCTCCTTCGCAACCTTGCCACTCCCTTTCTTGTTGGGCTGTATTTGGCAGGCCCCGACGGGATCGGGGTGGCGATATGTCGCCGCGACTCCCGCCCTTTTTCTCTTCCCACCGTGCTACCTCGCACAAGAGGGACAGGGAGAGGAGTTTACGGGGCACTTATCTTTTTTTCAATCTTAAACTTGTCAGCACTTGCCAAATTTTAGTTCAAATAATGTAATCCCTCAAGTCCATGTCTGTCTTCTATTAGGTTTGTACTCGTATTATCAGCATATTAATGAAAAATATGAACCTTGCCGGGAAATCGTGCATGTATATGTCAATGCAGAGGTGGAATGCTTCTTTAGTTCAAATAAACGAGTCTTCCCCGTGAGGCTATCCTGCCGGTACCCTTTTATTGCTGCCGGAGAACTGAAGCTACCGGGCATAGATAAATGGACCAGCCCCCCGCCAATCTCTTTTCGCCAGAGGACACTGCAACCACCCTGGCCGAAGCAACGTTCGATTCCAGGTATGGGAGCACAAAGTTTCAAAGAGCGGAGAGGTTTTCTCATGCAAAGATTTCAGCTTACAGAACACTTATCTGTATGGCTTGCCGAAGATCACAGTGTTGGTTCATCTTCCCAACTTCCGGAAGAGGCCAAGCTCACGGCAGGAACCTGCAGCCTCACACAGATGGAAATGATGCAAGATGCGACCCTATCTAGATGCATATGCAAAATTCTCATGAAATGCTTATGCAGTGCTCTTCGAATGCTCATGCATGCATGCAACTTGGTCGGGGGCCACACAACGCTTCGTTTATTTCTCTGCTGCTCAGGGTCTCATACCGCTTTGTACAAGGGGTTACATGCAACTGAGGCAAGGCCTGTACAAAAGGGTGGCTGCCGGGCAGGGCCCGACAGCCACGCCTTACGGGTAGAACTTGTGGAGATTCTCAATGTTCCATGAGTTTTGCAATTGAATGCCAGCTCCGGTCTCCAGATGGACTGCGCCAGGTCTGGTGACTTGAACTACCCGGTAAGGGCCTTCCCACTTTGGCGTCAACTTGTTTGTACCCTTGGTGGACTAAACACACCTAAGGACAAGTTCTCCTTCCTCAAAACACCGACATGACCCCTGCGGCTGTGGCAGCGACACAGGGCTTACTGATAGTGTGCAGCTCGCGTAGGAGCCCGGAGACGATTCTCCTCGAGTAGCACAACGCCATCACGCAGGTGCTGATCTTGCGCTACTTCATCATAGGCAAGCACTCGAGGCGACCCATAAATGAGTTTCATGGGGATAACTACTTCTATCCCATAGACTAGGGAGAAGGGAGTCTGCCCTATAGCTCGATTTGGTGTCGTTCTAAGGGACCAGAGAACTACCGGGAGCTCATCGATCCATCGCCTGCCGTGCTTCTGCAGCGTATCAAAGGTTCTTGTCTTTAGTCCTCGCAGCACTTCAGCATTCGCCCTCTTAGCTTGCCCATTGCTCCTAGGATGTGTGACAGAGACAAATGAGATCTTGCTTCCGAGGGCATGAACATATTGCATGAAGGCGCGGCTCGTGAACTGGGTGCCATTGTCGGTAATGATCCTTGCCGGGACTCCAAAACGACACACCAATTCTTTAAAGAACTTGATAGCTGACTGAGCAGTCACCTATCTCATGGCAGCTACTTCCGGCCACTTTGTAAACTTGTCGATAGAAATGAACAAGAATTCAAAGCCCCGTGTAGCTCGGGGGAAAGGGTCTAGGATATCGAGCCTCCAGACTGAAAATGGCCATGATAAAGGGATTATCTGAAGAGCTTGAGCAGGCAGGTGGATGTTCATGGAATGGAACTGGCAGGCTTCACATTTGGTGACTAGCTCGATAGTATCTTGGAGGGTTGTGGGCCAATAGAATCCTTCTCGGAATGCTTTCCCAACTAATGCCCTTGATCCAATGTGGGAGCCACACAGTGCATAGGCGAAGCCCTGCGTCGGTAGCAACATCATCATCGTCATCACGCCTTCGTGCTGACGAAACTCTCCAGCGAAGCTCTGCTAGATCGGAGCTCACGGGACGTCATCAAGCTGAACGTATGCTAAACTCGGAGGTGTTGTGCATTCGGTACTTGGATCGGTCGGATCATGAAGACGTACGACTTTAGCAACCGCGTTGTGCTAACGCTTCCGCTTTCGGTCTATGAGGGTACGTGGACACACTCTCCCCTCTCGTTGTTATGCATTACCATGATCCTGCATGTGCGTAGGATTTTTTTTGAAATTACCGCGTTCCCCAACAATGGCATCCGAGCCAGGTTTATGCGTAGATGTTATATGGACGAGTAGAACACAAGTGAGTTGTGGGCGATACAAGTCATACTGCTTACCAGCATGTCACACTTTGGTTCGGTGGTATTGTTGAATGAACCGGCCCGGACCGACATTACGCGTACGCTTACATGAGACTGGTTCTCCCGACGTGCTTTGCACACAGGTGGCTGGCGGGTGTCAGTTTCTCCAACTTTAGTTGAACCGAGTGTGGCAACGCCCGGTCCTTTTGAAGGTTAAAACAACACTAACTTGACGAACTATCGTTGTGGTTTTGATGTGTAGGTAAGAAGGATTCTTGCTTAGCCCGTAGCAGCCACGTAAAACTTGCAACAACAAAGTAGAGGACGTCTAACTTGTTTTTGCAGGGCATGTTGTGATGTGATATGGTCAAGACATGATACTATATTTTATTGCATGAGATGATCATGTTTTGTAACTGAGTTATCGGCAACTGGCAGGAGCCATATGGTTGTCGCTTTATTGTATGCAATGCAATCGCCCTGTAATTGCTTTACTTTATCACTAAGCGGTAGCGATAGTCGTAGAAGCAATAGTTGGCGAGACGACAACGATGCTACGATGGAGATCAAGGTGTCGCTACCGGTGATGATGGTGATCATGACGGTGCTTCGGAGATGGAGATCACAAGCACAAGATGATGATGGCCATATTATATAACTTATATTGATTGCATGTGATGTTTATCCTTTATGCATCTTATTTTGCTTTGATTGACGGTAGCATTATAAGATGATCTCTCACTAAATTTCAAGGTAAAAGTGTTCTCCCTGAGTATGCACCGTTGCCAAAGTTCGTCTTTGAGACACCACATGATGATCGGGTGTGATAAGCTCAACGTTCATCTACAACGGGTGCAAGCCAGTTTTGCACACGCAGAATACTCGGGTTAAACTTGACGAGCCTAGCATATGCAGATATGGCCTCGGAACACTGAGACCGAAAGGTCGAGCGTGAATCATATAGTAGATATGATCAGCATAGTGATGTTCACCATTAAAAACTACTCCATTTCACATGATGATCGGTTATGGTTTAGTTGATTTGGATCACGTGATCACTTAGATGATTAGAGGGATGTCTATCTAAGTGGGAGTTCTTAAGTAGTATGATTAATTGAACTTGCTGACAGTATTTTCCTTGTCTATGTTGTTGTAGATAGATGGCCCGTGCTGTTGTTCCGTTGAATTTTAATGCGTTCCTTGAGAAAGCTAAGTTGAAAGATGATGGTAGCAATTACACGGACTTGGTCCATAACTTGAGGATTATCCTCATTGCTGCACAGAAGAATTACGTCCTGGAAGCACCGCTTAGGTGCCAAACCTCTTCAGGAGCAACACCAGATGTTATGAACGTCTGGCAAGAGCAAAGTCGATGACTACTCGATAGTTCGAAGTGTGCCATGCTTTACGGCTTAGAACCGGGACTTCAACGATGTTTTGAACGTCATGGAGCATATGAGATGTTCCAGGAGTTGAAGTTAATATTTCAAGCAAATGCCCGGATTAAGAGATATGAAGTCTCCAATAAGTTCTACAGCTGCAAGATGGAGAAGAATAGTTCTGTCAGTGAACATATACTCAAAATGTCTGGGTATAACAATCACTTGATTCAACTGGGAGTTTATCTTCCGGATGATAGTGTCATTGACAAAATTCTTCAATCACTCCCACCAAGCTACAAGAGCTTCGTGATGAACTATAATATGCAAGGGATGGATAAGACAATTCCCGAGGTCTTTGCAATGCTAAAGGCTGCGGAGGTAGAAATCAAGAAGGAGCATCAAGTGTTGATGGTCAACAAGACCACCAGTTTTAAGAAAAAGGGCAAAGGGAAGAAGAAGGGGAACTTCAAGAAGAACGGCAAAAAAGTTGCTGATCAAGAGAAGAAACCCAAGTCTGGACCTAAGCCTGAGCCTGAGTGCTTCTACTGCAAGCAGACTAGTCATTGGAAGCGGAACTACCCCAAGTATTTGGCGGATAAGAAGGATGGCAAGGTGAACAAAGGTATATGTGATATACATGTTATTGATGTGTACCTTACTAGAGCTCGTAGTAGCACCTGGGTATTTGATACCGGTTCTGTTGCTAATATTTGCAACTCGAAACAGGGACAACGGATTAAGCGAAGACTGGCTAAGGATGAGGTGACGATGCGCGTGGGAAATGGTTCCAGAGTCGATGTGATCGCTGTCGGCACGCTACCTCTACATATACCTTCGAGATTAGTTTTAGAACTAAATAATTGTTATTTGGTGCCAGCGTTGAGCATGAACATTATATCTGGATCTTGTTTGATGCGAGACGGTTATTCATTTAAATATGAGAATAATGGTTGTTCTATTTATATGAGTAATATCTTTTATGGTCATGCACCCTTGAAGAGTGGTCTATTTGTGTTAAATCTCGATAGTAGTGACACACATATTCATAATGTTGAAGCCAAAAGATGCAGAGTTGATAATGATAGTGCAACTTATTTGCAGCACTGCCGTTTGGGTCATATTGGTGTAAAGCGCATGAAGAAACTCCATACTGATGGACTTTTGGAATCAATTGATTATGAATCACTTGGTATTTGCGAACCATGCCTCATGGGCAAGATGACTAAAACGCCGTTCTCCGGAACAATGGAGCGAGCAACAGATTTATTGGAAATCATACATACTGATGTATATGGTCCGATGAATATTGAGGCTCGCGGCGGGTATCGTTATTTTCTCACCTTCACAAATGATTTGAGCAGATATGGGTATATCTACTTAATGAAACATAAGTCTGGAACATTTGAAAAAGTTCAAAGAATTTCAGAGTGAAGTGGAAAATTATCGTAACAAGAAAATAAAGTTGCTACGATCTGATCGTGGAGGAGAATATTTGAGTTACGAGATTGGTCTACATTTGAAACAATGCGGAATAGTTTTGCAACTCACGCCACCCGGAACACCACAGCGTAATGGTGTGTCTGAACGTCGTAATCGTACTTTACTAGATATGGTGCGATCTATGATGTCTCTTACTGATTTACCGCTATCGCTTTTGGGGTTATGCTTTAGAGACGCATCGCATTCACGTTAAATAGGGCACCATCAAAATCCGTTGAGACGACGCCTTATGAACTGTGGTTTTGCAAGAAACCAAAGTTGTCGTTTCTTAAAGTTTGGGGCTACGATGCTTATGTGAAAAAGCTTCAACCTGATAAGCTCGAACCCAAATCGGAGAAATGTGTCTTCATAGGATACCCAAAGGAAACTGTTGGGTACACCTTCTATCACAGATCCGAATACAAGACATTCATTTCTAAGAATGGATCCTTTCTAGAGAAGAAGTTTATCTCAAAAGAAGTGAGTGGGAGGAAAGTAGAACTCGATGAGGTAAATGTACCTGCTCCCTTATTGGAAAGTAGTTCATCACAGAAACCGGTTCCTGTGACACCTACACCAATTAGTGAGGAAGCTAATGATGATGATCATGAAACTTCAAATCAAGTTACTACTGAACCTCGTAGGTCAACCAGAGTAAGATCCACACCAGAGTGGTACTGTAATCCTGTTCTGGAGGTCATGTTACTAGACCATGACGAACCAACGAACTATGAGGAAGCGATGATGAGCCCAGATTCCGCAAAATGGCTTGAGGCCATGAAATCTGAGATGGGATCCATGTATGAGAAGAAAGTATGGACTTTGGTTGACTTGCCGGAAGATCGGCAAGCCATCGAAAATAAATGGATCTTCAAGAAGAAGACAGACGCTGACGGTAATGTTACTGTCTACAAAGCTCGACTTGTTGCGAAAGGTTTTCGACAAGTTCATGGAGTTGACTATGATGAGACCTTCTCACCCGTAGCGATGCTTAAGTCCATCCGAATCATGTTAGCAATTGCCGCATTTTATGATTATGAAATTTGGCAAATGGATGTAAAGACTGCATTCCTGAATGGATTTCTGGAAGAAGAGTTGTATATGATGCAACCTGAAGGTTTTATCTATCCAAAAGGTGCTAACAACGTGTGCAAGCTCCAGCGATCCATTTATGGACTGGTGCAAGCCTCTTGGAGTTGGAATAAACGTTTTGATAGTGTGATCAAAGTATATGGTTTTATCTGACTTTTGGAGAAGCCTCAGATTTACAAGAAAGTGAGTGGGAGCTCTGTAGCATTTCTAATCTTATATGTGGATGACATATTGTTGATTGGAAATGATATAGAATTTCTGGATAGCATAAAAGGATACTTGAATAAGAGTTTTTCAATGAAGGACCTCGGTGAAGCTGCTTACATATTGGGCATCAAGATCTATAGAGATAGATCAAGACGCTTAATTGGACTTTCACAAAGCACATACCTTGACAAAGTTTTGAAGAAGTTCAAAATGGATCAGGCAAAGAAAGGGTTCTTACCTGTGTTACAAGGTGTGAAGTTGAGTAGGACTCAATGCCCGACCACCTGCAGTAAGATAGAGAGAAAATGAAAGATGTTCCCTATGCTTCAGCCATAGGCTCTATCATGTATGCAATGTGTACCAGACACTGATGTGTGCCTTGCTATTAGTTTAGCAGGTGGAGGTACCAAAGTAATCCAGGAGTGGATCACTGGACAGCGGTCAAGAACATCCTGAAATACCTGAAAAGGACTAAGGATATGTTTCTCGTTTATGGAGGTGACAAAGAGCTCATTGTAAATGGTTACGTTGATGCAAGCTTTGACACTGATCTGGACGATTCTAAATCGCAAACCAGATACATGCTTATATTGAACGGTGGAGCTGTCAGTTGGAGCAGCTCTAAACAAAGCGTCGTGGCGGGATCTACGTGTGAAGTGGAGTACATTGTTGCTTCGGAAGCAGCAAATGAAGGAGTCTGGATGAAGGAGTTCATATCCGATCTACGTGTCAAACCTAGTGCATCGGGTCCAATGAAAATCTTTTGTGACAATACTGGTGCAATTGCCTTGGCAAAGGAATCCAGATTTCACAAGAGAACGAAGCACATCAAGAGACACTTCAACTCCATCCGGGATCAAGTCTAGGTGGGAGACATAGAGATTTGCAAGATACATACGGATTTGAATGTTGGAGACCCGTTGACTAAGCCTCTTCCACGAGAAAAACATGATCAGCACCAAGGCTCCATGGGTGTTAGAATCATTACTGTGTAATCTAGATTATTTACTCTAGTGCAAGTGGGAGACTAAAGGAAATATGCCCTAGAGGCAATAATAAAGTTATAATTTATTTCCTCATATCATGATAAATGATGTTTATTATTCATGCTAGAATTGTATTAACCGGAAACTTAGTACATGTGTGAATACATAGACAAACAGAATGTCACTAGTATGCCTCTACTTGACTAGCTCGTTAATTAAAGATGGTTATGTTTCCTAACCATAGACATGAGTTGTCATTTGATTAACGGGATCACATCATTAGGAGAATGATGTGATTGACTTCACCCATTCCGTTAGCTTAGCACTTGATCATTATTATGTTGCTATTGCTTTCTTCATGACTAATACATGTTCCTATGACTATGAGATTAGGCAACTCCCGTTTACCGTAGGAACACTTTGCGTGCTACCAAACGTCACAAAATAAATGGGTGATTATAAAGGTGCACTATAGGTGTCTCCGAAGGTACTTGTTGAGTTGGCGTATATCAATATTAGGATTTGTCACTCCGATTGTCGAAGAGGTATCTCTGGGCCCACTCGGTAATACACAACACTATAAGCCTTGCAAGCATTGTAACTAATGAGTTAGTTGCAGAATGATGTATTATGGAACGAGTAAAGAGGCTTGCCGGTAACAAGATTGAACTAGGTATTGAGATACCGACGATCGAATCTCGGGCAAGTAACATACCGATGACAAAGGGAACAATGTATGTTGTCATGCGGTTTGACCGATAAAGATCTTCGTAGAATATGTGGGAGCCAATATGAGCATCCAAGTTCCGCTATTGGTTATTGACCGGAGACGTGTCTCGGTCATGTCTACATAGTTCTTGAACCTGTATGATCCGCACCCTTAAAGTTCGGTGACGATCGGTATTATGATTTTTTGTGTTTTGATGTACCGAAGGTAGTTCGGAGTCCCGGTTATGATCACGGACATGACGAGGAGTCTTGAAATGGTCGAGACGTAAAGATAGATCGATATATTGGACGACTATATTCGGACACTGGAGGTGTTCCGAGTGATTTCGAAGAAAACCGGAGTGCCGTAGGGTTAACGGAACACCCCCCGGGAGAAATAATGGGCCTCATGGGCCTTAGTGGATAGAGAGAGGGCTGGCCTAGGGCAGGCCGCGCGCCCCTCCCCCTCTGGTCTGAATTGGACTAGGAGAGGGGGGTCGGCGCCCCCCTTTCCTTCTCCCTCTCCCCTTCCTTTCCCCTTCCTAGTAAGAGTAGTAAAGAGGGGATTCCTACTCCTACTAGGAGGAGGACTCCTCCTCCTGGCGCGCCATAGAGGGCCGGCCGGCCTCCCCCCTTGCTCCTTTATATACGGGGGCAGGGGGCACCTCTAGACACACAAGTTGATCAGTTGATCTGCCCCAACCGTGTGCGGTGCCCCCCTCCACCATAATCCAGCTCGATCATGTCGTAGTGGTCCTTAGGCGAAGCCCTGCGTCGGTAGCAACATCATCATTGTCATCACGCCGTCATGCTGACGAAACTCTCCGGCGAAGCTCTGCTGGATTGGAGGTCGCGGGACGTCATCGAGCTGAATGTGTGCTGAACTTGGAGGTACCGTGCGTTCGGTACTTGGATCGGTCAGATCGTGAAGACGTACGACTACATCAACCGCGTTGTGCTAATGCTTCCGCTTTTGGTCTACGGGGGTACGTGGACACACTCTCCCCTCTCGTTGCTATGCATCACCATGATCCTGCGTGTGCGTAGGAATTTTTTTGAAATTACTGCGTTCCCCAACAGTCTTCCCAAATATCTAGGAGAGATGGTCTTGCATCCATGGATGGATCTTCACCTTAGGGGTATTTAATCTAAAGAGGGTCGTTTTCTAAGAAGTCTTGATCGCTCATGGTAGATGAGCAAAGCTCTCTGAGTTTTAGTCTAACTAGATGACCTGTTGCGCCATTGGCGCAGATACCAACTGCAGGCCGAAAGTTTAGTGAACTATTTAAAACATGCAATAGAAGCTAAGTGAACTAATTGAAGAAACTAACTGCAACCATCGGTGAAAAAGATCAACTTTAGCCAAAATGCGAAGCAACTAATACAACTAAAAATTTAGGTGAACCATTCGAAGAATGTTTCTCGTTAATAGTCTGCAAGTGATTGTGTTCGTGTTGCTTTGTATCCGCCTACTATATTTATCAACGATGAACAGTGATAATCGTTGCTCATACCCTTCTTTGGCCAGCCAGGACAACCCAATAGTTAGGTCAATAAAAAGGTCGACCACACACCCGCATGGTACATGGATTATACCATTGGAACTAGGAACTCCTAGTCAGATCAACTAAGGTGACTCGATAACATTAAAGTAGACCATATAGTCGAAATATCAGGCACACATCCGAAAGCACGACGCTGTTGGTGTAGGGACCAATGATACGTTCATTTTGCATCATGGTTTCCTGCTATTATAATCGTTGTTTTAAAGTTATATTTCAGTTTTAGGTGCCATTCCAATGCCTTTTCTCTCTTAAATTGCAATTTACATCACAAGAGGGAGATTGCCGATAGCTAGAATTCTGGACCTGAAAAGAGCTACAACAGAGATACCATTCTCCCGAGCTTCAAATGACCTGAAAATTTACGGGGATTTATTTTGGAATTTATAGAAAATATTTGAAGAAAAATCTATAGGAGGGGACCCACCAGTGAGCCATAAGCTCAGGTGGCGCCCCCGGGCGCACCCTGTGATCTTGTGGGGCCCATAGCAAGCCTCTGAGGCCCATCTTATCCTATATGAAGCCATTTTCCCTAGAAAAAAATCAATAAAATACTTTCGGAACGAGGAGCTGTCATCTCAAGGCGGAACCTAGGCAGGAGCACTTTTGCTCTCTAGCGAAGTGACTTCCCTCTAGGAGGGGAAAATCGAATCTATCGTTATCACCAACGGTCCTCACATCATGGGAGGAGTCAGCTTCATCAATATCTTCACCAGCACCATCTCATCTCCAAACCCTAGTTCATCTCTTGTATTGAATCTTTGTCTCAAAACCTCAGATTGGTACATGTGGGTTGCTAGTAACGTTGATTACATCTTGTAGTTGATGCTAGTTGGTTTATTTGGTGGAAGATCATATGTTCAAATTGTTAATCATATATTTATCTCCTCTGATCATGAACATGAGTATTATTTGTGAGTAGTTCCGTTTGTTCTTGAGGACCTGGGAGAAATCTTATTATAAGTAATCATGTGAAATTAGTTTCCGTTCAATGTTTTGATAACGTGTTATGTTGTTCTTCCTCTAGTGGTGTCGTGTGAACGCCGACTACATGACACATTACCATGTTTGGGCCTAGGGGAAGGCATTGTGGGATTAGTAAGTAGATGATGGGTTGCGGTAGTGATAGAAGCTGAAACCCTAGTTTAAGCACTAAGATCTGTAAGGGGCTGATTGGGATCCATATGTTTGATGTTATGGTTAGATTTATCTTAATTCTTCTTTCGAAGTTGCGGATGCTTGCGATAGGGGCTAATCATAAGTAGGTTTTTAAAAAGAAAGAACAACACCTTAGCACGGGTCCACCCACATAAAAACTTATCAAAGCAGTGAATGTGAATCAATGAATCATGATGAAGTTGACTAGATGAAATTCCCATGTGTCCTCGAGAACGCTTTGCTCACTATAAGAAGTACTTCTGGCTTGTCCTTTGCAATAAAAGGATTGGGCCACCTTGTTGCACCTTGTTACTTTGGTTACTTGCTACAGACTATCTTTCTATCAAACTATCGGTCACAACTACTTTACAACACTTTTAAATAATACCTTGCTGAAAATTGCTTATTGATTCCTTCTGCTCCTCGTTGTGTTTGACACTCTTACTTATTGAAAGGACTATGATTGATCCCCTATACTTGTGGGTCATCAAGACTCTTTTCCGGCGCCGTTGCAGGGGAATGAGGAGCTCTTGGTAAGTTGAATTTGGTAAGGAACATTTATATTACGTGCTGAATTTTATCTTCACTTGTCGCTATGGAAGATAATTCTTTGAGGGGCTTGTTCGGGGTATCTTCACCTCAAGAGGAAGTGGTAATAGAAGCTCCTCAACCTACTGAAAATATTTATTATGAAATCCCTTTTGGTATTATGAAAAAATGCATGTTAATCCCTATGCAGGAGACAGAAAAATACATCATGATATGCACTTAATATATATGGATGGACTTTGTGGATTTTTTAAGCTTGCAAGTTTATCAAGGGATGGAGTTAAGAAGAAATTATTCCCATTATCTTTGTAGCGAAGAGCATTGGCATGGTACATGCTATTGGATGAACCTGAAACGTGGGGCTGGAGCCGCCTGAAGTTGGAAATCCACCAGAAAGGTGGCATTACTATTGCTCCTAATGTAAAAATGAACTTATCCCACAAAGGGTTGTTACAGGTTATAGAATGATTATCTAAACATACACACTTTTGTTTCCTAGATGGATATTCTGGTTTCTCTCAAATACGTGTGTCACAAGAAGATTAAGAGAAAACTACATTTACTTGTCCTTTTGGAAATTATGCTTATAGACGTATGTATTTTGTTTATGTAATGCAGCTGCTACTTTTCAAAGATGTATGAATGCTATACTCTCTGATTTCCATGAGAAAATTGTTGAGGTCTTCATGGATGATTTTTCCGTATACAAAACTTATTTTGATGACTGTTTGAGCAATCTTGATAGGGTTTTGCATATATGTGAAGAGACTAAACTTGTCTTGAATTGGAAAAGGTGCCACTTGTTGGGAAATGTAGTACAAGACAAAAAAATCGCCCTACGATCACCCAAAAACAATATGAAGATGCATAAACGGTTTGGATTCGATCGTCACCGACTGTAAGTTGCAGCGGAAGAAGACGAGTCGGTTCAGATCGTACTTGGAGTCCCTCGAACGATAGATGAACGTCCCCGTGATCCAACCATGATCAATCCCTTGAATGGAATACTGAAAGCACGACCTCTCTATGAGTTGCAAGCATATAGTCTTCACGACCCGGCACTGCTTCGCCGTCCAGAGGTAATCGTCGCTGGAGAATTATAGGGAGGAGATTAGAACCACATTGGGCTTCTAATTATGAGGATTAGAGGATCTAGGTCAAGCTTCAATTGATCAACTATAGGACCGACTAGAACCAGAACTAGAACTAGAGAACTCGAGGAGGCTCCAAAACTTGTGTGTAGAAAAGGTGCAAAAGCCTATAGTATATAAAGGTTGGAGGGGAGAGGGAGGGGTGCCACAAGGAGGGAAATGACTCATCTCCTTGGCCGGACAAGAGGAGGGGGAGCCCCCCCTCAAATTCGTCCTACCATCCCTTCCCCAAGTGGAAAGGAGGGCGCCACATCCACTTGGGCCCAAGTAGCATTCCTGTAACACCCCTATAATTAAGCTACAATGATTTCCCTCTAATGATGCCATGTCATCTTATCTTGCTAAGCTTAATTGCCCCTTGTTAAAAACCAAATTCAAATCCAAATTCAAATTTCAAGTAAAATTAATATTTCTTCAAACAGTAAAACTAAAATGTTCTCATTATTCCTAAAATTCCCCTAATCTTTTGTCATGTTTAAACCAACGTAATTTGACTCACCAATTAATCCCTAGGAAATTATAAACTGATCTAGATCATATTACTTAACCTTTTCAATTTCTAAAAGTATTTAAACTTTACCAAATACACTGAAACAATTTGTGCAACACCACAATATTATGCATGAATTATGCACCAAGTTTCATATATAGCAAAATTCATTGATGGACAAACTAAATGCAAAATAGTAAAGGATTAAAGTAACAGAAAATAGAAGAAGAAAAAAGAAAAGAGAAAAGACTTACTGTGTTGATGGGCTGCGAGTGCACAGTGCACAACCGAGCCCACGAGGAGGTCATCCCCTGCCTTTGTTCACTGAGGCTAGGTGGACGATGCGCGCACGTCGTGGCCACAGATGGCCACGTGTCGGCCATCCAGACCCTCCACGGCGTCCTACAAGTGCCCCTCGACGCCCCGACAACCCTAGACCCCGCACTTTTTCCCCCACGTGCCGCTTTTGTCCTTCCCCGCCATGGCCGTTGAGGGAGTCCTGGATTAGGGGGTGTCCGGATAGCCGGACTATAGCCTTTGGCCGGACTCCTGGACTTTGAAGATACAAGATTGAAGACTTTGTCTTGTGTCCGGATAGGACTTTCCTTGGCGTGGAAGGCAAGCTTGGCGATACGGATATGTAGATTTCCTACCATTGTAACCGACTCTTGTGTAACCCTAACCCTCTTCGGTGCCTATATAAACCGGAGGGTTTTAGTCCGTAGGACGAACAACAATCATACTATAGGCTAGCTTCTAGGGTTTAGCCTCTCTGATCTCGTGGTAGATCTACTCTTGTACTACCCATATCATCAATATTAGTCAAGCAGGAGTAGGGTTTTACCTCCATCGAGAGGGCCCGAACCTGGGTAAAAACATCGTGTCCCTTGTCTCCTGTTACCATCCGCCTAGACGCACAGTTCGGGAACCCCTACCCGAGATCCGCCGGTTTTGACACCGACAGCAGTCGCTGCCGCTGCCATTCCCTTACAGCCCCATGGCCACAAAGCTTCGCGTGCTCAACCACCGTGGATAAAAGCTTTGTCGTCGTCCACTTTGTCTTCTGGTGCCACCAGTTGGAGCTAGGCGTCTCTTCTTCGACCGGGTCGATGTCGTCTTCAGCCTCTGTACCCGCCGGCGATCCCCGTTGATTCTGATTACCCTGGTTCTCCTAAGCCACCAATGGCCACCATGTGCAACCTAGGTCAGCTCCCAGTATATTCCCCTCTCTCCGCGCTCTCAATCCATAGCCGCAGCGCCGTTGGCACCTACGTCTTGCTGCGGCCGAAAGCTTTGTGCCACCTCCAGCATCGCCACTACGCACACAGCTACTCTCGCTCGCGTCCAATCACCGCATCATGCTCGGCACCTGTAACATCCCAAGATTCGTGCTACAGTAACCTCATCGTAAAGTGCCTTCTCATCAAGTTTAACTAATCCAATTTTCCACTTGATAAAAATCAAAGGCATTTTCAAATATTAAAATAAATTTGGAATAATTACTTCTTCAATTAATTAAACAAAATAATTCATGATATTGCAAATAATCCCAAAGCAATTATGAAAAAACATTTTATAAAATATTTAGATGCCCTAAAACAATTAAAACACGGTCCCAAACAATATTTTAATTGCTTTTTAAATTATAAAAAATTCCAATCTATTTCATTTAAGTGCCAAACTTTTTCTGGCAGTGAGGTTTATTGCATGCTAAATTTTGAGAGGAGCCACACATTTTACAAAATTGGTTTATTACTAAAAGAAAGTGCAAACAGAGAAGAAAAGGCACAAAAGCAAAAGAAAATAAAGAAAAGGAGAGAGAGGGAGGCCTGTGGGGCTGCCAGCCCAACCCACCTCCCCAGCTCCTTCTTCCTCTGTTTACTGTGAACGCCGTGGAAACCGCTTGTCCCTAGATGGCCGCTGCATCGCCATCCAAAGCATTTCCCGACGCCTACTTGACGCTCATGACCTCTACCTGGGACGAACCCTAACTAAGGGAGTCCTGGATTAGGGGTGTCCTGGATAGCCGGACTATAGCCTTTGGCGGACTCACGGACTTTGAAGATACAAGATTGAATACTTCGTCCGTGTCCGGATGGGACTTTCCTTGGCGTGGAAGGCAAGCTTGGCGATACGGATATGTAGATTTCCTACCATTGTAACCGACTCTGTGTAACCCTAACCCTCTTCGGTGCCTATATAAACCGGAGGGTATTAGTCCGTAGGACGAACAACAATCATACCATAGGCTAGCTTCTAGGGCTTAGTCTCTCTGATCTCGTGGTAGATCTACTCTTGTACTGCCCATATCATCAATATTAATCAAGCAGGAGTAGGGTTTCACCTCCATAGAGAGGGCCCGAACCTGGGTAAAAACAACGTGTCCCTTGTCTCCTGTTACCATCCGCCTAGACGCAGTTCGGGACCCCTACCCGAGATCCGCCGGTTTTGACACCGACATTGGTGCTTTCATTGAGAGTTCCTCTGTGACGTCATCTTTAGGCCCGATGGCTCCTCCGATCATCAACGACGATGCGCTCCAGGGTGAGACTTTTCTCCCCGGACAGATCTTCGTAGTTGGCGGCTTTGCACTACGGGCCAATTTGCTTGGCCATCTGGAGCAGATTGAAAGCTACGCCCCTAGCCACCAGGTCAGATTTGGAAGTTTGAACTACAAGGCTGACATCCGCGGAGACTTGATCTTCGACGGGTTTGAGCCACAGCCAAGCGCGCCGCACTGTCACGAGGGGCATGATCTATCTCTGCCGCCGAACAGTGTCTTGGAGGCCGCACCAGAGTCCGCTCCGACCTTTAGTTCGGAGCCGACTGCACCGATCGAGGACGGGTGGCTGGACACCGCCTCGGGGGCTGCGATCTCTACGGCGATTGAGCCATACACCTACCCCGTCCTTTGCGAAGCTCGTGACTCCAAGGTACCGGACTCCTCTTCAGACTCCGAGCCATCCCCGCCCCCGCCAATCGAATCCAATTGGGTGCCGATCATGGAATTCACTGCCGCGGACATCTTTCAGCACTCGCCCTTTGGCGACATCCTGAATTCACTAAAGTCTCTCTCTTTATCAGGAGAGCCCTGGCCGGATTATGGTCAGGAAGGTTGGGATGCGGACGACGAAGAAATACAAAGCCCACCCACCACCCACTTCGTAGCCACTGTCGATGATTTAACCGACAAGCTCGACTTCGACTCCGAAGACATCAACGGTATGGACGACGATGCAGGAGATGACCAAGAACCAGCGCCCACAGGGCACTGGAAGGCCACCTCGTCATACAACATATACATGGTGGACATCCCAAAATATGGGAATGGCGATGGAACAGCGGAGGATGACCCCTCCAAGAAACAGCCTAAGCCACGGCGTCGTGGCGCCGCTCTAAATCCGTCACACAAAAATGGTGATTCCGCACGGGAGACAATAACACCCTGGACAAGGTCAAGACAACCCCTCCAAAGAGGATTCAGCGCAGGAGGATGGAGAAGCCAGCCCTCATGTGAGAGCGGCTGAAAGAGAGGTAGAGGACGATAATTATATGCTTCCCTTTGAAGATGAGGCAAGCCTCGACGACGACGAATTCGTCATGCCCGAGGATCCCGTCGAACAAGAGCGTTTCAAACGCAGGCTCCTGGCCACGACAAGCAGCCTCAAGAAAAAGCAGCAACAACTTAGAGCTGACCAAGACTTGCTAGCTGACAGATGGACTGAAGTCCTTGTGGCCGAAGAGTATGAACTCGAGCGCCCCTCCAAGAGCTACCCAAGATGCAGGCTGCTACACCGATTAGAGGAGGAAGCACCCAAACCTACATCACCAGTGCATGACCTACCACCTCGTGGCCGCGACAGAGAGGCCTCTCGGCCCTCAATTCAAGCCGCACCCCGGCGCCGCTCAAAAAATACCAAGGCGCGGGGAAATGCGCCAGATCTGCAAGATATATTGGAGGACAAGGAAAGGCAAACAAGATCGATCTACGGATCGCGTGGGCGCCCCGCGACACGTGACGATACAAATCACGCCCGGATATGGCAACTCCGGTGGGCGAACACAGTAGATAAAGCTCTTTTGAGCTGCGGCCGTGATATAGCCCAATATGAGGCGCACACCCGCTATGCTTCACAGATGAAGTGATGGATCATCAAATCCCTGAGGGTTTCAAACCCGTAAACATTGAATCATACGATGGCACAACAGATCCTGCGGTTTGGATCGAGGACTATCTCCTTCACATCCACATGGCCTGCGGTGATGATCTACATGCCATCAAATACCTCCCACTCAAGCTTAAAGGACCAGCCCGACATTGTCTTAACAGCTTGCCAGTAGAGTCAATTGGTTGTTGGGAAGACCTGGAAGCTGCATTCCTCGACAATTTCCAGGGCACATATGTGCGACCACCAGATGACCTAAGCCACATAATTCAGCAGCCAGAGGAATCGGCCAGACAATTCTGGACACGGTTCCTAACCAAGAAAAATCAAATTGTCGATTGTCCGGATGCAGAGGCCCTTGCAGCCTTCAAACACAACATCCGCGACGAGTGGCTTGCCCAACACCTAGGACAGGAAAAGCCGAAATCCATGGCAGCCCTCACAATACTCATGACCCGCTTTTGCGCGGGAGAGGACAGCTGGCTAGCTCGTGGTAACAACATGACCAAGAGCCCTGGTAATTCGGATACCAAGGACAGCAATGGCAGGTCGCGTCGCAACAAGCACAAGCACCGCATTAACGGCGATAATGTTGAGGATACCGCAGTCAATGCCGGATTCAGAGGCTCTAAACCCAGTCAGCGGAAAAAGCCATTTAAAAGAAATACTCCGGGCCCGTCCAATTTGCACCGAATACTCGACCGCTCGTGCCAGATACACGGCACCCCCGAAAAACCATCCAATCACACCAACAGGGATTGTTGGGTGTTCAAACAGGCAGGCAAGTTAAATGCCGAAAACAATGACAAGGGGCTGCATTGCGATGACGAGGAGGAGCCTCGGCCGACGAACAATAGAGGACAGAAGGGCTTCCCCCCACAAGTGCGGACGGTGAACATGATATACGCAACCCACATACCCAAAAGGGAGCGGAAGCGTGCTCTAAGGGACGTGTATGTGATGGAGCCAGTCGCCCCAAAGTTCAACCCGTGGTCTTCCTGCCTGATCACTTTTGATCGAAGGGACCACCCCACTAGCATCCGCCATGGCGGATTCGCTGCATTGGTTCTAGACCCAATCATTGACGGATTTCACCTCACTAGAGTCCTAATGGAATGCGGCAGCCTGAACCTGCTTTTATCGTGGATACGGTCGCAAAATGGGCATAGACCCATCAAGGATTAAACCCACGAAGAAGACCTTCAAAGGCGTCATACCAGGTGTAGAGGCCAAGCTATGCGAGCTCAGTTACACTTGAAGTGGTCTACGGATCCCGGATAACTTCGAAGCGAGGAGTTAATCTTGACATAGTCCCGTTCATGGCGGCTATCACGTCTTGCTCGGACGAACCGCATTTGCAAAGTTCAATGCGGTGCCGCACTACGCATATCTCAAGCTCAAGATGCCAGGTCCTCAAGGAGTCATTACGGTCAATGGAAACACCGAACGCTCCCTCCGGACGGAGGAGCATACGGCGGCCCTCGCGGCGGAAGTACAAAGCAGCCTCTTAAGGCAATTCTCGAGTCCGGCTGTTAAACATCCGGACACCGTCAAGAGCGCCTGGAGTAACCTACAACAAGACCGCCTGATACGTCCGAGCACGCATAGCAATGTGGCCCAAACCCCAGCCCTCGCGAAATTGCGAAACCAGTACTACGCTTACATAATTACGCTCTGGAAATACCATGTGCATAGGGGGAGGGGCACGACCACGGCATGCCCAGAATGCGGATCAACCGCACCAGGGGCTCCCGATTGTGTCATTCTTTTCTTCTTTCTTTTTTACTTTGAGGACTCCGTTCTCACGAAGCCTGTCCGTGAGAGGAATCGTCGAACACACGATGCAACAGCCAGGGAAGCAGAAAGCTACGTCGAGTGTCCAGGTGGTCTCTATTACGAGCAGTATACCTGTTTTACACACCATCCCACAGCATACCCCTGGAGGGGGACATGTCAAAAAGTCCCGTCCCTTGCTTATCGCACTATTTGTATCGTTCTGCTCTTACTACAGCCCTTTTGAATAAAAATACATAGCTTCTGCCTATTATTGAATTCCCTTTTTTCTATATATATATATATATATATATATATATATATATATATATATATATATATATATATGTTCATTTATGACATTGTGCAACCGTACACTTTAGTGCAGGCAATACACCGAGGGCTTAAGTACCCCACAACATGGTGTGATAAGTCCGAACACTTTCACAAGTGCGGCACCCGAACTTATAGCATTATATTCATCGGCTCGAATAATGTCTTGGGTCAATAGTTGGGTTTGCCCGGCTCCCATGTTTTGGTACCTTATGTTCCATTATATCGGCTAAGAGTGGCTGGGAGAACCACTGCGATTGTGCCCCGGTTGAGCTGGGTTAAGCACCTCAGTGGAGAAAGCTAAAACTGACCGTCATGATAGGGCGAGAGCCGGTCGCTGTTCGAGAGGTTTTTCGAGTCCCTAAAGACTAATGCCGCTTAGAGCGAGGAGTCAGCATTGTCCGGCCTAGGCGTGGATAGCGCCCCGAACTCGGTCTTCCGAATACCAGGGGCTTCGCCGAAATTTAAAATTATAGAATTCTATGGCTAAGTGAGAGTGTTCAAGCATTATAGTCCGGTTGCCTTGTTCGTTGGGTTGAGTGCCTCCCTAGAAGGACCCAAGAATGGGAACAAGAGCGCTCAAGTTTATCCCGAACACCCCGGCACTCGTGGCATGGGGACTGAAGCCAACGACTCGCCATCGCTCAAATTTAATATACGGCCGCACAGAAGGTAATATTTTAAATTCTAAAGTGTTGCTTGGCGCATATGAACAAGTTTTCAGCATACAGGATAACAAATGCGAGTCTACTCAAAAATTACATCTTTGGAGCATTCATCTGCTATAAGGCGGGCACCCTTCGGGATGCCTTCATAATACATTTCAGGCTTGCGATGCTCCTTGCACGGTGGTGGTCCGTCCGTCACAAGCTTCTCAGCGTCCATCTTGCCCCAGTGCACCTTAGCACGGGCAAGGGCCTCTGAGCACCTTCGATCTGAGCGGAGCGCTTGACGACTTCAACCCATGGACATGCGTCCACCAGCCGCCTCACCAGCCCGAAGTAGCTCCCAGGCATGGCTTCCTTAGGCCACAGCCGAACTATGAGGCCTTTCATGGCCTGTTCGGCCACATTATGGAGCTCGACCAGCTGCTTCAACTGGTAGCTTAAGGGCAGGGTGTCCGCCTCAAAGATATCTTGAGACCAGAACACCTTCTCCATCGAGCTTCCCTCCTCGGCTCGGTAGAATGCGGCAGCATCGGACACCTTCTGAGGCAGATCTTGAATGCTCTGGAGAGCTCCGGATTCGGGTAAGTAACAGATAATTCACTTTCACATGCTTGCTTTGCAGATAGAATGCCTTACCCAGCTATCTTCTTCATCGCCTCAATTTCTTGGAGGGCTTTTTGGGCTTGGCCTTAGCGGCTTTAGGCGCTCTCAAGGGCAGGCGAGCTCGGACTCTCGAGTCTTTGAGTCATGCTCCAAACTCTCGTGTTTTTCCACAAGAGCCTGGAGCTCTTGCCGCACCTCCGCCACCCGCGCCTCCTGCTTCTCTCGCTCAGTGCACTCCGCAGTCGCATTGCTTTCGGCCTTGGACACCGCTTCCTTCAGGGTCACCACCTCGTTCGTGGCCCCTGCAATATTCACGTTATTCCGGTCATCTTTTGCAACCACATCTTTTAAATACTCCCATAAGGTATTACTTACCTTCCTTGTCCTCGAGCTGCTTTTTGGCAAGTCCGAGCTCGTTCTCGGACCGCTGGAGGCTCTGCCTTAATACATCAACCTCCGCAGTCAGTGCGGCAGAGGTCAGCAACGCAACCTGCATTCCCATATTGACATACTTATGTTAGACTTCTGCGTATATCTTTTTAGATCCTCAGTTCAGCTATTTCTTTCCGAACACCAAACTGAGCATCAGGGGCTACTGTCTATGCGGTAATATTTTTACATATCTTAAATACATACCTCAAAGCCTGTTAGAAGGCTGGCACATGCTTCAGTCAGCCCGCTCTTGGCGGACTGAACTTTCTGGATCACCGCAGTCATAACGGCGGTGCTCCTCGTCGATGGAAGCGCTGTTAAGCGCCTCCATCAAATCATCCGGTGCCTCCAGTTGGACGGAGGTCACCGGTGTCGCAGTCTTGCCCTTCTTACGAAGGGGTCGCCTGTCGGACTCCGGAACCACTATAGGTTCCGGTACGGAGTCCGGCACAGGGCCGGACTTAAAGCCCTTTGGAGTTTTATCCCCTTTGCGCCCAGAGTCCGGGAGGTCGCCTTGCGGCGCCTCCAGGGCCACCTCCTCTTGGTTGGGCCCCTTTTGGGACTCCACCCCGGCGTCATCCGCGGCGGGAGGAGACGAGGCGGTCGGGAGTGAGGTGCTATTCACATCCGACGAATCCAGGGAGCCGCTCGACGAAGCGTCTAGCCTGTCCTTGGGTGGACTGCATGGTTATATTCGGCGTTAGAAGATGTTGTGCGACAAATGGAACGCCATGAGTTATTCTGGTATCCGGACACTTACAATTTCGCCAGGGGCTTGGTACTTGGTGGCCACTCCTCTCTGTCGTTGTCGGCGTTGGTGGTGTAGTACGGAGGGAGGGTCCTTCCCTTCTTGGACCCTCCGGCCTCCCCAGTTGGGGCGGCCTTCATTTTCCTCTCTCCCCCCACTGGGGGAGAGGCCTCTTTTTCTTCCTCCTCGTCTTCGCGGGAGGAGTCCGCCTCGGAGTCATCGGATGATGAGTCCGACAACACCTGGCGCCGGGAACTCCTTCGGGTCCCCGTGGCCTTCTTCTTGGCCTTCTTCTCCGGCACCACGTAAGGTGCCGGAACCAGCAGCCCCGTCAATCGGGCATCCGCTGGGTCTTCGGCAAGGGAGCCGGACACCAACCTGTCCGGACGTCTTCCGCCTTGATCAGTCAAAAGGTGAGGGAGTTTTAGATCCCGCAAAGAGTCAAACTATGAAAAAAGAGTCACGTAAAGGGTAAAATAGCTTACCTCGCTGACTTGATGCCGCGAGCTGAATCCGCGATCTTCGGTAGCGGATGCGGGAGCCTCGGCGCCCTTGAACAACACCTTCCAGACATCTTCGTACGTAGTGTCGAAGAGCCGGCTCAAGGTTCGGTCTTGTGCGGATCAAACTCCCACAAGTTGAAGGCCCTTTGCTAGCATGGGAGGATCCGGCGGATGAGCATAACCTGGACTACGTTGACAAGCTTGAGCTTCTTGTCCACTAGGTTTCGGACGCAGGTTTGGAGTCCGGTCAGCTCTTCCAAATTACCCCACGTCAGGCCCGTCTCTTTCCATGAGGTGAGCCGTGTAGGGAAGCCAGATCGGAATTCGGGGGCCGCTGCCCATTTGGAGTCGCGGCTCGGTGATGTAGAACCACCCGATTTCCACCTTTATGGTCTCCACAAAGGAGCCCTCAAGCCATAGGGCGTTGGCCATCTTGCCCACCATGGCACCTCCAAGACTCCGCTTGGCGGCCGCCCACTACCTTCGGCTTGACATTGAAGGTCTTCAGCCATAAGCCGAAGTGGGGCTGGATGCAGAGGAAGGCCACACACACGACGATGAACGCTGAGATGTTGAGGATGAAATTCGGGGCCAGATCGTGGAAGTCTAGGCCGTAATAGAACATGAGCCCCCGGACAAATGGGTGAAGTGGAAACCCTAGTCCGCGAAGGAAGTCGGGGAGGAACACCACCCTCTCATGGGGCCTTGGGGTGGGGATGAGCTGCCCTTTGTCGGGGAGCCGATGCGCGATGTCGTCGGACAAGTATCCGGCCTTCCGCAGCTTTTTGATGTGCCCCTTCATGACGGAGGAGGCCATCCAATTGCCTCCCGCTCCGGACATATTTGGAGAAGGTTGAGGTGGGATGTGCGGACTTGGGCGCTGGAGCTCGAGTGCGCGGAAATGGATAAGCAAAGGACGAAGAAGGCGTGTGTGAAAAAGTGGATCCTTATCCCCTTATATGGACGGACAAAGTTATGCGTCCCCACCGGCCTGATAAAACTCACTTATCTGCCAAGCGTCGTAATCAATGGTGCGGTTGGGTTACCCACGCCCGTATTGATGAGAATCCCGGAATAAGGGGACACGATCTCTGCTTTGACAAGACGTGCCAAGGAAACCGCCTCGCTAAACGTGCTAAGGTGGGACAGTAAAAACGATTCAAATAAAGGCTTGGACGTGGTGTGATGTCACGCCGCGGAATACGTCAACAGATTGAACTTGTGTAAATATTATTCTCTCTATGGCGGTATGTGGAACTTTTTTTTTCAGAGCCGGACACTATCCTTGTGTTCAAAATCTTCAATGAAGTATTCGGAGGAGGAACCCGCCTTGCAATGTCGAAGACAATATGTGCGCCGGATTCAGCGTCATTGAAGCCTGGTTTAGGGGCTACTGAGGGAGTCCTGGATTAGGGGGTGTCCAGATAGCCGGACTATAGCCTTTGGCCGGACTCCTGGACTTTGAAGATACAAGATTGAAGACTTTGTCCTGTGTCCGGATAGGACTTTCCTTGGCGTGGAAGGCAAGCTTGGCGATACGGATATGTAGATTTCCTACCATTGTACCCAACTCTGTGTAACCCTAACCCTCTTCGGTGCCTATATAAACCGTAGGGTTTTAGTCCGTAGGACGAACAACAATCATACTATAGGCTAGCTTCTAGGGTTTAGCCTCTCTGATCTCGCGGTAGATCTACTCTTGTACTACCCATATCATCAATATTACTCAAGCAGGAGTAGGGTTTTACCTCCATCGAGAGGGCCCGAACCTGGGTAAAAACATCGTATCCCTTGGCTCCTGTTACCATCCGCCTAGACGCACAGTTCGGGACCCCCTACCCGAGATCCGCCGGTTTTGACACCGACAGTCGTTGCTGCCGCTACCATTCCCTTACAGCCCCATGGCCACAAAGCTTCGCGTGCTCAGCCACCATGGATAAAAGCTTTGTCGTCATCCACTTTGTCTTCTGGTGCCACCAGTTGGAGCTAGGTGTCTCTTCTTCGACCGGGTCGATGTCGTCTTCAGCCTCTGTACCCGCCGGCGATCCCCGTTGATTCTGATGACCCTGGTTCTCCTAAGCCACCAACGGGCCACCATGTGCAACCTAGGTCAGCTCCCAGTATATTTCCCTCTCTCCGCGCTCTCAATCCATAGTCATGGCCGTTGGCACCTACGCCTTGTCTGGCCGAAAGCTTTGTGCCACCTCCAAAGATCGCCACTACGCACACAGCTACTCTCGCTCGCGATCAATCACCGCATCATGCTCGGCTTTGTAACATCCCAAGATTCGTGCTACAGTAACCTCATCGTAAAGTGCCTTCTCATCAAGTTTAACTAAGCCAATTTTCCACTTGATAAAAATCAAAGGAATTTTCAAATATTAAAATAAATTTGGAATAATTACTTCTTCAATTAATTAAACAAAATAATTCATGATATTGCAAATAATCCCAAAGCAACTATGAAAAAAACATTTTATAAAATATTTAGATGCCCTAAAACAATTAAAACATGGTCCCAAACAATATTTTAATTGCTTTTTAAATTATAAAAAATTCCAATCTATTTCATTTAAGTGCCAAACTTTTTCTGGCAGTGAGGTTTATTGCATGCTAAATTTTGAGAGGAGCCACACATTTTACAAAAATGGTTTATTACTAAAAGAAAGTGCAAACAGAGAAGAAAAGGCACAAAAGCAAAAAGAAAATAAAGAAAAGGGAGAGAGAGGGAGGCCTAGGTGGGGCTGCCAGGCCCAACCCACCTCCCCAGCTCCTTCTTCCTCTGTTTACCAGGAACGTCGTGGAAACCGCTTGTCCCTAGATGGCCGCGCGTACCGGCCATCCAGCATTTCCCCGACGCCTACTTGACGCCCGCGACCCCTCTACCCTGCGGACGAACCCTAACTAAGGGAGTCCTGGATTAGGGGGTGTCCGGATAGCCGGACTATAGCCTTTGGCCGGACTCCTGGACTTTGAAGATACAAGATTGAATACTTCGTCCCGTGTCCGGATAGGACTTTCCTTGGCGTGGAAGGCAAGCTTGGCGATACGGATATGTAGATTTCCTACCATTGTAACCGACTCTGTGTAACCCTAACCCTCTTCGGTGCCTATATAAACCGGAGGGTATTAGTCCGTAGGACGAACAACAATCATACCATAGGCTAGCTTCTAGGGTTTAGCCTCTCTGATCTCGTGGTAGATCTACTCTTGTACTACCCATATCATCAATATTAATCAAGCAGGAGTAGGGTTTCACCTCCATAGAGAGGGCCCGAACCTGGGTAAAAACAACGTGTCCCTTGTCTCCTGTTACCATCCGCCTAGACGCACAGTTCTGGACCCCCTACCCAAGATCCGCCGGTTTTGACACCAACATTGGTGCTTTCATTGAGAGTTCCTCTGTGTCGTCATCTTTAGGCCTGATGGCTCCTCCGATCATCAACGACGATGCGCTCCAGGGTGAGACTTTTCTCCCCGAACAGATCTTCATAGTCGGCGGCTTTGCACTACGGGCCAATTTGCTTGGCCATCTGGAGCAGATTGAAAGCTACGCCCCTGGCCACCAGGTCAGATTTGGAAGTTTGAACTACACGGCTAAAATCCGCGGAGACTTGATCTTCGACGGGTTTGAGCCACAGCCAAGCGCGCCGCACTGTCACGAGGGGCATGATCTATCTCTGCCGTCGAACAGTGTCTTGGAGGCCGCACCAGAGTCCGCTCCGACCTTTAGTTCGGAGCCGACTGCGCCGATCGAGGACGGGTGGCTGGACACCGCCTCGAGGGCTGTGATCTCTACGGCGATTGAGCCATACACCTACCCCGTCCTTTGCGAAGCTCGTGACTCCAAGGTACCGGACTCCTCTCCGGACTCCGAGCCATCCGCGCCCCCGCCAATCGAATCCAATTGGGTGCCGATCATGGAATTCACTGCCGCGGATATCTTTCAGCACTCGCCCTTTGGCGACATCCTGAATTCACTAAAATCTCTCTCTTTATCAGGAGAGCCCTGGCCGGATTATGGTCAGGAAGGTTGGGATGCGCACGACTAAGAAATTCAAAGCCCACCCACCACCCACTTCGTAGCCACTGTCGATGATTTAACTGACATGCTTGACTTCGACTCCGAAGACATCGACGGTATGGACGACGGTGCAGGAGACGACCAAGAACCAGCGCCCACAGGGCACTGGAAGGCCACCTCGTCATACGACATATACATGGTGGACATCCCAAAAGATGGGAATGGCGATGGAACAGTGGAGGATGACCCCTCCAAGAAACAGCCTAAGCGCCGGCGTCACCGGCGCCGCTCTAAATCCCGCCACAAAGAAAAGCGGTGATTCCGCACGGAGATAATAACACCTCGGACAGTGCCTAAGACAACCCCCTCCAGCAGGATTCAGCGCAGGAGGATGGAGAAGCCAGCCCTCATGAGAGAGCGGCAGAAAGAGAGGTAGAGGATGATAATTATATGCCTCCCTCCGAAGATGAGGCAAGCCTCGACGACGACGAATTCATCGTGCCCGAGGATCCCGTCGAACAAGAGCATTTCAAACACAGGCTCATGGCCACGGCAAGCAGCCTCAAGAAAAAGCAGCAACAACTTAGAGCTGACCAAGACTTGCTAGCTGACAGATGGACTGAAGTCCTTGCGGCCGAAGAGTATGAACTCGAGTGCCCCTCCAAGAGCTACCCAAGACGCAGGCTGCTACCCCGATTAGAGGAGGAAGCACCCTAACCTACATCACAATCGCATGACCGACCACCTCGTGGCTGCGACAGAGAGGCCTCTCGGCCCTCAATTCTAGCCGCTCCCCGGCGCCGCTCAAAAAATACCAAGGCGCCGGGAAATGCGCCAGACCTGCGAGATATATTGGAGGACAAGGCAAGGCAAACAAGATCAATGTACGGATCGCGTGGGCGCCTCGCGACACGTGATGATAACCGTCACACCAGATATGGCAACTCCGGCCGGGCCGAACACAGTAGACAAAGCTAATTTGAGCTGCGTCGTGATATAGCCCAATATAGAGGCGCCGCACACCCTCTATGCTTCACAGATGAAGTGATGGATCATCAAATCCCTGAGGGTTTCAAACCCGTAAACATTGAATCATACGATGGCACAATAGATCCTGCGGTTTGGATCAAAGACTATCTCCTTCACATCCACATGGCCTGCGGTGATGATCTACACGCCATCAAATACCTCCCACTCAAGCTTAAAGGACCAGCCCGGCATTGGCTTAACACCTTTCCAGCAGAGTCAATTGGTTGTTGGGAAGACCTGGAAGACGCATTCCTCGACAATTTCCGGCACGCGTGTAATGCGACCACCAGACGCCGATGACCTAAGCCACATAATTCAGCAGCCAGAGGAATCGGCCAGACAATTCTGGAGACGGTTCCTAACCAAGAAATATCAAATCGTCGATTGTCCGGATGCAGAGGCCCTTGCGGCCTTCAAACACAACATCTGCGATGAGTGGCTTGCCCGGCACCTAGGACAGGAAAAGCCAAAATCCATGGCAGCCCTCACAACACTCATGACCCGCTTTTGCGCGGGAGATTACAGCTGGCTAGCTCGTAGTAACAACATGACCAAGAGCCCTGGTAATTCGGATACCAAGGACAACAATGGCAGGTCGCGTTGCAACAAGCACAAGCGCCGCATTAACGGCGATAATGCTAAGGATACGACAGTCAATGTCGGATTCAGAGGCTCTAAACCCGGTCAGCAGAAAAAGCCATTTAAAAGGAATACTCCGGGCCCATCCAATTTGCACCGAATACTCGACCGCTCGTGCCAGATACACGGCACCCCCGAAAAACCAGCCAATCACACTAACAGGGATTGTTGGGTGTTCAAACAGTGAGCAAGTTAAATGCGAAAACAATGACAAGGGGCTGCATAGCGATGACAAGGAGGAGCCCCGGCGCTGAACAATAGAGGATGAAGGGCTTCCCCCACAAGTGCGGACGGTGAACATGATATACGCAACCCACATACCCAAAAGGGAGCGGAAGCGTGCACTAAAGGGATGTATATGCGATGGAGCCATCGCCCCAAAAGTTAACCCGTGGTCTTCCTGCCCGATCACTTTTGATCGAAGGGACCACCCCACTAGCATCCGCCATGGCGGATTCGCCGCATTGGTTCTAGACCCAATCATTGACGGATTTCACCTCACTAGAGTTCTAATGGATGGCGGCAGGAGCCTGAACCTGCTTTATCAGGATACAGTGCGCAAAATGGGCATAGACCCATCAAGGATTAAACCCACGAAGACGACCTTCAAAGGCGTCATACCAGGTGTAGAGGCCAACTGTACATGCTCAGTTACACTTGAAGTGGTCTACGGATCCCCGGATAACTTCCGAAGCGAGGAGTTAATCTTCGACATAGTCCCGTTCCGCAGCGGCGATCATGCACTGCTCGGACGAACCGCATTTGCCAAGTTCAATGCGGTGCCGCACTACGCATATCTCAAGCTCAAGATGCCAGGTCTTCAAGGAGTCATTACGGTCAATGGAAACACCGAACACTCCCTCCGGACGGAGGAGCATACGGCGGCCCTCGCAGCGCAAGTACAAAGCAGCCTCTTAAGGCAATTCTCGAGTCCGACTGTTAAACGTCCGGACACCGTCAAGCGCGCCCGGAGTAACCTACAACAAGACCGCCTGGCACGTTCCGAGCACGCATAGCAATGCGGCCCAAACCCCAGCCCTCGCGAAATTGCGAAACCCGATTACGCTGCATATAATTACGCTCTGGAAATACCATGGGCATAGGGGAGGGGCACAACCACGGCATGCCTGCACGCGCTCAACCGCACTGTGGGCTCCGATTGTGTCATTCTTTTCTTCTTTCTTTTTACTTTCGGGACTCCGTTCTTACGAAGCCTGTCCGTGAAGAGAATCGCCCGAACACATGATGCAACAGCCAAGGAAGCAGAAGCTACGCCGAGTGTCCAGTGGTCTCTATTACGAAGCGGTATACCTGTTTTACACACCATCCCGCAGCTTACCCTCGGAGGGGACATGTCAAAAAGTCCCGTCCCTTGCTTATCGTGACTATTTGTATCGTTACGCTTCATCGCAGCCCATTTGAATAAACAATACATAGCTTCTGCCTATTATTGAATTCCCTTTTTTCTATATATATATATGTTCATTTATCACATTGTGCAACCGTACACTTTGGTACGGGCAATACACCAGGGGCTTAAGTACCCCACAACATGGTATGATAAGTCCGAACACTTTCACAAGTGCGGCACCCCGAACTTATAGCATTATATGCATCGGCTCCGAATCATGTCTTGGGTCAATAGTTGGGTTTTCCCGGCTCCCATGTTTTGGTACCTTATGTTCCGTTATATCGGCTAAGGTAGCGCTGGGAGAACCACTGCGATTGTGCCCCGGTTGAGCTAGGTTAAGCACCTCAGTGGAGAAAGATAAAACTAACCGTCATGATAGGGCGAGAGCCAGTCGCTGTTCGAGAGGTTTTTCGAGTCCCTAAAGACTTATGCCGCTTAGAGCGAGGAGTCGGCATTGTCCGGCCTAGGCGTGGATAGCGGCCCAAACTCGGTCTTCCGAATACCAGGGGCTTCGCCGAAATTTAAAATTATAGAATTCTATGGCTAAGTGAGAATGTTCAAGCATTATAGCCCGGTTGACTTGTTCGTTGGGTTGAGCCCCTCCCTCGAAGGACCCAAGAATGGGAACAAGAGCGCTCAAGTTTATCCCGAACACCCCAGCACTCGTGGCATGGGGGATGAAGCCGATGACTCGCCATCTTTCAAATTTAATATACAGCCGCACAGAAGGTAATATTTTAAATTCAAAAGTGTTGCTTAGCGCATATGAACAAGTTTTCAGCGTACAGGATAAAAAATGTGAGTCTACTCAAAAATTACATCTTTGGAGCATTCATCCGCTATAAGGCGGGCACTCTTCAGGACGCCCTCATAATACATTTCAGGCTTGCAATGCTCCTTGCGCGGTGGTCCTCCGTCCGTCACAAGCTTCTCAGCGTCCATCTTGCCCCAGTGCACCTTAGCACGGGCAAGGGCCCTACGGGCACCTTCAATGCAGACGGAGCGCTTGACGACTTCAACCCATGGACAGCGTCCACCAGCCGCGTCACCAGCCCGAAGTAGCTCCCAGGCATGGCTTCCTTAGGCCACAGCCGAACTATGAGGCCTTTCATGGCCTGTTCGGCCACCTTATGGAGCTCGACTAGCTGCTTCAACTAGTCGCTTAAGGGCACCGGGTGTCCGGCCTCAGCATACTGAGACCAGAACACCTTCTCCGTCGAGCTTCCCTCGGCTCGGTAGAATGCGGCAGCATCAGACACACTGCGGGGCAGATCTGCGAATGCTCCTGGAGAGCTCCGGATTCGAGTAAGTAACAGATAATTCACTTTCACATGCTTGCTTTGCATATAGAATGCCTTACCCGCCGCTATCTTCTTCATCGCCTCAATTTCCTGGAGGGCTTTTGGGCTTCGGCCTTAGCGGCTTTGGCGCTCTCAAGGGCCGAGGCGAGCTCGGACTCTCGAGTCTTTGAGTCACGCTCCAAACTCTCGTGTTTTTCCACAAGAGCCTAGAGATCTTGCCGCACCTCCGCCACCCGCGCCTCCTGCTTCTCTCACTCGGTACGCTCTGCGGCCGCATTGCATTCGGCCTTGGACACCGCTTCCTTCAAGGTCGCCACCTCGTTCGTGGCCCCTGCAGTATTCACGTTATTCCTGTCATCTTTTGCAACCACATATTTTAAATCCTCGAATAAGGTATTACTTACCTTCCTTGTCCTCGAGATGCTTTTTGGCAAGTCCGAGCTTGTTCTGGGACCGCTCGAGGCTCTGCTTTAATGCATCAACCTCCATGATCGGGCGGTAGAGGTCAAGCAGCCTTGACTGCATTCCCATATTGACATACTTATGTTAGACTCCTGCGTATATCTTTTTAGATCCCCAGTTCGGTTATTTCTTTCCGAACACCAAACTGAGCATCAGGGGCTACTGTCTATGAGGTAATATTTTTACATATTTTAAATACATACCTCAAAGCCTGTTAGAAGGCTGGCACAGGCTTCAGTCAGCCCGCTCTTGGCGGACTGAACTTTCTGGATCACCACACTCATAACAGTGCCTCCATCAAATCATCCGGTGCCTCCGGTTGGACGGAGGTCACCGGCGTCGCAGTCTTGCCCTTCTTACGAAGGGGTCGCCTGTCGGACTCCGGAACCACTGAAGGTTCCGCTACGGAGTCCCAAGACAGTGGCCGGACTTAAAGCCCTTTGGGTTTTATCCCTTTGCGCCGGAGTCCGGGAGGTCGCCTTCTTGGCGCCTCCAGGCCACCTCCTCTGGCTGGGCCTTTTGGGACTCCACCCGGCGTCATCCGGGCAGGGAGGAGACGAGGCGGTCGGGAGTGAGGTGCTATTCACATCCGACGAATCCAGTGGAGCCGCTCGACGAAGGCCGAGTCTGGCCCTTGGGCAGATGCATGGTTATATTCGGCGTTAGAAGATGTTGTGTGACAAATGGAACGCCATGAGTTATTCTGGTATCCGGACACTTACGATTTCGCCAGGGGCTTGGTCCTGAGTGGCCACTCCTCTCCGCCGTCGTCGGCGTTGGTGGTGTAGTCCGGAGGGAGGGTCCTTCCCTTCTTGGACCCTCCGGCCTCCCCGGTTGGGGCGGCCTTCCTTTTCCTCTCTTCCCTCGCTGGGGGAGAGGCCTATTTTTCCTCCTCCTCGTCTTCGCGGAAGGAGTCCGCCTCGGAGTCATCGGACAATGAGTCCGACAACACCTGGCACCGGGAACTCCTTCGGGTCCCCGTGGCCTTCTTCTTGGCCTTCTTCTACGGCACCACGTAAGGTGCCGGAACCAGCAGCCCCGTCAATCGGGCGTCTGCTGGGTCTTCAACAAGGGAGCCGGACGGTCAATAACCTGTCCGGACGTCTTCTGCCGATCTGTCCAAAGGTGAGGGAGTTTTAGATCCCGCATAGAGTCAAACTATGAAAAAGAGTCTCGTAAAGGGTAAAATAGCTTACCTCATCGGCTTGATGTCATGAGCTGAATCCGCGATCTTGGTTTGCGGATGCGGAGCTCGCGCCTTTGAACAACACCTTCCATGCATCTTCGTGCGTAGTGTCGAAGAGCCGACTCAAGGTTCGGTGTTGTGCGGATCAAACTCCCACAAGTTAAAGGCCCGTTCTTTGGCATGGGAGGATCCGGCGGATGAGCATAACCTGGACTATGTTGACAAGCTTGAGCTTCTTGTCTACCAGGTTTCGGACGCTGGTTTGGAGTCCGGTCAGCTCTTCCGAATTACCCCACGTCAGGCCCGTCTCTTTCCATGAGGTGAGCTGTGTAGGGAAGCCAGTTCGGAATTCGGGGGCAGCTTCCCATTTGGAGTCACGCGGCTCGGTGATGTAGAACCACCCCGATTGCCACCCCTTTATGGTCTCCACAAAGGAGCCATCGAGCCATAGGACGTTGGCCATCTGGTCCACCATGGCACCTCCGCACTCCACTTGGCGGCCACCCACTACCTTCGGCTTGACATTGAAGGTCTTCAGCCATAAGTCGAAGTGGGGCTGGATGCAGAGGAAGGCCTCGCACACGACGATGAACGCCGAGATGTTGAGGATGAAATTCGAGTCCAGATCGTGGAAGTCTAGGCCGTAATAGAACATGAGCCCCCGGACAAATGGGTGAAGTGGAAACCCTAGTCCGCGAAGGAAGTGGGGGAGGAACACCACCCTCTCATGGGGCCTGGGGGTAGGGATGAGCTGCCCTTTGTCGGGGAGCCGATGCGCAATGTCGTCGGACAAGTATCCGGCCTTCCGCAGCTTTTTGATGTGCCCCTCCGTGACGGAGGAGGCAATCCACTTGCCTCCCGCTCCGGACATAGTTGGAGAAGGTTGAGGTGGGATGTGCGGACTTGGCCGCTGGAGCTCGAAAAGTCTTGTGAAATGGATAAGCAAAGGAGGAAGAAGGCGTGTGTGAAAAAGTGGATCCTTATCCCCTTATATGGACGGACAAAGCTATGCGTCCCCACCGGCCTGATAAGACTCGCTTATCTCCCAAGCGCCGTAACCAATGGTGCGGTTGGGTTACCCACGCCACTACTAGGAAAAGGGCTATAGATGGAAATGACACTAATGGCGCACCGGAAAGATGGTGCGCCATTAGTATATACTAATGGCGCACCTCCATACGATGCGCCATTAGTGTCTAAACTACTAATGGCGCACCATGCCTTGGGTGCGCCATTAGTACCAATTTTTTTTTTTAACTAGTGCGCCTGTCCAAACATACTAATGGTGCATCCTGCCCGAGTGAGCCATTAGTAGTTGTAACTACTAATGGCGCACCCTTGTGTAGTGCGCCATTAGTACCAATTTTTTTAAACTAGTGCGCTGTTCAAACATACTAATGGCGCACCCACACCCGGTGCGCCATTAGTAGTTGTAACTACTAATGGCGCACCAGTGTGGGTGCGCCATTAGTATAGAAACTTTTTTTTTGAACTAGTGCGCCTGTCCAAACATACTAATGGCGCATCCTTCCCGAGTGCGCCATTAGTAGTTGTAACTACTAATGGCGCACCAGGGTGTTGGTGCGCCATTAGTACCAAATTTTTTTTAAACTAGTGCGCTGTCCAAACATACTAATGGCGCACCCACCCTCAGTTGAGCCATAAGTAGTTGTAACAACTAATGGCGCACCTGTTTGTGGGTGCTCCATTAGTATAGAAACTTTTTTTGAACTGTCCAAACATACTAATGGCGCATCACCTGCTTAGGTGCACCATTAGTAGTGGTAACAACTAATGGCGCACCATGCAAGAGGTGCGCCATTAGTAAGTGGGCAGCAACAAGATATTTGGGACAGCCTCTCCTACCCACACACTCACTTTCTCCCCACTTCATTCTCTCCACCTCCTCCTTGTTTCGGGTGCCTCCTCTTTTCACCTCATTTCCACCATAGATTCATTCAAATTAAGTGGTTAAATTACCTTGTTTTAATAGGTAAGTAAGGGGAAGCTATATTTAGGTTGTTCTCCTTACAACAATGTGCACATGCACTTTTTACGGCCTAGCTAGATCTATGTATGTTCGTGGTGTTGCATATGTTTGTGGTGTTTGCATATGTGTTTGTGTTTGGAGGTGTACCGGTATTTGAAATGCGATAGTTGCCAATATTTTGCGGAATGTTGATTCATTTCCGTTTCAAGTAGAATTTTGGCATTAAGCTTCCTTTTGGTCCTATTTTTAGGGAAAGTCATGCCAAATTTTTCTTGGTTCTAAAATATCGTTTTGCTCTACCCTCGCAGCGACCATGGTCCGCATACGATGACCGAAGGCATCGTGAATAGGTTTTGAGGTCATGAAGGCGAGATGCTTCAAAAGAACGAGACGGAGATAAGATGTCCGTGTCGAAGATGCAAGTGAAGAGCCTTATTGCGGACCGGATTCCGGCAGGCGGGACCACCCGCCGCTTGCGTGGTTTCATGGATGGCTATCGGTGGCAAGGTGATGAAGATGACTACGAAGTCGTCCATGCGGGCCGGGCAAGAAATGAGGAAGGGCAGCAAGACAACCACCGCGGCTCAAGCGGGCGAGAAGACGAAGAATCCCCAGGAGATGATCACGACTGTGATCGTATACAGTCATCATGTAGAATATGCAGGACATGATGATGAGGAAGATGCCGGAGCAGGCGACGGGCATGATCATGAAGATGATGATGCCGGTGGAGCGTATTTGGACCATCGATGGGCTGGGTGCGGGACCCTCATATTCAAGAGCTGCTTCTCAAGCGGACGGATAACGCAAGAGCTGCCGCCGAGAGAAAGCCAAGATGGATCAACTTGAGTTAGACGCGTTACTCCATTGTATGAAGGATGCAGGCCCGAGGATACCCGCTTTGAAAGTAACGCCATGGCCCCGGAGATGAAGGTAAAACACAAAATGACCGACGATGCTTCGATGAGAACATGTCATTCGCACGAACGTCTTCCCAAGGGGAACAAGTGCCCGACCAGTTTGGAGGAGGCGAAGAAAATCGTGTGTCCTCTGGATTTACCGCATACGTGAAATACCATGTGTGCATGAACAATTGCATCATTTATCGGGACGAGCACGCTGAGTCTACCATATGTCCGGTGTCTTGGCGTCACTCGATACAAGAAGAGGAAGAAAGCTCCTCGAAAAGTGGTGTGGTACTTTCCGATCACTCCTCGTCTGCGGCGCTATTTCGCGGACCCTAAGGTAGCAAAGCTCCTGCGTTAGCACGCGGATAGGGAGGAGAAGAAGCGGGAAGATGACGCAAATGATCCGGAGATAGATAAAAAGACAAGATGCTGAGTCACCCTAAGGATGCGAGCCAGTGGCAAGCGTTGAACTTCAAGACTCGGAATTTGGGAACGATCCAAGGAACATCGTCCGGGCGCGAGCACCGATGGAGTCAATCCGTTTGGCAGCCGGAGAAGCACACATAGCACCTGGCCCGTGTTTGTGTGGATGTACAACCTTCCCCCGGTTGTGCATGAAGAGGAAGTACATTCACATGAGTATGCTAATTGAAGGGCGAAACAACCCGAGGAGCGACATCAATCTGTATCTAGGGCTGCTGAAAGAGGAGCTTGACACGCTGTGGAAAACGCCACCAATACGTGGAACGCCCTTGAGAAAGAATATTTCCCTATGAGAGCCGCCTTTGCTCACGACGGTGCCACGACTATCTCGATTCTGGATATGTCATGGCGGAGGTAGTCCATGATTTTACGGATGCGTAAGGTGCATGGATGACACAACGTGTCGCCAGCTAGATAGAGATCCCGGGTCTTCGAAAACCATGTTCATGGGACATTGAAGGTGGCTTCGCGACGATGACCCGTGGAGGAAACGCAAGGATCTCTTCGATGGTGAAACCGAACCCCGAAAACGCCCGCGTACGAGGAGCGGCGAGGAAATAGACGAGCTGTTGAAAAATTGGAAAGACCGCCCTTGCCGGAAAGAAGCAAAAGGCGCCAGAGCCGGAAAGAAGCGAAAAGCGCCAGAGCCGCTGCTGAAGGTATGGAAAACGAGGTCTGTTTTACGGGACTTGCCGTCTTGGAAGATCCACCGTGTGCCTCACAGCCTTGATGTCATGCATATCACGAAGAACGTAGCGAGAGTCTCGCTTGGTACCCTGCTCAACATGCCAGAGAGGACCAAAGATGGGCCGAAAGCAAGGGCGGACTTGAAATCAATGGGCATCAGGCCGGAGCTTCACGCTATATATGATGATGATGATGATGATGATGATGATGATGATGATGATGATGATGATGATGAGGCGATTACGAAGAAGTCATCGCAAAGGCAAAAAGGCCAAGAAGACGGAAATGACTACCCTCCCGTGCTTCACTCTAAGTCGAGGAGATCGAGCAGTTTTCACCGCCTCCTAGGAGTAAAACTTCCTTCTGATTCTGGCAGGGAAGATAGCGAGATACCTAGACCCAGTGAAGCGAAGTTCAGCGGGATGATGTCTCACGACCGTCACGCGTTGATGACGCAGATACTTCCGATTGCAATCCGTTGGGATCATGGACGCGCACGTCCGTGAAACGCTATTTGGCCTATGCAACTTCTTCGACGTCATCTCGGAAGTCGATTGGCGTGAGGCAACTCGAAGGCTACGAGGAAGAGATCGTGGTGATACTATGCGAGCTTGAGATGTACTTCCCGCCCGCATTCTTCGACGTTATGGTGCATCTGCTGGTCCATATAGTGGAGGATATCATCCAACTCGGGCCGACGCGTTTCCTCGCACAAAGATGATGCCGTTCGAAAGGATGAATGGTGTCATCAAAGGATACGTTCGCAACATGTCACGTCCGAAGGAAGCATAGCGGGGCTTTCAATCAAGAGTGCATCTCCCATCGCATTTAATTATCTAGGCATCGAGAACCCGTTGGTCTGCGCGTCAACAGCACCTCGGCAGGGCTCGGCTGGATGGGGTCACCGTGAGGGTCGCTTGAAATGCATGTCGACTTCGAGGGTCGACTTCGCCGACTTTGAAAGAGCAAACCTAGTCGCTACAACACATAGACGTGGTCGATCCTTGGGTGGTAGAGCACAAAACCTTTATTAAAAAAGGCGACAATGACCGAGGCCAACAGAGGACGGGACGGAGATACACTCAAAGAGCACAACTCATGTTTCACGCGTTGGTTCAAGCGAAGCTTCGTCTTACCCTTTACATGAGGATTCTTCCGCGGAAGAACAACTCATATTCGCCTTGTCACAGGCGCCGAGCACAACTCGATGACCTATGAGGCGTCACGATATCATGACTACACATTCTACACGAGGCCAAGGACATGAAGAGCGATGGTTATCAGAACTCTGGGGTAACGATGGAATCCTACACCGTAACGACAAGGACAGATACTACGGAAGGATCGAGGAGATCTGGGAGCTGAGCTACTGTTGGAGAGAAGGTCCCGATGTTCCGTGTCGATGGGCCAAGAACGTCATAAAAGAAGACCGGTATTTCACCACCATGGTTATACGAAGCCAAATCCAAGATCATGGGCGCAAACGTCACCTTGAAAAAATGAGCCATGGTGCGGCTTCCCAAGTGGACCAATGCTTCTTCATTACCGACCCGCCAAAGCCCGGTCGTGTTGTCGTGAGGAGAGGCAAAAGGAAGATCATCGGAATGGATGGAGTAGCCAATGAGCAAGACTTCGACAAATCTGGCGACCGAGGATCGAACATGACGGCGATGATGAAGTAGCAGCATACACCACAAGAAGAAGCAGGACCACCCTACCTAAAGGACGTCCGTTCCATGAGAAGAACTCCATTTGCGAAAAAGAAGGGCAAGAAGATTGTGAGCAGATAGCTAGCTAAGATCGATTGTATTTAAATCGTAGCCTTCATTTCTCGATTGTATTTCATGGGTACTTTTTGAACTATCATGAATATTTTTAAATTTCATGGACACTCGATCTCGATCCCCCTCCATCTCGATCGCTATCCCACCTCGCCAGATCCGGTCCCCCTCGCCACCGAGCACCCCCCCAGTCCACGGCCCGCCGACCCCCGCACCCTCGATTCCCCTCCATCTTTTAAAATGGCTTTTTAAATGCTACTGTCTTATAAAAAAATGCTACTTGTCTTATAAAAAAATGCTCTTGTCTTATAAAAAATAAGTATCAAACAGCTTTTTTAAATGCTCTTGTCTTATAAAAAATATTCTTGTTATTATTTAAATAAGTTTGAACATTTTTAAACACAAATAAGTATCAAACAGCTTTTTTAAATGCTAAAAAATTTGTGGAGCCCACCTCGATCCCCCTCCATCTCGATCATTTGTCCCACCTCGCCAGATCGGTCCCTCGCCTTGAGCACCCCCGATCCACCGGCTGCCACTTGAGCCCCCGCACCCTCGATTCCCCTACTCAACCGTCGCCGCCGACCCCCCGCACCCCGCGCACCGTCTTATAAAAAATAAGTATCAAACAGCTTTTTAAATGCTACTGTCCCCCTCGCCAGTTCTCTCCCTCTTAGTATTGTATATTCCTCTTGAATTCTTTTTGGTTCTAATTTCAAATTTGTTTGAAATTGTACATTCATATGCATGTATGTAGTACCGTAGAATATGTGAAACTCCTTCAAAATTAAAATAAAGCACAAAAGAAATAAAACAATACAAATTAAACAAAAACAATACAAATTAAAAAGAAAACAATACAAATTAAGCAGAAAACAGGTTTGGGGGGGCTAAAACCCTAAACCTGCGGCCTTTAGTGGCAGTTGGCCGAGACAACCAGCGACTAAAGGTGGGAAGTCTTGAACGCATAAAAACCCGCTTAAAAACCCTTTAGTCGCGGTTGGGCAGGCGACCATGACTAAAATAGCAACAATAAGTATTTTGTTGTAAGTAGAAACAAAATAAAATAAATAAAGCAACAAAGAAAACAAAAAAGTGTTTTCAAATTTGAAAACTAATGGCACTAACAGAAAGTTTATAATTTTCTAAAACTAAAAGCAAAAAGAATTAAAAAATAAAGCAAAAACAAAAAAAAATAAATAATAATGCAGAAAACAAAACAAAAAAGCTGGAAAAAATAGTGCACGCCATCGGACCCCCCACGGCTGAATACGACTAGAAACCCTACATGGGCTGTGATTCAGGCCCGCAGGAGGCCAAGTAGGCCCACAGCACATAGCTAGTGACAGATTAGGCCCGAAGCCTGCAGGTTGAGAGGAGCTCGAGAGGGTGGGCGCTGCTGGGCTTTTTAACCTCTCTCGTGCTCTCTCAACTAGCGAGGTGGGACTAAACTTTTAGGCGTGAGGCAGCACAAGGCCTTTGGTCGCCAAAAACCCTTTAGTCGCGGTTGGGCGAGGCGACCCAGCGACTAAAGGTACCTTTAATCATGGGTCTCGTCGCCAACCGCGACTAAAGGGGGAAGCGAGAGCATAAAAACCGCCAAAAACCCTTTAGTCGCGGTTGGGCGACCCGCGACTAAAATAGCAACAATAAGTATTTTGTTGTAAGTAGAAACAAAATAAAATAAATAAAGCAACAAAAGAAAACAAAAAAGTGTTTTCAAATTTGAAAACTAATGGCACTAACAGAAAGTTTATAATTTTCTAAAACTAAAAGCAAAAAGAATTAAAAAATAAAGCAAAAAACAACAAAAATAAATAATAATGCAGAAAACAAAATAAAAAAACTGGAAAAAAAATAGTGTCGCCTACTGGACCCCCACGGCCTGAATACGACTAGAAACCCTACATGGGCCAGGATTCAGGCCCGCAGGAGGCCAAGTAGGCCCACAGGCACATAGCTAGTGACAGATTAGGCCCGAAAGCCTGCAGTTGAGAGGAGCTCGAGAGGGTGGGCGCAGCAGCGCTTATAAACCACTCTCGAGCTCTCTCAACTAGCGAGGTGGGACTAAACTTTTGGGCGCGGGGCAGCACAAGGCCTTTGGTCGCCAAAAACCCTTTAGTCGCGGTTGGGCAGGCGACCCGCGACTAAAGGGTACCTTTAGTGGCGGGTCTCGTCGCCAACCGCGACTAAAGGGGGGGCGGAGCATAAAAACCATAAAAACCCTTTAGTCGCGGTTGGGCAGGCGACCCGATCCCCTCGCCCAATCCCCTCGCTAGTTCTCTCCCTCTCGCCCAACGCCGCCGCCCGCCCGCTGCCTCGCCCTCGCCCTCACCTCGCCCTCTCCCTCCATCGCCCTCTCCCTCGCCGCCCGGGGCCTTGCTTGACGCCCGACGCCAGCCGCCTCGACCCGCCCGACCCGCCGCCCGGGCCGCCCGACGCCGCCCGACCCCGCCGCCCGAGACGCCGCCCGGACGCCGCCCGCCCGCCCGGACGCCGCCCAGACGCCGCCCGACCCGCTTGCCCGGACCCCGCCCCGCCGCCCAGCGCCGCCTCGACCCGCCCAGCCCGCTGCCCCACCTCGACCCGCCCGTCCACACCACCGTCGACCCGCCTCCCTCGACCCGCCCAAGGTGCCACTTCACCACCGTCGACCCGCCTCCCTCGACCCGCCTCCCTCGACACGATGATCACTCCATTGTCTTAGGAAATACAACTTCACCATCGGAACACATCTAGCTCTGCCTATCTCTTTGTTTTCATTTGTTCTCAGTAGTACTCGATGTGATATTGTGCTTTATTTTTCTTTAGCAGGAGCACAAAACCACAAGTTAATATTTAAAAGATTTTTTTCTAAAAACAATATTAAATAGATTGTGCCGTGTCAAGAACATATCTGATTTATTGCTTGCCAATGTGACACCAATATTCGAGTAGTAGATCACAAATTAATAGTCATATTTTTGAGGAATTTCTTGTAGGTTAAATTTCACAATGTTCCTAAACCCTGATTTTCCATGAATTTTGTAAATCCTGAACTGCAAAACCACTTTGTCCAAAACCGGATATGGTTTAGTTTTTATGTTTTTGCAAAGTGTGGTGTGCTCCAGGTTATTTTAGCATAGGTTTTCCAAAGCATCTTGCGTTGTGATGTGGTCTCTTTCTTTCTCGATTAAAGCTATTTAGATGGGGGAATTCTTTCGTTCCTCTGGATGCTGATATATAATTAAGTTCTTGTTCCACGACTTACGAATGGTCGAGAGAACTAATACTAGTCGTGCATTGCATGGCCCAACATATTATTTCAGGTCTTGATGCGCACAAAATGTAGGCCCTTGATAGGTTGTTTGGACAAGCATTTCCCCTCCTTGATGTGTTTCAAAGGCACCTTCGATTTTGTTTATGTTCTTTTCTTGTATTAATAAAACAAAATTAAAGATACATGGTATGTATAAGGTATAGGGTCTTTGACCCTAACCAAAAGATAAGATACTAGTACAAGGTTTTTAGGTAATTTGTTGCACTAGGGAGCTTATGAAATCCTCAAGCTCAGACTTCCTCCCTATATCTCAACAATGGCAAAATCATGAATAAATCTAGAGAGCCAAACATTTTGTTTCGTTCTTTCCACAAGTACCAAATAGCTACAGTACACACCTACATGAAAATGGGTCAGTCCCGAGCCTGTTTGGCTAGCGATTAACAATCCTCATATGAGATGAGAGGATTTTTTTAATTGGCTTCTTGCAGTTTTGAAAATTCAGTTTATTGATTCTTGAAAATTCAGTAAATTCAGTTAGGCACACAAATTTCAGAACTTTTGTGTGCCCTAGTACTTGGTGTTTGTAGAAAACCAGGAGTGTCAATGGGACTAGAATTCACTTGTTCTTATATGGGTGAAACTTCACTTGTTTTTAGGCTAGTGTAGGGTGTTGCTTTATTCATCATCATTTGTAACTATGTCACAAGTAAATTGTTCCTTCTTACGTATTTGACAAGTAATATTTGTTGATAAACCGAGGCATGGATTAAGCTGTTTCTTTGTTGTAACATCTTGTATATAACTCCACAATGAAATACAATACATATTGATGTGCTTTTAAAACTTGTTCATGTCTTGAACTACTAATGCCTTGTGATGCTCTGAATTACTTGTGATGCCTCACGAATTACTTGTGATCACATTGAGAAAGACTTGTAAAGATGATGATCATCTTTAACGAGAAAACAATTTGTGATGATTTTGCTAGTTTGCTGGGTTTTGTCTCCGACCATCGTGTCGTGATGATATTGCAGGTACCCGAGAGGCCCTTGAGTTTGCCGGAATGTCGATTAACTTCCGTTCCCAAGAATTGGTACTCCATATGTCCTATTTTCAGCAAAGGTCATGCTGAAATTTTCCGTGAATTTTAGCATGACTTTGCTAAAAATAGGACATATGGGTACTTGTGACTAATGCATGGGCGAGGTATCTTAGTAGTTAATTAAGTAGGATCAAGTGCCGGCGTACTTGTGACTAATGCATGGCTTTTAGGGTGCCTCGGTGTCGATAAAAACCGAAATGATGAAAAGTTAGGCTTTTAGGGTGCCTTGGCGTCGAAAAACCCTCAATGATAAAAGCTTAGATTTTAGGATGCCTCGGTGTCGACAAACCCTAAATGATGAGACCATGATCTTGTTCCTTGACAATAACCAACTTTTGACCAAACTTTGTTTCTATTTAGAGAGAAACATGGCCCACAACGATGAGGCGGGGGTTGAGGCGGCAAGGCATTACAGGAGCTGTCCCGGAGATGGAGGAACAACCTCACTTGTATGAGGCCGCCGCCTTCCCACCGATCCCGAGACCACGGATGGTGCCGCCGAGGATGACCACCGATGCCACCACCGATGGTGCCGCCGAGGATGCCACCATCGATGATGGCGGCGCCGCGCAGATGGCAGCCACCGAAGAGGCAACGGAAGGGCTGGCGCCCGATCGTGCTCCGCACCCTCAAGGAGGAAGTTCTTGAAGTGGACTCCAACGGGAATCCAACGGCGCCCGAACGAATAGTCAAGGGTACTCGCTTCAGCTCGGGTGCATTGTCCGGAGCACCGTCTCGATCAACACCGAGAACCCGAGGCATCTGACCGAGGGAATTTGCGCAACCTCCTCTTCACGAAGCTGCACGAGCGATACAAGTTCCCGCTGAATTTGAAAACACAAGCCTCAAAGGGAATAAAGTGAACAATGCTGCCCTCACGAAGATGAGCAAGGCCCTATCTACTTGGAAAAGCAATGTGAAGAGAATGATCGAGAAAGGTGAGAGTTATGAGAAGATCAAGGAGAAAAATCCTTCGATCACCGAAGATGACTACAAGCGACTTCAAGATCAATTGCTCGAGCACCGCAAGCTCCCAATCAAGTGAGTGGGGAAACAAATGCGGGAGCTGAACATAGGGGAACACACACTCGGTCCCGGCGGTTCTGAGTGGCGGAGCCTATATGGGACAAGGAGGAGGCGGACCGTGCCGAGCAAGGCCTACCGCCTCTTCGATACATCTGGCGGTGACAAGCAGACCAGGAACTTTGTCAGGGGCCGGTACAAGAAGGACCGAAAACAAAGGAGCTTACCACGGATCCGAAGACCGGGCAGCTTGAGCTTGTTACGGTAAGGAATACACCCAGCGTAATTAGCTCCATATGGTTGCATTCTAATTAATGAAGCCAATTTCTAAATGGTTCACATTCCTTCCGCAGCGATCGAAAGCGATGAGCGCTGGTCGACTCAGAGCAACCCTTGGGACACCACTCTAAATAGGGGGTTGAATGTAATGAAGAACAAGGATAAGCTCGATGGCCGACGTCGGCTGGTCGTGTGGTGGCAAAGGCTTGTCGACAAAATGGGGTCATACTATACATTTGGTGTGCGGAAGGAGAAAAAGACCAGCTCGGAAAGCCAGCGAGAGGTTCAAGAACTCAAGGCACAGGTGGCGCGGATTCGGAGATTGTCCAAGAGCAAGTGGAACAACGACTCGGGCGACGATCACCGCCCTTGTGCCTACCTTGATCTCGGGGTTGAGTCGTGGATTGCGGGCGACCAACAGGGCCGCCCGATTCCTAGCTTCACGGCCAGCAACTCGCATAATGCGATGGCGGGGCCATTGGTGCCTCCAGCGAGGCGGCATTGGTGTCTCCGACGCCGCACGGGAGCTTAATGCACCCGGGTGTACGCCGCCGGCACCTCTGCAGCAAGCGGCCCCTCCGTCCACTGCCGCCCGCCGTTGGCGGTGCCTCTACATTAGCCGAGCTCGGCGCCATCATCACGGTAACTAATTAAGCCTCTCGGCCGAGGACTTCATCTCCTTGCCTTTGTTGGGCATCCCCGACGCCCTACATGTTTTCGCGAGGCGCCACCGACGTTCCGTGCACTCTCCTCCACTTCGTGAACAACGAGTTGGTCGATGTCGCCAAGGGCAAAATCGTTCAACCGGCAACCCTTGTTCCACGGTACCCGGATGCCACCCAACTTGTTTAGGGTTCAAGCTGGTTCGGGTGCTGCCAGGCTGCGACGACTTGTTACCTCCGAATCGACCCGTCGGGGCGGCGATGATGACGTGATGACCCTCGGCGCCTCGAGCTGGCCCTCGCTTTGGCGAAGAGCCAGATTCGTTTGGGGGCGGGGACACCACCCCAAAGACAACACCGCCCGATCGTGTCGGCTAAGTCGGCCCCATGGCAAGACCGCCCGTAACGGTGCCGGACATCCCTATGCCACTAGATCCAAACATGCATATGGCACAGGATCAGAATGGCGACGACAGCGACTATGATACATTTGGCAACGTCGATCAAGATTTTGCCGAGCATGGGTACGATGGCGACTTCATGGGGCCTCCTTCTCAAGAACCAAACCCAACAAAAGACGTGTGTGATCTAGCTCATACCGCGGAGAAGCCAAGTTGCAACAGGCGCCGTCTGGCGTTCAGCTCTCAGGAGACGCCTCCAGCTGCCGACTTCACCGAGCCTCAGATAGGCGAGGTGCAAAATATTATCAGCCCCAACACACTCAAGAAGGCGGTCATGAGCAAAACTCGGTCCCATTACGGGAGAAGAAGAAGGCACGCATAAAGAAAAGACTAAGAAGGGTGCGAGCCAGCCGGCGCAAAGTACGATCCGTGCTCGGGACGGGCCACCTTCACCGCAGGATATCTCGAGGAGGGTGCATGTGGCGGGTAGAGGCGATGCTACCGACAAATATGCTCAATCTGCAACCGGTGCTATGCGGAGTCTGCATGACGGTGTTCTTTCTTTGGAGAAGCGGCGTCTCGAGGAGAAGGATGTGGCATACCCGGTTTTCGGCCAAGGTGCCGGAGAGGGCAAGGGCTTTGTGGATAACTCCATCGGGCGTGCGATCGTCCTGCGTTTTGATGACATCCACGCTATGTTGAACCTTCATCCGCTGCACTACACCTTCGTTCGGCTATTTTATTTGAGTATGGAGATGCGGATCATTCGCGACAAGACCGGGACATCGTGATAGTCGACCCCTTCTACATGCGTGCAAGATCTTGGGCAGCGCCGGGGACCGGCAAGTCGCGAGTTCTTACCTTGAAGGCGTCATTACGGCAAACCAAGAAAAGGATAACTTCCTCGTGCCTTACTTTCCCGAGTAAGTCCTCCCTCAACCGCCCGTAACATATGAATTCTTACATTTCGATCGTTTTCTTTTAACATTCCGTGTTTTCTGCGGTGACACGCGTTGCACGCTCATCCTCCTAAGCCCTAAATATTCCATGGCCCGCGTATTTCGACCGGACCGTCGATTGAGCGTAGACTACACAAATGTCAAGAAGGTTCTTGATGATGTTCTCCCGGCTCGCCAAATCTGGAGGCACCTTCACCAGGCCTATTCGTGAAGTACGACAAGCACGTGTTCTCCCACAATCTGACGTTACGCTGCGTCAAGCAGCCGCTTTGGCGGTCATAAGGGTGCCTACTACGCCATCCATCACATGCGGGCGATCGTGCGGGACCATCATCAACTTCGCTACCGAGTAAACTCCAAGATTGGGCCGCGGCGTGTCGGCAATCCAGACGCGGACCTCCGACAAGAATTCTTTTGCATCTAGTCGGAGTTTGCGGAAATCATCCATCAAGATGTCGCTTCGTACCTCGGGGCAGTTCTACCTCAGAAATCAACCGTCCAACGGTGACATCGACACAATGCTACAAATGCAGGATGACAACGCCCGTTCTTTCATGACTCCCACGATAGAGCGGCGGCTTCATCCACGCTCCGATCCCTTGAGTCGAGTTGTCTAGTTCTGAAACATCGATTGGGTCATGTTGTAATTAAACTTTAATGAACTTGTAGTATGTCTCTTTGGTTTCGAGAGTCGTTCAACTTAGATGTAATCGATGCTATTAATGTCTTGCTTTTCTCTTCCGATCGTTACATTGCATACTTATATATTGCTTATGTATTGTCTGTGAATTGGTACTAACGTTTACGTTTGGCTAGTGCATAGCGATGCCGGCGTATGTCGTGTACAAGGTAAGGTTCGGAGTCTACGATGATCGGGAGGAGTGTCGGAGACAGGTTCACCGATTCAGCGATACTTGATTACAAAGGGTACACCACTAGGGCCGAGGCCGAATCTAGATCGCCCACTATCTAGCGGGAGGGGAGGGAGCGTTGGAGGAACCGGATGAAGACGAGTTTCATCGTGATGATGCTCATCGTGATGACCGCAGCTCTCTTCTATGTGATGGTAGTTTAGATGATCGATATCGACTTGTAATGCAAAGATAAACTCGCTACTCGCGGTCTCGAGACTTGTAATATAATGTTCTATCTTTGTTCGGTCTTTTCAATTCGGAGACTAATATGATGAATTGTATTAGGAGACTAATATGATGAAATGTATTCAAGGACTAATCTTCTATTGTATTTGATGAATCTATTGTTGATGTGTGCTGTCTATATTTTGTCAAATTATACATTTTGTAACCTGTGCAAAAACAGAAAATAAAAAATAAAAAACCTAATATTCATACTAATGGCGCATCACATGACGATTAAGGCGCCATTAGTATGACGATGCATACTAATGGCGCATCACCAGGAAGTGCGCCATTAGTATCTTCTTGTTACTAATGGCGCATCCGGAGGTGGTGCGCCATTAGTATGCCAAAGCACTGGTATACATGCCCACAGGAGGCATACTAATGGCGCACCCTTGCATATACTAATGGTGCACGGTGGTGCGCCATTAGTATACCAGATATACTAATGGCGCACCGGTGGTGCGCCATTAATATATACCAATACTAATGGCGCACGGTGGTGCGCCATTAGTATCTGGTATACTAATGGCGCACCACAGTGCGCCATTAGTAAAAATTACTAATGGCGTGCTGTCAATGGCGCACCTCTGATGCGCCATTAATGGCCATATTAGATGCGCCATTAGTAGTGGTATTTCTAGTAGTGCGCCCGTATTGATGAGAATCCCAGAATAAGGATACACGATCTCTGCTTTGACAATACTTGCCAAGGAAACCGCCTCAATAAACGCGCTGAGGTGGGACAGTAAAAACGATTCAAATAAAGGCTTGGCCATGGTGTGATGTCACGCTACGGAATAAGTCAGCAGATTGAACTTGTGTAAATATTATTCTCTCTACGGTGGTATGTGGAACTTATTTTACAGAGCTGGACACTATCCTTGTGTTCAAAATCTTCTATGAAGTGTTCGGAGGAGGAACCCGCCTTGCAATGTCGAAGACAATATGCGTGCCGGATTCGTCGTCATTGAAGCCTGGTTCAGGGGCTACTGATGGAGTCCTAGATTAGGGGGTGTCCGGATAGCCGGACTATAGCCTTTGGCCGGACTACTGGACTTTGAAGATACAAGATTGAAGACTTCGTCCCTTGTCCGGATAGGACTTTCCTTGGCGTGGAAGGCAAGCTTGGCGATACGGATATGTAGATTTCCTACCATTGTAACCGACTCTGTGTAACCCTAACCCTCTTCGGTGCCTATATAAACCGGAGGGTTTTAGTCCGTGGGGCCGAACAACAATCATACCATAGGCTAGCTTCTAGGGTTTAGCCTCTCTGATCTCGTGGTAGATCTACTCCTGTACTACCCATATCATCAAAATTAATCAAGCAGGAGTAGGGTTTTACCTCCATTGAGAGGGCCCGAACCTGGTTAAAAACATCGTGTCCCTTGTCTCCTGTTACCATTCGCCTAGACGCACAGTTCGGGACCCCCTACCCGAGATCCGCCGGTTTTGACACCGACACTAACCCTCCCTTTCCCCCCTCATCCGCTCTCTCCATCGGCTCCACCAACCATCGTCGCTGCCTGAGCGTCTTCTCTCCGACCTCGCCAGCCTCTCCCCTGCGACGGCGGTGAGACCCTCCATCCGCTCCCCTCCATCCCCTTATGTTTCCCCGCAGTAGACGCCTCCCCCAAACACCCACTGCCCCACGCCCACGTCGCCTGCCGGACCTACCATTGCGCCCGCCCGCTTCGTCTCGCCTCTGCCTGCAGTTCAGACGCGACCCACCGCACTTGGCCTCACCTTGCGCCTGTCCATCGTAGCTGGGGCGCGCCCGCCCGCTGCCCTGCCCACCGCGTCCGTTCGCCCGCAGCTGCGCTTGCCGCTGCTCTCGGCCACCCCGTGCGGCACCACGCACACCGCGGCCTTCTCATGTGCACGCCGCGGCATTCGCGCCCGCTGCCGCGTGCCCCTTGGCCTTGCCTCCGACTACCGCCACTCGCTGCAGCTGTTGTTGCTTCTGTAGCCGTTGCCCACTCGCGCGCGCATGCTGGTCGCGCCAGCCTTGCGTTAGCGGCGCCCACCTTCCACTGCGCCCATATGCCCGTTCCCCCACTGTTGACGCTTCCTGTGCTACCATCGCGACTGCCGCGCCAGCCGGCGCATGGTCGCGTCCGCCGTCGCTCCCCACCGCGCCCCGGCCAGGCTCCGGCCCGCACGTGGCCTCGTCCCTTCTAGCTCTTGTCATCGTTTTATTGTTGCTGCCGACAATTTACCCCGACCCCGCGCGCGCCCCTTCCACTCCCGGCCAAGCACGCCCCCGGTTCACACTCCCCTGGTCGCACCAGCCGGCAGCCACCCGTGCCACAGCCGCCCCGCGGTCGCCGCCGACCATGGCCGTGGTCGCGCGCCTCTGCTACCCGAGCGACATTAGCCGCTAGGGGTTGGCTTGTGCCCCGGCCAAGTAGGGCCGACCCCTGTTGATTAGGATTAACCCCCTGTTAGCAGTAATTAACACTGCATGTAACCCCCACTTCTAAATAAACTAAATAATTAAAATTGTTAAAACATTAGCCTATGCCAGGTGGGTCCCAATTGACTAGGTTGACCAGTAAACCCTTGACTGGTCAAGAGTTGACTCAACACCCCTGTGGACCACTTTCATACACATGGGCTAGCTACTTCTGGGTACATTTAGTAATTTAGCTAATTACTAAATATATTTTGATTTAATAAAATTTACAGAAATTGTTTAAATCTTTGAAAAATCATATAAAATAATTCGTAACTCGGAGAAAAATAATTTATATATGAAATTTGCTCACGAAAATAGAAAGAATCCGGTAGTTTGACTATTTCCACCGAGTAGTAAATCAAATCCACACTGAGATTCAGTACTCCTAGTACTTTGTTGCTCGGAAGTTTGATACTCCAGCACGTCATTCCTAGCTTGATCAACTATATCATTATCGTAGTGTTTTTATCTATGCTACCTGGTCCTTATTCCCCGTGCACAATTTTCGACTTTGAGCTAAGCTTAGGTCGATCTGCCTCGTCATATCGTCTAACCTTGAACAGCAAGCTTGATTCTAAGTTTGTGATGTATTCGTTGTTCATATAACCTTGCGCATCATCATTCCCTTTGCTTAATGTCATCGTTGATCACTTATATCTTCATGGAACCTCTCGACAAAATTGTCATGATCATCATCAAAATTTTGACTTCTTCCAGGATATCAATCGAATTCATGATGATAAATACCATCATTGCCCCTAGATGATTTGTGTTATCATTGACAACATTTTTGCTTTCCCTCCAACTCAAACTTGATTATGTTATGGGGTTCCTTGCTAACCAGCTTATGTTATGTTCTACCTTGGGGTATTACCATATTGTGTGTCACGGATGTTGTGAGAATTGCTCCACCTCTTAAGAATTCTTGATATACTAATACTTCTCGTCACCTCCATTCATTTCTTGGTCCCTGTGTTGCTTCTAACCGGAAAACCGACAAATGAACTATGATGTGTGAATTTAAAACTTCTAGCAACCCTATTGCTTTGAAGCGAATGAACGATAGTTTCATTCTAAGTCCTTTGGCTATAGAATCACCATTCTAACATAGATCGTGCTACTTGGTCCATATTTGCAGGTGCATTTTCATTCAATGTTTAATTGTGGATGTTCTCCTCGAACATACTGCATTGTATACTTTGGTGTGTTCAATGCTCACCTTGTTCACTTAATTATGGAAATCCATGTTTATGGAAATCTGGATGAATTGTTGTTGAGCCCGTCGGGCACATCCTCTTATTTTCCTTGATGAAGTGATATGGCTTATTTTATAAGTTGTTCCCGATGGATCCTTTGTGAATCCACAGTATGACTTTACCTGATGACCATGTGAATGCTATCCCAAAGCATGACTGTGGTACTCAAACATCAACAAGAGAATTGGAAGCACAATGCTATTTTCTTGATCGATTATCCAAACACTCTTGTATGGGTAACATCATGAATTCCCTTGCCCCTTTACCTAATTGGTTATCTACTTGCTGTCCTGTCATGGATGGGAAAGATATACTCTTGATACTCGGGTATAATCACATTTTCCTTTCCGTTGTTTTGTTTAACCTTCATTGTAATATGACTTATCTGAGCAATGATATTTCCCTGCTTATGTAAACACCTCGGTGTACAACTCTGTATGTAAGACCCTGCTACTATTGTTAATGACATTCCGGTAACCACCGATGGACGAGAACTTTGCCTATTTGTCCACTTCGTTTCAATGAGCAGGAAAATGGTTCTCTTCGTACCTCGCCCTTGGTACAACATTGGTGCCAACATAACTGACAGGCTATCCTCTAACATACCTTGCTTTTAACCCAACATTGGTGCCAACATAACTACGCAATATGTCACTACTCTTACTTTTAACCCACATGGTGGGCCCATAACCCACAGTTCGATAGGATCAAAACCTGACTCTCATGTACACCCTTGGTTCTAAAGTTATTCCTCACACTTGGCTTCGTATATAATTCACAGGACACCTTCCTAGAGATGATCTACTATGGTATCAGACGTAATATTTTTTTTCATTGATCTAAACCCCTTTCACCTTCTGATTAGGAAGGAAATGATTGCCTACCCGTTTGAAATTTTGTACCTTCTTATATTACTCCCCATGAGTTCCTTGAGTTTCAAACTCGAGAGTTATTACCTTGTGCCTAATTAACGAATATCAGTCCTTACAGTCATCCGTCCTTATAGAGTTTCCCTTCGTATCCTTTCATAAGTGTGGTGAAGATCCTGAAGGAAGGACGAAAACTTCATCATGATGCATTATTGCAGAGAAATGAAGACATCAACGCTATGGATCAACCTCTTCAAGAAGAGCAACCAAAATAACAAGAAGATAAGTAAGAATTTCATAACCAAATCTTTTCCCCCTCACTCTACCTCTTAAATCTCGGACGAGTTTATTTTATTAGAGGAGACTTGTAGCACCTCGAGATTCATGCTACAGTAACCTCACCCTAAAGTGCCTTGTAATCAAGTTTAACTAAGCCAATTTACCACTTGATAAAAGTCAAAGCCATTTTCAAATATTAAAACAAATTTGAATTAATTACTTCTTCAAGTAATTAAACAAAATAGTTCATGATATTGCAAATAATCCCAAAGCAATTATGAAAAACAAAACCAACATTTTATAAAAAATGCCCTAAAACAATTAAAATAGCGGCCCAAACAATATTTTAATTGCTTTTTAAATTGTAACAATTACCAATCTATTTCATTTAAGTGCCAGACTTTTTGTGTCAGTGAGGTTTATTGCGTGCTAAATTTTGAGACCAGCCACACACTTTACAAAAATGGTTTATTACTAAAATAAAGTGCAAACAAAAAATAAAAAGCATAAAAACAAAAATAAATTAAAGAAAAGCGAGAAAGAGAGAGGGAGGCCCAGGTGGGGCTGGATGCCGCTCATTCGCTTGTCCCCAAATGGATGCACGTGTCGGCCATCCAGTCTTTCCCCGACATCTACTTGACGCCCGCGAGCCCTCTGCCCTATGGACGAACCCGAACCCCCCTTTTCCCCCTCGTCCGCTCTCTCCCTCGGCTCCACCGACGACCACCGCCGCCCGCTGCCTTGACTCGCTGCTACGGCACCTCCTCGAGCCTCTCCTCTCCGACCTCGCCGTCCTCTCCCTTACGATCCCGGTGAGACCCAACATCTGCTCCCCTCCTTCCCTTCCGTCTCCCCACCGTAGACGTCGCCCCGAACAACCACTGCCCCACGCCCGCACCGCCTACCGACCCACTGTGCCCTGATACGTCCATTTTGCATCATGTTTACCTATTGTTATTTACTATGTTTTTATGCATAATAATGTTTACCTCCTACTTGTAGGCATCACGGCAACGGTTTTCTGTGATGAGCTACTTTCCAATTCGAGAGAAGGTACAATTACCTCAACAAGTTCTATTTTCCTCCCACTCACTTCTTTCGAGAGAAACTCCTTCTCTATAAAGTTTCCATTCTTGGCAACAAACATCTTGCCTTTGGATTTGTGGTAGAGGGTAATACCCAATTGTTTCCTTAGGGTATCCTATGAAGACGCATTTCTTCGATTTGGGTTCGAGCTTATCAGGCTGAAGCCTTTTGACATAAGTGTCGCAACCCCAAACTTTAAGAAATGTCAGCTTAGGTTTCTTGCCAAACCATAGTTCATACGGTGTCGTCTCAACAGATTTAGATGGTTCCCTATTTAGCGTGAATGCAGTTGTCTCTAATGCATAACCCCAAATACTGTAGTGGTAAATCGGTAAGAGACATCATAGATCGCACCATATCTAATAAAGTACGGTTACGATGTTTGGGCGCACCATTACACTGTGGTGTTGCAGGTGGCGTGAGCTGTGAAACTGTTCCACATTGTTTTAAATGAAGGCCAAACTCGTAACTCAGATATCGCCTCCGCGATCATATCATAGAAACTTTATTTTATTGTTACGATGATTCTCCACTTCACTATGAAATTCTTTGAAATTTTCAAATGTTTCAGACTTGTGTTTCATCAAGTAGATATACCCATACCTACTCAAATCATCTGTGAAGGTCAGAAAATAACGATATCCGCTGCAAGCTTCAAAATCATCGGACCGCATACATCGGTATGTATTATTTCCAATAAGTCATTAGCTCACTCCATTGTTCCGGAGAACGGAGTTTTAGTCATCTTGCCCATGAGGCATGGTTCGCAAGTATCAAATGATTCATAATCAAGTGATTCCAAAAGCCCATCTGCATGGAGTTTCTTCATGCGCTTTACACCAATATGACCTAAACGGCAGTGCCACAAATATGTTGCACTATCATTATCAACTTTGCATCTTTTGGCATGAATATTATGAATATGTGTATCACCACAATCCAGATTCAATAAAAATAGACCACTCTTCAAGGGTTCATAACCATAAAAGATATTACTCATATAAATAGAACAACCATTATTCTCCGATTTAATGAACAATAGTCTCGCACTAAACAAGATCCAGATATAATGTTCATGCTCAACGCTAGCACCAAATAACAATTATTCAGGTCTAAAATTAACCTTTGAAGGTAGATGTAGAGGTAGCGTGCCGACGACGATCACATCGACCTTGGAACCATTCCCGACGCGCATCGTCACCTCGTCCTTAGCAAATCATCATTTAATCTGTAGCCCCTATTTCGAGTTACAAATATGAGCAACTGAACCAGTATCAAATACCCAGGCGCTACTACGAGCATTATTAAGGTACACATCAATACATGTATATCAAATATACCTTTGTTCACTTTGCCATCCTTATTATCCGCCAAATACTTGGGGCAGCTTCCTTTCCAGTGACCAGTCCCTTTGCAGTAGAAGCACTCAGTTTCAGGCTTGGGTACAGATTTGGGCTTCTTCCCGGGAGTGTCAACTTTCTTGCAATTCTTCTTGAAGTTCCCCTTCTTTCCCTTGCCCTTTTTCTTGAAACTAGTGGTGTTGTTAACCATCAACACTTGATTGTCCTTCTTGATTTCTACCTCCACAGCTTTGAGCATCGCGAAGAGCTCGAGAATTGTCTTATCCATCCCTTGCATATTATAGTTCATCACGAAGCCTTTGTAGCTTGGTGGCAGTGATTGAAGAACTCTGTCAATGACACTATCATCTGGAAGATTAACTCCCAGCTGAGTCAAGTGATTATGGTACCCAGACATTTTGAGTATGTGTTCACTGACATAACTATTCTCCTCCATCTTGCAGCTATAGAACTTGTTGGAGACATCATATCTCTCAACTCGAGCATTTGCTTGAAATATTAACTTCAACTCCTAGAACATTTCATATGGTCCATGACGTTCAAAACGTCTTTGAAGTCCCGATACTAAGCCTTAAGGCATGGCACACCGAATTATCGAGTAGCCATCAGATCGAGCTTGACAGACGTTCATAACATCAGCATCTGCTCCTACAGCAGGCCATTCACCTAGTGGTGCATCAAGGACATAATTCCTCCGTGCAGCAATGAGGATAATCCTCAAGTTACGAACACAGTCCATGTAGTTGCTACCATCATCTTTCAACTTAGCTTTTCTAGGAACGCATTAAAATTCAAGGGAACGGTAGCACGGGCCATTTATCTACAACATAAATATGCAAAAACTATCAGGACTAAGTTCATGATACATTAAGTTCAATTAATCATATTACTTAAGAACTCCCACTTAGATAGACAACCCTCAAGTCATCTAAATGATACGTGATCCAAATCAACTAAACCATGTCCGATCATCACGTGAGATGGAGTAGTAATCAATGGTGAACATCTCTATGTTGATCATATCTACTATATGATTCACGTTCAACCATTCGGTCTCCAGTGTTCTGAGGCCATGTATGTACATGCGAGGCTCGTCAAGTTTAACCCGAGTATTCCGCATGTGCAAAACTGTCTTGCACCCATTGTATGTGAACGTAGAGTCTATAACACCTGATCATCACATGGTGTCTCAACACGACGAACTTCCGCAACGGTGCATACTCGTGGAGAACACATATACCTTGAAATTTTGTTAAGGGATCATCTTATAATGCTACAGTCGTACTAAGCAAAATAAGATGCATAAAAGATAAACATCACATGCAATCAAAATATGTGACATGATATGGCCATCTTCATCTTGTGCTTTTGATCTCCATCTCCAAAGCATCGTCATGATCTCGATCGTCACTGGCTTGACACCTTGATCTCCATCGTAGCATCGTGGTCGTCTCACCAAGTATTGCTTCTACAACTATCACTAATGCATAGTGATAAAGTATAGCAATTACATGGCGTTTGTATTTCATACAATAAAGAGACAACCATAAGGCTCCTGTTGGTTGCTAGTAACTTTTACAAAACATGATCATCTCATACAATAACGTATATCACATCATGTCTTGACCAAATCACATCACAACATGCCTGCAAAAACAAGTTAGACGTCCTCTACTTTGTAATTGCAAGTTTTACGTGGCTGCTATGGACTTCTAGCAAGAACCGTTCTTATCTACGCATCAAAACCGCAACGGTGATTTATCAAGTTTGCAGTTTTAACCTTAAACAAGGACCGATCGCAGTCAAATTTGATTCAACTAAAGTTGGAGAAACAAACACCTGCCAGCAACCTTTATGCAAAACTAGTTGCATGCACTACAAAAAAAAGACACATCCATGACATTTTGGGTCCAAAGAACTTTTTCTGTCATGCTTATGACACTTCTATGACGATAATTGTGACAAAACGCGGTATCATCATAGATGTGTTGGGCTCCTACTTCTATGACAAAAAATCATGACAGAAAATGTTATTTTCATCCTGGGCGGGCTGGAGATGCAGCTGCATGACATTCTTTGGGCTGTCCATGATGGAAAAAACCGTGGTAGAAGCGAGGGCGAGGTAAATATCGGGGAGTTCCTGGTTACGGTGGGTGGTCGGGGGTCGAGCGATGTGCATTTCTCTCGTACATGTATGCGCGTGGGTGCGAGGCGTTGGGCTCTAACTGAACCCGAGCGAGGCGTTCGCCTACTGAACCCGAGCGATTGCACTGCAGGCTATGCGTTACTGAACCCGAGCGATCGATCGATCCCTAGCTGTTAACTGAACCCGATCGAGCGATTCCTTCGCTACTGCTGCTAACTGAAGCTGATTGAACCTGCTGCCTTTTGATGAATAGTGAGCATTGTCGGGGGGGTTGGATGAACAATTCACGGTGGGGGTTGGATGAACAAGACCCTGTGGTAGTAGAGGCCATTGCCGCTGGATGAACAGGACCCGCGATCGAGCCGGTTGGGGGTGGATGAATAGGACCCCGTGGAGGGCTGGTTGAACAGGACCCCGTGGAGGGCTGGTTGAACAGTAGCCCGTGGAGGAGCGGTGGAGGCTGGATGAACAGGAGCCCGTGGATGAACCGCCGTAAGTGGAGGCTGGATGAGGTCGACGGTGGATGAACAGTAGCCCGTGGAGGCAGTCGAAGATGGAGATGAACACTATCCCGTGGAGTCCCGTTTTGCGGTATGCCACACCCCTCCTGATGAACATGACCCCCGTTTCGACTGTAGCGCTCCAACACAAGTCTGCTTCCTCTGTTTTGCGGTACGCCACACCCCTCCTGATCAACAGGACCCTGTTTCGACCGTAGGAGGTCCAAGAGAAGTCTGTTTCCTCCATTTTGTGATACGCCACACCCCTCCCGATGAACAGGATCCCGTTTCGACCGTGGCCGGTCAAACACAAGGCCGTTTCCTCCGTTCTGCGGTACGCCAGGCCTTGTTTGGATTGGCTGTTCCGTCCAAGCCGGTTGGCTCGCGATGAACACGATGACGCAGTTTCTCCGTTCTGACCTAGCCATGTACATGAGTCCTGGCTGTACGTATGCACGAGTAGGCATTCGAGACACCGCCTGTATGTACGTACATGGTCGTATTTACTTTCTTGCACCCAGGCTGTACGTACGTGTAGATATCAACGCTACGTACGTACATGTACGCGACCAGAATGACAAATTTACGTACGCTTCAACCAGGTGGGTCCCGACTATCAGGCACTTCCTTGCATGCAAAGATGTAGCTGATGGGTTCCAGCAGTCAGGGGGCGAATCATTTTTGGGCCCATAATATGGACACACTTCTTTGCGTGCGAAGATGTAGCTGGTGGGTCCCAACAGTCAGGGGGGAACATTTTTTCACGAAATACGGTGGCCCGTCCGGTGGATCCCTGCTGTCAAGTGGAGGAATCATTATTTTTCGCGTAATAAGGAGGCACTTCCTTGCTGCGGATGTGGACCCAGCTTTTAGCCTCTCCACGTACAGTACTCTTCCGATGGAAGTCGTTCGTTGACCACATTGACCACGCCGCGCTGAGAGCACCAAGGCGGTGGACGACAGCGAGGCCTAGGAAGGGGATGACGCGCAGTCGGGGAAGACGTGGAAGTGGATGCCCACACGGAGAGGAGTACGAGGGTTCACTGGTTCGGCTTTGATGTGAGGCTGCCGTCGCCACAGAATAATAGGGGGTGTGGGTGCGTAGAGGGATGGCCTGGCCAGCGGTGGGAGTAGTAGGGGGCGGTGAGGCCTCTGCAGAAGCACAGGCGGCCACGGGAGGCAGGAGCAGGCGGCACGACCGGCGCTGGTTTGGGCGGCTAGAGCAAGAAGACCAGAGGTTGAAGAAGCACTACGGCCGTTAGAAATCCTTCTTGCTACCTCTTGAGCACTGCGTTCGTTTTCCCTTGAAGAGGAAAGGGTGATGCAGCAAAGTAGCGTAATTATTTCCCTCAGTTTTTGAGAACCAAGGTATCAATCCAGTAGGAGGCCACACGCAAGTCCGTTGCACCTAGACAAACAAATAAGATTCTTGCAACCGACGCGTTAAAGGGGTTGTCAATCCCTTCACGGCCACTTGCAAAAGTGAGATCTGATAGAGATGAGAAGATAATATATTTGGTATTTTTATGATAAATACTAAATGTAAAGAAAGCAAAATAAACGACGCCAGAAATAGCTTGTTGACGGGACATTAATATGATGGAGAATAGACCCGGGGGCCATAGGTTTCACTAGTGGCTTCTCTCAAGATAGCATAAGTATTATGGTGGGTGAACTAATTACTGTCGAGCAATTGATAGAAATGTGCATAATATTGAGAATATCTAGGTATGATCATGTATATAGGCATCACGTCCGTTACAAGTAGACCGACTGCTGCCTGCATCTACTACTATTACTCCACACATCGACCACTATCCAGCATGCATCTAGAGTATTAAGTTCATAAGAACGGAGTAACGCTTTAAGCAAGATGACATGATATAGAGGGATACAATCATGCAATATGATATAAACCCCATCTTTTTATCCTCAATGGCAATAATACAATACGTGTCATTTCTCCTACTGTCACTGGGATCAAGCACCGCAAGATTGAACCCAAAGCTAAGCACTTCTCCCATTGATAACCAATCATACATAAAAGAATTCAGAGAAGATTCAAATATTGTTCATAGATAATCTTGATCATAAACCCACAATTCATCGGATCTCGACAAACACACCGCAAAAGAAGATTACATTGAATAGATCTCCAAGAGAATCGAGGAGAACTTTGTATTGAGATCCAAAGAGAGAGAAGAAGCCATCTAGCTAATAACTATGGACCCGAAGGTCTGAGGTAAACTACTCACACATGATCGGAGAGGCTATGGTGTTGATGTAGAATCTCTCCGTGATCAATGCCCCCTCCGGCAGGACGCCGGAAAGGCCCCAAGATTGGATCTCATGGGTACAGAAGGTTGTGGCAGTGGAATTAGGTTTTCATGGTGCTCCCCGATGGTTTGGGGGTACGTAGGTATATATAGGAGGAAGAAGTAGGTCGGTGGAGCCACGAGGGGCCCACAATGGTGGAGGGCGCGCCCCCCTGCCTCGTGGCCTCCTTGGTGATTTCTTGACGTCCACTCCAAGTCTTCTGGATCACGTTTCTTCCAAAAATAACTCTCCCGAAGGTTTCATTCCATTTGGACTCTGTTTGATATTCCTTTTCTACGAAACACTGAAATAGGCAAAAAAAATAGCAATTTGGGCTAGGCCTCCAGTAAATAGGTTGGTCCCTGATACGTCTCCAACGTATCTACTTTTCCAAACACTTTTTCCCTTGTTTTGGACTCTAACTTGCATGATTTGAATGAAACTAACCCGGACTGACGTTGTTTTCAGCAGAACTACCATGATGTTTTTTTATTTGTAGAAAAGAAAAGTTCTCGGAATGACCTGGAAATCAACGGAGGCACTTTTTGGAATTTATAAGAATTATTGGGCGAAAGAAATACATCAGGGGCCCAGGGCATGCACACGAGATAGCGGGGCTCCCCCCCTAGGGTGCGGCCCCTATCTCGTGGGCCCCCTGGACCTCCTCCGACCTCAACTCCAACTCCATATATAACGTCTCGGAGAGAAAAAAAATAAGAGAAAAAGTTTCATCGCGTTTCACGACACGGAGCCGCCGCCGAGCCCTAATCTCTCTTGGGAGGGCTGATCTAGAGTCCATTCGGGGCTCCGGAGAGGGGGATTCGTCGCCGTCGTCATCATCAACCATCCTCCATCACCAATTTCATGATGCTCACCGCCGTGCGTGATTAATTCCATTGTAGGCTAGCTGGACGGTGATGGGTTGGATGAGATTCACCATGTAATCAAGTTAGTTTTGTTAGGGTTTGATCCCTAGTATCCACTATGTTTTGAGATTGATGTTGCTATGACTTTGCTATGCTTAATGCTTGTCAATAGGGCCCGAGTGCCACGATTTTTCATATCTGAACCTATTATGTTTTCACGAATATATGTGTGTTCTTGATCCTATCTTGCAAGTCTATAGTCACCTATTATGTGTTATGATCCGACAACCCCGAAGTGACAATAATCGGGATACTTCTCGGTGATGATCGTAGTTTGTGGAGTTCATGTATTCACTATGTGTTAATGCTTTGATGCAGTTCTCTATTAAAAGGAGGCCTTAATATCCCTTAGTTTCCACCCGCTGCCACGGGAGGGTAGGACAAAAGATGTCATACAAGTTCTTTTCCATAAGCACGTATGACTATTTACGGAATACATGCCTACATTACATTGATGAATTGGAGCTAGTTCTATATCACCCTATGTTATAACTATTGCATGAGGAATCGCATCCGGCATAATTATCCATTACTGATCCGGTGCCTACGAGCTTTTCACATATTGTTCTTCACTTATTTACTTTTCCGTTGCTATTGTTACAACTACTACAAAAACCCAAAAACATTTATCTTTACTTTTGCTACCGTTACTATTATTATCATACCACTTTTGCTACTAAACACTTTGCTGCAGATACTAAGTTATCCACGTGTGGTTGAATTGACAACTCAACTGCTAATACTCAATAATATTCTTTGGCTCCCCTTGTGTCGAATCAATAAATTTGGGTTGAATACTCTACCCTCGAAAGCTGTTGCGATCCCCTATACTTGTGGGTTATCAAGACCAATTTAAAGCGCCCGTTCTTGGGAGCATAGCTCTATTCTCTGAGTCACTTGGGATTTATATATGTTGATCACTATGAAGAACTTGAAAGAGGACCGAACTACTATTTTGCCCTCAACTACGAGGGGAGGTAAGGAACTACCTTCTAGCTCTGCACTAGATTCTCCTTCCATTATTAGTAAGCTTGCGACACCTAAACCTGCTACTGCTATGAGTTCTGATATGTCACATGTTATTGATGATGCCACTTCTGCTATGCATGATGAAATTTCTTATGTGTGTGGTACTACTTTGCCATTAGGTGAATTTCTAGATGAACAACTTGCTAGAGTTAGAGGGGATGAAAATATTGAAGAACCTATTATTGATGATAGTGATGATGAAGGTTCCCCCAATGATTATGTTTTACCTGTTGTTCCTAAGGGTTAAGCTATGAATGAAAAAGCTGCTCTAGAAATCATTGCTTGCAATGATAGAAATGATCTTAAGAAATTATTAGCTAAATGGAAGCAGCAGTCTCTTAATGCTAGTGAGGGAGTCCCGGATTAGGGGTTGTCCGGATAGCCGAACTATCACTGTTGGCCGGACTCCTGGACTATGAAGATACAAGATTGAAGACTTCGTCCCGTGTCCGGATGGGACTTTCCTTGGCGTGGAAGGCAAGCTTGGCGATACGGATATGTAGATCTCCTACCATTGTAACCGACTCTGTGTAACCCTAACCTATCGGGTGTCTATATAAACCGGAGGGTTTTAGTCCGTAGGACAGAACAACAATCATACCATAGGCTAGCTTCTAGGGTTTAGCCTCCTTGATCTCGTGGTAGATCTACTCTTGTACTACCCATATCATCAATATTAATCAAGCAGTAGTAGGGTATTACCTCCATCGAGAGGGCCCGAACCTGGGTAAAAACATCGTGTCCCTTGTCTCCTGTTACCATCCGCCTAGACGCACAGTTCGGGACCCCCTACCCGAGATCCGCCGGTTTTGACACCGACATTGGTGCTTTCATTGAGAGTTCCTCTGTGTCGTCGCTGTCAGGAAGGATGCCTCATCTCGTCTTTAAAGTCGATACTATCGCCAAAGAAGCCTTGGCCGCTGGTCAGACTCTTCGGCTAGGTGGTTTTCTTATGACCGCCAGTTCGGCCACCGCGCCGACGATGACTTCTTGAGTCATCGAAACCAATCTTCACGTTAATTCGGAACTTGCCGAATAGTTAGATCTGATCGATCTCTTCTCCGTAAACGAGCTCTTGGATCGCATAGCCGCCCTGGGAGTCGCCACAGACTACGACCGGATTGGGCCTAAAACCGATCTGAGAGAGATCAACTCTCCCCAGGCTACCCATCATGTTGCTGTGATAGAGGAGCAGTGCGGCGATTCTTCTTCTATCTTAAGGACTAGTTACGTCCGGATTCTCGATCCCTCCATGCCGGATTCCCGCAGAGGGACGGATGTCGATCAAACCCTGAACTTAAAGTCAGGCGACGGGATGGATTCACTAGATAGCATTCAAAAATCCAAACTTCCGAATTCGGAAACTTCCCGGCCCCTGAGTCTTAAATTGGATGGGGTTCCGGATCCAGTTCCACCCGCTCACCCAAACATTAGCGATCTATCCCGAATTCGGCAAGAGCCCGCTGAAACAGTACATCATTACTGGGCCAGATTCCTCCTGGTTATGGACAGGATAAAGGACTGCCGAGGAGAGGACGCAATCCCAATTTTCTGCAATAATTGCACGGACAAGGGAATCCTAAACGCCATAAGTCGTCGTGAAATTACACGCTTTGCTGACTTGGTGACCATAGTACGAAAGTACTGTGTGATGGAGAGCGCCTGGAAAACCGAAAGTAAATTTTGGGATAATCCGGCCCCGAATACATCCCTAGTCCGAAATAAAAGGGTGCATCATTACCAAGCACCTGGGTGAAACACCAAAAAACCAAAAAACCCTAAAGGGTACGGAATCTTTGGAGGGTTGGCTAAACGGACCTCGCAAAATTCATAGCACGTAGGGCGCCACTCCAACTCATAGCCTTGAGCATGTTGGATACTACGGCAGGTGGCCAAAAGTGGCGAAGAGGTTCTAGCTTCAGAATCCCAGCCCAGCAATACCAGTACGGTGTTAACAGTCTTCGAGACTTTCGCATCAAATACTATGCGAAAACGAACACTCCGCAACCTTGCCGAAGTCTACCAAGTAGCAACAATAAATCCATGGAGTGACACGGCTATTACCTTTAATGCCAGCGATTTAACCTAAATTCGAACAGCCAGAGCACCAGCCGCATTGGTCCTCAGTCCGATAGTGGACGGCTTTCGCCTTACTAAGGTACTCATGGATGGCGGCAGCGGACTAAACCTCATCTATGAGGAAACCCTCCGAAAAATGGAAATAGACTGGAACCGCATTGAGCGAAGCATCACAACCTTTGGAGGAATAATCCCTAGCCGGGAAGCATGCTGCACAGGAAAAATCACATTGGACGTAGTGTTCGGCTCGCCGGACAATTACACGTCCGAGGAGGTCACATTTCAAGTGGCCCCGTTCAGCAGCGGATATCATGCTTTATTAGGGCGAGAGGCATTCATAATTTTTCAAGCTATACCCCATTATGGGTACATGAAGCTTAAAATGCCCGGACCTAACGGAATCATCACTCGCTAGTGATCCGAACATAGCACTCTACCGAAAACAAGACAGCCGCACTAGCCCTCGAGGCACTATCCGAAACCCTAGCGGAGGAGGAACTCACTGCGATGCACTCCACGGTGAACAGGGACGATGTGATACTTGATAAAAGATCAAAGTCCACCTCTTTTAAACCAGCGGATGAAGTAGTCAAATTCCAAGTCCACCCAACGGACCCTGCAAAGACGGCCTCCATTGGGGCACAATTAAACCCTGATGTAGACGCCACACTACGAGAATTTCTCTGAGAAAAGCTGGGACATCTTTGCTCGGCACCCTTCAGACATGCCAGAATCCCACATCGGCTGGCCGAGCACAGCCTAAATATCCTCAAAGGATTCAAGCCGGTCAAACAGGGCTCTTGGGCGCTTTAGAACCCAAGAGACAAGCTATGGGAGAGGAGCTAGCCAAACTTTTGGAAGCCGGATTCATCGGAGATATAAAACATCCGGACTGGCTAGCAAACCTGGTGATGGTACCAAAGAAGGATAAATCACAGCGCCTATGTGTTGACTTTAAAGACCTTAATAAGGCTTGCCCAAAGGATCCCTTCCCCCTCCCTCGAATTGATCAAATTATCGACGCCACAGCAGGACACGACTCATTGTGCTTCCTCGACGCGTACTCTGGCTACCACCAAATCAAGATGGCGGAGCCAGACCAAGCTGCAACAGCATTCATCACTCCATACGGCCCGTTCTGCTTCAACACAATGCCCTTCGGGCTCAAAAACGCCGGCGCAACATATCAGCGCATGATTCAGACATGTCTGGCAAACCAGATCGGCAAAACAGTGGAAGCATATGTAGATGACGTGGTCGTCAAAACCAAGCATGTCGAAACTCTAGTAGACGACTTGAGGCTCACATTCGACAATCTTCGAAAATATGACACCAAGCTCAATCCGGAAAAATGCGTCTTCGGCGTTCGGTAGGAAAGCTCCGGGCTTCATTGTGTCCGTAGAAGAATTGAAGCAAACCCAACCAAGATCCGAGCTCTGTCACAATTGGATATTCCAAAAGACCTCAAATAAATACAAAAATTGGCCGGGATGTGTAGCGGCTCTAAGCCGCTTTATTTCCGCTTGGGAGAAAAGGCGTTACCCCTTTACCGCCTCCTCCGCCGCACCAAAAACTTCGAGTGGACGGATGCCGCCACGGCCGGACTCGAAGAGATAAAAGCCATATTGGCAACAAATCCGGTCCTGGCCGCGGCCAACGTGGGCGAACCAATGCTATTATATATCGCCACAACACATCAAGTTGTCAGTGCGGTGCTCGTCGTCGAACGAGAAACGGACGGACACCGGTTCCCTCTTCAAAAACCGGTTTATTATGTGTCCACTGTCCTAACTCCATGCAAGTCCGGTACCCACATTATCAAAAGATAGCATACGCGGTGTTCATGGCATCCCGGAAGCTGCGAAACAACTTTCAAGAGTGTTCGATAACGGTAGCCTCCGAAGTACCTCTTAACGACATTATAAACAACCGCGACGCGATGGGCCAGATTGCTAAATGGGCCATAGAGCTCCTTCCATTCGACATAACCTATAAGCCACGACGAGCTATCAAGTCGCAGGTTTTGGCCGACTTCGTGGCTGAAAGGACCGAAGCCGAACTCCCTAAAGAGTACGACGCATACTCCAATTGGATCATGCACTTTGACGGCTCCAAAATGTTGGCGGCACAGAAATTGGCGTCGTCCCGACGTCCCCAACCGGGATACAGTCCAATACGTCCTTCGAGATAATGTATACGGACTCCAACAACGCGGCGAATACGAGGCCCTTCGCACGGCCTCCGGATGGCGATCTCCATGGGCATTAAACGCCTAGAGGTGCACGGGATTGAACCTCGCGATATCTCAAATAAACGGAGAGTTTGATGCCAAAGATCCGAAAATGGCAGCATACCGCAATGCGGTCCTAAAAATGTCAAGACGCAGTTCGAAGGGCTCGAATTTCATCATATAGCCCGGGATAACAACCAGGCGGCGGACATATTGGCACGCATCGGTGCAAAACGTGATGCCGTCCCGCCCAACATCTTCCTGGAACGGCTATTCAAGCCATCCGTACTATGGGAAGGGGAGTACGGAAATAACAATCCGGACCCAACCGCACTGCCTGACGCCGAACACTCTGACACAATCGGCGGCTCTGCCACCGAGATAAAACCCTCCGCCCACGAAATAATGGTGGTTATCGCCCCATGCACGGAGCCATTCCTAGCCTACCTAACTAGGCACGAACTCCCCGAAGAACAAAATGAGGCTCGCTGCATAGTACGGCGATCTAAAGCCTATAAAGTCCATGAGCGAGAGCTTTATAAGAAAAGTACAACAGGAGTCCTTCAAAGGTGTATCTCCGAAGAAGAAGGGCGCAACCTCCTGGCTGAAATTCATGCTGGACTGGGTGGGCACCACGCCGCAGCCCGGGCCCTTGTAGGCAAGGCCTTTCGTACAGGATTTTATTGGCCGACGGCCTGGGCAGATCTTGAGGATTTAGTCCAACGATGCGTCGGTTGCCAGCTTTTTGCTAACCAAAGCGACATGCCACCCACCGCCCTCAAAACTATACCCATCACCTGTCCGTTCGCGGTCTGGGGGCTTGACATGGTTGGACCCCTTAAGGGGGGAACCCACAAGCAAAAATACCTATTGGTCATGGTGGATAAATTCACCAAATGGATAGAGGCCAAACCTGTTAAAACGGCCGAATCTGGACCGGTGATAGACTTCATATCAGGGGTAGTTCACCGTTACGGTGTCCCCCGAAGTATCATAACTGATAACGGCACCAACTTCACGGCCGATGAGGTCAAATTATGGTGCAAAAACATGGGCATCAAGCATGATTATGCCTCAGTCTATCACCCTCAAACCAACGGCCAAGTAGAACGAGCAAACGGTCTAATCATGAGCGGCATTAAACCCAGACTAGTGCGGTCCCTCAAGGAATCTAACACGCACTGGGTTGAGGAGCTTCGACTCAGTACTGGGGGCTGCGGACCACGCCCGAATCGTACTACGGATTCACACCATTTTTATGGTGTACGGTGCGAGAGCGATCTTGCCTGCGACATAATTCATGACTCACCTCGCGTGCGCATGTATGAGGAAAGAGAAGCCGAGCTCGATCGGCAGGACAGTTTGGACGCATTGGAGGAGAGCGCTACGTGGCAAAAGCTTGTTCCGCATTCTATCAACAGCAGGCTCGAAGATATCAAAGCAGGGAAGTACGGGCCAAAGCTTATAACGTTGGCGAACTAGTTCTACGCCTGCCGGACAAGAAAAAGGACAAACTCAAGCCCAAATGGGAAGGTCCCTTCATAATCGACCAGGTCCTGACCGGCGGAGCATACCGTCTGCGAAATGCATCGGATAACCGACTCGAGCCGAACCCATGGAACGCAGCCCGTCTACGAAGATTCTACGCCTAAGCGTCGGACTCCAAGTTCGTTTCCTTCCTCCGTCCACATTTTCTATTTTTGTTGTCTTTTATTTCTCTCCTTCCCCCTCCTTCTTCCTGAAGCCTTTAGAGGCTCGTTTGCGCTTTGTTCGCACATATTTGACGCGCTGTACGCGCTCATTATACATGGGGCTTCTTTACCAGAAGCTTATTTATACGGGCTTCATGCCCAACACATGCGTCAAACTTCCGCATGTACCTTTTATTCACCATTATATGCATCGATATGACTTAAGTTTTCGCCAAGCTGGGTTGCCTGGATCCTCTGCTTACCCCTACGTTCCCGATTGTTCGGCTAGGTGGTAAAGGGAGCACCTCTGCGATTGTTACTGTCGGGTCAGCCGGATGTGTACCTCAGACTGGGTGAAGCCGAAAGCTAGCGTTCTTAAGGGAATATTTGGTCGGTGAACTGAAAGATGATTTTTAACTATTTACCCATCTGCCCCCAGATGATTTTCTGCTTTCCTAGTAGTTTTGACATGCATTTTAGGGCATGCGTCCCAGCGAAAGGAACCCTTAACGGAACTATTCTCCCTGGAAGATGTTTCTTACTATCCATGTAATATAACATAACTAGTTTGGCACTTGTCTGATACAGCAATAATGGCCCCTACGCCTTGTCTCCATGCATACCCCGGTTCTTATATAACCACGAAGGTATTCGGACACACTCCAGACTATTGGGTCCTGAGGTCGAAGCGAAAAGGTCCGCTATGACAAACGATCTACAATCCGGCTAGAAGACATTTTTCATGTCATATTTTTACATAGTCAACTCGACTCATTGTATTCCTCCTCAATGCCATCTAACAGGCTATCTAATTTACAATCTTGCTTTGGGAATACTTGGCGGCCAATTCTACTTGGCCGTACACTAAGCTTGCTGAGGATCTCCTTCCCATCAGGCCCCACAGTCCGACCTCGGCCATGTGGTTTGGGTCAACAACCGTGTACCGCGTCTTTACCATGGCCCAGCCTCCTGGCGCCTTGATGGCAGGCCGAAATCTTCCACAATGAAAAGCGCCGCCGTGCTCCTTGAAGCCGCTCTGCGGCTCCCGATGCCTTGAGGCGGGGAGATAGATGGCCACAAGGCCTGGCCGACGCCTTTCATCACTGCCGAACTTCGTTAAATGCGGTATGTGATTCGAGAAAGAAGATCACCAAGAATCTGGCATCTACTCCTCAGACGACTGTGAGCAAACCTACATACATGTTTATGTTAGTCGCCTTCCTCGCCGAACTCTTTCAAAGTTCGCTCAAGCACTCTTGAAAATGCCGCGACGAAGCCGTCGATTCTCCTTCACGGAGTCAGACAACTGGGCACGAACATCCTTTAGTTCCTCACCCAATTTGGTGTTGGCATCTTGGAGGTTATTTTTCTCCTGCCGCACCCTCGTAAGCACGCTCTCGCCGGCCTTTAGCTGGCGCAAGAGTTGTTGCTTGTCCGAATCTAGTCCGGCGCCATCTGCAATATTTTTTTTCAGATTTACACACCCGCCGCACTTCATAAACTATTTATCTTTTGAAGCGTAAATGACCAGAGGGGGTCTCTGTGGCTCCCCCTATAGCGGCTAGTGCGGCCTCAAGTCGGGCCTTGCATTCTTCAAGCTCCTGGGACAGTCGGGCACTCTTTTTTGTAAGATCCTGCATACCAAATGATCCTTAAATCAGTTATTCTAACTATTTTAAGTCTCGGGGGCTACTGGCATATATAACCGTCAAATTTTCTCACCCGTATGTCCTTTACATACTGCTCCGTGGCTCTGGCTAGACCATCTTGAGCGGCACGGAGGTGCGCATCTCCCGAATTGAAGGCATTCAATGCCTCTTGGGAGAAACATGCGTCATGAAGAACTGTCTGGCGGCGCCTGTGATTCATGGCGCTCTCCACCTTTGAGTTGGTGGCGGACAATTTGTCGGCATCCTCTGTCGGAGGGGCATCCGACACACGCCTCGTGCTCGCCTCCGCTTCCGGACCCGTCTTTGGAGCCTGGCCGGCGGAGGCTCGATTGGCAACCTCTCCGGACTAAGTCCGGCGAGCGCTCTTTTTCCTGAAAAAAGTACCAACGTAAGTACACCTTCTAGGAATCAATCCTGGGAATATGGTGACGCGCCATACCGTTGCGGCGGAGTTTCGATCCGGACCACACTTCTTTTCAGCTGGGGCAGATCGCCCTTGTTGGCTAGTCACGCTGGCTCGGCTTCCTGCCTCGAAGGTACCCCTCACGAAACACCATTAGTATACGGTGATCAAGAGATAAGCACGGATGGGTCATTATCGTAATATTGGGACCTCGGTCTCGATTACTGCGAATGGAAGTATTCCGGGGTAATCGGCCGTAATGGCAACCAAAGCATTGTTGATGCTAAGTTGGTGGAATACCCCGTCGATCAACTCCACCTTTATATCCGGATCCTCTTCGAAAAGGTCGGATCGAGGGACCGTTCCGGATCCTCGGTTTGTGGCGGCGGGCTGTGTATCTTCTCCACAGTCCGGTGCAGTTCCTGCGCAGAAACCATGAAATGAGATATTTAACCACGGGAACATGGATCGGATAGGCCACAAAGATGTTTGCTTACCCAGCTTCAAGGATTATTGGAAGAAAACTCCTTCAGTGGATTGACGCGGAGGAAATACTCCTCCTCCCCTTTAGACATGGCAGACAAGGTCTTCACCAGTTCGGTGACCGATCCCGGCCCTTTGCGGCCGTGGCGGGTGGCATCGTCCTCCCCGTTGAAGTCCCACATGGGGTGGCCCCTATATTGGAGCGGCTGCACTCCCCTCATAATGCAGATTGCCATGACTCCAATCATGGTCAATCCGGCATGAGCCAGTAATCTTATTCAGCTCATCAAGTAGAGGACATCCCGGTCATTTTCCCTCTGGGAGCTCCGAGGGCGCCATCTTAGGCGCTTCTTGAGAGGAGCATTGCTAAACTCCGGAAGGCCGATTCGAACAGGATCCGGCAGCGGGACGTCCTCCATGTAAAACCATTCCGAAGGCCAGTCTTCGGACGCCTTCTTCGGGGTTCCGGATAGATATCCGTCCCGGCGATGCGCCACAGTTCGCTCCGCCCACTTGATATATTGACCCCTCATGAGAACGGGGTACTAGGCAGAATAATCTCTTCCACAGCGTGAAATGAGCCTCGACGCCAAGAACAGTTCGCAAAGGGCCACGAAGCCCGCGATGTGCAAAATGGAGGCAAGCGTAAGATGGTGCAACTGGAGGCCGAGAACTCCAAGAGCCCTTGAGAAAGCGGATGGATTGGAAATCCGAGTCCTCTTACTAGATAAGAGATGAAGCATACCCGCTCTCCTTTAGAGGGATCGGGACACTCTCCGCTTGCTTTCCGCCCTTGTAGGTGGCGAGTCCGGCTCGAACCGGAACCATTAAGGCCGGGGAAGAAATCCCTTGGTTTGGAGTATAACTAGCTCGCTATGCGGGACTGAGCATCTCTCCCAATTTCGTGCCGAGGGCTGGGAGCGCGAGAGGAGGAGCCGCGACCGTCCATGATGGAATGGGCTTTGGTCGAGGCGCCCAATGAAAGCTTCATGAAGGGGGGATGGTGTGACTCAGATCTAGATCCTCGCCTTTTATAGGCAGCTCATTTGCGCAGCTAGGGGGTAAGTGTAAAAATACCACGGCTTTTCGCATTCGTTCAAACACGTGGAAGATGGCCATTATTGGGCGTAGAAGCCAAGGAGCGCAGCATTTATCGAAGCGGACACTATTCGACAAGTATATGGAATTTGGAGAAGAACCCGCCTCGCAATGCGAAGACAATCAACGCCACGGACTCATCGTCATTGAAGCCTGGTTCGGGGCTACCGAGGATTCCCGATTAGGGGGTGTCCGGATAGCGAACTATCACCGTTGGCGGACTCTGGACTATGAAGATACAAGATTGAAGACTTCGTCCCGTGTCCGGATGGGACTTTCCTTGGCGTGGAAGGCAAGCTTGGCGATACGGATATGTAGATCTCCTACCATTGTAACCGACTCTGTGTAACCCTAACCTATCCGGTGTCTATATAAACCGGAGGGTTTTAGTCCGTAGGACGAACAACAATCATACCATAGGCTAGCTTCTAGGGTTTAGCCTCCTTGATCTCATGGTAGATCTACTCTTGTACTACCCATATCATCAATATTAATCAAGCAGTGAGTAGGGTATTACCTCCATCGAGAGGGCCCGAACCTGGGTAAAAACATCGTGTCCCTTGTCTCCTGTTACCATCCGCCTAGACGCACAGTTCGGGACTCCCTACCAGAGATCCGCCGGTTTTGACACCGACAGCTAGAATGAAACCCGATCCTGCTTTTGCTACTTCACCTATTTGTGTTACTGATAAGGATTATGAATTCTCTGTTGATCCCGATATTATTACTTTAGTTGAATCTGATCCTTTTTATGGCCTTGAATCTGAAACTTTTGTGGCACATCTTACGAAGTTGAATGATATAGCCACCTTATTTACTCATGATGAGAAGTCTCGCTATTTATACATCCTTAAGATATTTCCGTTCTCATTAAAGAGTGATGCTAAGACTTGGTATAATTCTCTTGCTCCTGGTTGTGTGCGTAGTCCCCAGGATATGATTTATTACTTCTCTGCTAAATATTGTCCTGCTCATAAGAAACAAGCTGCCTTGCGGGAAATATATAAGTTTGTGCAACTCAAAGAAGAGAGTCTCCCACAAGCTTGGGGAGGCTTCTCCGATTACTTAATGCTTTGCCTGATCTTCCTCTTAAGAAAAATAAAATACTTGATATCTTTTATAATGGACTAACTGATGCTTCCAAGGACCACTTGGATAGTTGTGCTGGTTGTGTTTTCAGGGAAAGAACAACAATCTAAGCTGAAATATTATTGAATAATATGTTGACTAATGAAAATAATTGGACTCTTCCTGAGCCAGTTCTTGAAGTAATTCCTGAACCAATTGAGCCAACTCCTGAGCCTACTCCTAAACCCACTACGAAGAAGAGAGGTGTTTTATTTCTCAGTCTTGAAGATATGCAAGAGGCAAAGAAATCAATGAAAGAAAAAAGTATTAAAGATGAAGATGTTAAGAATTTACCTCCTATTGAAGAAATACATGGTCTTAATTTACCGCCTGAAGAACCACATTGTCTTTATAACCGGACACAGGTAGTAAAGGTAAATTCTCTCTATAGATATGATAAAGTTGAAATACCCTCTACTAAATTTCATAGCCCATGCTTAGACGAATTTGGTGACTTTATGGCTAGGCAAGAAAGTTTTAATGCTTATGTTGGTAGAGAGTTAAAGAATAATGCTTTCGAAATAGGACGCGTAGGTGATAATATGGCTAGAGTTAAAGATGAACTTCACCGCATTAGCAAATATGCTTCTATGGTTGCTACTCAAGCTGAGCAAGTACTTAGAGCTCAAAATGATTTGCTTGATGAATTAAATAATAAAAATGACTTTGCTGTTAGAGTGGCTACTAGAACTGGTAGAATGACTCAGGAACCTTTGTATCCTGAAGGCCACCCTAAGAGAATCGAACAAGATTATCAGAGAAATAATTTAGAGGCACCTAGTTCTTCTAAAAAGAAGAAGAAGAAGAAAAACGATAGAACTTTGCATGCTTCTAGTGAACCTGTCGTAGACACACCTGAGAATCCCAATAATATTTCTATTTCTGATGCTGAAACTCAATCAGGTGATGAACATGAACCTAGTGATAACGTTAATGATAATGTTCATGTTGATGCTCAACCTAGCAATGATAATGATGTAGAGATTGAACCTGCTGTTGATCTTGATAACCCACAATCAAAGAATCAACGTTATGATAAGAGAGATTTTGTTGCTAGGAAGCACGGTAAAGAAAGAGAACCATGGGTTCGTAAAACCCATGCCCTTTCCTCCTAAACCATCCAAGTCAAAGGATGATGAGGATTTTGAGCGCTTTGCTGAAATTATTAGACCTATTTTCTTACGTATGCGCTTAACTGATATGCCTAAAGTAAATCCTTATGCTAAGTATATGAAGGATATCATCACAAATAAAAGAAAGATACAGGAAGAATTTCCACCATGCTTGCTAATTACACTTTTAAGGGTGGAATACCAAAGAAACTTGGAGATCCGGTGTACCAACTATACCATGCTCTATTAAAAGAAATTATGTTAGAACTGCTTTATGTGATCTTGGAGCCGGTGTTAGTGTTATGCCTCTCTCTTTATATCGTGAGGCTTGAATTGAATAAGTTGACACCTACTGAAATATCTTTGCAAATGGCTGATAAATCAACTGCTATACTTGTCGGTATTTGTGAGGAGGTGCTGTTGTGGTTGCAAATGTCACTATCTTAACGGACTTTGTTATTCTTGATATTCCTGAGGACGATAGTATGTCTATTATGCTTGGTAGACCTTTTCTTAATACCGCAGGGGCTGTTATTGATTGCAACAAGGGCAATGTCACTTTTCATGTTAATGGTAATGAGCATACGGTACACTTTCCAAGGAAACAATCTCAAGTTCATAGCATCAATTCAATTGGAAAAGTTCCAACTATCATTCTTGGAGGTTTTGAATTTCCTCTCCCTACTGTCAAGAAAAAGTATGATATTCTTATTGTTGGGGATTTTCATATCCCCATTGAGGTAACTTAGTGTTATTCGAAATTTCTCCGGTTCCGTGTTATTCGGAATGAGTTCGTTAACAAGACTTGATCAACCTTGTTAGTGGGTTCATTTTGATGATCACGAGATGGATGAAACTAGAAGGCACAACCTTCTGTACCCTATTTTTACTTTATGTTATTTAGATTAAATAAAGCAAAAATAATATTATCCGTTAGTTTTTGAATTATCCATGCATTAAAAAATAGCCCGAAAATAAAAGTGCTCCAAATGCCCTGCAAATCTAGTATGATTTTTTCTGGAATATTTGAGGATTTTAGGCACTAAAAACACTGCAGGAGGGCCAAGCACCAGGCCACGAGAGAGGAGGGCGCGCCCTCCCTGTAGGGCGCGCCCCCTGTCTCGTGGTCCCCTAGTGGCCCCCCTCCACTTATGCCAGCACCCACACACTTCATCTTCTACCCCAAAAAATCCCCATCCAGCTCAAGCACAAGTTCTAGCTCTTCTTGCTGCGATTTTCGATCTCTTAGCTCAAAGCTCCATTCACAAAACTGCTTTGGGAGATTGTTGCTTGGTATGTGACTCCTCCATTGGTCCAATTAGTTTTTGTTCTAGTGCTTTATTCATTGCAAATTTTTGCTGCATAGGTGACCATGTTCTTGAGCTTGCATGTTAAATTTTTGAGGTCCCAAGCAATTTCAATGCATGATATAGGCTCTAGGCACTTGTAGGAGTAGTTGCTATCAATCTTGTTTAGTTTTATGCACTTTTATTTTGAAGTTACTAAAGTTTATGATTTTTTTTCAGAAAGAAATATGCTTAGAAGAATGTACCAAGGAGGTTCCTCGGCGAAGAAAGGGCCAAGGATTGCTATACGTGAGCAAGATGTTGAATTGCCGAGGGACGCAAATGTACGGGCTTGTGAGTGGCCATCCGATGATTTTATGGTCGAAGCAGGCTTCAAGGTGGAATTTGACGCATATGTGCATAATGCCGAGCTGGAGGACTTCTTACAAGATAAGTGTCCACAGTACTATCAGTTGACTGATTCGTTTGTGCGGAGGTTTAGATACAAATGTTCGTGTAATTCTCCTAGTGTCATGTCTGATATTTATGATACATCTTATACCATGGATTTAGAGGATTTCACAACTGCTTACAAACTCCCGCAGTGGGGTAATATTAACGATCCTCCCAAATCTGAATTTAGAGATTTTCTTGCTAGTATTATTGTGGGAGAATCTAGGGATGTAGCACAAGCTACCATAGGGAGCATTCACTTTCCTGCTATACATTACTTTGCTCTCTCTATTGGTAGATGCATTAACGGTAAGGACGAAGTATGTCACATGTGTGCTCCTGATCTTTCTGTCCTCAAGAGTGCTGTGGCAGGTTATAAAGGTTATAACTTGGGGGCAATAGTTGCACATAGGTTACAGAATAATGGTAGAAAGGGAGATTTATTTGGAAGAATTTATGCAACCCGTGTGGCTAACTTTCTCAATATAGCTCCACGAGAGGGGGATATGATTTTAGCTCCTGTTTATTTGGATAAAGAAGCTATGTTCCATCATCATTTTCTTGAGAGGAATGAACAATTCCTCCATTATCGACTAATCTATGACAGACGCAACGTCGTCCCTGTTACTCTTCCTGCTCCCTACCTTTTTGATTATCAGGCAAGAGGAAGATACGTTGTCACCAGGGAGGAAGCAACTGATTATTAGAGAGGAATGGAGGCAGCGCCAACACGCTGCCGCTCAGGAGGCGATCGCCTCCGCATCTCAGTACAACCCCAGCTTCACTTATGGATATCAGCCAGGCGTTCCTTGGTACTAGACCAACTTAGGCCAAAAGCCTAAGCTTGGGGGAGTACGTATTTCTCACCGACTTTACATTCATGTTCACACACTAGTCGTCGGTGCTCATACTCTTTCATTGTATTATCCATGTTAGTTTAAGGTTCTTTTTCTAGCTTTCTTCTTGTGTGCTTGATAAACCTTAAGAAAAACCAAAAAATTAGTTAGTTTAATTTCCATGCTTGTAGTAGAATTAAAATGAAAGCCCAAAAAAGGATTTCTAGTTCTTCTTCTTACTTGTTGGGAGCTTTCCCGTGTAAATAGTATTATTTTCTTTTCTTTCTTTTGGGGGTCGAGAAGACCATATTGAAAATGCTTAGTGGCTCTTATATGCATGAATGTTTATTTAACTTAGAGCCCATATCACCCTGTCTTCTCTCTTGAGTTGAATGCTTGCAGATTCCAGCTTAGTCCAATGCACCTACACTCTTATTATTATACACATTGTTCGGTCATGCGAGTGAAAGGCAATAATGACGATACATGATGAAATTATTGGGATGAGAAAAGCTGGTATGAACTCGACCTCTCTTGTTTTTGTAAATATGACGAGTTCATCGTTCCTGAGTCAGCTATTATGAAGTAAAAATATTTCAATGACATTTAGAGATTATAGTTACTTGTGCCATGCTTGATTAGCTATGAGTTATAATGGTTTACCTTGCGTGCCAACATGCTATTAGAATAATTATGATGTGGTATGATGGGATGGTATCCTCCTTTGAATGAATTGAGTGACTAGACTTGGCACATGTTCACACATGTAGTTGAATCAAATCAACATAGCCTTCATGATATTTATGTTCATAGTAGATTATATCCTACTCATGCTTGTATTCGGTGTGAATTAATTTTAATGCATGTTTATGACTGTTGTCGCTCTCTTAGTTGGTCGCTTCCCAGTCTTTTGCTAGCCTTCACCTATACTAAGCGGGAATACTGCTTGTGCATCCAACTCCTTAAACCCCAAAGTTGTTCCATATGAGTCCACTATACCTTCCTATATGCGGTATCTACCTGCCGTTCCAAGTAAATTTGTATGTGCCAAACTCCAAACCTTCAAATGAAATTCTGTTTTGTATGCCTGGGCAGCTCATGTACAACTAGGGCTGCTTATATCTTCCATGCTAGATGGGTTATTCTCAAGAGGAGTGGACTCCGCTCCTCATTCACGAGAAAGGGCCGGTAACCGGGATGCCCAGTCCCATGCTTTATGAAAACTAAATCAAAATAATTGCAAACAAAACTCCCCCTAGGACCCGTTGAATGTTGGAGGCACTCGTTGTTTCGAGCAAGCCATGGATTGATGCTTGTGGAGGAGGGGGAGCATAAACCTTTACCATTCTGTTTGGGAACTGCCTATAATGCATGTAGTATGGAAGATACAACCATCTCATAGTTGTTACGTTGACAGCGAAAGCATGCCGCTCAAAATGTTATTCAATCTCTATTTTAAAATCGAGCTCTGGCACCTCTACAAATCCCTGCTTCCCTCTGTGAAGGGCCTATCTATTTACTTTCATGTTGAGTCATCATCCTTCTTATTAAAAAAGCACCTCATTTGCATTCATTACTATTGGTTTATATTGGGTATGACTTGACTGGATCTCTTTTACCATGAATTACAATATTTAGTCAGTCCTTGATCTTTAAAGGTGCTCTGCATTTATGTTTTGCGGTCTCAGAAAGGGCTAGCGAGATACCATTTTGTTATATCATGTTATTATTATTTTGAGAAAGTGTTGTCATCCAAGTTTTATTATTATGGCTCGCTAGCTGATTATGTTATTGATATGAGTAACTGTGAGACCTATGTGTTATTGTGAGTATGGTTAGTTCATAATACTTGCTGAAACTTGAATGCTGGCTTTTCATGTCTACAACAACAAGAGCAAATAGAGTTTGTAAAAGTTTTTCTTTATCACTTTCAGTTTATCAACTGAATTGCTTGAGGACAAGCAAAGGTTAAGCTTGGGGGAGTTGATACGTCTCCAACGTATCTACTTTTCCAAACACCTTTGCCCTTGTTTTGGACTCTAACTTGCATGATTTGAATGAAACTAACCCGGACTGATGCTGTTTTCAGCAGAACTACCATGATGTTGTTTTATATGTAGAAAAGAAAAGTTCTCGGAATGACCTGGAAATCAACGGAGGCACTTTTTGGAATTTATAAGAATTATTGGGCGAAAGAAATACATCAGGGGCCCCAGGTCCTGTCCACGAGACAGGGGGCGCCCCCCTAGGGCACGCCCCCCTATCTCATGGGCCCCCTGGACCTCCTCCGACCTCAACTCCAACTCCATATATTCCGTCTCGGAGAGAAAAAAATCAGAGAAAAATATTCATCGCGTTTCACGACAGGGAGCCGCCGCCAAGCCCTAATCTCTCTCGGGAGGGCTGATATGGGTCTGTTCGGGGCTCCGGAGAGGGGGATTCGTCGCCGCCGTCTTCATCAACCATCCTCCATCACCAATTTCATGATGCTCACCGCCGTGCGTGAGTAATTCCATCGTAGGCTTGCTGGACGGTGATGGGTTGGATGAGATTCACCATGTAATCAAGTTAGTTTTGTTAGGGTTTGATCCCTAGTATCCACTATGTTCTGAGATTGATGTTGCTATGACTTTTCTATGCTTAATGCTTGTCACTAGGGCCTTAGTGCCATGATTTCAGATCTGAACCTATTATGTTTTCATGAATATATGTGTGTTCTTGATCATATCTTGCAAGTCTATAGTCACCTATTATGTGTTATGATCCGACAACCCTGAAGTGACAATAATCGGGATACTTCTCGGTGATGACCGTAGTTTGAGGAGTTCATGTATTAACTATGTGTTAATGCTTTGGTCCGGTTCTCTATTTAAAGGAGGCCTTAATATCACTTAGTTTCCGTATGGACCCCGCTGTAACAGGAGGGTGGGACAAAAGATGTCATACAAGTTCTTTTCCATAAGCACGTATGACTATTTACGGAATACATGCCTACATTACATTGATGAATTGGAGCTAGTTCTATATCACCCTATGTTATAACTATTGCATGAGGAATCGCATCCGCATAATTATCCATCAACGATCCGGTGCCTCACGAGCTTTTCATATATTGTTCTTCGCTTATTTACTTTTACGTTGATTATGTTACAACTTCTACAAAAACCCAAAAACATTTATCTTTACTTTTGCTACCGTTACTATTATTATCATACCACTTTTGCTACTAAACACTTTGCTGCAGATACTAAGTTATCCAAGTGTGGTTGAATTGACAACTCAACTGCTAATACTCAATAATATTCTTTGGCTCCCCTTGTGTCGAATCAATAAATTTGGGTTGAATACTCTACCCTCGAAAGCTGTTGCGATCCCCTATACTTGTGGGTTATCAGTCCCAAAAATAATATAAAAGTGTATAAATAAGCCCATTAAACATCCAAACAGAATATATAATAGCATGGAGCAAACAAAAATTATAGATACGTTGGATACGTATCAACAGCGTACAGTCACTGGAGCTAGAATCGCTCATATTGACTAAGTTGACAAAGCCCTCTGTCCACGTCAACTTAGTAGGCCCACAAGTCAGACTCCCACTATGGTGGGTCCCAACTAGCAGGGGGAGTATTCATTTTTTTGTGCGTAATAAGGAGGCACTTCCTTGCGTGCGAAGATATAGCTAGTGGGTCCGACCTGTCAGCGCGGGGAACATATTTTCGTGGAATACAAAGGCCGTTCCGGTGGGTCCCAGCTGTCAGGTGGAGGAATCATTATTTTGCACATAATAAGGAGGCATTTCCTTGCGTGCGGCTGTGGACCCACCTGTCAGCCTCTCCACATACAGTCCACTTCAGATGGATGTCGTTCGTTGACCACTCCGCGCCGAGAGCACCAGGGCGGTGGATAACGGCGAGGCCTAGGAAGGGAACGACATGGAGCCAGGGAAGACTCGATAGTTGTTTCCCACGCGGAGGGGAGTACGAGGGTTTACTGGTTCGTCTGCCGTCGCCGGAGAATAACAGTAGGTGTGGGTGAGTAGAGGGATGGCTAGGCCAGCGATGGGAGTACAATGGGGCGGTGAGGCCTGCGCGGCAGCATAGCCAGCCGTGGGAGGAGGGAGCCGGAAGTCCCGCCGACGCTTGTATGAGCGGCTGGAGCAGGAAGAGCAGAGATTGAAGAAGCACGACGGCCGTTGGATGGACATCCAACAGTCACTGCTCTCGTGTGTTCACTAAGTTGACACGGCATTGTTGTGCATCGACCTTTTTTTAGGAAAGCGTATGCGTCAACCTATAGTAGGCGCACAAGTCGACCTCAAATGTGTGGAAAACAGCATACAACCCATCTACCATTATTTCTAATAATTTACAGCTCATTCGCTAATTCTTAAGGATATTTTTGGAGCCCATCTTCTTTTTGTTAGCATTACAGCCCATATTGTGGCCACGGTTAAAAATTATACGAAATTTTGGATATTTCATTGTGGTCAACTGTTTTTAATCCCGACATTTCGAGTCACATCCAAACTAATTTGAAAAATAAATTCATATCAATATAAAATACAAATAATTGTTCACGCATATAAATCAATGGAATTTAAAATCTCGAAATGAAAAAAAAAAGAAATTTGAAACTAATTGTCGGTTCGATTTGTTTCAAAATGTACATCCCATTTCTCATTACAGATAGCCCGTTTTCTAGTCTTGAAAGATTTGCAGCCCAGCAGGGCTGACAAAGGAAGTAGGCCTCGGTTGGGTATTCTGCAAAAGAACAAAAAAACTGGGCTAGACTTTTTCAGAAAGAAAAAAAAAACTACTGGGTTGGTCTTGTGGTAAACATAAAAGAAAAGGCTGGCTTGACAGGCCAGAGTGTCCCGCACAGCCCAGTCGACACCCTGCTTCCATCTCAAAAACAAAGATAACTGGGCAACCTACTTCCCTAAAAAACTTGGCAAGCTACTGGGTCCCTCGTGTCAGCCGTTCGTTGTGCAATTCTCTCGTTTATTGACTATGTTGACAATGGCATGGGACCCAGATGTCAGAAATCCATTAGGAGGAACCATTTTTCTGGCTTGAAATAAGGGGGCACTTGCTTGCGTACTGCCATGACCCTGGTGCGTCCCTGCTGTCATCCTCTCCATGTACAATCATCTCCTGATTGTGTACGCGTCAACCTAGTAGGCCCAGAAGTTAGCCTCTAAACCCGTGGTGGACAAATACGGCCCATTTAAAAAATAACAACCCATTCCATACGTTCACACGGAAAGTTCAACATACAGAGCAAAGTAACAGGTCTGACCAGATATAGAGTATTGAACTTCCACGTTGACAACCATCATAGCCAATTTATCTATCTACTCCCACTAATACTCTAGTGTACAAGTACTGACTTACTCCTACCTAACTAGACGATGCCCGCCGCCATCTGCGGTACACGCAAAAAGCCGACACCGACGTCCTCCTCCTCGCCTCGGACTTGCCGGAGGTGCGATAGGGCGCGTTGCTCACGCGTGTTGGCCCTTTCCATGCCGGCATGGTCCACCGAAGCTTCGGCTTCTAAGTGGGAAACCCACTTGACGAGCTGGTAGTAAAATTCGGCGTCGTGCACGCATGCATGCCCGATAGCCTCTAGGGCTATTTGCCGGGCGCCGACCTCCACGTAGTCGGCCCAGTCACGGGCGCTCTGCTCGCGACTCAAAGCGGCGGTGCGCTACTGCTCCATGCCCCCTTGGCGGCGCAAATCAGCGATACGCTGCTCCTCCGCCAGGCGGTCACGCTCCAACAAGTCCTCGACCTCCACATTGCCATCTAAAGACCGATAGAATGCCTCCTCCCTCCGTATTCCTTCCAGTGAATAGCCGAATGATACATCTCCAACGTATCTATAATTTTTTATTGGTCCATGCTATTATATATTCTGTTTTGGATGTTTAATGGGCTTTATTATATACTTTTATTTTTGGGACTAACCTATTAACCGGAGGCTCAGCCCAAATTGCTGTTTTTTTTCCTATTTCAGTGTTTCGAAGGAAAAGAATATCAAACCGAGTCCAAACGGAATGAAACCTTCGGGAACGTGATTTTCGGAACAAACATGATCTAGAGGACTTGGAGTGGACGTCCAGAAACTAACGAGGAGGCCACGAGGCAGGGGGCGTGCCTACCCCCCTGGGCACGCCCTCCACCCTCGTGGGCCCCTCGTAGCTCCACCGACCTACTTCTTCCTCCTATATATACTAATATGCCCTGGAAACATCAGAGACGGAGCAAAAACCCTATTTCCACCGCCGCAACCTTCTGCACCCGTGAGATCCCATCTTGGGGCCTTTTCCGGCGCTCCGCCGGAGGGGGGCATTGATCACGGAGGGCTTCTACATCAACACCATAGCCTCTCCGATGATGCGTAAGTAGTTTACCTCAGACCTTCGGGTCCATAGTTATTAGCTAGATGGCTTCTTCTCTATCTTTGGATCTCAATACAAAGTTCTCCTTGATTCTCTTGGAGATCTATTTAATGTAACTCTTCTTTTTGCGGTGTGTTTGTCGAGATCCGATGAATTGTGGGTTTATGATCAATATTATCTATGAATAATATTTGAATCTCCTCTGAGTTCTTTTATGTATGATTGTTTATCTTTGCAAGTCTCTTCGAATTATCAGTTTAATTTGGCCTACTAGATTGATCTTTCTTGCAATGGGAGAAGTGCTTAGCTTTGGGTTCAATCTTGCGGTGCTCGATCCCAGTGACAGTACGGGAAACGACACGTATTGTATTGTTGCCATCGAGGATAAAAAGATGGGGTTTATATCATATTGCATGAGTTTGTCCCTCTATATCATGTCATCTTGCTTAAAGCGTTACTCTGTTCTTATGAACTTAATACACTAGATGCATGTTGGATAGCGGTTGATGTGTGGAGTAATAGGAGTAGATGCAGGCAGGAGTCGGTCTACTTGTCACAGACGTGATGCCTATATACATGATCATAACTAGATATTCTCATAACTATGCTCAATTCTATCAATTGCTCGACAGTAATTCGTTTACCCACCGTAATGCTTATGCTATTTTGGGAGAAGCCACTAGTGAAACCTATGGCCCCCGGGTCTATTTTCCATCATTTTAATCTCCCATCAACAAGCTATTTCTATTACCGTTTACATTGCAATCTTTACTTTTACTCTTTATCATAAAGATACCAAAAATATTATCTTATCATCTCTATCAGATCTCACTCTCGTAAGTGACCGTGAAGGGATTGACAACTCCTTTATCGCGTTGGTTGCGAGGTTCTTATCTGTTTGTGTAGGTGCGTGGGACTTGAGCGTGGTCTCCTAATGGATTGATACCTTGTTTCTCAAAAACCGAGGGAAATACTTACGATACTTTACTGCATCACGCTTTCCTCTTAAAGGGAAAACCAATGCAGTGCTCAAGAGGTAGCACCGAACATTAGCTCCAGCAGTGAGCGCCTCTGGCATCTCCTATTGCGGACGGTCGGGGGTATGACGGACGTGGAGAGAGCGAGAGCAAGTGGCCAGCGACGTCGGGTCGATGCGGGTTGTGAGGGGAGCCGATAGGGCAAGTTGGGTGATGGTGCTACCGGGAACGCCGGGAACCAGTAATTATAGGCGGATAGTGTATGTGTAGCAGCGTGTCACGGGAAACGCGACGGTCATAAAAAATCTCACCAACCAAGGTAGTTGAAGTAGCATGTAGCAGGAAACGTGACGGTCATCGGAATTCATTGCATAAGTAGGCATGGCTTAGCGCGCCAGCTTACCGTGGAAAACTGGGAAAACCGATGTGCCGTCCAGTCCCGTCAGTGGTGCGTCCCGTTAGTGTTGGGTCACACATCAGCATGACGGTCAATCGAGTGCACTCGAATCATCCAGATGAGGTACTCCCTCCTTGTCAAAAATGATTCCACCACTCATCATCTACCTTAGTTGGTGAGATTTTTTAATTGAGCCCTGCAAACCAGAAAGGAGGTAGTACGTGCGTGATCTGCTATTTATCCGTGTAGGATCGAGTAGGTCGGATAGTGTACGTGTAGGATCGAGTAGGTCGGATAGTGTACATGTAGGATCGCATTAGCTGATGAACGTTCGCTAGGAGATAAGGCATTTGCAATCGTTTTTGCTGGCAGTTTCTTCAGATTCGCATGGCATTTTCTTCAGAACAGCTTGTCAGTTTCTTCAGAGGTAGGCATTTTTATTCAGAAAACTGCCACCTTTGGATCTTGTGTCGCAACTAAAACTGCCAGGAGCGTATTAGTAGGCTAGATAGTGATCAATAAGTAACTTGTAAACACTGAGGGAACAAAAATAAGGAACAACCAGTAACTTGTATACACTGAGAACACAGAAATCAGGATCATGCTGTGCATAGTAGTAAGAGCCGATCCGTTCGAAATGTTCACATGAGACTCACAGGCCTGGCATTTTAATATGTTCACATTAGTAGCCCGAATTCACAACCAACTAATAACATGTTAATGCATCTCAATGATTCACAGATCATATACAAATATGTAGCTCCAAAAGCAAAGATCTAGAAAAAACATTTGTTCTTCCTACTAACATGGATGCTTCTCTGGGCCAACTTTCAGTATAGTGAAAGTCAAATTTGTTTGTGAAGTCTACAATTCCTCTTGCAAATGTAAGTGGTTTCACCAACAGCTGGAACCATGAGAATGAACCACACATGACGGAGGAACATCCACTGCAATATGATTTGGTCTTCTCTCGATCACACGGCGAGACTATTTTCGAAATACAAACCTTAACTTAGGCAAAATGATGCCCATTGTATAATCAGACCAAAGCAATGAAGCACCTAGTGTTGGCTAGTAAATAGTACATCACTACTTTTGTGCAGTCCATGAAGTGACTATCTACTCTTTCTGTGTCTATTTTTAAATGGCACTGCATGCAGTGACTATACTATTCTTTTGTGTAGTTCCACCAAAATTGCGGTCACTTTGTTTGTTCGGGCAGACATCTGTCTGCAAAAATATCAACCAGCTAGTAAACATTTACCCCACCTTGTATTTTCGGTTTAAACACGTCTCTTCCGCTTAGCATCTATCATGTTTTGCACTAGACAATTTGATACTTTCATGTTTTGCCCTGGACAATTTCATATTGAATTGATTTGCTGGTTCAGAGCAGAAATATAGCGCCTATTCTTCATCAGACCGAGGATATCCATGTTCGCAGTGATGGAAGAGATGAAATCGATACAACCGAAATTGAGCATCCAATCATTGAATCATGTCCTGCACCTCCAATGTAGGTGCACCCTGCTAATAAATTCACATGCAAACCACTAATATTACTATCTGATGACAACACAAAAATAGTAGCAAGATAGTAGCAAACCATGTACCATCGTAATGAACAGCTCATAGTGCCACCAATTGGATATAAAGGTTTGGAAGAAAACATGCTCGTAATGTTGAACCATTTGGACTTTTTGTGCAGTTCCACTAAAATCGAGCATCCCTGTTTGCATAGATATTGAAAGTGTGATTACTATAAAAGTGGCACTAGTTGAAGCATAGACTCACAAATATAAGCATTCCAATTTCTTAATGGGAAAAGGTAGCAATACTATTTCTAACCACCTGTTTGAAGGAATAAATAAGGCAACAGCGGCTAATGTCAGGAAGGCATACATAATTTTTTCTGAAAAATTGAACCATTCCTGAACTTTCCTCTTCTTTTAAGCATATTTTGTGCAGTTCAACTAAAATAAAATTTCATCACCGCCTTGACAATTCAGTGACACTATACAAAAGGATTTAGCATTACATCATGATGGCAGGTATGTAGTCGATAGGCATTAGAGACAAACATACAGACCTCCTCCAATAACATAATGAACATTAATTTTAACAAAGGTGTGACTATCTTTACCGGGATAATTTGAGTGAACTCTACACTCTCTGTTCCTTAACATAAGTCGTTTTCGTAGTTCAGTTTAAAGTACCCAAATGTCTAGTATTTAGAAAAATAGGTAGTAGTTTTCTTGAGCACATATCTGGGAAAGCTTGTCGCACTTTATATATGTCCATATGCTAATGCAACACCATTCAAATAGTACAAATATACACTAATCTAGTGGCTAGTGCAATAGTAGAGTAGTTATTTTATTACAGGGTATAGTACAATGGTTATACTGAACAGATTTCCATAAGCTCTAGCACTGGAAGATTTCTATAAGAATTAACAATACAAAATGTAAAGGTAACAAGTTTCAGCATTGGTATACTAGCTATGCAAGAGCATTAAACCAAATACAAAAGTCTGAAGGTAACTAGCATTATTAATGAATGACAATATAAAAAAAATTGCAAACCATGTACCTTCAAGGTAAATATCATTTCGAACTCGAGGGGACCTAAAAATTGCTATCCCAAACTTGATAATCGATCAAACATAAAAACTTGGTCGAACAAATCAAGAGAACAACCGGAGGAGGAGGTGCCCACTCTTGACCTTTCCTCTTGTCTTCATAATTTTTTGTGCAGTTTAACCAAAATAAAATGGCATCAGCGCCTTGGCATTTTGGTGACACTATACAAAAAAATTGACTTATCTCATGAAAGTGAGGTATGTAGTCTATAAGCATTAAGAGCGCAAAAATCTGAATATAGTAACAAGTTTCATCTTTGGTATACTGGCTGTGCAACAGCATTAGAATGCCTTAGCTGAAAAATCTTTAATACATCCACAATCAACAGCTAACCCTGAAATAATCCAGTGACATTAAATGGCATTGCTTTAATTTATTGGTGGCATTAGACTGAGTGCGACATTAGTTAAATGTGGCATCACTTTAGCAGTAGCATTGCTTGACTTGACCGCTGGCGTTATACTAACAGCAAAAAAGTGGTAATAAGAGCATGGGAGGCCCATTCGGACAGTGGGCGCACCAGTACGATGTACCTCCACGGACGCATAGAGTGGTGAGGGACGTATGGTTGCCTAGAGCAACAAATATCCAGGCAGCTTTTGTGGATTACGTCCCATTTTTGTTCTCTTTAGCCACCTTTTTCCTATGTGAGGACAACAAACCGATCGACCTGGTCATTCTAGAGTTGCGTTGTCATGCCTTTATACCCTTTTTCAACCAAGAGACATGAGACTCGTTCCTTAGTTACTGATTTTCCCCTTTTCAACCTAGATGCGGGTTTGATGCCTAGTCTCTTTGACAGTACATTCTCCCTTCCTTTCGTTATTCAACCCAGACATGGATTAGTCTGCATGAAGTAGGGTTTCCTTTAATAATGCAAATTAAGGTTTTCGTCTGCGTGACCAGCAGAGCAGAGGATAACAAATTGGGAAGATGGTGGAGTGGAAAAAGATCCACATGCGGCGACGTGGCAGATGGGGCAATAGAACAAGGGTATGGTTCAAAAAGAGGTAGCATACCTGAGGGTCAGCAGGAAATGGCTTTGCTCGTGGTTGTCGTCCTCCACATACACTACGGCAGCGAGCTTGGGAACGGAGGCCATCCCGCGAAGGCGCTAGGTCTGAGAGGATGGCCTTGTCGTCAGTGCGTGACCTCGCTCGCCGACGACGAGTGCGTCAACGTTGCACATCCTTTTCTTCCCCGGCGGATCTAAGACCATCGGTGAGGAGGGAGATAGAGGCCGTCTTTTTTAGATCTGGAGAGAGGGTGATACTGTGAGAAGCAAGTGGGAAGCTCTTAGAAAGAAAGCGCTGAAGCTCCAGCCTATATATCTTTTTTGATACTAGTACTAGAGGTGGAGTAGTGGTAGAGTATTTTATATTTTCTCTGCATACAGTACCAGTTAGTCATGCTTCAAAACTGAACGGCACACCATTAAAAAAATAAAGGTCGATAACTAATGCGGCACCTCGGGCCAACGCAGCCAGATTGCATTTTTCACGAGAAATTACACACCATGTTTCGCTGACATGTGGTCCCGTTCCAACAAGTTCCGCAAATATCATCAACAAGTACAGTTTACACCTCGAGATTCCATAACACACACGCCCGCACGCCCATGCACGCAGAGTCTGTGTAATTCCTGCTGCAACACAAAACATTACACTTACACCAACAAGATATGTGTTGCATAATTTTTTGTAAAAAAAGAAAGAAAGATATGTGTTGTAGAATTTTTGTGGACAAAGCTTTTCCTCTATATGGTGCCGCATGCAAAGATGCATATATTCAAACTGTTTGTACCAGGGGGGCGTGCTTGGCACGTGCCTGCGTACTAGTCAACAATAGTACTATTATTTGTACTAGATTCACATGGTTCGCGCGTCGGGCGAGTGTTTTTACTGTTGCTGCGAATCCCATAATCCTAGGTCCTCGGATGAGTCCAATAGAAATTGCATTCTGATGTTTGGGTTCAAACTTTCAAAACAGCTCCGCTATCTCTACATCTACGTATACATAATACAACAAGTTTTAAACTTGAGACCAGCCACCCACCCTCACAAAGAACACTTTTTAACCTAGCACAGACTCCAGAAAATTTGGCCAAAGTGTGACGTAGGACATATGCTAATGTGTTCGTTGTACGTAACCAGCACCTCGAATCCTCAATATATAGTAGGGTGTCATGGGCCAGAACAAGCATTCACGTCCAGGAGTACGGCGCACGCCACCAACACGACTTCCATCTGACACCATATTTCTTGGAGTGCATGCTACAACTATCTCTTCAACCTCCTCGTTTCTCTAACTCAGCCATCATGCGGCGGGCGAGGTGGGGGTTGGCCAATAGTCGGTTTCCTCAACTGCGGTCCCACTTGTAAGGCCAACTCCAACGCACGACCCCAAACGGACCTCCGTTTTGACCGGATTCTATCCGCTTGGGTAGGGCAATGGGGTCGTGTCCGGGCCATTTCTCGGATCCGGTGGCCGTGCGCCCAAAGCGCGGCCGCATCCCGGCCGCGTACGTTTTTCTTTGCAAACACATATCTTTTTTTCATCATTGATTTTTGGTACATGGAAATACATCACCAAATTTTGACTAGAAAAGCAAGACCAAAGAAAACAAGAACCACAAGAATATATTTTAGAATATATCCAACTTCCATAACTGCTCATGTAAGTTGGATTAGTGCCTTCTCGATGCATTCATTGTTGATCTGCAGAGGCTCGATCTTGCGTGCTTCTTTCTTATTCGAGTGTAAAGAAGTAGACATTGCTTCCTCGCATCTAGTCTCATGTCTAGCCTCTATTCTATCAACATGTGCACTAATCTCATCTCTAGCCTCTATGCTAACTAAAGGTGCTAGAACATCTACAAAATTGTGCTCTATCGATATATCGATGTACTCTTCTTCCCAATACACAAACTTGTATCCATTCTACACAATAAAAAATTAAGTTAGCACAACTAGTCTAATCCGAGAGCACAACCGAAGCTAAAGTAGCAGATACCGCATCGGTTGAGCACTTGATGAACACCCATCCAGGATGTTCCGGCGTGGTAGACACGCGGCGCAAGACCTTCTTTGGGCAGTCGTCGCACGTAATGAGTGGCAACGGTGCACCGATGAGCTTTTGGGCCAGCACCGAGCCCGGCCGACCGCCATTCATGTATGTCGGTGTGGAACGACACCTACGGGATCACAAGAATCCCTACTACGGTTGTCGGGGCGCAGGGTTGCGAGAAGAGCAGGATTAGTAATCAACACAAGGATCGTTTACCCAGGTTCGGGCCGCGAGGATGCGTAAAACTCTAGTCCTGCTTTAGTGGATGTATTGAGTGTTCTTGAGCCCTCGAACTAGCTACGGTGGCTGAGTAGTTCCAAAGAGCCGAATCCTTCTCCAGTACGCCAAGGGCCACCTTTTATATTCGAAAGCGGCTGCCACGGTGGCACACAGGAGGTGGAAAGGCGTACAGTGCTACGAGCTTATCGCTCGTATTACAGGACAAGACACATTTAATGCGTCGCTGAGGTGTCCCCTAGCTTTATCGGGGACATGAGCGAGGCCCGTCCCGTCCGTCGCCGCTCCTCCTCGCTTCGACATGCGCCCTGGCCAGCGATGCGTGCGGCGCCATGTAAGCAGGCAGGCAGCTGAGGTAGCGTGGTGGTAGGGTCTTCACGAAGATCTGCATGCCGCCACGCAGGTGCTTGCTGAGTTGGCCTGGGAGCTGCATGTTGCCACGCAGGTGCCTGCCCAGCTGGTTGAGCTGGCAGCTGCATGCGAACGGCGGTGGAGACTTGGCTGGTGCGGGCCTGGCAGTGGCCCTGTTGGCGTCCTCGGTGAGGGCCTTGCCGGGTGGCCCGGCAAGGGTCTTGCCGTGGCACACTGTCGTCCCTGGCAAGGATCTTGCCGGCGGTCTTGTGGCTCTCCTCGGCAAGGATCTTGCCAAGGACCGTTGTCTTTTAATCCTCATCTGATCTTGAATATTCCTTGGTCTTGACAAAGATCTGCATGCCACCATGGAGGTGCCACCCGAGCCCTAGTTCCAACGTGGTTGGTTGAGTTGGAACCCGTGGGCTCGAGGGTGGCTCACTCCGCTGGTGTGGGCGAGCCGCCCCAGCAATGGTCTTGTCGGGGCTGCTGAGGCTGCCCCGGCAAGGGTCTTGCCGGGGGAGCCTGCTTCATCCTTCTACTTCTTTGTGTTCTTGGTCTTGGCGTTGCCTTGGCTGTCTTGTACTTTGATTTTACCTCGGTTCACCTCCCCTGTCCTACTCGATACGGCCGTGGGCGCGGCTCCGACTGTCCGTGCATAGGTAAAGGGGTACAAAGGTGCGCCCCTTCTTTTGTACACCGACAGGAGCCCCCGGGCCTGGGCCACACATAAGCATGACACGTTTGTTGGGCTAGGCCCAAAACGGTGCGCGAGCAGGAGGGGCGGTTTTTACCGCGGTAAATTTCCGTCTGTTGCGCTTCCCCACGACCCGCATTGAACGCGCGACGTGGGGGAGGTGCATACGTGACGTGGGCGGCATGCGTGGGGAGGTTTCCGCAGGCATGCATCACATCGCGATACAGGGGCGGCTCGCGCCTTCCCCATGAAGAGGGAGAGGCGTAAAGGCGCGGCCCATTTACTGAATGGGGCCGGGTCACGGTCTTCAATGCGTCCACACCCCACGATCATGGGGTGGGGAGAGGTTGCTTCACCCGTCCCCTTGGTTCTGCATGTTTGCCACACATCCTCCATGCAGGTGGCGACCTGTGGTGGCGGGAAATCGGGCCGTTGCCGATTGGAGCAGCGGGTCAGTCCTGATTCCCTGTGCCTCCGCCGGCTAGATTGGCTGAGCGGGGCGGCTGGGTCTCGACCCCGCCCCTTTATAAAGAGGGGGAGAGAGAGAGGGCGCCACCCTGCATTCTTCAGTATTTATCCCCCTTCATCTTTACTTCTTTCTTCCATCTGCCATGGTGAGAGGAGGTTCTGGGCCTTCGACGGTGGCAGCGAGGGTCGCTGATCGTCAGCGCGTCTCTCCCTCCCTCGAGCCTGTGTAGGCGGAGTCAGCCACAAGAGTAAGGGGGAGGGGGCGTGGCCGAGGTCGCCGCGATGGTCGGGGGAGAGGGGCATGAGGTGGCGCGGCGGTCGTGCCTCTGCCAGCGGTGCCTCCCCCGATGGAGGGTCGTCGGGGACCGGCCCCGCGAGTTCTTCATCAGGCTGCGCCGGCCACCGCGTCGTCGTCTCCGTCTCCCGACCCCATTCACAGCAGAGATGGAGCTCGATCCGCCCCAGACCCTCAGGTTGCACATGAGGGGTTGCGGGACCGGCGGTACGTGAGTCGATGTTGACTTCTGAGGGAGTCCTGGATTAGGGGGTCCTCGGACAGCCGGACTATATCCTTTGGCCGGACTGCTGGTCTATGAAGATACAAGATTGAAGACTTCGTCCCGTGTCCGGATGGGACTCTCCTTGGCATGGAAGGCAAGCTTGGCAATACAGATATGTAGATCTCCTCCCTTGTAACCGACTCTGTGTAACCCTAGACCCCTCCGGTGTCTATATAAACCGGAGGGTTTAGGCCGTAGGACAAGAACAATCATACCATAGGCTAGTTTCTAGGGTTTAGCCTCTATGATCTCGTGGTAGATCAACTCTTGTAATACTCATATCATCAAGATCAATCAAGCAGGAAGTAGGGTATTACCTCCGTCGAGAGGGCCCGAACCTGGGTAAACATCGTGTCCCCCGCCTCCTGTTACCATCCGCATTAGACGCATAGTTCGGGACCCCCTACCCGAGATCCGCCGGTTTTGACACCGATATTGGTGCTTTCATTGAGAGTTCCACCGTGCCATCACCATAAGGCTAGATGGCTCCTTCGATCTTCGACAGCGATGCAATCCGGGGTGAGGTCCCCCCCCCCCCCGGACAGATCTTCGTATTCGGCGGCTTCATACTGCGCGCCTACTCGCTTGGCCATCTGGAGGAGATCGAGAGCTACGCCCCTGGCCATCAGGTCAGGTTTGGAAACTTGAACTATACGGCCGACATCCGCGGAGACTTGATCTTCGACGGATTCGAGCCCATGTCAGGTGCGCCGCACAATCACGACGACGTGACTTAGCTCTGTCATCGGATAGTGTTCGGGAGATCACACCTGTAACTAATCCGGCCCTCAATCCGGAACAAATTGCGCCATCTGAGGACGGGTGGATGGACCCCGCCACGGAGGCCGCACACCCAGCGGCGATAGAGCCGAATACTGACTTCACCTCCTACGAGACCCGTGTTACCGAACCATTGGATTCGTCCCCGGCCATGGACTCCGAGCCGCCTGCGTCCGTGCCTATCGAATCCAATTGGGCACCGATCATGGAGTTTACCTCCGCGGATATCTTTCAGCACTCGCCTTTAGGCGATGTGCTAAACTCATTGAAGTCTCTCTCCCTGTTAGGAGACCCTAGGCCGAACTATGTCCGGCTAGAATGGGATGTGGACGACGAACAAATTCGCCGCCCACCCACCACCCACGTAGTAGCCACTGTCGACGATTTAACCGACATGCTCGACTTCGGCTCCGAAGACATCGACGGTATGGACGACGATGCAGGAGATGAACAAGAACCACCGCCCATAGGGCACTGGACTGCCACCTCATCGTATGACATATACATGGTGGACACCCCCATAGAAGGCGATGGCGATAAGACAACGGAGGATAATCCCTCCAAGAAGCCATCCAAGCACCGACGTCAGCGGCGCCGCTCTAAGTCCCGCCATAGCAAAAGCAGCGATACCGGCACAAGAGACAATAACGCTCCAGATAGTGCCGAAGACGACGACAATCCCCTCCAGCCAGACCTCGAGTGGGAGGATGAACAAGCTAGCCCTCCGGAACAGGCAGCAAATGGAGAATCAGAGGATGACAATTACATGCCTCTCTCCGAAGACGAGGTGAGCCTCGGCGACAAAGAATTTATCGTGCCTGAGGATCCCGTCGAGCAGGAGCGCTTCAAGCGCCGGCTTATAGCCACAGCAAAAAAGCCTGAAGAAAAAGCAACAACGACCGAGCTGATCAAGATCTGCTAGCGGATAGATGGACTGAATTTCGGCGGCGAGGAATACGAACTCGAGCGCCCAACCAAGAGTTACCCAAAGCGCAGGTTGCTACCCCAACTCGTGGAGGAAGCATTGAAACCTACATCACCAGCGTATGATGCGGCGGATCAGCCACCTCGTGGCCGAGACACAGAGGCATATCAGCCCGAAGTCCAGCCCGCACCCCGCCGACATTCAAACAAAAATACCAAGGCCCAGGGCAACACGTGGGACCTGCGAAACGTATTGGAAAACAAAGCAAAACATGGAAGATCGATCTACGGATCACGGGGGCGCGCTAGCAGCGGACGATGACAAATCACGCCGGATATACTAAAAGAAAATCCGGCCTGGCCGAATATAGCAGACACGACTCGTATGAACTGCGTCATGATATAGCCTGGCACAGAGGCGCCGCACACCCCCTACGCTTCATCGATGAAGTAATGGATCACGAATTCCCAGAGGGTTTTTAACCCGTAAATATTGAATCATATGATGGTACAACAGACCCCGCGGTTTGGATCGAGGATTTCCTCCTACACATCCACATGATCCGTCCAAGCCTTGGCCACCTCGTCTCGTACCTTCGCAACTCTTGTATTATGTTGTTCTTGGTTTGCCGGAGTTACCTCTGCAGCTGCTACCTCTTGAGCTTGCGTTGGTTTTTCCCTTGAAGAGGAAAGGGTGATGCAGCAAAGTAGCATAAGTATTTCCCTTAGTTTTTGAGAACCAAGGTATCAATCCAGTAGGAGACTACACGCAAGTCGCCTCGTACCTACACAAACAAATAAGAACCTTGCAACCAAGGCGATAAAGGGGTTGTCAATCCCTTCATGGCCACTTGCAAAAGTGGTATCTGATAGAGATAATAATATAAATATTTTTGGTATTTTTATGATATAGATTGAAAGTAAAGATTGCAAAGTAAAAATAGATTGGAAACTTATATGATGGAAAATAGACCCGGGGGCCATAGGTTTCACTAGTGGCTTCTCTCAAGATAGCATAAGTATTTTGGTGGGTGAACAAATTACTGTCGAGAAATTGGTAGAAAAGTGCATAATTATGAGAATATCTAGGCATGATCATGTATATAGGCATCACGTCCGTGACAAGTAGACCAAAACGATTCTGCATCTACTGCTATTACTCCACACATCGACCGCTATCCAGCATGCATCTAGAGTATTAAGTTCATAAGAATAGAGTAACGCATTAGGCAAGATGACATGATGTAGAGGGATAAACTCAAGCAATATGATATAAACCCCATCTTTTTATCCTCGATGGCAACAATACGATACATGCCTTACTACCCCTACTGTCACTAGGAAAGGACACCGCAAGATTGAACCCAAAGCTAAGCACTTCTCCCATTGCAAGAAAAATCAATCTAGTAGGCCAAACCAAACTGATAATTCGAAGAGACTTGCAAAGATAACGAATCATACATAAAAGGATTCAGAGGAGAATCAAATATTGTTCATAGATAATCTTGATCATAAACCGACAATTCATCGGATCTCGACAAACACACCGCAAAAAGAATTACATCGAATAGATCTCCAAGAAGATCGAGGAGAACTTTGTATTGAGATCCAAAGAGAGAGAAGAAGCCATATAGCTAATAACTATGGACCCGAAGGTCTATGCTAAATTACTCACACATCATCGGAGAGGCTATGGTGTTGATATAGAAGCCCTCCGTAATCGATTCCCCCTCCGGTGCAGTGCCGGAAAAGGCCCCAAGATGAGATCTCACGGGTACAGAAGGTTGCGGCGGTGGACATAGGGTTTCGTGGTCCTCTCGGATGTTTTCGGGGTATATGGGTATATATAGATGGAAGAAGTAGGTCAGTGGAGCTGCGAGGGGCCCACGAGGGTGGGGGCATGCCCAGGGGGGTAGGCACGCCTCCCTGCCTCGTGGCCTGTTTGCTTCTTTCTTGACGCCCACTCCAAGTCCTCTGGATCACGTTTGTTCCAAAAATAACTCTCCTGAAGGTTTCATTCCGTTTGGACTCCGTTTGATATTCCTTTTCTGCGAAACACTGAAATAGGCAAAAAAACAGCAATTTGCACTGGGCCTTCGGTTAATAGGTTAGTCCCAAAAATAATATAAAACTGCTTAGTAAAGCCCATTAAACATCCAAAACAGATAATATAATAGCATGGAACAATCAAAAATTATAGATACGTTGGAGACGTATCAGCAGCTAACAGAGTCGCCAAGCCATCCAAGAGCTCAGGTAAGACTTGAGCCTGGGACCGCGCAGAACCGGTCGCCCTGGCCGTCGCAGCGGCACTTGAGCCGGATGTCATGGCCACGATGGTTGAGGGATTCAACATTGGTTGTGTGCCAGCAATAAAAAAAGCAGCCCTGCTCAACGGCTCATAGGGGTCCGAAATATTGTCATCATCGGAATAGCCACCAAGCCCGCCATCCTGAAGCTGATAGATTGACTCGGTTTCTCCGGTTGAAGACTCATCACCTGAATAGATGGCCATCTCTCCACCAGACACAGATCCTTCCTCAAGATCCTCCCCATGAACAAAGCCAACAAAGGCATGCTTCCGTCTGGGTTGAACCTAGACGGGTCGTGTGCGCCGAGCCATCTCGATGATGTCGGTGCAGGTCTCCGGCTCAGGCTCTGACTCACCGATCTTGCCGATGAAGACGTGAATTCCGCCAAAGGGGACCCAATACCTGTCCTCAATTGAGTCAGCCTCGGGACCCTATCCAGCATCATCGATGTAGATCTTGCCGCGGCGAATCTTAGTCATCCGGCCCATGACGTATCCTTCGATCCCTGAGAAATTGCCCTTCAAGAACTCGAACCCGCCGTGCTCTGGCCCCACGGTGTGTGCCAACTGTCGTGGTTTTGTCACGGCAGATACCCTAGTGAAAGGACTTAGGTGTGGAACCATCACAATGTAGGTTAGCTTAAAGGGGTTGAACGGGACAAAGGACACAAAGGGTTTACCCAGGTTCGGCCCCTCTTGTTGAGGTTAAAGCCTACTTCCTACTTCTAATTGTATTACTTAAGTTTCGATTACAAGGGAGCGAATACGCCTGACCTAGTTCTCGAAGGGTTGTTCATTGGGTAACTCGCCACCGAGTCTCGCCTTTATATACGTAGGTTGAGGCCCGAGGCTTACAAGTGTCCAAGCCGGATCACACGACGTAACCGGCCGGGTTTCTAAATTGTCTTGCCTTAACAGGCAAGCCACCATATGGCGGTTTACACGTCCGGGTCTTGGGCCAACCCCAGGCCCGCCTCTGTGATCTGTTGTCTTCTCACTTCGTCTTCTTGGGCCTCTTGGGCCTTCTCCATATTAAGTCGCCAACGGTGTAACCCTTCCCCTCCTGGGCGGGTCACACAGTTGGGTTATATCCCCAACATACTACAACACACACACAAAAGATATCCCTTTGGAATGAACTAAATCAGATAAAGCTTTTATCTTCCAACTCACCAAGTTGTTGTTTAGCTTAACCAACGTGCGATAGCCAGAAGCGCTCCTGGGATGCGGCTCTGTTGAGCCTTGGAATGCTAACGCAAACGCGCAGCTCGTTGTCCTCGCCAGGACATGGAGCCGAGCCAGGTGGTGGGCGGCGGTCGCCGCACATGGCTCTCGTCCCTTCGTTTCCCCCACCGAAGCGCCATGTCCATCTCCACCCGAAGCCATCCTCCGCCGCTGCAGAAGCCATGCCTTCTCCAGGACTCCCCAGCGACTGTGCTACCCACGGACGGTGCGACTTGACCTCCTGAACACGCCGGTAGGCCGGGCTTCACGAGCGGTGGCCGGAGTCACCGGCCATCGCCGTAGGGCGCCGGCTCGGCCTCGTCCAGGCGCGGTCGAGCGAAGAAGAAGATGACTACCTCGCCCAGCTGGCTAGGCGGGCCCGCCTCCTCCTCAGCCCCACCAGTCAGCCACACCGGGGCATTGACAATGGGCCCGCGCGGGTTTAAGTGGAAGCGTCTTTTGCATTTTGCGCTTTCAGGTGAGTGAAAGCGTAAAGAGATGCGGCTTCGGCCAGAAAGACATTTTCCCTGCTCCGAAAGCGTAGTCTACTGGAATATGCTTTCTGTTTAAACCCCGCCGGCCGAAACATTTATTTTGTGAACGTTCGCCCGTTAGCAGGAGAAAAAGAATAGTTTTTATTTGTTTTCTGCCTAACAAACGAACGATCATAACTCCGCGACCGTGACACCGATTGGGGTCATTCCAAAGCCCATGTTTTCATATCGTCGAGCTCGTTCTATTGGCACAACTTTCATAATGTTTCCACACAGTCAACATGACCATTTTGACCTTGCCCGTAAACAGCCCCCTTCGGGAGAGAACTGTTTCCGGCGAATCTTTTTGCAAATCTTCCGCACTTCTCCCCGGGGCATTCTTCATTCCCAGGCAAGCCACGACAACCACTTGTAAGATTTCCATGCAATAGCTATGGTTTTCTACTTGAACATTTAATAAGTGCTTCTTTGTCTGCCACTGCTATCGTTGTTTTGGTAATGCTTATAGATCTGTGTTCACCTTCATGCAATGCTCTTCTGCATCTAGTTATCTTGTACTTCTTGCTAGTATTATTGTTACTTGTCATGGTTGGTAGTAGTACATGCTGGTAGTAGTAATGTTCGTTCTGATGCATGCTTACCGGTTGTTATCCAGTACCGTTGCTATGAATGTTTCCTTGCATCTAGCTGGTTATATGCTTACTTGGTAGTATTGCCGTTATGTTCTTGCATGGTAGTTATTTCTGATGCTAGTGGTTATGTTATGCTATGAGTAGTGTTATACTAGTGAAATTCATGCTCGTCAGTATGCCATGCTCATTTGGATTTATGATTTATTGTTGTTATACTCTTGGGCCTTAAGTTTGCCAGTAGGGGCCGGGTCACACCGTTGCCGGCTCAAAAAGGAAGAAGCCCGATGAGGCCCAAGAAGACATGAGGATGGCGGTTCATAAAGCAGGCTTATTGAAGGCCCAAGACCCAGGGGCGACTTAAGGCCCAAAGGGATGAGCTGCCATATGTTTAACTTGTATTGTAAGGCAAGCTTAGTAGAAACCAAGCCGGTCATGTTTGTGTGAGCCGGCCAGACTCTGTAAACCGCCGGGCATCAACCTGTATATGAAGGGGTAACCCGGCAGCGGGTTAACTCAAGAATCAACTAATCAAGAACTAGGTCAACCGTATTTGCTCCCTGGTAATCAAAACCCAACCAATACAACCTAAAGTAGGAGTAGGCTTTTACCTCGTTGAGAGGGGCCAAACCTGGGTAAACTCTCTGTGTCCTTTCTCCCATTTAACCCTTTCAAGCTAACCTAGCTGCGATGGCTCCACATGTAAGTCCTTTTGCTAGGGCATCTATCGTCTTAATTCCACGACAATTGGCGCCCGCCGTGGGGCCAGTGCATCGCGGTTTCGAGTTCTTGAAAGGCAACTTTGCAGGAATCAAGGGATACGCCGCCAGTCGGATGACTAAAAGCCGCGGCGGCAAGCTCTACATCGAGGACGCTGGCTGGGGCCCCGAGGCCGGCTCAATCAAGTACGGGTATTGGGTCCCGTTCGGCAAAGTCGATGTCTTCATCGGCAAAATTGATGAGTCAGAGCCTAAACCGGACACTTGCACCGACATCGTCGAGACGGCTCAGCGTGCGCGACCCGCCAAGGTTCAAGCCGTCATGAAGCATGCTTTTGTGGGTTTTACTCACAGACTGGATCTTGGGGAAGGATCCGTGTCCGATGGAGAGACGGCCATCTGTTCTGGTGATGGGTTCTCAACCGGCGAGACCAATTCCATGTATCAATTGCAAGATGGTGGGCTTGGGGGCTGTTCTGATAGCGACAGTATTCCGGACCCCTATGAGCCCCCGAACAGGGTTGCGATCTCATGGCCGGCACGCAACCAGTGCTCAATTCAACGACTGTTGCGGCTATGTGATGTCTACTACACAACCTTCTTCTTGTAGACATTGTTGGGCCTCCAAGTGCAGAGGTTTGTAGGACAGTAGCAAATTTCCCTCAAGTGGATAACCTAAGGTTTATCAATCCGTGGGAGGCGTAGGATGAAGATGGTCTCTCTCAAGCAACCCTGCAACCAAATAACAAAGAGTCTCTTAAGTCCCCAACACACCCAATTGTATAGGTGCACTAAATCAATGAAGAGATGGTGATACAAGTGCAATCTGGATGGTAGATATAGGTTTTTGTAATCTGAAAATATAAAAACAGAAAGGTAACAAGTAATAAAAGTGAGCGAAAACGGTATTACAATGCATTGAAGCAGGGCCTAGGGTTCATGCTTTCACTAGTGCAAGTTTTTTCAACAATAATAACATAATTGGATCGTATAATTATCCCTCAACATGCAACAAAGAGTCACTTCAAAGTCACTAATAGCGGAGAACAAACGAAGAGATTATTGTAGGGTATGAAACCACCTCAAAGTTATCCTTTCTGATCAACCTATTCAAGAGTCCGTAGTAAAATAACACGAAGCTATTCTTTCCGTTCGATCTATCATAGAGTTTGTACTAGAATAACACCATAAGACACAAATCAACCAAAACCCTAATGTCACCTAGATACTCCAATGTCACCTCAAGTATCCATGGGTATGATTATACGATATGCATCACACAATCTCAGATTCATCTATTCAACCAACACAAAGAACTTCAAAGAGTGCCCCAAGTTTCTACCAGAGAGTCAAGACGAAAACGTGTGCCAACCCCTATGCATAGATTCCCATGGTCACGGAACCCGCAAGTTTATCACCAAAACATACGTCAAGTGAATCAATAGAATACCCCATTGTAACCACAGGTATCCCATGCAAGACATACCTCAAGTTTTCTCAAATCCTTAAAGACTCAATCCGATAAGATAACTTAATCCATTACAAGAGAGTAGAGGGGGAGAAACATCATAAGATCCAACTATAATGGCAAAGCTCGCGATACATCAAGATCGCGCCAAATCAAGAACACAAGAGAGAGAGAGAGAGAGAGAGAGAGAGAGAGAGAGAGAGATCAAACACATAGCTACTGGTACATGCCCTCAGCCCTGAGGGTGAACTACTCCCTCCTCGTCATGGAGAGCGCCGGGATGAGGATAGATGGCCACCGGTGAGGGATTCCCCCTCCGGCAGGGTGCCGGAACAGGGTCCAGAATGGTTTTGGTGGCTACAGAGGCTTGCGGCGGCGGAACTCCTGATCTAGGTTATGTTCTGGGGGTTTCTCTATATATAAGAGGTTTTGGCGTCGGGAACAAGTTAGGGGGGTCTCCGAGGCGGCCACGAGGTAGGGGGCGCGCCCAGGGGGGTAGGGCGCGCCTCCCACCCTCGTGGGTGCCCCGGGACTCTCCTGGCCCATCTCCATTGCTCCGTGGGCTTCTTCTGGTTAAAAAATAATCTCCGTCAAATTTCAGGTCAATTGGACTCCGTTTGGTTTTCCTTTTCTACAATACTCAAAAACGAGGAAAAAACAGAAACTGGCACTGGGCTCTAGGTTAATAGGTTAGTCCTAAAAGTCATATGAAATAGCATATAAATGCAAATAGAACATCCTAGATGGATAATATAATAGCATGGAACAATAAAAAATTATAGGTATGTTGGAGATGTATCACTAAGACCTCTAGTTCAACGGTTGCGGAGAAGACCGGGGCAAGCGGCTATGCACGCCCACCGGCTCAAGCGTTATCCTAGCTTTTGGAGGCTTTGGCGTTACCAGAAAATCAGGCACAGCATAAGGTTGATGTTGCAAAACTGCGAGATGAGATAGCTCAAGCAAAGTTGGAGTTTAATGTTGAGAATGCTAGGATGGCAACAGAACGAGCCGCTTTGGATGCGGCAACACATCGGATTCAGGCAGTGTTGTTCCGGCTTACCTTGGACCAGAACGCTTCAAACGCCCTCATGAGGAGGAGGCACTAGACCCGTCTACCCAAAAAAGTTTGAGGCTAGGAACCTTTTCAACACACCTGGAGCAGGAACTAGTGACCCGCCCATGGTAAACCGGGTTGTCGAGGTGCCCGTGATTGGGGCACCGGTTCAACTGCGTGTGGCGAACCCGCCTCATTTGAATTTGACCCCGCCTCAGCATGTTCCGACACCACGGGTTCATAATTCTAACCCTCTAGACAATATGATCGCTGCAGCCATGCGATTGGTGGCTCTCCCTGTTGAAGGCGAGTCTCCAGCTGCGATGGAGATACAGAGGGCTGGAGAGCTTCTTCAGACAGTGGTGGCTCAACAAGAGGCTTACTCATACAGTCGTGATCGGATTCATTCAACCCCTCGTCCAAGCCGGAGTTATATCAGGCATATTGACTCGCCAATGATTTCAAGCAGCGCGGGGCACCATAACCAGCCTCGTAAGCATGACCCGCCGCATGCTGATAACAATGCTCAACCTTTGGTGGATCAGGGCAGGGCATGTCGGCAGGCTGAGCTGGCGGCTTAGTTGGTAGCTCATCAACAATCTCCAGTTGACCCATCGGTGTCTGTGGAGGGAGAACCCTTGGTGTGCCATGCTTCGTGCCGGCTTTACGTAATGAGCGCTTGCCCAAGGATTTTAAGGGCCCCCGCAAGGTGCCTAATTACACGGCGGATCAGCCCCGAGAGGCCTGGATTGAGAGCTATGAGATGGCCATTGAGATGTTGGATGTCAGTGATGCTGCGTGTGCTAAATATTTCACCATGATGTTGGATGGGCGGCACGCACTTGGCTGAAAGGATTGCCCCCTAATTCCATCAGATCATGGGCTGAATTGAAAATGCGTTTTATCCAGAATTTCAAAGACACGTGCAAGTAGCCTATGTCAATTCTTGATTTAGACTCTTGTCTCCATGGTGAGGGCAAATCAACAACCAATTGGGTGCACCAAATCTTGGTCGTTATCCATTCATCGGACATTATCAACGCCGGTTTAGCTGTCCTGATTATGGAAAAGAATTTCCATTTCCTTCCCCTTAAGGAGAAGCTAGGGTGGCTTAAGCACCACTGCAATGATATGGGAGAGCTCATGGCGGCTCTCGTCAAATACGCCGACTCTGATAGTACTAAGGACCCTGAGTCTAATGAGGAGAAGGCTGGCAAGGGGAAGAAGAGTGGCAATGCAAAGGGACAGCAACATAATACGGTGGGTCAAGGTAATAATGGTAAGCGCAAGCAGATGGACGGTGGTTCAGACTTTGTGGCCAATACCAACTCGCAGAGTAATAATCAGTGTCATAAGGGGGAATCGTCAACGCCCCCGTTTGGCGGGCCCAAGTTCAACCTTGAGGCGATTATGAATCAGCCTTGCCCAAAGCACGGTACGCAAGAGAAGCCGGTGAGTCATCTGTGGAAGGATTGCTTCATCATGTGTTTACCATGAGCTTATGCAAACGAGACCAGAAGATTCACTAGCGGGCAGTGAACGCGGTTGAGGATCATATGAAGCCGTGAGGATCACCCGCCCCGGGTCGACAATCCGGGTCAATTGGCCTTGGTGGTTTCCCCTCAGGTTGGAGGATACAAGTTTACAAAAGTGCTTATGGATGGAGGCAGCAACATCAATATCCTTTACTATGATACTTTTCGCCGTATGAATTTAACTGAGAAAGATCTTAAGCCGTCTTCTACTGTTTTTCACGGGGGGGGGGGGGTCGCTGGTAAGTCGGCATATCCAGTGGGTAAGATAGCCTTGCAAGTGGCTTTTGGCGAGGAGCATGATTACAGAGCTGAAACATTGACCTTTGAGGTGGTCAAGATCAAGAGCCCTTATCACGCCTTGTTTGGACGGCCGGCTTGTGCTAAATTTATGGCATGGCCTTGTTATGTTTATTTACACCTTAAAATGCCGGGTCGTAAGGGTACCATCACAGTACATGGCAACAGAAAAATAGCTTTGAAGTGTGAAGAGGGTGACACTGCTTACGCTGAGTCCGTTTGGGCAACAGAGGAGTTGAAGTTGTACAAAGATAATGTAGACCCAATGGATATGACCCCCTTAAAGAAGCCAACGACAGAGCATGACTCTTTGCTGAAGTTTAAGTCGGCGGATGACACAAAGCAGGTTGGTTTTGTTCCTGGCGACTCATCCAAATAGTTCAGTATCAGTGCTAATATGGATCCAAAATAGGAAAGCACGCTCATTGAGTGCATCCGAGAGAACCGGGACATCTTTGCATGGAAGCCTTCAAACATGCCAGGTGTACCGAGGGAACTCTCTAAGCACACTCTCAATGTTGATCCAAAGTTTAAACCGGTCAAGCAATTCCTTTGTCGTTTTAATGAAGAGAGGCGCAAGGCCATTTGTGAAGAAGTAGGTCGGCTCTTGGCGGCCGGGTTTATTATTGAAGTTTTTCATCCTAAGTGGTTGGCTAACCCGGTGCTGGTACTTAATAAGAACGACACTTGGCCTATGTGTGTGGATTACACAGACCTTAACAAGGCCTGTCTGGCTAATCCTTTTGCTCTCCCTCGTATTGATCAGATCATTGATGCTACGGCGGGTTGTGAGCATTTGAGTTTTCTAGATGCTTATTCTGGTTATCATCAGATCAGTATGGCAGTTTAGGACCAGGAGAAGACAACCTTTATCACTCCTTTTGGATCACTCTGCTATGTGTCTATGCCCTTTGGTCTCAAGAGTGCCTAGGCGACTTATCAGCGGTGTGTTCAGAATTGCCTTCACAACCAGATTGGACGCAATCTTCATGCTTATGTAGATCATATCGTTATGAAGTCCAGGAAGAAGAAAACCTTGTTAGATGATTTGAAGGAAACCTTTGACAACCTCCGAATCTACAAAATGATGCTAAACCCGGCCAAGTGTGTTTTCGGTGTGCCAACCGGTAAGCTGTTGGGCTTTTTGGTTTCTGATAGAGGCATTGAAGCTAACCCGGAGAAAATCAAGGCTATCACTTCTTTGGCTAAGCCAGCATGTATCAATGACGTCCAGCATTTGGCAGGTCGTATTGCGTCTTTGAGCCGGTTTATAAGTCGCCTGGGAGAGAAGGCTATCCCTTTATGCCAGATGATGAAGAAAATAGATCACTTTGCATGGAGCAATGCTGCTAATCAGGCTTTTGAGGCACTAAAACAGCAGTTGGCTGAGCCGCCAATCCTTGCAGCTCCCATTGATAAGGAGTCCTTGCTTTTATATGTGGCCGCTAACAGCAGGGCTGTCAGTGTAGCAGTTGTTGTGGAAAGGAAGGAAGCAAGCAAGGAATAACCGGTTCAGAGGCTGGTTTACTATGTTAATGAGGTGCTCATTGAATCTAAGCAGAGGTACCCACATTGGCAGAAGCTGGTTTATGGAGTGTTCATGGCTAGTCCTAAGTTGAAGCAATATTTCCTTGGTCATCCCATCACTATGGTCAGTTCTGCTCCTTTAGGGAATATTATTCAAATAAGAGAAGCCACAGGCTGGGTGGCCAAGTGGGCCATTGACCTGGGACCCCATGGTTTGAAATATATGCCTCGGACAGCTATCAAGTCTCAAGCACTTGTGGATTTTATCAATGATTGGACAGAGCTACAGATGCCTGAGGAAAAGCCTGATAACACATATTGGACTATTCATTTTGATAGGCCTAGGAAATTGGAAGGCTCAGGGGGTGGAGTTATTTTGACTTCCCCATGAGGTGATAAATTTTGTTATGTCTTAAGGTTGATGTGCCCTTGTACTAACAATGCAGCTGAGTATAAGGCCTTGCTCCATGGTCTTCGAATGGCTAAAGAGATGAATCTAAGCCGGGAAGGTGCTTTGGCTTATCGTTGGGAGGTTGATGCTATTGTTGGTCATTTTAAGGGTTATCAAGTGGAACACGTTGACCGTAGGAAAAATGAGGCGGTTGATGCTTTAAGCCCGCTGGGCTTTCAGCATAAGCCGGTGCCACCCAATGTATTCCTTGATATTTTCGATAACTCTTCAGTTAAATTGCCTACGGAGGAGGATCTTGCTATCCCTGACCCGGAGACACAGTTGGTGGCGGCTCCTCATTTTATTCCTGATTGGACAGTTCCATATTTGGCTTATATGACCTAAGGAGAGTTACCTGAAGATGAAACCTTGGCCAGCAAGATAACCCGGCGGTCTAAGTCGATGACTATTGTCAATGGTGAGTTGCACAGATGCAGTGTCACAGGGGTGTTTCAGCGTTTTATTTCTCCTGAAGAGGGCCGTGAGATTTTACGGGAGATTCATGAAGGAGATTATGGCCATCATGCTGGCTCTAAATCTCTCATGGCTAAGGCTTTTCGTCATGGGTTCTATTGGCTGACGGCTCATGCTGATGCAGAAGATCTGGTTACCAAATGTGATGGCTGTAAGAAATTTTCCAGACGAGCTCACGTGTCGGCTCAAGAATTGAGGATGATTCCAATTACTTGGCCGTTTGCAGTCAGGCGGCTGGATATGGTTGGGACTTTTAAAAGATCCAAGGACAAAAAGACTCATCGCTTGGTGGCAGTTGACAAGTTTACGAAGTGGGTCGAGGCAGAGCCGGTCAGCAAGTGTGACGTGGCAAGGGTGGTTCAATTCATCAAAAAGGTGATTTTCCGTTTCGGTTTTCCTCACAGCATCATAACTGATAATGGCACTAATCTGTCCAAGGGTGCAATGAAAGAATTCTGTCAACGAGAACATATTTGTCTTGCTGTCTCATCGGTGGCTCACCCCCAATCTAATGGTCAAGCTGAAAGAGCCAATCAAGAAATCTTGAAAGGCATAAAACCCCGGCTTATGGTCCCTTTGTAGAGTACGCCTCGTTGTTGGGTTGAGGAGTTGCCCTCAGTACTATGGAGTATCAATACTACCCGCAACAGATCTACGGGTTACACACCTTTTTTCATGGTTTATGGAGAAGAGGCGGTTCTTCCCAGTGACATCTGTCAGGACTCGCCCCGTGTGGCGGCTTACGTTGAAACTGATAATGAGAAAGCACGTCAGGATGATCTTGACCTTCTAGATGAGGAGCGTGACATTGTGGCGGCTCGTTCGGCGGTTTACCAGTAAGATTTGTGTTGTTATCGTAGCCATCGGGTTAAAACCCGAACCTTTCAAGATGGTGATTTGGTGCTCTGGCTCATCCAGGATCAAACAGATATGCAAAATTTATCCCCACCTTGGTAAGGGCCCTTTGTGGTCAGCAAAAATCTGAACAACGGGTCATACTACCTCATTGATGTTCGAGACCACAAGGACTCACGCGCATGGGAGGAGGAGACGTGCCGGCAATGGAACATTGCTCATCTTCGGCCTTATTACACCTGAGCCACCGGCTCTTGTGTTGTACATATTTCTACCAATGTATATATTATGATTAGTATAATAAAGCCGACATCCCTGATAATTCAGGGCCTCTGTCATTTCATTTCTGAGTATCTGAGTCTTTATAGTAAATTCATAAGATAATTTGGGGGCTTCCTGCTCATTGAGCATAGCTATGAATACCCTCTTGATCCGTCTTGCACGCCTTGTTACAAATAACATGGGGGCTTCCTGCTCACTGAGCATAGCTATGACTACCCTTTGATCCTGCTTATACGCCTTGTTGCAAATGAATTGGGGGCTTTTCTGCCCAAGTTAAAAGGTTGCCAAAGAGAACTTGTTACAATGTAGAGTTCAAACATAGGTAACCTGCCTTGATGGCTTGTTAAAGGTCACTTGGGGGCTTCCTATTCAATGAAGATAGCTATATTTACCCTTTTGGTCGGCTTGGACGCCGGGTGTATTCACCAAAACTCCTGGTTATCATGCCTTTGTATGTCTGCCACTCCACCCAGGTAATCCTGGAATGACCCGCCATACTCTTGACAGTCAATCTTATAAAGTGCCTGAACTTGTCAAAGTTAAAACGGCGGTTGGTCATGTGAGGCCTGGCTTACAGGTTTGAATAAATGATTAACTCAGTGGCTGTGCGGCCCTTGAACAACACTTGATTTTAAGGTTTGGCAGCATATGAAAGCCTTGTTTTTCTCGTTTATTATTTTATTTGAACGTTGTTTGGGTTCATATTCTTGTACCATGTTAACATATGGTTTAAAAGGATTCAGGCCATGTAGCCTTAATCTTTATGGCTCATATTTGAGCGTATCTGAGGTTTTGATAATCCGGCCTGGCTTTGGATGATAATTCGCCAGTATGCTTTGATTATGCACTTGGAGTTCAGTTGTCACGACCGGTTTTCCGGGTATTGATTTCCAGAATATGGCCCTTGTGCTCACCAGCCCCAGGATTACTGTTAGCTGATGAGGCACCAATATAACAAAAACATGTTCCAAAATATCCTATGATCACAACGTCAGTCAAAAAATAAAAAATCTCTGATGCATGCACGCCGGTTATTAATATGTAACAATGAATATGTAATGACAGGGTAGGAATAAATGCACCATTCGGATGTCTGAAGCGATGTCTCGAATTGATGGTAAATAACGAGCATGCCTCAGTCGGGCGTCTGAGCGACACCACATAAAGGGCTTATAAAATATGTAAATAACAGGCATGCCACGATCCAAGGCGTCTCGGCGACACCACATAAAGGGCTTATAAAGTAAATAAATAACAAGCATGCCACGATGAAGGCCTCAAATGACACCACATAAAGGGCTTATAAGATAAATAAATGACAAGCATGTTACGCGATCAGGCGTCTCGGCGACACCACATAAAGGGCTTATACAAGAAATAAATAACAAGCATGCCACGGTCAAAGGCCTCAAATGACACCACCTAAAGGGCTTATAGATAATCACAGGGAATATCCAGGAGGTAGAACCATCCCAGGGATACTCGATAATTCAAATAATATAACGGGTTAGTCCAAAATAAAATAATAATCATGGTCCTCACAAGTCACAAGACAGGCCCCAAGTTTGGTTTAACAGTTTCTCCTCCGAAGACCGACACTAAGACCGACACTTGACCTATCCCAGACTGAAATCCTTAACCATGGACACGGCTATTCGAATAGGTTTAATCTCTGCATAGGGTGTACTCTTTACCCACGAGTAATGGATTCCTTTAGTCCATCGGGACTAATTCCACCTATGGCCTTTTAGTTGAAAACACACCTAACTTGCACACATACTTAACTTACCGGGTGTCCGGAATCACCCACGACGCCTGGCCAAGCAAAACTCTAAGTGGGGAGGCTACAACCTTGCGTAGCATACAATCAAATTTATATCGCGCGCTCTAAGGGGTGGCCTCCCCTCTCGGTCTCAACCAGAAACACCCATGCCCCCGGACCAGGTGGCCTGCCTACCGGCTACAACCGGTATCTTCCACCATGGCCTCTCTGTACGGTGTGTGCTAGAAAGGGGTTGACGACTTACTGAACCGTACCCTACTTGTTGTAGAGACAAGTGGTAGTACGAAACAAGTATGGGGGTTACTGGAACAAGATTCGATCTACGGTCGACTCAGGAGGTTTATAAATTCCCTGCATGATAAGTGTAACCAATATATATTCCGACTAACCAAATCACCACTCATTATACCTCACCATGCCATACCGGACAAAACCGTCCCGACGGAGACCGGAGACAAGCTCACGCCTACCCAAGGCAGAGGCTTTTCCCGGGTTTCTCTCTGGCATGCATGCAAGGCATTCGAGGGTGAATATCATCACAAGTATATCTGTTTCCAACAGCAAGGAAAATCTCCAATATGCATTCATGCAAATGATCGCGTCACCACATAAAATAACGAGTTCTCCGAAATAAGGTGGTGTTATAATCGTGTAAAAAAATGCATGAAAAAAATTATGCCAGGGTTCAGAATGCTTGCCTTCAAGGTGTGGAGAGGCAGGGTGCACTCCAAAACTTTTGAAAGCTTTCTCCTCTCTCCAAAAAATCCTATTTAAAATATTTGGATCAATATATCGTTTTAAAAACACTACCAAAAAGTTGTCTGATTTTTTTGAAATAAATCTTAAAATAAACTAGACAAAATTTGAGGAAGGTAGGAAAAAGAATCAATTCATTTGGAGTTATAATTAAAAAGTTGGACCAGAATGGAAATGAGGTTGATACACTCAATTTTTTCAAAGGACATCACTGGGTTTTTGCAAAAAGTTTGATAATACACTCCTATTAACATCCCATAATTTTGGTGGAAGTTTTAAAGAAATATTTAAATAGATTGTAGTGTAAAATTGCCCACTAGACCAGATTTGAAAATCTGGTGTAGACCTCAAATTCTCCAATGAACAAAAGATATTTCTGCACAAAAGTGATTTGGTGACATCACATGACATCTCCAAATTTTGGTGGAATTTTTGAATGACTTTATAAAAGGGTTGCAGTGCACAGGGACCCTAAACTTATGAAAAACCCTTTTGGAGAAATAAAGCTCAGGGAAAGATAATTATATAAATAATCCTACTGATAGAAGAATTGTTTTATTTGAGAGGGTAAATGAGTACAATAAAATTGGGAAGTTTTTCACTTGAGGTAAAAAATCCATAAAAATAAAGGGAAGAATGGTTCTGAAATCAAAAGAACTTCCAGAGAATAAAAATTTAAGTTCCTGGCAAAAATTTTAATTAATAAAACAAGGTTAAAATTTTGGGGTGTCACAACAGTACCCCCCTTAAGAGATAATTTCGTCCTCGAGATTTGTTAAGAGCTGTTTTGAAAAACAAATACTCCACGGTTACGTGTTTTTGCAAGCAGTGTATGCGTTCGAGTAGTTGTGGTGCTGCGTGAATAAAAATAAACCATGTCGTGAGAAGATACACGATGCCGCAACTCAGGGAAAAGAAATCTCACTCCAGGATTTTTTTTGCGAGAGAAAATCAGTAAATTAAGAGTCAAACCGCAACAAAAACTACTCAAATTAATAGAAACTAAATAATTTACTCGCCGCACAAACTCGGGGTACCACGCATAAGTTACAATGCATAAATAAATGTTGCAATAATAAACACAGCAGCGACGTTTATAATGCAAACGGTAACTGGACGGGGTCCCGAGAAAACGTCTCTGGTACTGGGATGCACTCCTCTTCTATCGGGGGAAGCAGATTGATCAGCCGATGAATGTGTCTCTCCTGGTCGGGCCTCGATGGTTCCGCCGATGGCGATCCGAGGATTTAAATCCGTGAGACTCGAGATAATCCATTACCGGGGTCAAACGTTCTTGGCGATGACGTCTTTGGACCAGGTTGGCAAGATCGGGTCTCTCTCAATCCGTCCACCGGGAAAAGATGTTACTCCTCCGGGTGCTGCACGGCTCAGAAAGTAATGATATCCTCTTTCACTGGCATAGGTTACCGCGAATCAAAGGCGGGCAAGTGCTTCGTAAGCAGCAGCTTCTATGGCCATTAGTGGAGCTGGCATAGATTTCCCCACGAAGGAGACCTCTGTTGGGTCTTGGTTTGGATTTACGGGAGGGATGTGTACTACTGCCCAATATTGCAAGGTGGATGGGGTGATTCTCGATTTGAGCAGCTCGTATTGGGGTGGCTGGGTAGAACCCATGGTACTGCAGGTAAAGTCCCACAATATTTTGACAAAGCTACCCGGGGTTGCGTCTGGGTTTCTCAGATAAATGCTAGGGCTCGGCATGGCAAGAAATGGTTGTGAGGATGGTGCACAAGGTGAGGGGTGCTTGGCAAGGTCACGAGGTGGCCTTTTTATATAGCATCCGGGCTGGGTTATTTACCGCGGTGGGGGGCACTTGTTTGTCGGTCCTGCTCTCATAGGGTCGGGGTCAAAGCCACAGATACACATATCTCACAAAAGCGACGTGTTACTGTGGGTGTCGTCGGGGTGGTTTTGGTAGCTGTGCCCGTAAAAATATGCAACTACGTGCTGACATAATTATTGAAGGTTACTATTTAAAACAGAGGCACAACAACAGGCTGCGTTAATTCACAAGGTCGCATGATTATAAGGCGTGGATACACTGAGACTCGGCACTACTTGGTGACTTAATCTACCTCGTTTATATCCAAGCGGGCTTGCCTTGTGGACGCCGAGGCTTCTCCACGGGTCTCACCATCGGGATTAGCTGGAGGTGGTTGAGGGACTGCAGGGTCGGGGTGGCGATGACTATCGCTTGAGGATTGTTGGCCACAATCCCGTTGGAGTGTGCTCCCAAAAGGCGACGAAGCACTTTTGGAGTCATCAAAGCACCTTGGTTGATGGCTGGGGGTGACCTCAAGGTCTCGATTGGTTGTCCGAACAGCACGACTGGGCTGTCGGCATCGGGCTCATCTTCTCCTCTCGCCGGGGCTCGACGAACCAGCTCTCCACGAGCTGCGATCAGATCAAGGGTGATTTGATCGAACAGTTCTTCTAGCGCACCTACATAGCACACTAGGTGCAACAACGCAGGATCCATCTCGTGATCTCCGTTGGCAACCTGGGGTGGTCTACCATACCCTTCGCGTCTGGGGTAGTAATAGAACGAGCGACAGTTAGCTCTGGGCGACAACTGCCAGAGTTGAACTATAGCCTCTCGAGCAGCTAGCTGGATGGCTTGTGGCTCGAAGGAAGTTGTCCTTCCGGTGAACCTGTAGGGGTGTTCTGGCGACAGACCCCTATCGTAGATGTGCACAGTGGCCCAGAATTGACGGCTCTTGCCGCTCATGGATCCTTGGTACACAACATATTCTGGGGGCTCTTCTAACGCATAGGCACGACGGGTGAGGTTTGCGAGTATGGTCACAAAACCTCCAAGGTTGGTTGTTGTGTTCTCATTGTGCACTATGGGGCCAGGCATTATGGCGCGGTTTTGGGGTAGAGGCTGTGTTGTGCTGGGTTGAGGCGAGCGTGCCCTTTTTATAGAAAAAAGGGGACGAAGTCTTCCTTCGCACGCTTGCGAATGAGACATTATAGGCGTCGGTCACTGGTAGCGTGATCGTGAGCTAGGTTGATAGGTTGGGCACCGATCGCCAAAGTGTCGGGGTCCTTTGGTGGCTATCTTGCACGAGAAGCTTGGCTGGGTTCGGGTTAAGGTCCGGTGGTTTGGCTTACCTAGGTTTTTCGACCGGATAAGATAGGATTAGCCAATGGTCACCGACTCGATACCAAGTTTGTCACGACCGGTTTTACGGGTATTGATTTCGAAAATGGCCCTTGTGCTCACTAGCCTCAGGATTCTTGTTAGTGATGAGGCACCGACTTGATACAGAAATTCCAAGCAAAATACAAAATATGTAGTACAAGACCATTCTGGCCTGTGAGTACAACAAATGGTTTTTAGTGGTTGATGGCGGAAGTGGTTTGTGGATCATCAGCGTCTATGGGACTCCATTTCTCACAGGAACAGCTGACCAGGATAACTCCTATCTTCGCAAGGCTGCTATCACCCTTGCTTAGGTTCCGGGGCTGTCATCACGGTCGCTCCTCTCACAAGAAGAAATCTGGCCAAGACAATAGCGAGGACAAGCCAAAGGAGTACTTTGAATGTACTCGCAAACATTATGAACACAGGTATAATATAACAAAAACATGTTCCGAAATATCCTATGATCACAACGTCTATCAAAAAAATAAAAAATCTCGGATGCATGCACGCCCGTTATTAATATGTAACAATGAATATGTAATGACAGGGTAGCAATAAATGCACCATTCGGATGTCTGAAGCGATGTCTCGAATTGATGGTAAATAACGAGCATGCCTCAGTCGGGCGTCTGAGCGACACCACATAAAGGGCTTATAAAATAAATAAATAACAGGCATGCCACAGTCGGGCGTCTCAGCGACACCACATAAAGGCCTTATAAAGTAAATAAATAACAAGCATGCCATAGTCAGGCGTCTCAGCGACACCACATAAAGGGCTTATAAGATAAATAAATGACAAGCATGCCACAGTCGGGCGTCTCAGCGACACCACATAAAGGGCTTATACAGTAAATAAATAACAAGCATGCCACAGTCAGGCGTCTCAGCGACACCACCTAAAGGGCTTATAAATAATCACAGGGAATATCCAGGAGGTAGAACCATCCCAGGGATACTCGATAATTCAAATAATATAACGGGTTAGTCCAAAATAAAATAATAATCATGGTCCTCACAAGTCACAAGACAGGCCCCAAGTTTGGTTTAACAGTTTCTCCTCAAGACCGACACTAAGACCGACACTTGACCTATCCCAGACTGAAATCCTTAACCATGGACACGGCTATTCGAATAGGTTTAATCTCTGCAGAGGGTGTACTCTTTACCCACGAGTAACGGATTCCTTTAGTCCATCGAGACTAATTCTGTCTACGGCCTTTTAGTTGCAAACACACCTAACTTGCACACACCAGCTTAACTTACCGGTGTCTGGAATCACCCACGACGCCCGTCAAGCAAAACTCTAAGTGGGGAGGCTACAACCTTGCATAGCATAGGATCAAATTTATATCGCGCGCTCTAAGGGGTGGCCTCCCCTCTCGGTCTCAACCAAAAACACCCATGCCCCCGGACCAGGTGGCTTGCCTACCAGCTACAACCGGTATCTTCCACCATGGCCTCTCTGTACGGTGTGTGCTAGAAAGGGGTTGACGACTTACTAAACCGTACCCTACTTGTTGTAGAGACAAGTGGTAGTACGAAACAAGTATGGGGGTTACTGGAACAAGACTTGATCTACGGTCGACTCAGGAGGTTTATAAATTCCCTGCATGATAAGTGTAACCAATATATATTCCGACAAACCAAATCACCACTCATTATACCTCACCATGCCATACCGGACATAACCGTCCCGACGGATACCGGAGACAAGCTCACGCCTACCCAAGGCAGAGGCTTTTCCCGGGTTTCTTTCCGGCATGCATGCAAGGCATTCGAGGGTGAATATCATCACAAGTATATTTGTTTCCAACAGCAAGGAAAATCTCCAATATGCATTCATGCAAATGATCGCGTCACCACATAAAATAATGTGTTCTCCGAAATAAGGTGGTGTTATAATCGTGTCAAATAATGCATGAAAAAAATTATGCCAGGGTTCAGAATGCTTGCCTTCAAGGTGTGGAGAGGAGGGTGCACTCCAAAACTTTTGAAAGCTTTCTCCTCTCTCCAAAAAATCCTATTTAAAATATTTGGATCAATATATCGTTTTAAAAACAGTACCAAAAAGTTTTCTGAATTTTTTTGAAATAAATCTTAAAATAAACTAGACAAAATTTGAGGAAGGTAGGAAAAAGAATCAATTCATTTGGAGTTATAATTAAAAAGTTATAGGCAGTCAAAGTTTTGGTCAAAAATACATTTTTTAAATCAAGCAGAAAAAAGAAAACGTTTCGACATCGACCACGTCGAAGGCGTGTTTTGGATTTACGCCTCCACTTATTCCAGCGTGGACCGTGCGTGGGTCACTGACAGTGGGCCCGCCTGGCCCACTGGTCAGGTTTGACTAGTCGACCTCCCCCACTCTTCCTCTGCCCGAGCGGGGGGGGGGGGGGGGGGCTCCAGCGATCGCCGCCGGTGATGGGTGGTTCCTCGCGGGGTTCCGAGGGCGGGGATGGACCCGCCAGACCGGGGCGGTCCTCCCGGTGGTCGCTGGGTCGCCGGGGGTGGAGGGAGTCGCCCGACGAAGCCAAGGGCGGCCGGAAGCTTCGGAGCGGCGAAAGTGAACTTGGGGCTACGGTGGCTCTCCGTCGCGGCCGAGGTGTTGGTTGGCTTCGCAAGACGAAGTGGAGTCGTTTGGTGGCGTTGGGAGGGCCGGGGAGGCTCTGGTTGTGACGAACGGAGCCGGGAGGCGGCGGTGGCCGAACTGGCCGGAGACGAAGAAGACGGCCTCTCCTGGTCGATTGCGAGCTAGGGGAGCGCTAGTGGAGTTGCTTGAGGCTGCCTGAGGGCTCGGAGAGGTGCGGGGCTCCTTAAATAGGCGAGTCAAGGCGGTTCATGGCGGTGGGATAAGTTCACCGGCGAACCGTCATTCTGTAGCTAGAAGCGACGTGGAGGCGGTTGGAGCTGGTCGGCGACTCGGACGGACCCCACTTGCTCAAGGGGCGCAGTGGCAGGTGGCTTGGGCGGCACCGACCGCGGCAGGGGCTCACTACGGACGCCGGCGTGCCGCCAAGGGGCTCTGACGGCAGTGTTGTAGGGCACCAGGGGTTGCTTGGCGCGTTCTGGTGAGTAGTCGAGTGTGTGGCGCGGCTCTGCAGAGCGGGAAAAAAACCAGCTGACAGCGCCCGGCTCAGGCCGCAACACGTGCAAAGCAACCTTCGGTAGGCGCAGAACACGCCCACCAGGTGCTCGGCGAAATACCCGTGCATGCCACAGAGCTTGGGTGAGGCTGGCAATTAGCAGGCCTAGGTTAGGAGTAGCTAGGAGTTTATTGGACAAGGTGGTTAGGCAAAGGAAGCAGGTTCATAGTGCAAACTAAAACTCATGTCAAAACTGGTCATGCCCATAAGGTGTTTGGCAAAATACCAAGGGCACCTAGGCATTTCTTGGAGTGGCCCAATTCTCCAGGTTAGTGCCTCTTTGGGTGCAAAAGGGAGTGGTAAGGTCATTTGGGCAAAATAAGAAACTTGCTAGTGCAAGTTTTGCAAATCCTCAGTTTTGGACAGAAAGAACAGGGCATGATTGCAAGTACTAGATTTGCTCGAATGAGTCCAACCTCCTGGACTTAAGGGTATTGCAGGATGGGTTATAAGTAAGAAAAGGAATCACAGCAAAAGGACCAAGTTAAAATATAGTCGTAGTACAAATCCTCAAGTTGGACCAGAATGGAAATGAGGTTGATACACTCAATTTTTTCAAAGGACATCACTGGGTTTTTGCAAAGAGTTGAATAATACACTCCTATTAACATCCCATAATTTTGGTGGAAGTTTTAAAGAAATATTTAAATAGGTTGTAGTGTAAAATTGCCCACTGGACCAGATTTCAAAATCTAGTGTAGAGCTCAAATTCTCCAATGAACAGAAGATATTTCTGCACAAAAGTGATTTGGTGACACCACATGACATCTCCAAATTTTGGTGGAATTTTTGAATGACTATATAAAAGGGTTGCAGTGCAAAGGGACCCTAAACTTATGAAAAACCCTTTTGGAGAAATAAAGCTCAGGGAAAGATAATTATATAAATAATCCTACTGATAAAAGAATTGTTTTACTTGAGAGGGTAAATGAGTCCAATAAAATTGGGAAGTTTTTCACTTGAGGTAAAAATTCCATAAAAATAAAGAGAAGAATGGTTCTGAAATCAAAAGAACTTCCAGAGAATAAAAATTTAAGTTCCTGGCAAAAATTTTAATTAATAAAACAAGGTTAAAATTTTGGGGTGTCACATCAGTGCTCTTAAGTTTTTGGGCTATTACCCTTGCTGCATCTGGTGTTGTAAGCCGGCAGTATGAACAGGTAAATGCATACTCATAACAAGTAAATAACATACAAGTTTTGATAACCCGCCCTGGTGTGAACCGCGAGGGCACATGCTATTTACTTGTGTACAGGGATTATGATAACATGATCAGCATGATTGATAAAATTATGAGCATAAGCAGCAGATCTTCAGTATCAGATCGGTGGCTCAAAATGTTATGCACATAAACATGCAAGATGGCATGGCAGATCATTGCTTTTACTACCTTATTACATGGCTTTCCAAGCCCAAATGATTCATTGTTTTTTTTTCACAAAGAGCCGGAAGACAGTATCAGAGACACCTTGTGGTCCAGTTGCCTTGATCTTGACGGTTTGAAGTTTTCGGGTCATCTTGCGTCGGTTCTCCTTCTTCCTCCACTGGCTAGAAATCAGGTGATGTCCAGTTGACGCCAGCTAAAGCTTTGAATATAGCCTCATCATCTATGAGTGTGGAGGGATCAATGTCACGGGCAAAAGTGTGCTTACGTGTTGGAGGTATCGGGTCCATGATTGGATAAACCGGCGCTTTCAATTTTTCATTTTGAGTGGCAGAAGCCGCCTAATATTTGCAGAGCTCAGATTCCTCAGCCAGTTTGCTTGCGAACGACGCATCTCCCTAACAATTTTGGTGAAGTCTTCTGCAGTGAAGGGATACCCATCTTGTTTTAAGCTTGGGCAGCCAGTAGACAACTCCGTCGGGTCAAGCCCTTCCTACCATGCTTTGGCCCGGCTCAGGGCAGTAACGGCGCCAGGCCTGGCGGCTGATTGTTTTATTTCTTCTGCCCTTTAGGGTACAACTGACAGCTTGTCCAGAGTTACTCTGATAAGAGTAGGTGGTTGTTTGGCATAAGAGACGACAGCTATAGCTTGTTGCATGCCAGTGTATAATTATTCCACAAGAGTGTAGGCGGCTATCAGCTTCATGCGCATATCTGAGCCAAAGTGGGAAACCCGGGGGTTTGCATTACAAAAGATATTGATAAGCCGACTGAATGATTGTTCAACATTGATGATGAAAGATTGAGGTATAATATTACTTAGCAAAGATGGCGGTTGTCATGCTATTGATTTGATGCTTCAAGCCGGACAACTCATCTGTCACCGACTTAAGGGTAGCTTCGGCATCTTCCTCTCTTTTCAGTAGAGCTGCCTTCTCGGTGTCCCAGTCGGTTCTCTCAGCGCTGAAATACATTTTCAACCTTTCGATCTCTTCTAAGGCGGTTTTTAGCTTTGATTTGGCCTTTGAAGTTTCTGATTGTTGGGAATGGATGTTTTGACGTAGATCCACCACTTGAGATTCTTTCATATTTAATTCAGCCTGAAAGATAAGGCGAGTCAGCAGCATTATATGATTATGATTATCACCTTCTTTGAAGTCCCAAGCATAATACAAGTATTTTACTTGGCACTTGGGGGCTAATGTACATTGCTCTTTTTGTAGACAAATTTATGATGACCCTGTTAAATTTCTACGACTATAGCCAATTCATGGGGGCTACATGTTTGGAGTTTATTCATAAGTATGGTGATAAGTTTCGGCTTAGCCATGCTGATTAAGCCGGCCCTTGAGGGTTACATGTGTGAAATTAAGCACTACTATTTGAAGTCCCGGCTTAACTTTCCAGTTTAAGCCGGCCCTTGGCGACTACTCATTTTGATTCATCAATTACGAGTTGTTATCACATGTCTACAAGATCAACCAATATATTTAAGTCTATAGCATATTTAGGTTTTTCATACTCAGTAGACTTGGCGGCTGACAGATATATACTTATATAAGAAGTTTTTGTTAGTGCTTACCTCAAAGCGCTCCTTCATGAGGTTAACCAAGCTGGCTTCAAAGTCTCGGCTGGTTTGAAGGCGGTTCAGATAACCTGTGTGAATCTCATGGGCATTGAATTCAGCATAGATCTCCAGATCCAGTTTCCACTTGCCCTTATCAACAGCTGAAATTTCTTCCTTAGCACTGTGCTTGGATAAGACGGTGGGGTTTCTTGGCGTTGTATAAGCTGTCCCAGTGACCATTTCATCTTCAGTCTCTTGAGCCGGCTGAGCGGGATTGGGCGGCTTAGCATTCTCTGGGTCAACATTCATGGAGTCCATGGTGACATGGTGCTCCTCTGGCGGTGGATCATCCACGGCTGCTTCGGAGGTTTGATGCAAAGATTCAGATATTGTCTGTTTCTCCAGGTCAGCAGTTTTGGGGTCTTCGGTCGGCTTACTCACTTTCGGTTTCTTGCTGGGTTTGGCCATAGCACTGAAAGTAAAAATACATGATGAGATTAGTATATCAATTGAGTAAAGTGTTAAAGCAAGCAAGATTAAGTGTTCTCACTTAGGAACGGTCTTGAACAAAGGAACATGAGTCCCAGTGGAATCACTAGATGAAGAGTGAGAAGTTCCTGATAGTTTGAATCAGAAGGGTTAAGAGGTTGTCGAATATGACCTGCCTTGGGAAAAGCTAAGTCAGAAATCTGTGAAACCTCTGGACGGCGCTTGCAAGGAGCCGGCGTGTTGGGTAAGCCGGAGGTGAGAATCCCACAACCACTATTCTTGGTTGTGAGGCGAACTTCGTGTTGCTGCTTCTTCGGAAGAAACTTGGGATCCAAGTAAGCTAAAGGGTGAGAAAATCTTACTTTCCGGCTCGCTTGACGAACTTTGTCTTGAGGTTCTGAGTCAGAGGAAAGGTGAAAGTGCGTTATATCGACTAGACGGGGGGTGGGGGGGGGTGAATAGGCGACTTTTACAAATTTGTCACTGAGGAATTTCAGGGTGAGGAAATTCCTAAGTATCGAACAACTAGCAACGGAATAAGTACTCAGAAGTAATCTTAACAATGCAGTAGCACAGTCATCATGATGAAATGAAAACAAGCAATGAGTATAGGAAGCATAAACACATGATAAGCAGGCTGAAGACAAACTGACTGAAGAAATAGGATTGAGGAAATTGAGAAAGTCTTTAGTCAAAGTCTTCAAACAGTAATGATCAGGTACAACAACACAGTAATGAGGAATTGAAAGGGTTGAGGAAATTAAGAAAGTCTTTAGTCAAAGTCTTCAAACAGTAACGATCAGGTACATCAACACAGTAATGAGGAAATGAAAGGGTTGAGGAAATAGAACCAGCAGCTCGGTGAAGACAGTGATTTGCTAGACCAGTTCCAACTGTTGTGGCAATCGTAATTCTGGTTGGAGCAGCTAGGTATTTAAACCTGAGGACACACAGTCCCGGATACACAGTCCTCACCATATTATCCTTGAGCTAAGGTCACACAGACCTTGCTCAATCACTCGTTGTAAGTCTTCAGGTGACTTCCAAACCTTCACAAACTCGGTCACTCGGCGATCCACAATTTCCTCTTGGATGCTCTAGACCATGACGCCTAACCGTCTAGAAGATGCATAGTATTCAGAGCCAACAAGCGTTGGTTCCACACAGGAACAATCTCTTAAGTGATGCTCAATCACTTTGGGTTTGTAGGTGCTTGGGTTTGGGTTTTCCTCACTTGATGATTTTCTCTCAAAGTCCTCGGAGGATGGGATGCTCTCAATGACAGGTGTCAGTTTCTCTCGGAGCAGCCAACCAGCTAGTGGTTGTTGAGGGCGGCTATTTATAGCCTAGGGAGCAGACCGACATGATAAGACATAAATGCCCTTCAACGATATGACCGTTAGGTGGGTAGATATTTTGGAACAGCTGGCGCGTAGCACAACAACGGTCGGAAATTTGGGCTCTCAAATTCCTCGGGGCTATCATGTTCCTCACTTTTAGGCAATCCGCACAGGAGAATTCCTAACTCCTCAGTCAGAACAAATTCCTCAGAGAGCAGAAGATCTTCGTCTCTGTCACTGAAGAAATTGACTGAACTATATGAGATTTCCAATGGCTTCGCTCGAAAGGATTGGTAGGTGTAGGATTTTGAGATGAGCATCACTTGGAAACTCTTCCTTAATTTTACCTCGACCCCCTTTAACAGTACGGTGTTTCCTATGACTCAAGAAATATAAAATGAAACTACGAAAACAGAAGTCTTCACGCTTCATGTTCCTTGCATGGATATCAAGTCTTCATGGTCACACCAATTTCTTCACTTTCAAAGTCTTCAGAAAGCCAAAGTCTTCAGTTGAAGACATTCATTTTTAGGGGTCGACTTTCTTTGTAAATATCAAACTCCTCATAGACTTATAGACATGTGTACACTCACAAACACATTAGTCACTTAACCTATAAGTCTTAAATACACCAAAATCACTAAGGGGCACTAGATGCACTTACAATCTCCCGCTTTTTGGTCATTGATAACAATATAGGTTAAGTTTTCAATGGGGATAAACATATGCAGATGTCGGTGTACAAAAGTAGGGGTCTTTCTGTACCCCTTTACTTGTGCGCGGGCAGTCGTAGCCTCACATGCGACCATGCTTGGCGAGGTAGAAGAAGCAAAGGTGCGAGACTGCAAAGACAACACTTGAACCAGAGGCATGAAAAGCAAAGGGGCAAGATGGACTTCCCCCGGCAACACCCTTGCTGGGGCGGCCTACGTAGCCCCGGCAAGAGCCTTGCCGAGGCGACTTGCCCAACACCAGCAAGGCCGCCACCCTTGAGCCTGAGAACTCTGACACCATCGACAACGTCGAGACCAAGACTCAGAGGCGCTTGCGTGGTGGCATGCAGATCTTTGTGAAGACCAAAGGCCTACGAATCTAGATAAGAACTAGTAGACGAAGACCCCCGGCAAGATCCTTGTCGGGGACGGTCGAAGACCCCCGGCAGGATCCTTGACGGGGACGCCCGCGAGACCCCTGCAAGACCCTTGCCGGGGAATCTGCGAGGCCACGGCTAGGCCCGCACCCACCAATGTTTCGCTGCCCCGCGGCCGTTCCAACATGGCAACCATCCCGCCAACTAGGCAAGCGCTTGCGTGGCAGCATGCAGCTTCTAGGCCAACTAGTTAAGCACCTACAAGGTGGCTTGCCCGGCAGCAAGCGCCCCCGGTAGGCTACTAAGGATCCATTCCTCAAAGCGCCACAGCACGGGTTTACGCACCGACAAACCTATCCAACTAAGCGTAGGGTGTATACATACAAAGAAATATCAAACAGGAAGATGGCATGCGCCATTTCAAAATACTGCAAAGTTATATTACATCAACGGTTGTCGCAGTTCTAACTTAAAATAAAATCGTCTTGGTCATGAACTCGCAGCGGCAATTAGAAACGGGGTGGCTAGTCCCGGCGCTGGCCTTCCACCCTCTTGACTCCGTCAACGCAGCTGATGATGGGCTCGATACGCTCTTCGAGTGCCTCGAGGTCCGCATCCTCTGGCAAACTCTCAAGCGCATTGGTGAAGTCGACGCTGGGGTTCCTGAACGCCACCTTGGTGAGCACCTTGGTCAGGGCGCCCCGACAAAGCTTCTGAGCCTCATTGGCCAGATAAGTCGCTCGACTGGAGTGGAGCTGTTCCAGGGTGTCGAGGACGCCCTCGAAAAACGGGGTCAACCTGGCACTGGGGCTTATGTTCGCCTCCTGGGAGTACCTGAAGTTCGGCATGTTCATGACGGCTAGCTGTGTGGTGAGCCTCTCTGCAATGTCAATGAGGCGGCTGGTCCAGAGATTTATGCAGTCCACATAGTCCTTGTGGGAAGCAGCGTCATTCTGCCGCAGCAGCTTCTCCCCCTCAAGGGCCTTCTTCAGGGTCTCCTCACGGGCCCTGACCTCCGAAAGTGTCCCTTCCAAGGTGTCCAGTTTCAGCTTCAGATCGTCTATGGAGTCGTTGGCCTCAGAGAGCAGCTTGGTCTTGTCGGAGATGGCGACCTACAAATCCACCAGAGTGCGGTTAGCCGTGTCCCTGTCCTCTATCAGCTTTGAGATCTCCTTCTTGAGCTCCTCCCGCTCCAGCTCCAGCTTCTCCACCTTGCCAACTTGGTTCAGGGCCAAAGCATCAAGTGCATCCTTGTGCTTCCTTCCCAGCTCCTGGGTCCGCTGCACGATGAGCTTCTTAATTTCTTCGTCCTTGCCACGGAGCGTGGCGGCAAGCGCCTGTTCACGAGCAACGAGGTCTTCCTCTTGGGTGTCCAGAAAAGCTTGCTGCTGTCGCCGGTCAGCTTTGTCCTTGGTGGCCTATTCGTTCGCCCCCTCTTGGGCCTTCTCGATGTCGGCCTGCTTCAGGAGGAGCTCTCGCTTGCGCTCATCCAGCTGATCCTGGGAAGCCCTCGGTTCTTGTCGGGCCTCACCGAACAAGACTTGCATCTGAGCGACGTGCTCCAGAAAATACGCTTATGTCTTGTTCACAGCCGCTATCCTGGAGTTCACCTTGTCCTGGTGGGCGCGGTGGAGCGCCTGAAGCTTCTGGAAATTAGCGCTCATGGCCCGGAGGAGCTGCTCCTCTTGGGAACCGCGACCATTGGTGCTCGGTTTGTCGACAACCTGGAGCCCGGCGGTGGCGAGCGCCTCATCGTCGAAAACCTCCCCTTCGGCTAGCCTTTGGTGCTTGCCGACCCTGGGAGGCGGATAAACAGATCATCGCCCACCCTCAAGTACTTGCCCGGGGCGGGGGCTACATGGGAGGAAGGTTGGTCGTCGGCCACCCCCTCCGCGGCAGGCCCCTTGGCGGCCTCCTCGGCGCCGGACTTGGCGGCTTCCCCAGCCGCGATCTTGGTGCCCTTAGCTTCGACATCCTTGGCAACGTCCTCGATCACAGTGTCGATGTCTACCTGGTCCGTCGAGGGAGGGCCTGGAAACCAGAAAGTAGAATGAAGCGAGGCCAAAATGAAAGTTTAGAACGAAGAAAAGAAAGAACGTCGCATGGCAGAGATAGCAAGGGACAGGAGGCAGGCGACTTACCCGTGCCGAATTGAGAAGAAGTGGTTCCCTCCCTGCCAACGTTTGTTGCCGGGACGGAGCCACCAGCGCCCAAGCTTGCGCCCTCTTCCTCCGTGCGTGTGGGCTCGGCGGTAGATTCCCTTGCCGGTGACACCCCTCTGGGTGGTGTGGTTGACGGGGGCGGCCCTCAGCAGCTCCTCCTGTTGCCGCTCTCCTCCTGCGAACCTGGCAAGGTCAGCACCAAGGATACACACCCGAACGCCCGTTGATGTGGAGTGAATAATGAACTCACGATGGGGGCTGAAGCGAGGGCTGCGTCGAGGGCTGTTGTCCGGGCTGACCACCACCAACGCCGCCGTGCGCGGAGCGCTCGCCCGGGGCTCTTCGCCCGTCGAAGCTTTGGCCCTAATGCCGCCCTCTGGGCCAGCGTCTCCGTGTCACTGTGAAGATAAGATCAAGTCAAGGAAAGATAGGATGGTCAGAGGGTTAGGAAATGATGAGGGTCAAGGTGCTTACTCGTCCTCTTCCGCTGTCCTCCTCTTCCTCTTCTGGCTAAAGGACCCAAGGTCGAAATCGGTCTCCGGGGCGGCGTCCACAAGGGGAGGAGAAGGGGATGGAGTTCTGGGCCGCTTCGACGAGGAGGAGGTGGTGGCCGCGGCCTTCTTCGCTGCCGCATCCCTCGTCTGGCGCGCGGCTGCGCCTGGGCCTGTTCCCATTGCACGGTCTTGCCGGGCCGAACCGACTCGCCGGAACCAGCCCGCCATAGGACGCGTTTCCTCCCTAGAGCCAAGGAGTCATCCGCATCAGTCTCTTCTTCGGTCGACTCCTTGACTGCTTCTTCAACAAGGGGGACGCCAGCGCTGGCGCCGCTGGGTTCCCCTGCAGACCCCATCCACTCGGCAAACTCCCTCTCTTCTGTGGCAACATCAGCCTGGTCCTCTATAGTGCCGAGGTTTCCGGCCTCCTCAACAAGTGATGCCTCCTCCGCCCTGGCAGCAATGTACGCCAGCTCTTCCTCAGTGGTGTCACGGATGAGTTGTGGCTCGTCACGAACATACCTCTCCGATAACTTGTCGAAGAATACCTGCACCAGCTCCGCCTTTGGCTCAGCGCAGGTCGAATCAAGGTCGTGCGCGTTGAAAACTGGCATCATGGCGATGATGGCGGTCAGACAAGAATTGTTGCTCAACGGGACTACCCCCGCTGGCAACCCTAACAGGTTGTCAGACTTGCCGGCCTTGGCGGCCTTGCCGTTCTTCTCGGCCTTGCTGGTCCTCTCGACCCTGCCGACCTCGTAAACCTTGAGCCGGAAAAGCCTCTGACAAAGATGGGCATGCTGCAGCACCGTGAAGGTGTGGTTTAGGCCGGGGCGGAGCCTCATGATATCTGCCGCATTCCTGAAGTCCCAGGCCAGCTTCCCCTTAATATGTAGTGGGGCAATCCGGTGGCGGATGAAGTCGGCCCCGATCGTCTCAAGAGTGAGCCCGGCCGACGTGAGGCTATGGATCCTGGTGGTGGCAACCGTGAGCTTCTTGTCATCGGCGTCGAGCTCGCCCCAGTCCTTGATGCGGATCGGCGTCCTCCGATGGACCCGGCAGAACTCATGCGGATCTGTCTCCTCGATCCAGCACCACCGGCCCCGCCACTCATCCCACCTCTCCTTCTGGGCACCCTCCGGGTACGTGCCCCATGCACGCCACGGTGTTCGGCGTAAGGTCCGAAGGTGGAAGCCGTAGGTGTGCATGATGTCATTGGAGAAATCTGAGAAAGGGGGCAGAGCCCGCAGGAGAAGTAGTCGACAAAGAAAGGATATCGATTCGGACCGGACTTAGCGAAGGAGGCAGGGACGATGCGTGTGGCGGGATGCCCCGACGTCTCCCTTCCCCCACAGGGGCCTGAACTTCTCCTTGAGGGTGAGCGCGTCGAACATCGAGGTGAAGAGGTCATACTGTGTCCATAGCTCCACCAACTCGCTCTCCGGCACCTCCTTCCCCCCGGCGTACTTGACTGCTCCCTTGCCCTTGCTTGCCTTGGGCGCCATGGCGGCTAAGAAGGGGTGAGGGATCAAGGGCAATGGGGCGCGGCGGCAGCGAGCAGAGGCGAAAGCTCCGATTTGCGCTTGAAGAAGAAGAGGGGAACAACTGTTCCAAGATTGGAAAAGGCGTGGAGGGTAAATGAGCAGCGCCCTTGCGGTTTCCTCTTTTTTATGGGGAAGACACGGTCCACCTCTTCACTATTCACCGTAGGGTGATGCAAGCGTGCTGCGACCGTTCCACACACGAACTCCACGTCACGCACTCAATGCGGGTCGTGGAGAAGCGCAACTGGCAAAGAAGTTACCGCGGTTAAAACTCGGCCACGCGTACCCGTGCACCGTTCTGGGCCTAGCCCAACAACGCTTCGCGCTTATGTGTGGCCTGGGCCCGGGGGCTCCTGTCCGTGTACAAAAGTAGGGGTCTTCCTGTACCCCTTTACTTGTGTGCGGGCAGTCGTAGACTCACCTATGACCATGCTTGGCGAGGCAGAAGAAGCAAAGGTACGAGAGTGCCAAGACAGCACTCGAACCAGAGGCATGAAGAGCAAAGGGGCAAGATGGACTTCCCCCGGCAACACCCTTGCCGGGGCGGCCTACATAGCCCAAGCAAGAGCCTTGCCGGGGCGACTTGCCCAACACCAGTGATGACCCACAAGTATAGGGGATCTATCATAGTCATTTCGATAAGTAAGAGTGTCGAACCCAACAAGGAGCAGAAGGAAATGACAAGCGGTTTTCACTAAGGTATTCTCTTCAAGCACTGAAATTATCAGTAACAGATAGTTTTGTGATAAGGTAATTTTTAACGGGTAACAAGTAATTAAAGTAAATAAAGTGCAGCAAGATGGACCAATCCTTTTTGTAGCAAAGGACAAGACTGAACAAACTCTTATATGAAAGAAAATGCTCCCGAGGACACATGGGAATTATCGTCAAGCTAGTTTTCATCACGCTCATATGATTCGCGTTCGTTACTTTGATAATTTGGTATGTGGGTGGACCGGTGCTTGGGTACTGCCCTTTCTTGAACAAGCATCCCACTTATGATTAACCCCTATTGCAAGCATCGCAACTACAAGAGAATTATTAAGGTAAACCTAACCATAGCATGAAACATATGGATCCAAATCAACCCCTTACGAAGCAACTCATAAACTAGGGTTTAAGCTTCTGTCACTCTAGCAACCCATCATCTACTTATTACTTCCCAATGCCTTCCTCTAGGCCCAAACTTTGGTGAAGTGTCATGTAGTCGACGTTCACATAACACCACTAGAGGAGAGACAACATACATCTCATCAAAATATCGAACGAATACCAAATTCACATGACTACTTATAGCAAGACTTCTCCCATGTCCTCAGGAACAAACGTAACTACTCACAAATCATATTCATGTTCATAATCAGAGAGGTATTAATATGCATAAAGGATCTGAACATATGATCTTCCACCAAATAAACCAACTAGCATCAACTACAAGGAGTAATCAACACTACTTGCAACCCACAGGTACCAATCTGAGGCATTGGGACAAAGATTGGATACAAGAGATGAACTAGGGTTGGAGAGAAGATGGTGCTGGTGAAGATGTTGATGGAGATTGACCCCCTCTCGATGAGAGGATCGGTGATGAGGACGTTGGCGATGATTTCCCTCTCCCGGAGGGATGTTTCCCCGGCAGAACAGCTCCGCCGGAGCCCTATATTGGTTCTGCCAAGGTTTCGCCTGCATGGGCGGTGTGTTTCGTTCAAAGCTTGCTTATGATTTTTTCCAGGTAAAAGACCTCATATAGCGTAAGATGGGCATCGGAGGCTGCCAGTGGGGCCCACGAGGTGGGGCGCCCCACCCTCGTGGCCAGGTGTGGGCCCTCTGCTGATTCTTTCTCCAAAGATTTTTTATTTATTCCAAAACGTGCCTCCGTGAAGTTTCAGGACTTTTGGAGTTGTGCAGAATTGGTCTCTAATATTTGCTCCTTTTCCAGTCCAGAATTCCAGCTGTAGGCATTCTCCCTCTTCATGTAAACCTTGTAAAATAAGAGAGAATAGGCATAAGTATTGTGATATAATGTGTAATAACAGCCCATAATGCAATAAATATTGATATAAATGCATGATGCAAAATGGACGTATCAACTCCCCCAAGCTTAGACCTCGCTTGTCCTCAAGCCGAAGTCGATAACGAAAAATATGTCCACATGTTTAGAGATAGAGGTGTCGATAAAATAAAATAGGACATGAGGGCATCATGATCATTCTTATAACAGCAACATATATATATTGTCATATGATTTCTTATGCTAAAGTAACAGTATATTCACAATGTCAAGTATGAATCTGAAACTTCGTTGAAAACAAACAAACTATGATCTCGGTCATTAAAGCAATTGCAATTTATCATAACATCGGAAAGAGTCATTATAAGAGCTTTACAGCAAGTCCACATATTCAACTATTATTTAGTCTTTCACAATTGCTAACACTCACGCAATACTTATGGTTATGGAGTTTTAATCGGACGCAAAGAAAGATAGGGGCTTATAGTGTTGCCTCCCAACCTTTTACCTCAAGGGTAATGTCAACAATAATAGTTCATGCTAACTCACATCCAATTGGATATATATATATATATATATATATATATATATATATATATATATATATATATCAGGATCTTTCCAACACAATGTGCTTGTCAAAGGATAAAATATAAAAAGGAGAGGTGAAGATCACCACGACTCTTGTATAAGGTAAGAGACAAGAATAAAAGATAGGCCCTTCGCAGAGGGAGGCAGAGGTTGTCATGTGCTTTTATGGTTGGATGCATGAAATCTTAATGCAAAAGAACGTCACTTTATATTGCCACTTGTGATACGAACCTTAATTATGTAGTCTGTCGCTTTTATTGCTTCCGCATCACAAGATCGTATAAAGCTTATTTTCTCCACTCAAATAAATCATACATATTTATAGAGAAATTTTTATTGCATGCAACATGACAACTTACTTTAAGGATCTTACTCAATCCATAGGTAGGTATGGTGGACTCTCATGGCAAAACTGGGTTTAAGGTTATTCGGAAGCACAAGTAGTATCTCTACTTGGTGCAAAGAATTTGGCTAGCATGAGGGAGAAAGGCAAGCTCAACATGTTGGATGATCCAAGATAATATACTTTATTTCAGATATAAGAAAACATAACCCATTACGTTGTCTTCCTTGTCCAACATCAACTCTTTAGCAGGTCATATTTTAATGAGTTCCCACAATCATATAAGATGTCCAAGATAGTGTATTTATATGTGAAAACTTCTCTTTCTTTATTACTTCCTATTAATTGCAACGATGACCAAAACTATGTTTGTCAACTCTGAATAACTTGTACTCATCATACTCTTTATATGTGAAGTCATTACTCTCCATTAATATGATCTCTTTATTTCTTTTTACTCTTTTGTTTTCCATTAATCCCTCAAGATCATAGCAAGATAATCAAGCCCTTAACTCAACACTAATCTTTATTATATATAGCTCATGGACTCGATTACATAGAAGGATCATAAGGCAAAACTCAAAACTAAATCATACTAAAACTTTGTTCTACTAGATCAAGATATTACCAAAAGGATCGAACTAAGAAAAACGATAAAGATAGGAGTGTGATGGTGATACTATACCAGGGCACCTCCCCCAAGCTTGGCAGTTGTCAAGGGGAGTTCCCATACCCATGTGATTATATCTCTTTCTTCGGAGGTGGTGATGACGGAGTTGTTGATGATGAAGATAGATGTGCCTTCAACTTTTTCATATTGTAACTGAGAAGAGCAATTTCCTCCTTCAAGTCGTTGACCTGACATTCCAGCTTCAAAATCTTGTCACATAAATCCCCTTTGCTTTTCTGCCAAAAACCAGAAGGTATATATCGGTTGTTAGACAGTTTAGCCCTCTTAGGGAGACTAGACTTCTTGAACTTCACGTGCATATCCCCAGGTTGAGGTAGAGGAACATCCTCCCCCTCTGAACTTTAATCATTTATCCTCCTCGTATGAGCATCCTCCTCATCATCCGTAGTTCCACCACAAGGAGATAGGTCCCTATAAGTCTTTGGGTCAGCAATGAGATGTGAGACATAGCTCTCTCCATCGGAGTCCTGAGATGACATCTTGCTCTAAATCTGCTGCAAAAACAGCTCGAAACAAAAACAGAGGATATTTGCGTGGTACGGTGGTCAAAACCTTTGGGAGATTATATAATGATTTTTTACCGACCAAAAGAAGTATCGTGCAAGAAAACAGAGTCCAGAGGGCACACGAGGTGCCCACGAGGCAGGGGCGCGCCAAGGGGGGTAGGGCGTGCCCTCCACCCTCGTGGACGCCTCGTGTCCTTCCCGGACTACTTCTTATTTTCCTATTTTCTTAAATATTCCAAAACGGAGATTTTTTTTGCCATTAGAACTGTTTTGGAGTCGGTTTACTTACCGTACCACCTACCTATTCCTTTTCGGAGTCTAAAATGTTCTGGAAAGTGTCCCTTATGTATTCCTCTGGGGTTACGGTTTCAGTAACATTAGTTTCAACATTTATAGGATTACCTGAGATGTAATGTTTGATTCTTTGACCGTTCACCACCTTCGGATTTGTGCCTTCAAAGTTGTTGATTTTTATGGTACTGGAATGATAGACCTCCTCGATAACGTAAGGGCCTTCCCATTTAGAGAGAAGTTTTCCTGCAAAAAATCTTAAACGAGAGTTGAATAGCAACACATAATCACCTACATTAAACTCACACTTTTGTATCCTTTTGTCATGCCATCTTTTAACTTTTTCTTTAAACAGTTTTGCATTCTCATAGGCCTGGGTTCTCCATTCATCAAATGAGCTAATGTCAAATAACCTCTTCTCACCGGCAAGTTTGAAATCATAATAGATCTCTTTAATGGACCAATATGCCTTATGTTCTAGTTCGAGAGGTAAGTGACATGCTTTTCCATAAACCATTTTATATGGAGACATACCCATAGGGTTTTTATATGCAGTTCTATAGGCCCATAATGCATCATCAAGTTTCTTGGACCAATTCTTTCTAGATCTATTAATAGTCTTTTGAAAAATTAATTTGAGATCTCTATTACTCAATTCTACTTGATCACTAGACTGCGGGTGATATGGAGATGCAATTCTATGATTAACGTCGTACTTAGCAAGCATTTTACGAAAAGCACCATGAATAAAATGTGAACCACCATCTGTCATTAAATATCTAGGAACTCCAAACCTTGGAAAAATAACTTCTTTAAGCATCTTAATAGAGGTGTTATGATCATCACTACTAGTTGGAATAGCTTCTACCCACTTAGTAACGTAATCAACAGCAACTAAAATATGTGTATACCCATTAGAGGAAGGAAACGGTCCCATAGAATCAAAGCCCCATACATCAAATGGTTCAGTAACAAGTGCATAGTTCATAGGCATTTCTTGATGTCTACTAGTATTAACAATTCTTTGACATTCATCACAAGACAAGACAAACTTACGGGCATCTTTGAAGAGAGTAGGCCAATAAAAACCGGATTGCAATACCTTATGTGTAGTTCTATCTCCAGCGTGGTGTCCTCCATAAGCTTCGGAGTAACACTTGTGTAGGATCTATTCATGTTCATGCTCAGGTACACAACGTATAATGACACCATCTACTCCTTCTTTATAAAGGTGTGGGTCATCCCAGAAGTAATGTCTTAAATCATAGAAAAACTTTTTCTTTTGCTGGTATGTGAAACTAGGTGGTATAAATTTAGCAACAATGTAATTAGCATAATCAACATACCATGGAGCAGTACAAGAAGCATTTATGACAGCTAATTGTTCATCAGGGAAGCTATCATCAATAGGTAGTGGGTCATCAAGAACATTCTCTAACCTAGAAAAGTTGTCTACAACGGGGTTCTCAGCTCCCTTCCTATCAATAATATGCAAATCAAATTCTTGTAGCAAGAGAACCCATCTAATAACTCTAGGTTTAGCATCTTTCTTTTCCATAAGGTATTTAATAGCAGCATGATCAGTGTGAACAGTTACTTTAGAATCAACAATATATGGTCTGAACTTAACACAAGCAAATACAACTGCTAAAAATTCTTTTTCAGTAGTAGCATAATTTCTCTGGGCACTATCTAGAGTTTTACTAGCATATGGGATAACATTTAATTTCTTATCAACTCTTTGTCCTAGAACAACACCTACAACATAATCACTAGCATCACACATAATTTCAAAGGATAAATTCCAATCAGGTGGCTGAACAATAGGTGCAGAAATCAAGGCTTTCGTAAGTATTCAAATGCTCCTACACAATCATCATCAAAGACAAAAGGAACATCTTTTTGTAAGAGATTAGTCAGAGGCCTAGAGATTTTTGAGAAGTCTTTAATGAACCTCCTATAAAAACCGGCATGACCAAGGAAACTTCTTATACCTTTAATGTCCTTAGGACACGACATCTTTTCAATAGCATCAACTTTAGCTTTATCAACTTCAATACGTCTTTCATAAATTTTATGCCCCAAGACAATACCTTCATTAAACATAAAGTGACACTTCTCCCAATTCAAGACAAGATTAGTTTCTTCACATCTCTGCAAAACTCGATCAAGGTTGCTCAAGCAATCATCAAAAGAAGTTCCATATACGGAGAAATCATCCATGAAAACCTCAACAATCTTTTCAAAAAAATAAGAGAATATAGCCATCATGCATCTTTAAAAGGTAGCAGGTGCATTATATAAACCAAAAGGCATACGCCTATAAGCAAAGGTACCAAAAGGACAAGTAAAAGTGGTCTTTTCTTGATCCTCTTTTGACACTGGTATTTGAGAGAAACCAGAATAACCATCTAGAAAGCAAAAATGTGTATGTTTGGATAATATTTCTAGCATTTGATCAATAAAAGGTAAAGGGTAATGATCCTTTTTGGTTGCTTTATTTAGTTTACGGAAATCAATTACCATTCTATAACCTGTAACAATTCTTTGTGGGATCAATTCATCGTTATCATTAGGAACAACAGTAATACCTCCTTCTTAGGGACACAATGGACAGGACTTACCCACTGACTATCAGCAACGGGATAAATTATACCTGCCTCCAGAAGATTTATTATTTCTTTTCTTACCACTTCTTTCATCTTAGGATTTAACCGTCGCGTTGGTGATCAATAACCGGTTCAGCAACTTTCTCCAATTTTATCTTGTGCTGACATAGAGTGGGACAAATGCCCTTAAGATCATCAAGAGTATATCCAATAGCAGCACGGTGCTTCTTCAGAGTTTTCAATAATTTCTTTTCTTCATGCTCTGAAAGGTTAGCACTAATAATAACATGATATATCTTTTTCTCATCAAGATAAACATATTTAAGAGTATCAGGTAATAGTTTAAGCTCATACACGGGATCACCCTTGGGTGGAAGAGGATCCCCTAGGATTTCAACAGGCAAGTTGTGTTTCAAGATAGGTCCTTGTTTAAAGAATACTTCATCTATTTCCCTTCTTTCATTCATAAAAATATCATTTTCATGGTCTAGCAAATACTATTGTTCTAAAGGATCATTAGGAGGCACAACAATGGAAGCAAGACCAATAATTTCATCTTTACTAGGCAATTCCTCGTCACGGGGTTGTCTGCGAAATTTAGCAAAATTAAATTCATGAGACATATCCCCCAAACCAATAGTAACAACATCCTTTTCGCAGTCTATCCTAGCATTAACAGTATTCAAGAAGGGTCTACCAAATATGATGGGACAAAAGCTATCTTGTGGGGGACCAAGAACAAGAAAATCAGCAGGATATTTAACTTTCCCACAGAAAACTTCAACATCTCTAACAATCCCAACTGGTGAAATTGTGTCTCTATTGGCAGGTTTAATTGTAACGTAAATTTTTTCTATCTTAGCAGGTGCAATATCATGCATAATTTATTTGTATAAGGAATGGGGTATTGCACTGGCACTAGCACACATATCACACAAGCCATGATAACAATGATCTCCTATTTTAACAGAAATAATAGGCATGCCTACAACAGGTCTATGTTTATTTTTAGTGTCAGGTCTAGCAATTCTAGCAGCTTCATCAAAGAAGTAAATAACATGCCCATCAATATTATCAGCCAAGAGATCTTTAACCATGGCAATACTAGGTTCAACTTTAATTTTCTCAGGGGGTTTGGGTGTCCTAATATTACTTCTATTGACCACAGTTGAAGATTTAGCATGATCCTTTATTCTAACAGGGAAAGGTGGTTTCTCATTATAAGCAGTAGGAATAATAGGATCATTATATGTGACAGACTTTTCTTCAACTTTAATAGGTGCAACTACTTTTACTTCAATGGGAGGATTATATAAACCACTTCTCTTTAGGGAGATCAACATGAGTAGAAAATGATTCATAGAAAGAAGCTACTATCTCAGAGTCAAGTCCATATTTAGTGCTAAATTCCCGGAAAACATCGGTGTCCATAAAAGATTTAACACAATCAAACATAGGTGTTATACCTGACTCCTTACCTTCGTCGAGATCCCAATCTTCAGAGTTGGGTTTAATTCTTTCCAATAAATCCCATTTGAATTCAATAGTCTTCATCATAAAAGAGCCAGTACAAGAAGTATCGAGCATGGAGCGATTATTGAGAGAAAGACGAGCATAAAAATTTTGAATAATAATTTCTCTTGAGAACTCATGATTGGGGCATGAATATAACATTTAATTAAGCCTCCCCCAAGCTCGAGCGATGCTTTCTCCTTCGCGAGGCCAAAAATTATATATATAATTATGATCACGATGAACGAGATGCATAGGATAAAACTTCTGATGAAATTCCAATTTCAATCGGTTGTAGTTCCATGATCCCATATCATCACATAGCCTAAACCATGTCAATGCCTTTCCCTTCAAAGATAAAGGGAAGACCTTCTTCTGATAACAACCTCGGGCATACCTGCAAGCTTAAATAATCCACAAACTTCGTCCACATAGATTAGGTGCAAATCGGGATGTAATGTTCCATCACCTGTGAAAGGATTAGCTAGTAGTTTCTCTATCATACCCGAAGGAATTTCAAAGTAAACATTTTCAGTAGGTTCAGTAGGTTGAGGAGAAACTATTTGCTCTACTGGTCGGGGTGAAGATATCCCAAACAAGCCCCTCAAAGGATTATGTTCCATGGTAACAAGTGACAGTAAATTTCAGCACACTATATAATTTTTTCCTTACCAAATTCCACCTACCAAAGGTGCTTCACTCCCCGGCAACAGCGCCAGAAAAGAGTCTTGATGACCCACAAGTATAGGGGATCTATCGTAGTCCTTTCGATAAGTAAGAGTGCTGAACCCAACGAGGAGAAGAAGGAAATGACAAGTAGTTTTCACTAAGGTATTCTCTGCAAGCACTGCAATTATCGGTAACAAATAGTTTTGTGATAAGGTAATTTGTAACGAGTAACAAGTAATGAAAGTAAATAAAGTGCAGCAAGATGGCCCAATCCTTTTTATAGCAAAGTACAAGCCTGAACAAACTCTTATATGAAGGAAAACGCTCCCGAGGACACATGGGAATTATCGTCAAGCTAGTTTTCATCACGCTCATATGATTCGCGTTCGTTACTTTGATAATTTGGTATGTGGGTGGACCGGTGCTTGGGTACTGCCCTTTCTTGGACAAGCATCCCACTTATGATTAACCCCTATTGCAAGCATCCACAACTACAAGAGAAGTATTAAGGTAAACCTAACCATAGCATGAAACATATGGATCCAAATCAGCCCCTTACGAAGCACCTCATAAACCAGGGTTTAGGCTTCTCACTCGCTCGCAACCCATCGTCTACGTCTTACTTCCCAATGCCTTCCTCTAGGCCCCAACAATGGTGAAGTGTCATGTATTCGACGTTCACATAACACCACTAGAGGAGAGACAACATACATCTCATCAAAATATCGAACGAATACCAAATTCACATGACTACTTATAGCAAGACTTCTCCCATGTCCTCGTGGAACAAACGTAACTACTCACAAATCATATTCATGTTCATAATCAGAGAGGTATTAATATGCATAAAGGATCTGAACATATGATCTTCCACCAAATAAACCAACTAGCATCAACTACAAGGAGTAATCAACACTACTAGCAACCCACATGTACCAATATGCGGCTTTGGGACAAAGATTGGATACAAGAGATGAACTAGGGTTTGAGAGGAGATGGTGCTGGTGAAGATGTTGATGGAGATTGACCCCCTTTCGATGAGAGGATCGTTGATGATGACGATGGCGATGATTTCCCCCTCCCGGAGGGATGTTTCCCCGGCAGAACAGCTCCACCGGAGCCCTAGATTGGTTCCGCCAAGGTTCCGCCTCGTGGCGGCTGTGTTTCGTCCCGAAAGCTTGCTTATGATTTTTTCCAGGGTAAAAGACCTCATATAGCAGAAGATAGGCATTGGAGGCCTGCCAGTGGGGCCACGAGGCAGGGGGCGCCCAGGGGGTAGGGCGCGCCCCCCACCCTAGTGGCCAGGGTGTGGGCCCCCTATGGTTGATTCTTTCTCTAGTATTTTTATTTATTCCAAAACGTGCCTCCATGAAGTTTCAGGACTTTTGGAGTTGTGCAGAATAGGTCTCTAATATTTGCTCCTTTTCCAGCCCAGAATTCCAGCTGCCGGCATTCTCCCTCTTCATGTAAACCTTGTAAAATAAGAGAGAATAGGCATAAGTATTGTGACATAATGTGTAATAACATCCCATAATGCAATAAATATCGATATAAAAGCATGATGCAAAATGGACGTATCAACCAGCAAGGCCGCCACCCTTAAGCTTGAGAACTCTGACACCATCAACAACGTCGAGGCCAAGACTCAGACGCGCCCGCGTGGTGGCATGCAGATCTTTGTGAAGACAAAAGGCCTAAGAATCTAGATAAGAACGAGAAGATGAAGACCCCCATCAAGATCCTTCCCGGGACGGTCGAAGACCCCTGGCAGGATCCTTGCCGGGGACACCCACGAGACCCCGGCAAGACCCTTGCTGGGGAAATCTATGGGGCCATGGCTAGGCCCGCACCCACCAATGTTTCGCTGCCCCGCGGCCGTTCCGACGCGGCAACCAGCCCGCCAACTAGGAAAGCGCTTGTGTGGCAGCATGCAGCTTCTAGGCGATGTAGTCAAGCACCTGTGTGGTGGCATGCAGACCTTTGCGAAGACCCTTTCACAGCACCAGCGCAACAACCAGCCAGCCAGCATGGCGCTGCATGCCTCGTCAGCTTGGATGCGCGTCGGAGCAGCGCGAGGCGGTGACGGACGAGACGAGCTCTGTTGCCGCCCCCGATAAAGCAAGAGGGCACGTAGGTGGCGCATTAAATGAGTTTGTCCTATGGTGCCAGGCGATAAACTTGTACACTGTAGATACTTTCAACCTCTTGTGTGCCACTGTGGCAACCCCTTTGGCATATAAAAGGAGGCCCGAGGCATGCTGTGGAAGGATTCAGACTTTTTGGACTGGGCACGCATAGCGGCTAGTCCAAGAACGGAAGAACACCAAATAAACACAGACAAGCTGGACAGGGTTTTACACATCACTTGCGGCCCGAACCTGGGTCAAAATCCCCTTGCGTTGATCGGTAGACATGCTCTTTGCGCAGCTCCATGCCCCCGCCAACCGTAGAAGGGATTCCCTGGGATCCCATAGGTGTCGTTTCCCCCGACAGAAGTGTAAATACTGATATTGAGGAATTTGATTGCAAGATATAGAAGAACTCCCCCTGAAGATGTGCATGAGTGAAGAATTTGCTTTTGAGTAGCAATGCACATTGTAGAGTAGAATCATGGAGATCTCCCCCTGTATCTTGGAATTCATACACGCATTTAACATATGATATGAAGAATTTGAAATGCATGATGAAATATGGTGACTGATGTAATTTAGCATGCGTGCATTATCATATATGAGGAAATAGCATGCAACAACCATAGCAAGAGTATCAGACCACCATCAGACTTAAGTTTACATCTCGATCCAACAAATCTTCAGAAGAACGAGAGTTGTAACTTAGCAAAAAAAAGCCCATATATATATAGACCCGCTTGAATACTAACTCAAATTTCTCCCCCTTTGTCATCAAATGACCAAAAGGGACAAAAAATGAGGACTAACGCCCCTGAAGAATATCATCACGAAGTTGATGGAGGATCGCCCGCGTTGTTGGGGTTGTTTGTTGATGTAGAGCATGCCCCGGGGTCGTCCAAGTATTCATTCTCATCAGTCTCGCGTGATGAAGAATAGGAGCTGGTAACCACGTGAGGAACTTTGACCTTCTTGAATTTCTTCGAAGGTGGCTGAGACCAGTCAAAGTCCTGCTTGAAGCCCATCTGTTTGAGATCTTGTTCACCGTAGAGATGAGACAGAATAACCCAGGTGCTATCAAATACTTCATGCAGATAGTAATGGTTCTTCTTCACAGTGTTCTGCGTGATCTTCATGTTGTGAAGAATTGAACCAAGCTGTCGCTTGACCCATTTGTGGTTGCGATCGACCTTCTGATGAAGATTGAGGAGAAGCTCACGATTAGTCATCATCCTTGGAGTAGTGCCTTGAGGATTTGGCTTTGAAGCATTTGCGGCAGAGTCATGAGTGGCAGAGTAATCATTGGTGGAGTAGGATGCAGCTTTGCGAAACTAGCCTTCCAATGGACGAGTGCCTTCATCAATAATAGCAGACTTGCCCTTCTCATCAGATGAGGAAATAGGCCGTTTGAATACCTCGATTGGGGGCAAGTAGTTGTGATTATTTAGAACATCAGCCTTGTAGTTGATTGAAGACCTTGATCGGATAAATCTCATGATCCAGGTAGCATAAAGCTTCAATTCAAACAATGAAAGAGCGGCATTGGCTAAAGTCTTCATGAAGAAATCATGGTAGTTGATAGGCACACCATGTATGATGTTGAAAAGCAGATTCTTCATGATGCCAACGACCTCTTCTTCATTAGAGTCGTGGCCCTTGATTGGGCTGAGGGTCTTGGTCAATATTCTGTAAACTGTCCTTTGCACATAGTGCAATTCCTTGACGAGGAATTTGGTCCTAGGAGCTTGGCCAGGCTTCAAAGGCTTCATCAGCACTTGCATGAAATGATCAGATAGTTCAGTGTCATGGTAGATGAGCCTGGCACCTTCAAGGGGAGGACTGACTGGGATGGCGTGAAGTAATTCAGAGGCTGGAGCTTTGTAGTGAGTGTTTTCAGTCATCCAGTCCAACACCCATGAATTCACATCTTCAGTGTTGCCTGTGATGTGCAACATAGCATAGAACTGAAGAATTATTTCTTCATTCCAGTCGCAGATGTCGGTGCAGAAGTTGAGCAGCCCAGCGTCATGAAGAACACTCAGGACTGGGGTGAAGCAGGGAGAGGACTCCATATCCACATGAGGAATGTGCTTATTGTCAAAGATCTTATCCTTATCAGATAGCAGTGAAGAATAGAAGTTCATCTGACTTGCTGTCCAGAGGCGCTTGCGTAGAAGACGAGGAGAGTCATAGGGATTGTATTCTGTGAAGAAAATGTGCTCATTGAAAAACTCATCATCTTTGAACTTTTGTTTCTTGGAGAAGGGATTCTTGGGCTTGGGCTGAGGAGTGCCAGTCAAAGTTTTCACAGCCTCTTGAACCACATTCTCTGGAGCCACGGGCTGAGGCATTTCAGTTGCAATGTCATCAGTAGCATCCTGGGTCTCCTTTTCTTCGGCAGCATTTACATTAGCGCTAGTGGCTAGAACTTCTTCAGGAATGGTAATAACAGAAGTTTGAGGTTCTTTAAAGCCCATGTGAATTTCTTCTGTTTGGACAAGGCACTAAGGAATCTGTTGCAGAGGTGTGAACATTGGTGAATTGGGGTGATGACTTTCCCAGTAGTCATCATTCAGTATTGGGGTGGTGCACCCAATGTCCACATCTGCATCTTCCTCATCAACTTCCTCAACGCCTGCCTCTTCAGCCGTGAACTGAGGCATGGGCGATGATACCAGTGTGGTTGAAGGGATGTTATCCACTTCAATTTCTTCATCCAACTGCTCTGTCGAAGCAGCAGAAGGATCTTCTTCATCTGATTCATTTGGAACTTCAAAATCGTCACCAAAGGGAACAATCTCCTTTTATGGCATGCTAGAAACAGGAACAACATCGATAGGGTTTTCAAACGAGCTTGTCAAAGTCTTCGCCTTCATTGGTGTGGAAGACTCTGAGGAAGCAGATGCTTTCCTTTTCTTCGCTTCTGATGCAAAAGGAAGGTTGATAGTTGCTGTTGGTGCAGGAGGAGAAGAGGAATTTGGTTCATTTTCCTCACGCGCAGATGCAGTTGCCCTGGCATTGATAGTGTCTTCAGACGCAGCAGCAGAAGCTTCAGCTGGCCTGGATTGATCCTCAGGGGCAACACTAGAGGTTGCCCTGGCAGTTTCTTCAGTGGCTAGAATGTCTTCATTGGCTCTGGTACTGTCATTTTCTTCAGCAGCCTGATTTTCATCAGCGGTGCTGACATGTTCTTCAGTAGGCTGAGCAGATGCTTCAGCCTGAGGAGATTAACGTTGTGTTGGGGTTGCAACATTTGAAGTGAACTTTTCTGCCATCTTGAGGAATCTGACCTTGGCTCCCAGCTAATCTGCACGGTAGGTGTCAAATTCGTCACTGAGGGTTTTGATCTCAGCTTGTATGGTCACAAGTTCATCAGTTGTCATTTTAACGACATTTTTTTTGTAGGAAATGCTCCTTCTTGTACTGAGCTTTCTTCAGTTGCCTGGCCTTTTCAAACTTCCATTTCTCCTCGCCTATGAAGGCTGTCAGCATGTGACTTTGGCCAGGTGTGATATTGAAGTCAGGCATAGGAGTGCTGGGGTCCTTGTGCCAGAGATCAATGAAATCGAGTATCAGCTTGGGATCCAACGGAAGAGGCACATTGGTGCCTTTGGATCTAGTAGCCCTTTGCTATCTGTCTCTGATGATTTCAGCAAGTTCTTCATCATCAGCTTCGTCTTCACTGGACGGTGTTGGAGATATGCCCTAGAGGCAATCATGTATGATGATATTTCCTATGTGTTTATCAATGATGTGTATCAGCAAGTACGTGACTTGTTTGTGGGACTATGCATTGTATGATAACTGTCCTAAAAGGTCCCTAGTCGAAATGGCTGTGTGGATGCGCAGCCGACTAGACTAGCATATGACAAGGTCGATGTCTTGGTCTCACTAGCCATGGAGCATTGGACGCTAACCGGATAATATGGACTTGGAAAGGTCTGGTCGGATTTGACGTAGTCAGATCCAAGTCGAGATAAGGTCTGAGCAAGACAGACCCAACTATGAGACACAGCGATATGTCATCTGTGAGACTCTAGTACAACATACGTTCTATGTCCTAAGACCTGAGCTGACGCATGTACTCGGGATGGTGACAGACTTGCTTTGGGCCGACCAAACGCTACTCCGTGGATCGGGTAGTTACAAAGGTAGGTTTCGGGTTTGTCAGTCCCATCTTTGCGAGACATGGTCGAGCAAGATGGGATTTGCCCCTCCGATCAGGAGAGATATACTCTGGGCCCCTCGTGTGATCCGACCAGGATAAGCATGGCCATGCGACAAGGATTATGAGATAATCCGGATAGTGGTCGATATCACTGGAACGAGAAAGAGGTCAGGCTAGCACAAGGATGACAGTCTCGCCTTGAGCCCGACAACATATATCGTGTGGCAAAGGGAGCAGAAGTGTGACACATTATGCGAGTTCGCCTAACCAGCTTCATAGTCTTCTTGGTGGTCGGCACGCCTTGCTAGAGGCCGCTACCAACCGTGCAGGTCGGAGGTGATCCGAACTGTGACCAAGCCAACTTGAACCTAAGGGGTCGCGCGCTTAAGGGAAGGAACCTACGAGGTCGGTTCGCAGGACACTGATTGAATGTGATCCGAACTGGACTAGGAACGTGACCGAGTAGACTTTGGGCTTTAGGGTCTGTGCGAGGCCCAAGTATTGAGCCTGCGACGGACGCCTATATAAAGTGGAGGTGCGGCACACTCATGCGGTTGATCGCTTCGGCGCTGCGACTAGGGTTTGCATGTGTTGCGAATAGCCACTTCCACTTGCCGCCGACTGTGTGATCGGACCTAGCAGTCCGCCGCACGGTGTTCCTCCTGCACGTGAGGATACCGTTAGAGGCGGTGCACTTGCGCCGCTCCAGCGAACTCGTACGTGGGATCGGAGGACCGGCTGTTCGAGGGAGATCGGACAAGGAGGAGACGATCCACGCAGACGCGCTGCCCCAACTCTTCTTCCGCTGCACGGCACTGCGCGTCTAGTGGTAATGATCTGCGATCCATCTCTCGTAGCATGTTCTTGGTTGTTCTGCGCGTAGGAAATTTTAATTTGCAGCCGATGCACCCTACCATAGAACCCAACAGACGGCACATGGAAGGCAACCTTCTTCTTGTGAGGACTTGGTCTAGTGCCTCATCCAGCAGTGGCCTTAGTCTTCAGCAAAGTTAGGCCTATTGAGGACTGCGGAGGAGCTGAAGAACTTGCAGATGCTCCTGAAGCAATTGAGATGCCTGTGGTCCTTTGGCAAGATGCGAGATGCGCAGGTGCCGAGGACTTTGTGGGAGCAGCTGAAGATTTTGCAACAATGGGAACTGGAGCTGCTTGAGGAATTTGCCGTGAGGGCTTTGACGAGCTTGGCCATGAGGGCATTTCCGAGGAACTGGGTTTGCAAGCTAGCTTCTTGGGCATAGCCTTCTTGGGCTTGCTAGCAGAGGCTTCAGTAGTAGCAGTAGAGTCTTTGTTGAATTTCCTCACTGCCTCTTTGGCCACTTTGGCCAATTTAGCTTGTCGCTTGGCCCATTCAGCGGGAAAGTCGTCACATCTTCTGATGCTAGAGGGATCAGCAACTTGGCCTGGTGCTAATGGAAGTCTTGGGCATGGAGGGTGTACAGTGAATTTCTTCATGTACTTGGGAGTGACATAACGATATTCCCTCCATTCTCTGGCCCATCTCCTCTCAAACTTCTGAATGCGCACTTTGTGCTCATTCTTCATCTCCTTGCCATGAATTGCTACATCAGGTGTGCAATAACATGCATAGATATCTTCAGGGATATCAAAAGCAGTGTTGACTTCCAATTTCTTGCCTCCCTTCTGAGGTTTCTTTCCATCGGCCATTTTCTTCAGCTGAGGAATTTGAACAATGGAATTCTCTGAAGAGGTATGCAATTTGTCTTCAAGGAACGTTGCAAATGAGTTAAGTTGATGAGAACCTAGTGATTCAGCAGCGGACAAGTGTACCTGTGAACAGAGTATAGGTGCGATGAATTTGGAGAGGTCATATGCGTTCTCAGAAGTTTTTGCAAAATGAACAAGTTTGAGGAATTTAACCAGAGGTGTCTTGAGGAATTTCACTAAGTGTTCTTTGACTTAGGTTCCAGAGTTGTATAGATTGAAAAATCCACACAATTGATGAATCTTGAAGAAAAATGTTGCTTAGAGAAACGGATCAAGAACATATGCTTTGTGAGGTGTTTAAGAGTGTGAAAGTGAAGAATAAACACCTTTTCAAGATTTGCGGAAATCAAAAGAATCAACAAGGGCAGTAAAAATAAATTTTATTTACCCTTGATGAAGAACACGACGAACTGGGATATGTAGATTGGATGTTTGTCCGTTCAGATCTTCCACGCCCTAACTTGGCTGAGCAAGACAGCTATGGCAGTGGCAGAGTGATGATATCTGCAGCCGGTGTGAGTACGGTGATGACGAGGTTGAGGCAGTGAAGCTCATACTCACCAGCGACGACGGAAGTAGCGGCGGTGCTAGGTCAGAGAGCCCGAGCGAGGGGAGTGAGGTCGAGCAGGGTAAATGAAGTCTGAGGAGGGTGAGGGGTATATATAGTCGAGGAGAAAAACCGTTCGTCCGAGGAAAATGGACGAACGTCCCCTTGACCCTTCTCATCCTAGCGACATGTGTCACCCACATACAGAGAGGTGGCGATCGTGTGAGATCGTGGGTGAATAGATAAGTCTTATCGTGGGATATGGAACGGTTTGCGCGGCAAAAGCCGAAAATTCAGAGAAGAATATTTTAAGATTTTGTTCGCAAATTCTTCAACTGACAAGGACACAGTGAAGATTTTGAACGGGTTTCAAATAGAACGCACATGAAGAATTTGTGAACAGACTGGGTTGAGTTTAGCATAGAGGGGGACGGGTCTGATCACATTTACTTAGCAGAAAAGGCAACTTGAAGAATTAGCTATAAGTGAATGTTGTAGAGGATATATATATATATATATATATATATATATATATATATATATATATATATATATATATATATATATAGTCAATGAAGAACAACGTCGGAAAGAGTGAATACAATGCAAAGTTCAATAATTTGAACAACTGAGGAATTTCAAAACTGAAGAAAAACTAAAATTGAAGATTTTCAACTTTTGTTGGTGGAGTGACCCACCGTATAAGAATGATGATTTCAGACACCGCGTACAATTGTTGTAGGGCTCTAAGAATCAAATTCATCATTAATTTCTTCAAACTTAGACGGTTAGTCTTCATTGATTGAAGAAAAATGTTACTTCATGTGTTGCACATCTAAGTCATCAATTTTGCATAAGTGTAAGGATGTGTGTCCTTTTCAAAGAACAGTCGAAGATTCTAAGATATTTAGCTAACCCTGCAACTTGCTAAATCTCTTCTCATCCAAGGGCTTTGTGAAGATATCGGCTAGCTGTTCTTCAGTCTTCACGTGCTCGATAGAGATGTCGCCCTTCAACATGTGATCACGAAGAAATGATGACGAATATGGATGTGCTTAGTCTTCGATGCTGAACTGGGTTATGAGCAATCTTGATGGCACCCTCATTGTCATAGTAGAGAGGCGCATTCTTCACATTGATGCCATAGTCCTTAAGGGTTTGCTTCATCCATAGCAATTGAGCACAACACAAACCAACAATAATGTACTCAGCTTCAGTAGTAGAAAGTGATACACAGTTCTGTTTCTTCGAGAACCAACATACCAAGGATCGTCCGAGGAAATGGCATGTGCCTGATGTTGACTTGTGGTCCACACAATCACCAGCATAGTCAGAGTCAGAATATCCAATGAGATCAAAAGCTGAGCCCTTGGGGTACCATAGTCGAAGTATTGGAGTGTGAGCTAGATATCGAAGAATATGCTTCACAGCCTTATGATGTGATTCCTTTGGTGTAGCTTGAAAACGGGCAGACATGCAAACACTAAGCATAATAACTGGCCTAGATGCACATAGATACAATAAAGAACCAATCATGGAGCGGTATACCTTTTGATCAAAGTCAATACCATTTTCATCAGTGCATAGATGGCCATTTGTGGGCATAGGGATTTTTTACGCCTTTGCATTCTTGCATGCTGAATTTCCTCAATACATCCTTGAGGTATTTCTCCTGAGATATGAAGATGTTGTTGTGCTGTTCACGAATTTGAAGACCTAAGAAGAATTTCAATTCTCCCATCATAGACATTTGATATTCTTCACTCATCATATAGGCAAATTCATCACTGTAACGTTGATCAGTACAGCCAAAGATGATATCATCAACATATATTTGGCACACGAATAATTCAACATCATAGGTTTTGGTGAAAAGATTGGGTCAAGCGAACCGGGTTTGAAGCCTTTCTTCATGACGAATTCCTTCAAAGTATCATATCATGCCCGAGGGGCCTGCTTGAGGCCATAGAGGGCCTTATTGAGTCTGAAGACTTTTTCAGGATGCTTTTGATCTTCAAAACCTGGGGGTTCAGCAACATATACTTCTTCCTCAAGCTTACCATTTAGTAATGCACTTTTAACATACATTGTATATAAGATGATATTATGATGGTTAGCATAAGCACGTAATATGCGAATAGCCTCAAGTCTAGCAACAGGTGCAAAAGTTTCATCGAAATCAAATCCTTAACCTGTGTGTAGCCTTGAGCTACAAGCCGTGCCTTATTCCTCACTACAAGGCCATTTTCATCTTGTTGGTTGCGGTAGATCCATCTGGTGCCGATGATATTGTGCTTGTGTTGGTCTGGACGCTTGAAAAGTTCCCAGACATTGTTGAGCTCGAACTGATGTAATTCATATTGCATCGCTTGAATCCACTCAGGCTCCAGAAATGCCTCATCTACTTTGGTGGGCTCTGTGATACAGACAAAAGCAAAGTGCCCACAAAAGTTAGACAAATGTGAAGCCTTTGAGCGTGTGAGAGGACCTAGTGCGTTGATGTCGCTGATGATTTTCTCGATCTGCACTTCATTTGCAACTTGAGGATGAGCGGGTTGACGACGTTGAGTTGTCTCAGCATTTTCTTCAGAGCCATTTTCCTCAGTTGCACCAGCATGATGTTCTTCACATTCTGGGATGACTTCTTCAGCAGATTCTTCGGTAGGACTAACATCCTCAGTAGCCTTGAACTTTATGGATTCCTCAGGTGACTTTTCATCTAGCACAGGAGGTAGGTTCTCTCTTTGTGAGCCGTTAGTTTCATCGAACCACACATCTATAGTTTCAACAACCTTGTGATGAACGGTGTTGAAGACTCTGTAGGTGTGCGAGTCCTTTCCATAACCAAGCATAAAACCTTCATGTGCTTTCGGTGCATATTTAGAATTGTGATGAGGATCTCTAATCCAACATTTAGCACTGAAGACTTTGAAATAACTCACATTGGGTTTCTTGTTAGTGAGGAGTTCATATGAGGTCTTTTTGAAGAATTTGTGAAGATATACCCTGTTGATGATGTGGCACGCAGTGTCAATTGCCTCAGGCCAGAAGTGACGAGGCATCTTTTATTCGTCAAGCATAGTGCGAGCCATCTCAATGGGAGTCCTGTTCTTGACGAGTATAAGGAGCAGATAACTCATTAGTAATACCAAGTTCATCAAGATAGTTATCAAGACGAGTATTCTTGAACTCGGGCCTATTGTCACTTCTGATGTGCTTGATCTGCACACCAAAGTTAGTTGAAGCCCTCGAGGAAAATCGTTTGAAGACTTCCTGCACTTCATATTTGTAAGTGACGATATGCACCCATGTGTAACGAGAATAGTCATCAACAATAACAAAGCCATATAATGATGCATCATTGGTGAATGTAGTGTAAGGAGTAGGGCCAAAGAGATCGATGTGAAGCAATTCAAATGGACGAGTAGTAGTCATGGTAGTCTTTGAGGGATGCCTGGCCTTGGTCATCTTTCCAGCTTCACAAGCTCCACACAGGTGATCCTTGAGGAATTTGACATCCTCGATGCCAATGACATGCTTCTTCTTCGCGAGAGTGTGCAAGTTCCTCATGCCAGCATGACCAAGTCGTCGATGCCATAGCCAGCCTTCTGAAGCTTTTGCAAGTAGGCATGTGGCAGGTTGTGGTCCTGTAGAGAAATCAACAATATACAAGTCTCCTCTCCTAAAGCCTTCGAAGACTTTGGAATGGTCAGCTTCCATGGTCACAACACAACGATACTTGCCAAAGACAACAACCATATAAAGATCAAAAATCATTAAGACAGACATGTGGTTGTATCCTAAGGACTCGATGTCGGTGTCAAAACCGGCGGATCTCGGGTAGGGGGTCCCGAACTGTGCGTCTAGGCGGATGGTAACAGGAGACAAGGGACACGATGTTTTTACCCAGGTTCAGGCCCTCTCGATGGAGGTAATACCCTAGTCCTGCTTGATTAATATTGATGATATGGGTAGTACAAGAGTAGATCTACCACGAGATCAAGGAGGCTAAACCCTAGAAGCTAGCCTATGGTATGATTGTTGTTCCTCCTACGGACTAAAACCCTCCGGTTTATATAGACACCGGATAGGTTAGGGTTACACAGTGTCGGTTACAATGGTAGGAGATCTACATATCCGTATCGCCAAGCTTGCCTTCCACGCCAAGGAAAGTCCCATCCGGACACGGGACGAAGTCTTCAATCTTGTATCTTCGTAGTCTTGGAGTCCGGCCATGATGATAGTTCGGCTATCCGGACACCCTCTAGTCCAGGACTCCCTCACTCGACAAGCATGACTTTGTCCATGTGTCGATCCTTTGAGATCGCAACCCTACCTAGACTCAATACCTTGCTTTTGCCTTTGTCAGTGTAGGTGATATGCTTCAGATGCGATGGAGATAAAGCAGTGTCCATCAATAGGTTCCTGTCACCAGTCAAGCGATTTGTACATCCACTGTCGAGGACCCACTTAGTAGCTTTTGGTTGATCATCCTGCAGATGAATTAGTGCATCTTACGAACTCATATAATTCATCAGTGAAGAATATGACATCAAATTCATCATATCAATTTCATCAAGCAATAGAACAGAGATAACAGTATGAGGACGTGAGAAATGAAAATTCATTTCTACATGATTAGCTTGCATCCTTTCAAGCATATTCAGGTCTCTAGCAAATTCTTCAGATGATTAAGTTCGTCTGGAGACCTGACCCTGCATAAGAGATTAGTTATTTTTCTTCACCACCAACATCTAGAGGGGTGGCAAAGAGTTCATTATTCTGCGAGCTCCATAAGAGAAAGGTGGCATAGACGCTAATCCACTTTGTTTCACATAAGAGGGGTTATAGTAAGCATATGAATAAGCAGAGAAATTCTTCGAGGACTTATGGACATAATGTTTTGAAGAATAATGCACATATTCATAGCCCTTAGGCTTTCCCTGCGAAACAGAAGTGTTAGCACGATGATGTTCATATGAGGACTTTGATCCATATGAGGAATTTGATCCTTGTGAGGAATGTGATCCATATGATGACTTGGATCCATATGAAGACTTAGGTCCACATTAAGAATTTGATCTGGGGTTCCTTTTCTTCACTGGTGGTGTCATGATGACATTCACCTGAAAACTTTCAAGGTACCTTTTGGGAACCCAGATTTTATTCATAGGGGGACCGTTTGTACAGTTAGTGCCTACATATCTAGCAAATACTTCACCATTCTGATTTTTTAACAGCTTAAAGTTGGAGTCAAATGACTCATCAGAAGAATATGAAGATTCACATGTAAAGCCAGATAAAATAGATGGATCTACAGGAGGTCCCTTTGCAACAACCCATGAGGTTTTGGGATACTGCTCAGGTTTCCAGTAGGTCCCATCAGCATTGAGTTTCCTCTCAAAGGCAATACCCTCTTTCCTAGGGTTCCTGTTGAGGATCTGCTTTTTAAGCACATCGCAAAGTGCTTGATGCCCTTTGAGGCTTTTGTCCGTGCCTGTCACATACAATTCCTTCAGCCCTGCATTGTCAGTGATACTAGTAGCATCCTCAGATGAGGAATTTGTGATAGCAGAGACAGTTGAAGAATTTGAAGCAATAGAAGCATTTGAACTTTCACGTGAAGAATTAGCAGATTCACACTCAATGCATTTCAAACATGATGGAATGAATTCTTCCTGAGCGGCACTGATCTGTTGAGCAAGCAATGAATCATGCTCCTTCTGAAGATCTTCATAACTCACCCTTAGCTTCTCAAGATCTTGCTTTCTTTGAAGAAATTCATAAGAAAGCTTCTCATGATCAGATAAGAGAGTGTTATGATGACTCTGAAGGTTATCAAACTTGGACTGAAGTCTCTGAAGATTATCAGTCAAGGTTTGAGTGTGATCCATTTCTTCACCCAACAGGTCATCGCTTTTGTCTAGCATATTTTTAACCTTTTCAAAAGCCTTTTGTTGTTTCACAGCAATCTTAGCAAGTCTAGAGTAGCTAGTGTCGGTGTCAAAACCGGCAGATCTCGGGTAGGGGTTCCCGAACTGTGCGTCTAAGGCGGATGGTAATAGGAGGCGGGGGACACAATGTTTACCCAGGTTCGGGCCCTCTCGATGGAGGTAATACCCTACTTCCTGCTTGATTGATCTTGATGATATGAGTATTACAAGAGTTGATCTACCACGAGATCATAGAGGCTAAACCCTAGAAGCTAGCCTATGGTATGATTGTTGTTGTCCTCTGGACTAAACCCTCCGGTTTATATAGACACCGGAGGGGCTAGGGTTACACAGTCAGTTACAAGGGAGGAGATCTACATATCTGTATTGCCAAGCTTGCCTTCCACGCCAAGGAGAGTCCCATCCGGACACGGGACGAAGTCTTCAATCTTGTATCTTCATAGTCCAACAGTCCGGCCAAAGGATATAGTCCGGCTGTCCTAGGACCCCCTAATCCAGGACTCCCTCAGTAGCCCCTGAACCAGGCTTCAATTATGATGAGTCCGGCGCGCAGATTGTCTTAGGCATTGCAAGGCGGGTTCCTCCTCCGAATACTCCATAGAAGATTTTGAACACAAGGATAGCGTCCGGCTCTGCAAAACAAATTACACATACCATCGTAGAGAGAATAATATTTCCACAAATCTAATCTGCCGACAGCTTTTCATAATGTGATGTACTGTCGTGGACTGGTCATGACGAATCGTTTTTCTGAGCCTGCCATTGCACGCGTTGTGAGGCGGTTTTTATTGACACGTCTTGTCGAAGCAGAGACCATGTCCCTTTTTTCATGGGATTCTCATCAATACGGGTATGGGTAACCCCATCGAGCCTATTGGTATGACTCCTCGATTTTAGGCAAGTCCCAAACGGCCACGCGGAGGACGCTTGATATTCATCCCCTTTCTAAAGAGGCCTAGGCATGTCCCCTTTTTCTCGCGCTCAATCGAATCCTTCCCCCACATCGAGTTCCAACACCCAAGGCTCAGGTTAGGCGCTTCGGACCTTCAATCATGTCCGGATCCAACCTTCAAGGTCGGTGGATGCCCTCCTCCGTCACAGAGGACATCATGAAGCTAAGAGAAGCAAGGTATTTGACCGGCAAAATCTCGCACAGGCTGCCTGCTCGAGGGCAGGTCATTCCCACTCCCAAACCTGGCAAGAGTGTCGTATTTGTCTCCCACTTCCTCCGAGGGCTAGGTTTGAGTCTAGATCCCTTTGTCAGAGGGCTCGTGTTCTACTACGGGCTTGATTTCCATGATCTGGCTCCGGATTCCATCCTTCACATCTCGTCGTTCATCGTCGTGTGTGAAGCCTTCCTCCGCATTACCCCACACTTTGACTTATGGCTCAAGACCTTCAATGTGAAGCCGAAGGTGATTGAGGGGCGACACGCAGAGTGCAGAGGTGTCGTAATAAGCAAAGGCGCTGATGTTCCATGGCCAAAGGGTTCCTTCCCGGAGGTGTCCAGTTTATGGCAACGGGAGTGGTTTTATATCACAGCTCCCCGGGGTACTAAGTGGGTAGCCGCCCCTGCCTTCCGCTCGGGCCCCCCGCCACAACTGGCGTCATGGGTCAACAAGGGGCTGGACTAGGGGCCAGTAAATGATGTGCCGACATTGCAGAGCCGCATCCGAGATCTACTCGAGAGAGATGTCGGCCTTGTTAAGGTAATGCAAGTTATGCTAGTTCGTCGAGCCCTACCTTGCAAACGTCGACCTCTCCGTATATGGGAGTTCAACCCGGAAGGACCGCGAACTATTCAGCACTTCTTCGGCGTGACGCTCAAAGAGATGTACAGATCGTTCTTCAGATCACAAATAGAGTGTTAAAGTGCCACTATCCCTAGGTGGTTTATGTAATTCATAACAACATATAGCTCACTGAGCTAATGCTATTCCAAGACTATTATTTCAGGAAAGCTCAATGAATGGCATGGCATGGATGATGAAAGTGGATCCCTCAAAATACTAAGGACAAAGGATTGGCTCAAGCTCAAAAGCTCAAGACTCTTCATTTTACATTTTAGTGATCCAAGATCACATTGAGTCTATAGGAAAAGCCAATACTATCAAGAAGTGATGAGGTGTTGCTTAATGAGCCTCTTGCTTCATGTGCTTAGTGATATGCTCCAAAACCCTCAACTACTTTCCCACATCCAGCAATGACCTAAACCTAAAGCCAAAATCGGTCAAACCGATTCTTTCTATCCGGCGCCACCAATTCCAAAAGTCATAGCCACTGCCACAAACCCTAAGCAAATCGGTCTTACCGATAGGGATCTCGGTCTCACCGAGATGGGGTTGCAATCTCTCTGTTTCCCTTCGTAATGTTTCGATCTAACCGAAGTGAGCGATCGGTCCCACCGAGATTGCAATGTAAACTCTATGTTTGTTTCCTTTTTGTAACATTTCGGTCTCACCGAAAAGAGCAAATCGGTCCCACCGAGTTTACCTGACCAACTCTCTGGAAAGCTTATTACCAAAATCGGTCCCACCGAGTTTGTGTAATCGGTCTCACGGAGATTACGTTATGCCCTAACCCTAACCGTATCGGTCTCACCGAGATGCTTGTCAGTCCCACCGAAAATCACTAACAGTCACTAGGTTTACTAATTCGGTTCGACCGAGTTTAACGATTCGGTCCCACCGAGTTTGGTAAATTTTGTGTAACGGTTAGATTTTGTGTGGAGGCTATATATACCCCTCCACCTCCTCTTCATTCGTGGAGAGAGCCATCAGAACAAACCTACACTTCCAACTTACCAGTTCTGAGAGAGAACCACCTACTCATGTGTTGAGACCAAGATATTCCATTCCTACCATATGAATCTTGATCTCTAGCCTTCCCCAAGTTGCTTTCCACTCAAACCCTCTTTCCACCAGATCCAAATCCTATGAGAGAGAGTTGAGTGTTGGGGAGACTATCATTTGAAGCACAAGAGCAAGGAGTTCATCATCAACACACCATTTGTTACTTCTTGGAGAGTGGTGTCTCCTAGATTGGCTAGGTGTCACTTGGGAGCCTCCGACAAGATTGTGGAGTTGAACCAAGGAGTTTGTAAGGGCAAGGAGATCGCCTACTTCGTGAAGATCTACCACTAGTGAGGCAAGTCCTTCATGGGCGACCGCCATGGTGGGATAGACAAGGTTGCTTATTCGTGGACCCTTCGCTGGTGGAGCCCTCCGTGGACTCAAGGCAATTGCTACCCTTCGTGGGTTGAAGTCTCCATCAACGTGGATGAACGATAGCACCACCTATCGGAACCACGACAAAAACATCCGAGTCTCCAATTGCGTTTGAATCCTCCAAACCCTTCCCCTTATATTCTTGCAAGTTGCATGCTTTAATTTCCGCTGCCTATACACTCTTTGCATGCTTGCTTGAATTGTGTGATGATTGCTTGACTTGTCCTAAAATAGCTAAAATCTGCCAAAATATAAAATTGGGAAAAGGTTAAGTTTTTATTGGTCAAGTAGTCTAATCACCCCCCTCTAGACATACTTCAAGGTCCTACAAGTGGTATCAGAGCTTTGGTCTCCATTTGCTTTGATTTCCATAGCTTTTGGTGGTCATAGCCTTGGTTTCACAACCTAGGAGAGTATGGCGTCTAGCGAGGAAATTATCACCGTAGAGGTCCTTACTTTGATGGTACTAATTTTGCTAGTTGGAAGCATAAGATGAAAATGCATATTCTTGGACATAACCCCGCCGTTTGGGCAATTATTTGTATTGGCTTGCAAGGTGAATTCTTTGATGGAAGAGAACCGAACCGTGAAGCTAATGCGGAAGAATTGAAGATGTTGCAATACAACACTCAAGCATGTGACATCATCTTCAACGGATTGTGCCCCGAAGAATTCAACAAAATCAGCCGTCTTGAGAATGCAAAGGAAATTTGGGATACTTTGATTGATATGCATGAAGGTACCGAGTCCGTCAAGGAATCCAAGTTGGATGTGCTACAAAGTCATTGACAAGTTCAAAATGAAGGATGGTGAAGGTGTCGCTGAAATGTACTCTAGGCTTGCTCTTATCACAAATGAGATTGCCGGCTTAGGGAGTGAAGAGATGACCGACAAATTCATCATCAAGAAAATCCTAAGAGCATTGGATGGAAAGTATGATACCGTGTGCACATTGATCCAAATGATGCCAAACTACAAAGATCTCAAGCCAACGGAAGTCATTGGAAGGATTGTTGCTCATGAGATGTCACTCAAGGATAAGGAGGAACTTCACAACAAGTCAAGTGGTGCTTACAATGCCTCAAGTGAAGCCCCCACATCATCCAGTGAGAAAACAACCTTCAATGAAGAATTGAGATTAATGGTGAAGAACTTCAACAAATTCTACAAAAGTAGAAGCAAAGAAAGAAGCTCCAATTCAAGGTCTTACAATGACAAGAGATCTTCTAGTCAAGAGCGCAATTGCTACAATTGTGGGAGACCCGGACACTACTCCAATGAGTGTACGGCACCCTACAAAAGAAGAGAAGATTCTCCAAGAAGAAGGAGCAAAAGAGAAGAATCACCACCAAGAGAGAGGAGGAGTAGAGATGATCGTTATGAACGAAGACCCTCACGGAGAAGTAAGGATTCGGAAAGAAAGGACAAGTCATTAAAGAGCTACACAAAACGAAGACATCAAGCTCATATTTGTGAATGGGTTTCCGGCTCCGACTCCGACCATCACTCCGAGAGAAGCCATCACTCCGACTCCGAATATACTCAATATGAAGGTGTTGCTGGTCTAGCACTTGTGTCAACCAACTCCTATGACATATTTGAATCACCAAATGAAGGAATTGGTAGATGCTTCATGGCCAAAGGTCCTAAGGTAACACACCCCGAGTATATTGATTTTGATGTTGATGAAGATGACTTGCTAGGTGATGATGATTTACTTGTTGACAACTCTAGTGATGAATACTATGATGAAACGTCAATTAATCATGCTAATCAAATGAATGACAATGATAAGGAGAAAATTGAGCTTCTAACTAAAGAACTAAACACTCTTAAGTTGGCTCATGAAACTATCTTCAAGATCATCGAGAACTTTTAAGGGCTCATGAGAAGTTACGCTTTGAAAAGCTCAATCTCGAGCAAGAGCATGAGTTCTTAAAGGCAATCAATGATGATCTCCGCAAGAAAAGCTCTTCTTACATTGCCAAGCGTTTACTCTTATCTACTTACATGCCTCAAGTCAAGTCTAGTAACAAGTACAAGAAACATACTTCCTCTAGTAGTAACAATAATAATGTCAAATCCAATGTTGTGGCTTCTAGTAGTTCTCTTGATTCCACTAATGATTCTCTTAGCCAAGTTACACTTGAGCAAGAAAATAGTTTATTGAAGGGAATTATAGAGAAAGGTGTTTACAAGAGCCTTGCCGGGAGTAAGCAATTCAAGGAAATTTGTACGCAAGCAAGGAAGGCACAGGAAGAATCAAGGTGTTGGTTTTGAACGAAAGTTCAACGCCAATGGAGTTGAGTGGGAAGAAGATCAATACCCCAAGACAAAGTTTGTTCCTCAACAAGAGAAGTATGATCCTACTTCCTTCAAGGGGACACAAGCTCAAGATGATCTTCCACCACAAGACCACAAGAACAAAGGCAAGGACAAGCTTCAAGAAGAGATTGATGCATTTGAAGAAGCACCTAAAGCCTCGTTCGAGTGGGTCCCCAAGACTACGTAGGGTTCTATTTCATCAAGTACAACTACAACTCCAAGGATTCCCATCAAGATGATGTGGATCCCGAAGAAGAAGAACTAGAGAGTTCTTGAGGGTGACTCCGCCAACAATCTTCACTCATATCATTTTGGCAAGAACAAGTGCAATCGACTTTCACATCTTGCACTAGTTCAAGGAGTCACAAACCCTCACGTTGGTAAGGCAAGGGACAAGGTAACCTAATGTTTTCATGGACATCATCTTGTGTGTGCATCACTCTATGTCTATGGATATTCTTGTTTGTTCCTTGTGGGACTAACCCATGTAGGCAAGTTGAAAGTGCAACTCACTCCAAAGGATTGCTCCAAATGATCTACATCAACATTGAGCATCTACATCTTCAACACCTACATGAAGTCATCATCGACAAAACCCAAGGTTAGTTCATCCCTCTAAGGGGGGATCTCACATCTAGGGGGAGCTTAACTCTATGAATTGAGTCAAAGCAACTCTAATGGTGTGAACACATTAACACATTATGTAAAAGTGGTAACCCCACTTGAGCTTAAATGATGAGTATGACCTATGATCAAATGTTCTCATTTGACTCCTAAGTCAATATACTCATATATAGATGACCAAGTCGCCAATTGCTTGATAGTTGCTAAAATTGGTTGTGCATGCTTTGCCACATATTTCAATTGCCATCTTATTGTGTGAGCATGTTGGTGCATATTTTACTCATTCAAGGACATCCACTTGTTGTTTTGTTTGATTGGATTATTTTCTTTGTGCCAAGTGGATGGACAAGAATGCCTAAGAACCTTCTTTACCTATCTATGCTTTTCTCGTCTCAAACTCTATTCATGCTACATCACAAAATTTGATCAAGTCAGATTCGAACCACTCTGTGTGAGGAGCACTTTCGAGTCCCGATTCGTCATAGACTTAACTTCCAAAACCTCTTAGTGATTCTCGGTCCGACCGATCCTTCCATTTCGGTCCTACCGAGATCATCAAGTTGATCTGAAGTTTTTCAATCTCGGTGCAACCGATTTGAACTTTTCGGTCTCACCGATTTGTCAGAATCGAACACAAGTTATGCATCTCGGTGCCACCGAGTTGTTCCACTCGGTCACACCGACAGGGTCGAGCTATATATAACCACGGGCAAAATTTTGGAAATTTCTCCAAGACCCTTCGCCTGCGCAACAGCTCGCTCTACCATCGTGGTCTCCGGATCGTCTCCTCGTTGCCAGCAGCCTCTTGTCGCTGGTCTTCGCCGCCGTCAACGGATTTCGTCTCCGCCGTTGCCGCTGTAGCAAGTCCACCGCCAAGTTAGGGTATGGACTTAATCTTTGTGCTATCCACGTTTGATTCCTGGCACATTGTTTTCATATTGATTCTTGCCACGATTGAAACTCATCTATCCAGCCAAAGTAGTTCATAGATTAGATGTGATTCAAATTTTTAGGTTTAGGTTTCATGAAACCATCTCGGACCCACCTAGTTGAAAAACTCGGTCTCACCGATTTGGCTTATGCCATTGCACTAGTGACTCTCGGTCTGACCGAGAATTACTAATCGGTGCAACCGATTTGAGAATTCCGTGAAACCCTAGCAGTCTCGGTACCACCAAACTGAAACTCGGTCCAACCGAGATCATCAGTTTAGGTTCCAAAACTGCTTCGGTATCACCGAGTTTGAAAATCGGTGGATCCGAAATGCTTTCTGTGGAAAATTAAGACTGAACTTTTGAGTCATTCTTTTGCAAAAACCTCTGCATTTTGTGATGCTAATCTTTTCTATATCATCTACAACTCTTCACTGTGGTCAGCAGTCGACTTTTGCGGTATGTCCGAACAGAGAGTGACAAATGTAACAGGTCGTAACAGCAGATGGACTTGAGTGAGGGCACTAGTCCCTCAACTTCAGATGAAGGGAGCATAAGTACTCCTAGCAATTTTCCTAAGGCTGCAACTAGGCAAAGGAGGAAAAGAACTTCAGATTCAGAGGATGAAGATTATAGAGCTGAGGAAGATGAGGCTATCTCCAAGAAAGTGGTGCTCAAGAAGGAATATGGCTCAGCAAAGAATGCAAAGCCAGGCATGAAGATCAAAAGGCATGCAGGAAGACAACCAATGTCCAAAGCCAGAGTGTCTACACAAGCTTCTTTGGAAACCCAACCCAAAGAACCAATTTCTTTGAAGGAAAGAAAAGAAAGGAAAGGGTCAAGATGACCATGGCCAGAGTTATTGGGAAGCCTTCCATGATGGAAGAGGAAGATGAAATTGCTGCACCAGCTCCAAAAGGCACCTAAGCTTATGGGTGATGTGTCACGCCCAAGATGCGACCCTATCCAAAAGGAACTCGAAGGTCCCACCCAGGATAGAAGCGCATCTTGAAGACGCTTTTGCAAGGTGGACATCATTACATCAACATTACATAATAGATGGGGATACATACAAAAGGCATACAATGCCACACGAATACAACATCACAATACAAGAGCATCATCCGACTACGGATGAAACACAAACAGAAACTCAAACGACATCGACCCTGCTAACCCAGGCTGCCAACCTGGAACCTATCCCCTGATCAAAGAAGAAGCAGAAGAAGAACTCAATGCAAGCAAGCATCGCTCTCGCGTCATGATCATCGCAAAACCTGTACCTGCAACTATTGGTGTAGTAATCTGTGAGCCACGAGGACTCAGCAATCCTATTACCATGGGTATCAAGACTAGCAAAGCTTAATGGGAAAGGAAGGGGTAAGGTGGTGAGGTTGCAGCAGCGACTAAGCATATATGGTGGCTAACATACGCAAATGAGAGCGAGAAGAGAAACAAAGGAACGGTCGTCAACTAGTAATGATCAAGAAGTGATCAAGAACTCCTACTTACGTCAAACATAACCCAGAAACCGTGTTCTCCTCTCGATCAACCCCGAAAAGAGACACTCACGGTTACGCACACGGTTGGTGTATTTTAGAAGAGTTTACTTCAAGTTTACTACAACGGGATATTAACAAATTCCCATCTGCCACATAACCGCGGGCACGGCTCTCGAAAGTTTATACCCTGCAGGGTGTCCCAACTTAGCCCATGATAAGCTCTCGCGATCAACGAAGGATATTCCTTCTCCCCGGGAAGACCCGATCAGTCTCGGAATCCCGGCTACAAGACATTTCGACAGTAATAAAACAAGACCAGCAAATCCGCCCGATGCACCGACAATCCCGATAGGAGCTGCAGATATCTCGTTCTCAGGGCAACACCGGATGAGACATCCTACGAGTAAAACCAGACCCCGAGTTTCCCCGAGGGGGCCCCGCAGTCTACTCGGTTCGGGCCAACACTTAGACAAGCATTGGCCCGGGGGGCTAAATAAAGATGACCCTTGGGTTAATTACTCCCAAGGGAAAATAGGTGGTGGTGAGGCAAATGGTAAAACCAAGGTTGGGACTTGCTGGAGGAGTCTTATTCAAAGCGAATCGTCAAGGGGGTCCCATAAATCACCCAACCTTAGGGACGCAAAATCCGGGAACATAATACCGATATGACGGAAACTAGGGCGGCAAGAGTGGAACAAAACACCAGGCATAAGGCCGAGCCTTCCACCCTTTACCAAATATATAGATGCATTAAATAATATAAGAGATATTGTGATATCCCAACATAAACATAATCCAACGTGGAGCAATCTTCATCTTCACCTGCAACTAGCAACGCTATAAGAAGGGCTGAGCAAAGCGGTAACATAGCCAAACAACAGTTGCTAGGAAGGGTGACAATGGTTAGAGCTTCATGGCAATTTGGGAGGATTGAGCAGCAAGTGATAGGTAGCGCAGCATAGCGAAAGAACGAAGCAACTAGGATAGCAATGATAGTAATGAGATCCAAGGTGGTGGTCATCTTGCCTGAAATCCCGCTAGGAAGAAGAACGAGTCCATGAAGAAGACGAACGGATGAAGCCGAACCAAGCGTCGACGAATGAATCCTCACGATCGCAATGATACAGGAACTAACAAGAAGAAGCACACAACAAGGTAAACACACCACACATGAACATGACAAGATGCACAACAAACATGATGCATGAAAAATCTAGATGAGGCTACTAATGGCAAGAGATGATGCAAACAAGAGCAACACATCAAGGCAAGTTTAAATGAGGCCGGAAACAACATAGAACAACTCCGGTAAGTCCTCATATGCAAATTTCGAAATTGGTCGAGATGTGAATAAACCTTATGTTCAAGTTTTTAAACAGCAAGTTATGATGCACCATGATGATCTACACGAAATTCTAGTCAAGTTACATATAAAGTTCATTAGATTCGGAGCTACGGCCTAGAAGATATGAGCAAAACAAGTTAAACATGGCGTTGATGCAAAATGCATACAAACATCAAGCAAACACCTCAACACAAGGATGCAACATGATAATATGAAGCTACATGCAAAATCAAGCAAGTTTCATATAGAGCACACTCAAAACGGAGCAACGGTTCAACACATACACACAATACAAGTTTGAAGGACAAGCTGTCCAAAACAGCAACTACGCATATGGAAAGCACCAAAACACTATGCTACAGCATCTCAACGTAATAACAAAAGGCATGGGCATGAAGTACAGGTAAAACATGACAAAACATGAACAATGAGCTATCTCCAGAAATCACTAGAACATGCTCAAAATGACATGGCAAGATTGCAAATACTAACAGTTTCAGACTTAGCAGGAAATAACATCAGGTTGCAATGTTTAGAGCTATCAACCAACATGCTACAGGAACTTATCATGGAAAACAAAGGCATGGAACGAATCTACTAATTGCATAGAACAAAATTCCATTACTGATGATAAGACAAAACGGCACAGAAAATATGATGGCACACATGTAAACATGGCAAATGATATGACAGATTCATACATGGCAGGAACAACGATAAGTAGGCATGTTGGTGAGCTTGAACCACTCACCATAGAGAAACACATGGCATGGCAAGGAAACTCACAGTAAGAATATTTATGAAGCTAAGCATGGCAAAAGAAAGTTCATAGAGTGCATGGATCACTAACAACAATCATGGCAACATTGAACTTAATGTTAACAGGCTGACAGCAAAATTATTTAGCAACTTTGGAGCATGATAACAACAAGTTATAGTAGGCTATAAATGCAACCATGGGCATTGATGGATAGAGCATGACATTTTCAACAAAACATCCTTAGTGAAAATCTCCAGATTATGCATAGAATGACTTGTAGCAGCAGGTTAACACAGCATCATGATATAGCAGATTCAGACATGCAAAACAGCAACAACAAGTACCCTACTTAACAAGCTAGATGCACTCACTACAGGAATCAAAAAAATACATGGATAGCACCCCTGTAAATATGACATGACATAGATCAACACACATGTAGAGCTCATGCTCATAAGATGCACACATCAAATGCAACAAAAATGACAAATCATCAAGTTATAACAGTTTCAGCAGATTAACAGCAACATGCACTCTTGCAACAATTATTCAGGCATCTATATGACCTCAAATGAATATGATGCTATGGAATGAAATGATGTACGCGTTGAGCGAACAATTTGACATATTACACGCACGAAACGGAGCAGTATACAACAAGTTATGATACGTTGAACAGGTCAACATTATGCAAAAATATCAAGGACTTGGACGAAAAACGGGGTCAACCTTCCTTTTTGATCTGGATCTGGCGGCTGCGGGCACGGACTTCGAGGTGACCGGAGTCTCGCCGGAGTTGGGGAGGAGGAGGCCGGAGGCGATGGAGCTCGCCTGCAAAGGGGGGGGCGCCGGATCCGGGCGAGGTCGCATCGAAGCTCGCCGGCTCCGGGCGCGGGAGGAGCCGGACGGCGGCGGCCGGGGATGGTTGGGCGGCGGCGAGGACGCTGCCGGGCGGCGGGTCGACGGGAGCTCGGGCGGCGGCGCTCTGCCGAGGCGGGACGAGCAAAGGCGGCGGGCGGCGAGGGCGCCGGGGCGGCGGGCGGAGCTGTGGAGCTGGGCGGCGGGCTCGGCGTTTCGGCTGGAGGCTTCGCTGGCGACGGGCGGCGCGAGGGCGCGGGCGCTGGTCGACAAAGCGGGCGCAGACGGACGGGAGGCGGCGGCGCGAGGGCTCGCAAGGGCTCGCTTGCCCGCGGCCGGCGGTGATCGGCGGCGGGAGGTTTGACGTGGCGCGCCCCGATTGGCGCGGGCGGCGGCGGCGGATGGACGTGTCCGGTGCCGGGCGGACGTGTCCGACGCGCGGAGGAAGAAGGGGGCTAGGGTTTGGACTGCGAGAATTTCGGGGGAGGCACACATATATATAGGTAGAGGAAGCTAGGAGTGTCCAAATGAGGTGCGGTTTTCGCCCACACGATCGTGATCGAACGACCGAGAGCATGGAGGGGAGTTTGCTGGATTTCGGGCCACTTTGAAGGAGGTGTTGGGTTGCAAAGAGAAAGGGGCTTTACGGTTCCCCGGTTAACCGTTGGAGTATCAAACGGACTCCAAATGGCACGAAACTTGACAGGCGGTCTACCGGTGGTATACCAAGGCCACTTGGCAAGCCTCGGGCCATTCTGAGAAATTTTAACACCCGCACAAAAGAAGAGGCAAAAAGGGGGACGCCGGAGGGCATAGGAGTGCCGGATTGCAAAACGGACAACTGGGAAAATGCTCGGATGCATGAGACGAACATGTATGCAAATGCGATGCACATGACGACATGATATGAAATGCAGATGATGACGTGGCAAAGTGCAACACGCATAAATGACATGGCAACGAATGAATAACTGGAAGACACCTGGCGCATCGAATCCGGGGCGTTACAACACTCCTCCACTAACAAGAGATCTCGTCACGAGATCTTAGGACCGAGACGGAAGGTAAAATGGATGAGGTGAAACAAGAACTCAAGAGAAGAAGCAAAGAATCAAAAGCACTCAAGAAGAAGAGAGGAACGACGAGAATGACGAGAATCGAAAGCTCCCGGAATCAGATAGACTATGAAACCACTCCGGTTAGAACGAGATAAGAAATGAATAAGACTGAAAGGATTTAGGCAGCACTCCGGCTGAAACATGGAGGAATAGAACAGGAGCTTCACAAGATGGGATGACACTTGACGAGATGAACAAAGCGATGCCTCCGGAAAAATTGAAGTAGTGGAATGAAGAGAACTTAAAAGGAAGGAATGAACGGAGTTGTTGAGAAAATCAACAACGAAAGAATAAGCTTGCTGTGGTCTTATGGGTAACATCTCAAGATCAAAAGGTGATAACCGGCCACAAACAGAAATGATTGGATAGCTGAGAAGAACGAAGAAATGCAACTCCACTTCAAAAGTTACGGAGAATTAAATGCACCTCACGAAGCAAGGAGAAGAATACTTGAGCTTCACCTACAAGAATCTTGATGAACACTTGAGGAATGAATTAAATCATGAAGATCCACCGTGAAGAACTCCGGTAACAAAAGGTGATGAGATAGAATGAAGGAGGAAATAATAAGACTAAAGCCTTGCGTTGATTTAGACGGAGGTTCCGACGAGATGGTCGAGTAAATTTGAACTCCGGAAAAGAAAAGATGAAAACACTTGGAACTAGAATTTATTCCTCAAGAACAAACTCCGAAGGAAGGGATTACTCACTTGGATGAAATAAGAATAAGATTTATTGTATGCTTATCCTTCATCAAATTAAATTGATGACAAGGAATGGATTTGGCATGCAACTTATTCTTCTTGCAAAAGGATTGAGAAGTGACATAGCGCCACCTTGAGAAGGTCTTCATGAACCACCGGTAGGATTCGAAAGAACGAATGGATTAATATGATAAACAAGGAAAATAATCTTGAACGAACCACCGTAAGAATTCGGAAATGACTGACGAAAGAGAATGAATCACCGGGAAGAATTAGAAGACCAAATATGCTCGAGGGGATTTAGATGCAAAAGGACAAGGAGATCATGAGCTGATTAAAGAACAGTTGAACGAGGCACCGGGATAAATAGAGAACGATAACTGGAATGATGAGGGCGAAGAGTTCTTCTGGAACGATGGCCTCCGAAAAACAACTGCTGACAAACTCCGGATGGTTGAGAAAAAGAATATCTGACAAATGGAATAATTCGAGAGGATGATATGAAGCTAGAACCACGAATCTTCGGGAGGACGGACAAGGTTTAGAGGAAAAACTCTTCTTCGGCCTTCAAATATCGACGGGAAACACCACAAAAATTACTGGGATACTCCGGGAGAATGAAAAAAGAAGAGGTTGAGCCAACAATGAAATGATTCGAAATCGATCTTGGAAAAGGCAAGTGACTGATGATATTCATTCTTACGTCACACTTGAAAAGAATTTGGGAATAACTCCGGGGAATTAGAAGAGTCAGGTAAGATCCTGGGAAAAGTCCTGTGGGTTAGGGCCCACTGAAGAGAAAAACGCCGTTGGAAAAGATTGTCGAATGAGAAATGATGCACCGGATCAATTGAAATATTTGAATGAGGTGACAACCTCGAATTGATTGGAATACAGACGAATCTCCTGAGATGTCTTCAGCACTCCGGAAGGATAAACTGGCGAGAGGCGAACGAGCAAAGGGAGATATTTGAGCTGAGGGAAAGAATACGATCGACAACGAAAAACTTGAATTGAATCCACCGGGGGAAGAAAAAGAGATGATGAATTTCAAACGAGATGAGAATTCACCGGTTGAAATGATTGAGGGAAGACTGAAGAGGCTCCGTACGAATGAAATTGATGCTCGAAAGAAACTCGAACTCCGGGAATAATAGGGTGGGAGGGCGGGAAAACAAAGACAACTTGGAAGGGGGATCCGACGAATATCTTGAAGAGAAAAACACCGGTTGAAATCATTGAGGAAAGAAAGAAAAGACTTCGCACGAGTAGGATGGATGCTCGATTACGGACTCCGGTTTCGAGAAGAAGAAGGGTGGGCGGGTGGGAAAAGAAAACAACTGAGGATTGAACTCAAAGATGAAGAGGCTCGAGTCAACTTGACGAGAAATGCACCGGATGAAAAGAGCTGAGGAACAACGATCGGAAAACCCACTGCGTGATCCTAAAGAAAAATTTGAAGGGATAGAGGAGTAGTTCAAAACACTTACGTCAAGATTCCTTACCAGAGCGACGAAGGGGCTGAGGAGTAAAAAGAATTCCTACTCTCCGATATAACTAGACTCCAAAAAAAAGTTTTCTTCTAGACTCAACAACGGCCAAACTACACGATCAATCAAGGGGCTCCTAGGGTCGGTCGAGGCTCTGATACCAACTTGTCACGCCCAAGATGCGACCCTATCCAAAAGGAACTCGAAGGTCCCACCAAGGATAGAAGCGCATCTTGAAGACGCTTTTGCAAGGTGGACATCATTACATCAACATTACATAATAGATGGGGATACATACAAAAGGCATACAATGCCACACGAATACAACATCAAAATACAAGAGCATCATCCGACTACGGATGAAACACAAACAGAAACTCAAACGACATCCACCCTGCTAACCCAGGCTGCCGACCTGGAACCTATCCCCTGATCGAAGAAGAAGCAGAAGAAGAACTCAATGCAAGCAATCATCGCTCTCGCGTCATGATCATCGCAAAACCAGTACCTACAACTGTTGGTGTAGTAATCTGTGAGCCACGAGGACTCAGCAATCCCATTACCATGGGTATCAAGACTAGCAAAGCTTAATGGGAAAGGAAGGGGTAAGGTGGTGAGGTTGCAGCAGCGACTAAGCATATATGGTGGCTAACATACGCAAATGAGAGCGAGAAGAGAAACAAAGGAACGGTCGTCAACTAGTAATGATAAAGAAGTGATCCTGAACTCCTACTTACGTCAAACATAACCCGTAAAACCGTGTTCTCCTCTCGATCAACCCGAAAAGAGACACTCACGATTACGCTTTACGGTTGGTGTATTTTAGAAGAGTTTACTTCAAGTTTACTACAACCGGATATTAACAAATTCCATCCGCCACATAACCGTGGCACGGCTCTCGAAAGTTTATACCTGCAGGGTGTCCCAACTTAGCCCATGATAAGCTCTCGCGATCAACGAAGGATATTCCTTCTCCCCGGGAAGACCCGATCAGTCTCGGAATCCCGGCTACAAGACATTTCGACAGTAATAAAACAAGACCAGCAAAGCCGCCCGATGCGCCAACAATCCCGATAGGAGCTGCACATATCTCGTTCTCAGGGCAACACCGGATGAGACATCCTACGAGTAAAACCATACCCCGAGTTTCCCCGAGGGGGCCCCGCAGTCTACTCGGTTCCAGCCAACACTTAGACAAGCATTGGCCCGGGGGGGCTAAATAAAGATGACCCTTGGGTTAATTACTCCCAAGGGAAAGTAGGTGGTGGTGAGGCAAATGGTAAAATCAAGGTTGGGCCTTACTGGAGGAGTCTTATTCAAAGCGAACTGTCTAGGGGGTCCCATAAATCACCCAACCGCGTTAGGGACGCAAAATCCGGGAACATAATACCGATATGACGGAAACTAGGGCGGCAAGAGTGGAACAAAACACCAGGCATAAGGCCGAGCCTTCCACCCTTTACCAAATATATAGATGCATTAAATAATATAAGAGATATTTTGATATCCCAACATAAACATAATCCAACGTGGAGCAATCTTCATCTTCACCTGCAACTAGCAACGCTATATGAGGGGCTGAGCAAAGCGGTAACATAGCCAAACAACGGTTGCTAGTAAGGGTGACAATGGTTAGAGGTTCATGGCAATTTGGGAGGCTTGAGCAGCAAGTGATAGGTAGCGCAGCATAGCGAAAGAACGAAGCAACTAGCATAGCAATGATAGTATAATGAGATCCAAGGTGACGGTCATCTTGCCTGAAATCCCGCTAGGAAGAAGAACGAGTCCATAAAGAAGACGAACGGATGAAGCCGAACCAAGCGTAGACGAATGAATCCTCACGATCGCAATGATACAGGAACTAACAAGAAGAAGCACACAACAAGGCAAACACACCACACATGAACATGACAAGATGCACAACAAACATGATGCATGACAAATCTATATGAGGCTACTAATGGCAAGAGATGATGCAAACAAGAGCAACACATCAAGGCAAGTTTAAATGAGGCCGGAAACAACATAGAACAACTCCGGTAAGTCCTCATATGCAAATTTCAAAATTGGTCCAGATCTGAATAAATCTTATGTTCAAGTTGTTAAACAGCAAGTTATGATGCACCATGATGATCTACACGAAATTCTAGTCAAGTTACATATAAAGTTCATTAGATTCGGAGCTACGGCCTAGAAGATATGAGCAAAACAAGTTAAACATGGCGTTGATGCAAAATGCATACAAACATCAAGCAAACACCTCAACACAAGAATGCAACATGATAATATGAAGCTACATGCAAAATCAAGCAAGTTTCATATAGAGCACACTCAAAACGGAGCAACGGTTCAACACATACACACAATACAAGTTTAAAGGACAAGCTATCCAAAACACTATGCTACATCATCTCAACGTAATAACAAAAGGCATGGGCATTAAGTACAGGTAAACCATGACAAAACATGAACACTGAGCTATCTCCAGAAATCACTAGAACATGCTCAAAATGACATGGCAAGATTGCAAATACTAACAGTTTCAGACTTAGCAGGAAATAACATCAGGTTGCAATGTTTAGAGCTATCAAACAACATGCTACAGGAATTTATCATGGCAAACAAAGGCATGGAATGAATCTACTAATTGCATAGAACAAAATTCCATTACTGACCATCAGCCAAAAGGGCACAGAAAATATGATGGCACCCATGTAAACATGGCAAATGATATGACAGATTCATACATGGCAGAAACAACGATAAGTAGGCATGTTGGTGAGCTTGAACCACTCACCACAGAGAAATACATGGCATGGCAAGGCAACTCACAGTAAGAAGACATATTTATAAAGCTAAGAATGGCAAGAGAAAGTTCATAGAGTGCATGGATCACTCACAGTAAGAAGACATATTAATGTTAACAGGCTGACAGTAACATTATTTAGCAACTTTGGAGCAAGATAACAACAAGTTACAGTCATGGGAATGGCTGGATAGAGCATGACATTTATAACAAAACATCCTTAGTGAACATCTCCATATTATGCATAGAATGACTTGTAGCAGCAGGTTAACACAGCATCATGATATAGCAGATTCAGACATGCAAAACAGCAACAACAAGTACCCTACTTAAAAAGCATGATGCACTCACTACAGGAATCACAAAAATATATGGATAGCACCCCTGTAAAGACGCCATGACATAGATCAACACACATGTAGAACTCATGATCATAAGATGCACACATCAAATGCAACAAAAATGACAAATCATCAAGTTATAACAGTTTCAGCAGATTAACAGCAACATGCACTCTGGCAACGATGATTCAGGCATCTAGATGACCTCAAATGAATATGATGCAATGGAGGGAAATGATGTACGCGTTGAGGCGAACAATTTGACATATTACACGAATGAAACGGAGCAGTATGCAGCAAGTTATGATGCGTTGAACAGGTCAACATTATGCAAAAATATTAGGGACTTGGACGAAAAACGGGGTCAACCTTTGTTTTGGATCTGGATCTGGGGGGTGCGGGCACGAACTTCGAGGCGACCGGAGTCTCGCCGGAGTTGGGGAGGAGGAGGCCGGAGGCGATGGAGCTCGCCGGCGAAGGCGGGGGCGCCGGATCCGGGCGAGGTCGCACCGGAGCTCACGGCCCGGGCGCTGGAGGAGCGGACGGCGGCGCCGAGGATGGCTGGGCGGCGGCCGAGGACGCTGCCGGGCGGCGGGTCGACGGGGAGCCCGGGCGCGGCGCTTGGCCGAGGCGGGACGAAAGCGGGCGGGCGGCGGCGAGGGCGTGGCGGGCGGCGGGCGGAGCTGGAGCTGGGCGGCGGGTTTCGGCCCGGCGGAGGCTCGCCAATGACGGGTGGCATGGGCGGGCGCGCGGTCGACAAAGGGCGCGACGGGCCGAGGCGGCGGCGCGAGGGCTCAAGGGCCCGCTTGGCTCAAGGGCCGGGCGGTGATCGGGCGGCGGGAGGCCACGTGGCGCGCTTCGATTGGCGCGGGCGGCGCGGCGGCCGGACGTGTCTGCCGGGCGGACGTGTCCGGCGCTGGAGGAAGAAGGGGCTAGGGTTTGACCGCGAGAATTTCGGGGAGGCACACATATATATAGGTAAAGGAAGCTAGGAGTGTCCAAATGAGGTGCGGTTACGCCACACGATCGTGATCGAACGACCGAGAGCATGGAGGGAGTTTGCTGGGTTTTAGGCCACTTTTGAAGGGGTGTTGGGCTGCAAAGAGAAAGGGGCTTTACGGTTCCCCGGTTAACCGTTGGAGTATCAAACGGACTCCAAATGGCACGAAACTTGGCAGGCGGTCTACCGGTGGTATACCAAGGCCGCTTGGCAAGCCTCGGGCCATTACGAGAAAGTTTAACACCCGCACAAAAGAAGAGGCAAAAAGGGGGACGCTGGAGGGCATAGGTGTGCCGGATTGCAAAACGGACAACGGGGAAAATGCTCGGATGCATGAGACGAACATGTATGCAAAAGCGATGCACATGACGACATGATATGAAATGCAGATGATTACGTGGCAAAGTGCAACACGCAAGCAAATGACATGGCAACGACGGCGAATAACTGGAAGACACCTGGCGCATCGAATCCGGGGCGTTACATGATGCAAGCAAATCAGGGGCTGCCACATCTAAGCCCAAGGAAGCACCCAAAGCTGCACCCAAAGCTGCCCCCAAGGCCAAGTATGCATCTAAGAGGAATACCAGGAGTATTCCAGCTGCTGAGAAGAACAAGATGAAGAAGGACAAGTTCTGAGAAAGCTCAAGCCCAATATACCAGACCACAATGATGCCCATCTTGTGGCTGAGGATATGAGAATCAGGAAGGATTCAGGGCTGAGACTATGGAGGATGGAAGATCCATATGCTTCAAGAAGAAGAACTGCTGTTGATTACAGGTTCCATACAAAGGAACACCAGGACTTCTATGAAACAATTCTGTTGGACAAGAAGCTCATTGTCTGTGACATGAGGTGGGTTGACTGGAATTTCATCAAGGAGAATGAAGAGCACTATCCTGGAGTGCAAGATAGCTTTGTTTCTTGTGGAGTTGCAGATTTTGTTGGGCAAAAGCTCACAAATTGGAATGATGAACTTATCATGCAGTTCTACTCCACAAAGACATTTTTACCAGATGGAAGAATTGTTTGGATGTCCGAAGGTACAAGGTACTACCAACTGTTGAAGAATGGGCAAGTCCGATCAATGCCCCAGAGGAAAATGAGGATGACCTAGACATGTATGCAAAGAAGAAGATGGGTCACAATTCAATGGCTCACATGTACAAGGAGATTCGGACAAGGCATTAGGAACTCACAAGTTTGGATCAGTTCACTTTCTGCTGTCGGGGTTGCCAACCATAAATTGGATTCTGAGGCACACTTTGTTGCCCAAGTCAGGTGACCACAATATGATCAGAGGGCATGCCATCAACATGTTGCATGTGTTTGATGTGCCACGGAAGTTCAAAGTCATGAGCCTGATCATTGAAACAATCAAGAGGACTGCAGCAGATCAGAAGAGGAGCTGTGGATATGCACCTCAGATTCAAGAATTGATAAACTCAAAGATGGGCACATGAAAATATTAGTTGGATAATGAACACTTTGCACTTTATCCAGACTTTGAGGACAATGAGGTTGTCATGAATGAAGATGATCCACAATCAGTTCAAGCTCAGGAGAAGGCAAAGAGGGAGAAGGCTGCCAAGATGCCAACTCAAGAGGAGGCATCTGAGTATTTCTTGAAGAACAAGCAGGAGCAGCTCGGATACTTAATAGCATCAACCCTGAGGATTGAGAAGGGATTGGCCACCCTCACTCAAAATCAGGAGAGCTTGGAGAGAATTATAGAACAAAAGTTCTATAACTTAGATGTGAAAGTAACTGAGATTCGGTCTGCAGTGGAGGAACTACAAGATGACATGCAGGAGAGGAAGGGCAAAACAACAAGCGATGCATTTGCTGAGTGCCCAGAGCCCAGAGGTCATCTCATTGTGCTAGTTTCGACACAAGAGCAACTTCATCTCGCACCAGCTACAGCCTCGGTGCCACCAGCTCCGGCATCTACATCAGCTCGGCCCATCTACATCAACTGAAGCTTTAGTCCTCGGCGTTATCCGGACTCCACCACCGTAAGATCAAGCCTGAGAGTCAATCTAGCACTATGCATTTTCTATGAACTTTTTGGTAACTTGTTGCCAAAGGGGGAGAAAAATGTATAGATCATAGGCTTCGAGAGAGAGTGTGTTGCTTTTGTTCTCTCTTGCTTTATTTGATGGTTTTTCAAACTTTGTTTGCTTTTGGTTGAGATACTATACTATGCTTGTGAGACATTGATGATCATGTGTTTGATCATAAGCTACACTTATGCATGTTTAATGATATTATCCTATCTATCTTATGTGATCACTCACTATGCTTGGTGATGAGTGCATGTATTCATTGTTTATTATTTTGAGCGCTCCACCAAGATGTATGTGACATGGAAGAGTAACCCATGATCCTAATTCATTGTGCATTTGCAGTCCAAAGCAAATCTAAAACTATGCACAAATTTAGGGGAGCTCTTGCTTATCACATACTTCTCAAAGCTTACGATGTTATTTAATTTTATTATCATTTGTCGAAGCTTTGATCTATATGTTGTCATAAATTACGAAAAGGGGAGATTGAAAGTGCAACTATCCCTAGGTGGTTTTGGTAATTCATAACAACATATAGCTCATTGAGCTAATGCTATTCCAAGACTATTATTTCGTAAAGCTCAATGAATGGCATGGCATGGATGATGAAAGTGGATCCTCAAAATACTAAGGATAAAGGATTGGCTCAAGCTCAAAAGCTCAAGACTCTTCATTTTACATTTTAGTGATCCAAGATCACATTGAGTCTATAGGAAAAGCCAATACTATCAAGAAGGGATGAGGTGTTGCTTAATGAGCCTCTTGCTTCATGTGCTTAGTGATATGCTCCAAAACCCTCAACTACTTTCCCACATCCACATATGACCTAAACCTAAAGCCAAAATCGGTCATACCGATTCTTTCTATCCGGTGCCACCGATTCCAAAAGTCATAGCCACTGCCACAAACCCTAAGCAAATCGGTCTTACCGATAGGGATCTCGGTCTCACCGAGATGGGGTTGCAATCTCCCTGTTTCCCTTCGTAACATTTCGGTCTAACCGAAGTGAGCGATCAATCCCACCGAGATTGCAATGTAAACTCTTTGTTTCCTTTTTGTAACATTTCGGTTTCACCGAAAAGAGCAAATCGGTCCCACCGAGTTTACCTGACCAACTCTCTGGAAAGCTTATTACCAAAATCGGTCCCACCGAGTTTGTGTAATCGGTCTCACGCAGATTACGTTATGCCCTAACCCTAACCGTATCGGTCTCACCGAGATGCTTGTCAGTCCCACCGAAAATCACTAACGGTCACTAGGTTTACTAATTCGGTCCGGCCGAGTTTAACGATTCGGTCCCACCGAGTTTGGTAAATTGTGTGTAACGGTTAGATTTTGTGTGGAGGCTATATATACCCCTCCACCTCCTCTTCATTCATGGAGAGAGCCATCAGAACAAACCTACACTTCCAACTTACCAGTTCTGAGAGAGAACCACCTATTCATGTGTTGAGACCAAGATATTCCATTCCTACCATATGAATCTTGATCTCTAGCCTTCCCCAAGTTGCTTTCTATCAAACCCTCTTTCCACCAGATCCAAATCCTATGAGAGAGAGTTGAGTGTTGGGGAGACTATCATTTGAAGCAGAAGAGCAAGGAGTTCATCATCAACACACCATTTGTTACTTCTTGGAGAGTGGTGTCTCCTAGATTGGCTAGGTGTCACTTGGGAGCCTCCGACAAGATTCTGGAGTTGAACCAAGGAGTTTTTAAGGGCAAGGAGATCGCCTACTTCGTGAAGATCTACCGCTAGTGAGGCAAGTCCTTCGTGGGCGACGGCCATGGTGGGATAGACAAGGTTGCTTCTTCGTGGACCCTTCGTGGGTGGAGCCCTCCGTGGACTCGCGCAATTGCTACCCTTCGTGGGTTGAAATCTCCATCAACGTGGATGTATGATAGCACCACCAATCGGAACCACGACAAAAACATCTGTGTCTCCAATTGCGTTTGAATCCTCCAAACCCTTCCCCTTATATTCTTGCAAGTTGCATGCTTTAATTTCCGCTGCCTATACACTCTTTGCACGCTTGCTTGAATTGTGTGATGATTGCTTGACTTGTCCTAAAATAGCTAAAATCTGCCAAAATATAAAATTGGGAAAAGGTTAAGTTTTTATTGGTCAAGTAGTCTAATCACCCCCCCCCCCTCTAGACATACTTCAAGGTCTACAGAGTGTCTGGACACCTCCGAGGATGCGGGTCTGAACTGCAATCGTCCAAACACTCAAGTAAGTAGTTCCGCGGCCGAACATGTTGTCTTTTAATTTATCACAACATCATTCTGACAAGTCGCCTTTTGACCAGGACTGGATAAAAAAGGCGAAGATGATCAGGTGTCCGGCCCCCCTTCTCGAGGGCTCACCGGATCCTGTACTAGCCAGGATGCTTGAGCTTGCGCCTTATCAAGCTCCATCAGGGGAAGGTAAAGGGAGGAACAAAGAAGCCGAGAGCGAGCCTCACTCACTATTCATCCAAACCGGGGGAATTAGTGCCTCCGCAAAGGAGAATAACCGGGGGGAAGAATCTAAAATTCCCTCTCCCCAGGGAAGGAAGAGGACCGCCTCTGAAGACTTGGAGGTAATGGTCTCCAAGCGAGGGAAGAATCCTTTGTCGGAGGGTCCTACCCCGGAGGGCATCCTTACAGCACAGTACCCGCAAGGGGACCAACACTCTACCGAGTTGTAAGTAAACGAAAGTACTTTATAGTAAATATATCCTGCTTCATTTTTGAGAAAGATAACCGAGGCGTGTGTCTTGTAGTTTGGATCGTAGCCCTTCTCGACAGAGTTCGTCTTCGGGGGATCTTCTTCCGTAGATAATGGAGAGCGAAACACCTCCCCGTGCCTCCCCGCCTCGTGAAGCGGGCAACCCTGAGGTGTCGTCATGGAGGATTTCTCCTGGTCCGCCAAGGCCTGAAGGTAAACCTTCGGCCAACCGAAGTCCAGGGTATTCGGCTCCTAAGAAGAGCCACAGAAAAGAGTCTGAAACCGTCCGATGAGTGATCGGACGCACTGATGAATCTTCTGGAGCAAGCGGCTGTCTCGGAAACGTATCGTGCGCTAATGGGCACGGTGGTTGAGAGGATTTCATCCGCCGAAAGTGGGTTGCATGAAGCTTTTATGAGTCTGCTGAAAGGCTTTGAGGTACGAGAAGTAATATATATTTATTGGACGATACCGCACACGCTAGGTGTGGTCTATGCAGATAGTAGCCCCTGAGACTCTGGTTGCTGTCGAAAAATACGGCAAATAGAGGATCATAGTCCTAGGTAATAACCGTGCTGCTTTCATGTGCAGGTCGCTGCGGGTCCGGTGGCTGGCCGGACTGGTGAGTTTGCCGAACTGAAGCGGCAACTTGATGCGGCGAATACGACATCGTCTTTGGTAAACAAGCGGCTTGACAAGGCACAGGGTATGTATTCTCCTAGGATCAATACATATTAAGAGGAGCATGATGCTAGTATCTGTAATATGCTGTGATTGCAGATGGAGCTATCGCCGTGGAGACCCTTCAGGAAGAACTTGACCGAGCCAAGGAACAAGCTAGGAAGAGTGATGTGGCCGCTCTAAAGGCGGTCGAAGAGCTAAGAGCCGGACAGGCTGCCCATTGCCAGAGCAAAGAGAAAATAGCCAAGATGGCTATTGATCTGAAAGATGCCGCCCGCCGGTATGAGCTTCTTGAAAAGGAAAGCCAAACGAAGGCGGCGGAACTGAAGGAGGCCATGGAAGCGGCCAAGGAAACCCGCTCGCAAATCAGAGTGGTGAAGGAGGAACTCCGTCAAGCCGGAGATATTGCGGCTGGGAAGCCCTTTTTGTTGCGGACGAGGTTTGGAGACCCGAAGTATGCCCCTCTAGATAGACTATGGAGTTCTGCACACGCGTACTTGGATTTAGCAATGAAAATACCGATGCGACCAAGTTTTTCAAAGATCAGAAGGATCACGTAGTGGAAAGGTTGTTTTGGTCACAGTTCCGCACTCCAACGCGTCCGCTTCTTTAAAATGAACAAATGGCCGAGTGGGCCGAGCTCCTAGGTTGTCCGGACTTGCTATGAGGTCCATCGTGGATCACCTTTGGCCGGAGGGACCGAGGCCTAATAGTTATTTTGGCTTAGTGCAACAATTCCTTGGTGTTGTGCCGCGTATCGATGTTGTGTATAGGTCGGTGTGCATAGAGGGTGCGCGGATGGCTCTTGCCCGTGTCAAGACATACTGGGCAGAGATGGAGGCCACCACTATTGCATCCCAGAGTTCGGCGGTAGGCCGGGTATCGGCCGAGCACTATTTTGAGGAAGTCTTAGAAGGCGCTCGTGTAATAGAGGCTCAGTGCTCGAAGCGTATCATGTTCTAGTGACATGCATCTCAATTGCAAGAACAATGCTTAAATTATAAAGGTTGTTGTCGGTGTCAAAACCGGCGGATCTCGGGTAGGGGGTCCCGAACTGTGCGTCTAGGCGGATGGTAACAGGAGACAAGGGACACGATGTTTTTACCCAGGTTCGGGCCCTCTCGATGGAGGTAAAACCCTACTCCTGCTTGATTAATATTGATGATATGGGTAGTACAAGAGTAGATCTACCACGAGATCAGAGAGGCTAAACCCTAGAAGCTAGCCTATGGTATGATTGTTGTTCGTCCTCCGGACTAAAACCCTCCGGTTTATATAGGCACCGAAGAGGGTTAGGGTTACACAGAGTCGGTTACAATGGTAGGAGATCTACATATCCGTATCGCCAAGCTTGCCTTCCACGCCAGGGAAAGTCCCATCCGAGCACGGGACGAAGTCTTCAATCTTGTATCTTCATAGTCCAGGAGTCCGGCCAAAGGTCATAGTCCGGCTATCCGGACACCCCCAAATCCAGGACTCCTCAAGAGCCTCGAACCAGGCTTCAATGACGACGAGTCCGCGCGCATATTTTCTTCGGCATTGCAAGGCGGGTTCCTCCTTCGAATTCTTCATAGAAGATTTTGAACACAAGGATAGTGTCCGCCTCGCAAAATAAGTTCCACATACCACCAGAGAGAGAATAATATTTACACAAGTTCAATTCCATCGACGTATTCCGCAGCGTGACATCACACCACGCCAAGCCTTTATTCGAATCGTTTTCAATCGTCCCCACCTCACAAGTTAGCGAGGTGGTTTCCTTGGCACGTCTTGTCAAAGCAGAGATCGTGTCCCCTTATTCCGGGATTCTCATCAATACGGGCGTGGGTAACCCAACCGTGCCCGTTGGCACGCCTCCTCTATCGAAGGAGAGTCCTGAACGGTCACGGGGAGGGCTCCTGGTATTCATCCTGTTTATAAAGAGACCAAGGCCCCGCTCCTTTTCCTCAATCTCAATCAAATCCGCCCCTCGCCTCGAGTTCCAACACCCAAAGCTCCAGATTCAGGCGCTTCGGACCTTCGATGATGTCCGGCTCCGACCTTCAAGGCCGGTGGATGCCTTCCTCCGTCACGGAAGAAGACGTCCTAAAGCTAAGAGATGCCAGGTATCTAACCGGCGAAGTCTCGCATAGGTTGCCTGCCAAAGGGCAGGTTATTCCCACTCCCAAGCCCGGTGAAAGCGTGGTGTTCGCGTCTCACTTCCTTTGCATCTAGGCTTCCCGATGGACCCCTTCGTGAGGGGGCTCATGTTTTATTACGGGCTGGAATTTCACGACTTGGATCCAGAGTCCATCCTCCACATCTTATTGTTCATCATCGTATGCGAAGCCTTCCTCCGCATTACCCCTCACTTCGGATTGTGGCTCAAGACCTTCAAGGTGGAGCCGAAGATGATCAAGGGGCAACAGGCAGAGTGCGGAGGGGCTGTTATAAGCAAGAATGCTGACGCTTCATGGCCCGGGGGCTCTTTTCAAGAGGAGCTCAGTCTATGGCAACAAGAGTGGTTTTATATCACAGTTCCCAGGGGCACCAAATGTGTGGCGCCACCTGCCTTTCGCTCGGGTCCTCCACCGCGGCTGACGTGCCCTTGTTGCAGGGCCGTATTCAAGACCTCCTAGAGAGAGAGATCAATCTGGTCGTAGTAGCGCACGTCATGTTGATTCGTCGCATCCTGCCCTGCAAACGTCGCCCCCTCCACCTGTGGGAGTTCAATCCGGAGGGACCACGAGCTCTCCAACATTTTATGGGTGCAACGCCCGTGGAGATGTACAAATTGTTCTTCGGATCACAAGCAATGTGTCCGGACTTGACCGAAGACGCAGGTCTGAGCTGCAATCGCCCGAATACTCAAGTAAGTAGTCATGTACCCGGATACGCTATCCGTATATTTATCGTAAACTTGCCCTTAAAAGAGTTGTCCCTTAAACATGAGTGGATAGCGAAAGAAAAACTGATCAGGTGTCCGGCCCCCCTCCCTGAGACCACGCTGGATCCCGTGTTAACCAAGATGCTGGAGGCTGCGCCTTTGGAAGAAGGCGAAGGGGGGAACAAGGAAGCTACTGCCTCCGCCAAGGAGGTTATCAAGAAAGGAGGGATCGAGAATCCCTCCATCCAAGGGGAGAAGAGGATCGCCTCTGAATATCCGGAGACCAAGGCCTTAAAGCGGGGGAAGAAATCTTCGCCAGAGGGTCCTGCGCCGGGAGATGCCCCGGCCGCACTATTTCCCCAAGGAGATCAGCCCTCCAGCAAGCCGTAAGTAGAGTGGGGAGTTTTAAAATAAGAGACATCCCTGTTTTATTTCTGAAGATGACCGAAATTTTACCTTGTAGTTCGGATCTCAGCCCTTCTCAGCAGAGCTCGTCTTCAGGGGATCTTCGTCCGGAGATGATGGAGAGCGAAACGCCTCCCCCTGCCGTACCGCCTAGCGAGGCGGACCATCCTGAGGTGTCTTCGCGGAGGGTTTCTTCGAATCCGGTAGGGGCGGAGGGCGGTCGTAGGGCCCCCTAAAGCCCTCCGTGTCCGACCTTCAAAAAAGGCCAGCAGACAAGTCCGGCACCTCCTGGTGCACGGTCGGAGGAGTTGAAGGATCTGCTCGGGCGAGTGTCTATCTCAGAGGATCACCGTGCATTGATGGGTACGGTGATTGAAAAAATTTCGTCCGCGGAAAGCGGGTTGTACGAGGCCGCCAGGAGTTACTGACGGGTTTTGAGGTACGTGCAATGATGTACCTTTTGACAGTTCCGCATATATAAGATGCGCCCTGTGTAGATAGTAACCCCTGAGACTCGGTGCGTTGTCAAAAATGACAGCGTGCCGAGGATCATAATCCCAGCTATAATATGTTTCCCTTCCTATGTAGGTGGCGGAGCGTCTGGAGGCTATCTGGACTGATGAATTTGCCGAATAAAGCGGCAACTTGACGTGGCGGATGATGACATCGCGCTTGTCAATAAGCGGCTTGACGAGTCACAAGGTATGCAGTTTCTCAGCGGACACCTGGTAAGGGAGCTTGATGCCCGTGCCTTACAACATGTATGCTTGATGCAGATGGTGACACTACCATGGGGAACCTTCGGGCGGAGCTTGCCCGTGCCAAGGAGCAGGCCAGAAAAAGTGATGTGGCTGCCTTAAAGGCGGCCGGAGAGCTAAAAGCCGAACAGGCTGCTCACTGCCGAAGCAAGAAGGAAATGGCCGAGATGGCCGTGAAGTTGAAGAATGCTACCGACCGCTGATAGCTTCTTGAAAAAGAAGGTCGGGCGGAGCAAGAGGACCAGAAGAAGGCCACCACCGAGGCCAAGGATGCTCGCTCTGCGATGAGAGCTACGAAGGAGGAGCTACGTCAGGCCGGAGATATCGCGGCTGGAAAGCCCTTTCTGCTGCGGAGGAAGTTCACGGATCCTAAATATGCTCAGTTGGACCGGCTGTGGAGTGCGGAGGATGCTTATCTGGACTTGGCGGCGAGCACCGCGGACGCGGCCGAACACTTCGGAGATCAAAAGGATCACGAGATGGAAGAGCTTTTTTGGTCGCAGTTCCGTAATCCAGAGCGTCCACTTCCATTAACGGATCGTTTGGCCGAATGGGCGAAGCTGAATAGATTGTCCGGACTTGCCATGAAGGATGTCGTGACTCATTTATGGCCGAAAAGGCCCGAGCCAAAGAGTTATTTTGGCTTGGTGCAGCAGTTCCTTGGTGCAGTGTCGCATATCAAAGCAATGCGGCGGTCAGCATGCATAGAGGGTGCATGGATGGCTCTTGCCCGTGTCAAGACATACTGGGCGGAGATGAAGGCCACCGATGTTGCATCCCAAGATTCGGACGGAAGCCGAGTAATTGCCGAGCACTATTTTCGTGAAGTTCTGCAGGGCACTCGTTTAATAGAGACGCAGTGCTCGAAGGATATTATGTTCGAATAACATGTATTATTGTGAAACAATGTTTCGATGGAATATAAAAGCTTTTTATACTTGTGCCTTCAAGAATTAAAATACCTCTTGTGCGGCCGTTAAGGTATATGTGCATATAACTTGAAAGATGGCACTCTTTGGCTTCAGCCCCCACGCATATAATGCGGGGGTGTTTGCAGAAAGCGCCTTTTCACACTTGATCCAATGTCTTGGTCCTACAAAGGAGGTGATAGCGCAGCAAACTAGGCAACCGGACTATAATGCTTTATCACTTTCACTTAGCCATAGGAGTTCGACAGTGGGGCTACTATATAGCCCCTAGGGGCACCGCGCTCACCCGAATTCGGGGCGCGTATGTGCCTGACCGGGAAACGGCCCTTTCGTCAATGCGGAGGAATTCTAAAGTTTCCAGCGGGTCATCGAGTGGTTGACCAGTCTCACGCTGTATCATGATAGTCAGTTTTCAGCTTTCTCTACTGAGGTGCTCGCCTGGCCGAACCGAGGCACAATTGCAGTAGTTCTCCTGGTGCCGCATTAGCCGATAGAGTGGAACGTAAGGCAGCAAAACACAAGAGCCGGGCAAACCCAACATTTGACTAAAGACATGATTCGGAGCTGATGCATACAAGGCCTAACTCGAGACGCCGAACACTCCCTAAGGTATTCGGTCTTTATGAAAACGGGCGGAACAACGCCCTTGGTAATTAGCCCCTGGTGTCCAGGTACGCGCAAAATTCTGACGTGGCCTATGCCAAAACGCCAGCCTCCTCCTCGGTTATAGCAAGAAACCGCGGGATGTGTATCAACAAGATACAGTAAAAAAGGTTTACGCAGGGTCTTAATCTGAAAAGAATCCTTGCAACGGGCCCCTACTGCACGTCACAAGATGTGTCTCCGTTGTGCCATATCCTGGACGGGTGTAGCACGGTGTTCATCTGTAAAAGAGAGGAACTTAGTTGAAAAAGATCATGTGAAAATGTACGTTATATTAAATAAACGAAGTACAATTCAAAAAATGAATAAAATTGAGCTTTATTGTCTCTTGTTGTGCATGCGCGGTGCCCTTTGTACGGGGGTATGCGTCTAGTAAGCCCTTGTATGTTTATGCCGGACTCGTCCAGCCGTGTCTGGGGTCTGGACGACATGTCTAAGTGCTTGTATTGGTGAAGTCGGTTTATTGTGTGGCTGTCAAGGCAACCGCACAATTTTCCGGACTCAAGGAACCCTCGATGTGTTCCCTTTAACGAGATGATGCCGCGTGGACCGGGCATTTTAAGTGTAAGAGATGCATAATGCGGTATTGTGTTAAAGCAGGCGAAAGCTTCGCGTCCCAATAATGCTTGATAGCTGCTTGTAAATGGGGCGAGGTGGAAGGTTAACTTTTCGTGGCGGAAGTGGTCGGGTGAGCCGAACACAACTTCTAGCCGTAAAGAGCCCGTACAATGGGCATATGGGCCTGGCATTACCCCTTGAAAGGAAGTGTTACTGTGGAGAAATTTGGTTGGGTCTATCCCCATTTTGCGGATTGTGTCCTGATATAGCAGGTTTAGATCACTGCCGCCGTCCATTAGGACTTGTGTAAATTGGAGTCCTCCAATTATCGGATCTAGTATCAAGGGAGTCCAACCTGCATTCCATATACTTCTAGAGTAATCCTGATGGTAGAAGGTGATTGGCTTTAACAACCAGTGGCGGGACTCCTCCGGGATAGGCCGTATGGCACGTACCTCTATGGGCGCCGCTCTATTTTTCCCTTTTGTCACGTGAAGTGAGTTAACTGTTTTGATTTCTTGTGGGAAATTCTTTTGTTTTCCGGTGCTCTGCTTGTGGGGTTCGTCATCGTCCTCGCTTGGTGTGTCGAGCCCCTTGTGTTCGGCGTTGAGTTTGCCGGACTGCTTGAAGACCCAACAATCTCTGTGGGTATGGTTTGCAGCCTTACTGGGAGTACTGTGGATCTGGCATATCTTGTCCAAGATTTTCTTTAAGTTAGATAGCTCGTCCCTGTTATCCTTAAGGGGCAGTTTTTTATGATTCTGCCGAGAGCTTTTGAATCCGGGGTTGACTGCCGTGCTCTTCGGACTGTTTCCCTTGGTCCGACGCTGGTCCTTGTTGCGTCGTGGTTTCCCGTTTTCATCCCTGACTTCGGATGTACTTGGGTCGCTGGTACTGCATCTTGCCGGCCAGCTATCCTCTCCCGCGCAAAAGCGGGTCATGAGGCTTGTTAATGCGACCATTGTTCTTGGCTTTTCTTGGCCGAGGTGTCTGACGAGCCATTCATCTCGGACGTTGTGTTTGAAAGCTGCCAAGGCTTCGGCGTCCGGATAGTCGACTATTTGGTTCTTTTTAGTAAGGAATCTGTTCCAAAATTTCCGGGCTGACTCTCCGGGTTGTTGAGTTATATGACTTAAATCGTCGGCATCCGGAGGTCGGACATAGGTCCCTTGAAAATTTGCCCGAAAAGCATCCTCGAGCTCCTCCCAACTTCCAATGGTGTTTTCGGGAAGGCTTTTAAGCTAACCGGGCTGGCCCTTTGAGCTTGAGGGGTAAGTATTTTATGGCGTGGAGATCATCTCCTCTAGCCATGTGTATGTGGAGGATGTAATCCTCAATCCAGACTCCAGGGTCTGTTGTTCCGTCGTATGCCTCTATGTTTACGGGCTTGAATCCCACTAGAAATTCATAATCCAGCACCTCATCGGTGAAACATAGGGGGTGTGCGGCACCCTATATTGAGGTGTACCGTGATGTTCGGATACTTGATGTGTTGCATTGCTTACTAGAGCTTGCTTTCTTGTCCCGTAGATAGATCTAACTGGGCCATCTTTTTGATGCGGATCCCTGTGCGGATCGCGTGTCGGCTTGTGTGCGGTGCCGTTTGCCGCTCTCTGTTTTCCATGGGGTCGTCCATCCGACCGGGTGGCCTCCTTGTTTTTTGATTGCGGGGTTTCTCGGCCTCCTCATCAAATTCTGGCAGTAGTTTTCGCTTTGGGTAGCTCTTTGTTCGGCTAATGTCGCCGTAATTGTATGTTGTGTTGAGTACTTTGCTCCATCTAATTCTGAGTGCATCTTCCGCTGTTTTGAGCTTCGCTTACGCTTTTTCAGCTACGTGCAATGGGCGACGAGCCTTTTGTGGAGGTTCTTCGCTCCAGCAACTTGTCCGGCGTGAGATCGTCCGGACCGTTATCTTCGCCGGGATGGGTTGTTTATCCAGGTTGTCCTGTTCGGACGGTTGCTCGATAGCATGTTAAATGCCCACCGGTTCGCCCTGCTCCATGGCTGGGTCTGTATGGCTGTTGTCTTTGTCGAGGCGGGACTTTGAGCGGCGCTTACGTCGCCGTTTTGACTGCTTTTCAAGGGAATGGTCCTTCTTAGCGTCCCATTGTTCCTCGTCGTCGCTTCCTTTAGGTGTATCCACCATGTATACATCGTGAGATTAGGTGGTTCTCCAGTGCCCTATAGGTGCTGGTTCATGTTCCTCTCCTACATCGTCGTCCATACCGTCGATGTCTTCGGAGTCGAAGTCGAGTATGTCGGTTAAATCATCGACAGTGGCTACGAAGTGGGTGGTGGGTGGGCATTGAATTTCTTCGTCGTCCGTGTCCCAACCTTGCTGTCCGTAGTCCGTCCATGGCTCTCCTGATAAAGAGAGAGACTTTAGTGAATTCAGGATGTCGCCAAAGGGCGAAAAGCCTTGAAAAGATGTCTGCGGCGGTGAACTCCATGATCGGCGCCCAATCAGATTCGATTGGCAGGGGCGCGGAAGGTTCGGAGTCCGGAGAGGAGTCTGACACCTTGGAGTCACAAGCTTCGCAAAGGACAGGGTAGGTGTACGGCTCAACCGCCGTAGAAATCGCAGCCCCCGAGGCGGTGTCCAGCCACCCATCCTCGATCGACGCAGTCGGCTCCGAGCTAAGGGTCGGAGCGGACACTGGTGCGGCCTCCAGGACACTGTTCGGCGGCAGAGCTAGATCATGCCCTCGTGATGCGGGCGCGCTTTGGCTGTGGCTCGAACCCAAGGAAAATCAAGTCTCCGCGGACGCCGTGTGTAGTTCAAACTTCCAAATCTGACTCGATGGCTGTGGGGCGTAGCTTTCAATCTGCTCCAGATGGCTGCTTAATTGGCCCGCAGTGCAAAGCCGCCGAATATGAAGATCAGTCCGGGGAGAAAAGTCTCACCCTGGAGCGCATTGTTGTTGATGATCGGAGGAGCCATCGGGCCTAAAGATGACGACACGGAGGAACTCTCAATGAAAGCACCAATGTCGGTGTCAAAACCGGCGGATCTCGGGTAGGGGGTCCCAAACTGTGCGTCTAGGCGGATGGTAACAGGAGACAAGGGACACGATGTTTTTACCCAGGTTCGGGTCCTCTCGATGGAGGTAAAACCCTACTCCTGCTTGATTAATATTGATGATATGGGTAGTACAAGAGTAGATCTACCACGACATCAGAGGCTAAACCCTAGAAGCTAGCCTATGGTATGATTGTTGTTCGTCCTATGGACTAAAACCCTCCGGTTTATATATGCAATCAAGAGGGTTAGGGTTACACAGTCGATTCACGATGGTAGGAGATCTACATATCCGTATCGCCAAGCTTGCCTTCCACGCCAAGGAAAGTCCCATCCGAACAAGAGACGAAGTCTTCAATCTTGTATCTTCATAGTCCAGGAGTCCCGCCAAAGGTCATAGTCCGGCTATCCGGACACCCCCTAATCCAGGACTCCCTCAGCTGTGTTTATACTTTTGCCTGAAAGTATTATGATGCCTCCTGTGCGGCCGTTTATGTATATATGTATATAGCCTGAAAGTTTGCTGTCGTCGGCTTCAGCCCCCACGCATATAATGCGGGGGTGTTAGCAAAAAAAGCGTAATCACACATGATACAAAGTCTTGGTCCATTAAGGAGGTGATAGCGCAGCGAACGAGGCAATCAGACTATATTGCTTTAACACTTTCACTTGGCCATAGGAGTTTGACGGTGGGACTACTGTATAGCCCCTGGTACCTCCGCGTTCATCCAAATACCGGGCACGTACATACATGACCAGGAAACGGCCCTTCGTTAATGTGGAGGAATCCCGAAGATTCCGCTAAGTCATCGAGTGGTTGACCAGTCTCGTGCTTTACCATAACAGTCAGTTTTCGGCTTTCTCTACTGAGGTGCTCATCCGGAAGAACCAGGGCACAATCGCAGTAGTTCTCCCGGTGCCACCTTTGCCGATAGAGCGGAGCGTAAGGTAGCAAAACACGGGAGCCGGGCAAACCCAACATTTGACCAAAGACAAGATTCGGAGCTGATGCATATAAGGCCAAACTCGCGACACCGAACACTCCCTAAGGTATTCGGTCTTTACAACATATGTCGGGCAGAATAACGCCCTTGATGATGATCCCTGAGTGTCCAGGTACGTGCATCATCCTGACGTGGCGAAATGCCAATAACGTCAGCATCGCTCTCAGTTATGCTGAGTATCCGGAGGATGTGAAGCAACAAGAGACAGTAAAAAAGGTTTACACAGGGTCTTAATCTAAAAAGAAGCCTTTGAGCGGGGCCCTGCTGCACGTCTGCGCATGTGTCTCCGTTATGCCGTATCCTGGAAGGGTGTGGCACGATTACCATCTGTAAAAGAGAAGAACTTTGGTGAAAGTTGCCGTGTGAAAAAATTGGTTATTCTCAATAAACCATTATAAATCAAGATAAGTAAGGTCGAGCCAAACTGTAGTCCTTTTACATGCGGGAAGCCCGTGGTACCGCCTATGAGGGTAAATCCATCAAACCAATCTTAGGTATATCTAAGCTGTTACAGCTAGTGATATGCCGGACTCGTCTAGCCGTGTCCGCTGTCTTGACGACCGATCATTTATTCTAGTTGGGGAGGTCGTTTAGTGTTCGGCTGCTAAAGCCACCACACGTTCTTCCGTGCATAAGGAACGCTCGATATTTCCGCTAATTGTGATGATGCCACGTGGACCGGGCTTCTTAAGCTTAAGAGAAGTGTAATGCGGTATTGCATTAAAACGAGCAAAAGCTGCTCTTCCGAGTAGTACTTGATAGCCACTTCGGAATGGAGCGATGTCGAAGGTTAACTTTTCGCTTCGGAAGTTGTCGGGAGTACCGAATACAACTCCTAGTACTAGAGAGCCCGTGCAGCGGGCCTCTGGGCCTGGTATTACTCCCTTAAAGGTAGTATTACTGTGGCCAATTCTTGCCGGGTCTATCCCCATTTTGCGTACCGTGTCCTGATATATCAGATTAAGACTACTGCCGCCGTCCATAAGGACTCGTGTGAGATGGTATCCGTTTATTATTGGGTCTAACATCAGGGCAGCCAATCCTCCATGCCGGATACTTGTCAGGTGATCCCACCGATCAAAAGTGATCGGGCAGGCCGACCAGGGGTTGAACTTAGGGGTGACAGGCTCTACGGCGCGTGTGTCTCGGAGTGCATGTTTGCTTCTCCTCTTCGTCATGTGAATCATGTTCACTATTTTGACCTCTGGTGGGAATTTTTTCTGTCCTCCAGTGCTTTGCTGGCGAGGCTCGTCCTCGTCTTCGCTTGGTGTCTCCCTCCCCTTGTGTTCGATGTTTAGCTTACCGGCCTGCTTGAAGACCGAGCATTCTCCATGGGTGTGATTTGCAGGTTTAACGAGGGTGCCATGAATCTAACATAATTTTTCTAGAATCTTGTTTAGGCTGGACGGTCCATCTCTGCTTCCTTTGAAAGGCTTTTTCCGCTGACCCGGTCGAGAGCCCCTAAATTCGGCGTTTACCGCCGTGCTATCTGGGCTGTCTTCGTTATTTCGACGCTTGGTTTTACTGCGTCGTGGTTTTCCATTGCCATCCCTGACTTCGGATGTGCCTGGGTCGCTGGTGCTACTACGGGCTAGCCAGCTATCTTCGCCCACGCAAAAGCGGGTCATGAGGCTTGTCAGGGCTGCCATTGTTCTCGGTTTTTCTTGGCCGAGGTGTCTGGCGAGCCATTCATCTCGGACGCTGTGTTTGAAAGCTGCTAAGGCTTTGGCGTCCGGGCAGTCGACGATTTGGTTCTTCTTAGTGAGAAATCTGTTCCAAAGCTTTCGGGCTGACTCTCGGGGCTGTTGAGTTATGTGACTTAAATCGTCTGCATCCGGAGGTCGGACATAGGTCCCTTGAAAATTAGCCCTAAAAGCATCCTCAAGCTCCTCCCAACTTCCAATTGAGTTTTCGGGGAGGCTCTTCAGCCAGTGCCGAGCTGGTCCTTTCAGCTTGAGGGGCAAGTACTTAATGGCGTGGAGATCGTCTCCACGAGCCATATGGATATGGAGGATAAAGTCCACAATCCAGACCCCAGGGTCTGTGGTTCCGTCGTATGCCTCTATGTTCACGAGTTTGAATCCTTCCGGAAATTCGTGGTCCAGCACCTCATCGGTGAAACATAGGGGGTGTGCGGCACCGCTGTATTTGGATGTGTCATGGCGTTCTGACGGTTGTAGTGTTCGGTTTTGGTTCTGCGCTGGAGCGCGTTTCCTTGATCCGTAGATGGATCTGGTCACGTCGGTCTTCTGATGCAAGCCCTCACGTGAACCGTGTGCTGACTTATGGCGGCCCTGTTAGCCGCTCTATCGCGGCCACGAGGTGGTCGATCCGACCGGTCGTCCGTTTTGTTTTCGGCTGTGTGGGCTCTAAGGCCTCATCATCAAATTCAGGCAACAGCTTGCGCTTTGGATAGCTCTTTGTGTGGTAATTACCACCATACTTTTCTTCAGTGTCGAGCACTTTGTTCCATCTACTGTTGAGCGTATTATGCGCGGCCTTAAGCCTTTGCTTCTGCTTCTTCAGACTCCTCGCGGTGGCAATATGCCTTCTGCGAAGGTTCTCTTGTTCCAAGTGCCTTTCCAGTATGATGTGTGCATCCTCGTCCGGACTGGTTTCCTCTTCGGAGGGATGTTGATGAGCTTTATCCTCGGCGTCGTCGTGTTCGGACAGCATATCTGTACTATGTTCGCCGTTTGATGGTTCATCCTGCTCTATCGCTGGGTCAGTGTGGTCGTCGTTTCCTCTGGAGTCGACTGGGGTGTTATTTTCTCTTGCGCTGTTATTGCTGTTTTTGCCAATGCGGGATTTGGAGCGGCGCCTATGCCGACGCTTTGGTTGCTTCTCGAGGGAGCTATCCTTCACTTCATCCTTCTGTTCCTCGTCATTGTTTACTTTGGGTGTATCCACCATGTATATGGCATGTGATGAAGTGGCTGTCCAGCGCCCTGTGGGCGATGGTTCCTGTTCCTCTCCTGCATCGTCGTCCATGCCATCGATGTCTTCGGAGTTGAAATCGAGCATGTCGGATAAATCATCGACAGTGGCTACTAAGTGGGTGGTGGGTGGGGAATGAATTTCTTCGTCGTCTGCATCCCATTCTAGCCAGATATAGTTCGGCCAAGGTTCTCCTAACAAGGAGAGATACCTTAATGAATTTATCACATCGCCAAAAGGAGAGTGCTGAAAGATATCCGCAGAGGTAAACTCCATGATCGGCCCCCAATCAAATTCGATAGGCGCGGATGTGGGCGGCTCGGAGCCCATCGCCGGGGGCAAATCTGATGGTTCGGCAGCACGGGTCTCGTAGGAGGTGAAGTCGGTATTCGGCGCTATCGCCACTGAGTTTGCGGCCTCCGTGGCAGGGTCCATCCACCCGTCCACAGATGGCGCAATTTGTTCCGGATTGAGGGCCGGAGTGGTTGCAGGTGTGATCTCCCGAACATTGTCCGACGGCAGAGCTAAATCATGCCCGTCGTGATTGTGCGACGCACCTGACATGGGCTCGAATCCGTCGAAGATCAAGTCCCCGCGGATGCCGGCAGTATAGTTCAAGTTTCCAAACCTAACCTGATGGCCAGGGGCGTAGCTATCGATATGCTCCAGATGGCCAAGTGAGTTGGCCTGCAGTACGAAGCCGCCGAATAAGAAGATATGTCCGGGGAGGAAAACCTCACCCTGGATCGTATCGTTGCCGATGATCGAAGGAGCCATCAAGCCTTATGGTGACAACGCAGTGGAACTCTCGATGAAAGCACCAATGTCGGTGTCAAAACCGGCGGATCTCGGGTAGGGGGTCCCGAACTGTGTGTCTAAGGCGGATGGTAACAGGAGGCGGGGGACACAATGTTTACCCAGGTTCGGGCCCTCTCGATGGAGGTAATACCCTACTTCCTGCTTGACTGATCTTGATGATATGAGTATTACAAGAGTTGATCTACCACGAGATCGTAGAGGCTAAACCCTAGAAGCTAGCCTATGGTATGATTGTTTTTGTCTCACGGACTAAACCCTTCGGTTTATATAGACACCGGAGGGCTAGGGTTACACAGAGTCGGTTACAAGGGAGGAGATCTGCATATCCGTATTGCCAAGCTTGCCTTCCACGCCAAGGAGAGTCCCATCCGGACACGGGACGAAGTCTTCAATCTTGTATCTTCATAGTCCAATAGTCCGGCCAAAGGATATAGTCCGGCTGTCCGAGGACCCCCTAATCTAGGACTCTCTCAGCTAGGCTTGAGGTTTTCATCAGATTCATCCTCACTTGATTTAGAGGAGGGATATTTGAGTACCTTGGCACCCTTTGAGATGAAGCAATAGGTGGGAGCGTAGTCATCATCGCCGTCGTCAGCCGTGTTGGGGAAGTAATTATCCTCAGAGTTGAAGATGGACTTGCTGACGAAAGCAGTAGCGAGGGCTAGGCTCGCCACACCAGATTCTGATTCCTCAGATGCCTCCTCTTCCTCATTTTACTCAGGTTCAGCTTTAGAGTCTATTTCCTTGCCAATGAATGCCCGAGCCTTCTTGGAGCTGCTCTTCTGGTGAGATGAAGACTTCGAGGATTTCGATGATGAAGACGTTGAAGGTTTCTTCTTCTTATTTGAGTCATCAGAACTGTAATCCTTGTATTTTCTTCTTCTTTGATTCCTTTTCCCACAGAGGACAATCTTGAATGTAGTGACTAGGTTTCTTGCATTTGTGGCAAGTTCTCTTCTTGTAGTCACAAGATGAGGAATCTGATCTCGTGTCATCATTTCCTGAGGATTTACCAAAGCGACCACGTCTTGAGAACTTCTGGAATTTCCTCACGAGCATTGCTAGCTCCTGGCTCAGTTCTTCAGGATCACCAAGGCTGCTGCCAGAATCCTCACCTTCAGATTCAGAGACTGCCTTGGCTTTCAAAGCGCGAGTTCTGCCATAGCTTGATCCATAGAGATCTCTCTTCTCAGCAAGTTGAAACTCATGAGTGTTTAGCCTCTCGGGGATATCATCGACATCAAGTGCCTTGTAGTCTCCACGTTCTTGTATCATCAATGCTAGAGTGTCAAATGAGGAATCAAGCGATCTTAGCAATTTCTTCACCACCTCATGGTCGGTGATGTCAGTGGCACCAAGTGCTTGAAGCTCATTTGAGATGTTAGTGAGGCGATCGAAGGTTTGCTGAACATTTTCATTGTTGAGTCTTTTCAAGCGGTTGAAGAGATTGCGAAGAACGTCAACTCGAGAGTCATGCTGTGTTGAGACTCCATTGTTGACCTTGGACAACCTATCCCAGATAAGCTTAGCTGTCTCCAAAGCACTCACTCTGCCATACTGCCCTTTGCTCAGATGGCCACATATGATGTTCTTCACTTGAGAATCGAGTTGCTTGAATCTCTTCACATCAGCAGCGTTGATGGTAGGAGTGACAGAGGGAACATTATTTTCCACAACGTACCAGAGATCGTTGTCAATTGCCTCAAGATGCATTTGCATCTTATTCTTCCAGTAGGGGTTGTTCGTCCCATCGAAGGTAGGACACCCAGCAGAGACCTTGATCATGCCTCCAGTCAACATAACTAAAACTCCAGGCAGTTAAACCAAAATCACACAGAACAAGGGAGTACCTAGCTCTGATACCAATTGAAAGTGCATTATATCGACTAGAGGGGGTGAATAGGAGATTTTTACAAATTCATCACTGAGGAATTTCAGGGTGAGGAAATTCCTAAGTCACGAACATCTAGCAGCGGAATAAGTACTTAGAAGTAAGCATAACAAAGCATTAGCACAGTCATCATGATGAAATGAAAACAAGTAATGAGTACAAGAAGCGTAAACACAGGATAAGGAGGCTGAAGACAAACTGCCTGAAGAAATAGGATTGAGTAAATTGAGAAAGTCTTCAGTCAAAGTCTTCAAACAGTAACGATCAGGTACAACAAGACAGTAAGGAGGAAATGAAAGGGATGAGGAAATTGAGAAATTCTTCAGTCAAAGTCTTCAAACAGTAACGATCAGGTACAACAACACATTAATGAGGAAATGAAAGGGTTTAGGAAATAGAACCAGTAGCTCGGTGAAGACAGTGATTTGGTAGACCAGTTCCAACTGCTGTGACAGTCGTACATCTGGTTGGAGTGGCTATGTATTTAAACCTGAGGACACATAGTCCCAGACACAGAGTCCTCACAGTATTCTCCTTGAGCTAAGGTCACCCAGACCTCTCCTAATCACTCGTGGTAAGTCTTCAGGTGACCTCCAAACCTTCACAAACTCGGTCACTCGGCGATTCACAATTTCCTCTTGGATGCTCTAGACCATGATGCCTAACCGTCTGGAAGATGCACAGTCTTCAAAGGTAACAAGCATCGGTTCCACACAGGAACAATCTCTTCAGTGATGCTCAATCACTATTGGTTTGTAGGTGTTTGTGTTTGGATTTTCCACACTTGATGATTTTCGCTCAAAGTCCTCGGAGGATGGGATATTCTAAATGACAAGTGTCAGTTTCTCTCGGAGCAACCAACCAGCTAGTGATTGTAGGGGGCGGCTATTTATAGCCTAGGGAGCAGCCCGACATGATAAGACATAAATGCCCTTCAATGATATGACCGCGAGGTGGGTAGATATTTTGGAATAGCTGGCGTGTAGCACAACAACGGTCGGAAATTTGAGCTCTCAAATTCCTCAGGGCTATCATGTTCCTCACTTGTAGGCAATCCGCACTGGCGAATTCCTAACTCCTCAGTTAGAACAAATTCCTAAGAGAGCAGAAGATCTTCGTCTCTGCCACTGAAGAAATTGACTGAACTGTATGAGATTTCTAATGGCTTCACTCGAAAGGATTGGTAGGTGTAGGATTTTGAGATGAGCATCACTTGGAAACTTTTCCTTAGTTTTACCTCGACCCCCTTTAATAGTACGGTGTTTCCCATGAATCAAGAAAGAGAAAATGAAACTACGAAAACAAAAGTCTTCATGCTTCATGTTCCTCGCATGGATATCAAGTCTTCATGGTCACACCAATTTCTTCACTTTCAAAGTCTTCAGAAAGCCAAAGTCTTCAGTTGAAGACATTCATTTTTAGGGGTCGACTTCCTGTGTACACTCACAAACACATTAGTCACTTAACCTATAAGTCTTCAATACACCAAAATCACTAAGGGGCACTAGATGCACTTACAAAAGGATAGTTACCTCTTCTCCATTTGCATGGCTGCCTTCCGCATCATCCTGATAGGAATCAATGTCAATAAGATGAACAAAGAAAGAGCCAAGGGAATCAAGTTCTACCTCCGACTCGTCATCAAGAGTAAATAGGTCAATTGCATCTGTCTTCTTTTTGGAAGGCTTTTTGATAGCCTTATTCTTGGTCCTGGTCTTCTTGGACGGTTTATCCTGAAGTTTTTTGCTCCAGAAGCGAGAGTCGGCCAGCAGAAATTCAAATAATAATGATAAGGCAGATTGAAGACAATGAGTTAATTGAAAGCTGCTCGAAAAATACTTACAGCTGCCTTGTAACGCCCCGGATGTAACTCTCCATAATTGTAACTCCAACTCTTGCCTTTTCTGGAGATGTGATACATTATTTCATCCGTGGTTGGGTTTTGTCTTTTGTTTTGCATTTTGTTCATGTCATGCATCTCATCTCATAGCATGATGCGCATTGCATCTGCATGTTTTCATAAAGCTTGCACCCGTTCGTAGTTGTCGCGTCCCCCCTTGCTTTCGTTGACCGTTCCGAGGCCATTCGGTTTTTCGCTTCCCTCTTGGCCGTGACCACCTAACCTCTCTTGCTAGCTCGCAGCACCCTCGTGTGCGTGTCCGAAACTTACCCGAACCCGAACCGGTATGTCGTTACCGATGGATCCGGATCATCCCCAAACATCCCGAAAGCATCTTCTTTTTCTCTTTGGACTTCCCTAGTCTATTTATTCTCGACTGCCCAGTTTTGATCGGACGGACCGGGTTAAACCCTGCCCTAATCCCCTTGCTATATAAACTAGACCAACCCTAGAATGTAGGGAGATGTCCCAACGATTCCTCTCGACCACCGCCACTATCTTCCTCGGGATCCATCCCGATGGACCCACCTCCTCTCCCCGAATTCTCCATCGGGCCAATCCCGCAGCCTCCTCCCGATCTACCAGCCAGCCACCACCAAATCCTCCTCCTTGCCTCGATCAAGCCCACAAGAGAGGAGCTCGTCCTCTGCTTTATCCTCGAGCCCGTAGCAACAGCGCAGCGCCCGAGTGCTCCTCACCTTGCTTCTGCACCCCGCCTCCATTCCGGCGCCGGGAACGAAAGCACCGCGCCCGGATCTCACCGCTGTGTCAACCGTCCGAGCTCCGGTGAACCCAACTGCCTGAACCGCGTCCCGTCTTCCTCGTCGACCCCTGCAGCAGGACCAGGTCCAACGCCATGCCCTGCCTCCTTCCCTCGTTCTTCCTCCTCCCTTTGTATTCATCTCTTAGGGCTCTCTCTCTGCCGTGGAGAGGAACCGCCCATGGATCTCTCTGCAGCCTCCCGTGCGTCTTGCCGGAGCTCCACCCCACGACCTCCTCGAACACCCTGCGCCGGCCAGGTCTCCTCACCTCATCCAGCTCTCCCTTCGGTTCTCTCTCTCTCTCTCTAATCTCTCAGCCTCTTGTCTGAATTTCTCCCCCGCCATGGCCTTGCAGCTCCCACCCCGCTCTGCTCTGTTCGTGGCTGTCTCCGACAGATCCGACGCGGCCCTGTGTGTTCGGCCTCGTCCCCGCCTCCTGGGCGCCGCCGGCAAGCCCTGCCGCCGCCGCCTCGCCAAGTTCCGCTGCCGGCACCTTCTCTGCATCGCGCTGGTGCGCCTGGCCTCTTCGTCGTCGTTGTTCCTCGCTTCCTGCGTGCGAGGAGGACGACCAGCGCCAAAGTCTCCTCGGCAAGCGTTGACCTCCACCCGGCCGATCCCTTCATCGATCGATCCAAGCCAGCCGCCCCACCGAGCCGGCCCATAAGGCCTGGTGAGCTTCAGATCCAGCGCCTCACCCTATGCTTTGTTGGGCCAGCTAGTTTCGGCCCGTGATGTGTTTTTTCCTTGCCTGCGAATTTAGACATTATCCAGAGACTGCAGTTTTACAGAAACCCCTAAGCATCATGCATATAATAACTCATTAACCGTGCATCGGATTAAAATGATTTAAACATGTAAAATGCTTAGAATTTTATGTAGATTAATTATATGCCATTTTCATCCATGTTTAAAATGTTTAAAATTCTATTTGTTTAAATTTGCTTAAATGCCATGCTAAAATGATTTATTTCATAACTAAATAACCGTAGCTCGGATTTAAATAAACTTTATATGTAAATGGGGTGGAAAAATGCATAGATTAACTTGGTGCACTTTGTTTTAATGCTTAACAACAATAAAATATGGTTTAGGGCAGAACAGTACCAAATCTAAAATATGCACATGAGGATTTCCCGGAATTGTTGTTTGTTGTTTCCGGCCTCATTTATACTTGCCTAGATAGGTAGTTTTCATATGCTTCACCTCTTGCCATGTTAATCAACATTTAATATTGTTGTACCTAAACGATAGCAAACTAAATAACTCGAATGTGGTGTTTCGTCAATCTGCAACTCGTTGCAAATTGAGCTCCACTTAATTTGTTGTATTGTTTGTTGCTCTTTGCCATGCCATGCCTCACTAAACCGGACATGCATCATACTTGTTTTGCATCATGCCATGTTTATGTGTTGAGTGTTTACCTTGTTGTTTGCTTCTTTCCGGTTGTGCTCTTTCTTGTTAGTTCCCGTTTTGTTGCGATTGTGAGGATTCGTTCATCTACGCTTGGTTCGTCTTCGTGGCTTCATCTTCTTCATGGACTCGTTCTTCTTCCTAGCGGGATTTCAGGTAAGATGACCGTCACCTTGGATCTCATTACTATCATTGCTATGCTAGTTGCCTCGATGCTTTCGCTATACCGCGCTACCTACCACTTGCTTATCAAGCCTCCCAAATTGCCATGAACCTCTAACCTTTGTCACCCTTCCTACCAAACCGTTGTTTGGCTATGTTACCGCTTTTGCTCTGCCCCTCTTATAGCATTGCTAGTTGTAGGTGAAGATAAAGATTGCTCCATGTTGGATTATGTTCATGTTGGGATATCACAATACCTCTTATATTATTAATGAATCTATATACTTGGTACAGGGTGGAAGGCTCGGCCTTATGCCTGGTGTTTTGTTCCACTCTTGCCGCCCTAGTTTCCGTCATATCGGTATTATGTTCCCGGATTTTGCGTCCCTAATGCGGTTGGGTGATTTATGGGACCCCTTGATGATTCGCTTTGAATAAAACTCTTCCAGCAAGGCCCAACATTGGTTTTACCATTTGCCTCACCTATGCCCTTTTTTTCCTTCGGTTTCCGGAGCCCGAGGGCCATCTTTATTTTAGCCCCCCCAGGCCAGTGCTCCTCTAAGTCCTGGTCCAAACCAAGCGATGTCCGGCGCCCCCTGGGCAATCAGGGTCTATGCCAACCCGACGTCTTGCTCATCTGGTGTGCCCTGAGAACGAGATATGTGCAGTGAAGGAAATATGCCCTAGAGGCAATAATAAAGTTATTATTTATTTCCTTATATCATGATAAAGGTTTATTATTCATGCTAGAATTGTATTAACCGGAAACATAATACATGTGTGAATATATAGACAAACAAGATGTCACTAGTATGCCTCTACTTGACTAGCTTGTTAATCAAAGATGGTTATGTTTCACGACCATGAACAAGGAGTTGTTATTTGATTAACAAGGTCACATCATTAGTTGAATGATCTGATTGACATGACCCATTCCGTTAGCTTAACACTTGATCGCTTAGTATGTTAATGCTTTCTTCATGACCCATACATGTTCCTATAACTATGAGATTATGCAACTCCCGTTTACCGGAGGAACACTTTGGGTACTACCAAACGTCACAACGAATCGGGTGATTATAAAGGAGTACTACAGGTGTCTCCAAAGGTACTTGTTGGGTTGGCGTATTTCGAGATTAGGTTTTGTCACTCCGATTGCTCGGAGAGGTATCTCTAGGCCTTCTCGGTAATACACATCACTTAAGCCTTGCAAGCATTACAACTAATGAGTTAGTTGTGAGATGATGTATTACGAACGAGTAAAGAGACTTACTGCAACGAGATTGAACTAGGTATTGGATACCGACGATCGAATCTCGGGTAAGTAACATACCGATGACAAAGGGAACAACGATGTCGTTATGCGGTTTGACCGATAAAGATCTTCAGAGAATATGTAGGAACCAATATGGGCATCCAGGTTCCGCTATTGGTTATTGACCGAGAATAGTTCTAGGTCATGCCTACATAGTTCTCGAACCCGAAGGGTCCGCACGCTTAAGGTTTCGGCGATGCTTATATTATGAGTTTATGAGTTTTGATGTACCGAAGGAGTTCGGAGTCCCGGATGAGATCGGGGACATGACGAGGAGTCTCGAAATGGTCGAGACGTAAAGATCGATATATTGGACGACTATATTCGGAGTTCGGAAAGGTTCCGAATGATTCGGGTATTTTTCGGAGTACCGGGTAGTTACGGGAGAAGCAATGGGCCTTGATGGGCTTTAGTGGGAAGAGGAGAAAGGGCTAAGGGGCTGCTGCGCCCCCCCTCCCCTCTAGTCCGAATTGGACTAGGGAAAAGGGGGCCGGCCACCTTTCCTTCTCCTCCACTTCCTTCTCCCTTCCTCCCCTCTTGGTGGACTCCTACTAGGACTTGGAATCCTAGTAGGACTCCACATCTTGCGCGCCTCCCTTGGCCGGCCACCTCCTCCTTGCTCCTTTATATACGGGGCAGGGGGCACCCCATGACACACAAGTTGATCTACGGATCTTTCCTTAGCTGCAGCGGTGCCCCTTCCACCATATTCCACTTCGGTCATATCGTCAGAGAGCTTAGGCGAAGCCCTGCGCCGGAGAAGTCATATCGTCATGAGCTTAGGCGAAGCCCCGCGTCGGTGGAGCATCAACATCGTCACCACGCCGTCAGGTTGACGGAACTCATCCTCGACACTTTGCTGGATCGGAGTCCGGGATCGTCATCGAGCTGAGCGTGTGCAGAACTCGGAGGTGCCGTGACGTTCGGTGCTTGGATCGGTCGGATCGTGAAGACGACGACTACATCAACCGCGTTGTTATAACGCCCGCTTCCGGTCTCACGAGGGTGCGTGGACATACACTCTCCCTCTCGTTGCTATGCCATCACTATGGTCTTGGCGTGATCGTAGGAAAATTTTTGAAATTACTACGTTCCCCAACATTGGCATCCGAGCCTGGTTTTATGCGTTGATATCATGTGCACGAGTAGAACACAAGTGAGTTGTGGACGATACAAGTCATACCGCCTACCAGCATGTCATACTTTGGTTCAGCGGTATTGTGAGATGAAGCGGCCCGGACCGACATTACGCCAGACGCTTACGCGAGACTGGTTTCACCGCCCGAGCACTCGTTGCTTAAAGGTGACCGGTGGGTGTCTGTCTCTCTCACTTTAGTTGAATCGAGTGGCTACGCCGGTCCTTGAGAAGGTTAAACGGAGTCTATTTGACGTAAGTATCGTTGTGGTTTTGATGCGTAGGTAAGAACGGTTCTTGCTCAGCCCGTAGCAGCCACGTAAAACTTGCAACAACAAAGTAGAAGACGTCTAACTTGTTTTTGCAGGGCATGTTGTGATGTGATATGGTCAAGACGTGATGCTATACTTTATTGTATGAGATGATCATGTTTTGTAACCGAAGTTATCGGCAATCTGGCAGTGAGCCATATGGTTGTCGCTTATTGTATGAAATGCAAACGCCATGTAATTGCTTTACTTTATCACTAAGGAGTAGCGATAGTCGAGAAACAATAGTTGGCGAGACGACAACGATGCTAAGATGGAGATCAAGGTGTCGCTACCGGTGACGATGGTGATCATGGCGGTGCTTGGCGATGGAGATCACAAGCACAAGATGATGATGACCATATCATATCACTTATATTGATTGCATGTGATGTTTATCCTTTATGCATCTTATCTTGCTTTGTTTGACGGTAGCATTATAAGATGATCTCTCACTAAAAATTATCAAGAAGTGTTCTCATCGAGTATGCACCGTTGCCAAAGTTCGTAGTACCCGGACACCACGTGATGATCGGGTGTGATAAGTTCTACGTCCATCTACAACGGGTGCAAAACAGTTGCACACGCCGAATACTCGAGTTAAACTTGACGAGCCCGGCATATAACAGATATGGCCTCGGAACACGGAGACCGAAAGGTCGAACGTGAATCATATAGTAGATATGATCAACATAATGATGTTCACCATTGAAACTACTCCGTCTCACGTGATGATCGGACATGGTTTAGTTGATTTGGATCACGTGATCACTTAGATAACTAGAGAGATGTCTGTCTAAGTGTGAGTTTAGTAATATGATTAATTGAACTTTAATTTATCATGAACTTAGTCCTGGTAGTATCTTGCAAATTATGTTGTAGATCAATAAGCTCGCGTTGTTGCTTCCCTATGTTTTTATATGTGTTCCTAGAGAAAATTGTATTGAAAAATGTTAGTAGCAATGATGCGGATTGGATCCGTGATCTGAGGTTTATCCTCATTGCTGCACAGAAGAATTATGTCCTTAATGCACCACTAGGTGACAGACCTATTGCAGGAGCAGATGCATACGTTATGAACGTTTGGCTAGCTCAATATGATGACTACTTGATAGTTTAGTGCACCATGCTTAACGGCTTAGAATCGGGATTTCAAAGACGTTTTGAACGTCATGGACCATATGAGATGTTCCAGGAGTTGAAGTTAATATTTCAAGCAAATACCCGAGTTGAGAGATATGAAGTCTCCAACAAGTTCTATGGCTAAAAGATGGAGGAGAATCGCTCAACTAGTGAGCATGTGCTCAGATAGTCCGGGTACTTCAATCGCTTGAATCAAGTGGGAGTTAATCTTCCGGATAAGATAGCGATTGACAGAATTCTCTAGTCACCATCACTAAGTTACTAGAACTTCGTGATGAACTATAGTATGCAAGGGATGACGAAAACGATTCCCGAGCTCTTCATGATGTTGAAATCGACGAAGGTAGAAATCAAGAAAGAGCATCAAGTGTTGATGATTGACAAGACCACTAGTCTCAAGGAAAAGGCAAAGGGAAGAAGGGGAACTTCAAGAAGAACGGCAAGCAAGTTGCTGCTCGAGTGAAGAAGCCCAAGTCTGGACCTAAGCACGAGACTAAGTGCTTTGCTGCAATAGAACTGGTCACTAGAAGCGGAACTACCCCAAGTATTTGGCGGATAAGAAGGATGGCAAAGTGAACAAGGGTATATTTGATATCTGAGTTATTGATGTGTGCTTTACTAATGTTTATAGTAGCCCCGAGTATTTGATACTTGTTCGGTTGCTAAGATTAGTAACTTCGAAGCAGGAGTTCTGAGAATAAAAACTAGTTGAAGGGGAAGTGACGATAAGTGTTGGAAGTAGTTCCAAGATTGATATGATCATCATCGCACACTCCCTATACTTTTGGGATTAGTGTGGAACCTAAATAAGTGTTATTTGGTGTTGAGCATAAATATGATTTGATCATGTTTATTGCAATACGGTTATTCATTTAAGTAAGAGAATAAATTGTTGTTCTGATTACATGAATAAAACCTTATATGGTTACACACCAAATGAAAATGGTTCATTGGATCTCGATCATAGTGATACACATATTCATAATATTGAAACCAAAAGATGCAAAGTTAATAATGATAGTGCAACTTATATGTAGCACTTGCCGTTTAGGTCATATTGGTGTAAAGCGCATGAAGAAAACTCCATCTTGATGGACCTTTGGAATCACTTGATTATGAATCATTTGATGCTTGCGAACCGTGCCTTTTGGGCAAGATGACTAAAACTCCGTTCTCGGAACAATGGAACAAGCTCTTGACTTATTGGAAATAATACATACCGATGTATGCGATTCAATGAGTGTTGATGCTCGTGGCAAGTATCATTATTTTCTGACCTTCACAGATGATTTGAGCAGATATGCGTATATCTTCTTGATGAAACATAAGTCTGAAATAGTTGAAAAGTTCAAAGAATTTCAGAGTGAAGTAGAAAATCATCGTAACAAGAAAATAAAGTTTCTGCAATCTGATCGTGGAGATGAATATTTGAGTTACGAGTTTGGTCTTCAATTAAAACAAAGTGGAATAGTTTCACAGCTCACGTCACCTGGAACACCAAAACGTTATGGTGTGTCCGAACGTCGTAACTGCATTTTTATTTTGATATGGTGCGATCAATGATGTCTCTTACTGATTTACCAATATCGCTTTTGGGGTTATGCATTAGAGATGACTGCATTCACGTTTAATAGGGCACCATCTAAATCCGTTGAGACGACACCATATGAACTATGGTTTAACAAAGAAACCTAAGTCGTCGTTTCTTAAAAGTTTGGAGTTTTGATACTTATGTGAAAAAGTTTTCACACGATAAGCTCGAACCCAAATCGGAGAAGTGCGTCTTCATAGAATACCCAAAGGTAACTATTGGGTACACCTTCTATCACAGATCCAAAGGCAAGTTTTTCGTTGCTAAGATGGATCCTTTCTAGAGAAGAAAGTTTCTCTCGAAAGAAGTGAGTGGGAGGAAAGTAGAACTTGATGAGGTAATTGTACCTTCTCCCTTATTGGAAAGTAGTTCATCACGTAAATCAGTTCAGATGATTCCTACACCAATTAGTGAGGAAGTTAATGATGATGATCATGAAACTTCAGATCAAGTTGCTACCAAACCTCGTAGGTCTTCCAGAGCACCAGAGTGGTATGGTAATCGTGTTCTGGAAGTCATGTTACTAGACCATGATGAACCTACGGACTATGAGGAAGCGATGATGAGCCCAGATTCCGCGAAATGGCTTGAGGCCATGAAATCTGAGATAGGATCCATGTATGAGAACAAAGTATGGACTTTGATTGACTTGCTCGATGATCAGCAAGCCATGTTAAATAAATGGATCTTCAAGAGGAAGACAGACATTGATAGTAGTGTTACTATATACAAAGCTCGACTTGTCACAAAAAGGTTTTCGACAAGTTCAAGGTGTTGACTACAATGAGATTTTCTCAAATCAGTAGCGATTCTTAAAGTCTGTCCGAATCATGTTAGCAATTGCCACATTTTATGAAATCTGGCAAATGGATGTCAAAACTACATTCTTTAATGGATTTATTAAAGAAGAGTTGTATATGATGCAACCAGAAGGTTTTTTCAATCCTAAAGGAGCTAACAAAATATGCAAGCTCCAAATGATCCATCTATGGACTGGTGCAAGCATCTCGGAGTTGGAATAAACGCTTTGATAGTGTGATCAAAGCATATGGTTTTATCTGCACTTTTGGAGAAGCCTGTATTTACAAGAAAGTGAGTGGGAGCATTACAACATTTACGATAAGTATATGTGAATGACATATTGTTAATCGGAAATAATGTAGAATTATTACGCAAAGCATAAAGGAGTATTTGAAAGGAGTTTTTCAAAGAAGGACCTCGGTGAAGCTGCTTACATATTGAGCATCAAGATCTATAGAGATGGATCAAGACGCTTGATAAGTTTTTCAATAAGTACATACCTTGTCAAGATTTTGAAGTAGTTCAAAATGGAACAGTCAAAGAAAAGTTCTTGCCTGTGTTACAAAGGTGTGAAATTGAGTAAGACTCAAAGCCCGACCACGGCGAGAAGATAGAAAGAGAATGAAAGTCATTCCCTATGCCTCAGCCATAGGATGCGTAAAGTATGCTATGTTATGTACCGGACCTATTGTATACCTTGCTCTGAATTTGGCAAGGAGTACAATAGTGATCTAGGAGTAGATCCTTTGGACATTGGTCAAGAACATCCTTAGTGAGGACTAAGGAAATATTTCTCGATTATGGAGGTGATAAAAGAGCCCGTCAGAAAGAGTTACGTCGATGCAAGTTTTTACACTGATCCAGATGACTCTAAGTCTCAATCTGGATACATATTGTAAGTGGGAGCAATTAGCTAGAGTAGCCCGTGCGAGCATTGTAGACATAGAATATTTGCAAAATACATACGGCTCTGAATGTGATGTAACCCGTTGACTAAGCTTCTCTCACGAGCAAAACATGATCATCCCTTAGTACTCTTTGGGTGTTGATCACATAGCGATGTGAACTAGATTATTGACTCTAGTAAACCCTTTGGGTGTTGGTCACATGACGATGTGAACTATGGGTGTTAATCACATACGATGTGAATATTAGTGTTGAATCACATGATGATGTGAACTAGATTATTGACTCTAGTGCAAGTGGGAGGCTGAAGGAAATATGCCCTAGAGGCAATAATAAAGTTATTATTTATTTCCTTATATCATGATAAAGGTTTATTATTCATGCTAGAATTGTATTAACCGGAAACATAATACATGTGTGAATATATAGACAAGCAGTATGTCACTGGTATGCCTCTACTTGACTAGCTTGTTAATCAAAGATGGTTATGTTTCACGACCATGAACAAGGAGTTGTTATTTGATTAACAAGGTCACATCATTAGTTGAATGATCTGATTGACATGACCCATTCCGTTAGCTTAACACTTGATCGTTTAGTATGTTAATGCTTTCTTCATGACCCATACATGTTCCTATAACTATGAGATTATGCAACTCCGTTTACGGAGGAACACTTTGGGTACTACCAAACGTCACAACGTAATCTGGGTGATTATAAAGGAGTACTACAGGTGTCTCCAAAGGTACTTGTTGGGTTGGCGTATTTCGAGATTAGGTTTTGTCACTCCGATTGCTCTGGAGAGGTATCTCTAGGCCTTCTCGGTAATACACATCACTTAAGCCTTGCAAGCATTACAACTAATGAGTTAGTTCTGAGATGATGTATTACGGAGCGAGTAAAGAGACTTACCGTAACGAGATTGAACTAGGTATTGGATACCGACGATCGAATCTCGGGTAAGTAACATACCGATGACAAAGGGAACAACGTATGTCGTTATGCGGTTTGACCGATAAAGATCTTCATAGAATATGTAGGAACCAATATGGGCATCCAGGTTCCGCTATTGGTTATTGACCGAGAATAGTTCTAGGTCATGTCTACATAGTTCTCGAACCCGTAGGGTCCGCACGCTTAAGGTTTCGGCGATGCTTATATTATGAGTTTATGAGTTTTGATGTACCGAAGGAGTTGAGTCCCGGATGAGATCGGGGACATGACGAGGAGTCTCGAAATGGTCGAGACGTAAAGATCGATATATTGGACGACTATATTCGGAGTTCGGAAAGGTTCGAATGATTCGGTATTTTTCGAGTACCGGTAGTTACGGGAGAAGCAATGGGCCTTGATGGGCTTTAGTGGGAAGAGGAGAAAGGGCTAAGGGGCTGCTGCGCCCCCCCTCCCCTCTAGTCCGAATTGGACTAGGGAAAAGGGGCCGCCACCTTTCCTTCTCCTCCACTTCCTTCTCCCTTCCTCCCTCTTGTTGGACTCCTACTAGGACTTGGAATCCTAGTAGGACTCCACATCTTAGTGCGCCTCCTCCCTTGGCCGCCACCTCCTCCTTGCTCCTTTATATCACGCAGGGGGGCACCCCATGACACACAAGTTGATCTACGGATCTTTCCTTAGCCGTGTGCGGTGCCCCTTCCACCATATTCCACTTCGTCATATCGTCAGAGAGCTTAGGCGAAGCCCTGCGCCGGAGAAGTCATATCGTCATGAGCTTAGGCGAAGCCCCGCGTCGGTGGAGCATCAACATCATCACCAAGCCGTCGTGCTGACGGAACTCATCCCCGACACTTTGCTGGATCGGAGTCCTGGGATCGTCATCGAGCTGAACGTGTGCAGAACTCGGAGGTGTCGTACGTTCGGTGCTTGGATCGGTCGGATCGTGAAGACGTACGACTACATCAACCGCGTTGTTATAACGCTTCCGCTTCCGGTCTACGAGGGTACATGGACATACACTCTCCCCTCTCGTTGCTATGCCATCACTATGGTCTTGCGTGATCGTAGGAAAATTTTTGAAATTACTACGTTCCCCAACATGCAGCTCCTATCGGGATTTGTCGGCACATCCGGGCGGCTTTGCTGGTCTTGTTTTACCATTGTCGAAATGTCTTGTAAACGGGATTCCAAGACTGATTGGGTCTTCCCGGGAGAAGGAATATCCTTCGTTGATCGCAAGAGCTTATCATGGGCTAAGTTGGGACACCCCTGCATGGTTTAAACTTTTGAGAGCCGTGCCCGCGGTTATGTGGCAGATGGGAATTTGTTGATATTCGGTTGTAGTAAACTTGAAGTAAACTCTTCTAAAATACACCAACCGTGTGCATAACCGTGAGTGTCTCTTTTCGGGGTTGTTCGAGAGGAGAACACGGTTTCTGGGTTATGTTTGACGTAAGTAGGAGTTCAGGATCACTTCTTGATCATTACTAGTTGACGACCGTTTGCTAAGCTCCTCTTCTCGCTCTTGTATTCGTAAGTTAGCCACCATAAATGCTTAGTCGCTGCTGCAACCTCACCACTTTACCCCTTCCTTACCCATTAAGCTTTTGCTAGTCTTGATACCCATGGTAATGGGATTGCTGAGTCCTCGTGTGTCGGTGTACTAGAGTAGGAGTACCCTAGTATCCCGAACTTGTGCACGGGCAGTTGCAGCCCTCCGCGGCAAGGCTTACCGGGTGACCGCCAAGGTCCTCCGTGGTTCCTTTGGAGCCATTCAAGAACAAAGTATTCAAGCCAAGGAGACAAGGCCCCGGCAAGAGGAGCTTGCCGGGAAGGCCGCCCAAGGCACCTAGGAGACAAGGCCCCGACAAGAGGAGCTTGTCGGGAAGGCCCGGTAAGCGACAAGCTTCTGGGCGCGACAAGACAACAACCGCGGCAAGGCGCTTGCCATGGCAGACCACCACTCTGTACCTGCGCTCCAGCACATCCACTAACGTGGTCGCATACAGGACCTTTCGGTAGCGCGTGGCGAAAACTGTCTTGACGGTGAGCCAGCGGTGGCATCTTGTTGACAAGATTGCCATCGTGGCAAGCGGTGGCGCCTGACGGTCCCTGTTTGCCTTTGTTAGGCGGCGTAGATGGGCATTTAATGCCTTTGTCCCCTGCCGTCGGGGTTAGGTATGATACTGCTTGTACCTTTATGTAGCTGTACCAACCACTCCTTTTCCATTTTACCCTTGTCTACGTTGCCACCGTCGGAGACCCTTGAGCAGATAAAAGGAGGCCCATGCGCGACGTAGAGGGGGGGGTTCGAGAGGACACTCACGCTCGGTCTCGTTAGCAGCTTGTGTGTCTTGTAGCACTCAAGCGCCCCGAGCAAGAACTCAATACACTTTCGGACATGCAGCAGTAGGAGTGTTATCTCTCCGGAGAGCTCCGAAGCTGGGTAAACCTCTCGTGTGCTTCGCCTCGATCTGCTCTTCGTGCGACCTCCGCTCCCCGCTGAACAGAAAGGGGCTCGGTCCGCCGGTCCCATAGGTGTTCATGGGTCAGACCAGCCTGCCTCGACATCTTTGGCGCGCCAGGTAGGGGCGTCGAGATTGTGTGAACCTGATCCGGCGTCCGCTCGAGCTAGATCTTCTTCATCATCTTCATCGACATGCCACCGAAGAAGAAGGCTTCGGCGGCAGATGTTCCGTCGCGTCGAACCCACCACCACAGGAGCACACGGGTGGTGGGGTAGACGCCGGCGGAAGATTGGACGTCGACGGAGGAGCCCACGGTGCTGCCAAGTCCAAGGACAAGGCTGCGCAGACCTCGGCGTCCGTACATGCACCGCGCCCGTCTCAGGAGGCGCGGGACCGACAGCGTCATGGTACTCACAATGCCATACGCTCGTTGGACCAAGACCGAGCTGGTGGATCTCAAGATGCCCAAGACCAGCATGCACGCCAACATCTTTGGCGCGGCGAAGGCGATCGGTCGCTGGGCGGGATCTGCTCCTTCTAACGTGGTTAGAAGTCCGAGCATATCCGCTCCTCGCGCCGCTCGCCACTACCACCCACCACTCCAGTGAAGCTTTGGCGAGAGCTCAAGCGCTCTGGATTACCCTCCAACAGCCGACAAGGTCGATGAATGGAGGGCCACCATTCAGAGTCTCATCGGCTTTGCCAATGGCGACGCTCCGCGGCAGCCGAGTGCATCACTGCCGCGGCAGGACTGCCAAGCACGAGCAGGTGGCGACGAAACCGGTGGGGGTGCAACCACCATGCACTCTCCGCCCCGAAGGCCAAGATCGCCGACTCGCCGGACCCACCTCGACAGCGACTCCACCGCATCATCGGATCCACGAGCTCATCGCGATCAGCGCCAAGTTCTTCACGAACGACAAGAAGAAGACGCTCGAACTTCGCATCGAAGCGCCAAGAGAAGCGGCGTCAATCCGACAAGCGCGCTTAGGCCCTCTGTCGACATGCATGCGCCGAAGAACCAGCGACTTGCCGTGACGCTGTAGGTTGCCCTGCGTTCACTCGTGAGCTCGCAAGTCCGGTGGCCCAAAGAAGAAGAACTTCAAGCCGGACGTGCGCAGAAGTACGACGGCAAGACGCATCCGTCGGAGTTCCTCGGCATCTACACCATCGCGGTGCAAGCTGCCGGGGCGAGACGACAAGATCCCGCCAACTACTTCACCGGTGCTCAAGCCCAATGTCGATCCTCGCTCATGCACTTGCCGGACAACTCCATATCCTCTTGGGCAGATCTATGCCATCAGTTTGTCGGTGCCTTTTACATGACCACAAGCCCCATGGCCAAGAAAGCGACCTTCATCTGCCGCCCGGAAGGAGGAAAGCCCTGCGCAAGTACATTCAGAGATTCAGCCACAGACAGCACAACATCCCAGATGTCCACCTGCCATGTAATCAGCGCGTTCCATCGAGCGTGCGAAACCGCAGAGATGCGGGAGGAGATGGCGATGAGCAAGATCGAGACGTCGATGAGCTATATGCCCCGGCCGACATAAGTGTGCACGTCTTTGAGGAAGGAGGAGATTCTCGGAGAGAATCTTTGAAGCGGGAGGATCTGATAGTGAGGAGACCGCCCCGGCAAAGAAAAACCGGTGGCGGAACAACAGGAAGAAGAAAGGCAGAGATGTGCTAGTTGTTGAGCAGTCCGGCAACAGAGGTGGCGCCAAGAAAGCCAAGGCTGGTAGCTCTGGCAAGGAGGTTGCCGCTGGCACCAACTACCAGGCTGTGGCGGTCGCCGACAAGTAGGACGGCTCCAACAAGCGATCTTGCAAGATCCACCGCACCAAGGGCCATGACCTCCAGCTGCAAGAAGGTCGAGTAGCTTGTCGAGCAGCGAAGGCTGAATACGAACGACGCGACAAGGAGAAGGCCCAGGAAGGTGCTGGAGGAGCTAGCAAGAAACGTCCCGGCCGGGGAGGACGCCGTGGCAAGGCCAAGCAGCGGCAAGGAGACAGACCTCCCCGCGGCCGCGACAAGTATGAAGACGACGACGATGATGAAGACATGCATGATGACGAGACCGATGAGCAGGAGTTCCAGAAGGCCACAGAGATCCTGTGCGTTGACGGCGGTGCTTCTCTGCATACTTCACACCGCCAGCTCAAGCAGTGGATGCGGGAAGTCAATGCGGCTGAACCATCCGTCGAGTCACGCAGCCTCTCGAAATGGTCCAAAGACGCCTATCATCTTTGATATTGAGGACCACCTGATCGCATAAGCGTGGTCGGGTGCTTGCCGATGTTGGTTTCACCAACTATCCGCAACCTCAAGGTCACTAAGATGCTAGTTGACGGCGGGCCGGCTTGAACCTGATCTCCTCCGCGGTGCTCCGAAACTCCGGATCACGATGGCGAAGCTCGAAGAGACCGGCACCTTCCAAGGAATCAATCCGGGAAGGAGCAAGCGAAGGAAAGATCACGTTGCCGGTGACATTTGGCGTGAAGTTGAACTTCAGGACTGAGAGGGTCACTTTTGACGCGTTCTTGACTTTCCGTTGCCTTACAATGGGATACTTGGCCGCCGACCGGCCAAATTCATGGCAGCCTCTCACTATGCATACAACATGCTAAAGATGCCAGGCCCGATAAGTGTCATCTCATCCTGGCGACAAGAAGGATGCTCTTATCTGCGCCGACAAGATCTACCGGGAGGCAGCAATGCAGCAGATTGCAAGCCACTTGTCACCTGAAGCTCCCGGGCGAAGAAGAAGACCAAGTCCGGCAAGAGCTCGATGCCCACTCCGGCAAGCGCACCTCTTGAGTGCTGCGCTATCGTCGAGGACGCACCATCGAGCTCCACCGGCAAGTGTAAGAAGATGATGGCAGCTCCACCAGAGACCAAGAAGGTGTCCTCCAAGGAGGACGGCACTGGTGGTACCTTCACCATCAGTGCCTCCCTCGACCCTAAATAGGAAGGCGCGCTCGTTGCTTTCTCGGCGGCGAACGTCGGCGTGTTTGCGTGGCAACCGTCGACATCCCGGTGTTCCTGTGAAAGTAATTGAGCACCATCTTGCCGCTTGTCCTCATGCGCGGCTGTCAAGCGAAAGTCGAGAAGCGAGCGTGGGCGCCAAGAATTCATCGTAGAAGAAATCAAGAAATTGGAAGCGAGGCCTTTTTCAGGAGTGCTCCATCCTACGTGGTTGGCCAATCCTGTAGTCGTACGCAAGGCAAACGGGAAATGGAGGCTTTGTATTGATTTTACCGATGTCAATAAAGCTTGTCCCAAAGACCCATTTCCCTTGCCGCGCATCGACCAGATTGTTGACTCCACAGCCGGATGTGATTTGCTTTCATTTCTGGATGCATACTCAGGATATCATCAGATCTTCATGGTAGAAGAGGATGAGGAGAAGACCGCATTCATCACCCCATGTGGCACATACTGTTTCGTACGGATGCCTTCCGGATTAAAGAATGCTGGTTCAACATTTGCAAGAGTAGTCCATGACGCTTTTGAGCCGCAAATGCACAGAAATGTGGAAGCCTACATGGATGACATAGTGGTCAAAAGCAAGGACTGGGTGACTCTGATTCAAGATTTAGACGAAACCTTTGCAAATCTGCGCAAGATCAACCTCAAGCTCAACCCTGAGAAGTGTGTGTTTGGAGTCCCTTCCGGCAAGCTTCTCGGGTTCTTCGTGTCTCAGCGGGGGATTGAAGCCAATCCCGACAAGATCAAGGCCATTGAGCAGATTGAAGCACCAAAGCGCGTCAAGGATGTACGAACGCTTGCCGGTTGCGTAGATGCTCTCAGCAGGTTTATCTCTAGATCTGCTGAAGGCATACTGCCATTTTTCAAAATTTTGAAAAAGGCAGGTCCGATGAAATGGACTCGAAGCGGAGGCTGTTGCGCAGACTTGAAGAGGTACTGTCCTCCACTCCAACACTTGTCGCACCTAAGCCACAAGAGAAGTTGCTGCTATATATAGCGGCAACCAATCAAGTGGTTAGTGTTGCGTTAGTAGCGGAGAGGGAGGCAGATGATGAGCTAGCAACCATGGCAGATGCATCCAGCGACAAGCAGGGGGCTTCACCGGCAAGCTCTGGTCCCGACAAGGATGGATCTGCACAGACGCATGAGAAGATGCAGAAAAGAATGGTGCAGCGCCCAGTTTACTTTGTCAGTTCCCTTCTGCGAGGCTAGGTCCAGTACTACTGGTGTGTAGAAATTGCTTTTCGGCCTCCTCATGGCCTCGAGAAAGCTGCGCCACATTACTTTCGGGCACATGAGGTCACAGTCGTCACTTGTTTTCCGTCAAGAGGATACTATAAAACCAGAGGCAACAGTGGATTGTCGAGTGGGCACTTTGGAACTGTCAAGCTTTGGCCTCAAGTTTGAGAGCACTTCAACTATCCAAAAGCGAGCATTGGCGCAGTTCATAGCAGAATGGATGCCAACACAAGATGAAGAAATTCGAAACGAGCATCCCCGTCAAGGAAGCAAGCAAAGAGTGGTTGATGTACTTTGATGGTGCCTTCGCTGCAAAGGCGCGGTCTTGGGCGTGCTACTTGTTGCACCCACCGGAGAGCACCTCAAGCACGTAGTACAGATGCACTTTCCCAAGGAGCAAGCAACAAACAATACTGCAGAGTATGAAGGTTTGCTTGCCGGTCTCGAGATCGCAGAGACCTTGGGATCAAGAAGCTCATTCTCAGGGGTGACTCACAGCTTGTCATCCGCCAAGTGAACAAGAATTATCAGAGTCCGTTGATGGAAGCTTATGTTGATGAAGTGAGAAAGCTAGAAGAGCACTTTGACGGCCTACAGATGGAATATATTCCAAGAGCTTAGAACGACATTGCTGATGGCCTGTCGAAGTGCACCGCACTCAAGTTACCTGTGGAACCAGGGATCTTTGTGCTCAAGTTGACTCAACTATCTGTAACGCCATCAACTGGACAAAGCAAGAAGAGGAAGTTGATTTCTGGTGACTATTTTCCGGCAGAGCTTCCCGAAGCCGCCGCCAAGAAAGTCCTCAAGATCAACACCAACAGTCTTTGAGGAGCGATCTGCTCCGACAAGCCCTAGGGTTTGTTTCGTTGAAGCGGACACTCCCGACAAGTTTTGCTCCGGCAAGCTTGCCGGGAACGCGTCAAGCTCCGGCTGAGCCGAGTTCTTGCCGTAGAAGCGGATGTTCCCGCAGCAGCAGATGTGCCTTTAGTCCTTGTTGTCGAGCCGCAAGCTCCGGCATGGGCACAAAGAGATTGTCCATTTCCTTGACAGAGAGAACTTCCCGAAGAGCAAGAAGAAGCGGAAAGAGTAGCCCGGCAGTCAAGTATGTACCAGTTTGTCGGCAACACACTGTACAGAAGAAGACTCAATGGTGTGAAATTGAAGTGTATTCACCGGGAAGACGGACTAAAGCTGTTGGCAGAGATACATGGACGCATATGTGGTCACCACATTGGCGCCAGAGCACTTGCCGGCAAAGCATTACGGCAAGGTTTCTTTTGGCCAACATCCCTCCAGGATGCAACTGCACAAGTAACCAAGTGTGAAGCGTGCCAGTTCCATTCCAAGCAGATACACCAGCCAGCTCAAGCTCTCCAGACGATCCCTTTATCCCGGCCATTTTCACCGGCGGCTCGACATCCTCGGCCCCTTTCCCGAACTGTCGGGGCTTTGAGTACTTATGCGTTGCAATCGACAAGTTCACAAAGTGGCCGGAAGTGGAAGCGATGAGGAAGGTGACAAAGATCGTGATCAAGTTCTTTAGGTCGATTGTTTGCCGTTTCAGAATCCCTAACAGGATCATCACCGACAACGGCACGCAATTCACGAGTCGCACCTTCATGCAGTATGTCCAAGATCTTGGCGCCAAGGTCTGCTTCGCTTCTATTGCTCATCCAAGAAGTAACGGTCAAGCGGAGAGGGCAAATGCTGAAGTGCTGCGCGGGCTCAAGACCAGAACTTTCGACAAGCTGCACAAGTGCGGAAGAAACTGGATTGAGGAGCTGCCGGTGGTTCTGTTTTAAAATTTTTGAGTTATCTTCCTCTAACGACCGTACTTTGTATGGAAAACCTGTGCACGGAGGAACCAACTTGTAGCTAGTTGCGCCCTTACTTTGTTTCGAGTCCGCTCAACAACTTAAGTGAGCTGCGACTTGCTGCGACAAGGTTTCTTGTCGGTAGCACCGACCGCCAAGAAGCTTGACGTCCACTTTTCGGCGCTTCATGCCCAGTGTGCCTGTTGACAAGTTCCCTAAAAGCGAGGGGCAAAAACATACAAAGGAAGGAATCAAGTAAAGGAAATAACATAGCAATTGCTACCGAAATAGAGTTATATTACAAGATAGCTTGTCGCAGCTCTAATAGATTATTCTCATAACATGACCAAAGAGCGGCAAGAAAAAGAGAAGGCGGGCGGCCTAATCTACGCGATCGCCTTCAACCCTCTTGATCCCGCTCACCCTGTCCACGATGGGTGCGACAAGGGTCTTGAGCGCCTCCACATCAGCATCCGGCGGCAAGGACTTGAGGATGTTGGTGAAGGTGAGGCCTGGGTTGCAGAAGGCCACCTTCATCAGCACCTTTTGAAGAGCTCCCGCGCAGATCTGGCGCGACTCCTCGGCCAGCTGCTTTGGGACTTCTTCCCGGAGTCGCTGGAGGGCCGTCACCACGCCCTTGAAGAACAAGCTGAGCTTGGCGCTGGGTTGGAGGAGCTCATTGGAGGAATATCCAAGATCCTCCATCCCCAGCTGCGCCAGCTCACTGTCGATGGCTGCAGCAACATCAACGAGACCCTCGGTCCAGTGCTCCACATTCTCCCTAAAAGTGTTCTCAGGCGGCAAGAGCCCTCGCCAAAGAAGCCAGAGCCTTGATCTTCTCCTTCAAGGTCACCTCCTGCTCCTGGCGCCTGGCCCAGCGCCCGAGTCAAGGTGGTCGGCTTCAACTCAAGATCTGCGTTGGAGTCCTTGGCGGTGCTGAGCTCCTTGCTCCTCTCGGCGACGGCAGCCTGCAGCTCGCCAAGATTGTAGGCGTCCTTCTCGCGCTCGTGCTTGAGTGTAGCAAGCTCCTCGCCGCTCTCCTTGAGATTGGCCTCCAACTGCGCCACCTTCGTCTCCAGCTCCTTCTTGGCGGCCTCGGCAGCTGCGGCAGCATCCTTTGCTTCCTTGAGAGCCCCGCCAAATTTTGCTCGCGCATGGCAAGATCCTCCTCGTGGCTGTCAAGATTAACCTTCCGCTGCGCTAACTCGCCTTCCTCACAGACGGCTTCTCGGCAGCAAGCCGTTGTTCCTCTTCGGCTTCAGCCTTCTCGAGGAGGAAGGTTTTGCGCTCTTCGGCGAAGTTGCTCCCGGCCTCCGCTAAGGACCGGAGAGCTTCTGGCTGAGGCCGGAGCTCCTCCGGCGCTTCTCGATGTCTCCTCCCGCCTTAGCGACAAGCGCTTCCGGATTCCAGCTTGGCTTGTCGGGCGTGGTAGAGCGACAAGAGCTTCCGCAAAGAATCGCTCCTCCTCAAACTTCGCCGCTTCTTTGCTATTTGCGCGTCGACCAGCGTCAGTCCAGCAGAGGCGAGCAGCTCTTCATCAAAAGTTTCTCCTTCGGCCGGCGCCCTGGAGCTCGACGCCCATGGGAGTTTGATGAAGACGCCATCGCCGGCCTTCAAATAGGCGTGGCCGGCTCTTGAGTCTGACAGCCGCAGCTGCGGGCGGAGGGATCGGCGGTCGGCGAAGCGCTGGCGCTCTTGCGGCCTCGTGGTCGTCGGTCGATCGCGGACCCCTCGCCCGGCTTCTGCGGCGGCAGCTTTGGCCTCTTCGCGGCGGGCTCGTCGGCGTCGGCTTCTTCTTGATGGCAGCAAGCGTCGTCGATATTGCCTTGTAGCGTCCTCCTGGCCGGCGACCTCGGTCTCCATTGGCTCTGTGGCGGATGGATGAAGAAAAGTCAAGCAAATATTCAAAAAGAAAATCAGAAGAAGAAGAACACAAGGGAAGTTTTCAAGCAAGAAGATTACCTGTGCTAGGGTCTGCAGTCATGGTCTCCGCCGCCAGGGGATCGCTGGTGCTGTCCCTTGCCGGAAAGTTGTCCCTTGCTGGAGAACTGCCCCTTGCCGGAGGAGTCTCCCTTGCCGGAGAATGCTCCCTCGCCGGGGAATCCTCCCTTGGCGGTGTAGTCGAAGCAGATGGCATGTTAGGAGCGGCTTCAGGGCACTCCTGGTGAGGCTGCTCTGCTCCTACACAAATCAGCAGTCAGATATCAGCAAAGTAAGAGCATCCATGCACGCCGAACAGCAGGAAGTAAAAACCATATACTTACTCTGGGGGCTGCGCTGGGGGCTGCTTTGAAGAAGAGTTGCCGCGTCCGGCAAGGTGGTCTCGGACGCGCCACCTGCTGTCGTGGTGGGTTCGTCCTCGATGACAATCACCGGGGTCTTGGCTCTCTTCGACGCCCTCTGGGCCAAGATCACGAAAAGGAATGGGTTCAGGATGAAGCAAATCAGATACAAGACAAAGCAACAAGTCAAGAACTACAAATGCTGCAAAGAATCTTACTCTTCTTCTTCCTCGTCGGAGCTAAGCGCGGAGAGGTCAATTCAGCCCGCCTCAAGACGACGAGGCGGAGGAGTAGTTTCCTTGGCAGCTTGGCGGGAAGCGGTGGTCTGCGCGAAGGCCCGCTCCGATTGCCGCAGCGGGCGTGAGGTGCTCCTGCAACATGATGCTTGCAGCGGTGGAGCAGCTGCGCGGCAGCTTGTTGACCGTCTGCCACCCGCTACTTCTCCGGCCTTGGAGACGCCTTCTTGGTGGAGCTGGGGGCTCCGCTGACAAGCTGCTTGAAGGTGGGGAGGAGGCGCCCTCGGCGGGCTCGCTCGACTCAGCTTCAGGCTCGGCAAGCTCCTCCTCGCCGCAAACTCCTTTCGCTCGACAAGGCTTGCCGCCTCTGCTGCCTCTGCCTCCTCCACGGTGAATCCGAACTCGCCTTGGCAGCCTGCTACCGCCTCTTCGGCTGGTGGCGCGCCGCATCTCATCATCGGTGGTGTCATGGGTGAGGCCCCTCTGTTCATCGGGCGGACCGGCAATTCTACCAAGCTGTCAAAGAACACTGACGATGTCATCTGCAGGCTCTTGCGAGTTGGAATGATTCCATGCGAGTCGCACAACGGCATCATTGCACGGATGCGGTCGGCGAGGAATTGTTGCAATGAACGACACCTTCGCAACCCTGAACATTTCGGGATGATCAGGATCGGGCTTGAACAACTCCAAGAGCATCGCGTCAAGTTCCAAGACGGTGAAGTTGAAATTTAGGCCCGAGCGCAGCCTCATGATATCTGCCGCGTTACGAAACTCCCGAGCGGGTCTCCTCCTCTCTCCGCAAAGGGCGCGGCGGCGAAGAAAGTCTGCGCCAACGGTGCCTCTGATGAGTCCGGCAAGCCTCAGCGCAGGATTCGGGTGACTGCAATCTTCAGCCTAGCATCTTCCGGGCCACGTTGCTCCAATCGTTGTCGCGCACTATTGGGGTTTAGTATTTGGGCGATGGCAGCTTGCGGGTTCTCCTCGATAATCCAGCACCAATCCGCCCTCCATTCCTCCCATTTGCTCTGAAGCTCTCCCTCCAGATAGGCTTCCTTCTTGCCGATCCTCGAGATCCAAGCGATTCTTCCCAAGAAGAGGCTCCCTCTCTCAACTCGGGGCATAAAGAAGTGGCGGAAAAGGGCTACGTTTGGATGGACTCCGACAAAGTTTTCGCAGAGATGTGTGAAAACTGCCATGGTCAGAACAACATTGGGGGTGAAGTCAGGGAGGCGGAACCCATAGGTGTTCATGATATCGCAGAAAAATTCAGAGAAAGGCGGGCAGAGCCCGCAGTAGAAGAAGAGCGCGAAGAAGGGATACCCATTCGGAGCCAGTTCCAAAGCAGCAGCTGGGAGTACCTTTCAGACGCTGGATGCGCTCACGCCTCTCCGTCGACGGAAGAGGTAATAGTTCTCCCTCGGCCTCGCATGGCGAGCTGGGGAAGATTGCCCGCTCCTTCCATAGCGCCAAGAAGTCAGCTTGTGCCTCAGCCGACTTCACGGCCTTCCCCTTGTCGGCTTTCGGAGCCATGGCGGAGGTGGTGAGGGAGATCGACGGCGTTGGTGATGCTGGTGGCGATGGGGGGCGGAGCGCTGCTCTCTTTTCAGCCTTGGGAAGAAGGGGGGAGCAGCGGAGGTTTTTTCGAGATTGGACAGCAACTGGCAAGATGGGCGGACTGCCCCTGTTTCCCCTGCTTATAAAGGGGGAGGGGGCGGACGTTCCGTTTTTCCGAATAAAGAAACCACCCACGATCTCGCCCACGATCTCTCACACGACGCCGCATTCGACGCGTGCCGTTCGTGGAGGGCGTGGTGGGTCCGGGTAAGTTACTGGCGTAACCTGTCAAGGCGTGCCTGCCTGCTTTTGGGCCTGGCCCAACAGTGCTCGGCACCGTGTGTGGCCCAAGCCCGGGGGCTCCTGTCGCTGTACTAGAGTAGGGGTACCCTAGTATCCCGAACTTGTGCACGGGCAGTTGCAGCCCTCCGCGGCAAGGCTTACCGGGTGACCGCCAAGGTCCTCCGTGGTTCCTTTGGAGCCATTCAAGAACAAAGTATTCAAGCCAAGGAGACAAGGCCCGGCAAGAGGAGCTTGCCGGGAAGGCCACCCAAGGCACCTAGGAGACAAGGCCCGGCAAGAGGAGCTTGCCGGAAGGCCCGTGAGCGACAAGCTTCCGGCGCGACAAGACAACAACCGCGGAAAGGCGCTTGCCGCGGCAGACCACCACTCAGACCAAGGCTCCGGCACATCCACTAACGTGTCATACAGGACCTTTCGGTAGCGTGGGGAGAGAGCTGTCAGGCGGCGTGAGCGGTGGCATGGCATCTGTGTGACAAGATTGCCATCGTGGCAAGCGGTGGCGCCCGACGGTCCCTGTTTGCACCGTTAGAGGCGGCGTGACGGGCATTTAATGCCTTTGTCCCCGCCGTCGGGGTTAGGTATGATACATCGTACAATCGCATGGTAGCTGTACCAACCACTCCTTTTCCATTTTTACCCTTGTCTACGTTGCCACCCGTCGGAGACCCCTTGAGCATATAAAAGGAGGCCCATGCGCGACGTAGAGGGGGGTTCCAGAGGACACTCACGCTCGGTCTCGTTAGCAGCTTGTGTGTACTGCAGCACTCAAGCGCTCCCGAGCAAGAACTCAATACACTCAGACATGCAGCAGTAGGAGTGTTATCTCTCCGGAGAGCTCCGAAGCTGGGTAAACCTCTCGTGTGCGTCGCCTCGATCTGCTCTTCGTGCGACCTCCGCTCCCCGCCGAACCGAAAGGGGCTCGGTCCGCCGGTCCCATAGGTGTTCGTGTGTCAGATCAGCCTGCCCCGACATCGTGGCTCACAGATTACTACAACAACAGTTGCAGGTACAGGTTATGCGATGATCATGACGCGAGGGCGATGTTTGCTTGTTTTGGAGTTCTCCTTCTGCTTCTTCTTCGATCAGGGGATAGGTTCCAGGTCGGCAGCACAGGATAGCAGGGTGGATGTCGTTTGAGTTTTTGTTTGTGTTTCATCCGTAGTCGGATGGTGCTCTTATGTAAGATGATGTTGTATTCGTGTGGCATTGTATGCCTTTTGTATGTATCCCCATCTATTATGTAATGTTGATGTAATGATATCCACCTTGCAAAGCGTATCAATATGCGGTTATATCCTTGGTGGGACCTTCGAGTCTCTTTAGGATAGTATCGCATATTGGGCGTGACATGCCGGCTTGTTGAGGGTGCAGTAGGGGTTCAGCCCCACCTTGCTACAAGTCTCTAAGCTCTCATGAAGCAGAGTCTTAGTCATTTCGTTAATCTGTTTGTCATCCAGACGGATTGGAGAAGAATGTAGTGGATCTTTAACATCACCAGTATTCGCACATTAAGCCGGACCAGTGGCTTATGCGCAAGATCCTCCATGTGACCCAACGACGAACTAGGTCGAGTCTAGTCAAGCCATTGGCCATCAAGGTTCTGATCTTTGAAAATATGGGCATATGTTTGGCCCGTTCTTTGGTACCGATTCACTGCGGGAGGGGATGTCTGTTTCTAAGACGGCTTTCATGGTAACCCGGCAGAGGATTTTCACCTTCTGGAGAAGGGTCTTTGCAATAGAACCAAGTCTGGTTCCAATACTTCGGATGGCTAGGAGGTGCAGCAGCAAGAAATGTGGCTTCTTTCCGCCTCTGAATTGAAATGCCCCCTTGTTCTAAGCTGGGCCCGTCTGTGAACTCGGTCTGGTGGTTCAGGTACTAGAATTTCCTGAGCAGTTCAACAGTGGGCTCCTGTTGAAGATACACTTCGCAGAAGACCTGGAAGTTGCAGATGTTTGAAACAAAATTGGGCCCGATCGATATCTTGAGAATGTAGCTTGAAGAAATGCAGCACATCATGAAAGAATTTTGAGCCGGGTGGGGTAAACCCTTGGAGCATATGATCAGTAAAGACAATAATCTCGCCTTCTTTTGGGTCAGGAGTGGTTTCTCTGCCTGGGACTCTCCAATGCATCACGTTCTTCTCGGCTAAGATGCCCACTTAAACATGCTCGTTCAGCGTTTGCTCGGTAACCCGGGAAGCAACCCAGTTGCAGGAGGTGACAGTATTGGTCATTTTGTTGAGGAAAGCCTAAAAAGAAATATATTACCTATTTAAGGTAATGTTGTTAAGCCGGCCAGTGATCCAAAAGTAAGTGTGTAATGCAAGGCCAGTTCATTATCAGAAGAATAAGGGATATAAAAGATCAGTATGGTTAAACCGGAAGACAATGTCGGGTTATACAGATTGTGAGCATATACTGACGGCTCAACGAGGGGACTAATCCTATATGGTGGGTTATGGCTATCATATAAGTCGCCTCTATGTTTTCAGTACAACAGTTCCTATAAGCCGCCTATACGTTTATAGATCTATGAGTGAATTTTTGCTAAGTGATGGACAAACAAGTTCCGCAGATTGGTTCTATGGTTTTGGATCTGCAGCACTTCGGAAAATAAAGTAAATTCTAAACCTAAGGTGGCGGCAGCAGAAGAACTCATATGCTCAGGTGAGATTTTTGTATAGAGGGAGGATCTTCTGTGATTGAAAACGGGTGCTAAACTACTAACGCACAACTTCGGTACCATATTCAGATCAAACTACGCGACCAAGAAAGGAAAATGAGAAATGGTGAAGAACACCGATGAACGGTGAAAACGCTAATGCAGATCTGCTACAGGGAAAAGAGAATACTTACTGATGTTGAGGAACAGCGGAGGTGTGCCACCGTGCTCTGATCCGATCAGGTCGATGCAGCAGCCGGAGTTGAGGATGTTGGACGAAGTCGGCGGCGGCAGAGCTCGGGTTGGCCGAGGCTTCATGAGGAAGAAGACGAAGACGAGGGGGCAAGGTAAAAGTGAAAGAAGGACCCCCTGTTCCTATTTATAAGGAAGTGGATAGATGGCATGCGCGAGAATCGAGGAGGACAAAAAATGATTATGTGGCTATGTGAATGCCTCAATTTTTGGGAGGTCCATTATAGAAAAAGATCTATTGAGAGGTCCTGGGCTTTGGGCAAAGTTAATGCGAAATAATGTCATGGCGGGTTAACACGATGCTGAGGTGTGATGTCATGGCGGGTTACAATGAAAAAGTACAGAATTGACGATGGAAGATTTAGCTAAGTCAAGAAGTGAAGATTGATGTGAACAAGTTCAAATCAACCTGGGCCTAATGTTGGGGATATGACTATTGGATATGACCCGCCCAGGAAGGGCCGGGTCACGCCGTTGGCGGCTTAAAGATGCAGAAGCCCGAGGAGACCCAGGAAGACATGAAGATGGCGGTTCATAAAGTAGGCTTATTGAAGGGCCAAGACACATGGGTGACTTAAGGCCCAAAGGGATGTGTCGCCATATGTTTAACTTGTATTGTAAGGCAAGCTTAGTAGAAACTGAGCTGGTCACGTTTGTGTGAGCCGGCCAGACTCTGTAAACCGCCGGGCATCAACCTATATATAAAGGGGTGACTCGGCGGCGGGTTAACTCAAGAAACAACTCATCAAGAACTAGTCAAGCGTATTCACTCCCTGGTAATCGAAACCCAAGCAATACAACCTAAAGCGGGAGTAGTCTTTTGCCTCGTTGAGAGGGGCCGAACCTCGGTAAACTCTTTGTGTCCTTTGTCCCATTGAACACTTTCAAGCTAACATGGTTGCGATGGCTCCACACCTAAGTCCTTTTGCTAGGGCATCTGCCGTGTTAAGTCCACGACACCATGCTCATTCGGATATATGATTTATTGTTGTTGATATGCTTGATGATTATGTTTCACCCCCATGATTATGTTGATATCATGCATTATAGTTGCATCATGTTATTTGCTTATTGCATTCATGTTTAACCGGATAATAATCAAACTTGAAACAACTATTGGCTGAGTCATGGTGCCACCAAATCGAGTTGACCAGTGCAGCTACACTTGCCTTCTCGGGGGTCCTAACTAGGTCTATTGCCATGCCTCTCACCGATGCCTCCAACGAGGAAAGGTTATGCACGAGCGCTGCCTTGGTCGGGTAGGACGGCATCAACCTTGTGTTCCCATTGTTGTTGTAAGGATCCTTGTCCCCGTTTGGGACCGTTTTTGTTTTGCCACGACGGTGGCCGGCCACGTAGGTGGCGGATGTCACAAGTTGACATCGGGGCCACCCATGACTTAGCCCAAAGGGGAGTTTGTCAGAGTGGCTGGGAGAGTGTGATGGCAATAGATCGGTTTTGTTGAAATGCCATTGGTCCACCCAAATGGGAGCTTGAGGCCATGGGTTCCGTGGTGTGGGTACAGTGTAATAAACTCTGCAGAGTGTGTATAATCTATCGATAGCCGCGCCCACGGATATGGGCCCAGTTCGTAGTCGGTCACACTATGGGTCAACAGTAATAATGATAACCTGATTTATAACAACCCTGGTTCGATGATGAGAGAAGTTGGTTGATCTTGATGTGATCGTGAGAGGATCACCGTGGTATCATGGATACCGAGTTGATGGATATTTGTGATGTTGTGCGAGAATCATGGGTAAAGGTCAAGCTCCTTGTGGTCATGAATGATTACTACGATATTGTAATACCAAGCTTGATTGGATCCTGAGATGATCGTGTGATGGCCGTGATGGTAAGCTTGTGCATGTGATGGTTACAAGGTAACCCGAGTAGAATAATTTGGTGCATGATAGCTTCATCATGTTGCATGCTAGTATCATCATGTTCATATGTGCATGCCATGCTCATATTGTTCTAGTTGTATCATGTTGTACATGCCATTGTTGTTCTGATAGTTTCATGTTCATCATTGCTAAGTAACCTGTAATTGCCATGGTGTTGTTTCTCTCGATTGCACTTCGTTGTTGTTAGCTTGCAAGTACATTCAATGTACTGACCTGGCGTGTCATACCAGTTTGCAGGTCATGCCGGATTTGATTGCTTGTTTGCCGCGGATCCCTTGTTTGCGAGGTAGGATAAGCATTCCAGCCACAGTCTATGTGGAGTGGAGTTCATCACCGTCGTCCTTGTTCTGCTGCCAGTAGTTATTCTGATGCTTCGTGTTGTTTTGCTGCTTGCATGGAGCCACCGTGGCAGGCGTAGTGTCGGTGTGCCGATGTAATCCCCTTGTATCCATATAGCTTGTAATAAACAGCTGATTTTTTCTATGCTAAGCAGTGTCATATTCCAGAAGACTTCTCCCCGATCTCTGGGCTCAAATACGGGGCGTTCCGGTTTCTCTGAGCCGGGTTGCCACAAGGCTTGGTATCAGAGTAGGTTTGGCTGCAGGACGCCCTAGCCCGCGCGAGCGTTAAAAAGCGGTCGTATAGACTCTAGTTGGTTTGTTGGACTTGATTGTTGCATTTGCTTGTTGCATATCATGCATATAGATTAGTATCTAGTCGCTGATAGTAATGTTGCGTGTGTAGGCGGTATCGGTTTCAATCCACTACATGCACCCTTCTTCTTTGTATACCTGCTCTTCAGTGTTCGGCGTCATCTCTGTCCCAGCAGAGTGATGCCATGGTACCAAGTGTTCCAAACACCATTTGTAGGAGTTATGCTCAGGTATCGCATCGATATCTTTCCATCATCCTCCCATATCATTTCGGTGATAAACTTGTCTCTATCTCGAATCGTGCCTTCCGTCTCGCCCCTTTTGGCAACCCTTACTGATCTTTGTCATCAAAAAAAGGACAATGCCAGCAAGCCCAGCTTTCCACCGCTACCCTACCCTGTCATCCCATTCTTTGGACTTGTACGGTTCCCTTTTGTACACTTGATGATGATCTGGTTGTAACCTCTGTGTTCCACCCCATGATCACCATGTCCGTCCTCGCCTCTGTATCCATCCAGTTGCAACCGGTGTACAGCCAGCGCTTGGTGTAGCCTTGGTTACACCAACTCCTTCCACACGTGGATTCATTTTCGTGCACACCGCCACAGCATATTAGACCGTAGTACCAGAGTTTCTGCGAGATTTGTGTGCTTAGTGCATATTATTGTTGTGAGTAGCAGTAATATGTTATGTTGCTTGACCTTAATATTATTTGTAGGCTTTGTGTGCTTTGGTTTTTTCGTCGTTTCTTTTGCTTCCTTCTTTGGGCCTTCGGTGTTACCTATTTTCCCGATATTAAAGTTGCTCGTCAATCGACACTGGACCCGAAGAATCAGCAAGGAATGCATATATTTGGAAACTCAACAAAAACAGTATGAAATTCTCAGCCGACGGTAGTGAAATGGGGAATATCTTATCTTGATGTTGATAATCAAGTGTGCATCAGTGTGCACTCTTCATAATAGTGATGATCAAATCAGCAAGAAGATAAATTGTGTGCAAGATCGACGGCATATTATCAATCAAAGGTAATCAACAGCAAGAATATCAAGATAATATATATATATATGGCCTTCCGTCCGCATATCACAATGAGAAGCTTCTGGTGTAATGCAAACCAGTCTTCCCTCGCAAGCTACCAGAGAAACTTCCAATGCAAGCTTCCTCTATCTTCCTCAGTATGATACATGGATGACTTCCCGTGCAAGGTACTCTGTCTTCTGTAGTAAGAAACCGCAAAAGCTTCTGGCATAAGGTATCGAGTCCTTCCCCAACAAGTCTTTAAGGGGGGAGGCCTTTGAGCTACAGTATCCTGTCTTCCTCAGCAAGATACTCTCGATGGTTTCCAGCATAAGCCATCCAATCATTCTCAATACAACATTGGTGCAAGATATGGCACTATGAATTGACAGCTTATGGCAGTGCATCCCAAGAATCAGATCCGCAAACAGTTTGGTCAGAAGCAAGAATCAGTCAGAACACAAGTCTGCTCAGGAATTAAATTCTCATATATATATATATATATATATATATATGTATATATATATATATATATATATATATATTGTGAGCATGCTGCCAAGTTCTAGCACTACAATGATACGATGATAAAGTTAAGGTAAGAATCCGACAATCTCACGAGTCATGCAAGAGAAAGAAAGCCAGTTATACACCTCAGTTGGTGATGCAAGAACCGACAAGTTTTGGAGAAAAGCAACATGGGACAACTAATTTTGGCTGACTTATTAAGGCCAGTTTCCTTATACCCGACAAGGTGATATCATTAACCCTTGTCACCACCTTGTATGCTTGACGACAAAAATGAGTTATATGCAAGTATGTGTGAACCTGGCATAGTTCCTATCACATGATACGTGCCCGAGGATAAGTTATGATCACCAAAATATTGCACCCGACAGTATCTATGGTCACACGAAGAAGCAATATGACCAAGCCCTTTCATCAAAGGATCCAGATAAAGAGAAAAAGAATGAAGGAGCAAAGACCAATGATACATGTATGATAATTGTTGCGTGACCCACATGTTGAGTCAGTATTGGTCACCATGAATATTCGCCTAAGGGGTCTACTCAATTTTGGTAAGGCCCCCATATCTAGGAAAAAACCCGCTCAGTCAGCAGTATATGCTCAGATTTGTCAATATCGAATATCTGGGTCTGTCGAACCAGACAAAGGGGCCATTCAACAGTTTGACCCCGACAACCATGGTAAATCATCACACAGCCTACTATCCCCATGGATATGCCGGCAAAATGAATAATCAGAAGGTGGAATAATAGTCTTGAAGCATGTTCCCTCACTTATGAGAATCATCAAAGGATATCCTGTCATGAACAAAATTCGTCTGCGAGGTCCACAGTAAGTCAAGTTTGTGGATACTATCATATAAGGCCGTACCCCTTCATGATGGCCACGACAGGTGATAGCCAACTATTTGGTACAACTCTGATACTCAAGACAGTGGAGTCACTTAAGATGATTTAGAAAATCCTTGGAGAAATCAGAATCCGTCAGGAGAACGGTTATGAACCACCTCACTGCTTTGAATCTGGAGGACCTACAATTCGTAGAGAAAACCAATGCAAGGAGTAAAAAGATTGGGTGTCCACCCGAAAAATCTATTCACAACATCATGGAAGGTTGTCAGTGTCGGATGACACATCCATCAGAAATCACTCTCGGACTTGTGAGATGGGAATATATCTCAGTCTTGATAATCTATCACACTCAGCTAAGCCAATAGTTATGAAAATAATTGGAGCCAGTATAAGCATGAATATGTAAAGTAAGTTCTGTGAGGATGTGGATATGGTGAAGAAAACCACCCCGGAGCCGGGCAGTCTCGTCATATGAAATCCAGTGGGGAACAATCAATAAAGTAAAAAAGGATACCCGAGTTGGAAATTGTTTCCTTAAGTCTGTATATTCATACTTGTTCCCCGAGAAACCAAATCTCGAGGACGGGATTTCTTTAAGGGGGAAGGTTTGTCACACCCTGATTTTTGGCCCTTCCTTGTTCTTTTGATTTTATGAGATTTTGGCTTGAAGTTTCTTTTTCCGTGGTTATGTGGTCTTGAAATTGGAGGGGACAATCTCTCCTTTTTTCCAGAGTGGCTTGTCATCCTCATATCCTCCCCAAGACCTTGCCATTTTCATCTTAGCCCAATCACAATATTCTTTTTATTGGGAATATTCCTTTTCCTATTAAAGGAATAAACCTGTCCACCCTAGGTTGTGAAGCAACCTATATTTCTTTCACTCCCAAAATTCCCAAATAATTCTCATAAATTCTTTGGGTCAAAGCTTCCATAGATATGTCAAAATCATTCCTTGTCATCATTAAATATAATTCACAAATATTCCTTTTTCTTATTCTGCCTTAAGTGGCTTTTTGAGAAGGAAGTGTCATTTAACTTTGGTTGATTGACCCCAAACTTTTTGAACACCTTTTCACTTCCATATAATTGCCTCCTGTCAAAATTCAACTCAATTTTCCTAGTTAATATTCGTGAGCAATTTTTCAAAGTTCTTGTCTAAGGGAATTCTTTGTGAAGGACGTACTAGCTAGGATAACCTAAATGAGTAAAAAATTTGCACACTCCTTCATGTGCTCATATCATCACCCTCCTCCAAGTTTCATCTCATTCCATTGATCTATGTGAGCCCAGGATCAATTCTTTGTTTCTGTCCAAAATTTCAGTTTGTGAAGAAAGTATATTTTTTCTTGCTCCATTATGCCTGAAACTTTTCCTAAGCCTTCTCCTATCCATATAACCTATCTCCACAAGATTTTGGCTCATTTCAGTCTGCCATTTTCACTCAGGATTTTTCCCAAGATTCTGTCCACAGAGGTGCTTGATGAAGGAAGTACCATTTTGGCTTGGCCAAATGGCATGAAATTTTTATGGCACTCTCATATGCCCAAATAATCCTGCCATGCCCATTTTCATCCCAAGGCATCAGTCTATGTGATGCTACTTCCTGGTTTTGTTTCTGGACCAATTTATGTAGTTGTAAAGCAACTATGCTAAACACTTGTCCAAATGATCTCATAATTAACAGGACTCTTGTCCCTCCTACCCTAAACCTTTAAGACATGCTATCTTATCACATAGCTATCCCTGTAGATCATAGTTTCATGCAATAGTTTTCTACAGCAAACATCAGAGGTCACTTCCAATCTAACCACAACGTCTTTAATTGAGCTAGCACATGTGTTGTAACCTAATTTGGAGGGACTAATCACCAGAGAACTCTTTGCAGTCCCTGTGCTACTGTTTAGATACTGTCATGAGAAAGTGGTATTGTCCTTGAGAAGTGATTCATCTGTGTTGTTTTAAATATTTCCTCTCCTTTTTCCGAGAAAACAGAGATGCTAGCATTTAGTTGTCCTCTTGTCTTTGCACAACAGGATCATCTTCCTCTGAAGAAGAATACAGAGTACGTCAAGTGACTAGTTCCCATTATGCCAGGATGAAGAAGCCATGTCTATCTTCTCATCAGAAGGAGTAGTTGAAGGATGGTTACATTACTCCCCACAAGATGAAACTAACTTCAGCTCAGAAGGACTGACATATCTCCATATTTTTGTTGTGATGCGCAAGTACAATGTTGTTCTAGGATTCTTTCCGATGAGTTCCATTTTTTTGAAGTGTGCTCTACATGGACCATGTAGGTGTCTGTTTAAACTGTCAATTCATATTACTGTTTGCTTTATACTAATCACTTTTTTTATTTGTGCAAATAGGGGTGCTGAGCTTGATTTCAATGGGAACTGCACAAAATGTTTATGAATACATCGAATCATTCATTTCCACCACAAGAAAGGAGGTGTCGATATGTTCAAGGCGTTGCAACATATAAGGGCGAAATCTTACAAGCTACGCATGAATTTGGTTGATTTTGGTGGAACTGCACAAAAAGAACAGCTGGTTTATTTAGCACGAGGTGCCATGTCAATGTCCGAACTGATGGCATACCCTGCCCATTCCACAATCATAGGCATTTGATATTTTGGAATGGGAAAACCTTGTCAAAGTTTGCTCATTGATGCACAAAAACAACAAGCATTTGACATTTTGGAATCGGACAACCTTGTCAAATTTTGCTCATTGATGTTAGACATGTGTTTGATATTTTTGAATGGGACGCTCTTTGCTGTCAGCAACGTCGATCTATGTTTCTTTATTCTTTAGTTGTGAAGTAAACATTGGCACTGACATGTGAATCGCTGAGATGCATAATCATCGATTGTTTTGAATGCTCTCTATGAATTGCCAAGCCTGTGTGTTTGATTGCAATGTGCAGGAACGCTAAAAAGCTGCTCAAACTATTTGTACTCATGTCAAAGTAGAGATACTTTGACTGCAGACAAAACTTGTACGCAGACTAAAAAGGACCGGACGGAGTACATGTGAAACTGCTGCAAACGAGGTGATCATCCTAGGAATAATGGTAGTACGTTTTGTTTTGCATGTTCATCCATTGCCAGTGATACAAGAATTCGAACTAATCGAACTAAATTCATTCATGCTCGGTCGGATTTCATATAAACATGTCGGATTTCATTACATTTCATACATTCTTCAACTAAAAAGGGGTGTGCTAGAGGTATAATTAATTAAGCAAAGCTAACCACATGTGTCCGGTTGAGCCGAACAGAAGCTTCTTCTCTAGCGTACTAAGCTTCAGTGACTTAACTGCAGGTGCAGTTGCATAACTGACATGTGGCCCAGATGCTTGTTGGGCCCACATGTCAGTGAGCCAACTGCACAAGTAGAAACAACGTCCTTCTCCAACATAGCTCTCCGACTCCACGTCACGGCCAAGAAGCTAATCAACCGTCAATGGTCAACCCGCCTAGCTTGGCTTCAACTAGAGGGTAGCAGCGGTGGCCTTACTTGGACCCGAGCGTCGGCGACCTACCGTGTTCTACTCTTCCTCGTTTTCTGCGTGACGCGGCCTCATTGGCAGCGGGACGGGGCCTCGATGGAGCCGGCGATGTCCTCTGTCTCGTTGCCCGCGGGGCGGAACCTCACCGTAGCGGGGGAAATCCTCCCCCTCGTTGCTGGCAGGGTGGGGCCTCGGCTGAGCCGGCGATGTCCTCTGCCCCGTTGTTGCCGGGGTGGGTCTCGGTGTCAAAACCGGCGGATCTCGCATAGGGGGTCCCGAACCGTGCGTCTAAGGTCGATGGTTGCCGGAGACGGGGGACACGATGTTTCCCCAGGTTCGGGCCCTCTCTATGGAGGTAATACCCTACTTCCTGCTTGATTGATCTTGATGAATATGAGTGTTACAAGAGTTGATCTACCACGAGATCGTAATGGCTAAACCCTGGAAGTCTAGCTTGTATGACTATGGTAATGAATATATGGTTTCCAGACTATACCCTCCGGTTTATATAGACATCGGGGGGATCTAGGGTTACATGGAGTCAGTTACATAAGAAGGAATCTTCATAGTTGATCGCCAAGCTTGCCTTCCACACCAAGGAGAGCCCAATCCGGACACTGGTAGAGTCTTCGGCCTTCATGTGTTCACAGCCCACCAGTCCGTCCCATGGATAACGGGCCGGACGCCCGAGGACCCCTTAGTCCAGGACTCTCTCCGTAGCCCTCGAACCAGTCTTCAATAACAAAGTGTTCGGCACACAAATTGTTTTCGGCATTGCAAGGTGGGTTCCTCATCTGATGACCTCCAAGTAATGTATTCGGCTATTGATCAATGTCGCTCCCCTCGGCTTCTGCGCGTCAAATAACTTCATCTTCCATGTGTCGAGCGAATGCCGAAGGTCAGGGTATTTTTGCAAATAGCACCCCGTCCAGGCAAGGAAAAGCGCCTATTTAAAGAGATTGGATCCTAGATCCATTCGGCACCCCGCAGAGAAAAATCCCCGGAGACTGCTAGGAGAGACCATTCCAACATGGCTAGCATTCCCAGCTCCTCCTCCTGTTTCGGCCCAGAGAAAGGTGAGTGGGAGAGGTGTTCTGTGTCCCATCCAATTAACGGTTTAAACGCAGGGATTTCTTCCCCCTGCAGATCTGGCCCCTGTTCGAGCGGGGCTGACCTCCTTTAATAGCGAGACTCAGGCAGAGGACTTCCCAAATCCATCCAAGGGGAGCGAGTGTGTTTCGTCCCCTATCTGCTAAGAGGTGTTGGATTTCCAATCCATCCGTTCCTCCGAGGGTTGCTGGAATACTATAGCCTCCAGCTGCACAACTTTACCCCTGCCTCCATTCTGCACATTGCGGGTTATGTCGCTTTATGCGAATTATTCCTGGGCATTGAGGCCCACTTTGAGCTGTGGAGGAAGTTGTTCTGTCTTGTCCCGCACAACCATGACGGGTCAATATTTGAAGTGGGCGGAGCCGAAGTATGGCGCATAACCGATACCGGATTCTGTCCGGCACACCAAGGAAGGCATCTGAAGAATGGCCTTCCGAATGGTTCTATATTGAGGACGTCGCGCTTCCCGACCTAGTTCGAAAGGGTCTCCCAGAATTTGCAAGTGTTCCGTTGAGGAAACGCCACAGCTGGCGTACCCAAAGTCTTGAAGAAGAGGATAGTGCAGAGTTTTGTCAGCTCCTGGGCAAGATAAGGATGCTTGCTCAGTCCGGCTTTACAATAGTAGAGGTAATGGTGACCTCCATAGTGCGAGGGGTTTAGCCACTTCAATACAGAGGGATCTCAATGTGGCACTATAATGGGGAGGATGATGCCTCCCGTTATCGTCGGAAAGGTCCGGACACCCCTGCCACTCTACCCAAGATACTGGCCGAGCTATTTAAAGGGGAGGAAGAAGAATTTCTCCGCACCAATTGCAGAGAGGGGTACTCCATGTACAACCCTCCCAGCTGGGTAAGTCCCAACCCCTTTGCTTTTATTCTCTCCGCTCTCTTGGCCATCTTTAATGAATCCCCAATCCGTCTTATTTTGAAACAGCACTGGCGGAAGGTAACCGAGGGGCTCAATAGCCCTGCCCCACAGCCGGAGAGCCACAACCAGGAGCTTGATCCTGGGTTCGAAGAGGACCCGGATATATTCGTGGTACTCGCGAAAGGGGTGTTTTACCAGGCGAGCTATGACGGCACAGAAGTGGCCATCATTGCTGATTATCCTGGTCTTCTTCCAGCTTCCCACATAAATAATCAGGAGAAACCCTCCCCGAAAGAGTTTCCTTGCTCTGCCTCACCCACCGCACTATCTCATGCTTCAAAGGGGACGCGTTCGACACGTCATGCTACGCCGGGGATGACTCCAAGAAGAGCGGCTCCTGCGCCGAGCAAGGCCTCGAAAAGGAAGGTTGGCGAAGACAAGGCCGGCTCTTCATCGAAGAGGTATGGATTTGAAGGTATGCTTTGGCAGTCGTACCCAACCGTGATTGTTATGTTGGTCCTGTATCAGGAAAAAGGTTCGTCGGACTATGTCCAGGGATTCGGCTGGTCACATTCCTAACAACTGGGATTTAGATCCCATCGGAGAGGTGGGGCCGCTATGGGGACAATGCCGGACTGTCCTTCGGTCGAGGGTTCGGAAGACGTGTCCATTACCAACTCGTAAGTAGAGAGCACCATGAATCATCGACGCTGCAGGGCTGTCCTACGAGACCCCAAGTTCTCGTAGGAGGCATTTAATGCCTTCAGCTCGGCTGATGCATACATCCGAGCTGCTAAAGATGGGCTTAGAAAAGCCACAAAGCAACATTTGACAGATGTGCAGGTAAGTTTTTTCTTCGTCCAAAAAGAATAACCATATGCCCGTAGCCCTCGAGATTGAAAGCAGTTGGTACAACTGATTTAAGGATCGTTGTATAACCAGGTCCTTACCGAGAAGAATGCCCTGCTAGCCCAAGAGCTGGAGCAGTGTCGGGCGCAGCTAAATGTTGCTACCACCGAACTGGAAAACTTCAAGAAGGCGTCTTCTGGTAACATTCCCCTCCATCGAGGAACGATAATTGTATACCGACTGTACTAATATTGTTGCTGATTGCATAATAGGATCGCCTGATCAACTTGAAGAGAAGTTGAAGATCGCCCAAGAAGGGGAAAAAGAGGCGAAAAGGCTACACGCCACAGGCGAGCGTGTTTTGACCCGAGTCAGGGACGAGAAAAACAAGCTACAGGATTCCAACACCGCATTGGGCGAAGAATTGAAAGTTGTGCGAGCCTAGCTAGCCGACTCCATGAAGGAGAACAGGACGTTGTGGGGTGGTATATTCAGTATGTGCCTGAACTATTTTGAAAGTAGTTCGGAGATAAATGGAACTGATATAATTATTATTGCAGGTATATTGACGGGCCGTCCCGACGAGGAGGCGTCCGGATCATCAAGTGATCTGTTGCAAAGGTTGTAGAAAGTGCACAAGCAGGCTCGGCTAGCGATGCAGAGTGTTACCAAGGCCCTAGGGACATCCGCCTCCCCTCCATGGAGTATGGAGGAGCTTGTAGAGCTGTTCAAGGGAGGGCGGCGGCGTATCCGACTATGGAAGATATCGGCCTGCTGAGAAGGTGCGCGAGAGGCCTGGGCCATGGTGATAACGTGATACACCAAGCTGGATGCTAATCACATGGCCCGGGTCAGACCACTAGGGTCAAATTGGGAACAAATTCCCGTTAGTTTAGTATATGACCAAGTAGAGGTGGCTGTCGGTGTCAAAAACCGACGGATCTCGGGTAGGGGGTCCCGAGCTGTGCGTCTAAGGCGGATGGTAATAGGAGGCGGGGGACAGGATGTTTACCCAGGTTCGGGCCCTCTCGATGGAGATAATACCCTACTTCCTGCTTGATTAGTCTTGATGATATGAGTATGACGTGGTTGATCTACCACGAGATCGTAGAGCCTAAACCCTAGAAGCTAGCCTATGATATGATTGTTGTTGTCCTACGGACTAAACCCTCCGGTTTATATAGACACCGGAGGGGGCTAGGGTTACACAGAGTCGGTTACAAGGTAGGAGATCTACATATCCGTATTGCCAAGCTTGCCTTCCACGCCAAGGAGAGTCCCATCCGGACACGGGATGAAGTCTTCAGTCCTGTATCTTCATAGTCCAACGGTCCGGCCAAACGATATAGTCCGGCTGTCCGAGGACCCCCTAATCCAGCACTCCCTCAGTAGCCCCTGAACCAGGCTTCAATGACTATGAGTCCGGCGCGCAGATTGTCTTCGGCATTGCGAGGCGGGTTCCTCCTCCGAATACTCCATAAAAGATTTTGAACACGAGGATAGTGTCCAGCTCTACAAAACAAATTCCACATACCACCGTAGATAGAATAATATTTCCACAAATCTAATCTGCCGACACATTCTGTGGCATGACATCACACCATGGCCCGGTCATTATTCGAACCATTTTCCTCAACCAGCCACTGCACACATCGCGAGGCGGTTTTCTTGGCACGTCTTGTCGAAGCAGAGACCGTGTCCCCTTATCACGGGATTCTCATCAATACGGGTGTGGGTAACCTAACCGCGCCATCAATTACGGCGCTTGGAGAATAAGCAAGTTTACCAGGCAGCTGGGGAGGCGCATAGTTCCTTCCGCCCTTATAAAGAGACAAGGATTCATCTTTTTCACCCACGCCCTCTTCCTCCTTGCTCATCCATTCTCACGCACTTGAGCTCCAGCACCCAAGTTCTAATTTTCTCCTCAAACCACTCCAAGCATGTCCGGAGCGGGAGGCAAGTGGATGGTCTCCTCCGTTATGGAGGAGGATATTACAAAGCTACGGGGAGCCGGATACCTGGCCGCGGATATCGCGCACCGGCTACCATATGTGGGGCAGATCGTTCCTACTCCAGAACCCCATGAGAGGGTGGTATTTCTTACCCACTTCGTCCGCGGACTGGGATTTCCCCTCCACCCGTTTTTTCGTGGGCTCATGTTTTATTATGGGCTGGACTTCCATGATCTGGCCCCTAACTTCATCCTCAACATCTCGGAGTTTATCGTCGTGTGCGAGGCCTTCCTTCACATCAAGCCCCACTTCAGCCTATGGCTGAAGACCTTCAACGTGAAGCCAAAGGTGGTAGTTGGTCAGCAGGCGGAGTGCGGAGGCGCCATGGTGGGCAAAATTCCCAACGTCACCTGGCTCGAAGACTGCTACGTGGAGACCGAGAAGGGGTGGCAATCGGGGTGGTTCTACATCACCGAGCCGCGCGACACCAACTGGGTGGCGGCCCCCGAATTTCGATCTGGAATCCCCATGCGGCTCACTTCCTGGAAAGAGAAGGGCCTATCCTGGGGTTCATCGGTGGAGCTGACCGGACTCCAGACTTGTATCAGAAACATGATGAGCAAGAAAATCAAGCTTGTCAACGTGGTCCAAGTCATGCTCTTCCGCCGGATCCTCACGTGTCAAAGACGGGCATTCAATTTGTGGGAGTTCGACCCGACTGAGCACCAGACGCTGCGAGAGCTCTTCGACACGACGCACAAGGACGTCTGGAAGGTGCTGTTCAAGGGCACCGAGGTACCTCCTCCCCTTACCGAGGACCGCGGACTCAGCGCAAAGCGTCCTGCCAATCCGGTAAGTCTTTTATACCTCAGAAGATGTTCTTTTCCCCAGTATAACCACGCGCGGGATCTAAGCCTCCACGCCATTTAACAGGACTGGGTAGCGACAGCGGAGCAGATCGATTGTCCAGCCCCCCTGCCCGAGGATCCAGCGGATGCTCTCCTAACGGAGATGCTGGTTCCGGCGCCTTATGAGGTGCCGGAGAAGAAGGCCAAGAAGAAGGCCGCGAGGACCAGGAAGGGTCTCCGGCGCAAGGTTATATCGGACTCATCATCCGAAAACACCAAGGCGCACTCCTCCCACGAAAACAAGGAGGGGGAAGAGGAAAGTCCCCCCCCCCCTAGCCGGGGAGGACAGGAAAAGGAAGGCCGCCCCATCAGGGGAGGCTGAAGGGTCCAAGAAGGGAAGGACCCTCCTCCCGGACTGCTCCACGACGGCCGCTTTCAGCGACAAGGAGTGGTTACCCAGGGACAAGCCCCTGGCGGAGCGTGATTATCCGGATACCATAATAATTCTTGGTACGTTTTATTGTACTGCTTCTTATCATGCCGAACATGATTATGCAGTCTGTCCCGAGCCCATATCGACGTGTCTTTGTCGGATGATTCTTTGGGCCCGTCAGATATGAACAATGATTCACTCCCGACCGCCTCCTCCCCCCGCCCTATGGACGACGCTGAGGTGTTGTCTCAAAGGGATTTGAACCAAGGGGAGACAGTTCCGGAGGCGCCCCAAGGCGACATTCTAGGCGCTAGGTGCACGAGGGCCAAGACTCCTCTGGGCCCTAACACCGGGGGCAGCAAGTCTAGCCCCAAGCCGAATACGGCGCCAGAACCTCCAGTTGTTCTAGATTCTGTCAGGCAACCCCTCGCTAAGGGGGGCAAGCCGTCTGTGCGGATGGCCTCTGTCCATCCAGAGGCATCGGACAACTTGCTGGAAGTGCTTCGCGATGCTTCCATTGACGAAGAGCACCGCACTATTATGAGTGCGGTAGTCAAGAAGGTTCAGTCTGCTAAGAGCGGATGCCAGCCTCCTAACTGGCTTTGAGGTAAGTAATCAAATTGTAAGAAAATGTTATAGCATAGACAGTAGCCCCTGATGCTCTGTTTGGCGTTTGCCAAGAAAGGCCGAATAGAGGATCAAATAATAATTGCAGGAGTCTAATCAAAATGTGTCTATCTGAATAAGCAGGCTTCACTACTGGCCACTGCCGCTCGTACTGCGGAGGTCACCGCACTGAAGCGGGACCTTGAGCTGTCCAAGGAAGAGCTCGGCCTTACCAAGAGGCAGCTCGAAGAGAACAAAGGTAAGTGACACCCCGTCTGAATATTTATAAAGAAAATTTTGGTTTTGGAATAATAGGATCGTCATGAATTTTGCTAGGGGCCATGACCGAAGTGGCGGCCCTGCAGAAGGCGCTATCCGAGGCCGAAGAAAAAGTGGCCAAGGAGCGCATCGAGCGAGAGAAACAAGAGGCCCGAGTAGGCGAGGTGCAGCAAGAGCTCCAGGCTCTCATCAAGAAACACGAGTCCTTGGAGCTTGACTCTAAGACACAAGGGGTCCGAGCTTGCGAAGGCCCTCAAAAGCGCACAACAAGCCAAGGCCGAAGCCCAAAAGGCCCTCCAGGAAATTGAGGCGGTTTAGAAGATAGCGCCGGGTAAGGCATTCATTATGCAAAGCAAGCATGTGAAGGAAACTTTCTTTTTACTTACCCGAGTTCGGAGCTCTCCAGGAGCGTTCGTAGATCTACCCTGCAGTGTGTCGGATGCCGCGGAGTTCTACCGGGCCGACGAGGGGAGATCGATGGAGAAGTTGTTCTGGTATCAGTATAATGGGACCGAACACCCAGTGCCCTTGAGCGACCAGTTGAAGCAACTGGTCGAGCTTCACAAGGCGTCCGAACAGGCCATGAAGGGTTTTATAGTCCGGATGTGGCCTGGCGAGCCCCTGCCCAGTAGCTACTTTGCTCTTGTGAAGCGGCTTGTAAATGCCTGCCCATGGTTTGAAGTCATAAAGCGGTCTGTCTGCATCGAGGGTGCGCGTAGGGCTTTTGCCTGGGCGAAGCTGGACGCCGAAAAGCTGGTGAAGGAGGGGCCGCCGGAGGGCAAGGAGCATCGTCACCGCGAAAAGTATTATGACAGTGTCCTGAAGGGTGCTCGCCTTGTGGCGGAGGAATGTGCTAAGGATGTAATATTTGAATAAATGTACTCATGTGATCCTGTAATATGAAACGAGTTCATTTGCGCTATGCAACGCTTGTTAATTTAAAATATTACCTTCTGTGCGGCCGTTTATAAAATCTGAGAGTTGGCGTTCGTAAACACGCCTCCATGTAACTAGTACTGAGGTGTTCGGGATAAACCTGAGCACTCTTTATCCCAATTTTGGGTCCTTCTAATGAGGTGTTCAGCACAACGAACCAGGCAATCGCACTATAAAGCTTTATCACTCACTTAGCCATAGAAGTCTACAATTTTAAATTTTGGCGAAGCCCCTAGTATTCGGAAGGCCGAATATGGGGCACTATATATGCCTAAGTCGGGAAAGGCCGACTCCTCGCCTGAAGCGGAAAAAGTCTTTAAGGACTTGAGACCTCTCCAACAGCGACCAACTCTCGCCTTATCATGACAGTCAGTTTTTGGCTTTCTCTACTGAGGTGCTCGTCTGGAGGAACCGGGATACAATCGCAGTAGTTCTCGCAATGCTACCTTAGACGATATTGCGGAACGTAAGGTACCAAAACATGGGAGCCGGGCAAACCCAACTATTGACCCAAGACATGATTCGGAGCTAATGCATATAATGCTATAAGTTCGGGGTGCCGCACTGTCGAAAGTGTTCGGACTTCTCACGCCGTATTATGGGGTATTCGGCCTGGCCGGATTTGCTTTTAATATATCCGGCGTGACGGTCATCGTCCCGCGTTGGGGCGCGCCCCCGTGATCCGTAGGTCGATCTTATATGTCCTACTTTGTTTTCCAATATGTCTCGCAGCTCCCGCGTGTTGCCCCGGGCCTTGGTATTTTTGTTTGAATGGCGGCAGGGTGCGGGCTGGACTTCGGGCTGATATGCCCCTCTGTCTCGGCCACGAGGTGGCCGATCAGCCGCATCATGCGCTGGTGACGCAGGTTTCAATGCTTCCTCCTCGAGTTGGGGTAGCAGCCTGCACTTTGGGTAACTTTTGGTTGGGCGCTCGAGTTCGTATTCCTCGGCCGCCGGGACTTCAGTCCATCTATCCGCTAGCAGATCTTGATCAGCTCGAAGCTATTGTTGCTTTTTCTTCAGGCTGTTTGTTGTGGCTATAAGCCGGCGCTTGAAGCGCTCCTGCTCGACGGGATCCTCAGGCACGATAAATTATTCATCGCTGAGGCTCACCTCATCTTCGAAGAGAGGCATGTAATTGCCATCCTCTGATTCTCCGTCTGCTGCCTGTTCCCGAGGGCTAGCTTGTTCATCCTCCCGCTCGAGGTCTGGCTGGAGGGGATTATCGTCGTCTTCAGCACTATCCGGAGCATTATTGTCTCTTGTGCCGGTATCGCTGCTTTTGCTATGGCGGGACTTAGAGCGGCGCCGCTGACGTCGGTGCTTGGATTGCTTCTTGGAAGGATTATCCACTGTTGTCTTATCGCCATCGCCTTCTTTTGGGGTGTCCACCATGTATATATCATATGATGAGGTGGCAGTCCAGCGCCCTGTGAGCGGTGGTTCCTGTTCGTCTCCTGCATTGTCGTCCATACTGTCGACGTCTTCAGAGCCGAAATCGAGCATGTCGGTTAAATCGTCGACAGTGGCTACTAAGTGGGTGGTGGGTTGGGAACAAATTTCTTTGTCGTTCGCTTCCCGTTCGGGCCGGACATAGTTCGGCCAAGGGCCTCCTGACAAGGAGAGAGACCTTAATGAATTTAGCACATCGCCAAAAGGCGAGTGCTGAAAGATATCTGCGGAGGTAAATTCCATGATCGGCGCCCAATCAGATTCGATATGCATGGACGCAGGCGGTTCGGGGCCTATGGCCGGGGATGAATCCGAGGATCCGGCAACACAGGTATCATAGGAGGTGGAGTCAGTATTCGGCTCTATCGCCACTGAGTGTGTGGCCTCCGAGGCGGGGTCCATCCACCCATCCTCGGACGGCGCAATCGACTCCGGATCTAGGGCCAGAGTAGGCACAGGTGTGATCTCCCGAACACCGTCCGGCGGCAGAGCTAAGTCGTGCTCATCGTGACTGTGCGGCGCACCTGACATGGGCTCGAATCCGTCAAAGATCAAGTCTCCGCGGATGTCGGCAGTGTAGTTTAAATTTCCAAACTTGACCTGACGGCCAGGGGCGTAGCTTTTGATCTGCTCCAGATGGCCAAGCGAGTTGGCCCGCAGTACGAGGCCGTCGAATACGAAGATCTGTCCGGGGAGGAAAACCTCACCCTAGATCGCATCGTTGGCGATGATCGAAGGATCCATCAAGCCTTTATCGCGACGGCACAGTGGAACTCTCAATGAAAGCACCAATGTCGGTGTCAAAAACCGGCGGATATCGGGTAGGCGGTCCCGAACTGTGTGGCTAAGGCGGATGTTAACAGGAGGCGGGGGACACGATGTTTACCCAGGTTCGGGCCCTCTCGATGGAGGTAATACCCTACTTCCTGCTTGATTGATCTTGATGATATGAGTATTACAAGAGTTGATCTACCACGAGACCGTAGAGGCTAAACCCTAGAAGCTAGCCTATGGTATGATTGTTGTTGTCCTACGGACTAAACCCTTCGGTTTATATAGACACCGGAGGGGGCTAGGGTTACACAGAGTCGGTTACAAGGGAGAGATCTACATATCCGTATTGCCAAGCTTGCCTTCCACGCCAAGGAGAGTCCCATCCGGACACGGAACGAAGTCTTCAATCTTGTATCTTCATAGTCAAATAGTCCGGCCAAAGGATATAGTCTGGCTGTCCATGGACCCCCTAATTCAGGACTCCGTAAGTGGCCGCCAAATATTCCCAATAGGATTGTAAGTTAGACCGCCTGTTGGACAGTATAGAGGAGGAAGTGTTTGAGTCCAAGTGACTATGTACTTTCCTCACCATGTGTAATTCTCGCTGAATTGTATAGCATTTTTCATGGCAGACCTTTTCGTTTCAACCTCCGAACCCGAGGGTGCGGAGTATTTCCGAATACCCTCACGGCCGAATAGACTGGGTATGCCTGGAAAACTAGGCGTAGGGGTCATAGTTGCTTGAACAGACAAGTTGTATTCTGCTAGTTATGTTATATTACATTGAGATCGTAAGAAATATCTTCCAGAGAGAATAGTTCCGTTAAGGGTTCCTTTCCCTGGGTGTGCATGTATTAATGTACATGTCCGAATTGTGATGGAAAAATCACAGTGTATGTAACTTCTGGGGGTTCGCAATGGAGTAAATGTAAAAAACGTCTTTAATTAACCGACGTATTATTACCTTAAGAACGCTAGCTTTCGGCTTCACCCAGTCTGAGGTACACATCCGGATGACCCGGCAGTAACAATCGCAGAGGTGCTCCCTTTATGCCCTAGCCGAACTAACGGGAATGTAGGACATAAGCTCAGGAGCCAGGCAACCCAGCTTGGCCAAAACTTAAGTCATATCGATGCATATAATGGCGAAGAAAAGGTACATCTAGAAAAACTCATATGTGAAGAGCTTGATGTGCGAGGAATAATAGTAAAAAGCTTCTGTCCAAGAAGCCCCCAGGTATAATGGATATACATATTTAAAGATGTATGTGTCAGGGTTGTGCGGTCTAGCCGTACCAAAGCTTTAAAGCAAGAGAGAAAAATAATGGAAACTACAGGGGAGAAGGAGACGAACAAGGAGTTCGGCGCTAGGCATAGAATCTTCGGAATCTGGCCGCGTTCCAGTGGTTCGACTCGAGGCGATTGTCTGATGCATCGTGAAGACAGTACGCTCCTCCTGTGAGAACTTCGTCAATTATGAAGGGACCCTCCCATTTGGGCTGTAATTTGTCCTTTTTCTTCTCCGGCAGGCGTAGAATGAGTTCGCCAACGTTGTAAGTCTTGGCCCGTACTTCTCTGCTTTGATACCTTCGAGCCTGCTGTTGGTAAAATGCTAAACGGGCTTTTGTGACATCGCACTCCTCCTCAAGGGCATCTAGGTTGTCCTGCCGATCAAGCTCGGCTTCTCTCTCTTCGTACATACACACTCGAGGTGAGTCATGAATAATATCGCAGGGCAACACGGCCTCTGCGCCATACACCATGAAGAAAGGTGTGTATCCGGTAGTACGGTTGGGCGTGGTCCGCAACCCCCAGAGTACGGAGTCGAGCTCCTCAACCCAGTGCTTGTCTGATTCTTTCAAAGACCGCACTAGTCTGGGCTTGATGCCGCTCATAATAAGACCATTGGCTCATTCGACTTGACCATTGGTTTGCGGGTGGTAGACGGAGGCGTAATCGAGTTTAATGCCAAGATTAGTACACCAGGTTTTTACCTTGTCGGCTGTGAAATTAGAGCTGTTGTCGGTGATGATGTTGTGTGGGACACCATAACGGTGCACAACACCGGATATGAAGTCTATCACCGGGCCGGACTCAGCTGTTTTGACCAGTTTAGCCTCTATCCACTTAGTGAATTTGTCCACCATAACCAGCAGATATTTTTTCTTATGGCTTCCCCCTTTAAGGGGTCCAACCATATCTAGTCCCCAGACCGCGAAAGGCCAAGTGATAGGGATAGTCTGTAAGGCAGTTGGGGGCATGTGGCTTTGGTTGGCGAAGAGTTGACATCCGACGTGTAAGTGCATCTAGTGCCCCTTAGTGATTTTGGTGTATTGAAGACTTATAGGTTAAGGGACTAATGTGTTTATGAGTGTACACAGGTCTATAAGTCTATGAGGAGTTTGATATTTACAGAGAAAGTCGACCCTAAAAATGAAGTTCTTATTTGAAGACTTTGGTATACGAAGACTTTCCAAGACTTTGAAAGTGAAGAAATTGGTGTGACCTTGAAGACTTGGTATTCATTTGAGGAACATGAAGCGTGAAGACTTACATTTTTCGTAGTTTCGGTTTTCTCTTTCTTGAGTCATAGGAAACACCGTCTTGTTAAAGGGGTCGAGGAAATACTAAGGAAAAATTTCCATGTGATGCTCAACTCAAAATCCTACACCTACCAATCCCTTCGAGTGAAGCCATTGGAAATCTCATACTGATTCGATCAATTTCTTGATGTGAGACGAAGTTCTTCCCAGAGTCGAGGAATTTGTTACGGCCGAGGATTTAGGAATTCGCCATCGCGGATTGCCTACGATGAGGAACATGATAATCTGAGGAATTTGAGAGTCAAATTTCCGACCGTTCTTTGTGTTGTGCGCCAGCTGTCCCAAAATATCTTATCCACCTAACGGTCATATCATTGAAGGGCATTTATGTCTTATCATGTCGGGCTTCTCCCTAGGCTATAAGTAGCCGCCCCCTACAACCACTAGCTGGTTGGCTGCTCCGAGAGAACTTGACACTTGTCATTTGAGAGCAACCCATCCGCCGAGGACTTTGAGCGAAAATCATCGAGTGAGGAAAAACCCAAAACCAAACACCTACAAACCCAAAGTGATTGAGCATCACTGAAGAGATTGATCCTGCGTGGATCCTACGCTTGTTACCTTTGAAGGCTGTGCTTCTTCCAGACGGTTAGGCCTCATGGTCTAGAGCATCCAAGAGGAATTGTGGATCGCCGAGTGACCGAGTCTGTGAAGGTTTGGAAGTTGCCTGAAGACTTACCACAGTGATTGGACGAGTGCATGTGACCTTAGTTCAAGGAGAATCTGATGAGGACTCGGTGTCTGAGCTGCGTGCTTTCGGCCGACCGGGTGTCCGGGGCTGTGTGTCCTCGAGTTTAAATACTCAGCCGCTTCCAACAGACGCATACAACCGAGATAGCAGTTGGAACTGGTCTACCAAATCATTGTCTACACCAACCTTCTGGTTCTATTTCCTCAACTCTTTCATTTCCTCATAAGCTGTGTTGAGTGTTTGTTCATATCTGTGTGAAGACTTTGTTGAAGACTTTCAATTTCCTCAGTTCAATTTCTTGATCATTTGTCTTCATCTTGTGTTATCCTGTGTTTACGCTTTACGTACTCTGTGATTGTCTTCATTTCATAATGATGACCATGCCCGATTCTGTTATGCTTACTTACGAGTACTTATTCATTGCAAGTAGTTCTTTGCTTAGGAATTTCCTCACCAGCAAATTCCTCAGTGAAGAATTCATAGAAATCGCCTATTCACCCCCCCCCCTCTAGTCGATATAACGCACTTTCAATTGGTATCCGAGCAAGGTACTCCCTTGTTCTGTGTGATTTTGTTTTAACCACCTGGAGTTTTAGTTATGTCGACCACAGGTATGAAGAAAGTGGCATGCCCTATCTTTGACGGTCATGATTATCCCAAGTGGAAGGCCATGATGAGGAAGCGCCTCATGGCTATGAACAATGACGGTGGACCGTCACCGAGATTGGTCTTACCGATCTATGTAAGAAGGCAGGCGCTGATGACATTCGCAAGTACACTCGACTTGACATCATGGCGAAGGACATCATCTGTTCCTGCCTATCTAGAGATGAATTCAAGCGCATTATGCATCTTTGCAATGCAAAGCTTATCTGGGACCGAATCTCTGTCGTCTATGAAGGTCATCGAACCCGTCATGATCCTTGGTTTGAGGACTTCAAGGAACCTCTCAAAACGATGACTTTCGAACCAGAATCATCATCTTCTGCATCATGTCTCATGGTAAAGGGTGACAAGGTAACCGAATGTTCCTCATCTGAGTTTAGTGACGATGAATCTGATGATGGATCGATGATGATATTGAACCTAGTTATACCAAACTTGTTTGCATTGCCACTAAACAACAAACGGCCTTGGAAAAGGTTCAAAACATGCTAGACAAAAGTAATGATATGTTGGGTGAAGAAATGGATCGCACTAAAGCCCCGATCGAAAATCTTGAGACTTGATCTAGGTTTGACAACCTTCAAGGTCATCATAACACTCTCTTATCTGATCATGAGAAGCTTTCTTATGAATTTATTTAAAGAAAGCAAGATCTTGAGAAGCTAAGAGTGAGTTATGAAGATCTTGAGAAGGAGCGCGATTCATTGCTAGCTCAACAAATCAGCGCTTCTCAGAAAGAATCTGTTCCTCCATGCTTAAAGTGCATTGAACGTGAATCTGCTAATTCCTCACCAGAATGTTCAAATGCTTCAATTGTTACAAATTCTTCACCTGCCCCTGCTTTCACTAATTCCTCACCTGAGGACATTGCTAGTATCACTGACGATCTTTGAAATTTGAAGGAATTGTACATGACAGGCATGTACAAAAGCCTCAAAAGGCATCAGACTCTTTGTGATGTGCTTAAAAAGCAGATCCTCAACAGAAACCCTAGGAAAGAGGGTATTGCCTTTGAGAGGAAACTCAATGCTGATGGAACATATTGGAGGCCTGAGCAGTACCCCAAAACCTCATGGGTTGCTGCAAAGGGACCTCCAGTTGATCCATCTAACTTATCTGGCTTTACATGTGAATCTCCTTCTGATGAGTCATTTGACTCCAACTATAAACTGTTCAAAATCCAGAATGGTGATGTATTTGCTAGATATGTTGGCACTAACTGCAGGAACGGTTCTCCTATGAAGAAAATCTAGATTCCCAAGAAGTGCCTTGAAAGTCTTCAGGTGAATGTCCTCGTGACACCACCTGTGAAGAATAGGAACCCCAGATCAAACTCTTCATATGGATCAAATTCTTCATATGGACCAAATTCTTCATATGGATCCAAGTCCTCATACGGACCAAATTCCTCACATGGATCAAATTCCTCACGAGGATCAAAGTCCTCATATGATTCTCGTCGTGCTAACAACTCTGTTTCGCTGGGTAGAACTAAGGGCTATGAATATGTGCATTATTCTTCAAACCATTATGTTCATAAGTCCTCGAAGAATTTCTCTGCTTATTCATATGCTTACCCTAACCCCTCGTATGTGAAACGAAATGGATTGGCTTCTATGCCACCATTCTCATATGGAGCTCAGAGTGATGAACTCTTTGCCACCCCTTCAGATGTGGGTGGTGAAGAAAAACAACTAATCTCTTCTGCAGGGTCAGGTCTCCAGACGTGCTTTAACGTCTGAAGAATTTGCTGGGGGGCTGACAAAAATTCCTGAAAGGATGCAGGCTAATCATGAAGAAATGAACTTTCATTTCACACGTCCTCATCCTGCTTATCTGTTTTACTGCTTGATGAAATTCATCTGATAAAATTGATATCATATTCTTCACTGATGAAGTATATGAGATCGTAAGTTGCACTAATTCATCTGCAGGATGATCAACCCAAAGCCAATGAGTGGGTCCTCGATAGCGGATGTACAAATCACATGACTGGTGACAAGAACCTATTGATGGATGCTCCCTTATCACCGTCACATCTGAAGCATATCATCTTTCTTTGACAAAGGCAAAAGTCGGTATTGGGTCTTGGTAAGGTTGCGATCTCTAAGGACATACACATGGACAAAGTCATGCTTGTTGAGTCCTTAGGATACAACCTCATGTCAGTCTCAATGCTTTGTGATCTTGATATGGTTGTTGTCTTTGGCAAGTATCGTTGTGTTGTGATTATGGAAGCTGACAATTCCAAAGTCTTTGAAGGCTTTAGGAGACGAGACTTGTATATTGTTGATTTCTCTACAGGACCACAACCAGCCGTGTGTCTACTTGCAAAAGCTTCAGAATGCTGGCTATGGCATCGACGACTTGGTCACGCAGGCATGAAGAATTTGCACACGCTTGTGAAGAAGAAGCATGTTATTGGCATTGAGAATGTCAAATTCCTCAAGGATCACTTGTGTGGAGCCTGTGAAGCTGGAAAAATGACCAAGGCCAAGCATCCAGCGAAGACTATCATGACCACTACTCGTCCCTTCGAATTGCTTCACATGGACCGCTTTGGTCCTAATCATTACTCAGCAGTCACTAATGATGCATCTCTATATGGCTTTGTTATTGTTGATGATTACTCTCGTTATACATGGGTACACATTGTTACTTACAAACATGAAGTGCAGGAAGTCTTCAAGCAATTTTCCTCGAGGGCTTCAACCAACTTTGGTGTGAAGATCAAGCACATCAGGAGTGACAATGGAACTGAGTTCAAGAATTCGGTCTTGATGACTATCTTGATGAATACTCATGAGTTATCTGCTCCCTATACTCCTCGGCAAAATGGCGTCGTGGAGCGCAAGAACAGAACTCTTGTTGAGATGGCTCGCACTATGCTTGATGAATACAAAAGCGCCTCGTCGTTTTTGGATTGATGCAATTGATACCGCGTGCCACATAATCAGCAGAGTATATCTTCACAAATTCTTCAAGAAGACTGCCTATGAACTCCTCAACGACAAGAAACCCAATGTGAGTTATTTCAAAGTCTTGATTGCTAAATCTTTGGATTAGAGATCCTCATCACAATGCTAAATTTGCACCGAAAGCACATGAAGGTTTTATGCTTGGTTATGGAAAGGACTCGCACACCTCTGAGTCTTCAACAATGTTCTTTACAAGATTGTTGAAACAGTAGATGTCTTGATTCGATGAAACTAATGGCTCGCAAAGAGAGCACCTACCTACGTGATAGATGAACCAAGACCGAGGAGTCTATCAAGTTCAAGGCAATCGAGGATGTAATTCCTCTTGAAGAATCTGCTGAAGAATTCATTCGTAACGCGAAGAACGTCGAGTGATGCACTGAAGATAATCTTTGAAGAAAATGGTCTTTGAAGAAAATGCTGATCAAATTCCTCGATGACAACTAGCCCATCCTCGCGTTGCAAAAGAAGTGCAAGTTGACAAGATCATCGATGACATTGAAGCACCAGGTCCTCTCACACGCTCAAAAGTTTCACATTATCTAACTTTTGTGGGCACTATGCTTTTGTCCCTATCACAGAGCCCACTAAGGTAGATGAAGCATTTCTGGAGCTTGAGTGGATTCAGGCCATGCAAGAAGAATTACATCAGTTCGAGCTCAACAACGTCAGGAACTGGTCAAACGTCCAGATCCTCGTAAGCATAATATCATTGGCACAAAGTGGATCTACCGCAACAAGCAAGATGAAAATGGCCTTGTGGTGAGGAATAAGGCACGACTTGTAGCTCAAGGCTACACACAGGTTGAAAGAATTGATTTCGATGAAACTTTTGCACTGTTGCTAGACTTGAGGCTATTCGCATACTACTTGCTTATGCTAACCATCATAATATCACTTTATATCAAATGGATGTGAAAAGTGCATTCCTCAATGGTAAGCTTGAGGAAGAAGTATATGTTGCTCAACCCCCAGGTTTTGAAGTTCCAAAGAATCGACAAAGTCTTGAGACTCAACAAGGCCCTCTGTGGCCTCAAACAGTTCTACAGGCGTGGTATGATACTTTGAAGGAATTCTTCGTGAAGAATGGCTTCACACCCGGTTCACTCGACCCTACTCTCTTTACAAAATGTTATGATGGTGAACTGTTTGTGTGCCAAATATACGTTTATGATATTATCTTTGGCTGTACTGACCAATGTTATAGTGATGAATTTGCCTATATGATGAGTGAAGAATATCAAATATCTATGATGGGACAGTTGAAATTCTTCTTAGGTCTTCAAATTCGTCAACAACACAATGGCATATTCATATCTCAGGAGAAATACCTCAAGGATGTTCTGAGGAAATTCGGCATGCAAGATTGCAAAGGCGTCAAAATTCCTATGCCCACAAATGGCCATCTATGCAGTGATGAAACTGGTATTGACTTCGATCACAAGGTATACCGCTCCATGATTGGTTCTTTATTGTACTTATGTGCATCTAGGCCAGATATAATGCTTAGTGTTTGCATGTGTGCCCGATTTCAAGCTACACGAAGGAATCACACCATAAGGTGTGAAGCATATTCTTCGATATCTAGCTCACACACCAACACTAGGATTATGGTACCCCAAGGGCTCTACTTTTGATCTCATTAGATATTCGACTCGACTATCTTTGGTGATCGTGTGGACCACAAGTCAACATCTGGTACTTGTCATTTCCTCGGACAATCTTTTGGTCCGTTGGTCCTCGAAGAAAGCAGAGCTGCGTATGCTTCATCTCTGCGGAAGCTGAGTACATTCTTCTTTGGTTCTTCTTGTGCTCAATTGCTGTGGATGAAGCAAACTCTCAAGGACTACGGCATCAACGTGAAGAATGTGCCTCTCTACTATGACAATGAGAGTGCCATCAAGATTGCTCACAACCAGTTCGGCACTTTCGAAGACAAAGCACATTCAGATTCGTCATCATTTTCTTCACGATCATGTGTTGAAGGCGACATCTTTATTGATCATGTCAAGGCGAAGAACAGCTAGCCGATATCTTCACAAAGCCCTTGGATGAGAAGAGATTTAGCAAGTTGCGGTGTGAGCTAAATATCTTAGAATCTTGAATGTTCTTTGAAAAGGACACTCACCCTAACACTTATGCAAAATTGATGACTTAGATGTGCAACACATGAAGAAGCGTTTTTCTTCAATCAATGAAGAATAACACTCTAAGTGTGAAGAAATTAATGAAGAATTTGATTCTCGAGAACCCTCGACAATTATGCAGCGGTGTATGAAATCATCATTCTTATACGGTGGGACACGCCACCACCAAAGTTGAAAATCTTCAATTTGAGTTTTTCCTCAGTTTTGAAATTCTTCAGTTTTTCAAGTTCTTCAACTTTGCAAAATCTTCATTGTTTTCGGTGTCTTTCTTCACTGGCTATATATATATATGGGTTTATGTCCTCTACATCATTCACTTATGGCTATTTCTTCAAGTTGCTTTTTCTGCTAAGTGAATGTGATCGGACCCTTCCCCCTCTATGCTATACTCAACCAAATCTGTTCACAAATTCTTCATGTGCGTTCTATTTGAAACTCGTTCAAAATCTTCACTTTGTGTCCTTGTCAATTTGAAGAAATTGCGAACGGAACTTTTAACTTATCTTATCAAAATTTTCGGGTTTGCCGCTCAATCCGTTCCGCTTCCTACGATAGACTTATCTATTCACCCACGATCTAACACGATCTCCACTTTTCAGTACGTGGGTGACACATGTCAAGCGAATGAGAAGGGTCAGGGGCACGTTCGTCCAAAATCTTCGGGCGAACAGTTTTTCACCGTGGCTATATATACCCCCTCTACCCTTCCTCACTTCCTTTACTCTGCTCGACCGCTCTCTCACTAGCTCGAGCTTCTCAAACCCTACCGCCGGCGCTACTCCATCGTCGCCGGTGAGGAAGAGCTTCACTGCCTCGACCTCGTCGCCGTCGTACTCGCGCCGACCGCGGAAATCTTCAGTCCGCCGCCGCCGTAGCTGTCTTCCTGCGGAGTTAGGGCGTGGGAGATCTGAACTGACGAACTTCTAATCTACACTTCTCAGTTCATCGTGTTCTTCAGTTCGGGTAATCCAAAGTTACTTTTATTACTCGCTTTGATTCTCAAACCTTCCTGAAAATCTTCGAAGGTGTTTATTCTTCAAATCTTCACACATATGAACACCTCAAACGTAATATGCTCTTGATTCGTTTCTCTAAGCAATGATTTTTCTTCAAGATTCCTCAATTGTGTGGATCCTCGATCTATACAACTCTGGAACCTAAGACAAAGATCGCTTAGTGAAATTCTTCAAGGCTCATCTGGTCAAATTCCTCAAACTTGTTCTTTTCGAAAAACCTTCTGAGAATGCATATGACCTCTCCAAATTCCTCGCAACTATACTCTGTTCACAGGTACTCATGTTCGCTGCCGAACCACTAGGTTCTCATCAACTTAACTCATTTGCAGCGTTCCATGAAGAAAAGTTGCACACTTCCTCAGAGAATTCGATTGTTCAAATTCCTCATCTGAAGAATATGGCTGACGGTAAGAAGCCATAGAAAGGAGGAAAGAGGCCTGAGGTCATCACTACTTTCGAAATACCTGAAGACATATATGTTGACTATTGCACACCTGATGAGGCCAAGTACGGAAAGGAGAACAAAAATCAGCGCAAGGTGCGCATACAGAGGATTGAAAGGAGATGGGCAAGAGAATGGAGGGAGTACATGTATGTTACTCCAAAGTATATGAAGAAATTAGCACTTAATCCTCCATGCCCAAGAGCTCCATTGGCACTGGCCAAGAAGATGACCCCACCGCATCAAGCGTGGTGAGGATTTTCTGAAGAATGGGCCAAGCGCCAAGCCAAGTTGGCGAGACAAGCCAAAGAAGCGTTGAGGAAATTCAATGAAGACTACGCTCTTGCTGCTGCCTTGAGGCCCCTGTCAAGCCCAGAAAATCAATGGCAAAGAAGCTAGCGCACAAGCCAAGTGCTTCACCAACAGTGCCCTCACGGTCAAAAATCCTCAGCAATGCCCTCGCGGGCAGAATCTTCAATGCCCCCACGGCCAGTACCTCATGCTGCTCCTGCTCCTCCCAAATCCTCAGCTCCTCCTCCAAAGTCCTTAGCAGCTCCTCCCAAGTCCTCAGCACCTATGCATCTGGCCACGTTCCTAAGGACTGCAGGCATCTCTATTGCCTCTGGTGTCTCAGCAAGTTCCTCAGCTGCACCAAATTCTTCATCAGGCCCCACTCTGCTGAAGAAAAAGGCAACGGCTGGTCGAGGTCCTCGGCCAAGTCCGAAGAAGAAACAGGTTGCCTTCCAAGTGCCATGTGATGATGAAGGCGATGATGATGAACTTGCGTAAATCATCGAGACCGACAAGAAAGGGCCGCTAGAGCCAAAGGCACACCTGTGCCACTGCTTTTGGATCCAAGGGCGATCCTCGAGTACATTGATCTCTAGCACAAGGATCCAGAGACACCTATGCCTGATTTTCATTTGACTCCTGGCCAAAGTCACATCTTGACCCATTTCATTTACGAAGAGAAATGGAAATTTGAGAAGGCAAGGCAGATCAAGAAGGCTCGGTTTAGAAAAGAGAAGTTCACGAGGAAAAATGTTGTCGAATGACACACGATGATCTTCTCAAAATCGATCTGAAATCAAAGCCCTCGGCGATGACTTTGATGCCTACTATCTTGATTGGCAAGGAACCAAAGTCAGATTTGTAAACCTGACCAAGAAGTTCACAAATGTTGCAGCTCCAACGCAACAAGAAGTTCCTCAGGCTGGAGCCTCTGCTCAGCCTACTGAAGAACATGCCAGCACCGCTGATGATTTTCAGCCTGCTGAAGACAATGCTAGTTCCAGGGCTGATGACTCCATTCCAGCCGCTGAAGAAATTGCCAGGGCATCCACTAGCGGTGCGCCTGAAGATACTGAAGAAGTCAGGGCAACTGCACCAGTTGCGCCTGAGGAAATTCAAACATATTCCTCAGCTCCTCGTGCGCCTACACCAACTCCTATCCTTCCATCTGCATCAGATGTGAAGAAGACCAAGGCTGCAGAGCGCGCTGCAGTGAAGAAAAGGAAAGCATCAACTGCTTCAGAATCTTCAGCTCCAAAGAAGATGAAGCCTATGACAAGCTCTTTTGAAAATCCGATTGATGATGTTCCGATTTCCTCCATACCATCAAAGGACCTTGTTCCTTTTGGTGAAGAATATGAGATCCCTAGCAAATCTGATGAAGATAATCATTCAGCTGCTTCGTCGGAGAAGATTGATGAAGAAATTGAAGTGGATGCGATCCCTTCAACACCAATCATTTCCTCGCCAATGCCTCAGTTCACAGCTAAAGAGGCTGGCGTTGAAGAAATTGAAGAAGATGTGGATATTGGAAGCACAACGCCAGTGATGAACGATGACTTTTGGGACAGTCCAAATTCTCCACTCTTCACTCCAATACAACAAATTCCTCAGTCCCTGACAGCAGTTCAAATGGGCTCAAGAAACTCATCCCACCTCGTCCAGTGCATGAAGAAATTCCAGCCACTAGTCTTTGAAGAACACACTCTTGCTGATCCTTTGAACACGCAGACTGCATATGAAGAGGAACCAGAAAATCCTTAGCCTGAAGAACCTGAGATTGCGATTCCTGAGGTAGTGATGCAAATCACTGACACTCCACTGCCAAAGCCAAAGAATCCATTCTCAACGAAGCAAAATTTCAAGGCTGAAGATTTCTTCGGCGAGCATGTATTCTTCACTGACTACAACCCATATGACTCTGCTCGCATAAGGAAGAGGCTTTCTGGACTACTAGTCAAGCCAACTTCTATTCCACTGTGCTATTCAACAAAGACACAGTCTTCGATCATGCATATATTCCTCACGTGGACATGGAATCTCTGCAGGCTTCGAGCCAGTCCTCGGTGTTCTTCACGATGCTGGATTGCTGAATTTCTGCACTGACATCTGTTATTGGAATGAAGAACTCATTCTTCAATTCTATGCGACGCTGCACATCAACGGAGATTCTGAAGATGTGAACTCATGGGTACTGGACCGGATGACAGAAAATACTCACTACAAGGCACCAACAACTGAATTGCTTCGTGACCTCCCACTCAGTCCTCCCCTTGATGGTGCTCATTGCATCTACAGCGAACCTGAGCTTAAAAATCACTACATGCAAGTTCTGATGAAGCCTTTGAAGCCAGGGCAGGCCCCTCGAACCAAATTCCTCGTCAAGGAATTAATGTATGTGCCTCGGACTGTCTATCGCATTCTGATGAAGACAATGAGTCCTATCAAAGGCCACGACTCAAATGATGAAGAAGTCGTTGGCATCATGAAGAATATGCTTTTCAATATCATTCATGGCGTTCCCGTCAACTTCCATGATTTCTTCATGAGGACTCTGACGAACATTGCTATGTCACCTTTTGAGCTGAAGCCTTATGCACCATGGATTATGAGGTTCATCAGGGCAAGGTCTTCACTCAATTACAAGGCTGGTACTCTGAACCACTGCAGCTACTTGCCTCCAATCGAAGTCCTCAAATGGACATTTTCCTTAGCTGATGACAAAGGCAAGGCAACTGCTGTGATAGATGATGGAATTCGTCCATTGGATGGTCAATTTCGCAAGGCTGCATCCTACTCCACCAATGATGACTCTACCACACATGACTCGCCGCCAACAACTACGCCAAGAAAAATCCTCAAGCCACCGGCACCTGTGGTGATGGTGATCGTGAAGTTACTCCTCAGTCTTCATCAGAAGGTTGATCGCAATCATAAATGGGTCAAGCGTCAGTTTGGTTCAATTCTTCACAACATGACCTCAACACACAATGCAGTGAAGAAAAACCAATACTACCTCCATGAAACCTTCAACTGTACCTGGGCTGTTCTATCTCATCTCTACAGCGCAGAAGATCTGAAGAACATGGGTCTCAAGGAAGAATTTGACTGGTCTGCACCTCCATCGAAGAAATTCAAGAAGGTCAAGGTTCCTTCCTTGGTGGCCAGCTCCTATTCTTCATCGCGACAACGATGAAAATGAATACTTGGACGACACTGCGGCAGGCCCTACTACGACAACCGACCCTGACAACGCTGGCGCTCCTCCATCAACTTGATATTCTTCAGGGGGCGTTAGTCCTTAGTTTCGATCCTTTTGGTCATTCGATGACAAAGGGGGAGAAAGTTGCGTTAGTCTTCAAGAGGGTCTATTATATGGGCTTTTTTTTTGCTAAGTTACAACTCTCGTTCTTCTGAAACTTTTATTGGATCGGGTTATAATCTTAAACCCGATGGTGCTCTCATACTTTTGATGTGTTCCTCTGCATGCTTATTCTTCGTTATGTGTTAATACACGCATGTTGAATTACATCAGTCACCATATTTCATCATGCATTTCAAATTCTTCATATTATATGTCAAATGCGTGTATGAATTACAAGATATAGGGGGAGATCTCCATGATTCAACTCTTCAAATGTGCATTGCTTCAAAAGCAAATTCCTCACTATGCACATCTTCAGGGGGAGTTCTTCTACATCTTGCAATCAAATTCCTCAATATCAGTATTTACACTTCATATATTTATCCCCGTTGAAAACTTAACCTATATTGTCATCAATCACCAAAGAGGGGAGATTGTAAGTGCATCTAGTGCCCTTAGTGATTTTGGTGTATTGAAGACTTATAGGTTAAGGGACTAATGTGTTTATGAGTGTACACAGGTCTATAAGTCTATGAGGAGTTTGATATTTATAGAGAAATTCGACCCCTAAAAATGAAGTTCTTTGACTGAAGACTTTGGTATTCTGAAGACTTTCTGAAGACTTTGAAGGTGAAGAAATTGGTGTGACCTTGAAGACTTGGTATTCATTTGAGGAACATGAAGCGTGAAGACTTTTGTTTTCGTAGTTTCGTTTTCTCTTTCTTGAGTCATAGGAAACACCGTACTATTAAAGGGGGTCGAGGAAATACTAAGGAAAATTTTCCATGTGATGCTCAACTCAAAATCCTACACCTACCAATCCCTTCGATTGAAGCCATTGGAAATCTCATACAGTTCAATCAATTTCTTGATGTGAGACGAAGTTCTTACGGTCAGCTGAGGAATTTCTCGACCGAGGAGTTGGGAATTCGCCAGGTGTGGATTGCCTACAGTGAGGAACATGATAACCACGAGGAATTTGAGAGTCAAATTTCCGACCGTTGTTATCTTGTCTTGACTGTCCCAAAATATCTTATCCACCTAACGGTCATATCATTGAAGGGCATTTATGTCTTATCATGTCGGGCTACTCCCTAGGCTATAAATAGCCTCCCCCTACAACCACTATCTGGTTGGCTGCTCCGAGAGAACTTGACACTTGTCATTTGAGAGCAACCCATCCTCCGAGGACTTTGAGCGAAAATCATCGAGTGAGGAAAAACCCAAAACCAAACACCTACAAACCCAAAGTAATTGAGCATCACTGAAGAGATTGATCCTGCGTGGATCCGACGCTTGTTACCTTTGAAGGCGTGCTTCTTCAGACGGTTAGGCGTCATGGTCTAGAGCATCCAAGAGGAATTGTGGATCGCCGAGTGACCGAGTCTGTGAAGGTTTGGAAGTCGCTGAAGACTTACCACGAGTGATTGGACGAGGTGCGTGTGACCTTAGTTCAAGGAGAATACGGTGAGGACTTGGTGTCTGAGCTGCGTGCTTTCGACAAGCTGGGTGTCCGGGACTGTGTGTCCTCGATTTTAAATACTCAGCCGCTCCAACCAGACGTACAACTGAGACATCAGTTGGAACTGGTCTACCAAATCATTGTCTACACCAACCTTAGTGGTTCTATTTCCTCAACTCTTTCATTTCCTCATTACTGTGTTGAGTGTTTGTTCATATCTGTGTTTGAAGACTTTGACTGAAGACTTTCAGTTTCCTCAGTTCAATTTCTTTAGTCTGTTTGTCTTCATCTTGTGTTATCCTGTGTTTACGCTTTCTGTACTCTGTGATTGTATTCATTTCATCATGATGACCATGCCCGCATTCTGTTATGCTTACTTCTGAGTACTTATTCCGCTGCAAGTAGTTCTTCGCTTAGGAATTTCCTCACCAGCAAATTCCTCAGTGAAGAATTCATAAAAATCGCCTATTCACCCCCCCCCCCTCTAGTCGATATAACGCACTTTCACGATGCAGCGTTGGACAAGATCCTACGCGTCTGCTCGGGTTGTCGGCCAATAAAACTGTATACGGAAGGCCTTGCTAACAAGGGCCCAGGCTGCAGCGTGGTGTCCGCCTAGACCAGCATAAATTTCTGCTAAAAGCTATCGCCCCTCTTCCTCGGAGATACATCTCTGAAGTACTCCGGTAGTACTTTTCTTGTACAGCTCTCCGTCGTGAACCTTGTAGGCCTTCGAGCGCCGAACAATGCGGCGAGCCTCAATGTGGTCTTCGGGAAGCTCCTTCCTATTAATGTAGGCCAAGAAAGGTTCGGTCCATGGGGCAATGACTCCATAATGAGATGGGCCAATGGTGTAATTTCGGTGGCTGAGCCCCCGATGATATCGGTATGTTCAGAATCTGGGGTTGTGTTCAGGTCTGGACTGTTGTTGCCGCCCTCCCCTTGCCACACCACGGATGGCTTGAAAAGCCTTTCCAGGAAGATGTTACGTGGGACGGGGTCGCGCTTAGCGCCAATGCGAGCAAGAACGTCAGCCGCCTGGTTACTTTCTCGGGCGACGTGATGAAATTCAAGCCCCTCGAACCAGGCCAACATTTTTAGGACGACATTACGATAAGCTGCCATCTTTGGATCTTTGGCATCAAAGTCTCCGTTTATTTGAGATATTGCGAGGTTTGAATCCCCGCGCACCTCTAGGCATTGTATGCCCATGGATACGGCCATCCGAAAACCATGAAATAGGGCCTCGTATTCGGCTGCGTTGTTGGAGTCTGTGAACAGTATTTGGAGTACATATTGGACGATGTCTCCAGTGGGGGATGTTAACACAACTCCCGCTCCTAGCCCTGCCAGCATTTTGGAGCCGTCAAAATACATAACCCAGTTGGAATATGCGCCGTACTATTTAGGGAGTTCTACCTCTGTCCATTCGGCGACGAAGTTAGCCAACACTTGGGATTTGATGGCTCGACGTGGCTTGTATGTTATGTCAAATGGAAATAGCTCTATGGCCCATTTGGCGATCCGTCCCGTGGCATCGCGGTAGTTTATTATGTCATTGAGTGGGACTTCAGAGGCCACCGTGATTGAACACTCCTGGAAGTAGTGCCGTAGCTTTCGGGATGCCAAGAAGACCATGTATGCTATTGTTTGGTAATGGGGGTACCGGGATTTGCATGGTGTGAGGACAGTAGATAGGTAGTATACTGGTTTTTGGAGCGGACATTTGTGTCCGTCCTGTTCTCATTCGATGATGAGCACGGCGCTCACCACCTGATGTGTTGCCGATATGTATAGCAACATGGGTTCGCCAGCGGTTGGGGCGGCCAGGATTGGGTTGCTTGCTAGGAGGGCCTTTATTTCCTCTAGTCCGGCAGTTGCCGCATCTGTCCATTCGAAGTTATCGGTGCGCCGCAAGAGGCGATAGAGTGTTAGTGCCTTTTCTCCTAATCTGGAGATAAAGCGACTTAATGCTGCCACGCAACCAGCTAGTTTTTGGACTTGTTTGAGGTCCGTTGGCGTAGCCAACTGTGACAGAGCTCGGATTTTGGCTGGATTTGCTTCGATTCCTCTATTGGAAACGATGAGGGCCAGCAGTTTTCCAGCGGGGACGCTGAAGACACACTTTTCCGGGCTGAGCTTAATGTCATACGCACGGAGGTTGTCGAATGTAAGACTTAAGTCATCTATTAGTGTTTCGACGTGCCTAGTTTTGATGACGACGTCATCGATGTAAGCTTCTACCGTCTTGCCGATCTGCTTCTCCAGGCATGTTTGAATCATCATGCATTGGTATGTGGCGCCGGCGTTCTTGAGCCCGAAGTGCATGGTGTTGAAGCAGAATGGCCCATATGGGGTGATAAATGCTGTTGCAGCTTGATCGGACTCCTTCATTTTGATTTGATGGTATCCGGAATATGCGTCGAGGAAACACAGTGAGTCGTGTCCTGCGGTGGCGTCAATGATTTGATCAATGCGGGGGAGGGGGAAGGGATCCTTAGGGCAAGCCTTGTTGAGGTCTTTGAAATCGACACATAGGCGCCAGGATTTGTCCTTCTTTGGTACCATCACCAGGTTTGCTAGCCAGTCCGGATGTTTGATTTCTCTAATGAATCCGGCCTCGATAAGCTTGGCCAGCTCCTCCCCCATGGCTTGTCGCTTGGGTTCAGAAAAGCGTCGCAGTGTTTGCTTGATCGGTTTAAATCCCTTTAATATATTGAGGCTATGTTCGGCCAGCTTGCGTGGGATCCCTGGCATATCTGAAGGGTGCCAGGCGAATATATCCCAGTTTTCGCGCAGGAATTCTCGTAGTGCGGCATCAACTGTTAGGTTCAGCTGCGCTCCGATAGATGCTGTCTTCTTGGGGTCCGTTGGGTGGACCTGGAATTTGACTATTTCTTTTGTTGGTTTGAAGGAGGTGGATTTGGGGCGTTTGTCGAGGATCACATCATCCCTGTCCACCGTGGATTGTAGTGCGGTTAGTTCTTCGGCCGCGGGGGCTTCAGATAATGCCTCAAGGACGAGGGCTGCTATTTTGTTTTCAGCGCGGAGTGCTATGTCCGGATCACTAACGAGAGTGATCATACCGTTCGGTCCGGGCATTTTGAGCTTCATATACCCGTAATGAGGTATAGCTTGGAAGTGTGTGAAAGCGTCCCTCCCCAACAAGGTGTGGTATCAGCTGCTAAAAGGGGCCACTTGGAATAATTCTCCGGCGTGCCAAGTACCACGTCAAGTGTGATTTTTCCCGCACATCGCGCCTCTCGACTGGGAATGATTCCTCGGAAGGTTGTGCTACTTTGTTTGATATGGCTCCTGTCTATTTCCATTTTGTGGTGTTTGTCCTCGTAAATGAGGTTTAGTCCGCTGCCGCCGTCCATGAGGACCTTGGTGAGTCGAAACCCGTCCATGATGGCACTAAGGACTAATGCGGCTAGCACTCGTACTGTCCTGTACTTCGGCTCGTCACCGGCATCAAATGTTATAGCCGTGTCATTCCAAGGGTTTATTGCAGCTATTTGGCAAACTTTGCCGAGGTCACGAATTGCTCTTTTGCGCTTGTTTTTTGAAGCGAATGTCTCGAAGACCGTCAATACTCTTGTGTCGTTGTTTTCTGGAGGGTGCTGTTCTGGGGCGTCCTTGATGAGGATGTCCTCGCCGCTCTTGGCCACCTGCCGGAGTATCCAACAAGCTCTAAGGCTGTGGGTGCCACGGTATCTGGTGTCGTGTGTATTTTGCATGGGCCATCGAGCCATCCCTCCAGAACGGTGCCGTGCCACGTAATGGGTTTATCTTTCTTGACTCTTCGACTGGGCGTGCCATGGGGGTGCACCCTCTTTGCCTGTAAGAGGAGTTGAGTTGGGACCGACGGTTCCCAGCAAGCTGCCTGAGTTTTCCAGGCGCTTTCCATTGCACTGTACTTCTGTACGATAGTTGCTAAGTCAGCGAACTTCAGTATGCGGTGACGATTGATGGTGTTGACGATTCCTTCGTCCGTGCAATTGTTGCAGAACGCTGATATCGCGTCCTCGTCACGGCAATCTTTTACCTTGTCTTTGACAAGGAGGATTCTAGCCCAAAAGTGGTGAACCATTTCCTGAGACTGTTGTTTTATGCTCATGAGAGCGTCTATGTCCGGGTGGGTTGGTGGAATTAAATCCAAACCCTGACCAGACCGATTATCCAGAGTCGGAAGACCTTCCGGACTCGACAGTCCGGGCTTCAGAATATCTTCTGATTGCTTAGGACTATCGTTCGATTCTATGTTCGGAGGGCTGGTCGCATCCTTTCGCTGGTAGGTATCCGGCTCTTCCTGATCGGCGATCCGAACATAGTCCATCTTCGATATAGAAGGAGACTCGCCATCCTGCTCCTCGACTACCGCTATCTGGTGGGTGACCGGTGGAGTTTTGATTTCTCCTTGATCGGTTTTAAGCCCGACCCGATCATAATCTGTGGCGATTCCCAAAGCGGCAATGCGATCTAGGAGTTCGTTCAAGGATGAAAACTCTGTCGGATCCATCTGCTTGGAGTGTTCGGATTTGATGCGAAGGGGGGTTTCGATGGCCCGAGAGGTCATCCTCGGCTCAACGGCCGAACGGTTGATCATAGTAAAGTCGCCCAGCCGGAGGGTTTGGCCTGGGGCCAGAACTCCCCCGGAGGTGATGTTGTATTTAAGGACAAGGCGAGCCATCTAGCCTTTCGTCGACGTCACAGTGGAACTCTCAATGAAAGCACCAATATCGGTGTCAAAATCGGCGGATCTCGGGTAGGGGGTCCCGAACCATGCGTCTAAGGTCGATGGTTGCAGGAGACGGGGGACACGATGTTTACCCAGGTTCGGGCCCTCTCTATGGAGGTAATACCCTACTTCCTGCTTGATTGATCTTGATGAATATGACTGTTACAAGAGTTGATCTACCACGAGATCGTAATGGCTAAACCCTAGAAGTCTAGCATGTATGACTATGGTAATGAATATATGCTTTTCGTACTACACCCTCCGGTTTATATAGACACCGGGGGGATCTAGGGTTACATGAAGTCGGTTACATAAGAAGGAATCTTCATAGTTGATCGCCAAGCTTGCCTTCGACGCCAAGGAGACCCCAATCCGGACACGGGTAGAGTCTCCAGCCTTCATGTCTTCACAGCCCACCGGTCCGGCCCATGGATAACAGGCCGGACGCCTGAGGACCCCTTAGTCCAGGACTCCCTCAGCGGGGTCTCGGCGGAGTAGGGCCTCCGCCTCGGTGCCGGCGGGGCGGGGCCTTGATGGAGCCGCGGTGTCCTCTGCCTCGTTGTTGGTGCCGCGGGGCCTCGATCGAGGAGGGCCTCGTCGACGCCAGCGGAGCGAGGACTCGTCGGAGCCGGCATTGTCCTCTGCCTCGTTGTTGGCGGAGCGGGGTCTCGACGGAGTAGGGCCTTCGCCTTGGTGCCGGCGAGGCGGGGCCTCGGTGGAGCTGGCGGTGTCCTCTGCCTCATTGTTGGAGGCGCGGGGCCTCGGCGGAGCAGGGCCTCGCCGATGCCAATGGAGCGGGTACTCGTCGGAGCCGGCATTGTCCTCTGCCTCATCCGCAGTCTCGCTAAACAGCTCCTCACCCGCTTCATCGCCCTCTTTGTAGGCGGCCGCAGCCTCCGCCACCCGCATGCGGTACCGCCAGCGCTCGAGGCGGCCCTCGCGGGCGGAGCGGTACGAGTCGAGCAGCGCCTCCTGCTCCGCCCGCTCCGCGGCGATCTGCTCCTCCGCCTGCAGGTGCTCCTGGAGGAGATGGTGGTTGTAGGCGGCATTGGCCTGCGCCTCCTGGAACTGCTCCTCACGCTTCTGCCTCACCGTGTCCATGTATTGGGCACGGGCCTCGTCGATGGTCATGGTGCAATGCACCGGCGAGGATGACGCGGAGGAGGGGGTTGGTGCTGGATTGTCAACTACCATGTTCTCCATTGGGACATCGTCGTCCTCTGGCTGCCTGCCGGCCAAGCAGTCGGCAGCAATGGCTGCCATCTCCTTGTGGTCCGTTGTCCGCCCGTCCCGAAGAGCGCTGGAGCGCGAGGAAGCGATGGTGGGCAGTAGTGGTGTGGACAGGAGAAAGGGAATGGAGGCGGATGACTGCGGCTATGGTCGGCGTGGCAGTTTATATAGCAATGGTGGGCAGCGGCGGGACGGACGTGTGGCGCCGAAGTAGCCGCCTCGGCAACCGTGTATCATTAATGTGGGCGGCAGACGGACGGACGACACTTGTGTCATTTGAGGGCGGAGCAATCGCCTGCACCGGGAAGCGGGGCGGGCGGCGCTGACCATTTTGGGCGGAAAGCACGCAGCAGACGAGGAGAAGTGCAGGTTGGCAGGCGGTCGACTTCGTGCTTGGCTGGTCGGTCCAAAGAACCGGACATGCTGGCTCGCTAGCGAGCTCGCCGAGCTGAGCGACGATAATCAAACAATGGACGTAGCTTCCGACCAGGAGCCGCCGCCACTGTCCAAGCCGGTTCATGTCATGTTCACCATAGAGTAGGTGCGGCCGCACTTCGACACCCTAATGGCAGAAGAGCTACTAGCGCAGGAGGACATGTGCTGCAACCTCCATCTCGTCAACGAGCACCGGTGAACAAGCGAATGACAATGTCGTCGCGGACATGTGGCCCTATGATCCTAGCTTCTAGAATGAGCAGCGGGCGATGTATCAGACCATCTGTAGGGCCCGCGAGGCCCTCTTCGTCGTCCTTCGAGTTGTTGCGCTCGTCGTGGCGTCGTCGTCTCGCGTTGTCAACATGGTCAACAGACATGAGGAATGAGGAGATGACTTTACTTGGAGAGGATGACAGTGGGGACCAACTAGGGCCATAGCTGCACGGCCGCAAGTGCCTCCTTATTATATACTACAACTGTATTTTTTTTGCTTCCTCCTGGTTTCCTGACATCACAGTCCCATGCTACGTCTTGAGCTTGCGTTGGTGTAAGTGCATCTAGTGCCCCTTAGTGATTTTGGTGTATTGAAGACTTATAGGTTAAGTAACTAATGCGTTTGTGAGTGTACACAGGTCTATAAGTCTATGAGGAGTTTGATATTTACAGAGAAAGTCGACCCTAAAAATGAAGTTCTTCATCGAAGACTTTGATATTACGAAGACTTTCTCAAGACTTTGAAAGTGAAGAAATTGGTATGACCTTGAAGACTTGGTATTCATTTGAGGAACATGAAGCGTGAAGACTTTTGTTTTCGTAGTTTCATTTTCTCTTTCTTGAGTCATAGGAAACACCGCATCTTTGTTAAAGGGGTCGAGGAAATACTAAGGAAAAATTTCCATTTGATGCTCAACTCAAAATCCTACACCTACCAATCCCTTCGAGTGAAGCTTTTGAAATCTCATACAGTTCAGTCAATTTCTTGATGTGAGAGACGAAGCTCTTCCGGTCGTTGAGAATTTGTTCTGATCGAGGAGTTAGGAATTCGCCAGCGTAATTGCCTACGATGAGGAACATGATAGCCCCGAGGAATTTGAGAGTCAAATTTCCGACCGTTCTTTATCTTCTTGGCGCACTGTCCCAAAATATCTTATCCACCTAACGGTCATATCATTGAAGGGCATTTATGTCTTATCATGTCGGGCTGCTCCCTAGGCTATAAATAGCCGCCCCTACAACCACTTGCTGGTTGGCTGCTCCGAGAGAACTTGACACTTGTCATTTGAGAGCAACCCATCCTCCGAGGACTTTGAGCGAAAATCATCGAGTGAGGAAAAACCCAAAAGTGAGGAAAACCCAAAACCAAACCCAACAAACCCAAAGTGATTGAGCATCACTGAAGAAATTGATCCTGCGTGGATCCGACGCTTGTTACCTTTGAAGACGGTGCTTCTTCCAGACGGTTAGGCGTCATGGTCTAGAGCATCCAAGAGGAATTGTGGATCGTCGAGTGACCAAGTCTGTGAAGGTTTGGAAGTCGCTCAAGACTTACCACGAGTGATTGGACGAGGTCTGTGTGACCTTAGTTCAAGGAGAATACGGTGAGGACTTGGTGTCCCGAGCTGCGTGCTTTCGATCGGGTGTCCGGACTGTGTCCTCGAGTTTAAATACTCACCGCTCCAACCAGACGTACAACCGAGACAGCAGTTGGAACTGGTCTACCAAATCATTGTCTTCACCAACCTAACTGGTTCTATTTCCTCAACCCTTTCATTTCCTCATTCTTGTGTTGAGTATTTGTTCATACTGTGTTTGAAGACTTTGTTGAAGACTTTCTCAATTTCCTCAGCTCAATTTCTTCACCGCTTTGTCTTCATCCTGTTATCCTGTGATTACGCTTTACGTACTGTGATTGTCTTCATTTCATCATGATGACTATGCTTGTAATCTGTTATGCTTACTTACGAGTACTTATTCCGCTGCAAGTAGTTCTTCGCTAAGGAATTTCCTCACCGCAAATTCCTCGGTGAAGAATTCATAAAAATCGCCTATTCACCCCCTCTAGTCGATATAACGCACTTTCAATTGGTATCGAGCCAAGTACTCCCTTGTTACGTGTGATTTTGGTTTAACCACGGGAGTTTTAGTTATGTCGACCGAGGAATGATCAAGGTCTCGGTAGGTGTCCTACCTTCGATGGGACGGACTACCCCTACTAGAAGAACAAAATGCGAATGCATCTTGAAGCAATTGACAACGATCTACGGTATGTTGTGACAAAAGGTGTTTCCTCACCACACCTTCTCCGAATGATCTTGATGTGAAGAGATTCAAGCAACTTGATTCTCAAGCGAAGAATATCATATGTGGCCATCGAGCAAAGGTCAATATGGAAGAGTGAGTGCTTTGGAATCGCCAAACTCATCCGGGACAAAGCTGTCCAAAGTAAATGAAGGTGTTTCAACTCAGCGTGACTCTCGAGTTGATGTTCTTCGGAATCTCTTCAACCGCTTCAAAAGACTCGACAACGAAAATGTTCAACAAACCTTTGATCGCCTCACTGACATCTCAAATGAGCTTCAAGCACTGGGTGCCACTGACATCACCGACCATGAGGTGGTGAAGAAATTGCTAAGAGCGCTTGATTCCTCATTTGATACTCGCACCGATGATACAAGAACGAGCTGACTACAAGTCTCTTGATCCTGCCGATATCCTCGAAGGCTAAATACTCACGAGTTCGACTTCTTGAAAAGAGAGATCTCTATGGTTACGGCTATGGAAAACACGTGCCTCGAAGGCCAAGGCTGTGTTCGAATCGAGAGTGAAGACTCGGTAGTAGCCTAGGAGATCCTGAAGAATTTGGCCAGAGCTAGCACTGCTCGTGAAGAAATTCGAGAAATTCTCAAGACGTGGTCGCTTTGGAAAATCCTCAAGAAGCTGTGATTCCTCATCTAGTGACTATAAGAGAAGACTTTGTCACAAATGCAAGAAACCTAGTCACTATATCCAAGATTGTCCTCAGTGGGAAAAGGAATTAAGAAAGAAGAAACACAAGGATTACAGATCTGATGACGTGAAGAAGAAAAAGAAATCATCAAAATCTTCATCATCAAAATCCTCAAAACCTTCTTCTCACAAGAAGAGCAGCTCCAAAAAGGCTCGGGCATTCATTGGCAAGGAAATGGACTCTGAAGCTGAATCGAGGAAAATGAGGAAGAGGAGGAGTCTCAAGAATCCGAATCTGGTGTGGCTAGTCCGCTCTTGCTACATCGCTTTTGTTAGCAAGTCCATCTTCAACATCAAGAAACCGACTCACCGACAAGCCCGATGAGGATGATGATGATTACGCCCCACCTATTGCTTCATGGCAAAAGGTGCTAAGGTACTAAATTTCACCTCCTCTGAATCTAGTGAAAATGAATCGATGAGGATCTCAAGCCCAGCTACTCTAAACTTGCTAAGATTGCTATAAAACAACAAAGGGCTTTTGAGAAGGTTCAAAACATGCTAGATAAGAGTGATGATATGTTAGGTGAAGAAATGGATCGCACTCAAGCCCCGATCGAAAATCTTGAGACTTCAGTCTAGGCTTGACAACCTTCAAGGTCATCATAACACTCTCTTATCTGATGATGAGAAACTTTCTTATGAATTTCTTCAAAGAAAGCAAGATCTTGAGAAGCTAAGAGTGAGTTATGAAGTTCTTCAGAAGGAGCGCGATTCATTACTTGCTCAACAAATCAGCGCTTCTCAGGAAGAATTTGTTCCCCATGCTTAAAGTGCATTGAACGTGAAACCGCTAATTCTTCACCTGAATGTTCAAATGCTTCAACTGTTACAAATTCTTCACCTGCCTCTGCTATCACTAATTCCTCATCCGAGGACATTGCTAGTATCACCGACGATGCAGATCGAAGGAATTGTACATGACAGGCATGTACAAAAGCCTCAAAGGGCATCAGACTCTTTGTGATGTGCTTAAAAGCAGATCCTCAATAGGAACCCTAGGAAAGAGGGCATTGCCTTTGAGAGGAAACTCAATCTTGATGGAGCGTATTGGAAGCCCGAGCGGTATCCCAAAACCTCATGGGTTGCTGCAAAGGGACCTCGATTGATCCATCTACCTTATCTGGTTTTACGATGCGAATTTCCTCATTCTCGCGATGAGTCATTTGACTCCAACTATAAACTGTTCAAAAATCAGAATGGTGAAGTATTTGCTAGATATGTTGGCACTAACTGCAGAACGGTTCCCCTATGAAGAAAATCTGGGTTCCCAAGAAGTGCCTTGAAAGTCTTCGTGAATGTCCTCATGACACCACCGGTGAAGAATAGGAACCCAGATCAAATTCTTCATATGGACCAAATTCTTCATATGGATCCAAGTCCTCATACGGACCAAATTCCTCACGTGGATCAAATTCCTCAAAAGGATCAAAGTCCTCATATGATTATCATCGTGCTAACAACTCGCTTTCGCAGGTAGAGCTAAGGGCTATGAATATGTGCATTATTCTTCAAACCAATATGTTCATAAGTCCTCGAAGAATTTCTCTCGCTTATTCATATGCTTACCCTAACCCCTCTTATGTGAAACGAAATGGTTTGGCCTCTATGCCACCATTCTCGTATGGTGCTTTCATGAGAATGATGAACTCTTTGCCACCCCTTCAGATGTGGGTGGTGAAGAAAAGAACTAATCTCTTCTGCAGGTCAGGTCTCGGGCGTGCCTAAACGTCTGAAGAATTTCTTGGGGCACGACAAAATGCACGAAAGGACGCAGGCTAATCATGATGAAATGAACTTTCATTTCACACGTCCTCCCATCGCTTATCTGAATCTTGATCGATGAAAGTCATCGATGAACTTGATATCATATTCTTCACCGATGAAGTATATGAGATCGTAAGTTGTACTAATTCATCTGCAGGATGATCAACCCAAAGCCACTGAGTGGGTTCTCGATAGTGGATGTACAAATCACATGACTGGTGACAAGAATCTATTGATGGATGCTACCTTATCACCGTCACATCTGAAGCATATCATCTTTCTTGACAAAGGCAAAAGTCGTGTATTGGGACTTGGTAAGGTTGCTATCTCTAAGGACATGCACATGGACAAAGTCATGCTTGTTGAGTCTTTAGGATATAACCTCATGTCAGTCTCAATGCTTTGTGATCTTGATATGGTTGTTATCTTTGGCAAGTATTGTTGTGTTGTGATTATGGAAGCTGACAATTCCAAAGTCTTCGAAGGCTTTAGGAGAGGAGACTTGTATATTGTTGACTTCTCTACAGGACCATAACCAGCCGTGTGCCTACTTGCAAAAGCTTCAGAAGGCTGGCTATGGCATCGACGACTTGGTCACGCAGGCATGAGGAATTTGCACATGCTTGCGAAGAAGAAGCATGTCATTGGCATTGAGAATGTCAAATTCCTCAAGGATCACCTATGCGAACTGTGAAGCTGGAAAAATGACCAAGGCCAAGCATCCAAATGAAGACTATCATGACCACCACTCGTCCCTTGAATTGTTTCACATGGACCTCTTTGGTCCCAATCATTATTCAGTATCGTTAATGAAGCATCACTATATGGCTTTGTTATTGTTGATGATTACTCTCGTTACACATGGGTACACATTGTTACTTACAAAAATCAAGTGCGGGAAGTCTTCAAACGATTTTCCTCGAGGGCTTCAACTAACTTTGGTGTGAAGATCAAGCACATCAGAGTGACAATGGAACTGAGTTCAAGAATTCCGGTCTTGATGACTATCTTGATGAACTTGGTATCACTCATGAGTTATCTGCTCCTTATACTCCTCAAAGAAATGGCATCGTGGAGCGCAAGAACAGAACTCTTGTTGAGATGGCTCGCACTATGCTTGATGAATACAAAACGCCTAGTCGTTTACGGATTGAAGCAATTGACGCTGCGTGCCACATCATCAACAGAGTATATCTTCACAAATTCTTCAAGAAGACGCCTATGAACTCCTCAACGACAAGAAACCTAATGTAAGTTATTTCAAAGTCTTGATTGCTAAATCCGGATTAGAGATCCTCACCACAACTCTAAATTTGCACCGAAAGCACATGAAGGTTTTATGCTTGGTTACGGAAAGGACTCGCACACCTCTGAGTCTTCAACATCGCTCTTCACAAGATTGTTGACACTTTGTAGATGTGCGGTTCGATGAAACTAATGGCTCGCAAAGAGAGCACCTACCTTCGTGTTAGGCGAACCGACACGAGGATTCTATCAGGTTCAAGGCAACCGAGGATGTCATTCCCTCTTGAAGAAAGCGGAAGAATTCATTCCTCAGACGTGAAGAACGTCGAGTGATGCACCTGAAGATAATGTCAAGAAAATGGTGCTTTGAGGAAAATGATCAAATTCCTCGACGACAACCAGCTCATCCTCGCGTTGCAAAAAGAAGTGCAAGTTGACAAGATCATCGATGACATTGAAGCGCCAGTCCTCTCAGACGCTCAAAAGCTTCACATTTATCTAACTTTTGTGGGCACTATGCTTTTGTCTCTATCACAGAGCCCTCTAAGGTAGATGAAGCATTTACGAGCCGGAGTGGATTCAGGCCATGCAAGAAGAATTACATCGATTCGAGCTCAACAATGTCCGAACCGGTCAAACGTCCAGATCCTCGCAAGCATAATATCATTGGCACAAAGTGGATCTATCGCAATAAGCAAGATGAAAATGGTCTTGTGGTGAGGAATAAGGCACGACTAGTAGCTCAAGGCTACACGCTTGAGTTGAAGGAATTGACTTGATGAAACTTTTGCACCTTTTTCTAGACTTGAGTCTATTAGCATATTACTCGCCTATGCTAACCATCACAATATCACTTTATATCAAATGGATGTGAAAAGTGCATTCCTCAATGGTAAGCTTGAGGAAGAAGTATATGTTGCTCAACCCCGTGTTTTGAAGATCCAAAGAATCCCGACAAAGTCTTCAGACTCAATAAGGCCCTCTATGGCCTCAAGCAAGCCCCCAAGCGTGGTATGATACATTGAAGGAATTCTTCGTGAAGAATGGCTTCACACCAGTTCACTCGATCCTACTCTCTTTACTAAATCTTATGATGGTGAACTTTTGTGTGCCAAATATATGTTGATGATATTATCTTTGGTACATCTTGACCAACGCTATAGTGATGAATTTGCCTACATGATGAGTGAAGAATATCAAATGTCTATGATGGGAGAGTTGAAATTCTTCTTAGGTCTTCAAATTCACAACAACACAATGGCATATTCATATCTCGGAGAAATACCTCAAAGATGTCACGAAGAAATTCGGCATGCAAGACCGCAAAGGTGTCAAAATTCCTATGCCCACAAATGGCCATCTATGCAATCGATGAAAATGGTATTGACTTTGATCACAAGGTATACCGCTCCATGATTGGTTCCTTATTGTACTTATGTGCATCTAGGCTAGATATAATGCTTAGTGTTTGCATGTGTGCCCGATTTCAAGCTACACAAGGAATCACACCATAAGGTTTGTGAAGCATATTCTTCGATATCTAGCTCACACACCAACACTAGGATTATGGTACCCCAAGGGCTCTACTTTTGATCTCATTGGATATTCGACTACGACTATCTTTGGTGATCGTGTGGACCGCAAGTCAACATCTGGTACTTGTCATTTCCTCGGACAATCTTTGGTCCGTTGGTCCTCGAAGAAACAGAACTGCAGATCACCGTCCACTTGAAGCTGAATACATTGCTGCTTTGGCTCATGTTGTGCTCAATTGCTATGGATAAAGCAAACCCTCAAGGACTACGGCATCAACGTGAAGAATGTGCCTCTCTATTGTGACAATGAGAGTGCCATCAAGATTGCTCACAACCCGATTCGGCACTCGAAGACTAAGCACATTCAAATTCGTCATCATTTTCTTCGTGATCATGTGTTGAAGGCGGCGTCTCCATCGAGCACGTGAAGATCAAGAACAGCTAGCTGATATCTTCACTAAGCCCTTGGATGAGAAGAAATTTAGCAAGTTGCGGTGTGAGCTAAATATCTTAGAATCTTTGAATGTTCTTTGAAAAGGACACACATCCTAACACTTATGCAAAATTGATGACTTAGATGTGCAACACATGAAGAAACGTTTTTCTTCAATCAATGAAGAATAACACTCTAAGTGTGAAGAAATTAATGATGAATTTGATTCTCAGAACCCTACTAATATTTTACGCTGTGTCTGAAATCATCTTTCTTATACGGTGGGTCACGCCTCCACCAAAGTTGATAATCTTCAATTTGAGTATTTCCTCAGTTTTTGAAATTCTTCGCTTTTTCAAATTCTTCAACTTTGCAAAATCTTCACTATTTCCGTCGTCTTTCTTCATTGGCTATATATATATATGGGTTTATGTCCTCTGACATTCACTTATGGCTATTTCCTCAAGTCGCTTTTTATGCTAAGTGAATGTGATCGGACCCTTCCCCTCTATGCTATACTCAACCCAATCCATTCACAAATTCTTCATATCGTTCTACTTTGAAACTCGTTCAAAATCTTCACTGTGTCCTTAACAGCTGAAGAAATTGCGAACGGAACTTTAAAACGAATCTTATCCAAACCTTCGTTTTTGCCGCTCAAACCGTTCCGCATCCCACAATGCATTACTTTATTCACCCACGATCGTACACGATCTCCACTACACAGTACGTGGGTGACACATGTCGTGAGAAGGGAAATGGTCAGGGGCATGTTCGTCCTAAATCTTCGGCGACCCGTTTTACACCGCGTCTATAAATATCCCTCTCCCTTCCTCACTCTTTTACTCTGCTTTCGACCTCTCTCTCCGCCGAGCTCCTCAAACCCTAAGCGCCGCCGCTACTCCATCGTCAGCTGGTGAGGAAAAGCTTCATCGCCTTGACCTCGTCGCCCGACGTACTCGCGCCGACCACGTAAATCTTCACTCCGCCCGTCGCCGTAGCTGTCTTCCTCCGCCAAGTTAGGGCGTGGAAGATCTGAGCAGACGAACTTCCCAACTGTTCTTCTCGGTTAAATCGTGTTCTTCACTTGGGTAATTAAAAGTTACTTTTATTACTCGCTTTGATTCTCAAATTTTCTTCAAATTCTTCAAAGGTGTTTATTCCTCAAATCTTCACACATATGAACACCTCAAATCTCTTGACTCGTTTCTCTAAGCTATGATTTTCTTCAAGATTCCTCAATTGTGTGGATCCTCGATCTATACAACTCTGGAACCTAAGACAAAGAACGCTTAGTAAAATTCTTCAAGGCTCATCTGGTCAAATCCTCAAAACTTGTTCTTTTTGAAAAACCTTATGAGAACGCATATGACCTCTCCAAATTCCTCGCACCTATACTGTTCACAGGTACAAATGTCATTCTTTGAATCCCTAGGTTCTCATCAACTTAACTCATTTGCAGCGTTCCTCGAAGAAAAACTGCACACTTCTTGAGAGAACTCAATTGTTTAATTTCCTCAACTCAAGAAAATGGCAGATGGTAAGAAGCCACAGAAGGGAGGAAAGAAACACGAGGTTATGGCTGCGTTTGAAATCCTCGAGGAAATATATGCCGACTCATCGCACACCGGATGAAGAAAGCAAAAATCAACGCAAGGTGCGTATTCGGAAAGATTGAACGGAGATGGGCACGGGAATGGAGGAATATAGATATGTAACTCCTAAGTACATGAAGAAATTCGCTCTTAATCCTCCATGCCCAAGAGCTCCTTTGGCACTGCCAAATAGCTGATCCCACAAGCATCAAACGAGGTGAGGACTTTCACGATGAATGGGCTAAACGCCAAGCAAAATTGGCAAAGCAAGCAAAGGAGGCAGTGAAGAAATTCAATGAGGATTACGCCACTGCTCTTGCCACAGAGGTCTCGTCCAAACCGAGGAAATCAATGCAAAAGAAGCCTGCTCATAAGCCAAGTGCTTCATCATCTGCGCCTCACGGCCAAGTTCCTCGCCAGCACCTTCCAAGCAAATTCCTCAAACCGCTGCTGCTCCACCAAAGTCCTCAACAGTTCCGTCTAAAACCTTCACCTCGTGGCACCTAGCTACATGTCAAAGGAGCTGGCTTTTCAATTGCCTCGGCGTCTCTGCAAGTTCCTTAGCAGCTCCCATTTCCTCAATCGGGTCCGACTCAAATTTGAAGACCAAAGCAACAAATTGGACGAGGTCCTCGGCCTAGCCCAAAGAAGAAAATGGTTGCATTCCATGTGCCATCGATGATGAGGCATCGATGAAGAACTTCAAGGGAATCATCGAGACCGTCAAGTAAGGGCCGCTAGAGCCAAAGGTACATCTGTGCCCTTGCTATTGGACCCGAAGAAAGTCCTCGACTTTATTGATCTACGCACAATGATCCCAATACCCCTCTGCACGACCTTCATTTGACACTGGACAAAGTCATATGTTGACTCACTTCATAGCTGAAGAAAAATGGAAGTATGAAAAGGCGAGGGAAATCAAAAAGGCTCAATACAGAAGGAGAAGTTCTGAAGAAAACGTTGTCAAGATGACACACGAGGAGCTTCTCCAGTCCAGATCGAAATTCAAAACCTCAAAGAAAAACTTCGATTCATACTATCTGATTGGCAAGGAGCCAAGGTCGATTAAATCAACCCGACGAAGAAACTCACAAATGTTGCAGTCCCAATGCAACATGAAATTCCTCAGCCGGAGCCTCGGCTCAGCCCTCTTGAAGAAAATGCCGACCGGCCGATGACGTTCAGCCTGGCGATGAAAACGTTGATTCCGTGGCTGATGATCCCATTCCACTGAAGAAATTGCGGGGCACCCACTAGTGGTGTGCTCAAGAAATTGCTCAAGACAGAGGAACCGCATCGGTTGCTCTGAAGAAAGCTGAACCAAATTCCTCGGCTCCTCTGCGCCTAACTCCAACTCCAATTCTTCTATACGCTCGATGTGAAGAAAACAAAGGCTGCAGAACGAGCTTTGTGAAGAAAAGGAAAGCATCACCGCGTCGATTCTTGGTGTGAAGAAAATGAAACCAAAGACCAGCTCATTCGAAAATCCAATTGATGTTGTTCCAATTTCCTCCATACCATCAAAGGAAGTTGTTCCTTTTGTAGAAGACTATGAGATCCCAATCGGATCCGATGAAGAACATCAGACTGCTGCTTCGTCGAGCAGCTTGATGAAGAAATTGAAGTGGATGCCATCCCTTCAACCCCGATTATTCCCTCTTCAGACTATGAAATTCCTCGGTGGTCTGAGGAAATTGAAGATGAAGATGTGGATATTGGATGCACCACACCAGTTATCAATGATGACTTTTGGGAAAGTCAGCATCCCAATACTCCTCTCTTCACCCCGCTCCAACAGATTCCTCGGTCCCTGCACAAACAGTCCGAATCGACTACGAAGAAAATCAACCCACCGGTTACGTGCATGAAGAAATTCCAGCCACTAGTGTTGATGAAAGCTGCTGCTGCTGCTAATCCTCGGTACTTTTGTTGAGGAACAAGAAATTCCTCAGCATGAAGAACCTGAACTTACGATTCCTGAGGTGGTGATGCAACTCTCTGACACCCCTCTGCCCAAGCAAAAGAATCCATTCTCAACCAAGCAAAAGTTCAAGGCTGAAGATTTCTTTGCCGAGCACGTATTCTTCATCGAATATAATCCTTATGATTACGCCGCATTAGGAAGAGGCGCTTACGACTGCCACCAAGCCAACTTCTATTCCTCGGTGCTCTTCAACAAGGATAAAATCTTCGATCATGCTCATATTCCTCATGTGGATATGGAGTCACTTTGCCGAGCTTTGAGCCGGTCCTCGGTGTTCTTCACGACGCATGACTTCTAAATTTCTGCACCGATATACGTGGCTGGAATGAAGAGCTAATTCTTCAGTTTTATGCAACCTTGCACATCACGGAGACGCAAGACGTGAACTCATGGGTCTTAGATTGGATGACCGAAAATACTCACTACAAGGCACTAGCAACTGAATTGCTTCGCCCTACCACTCGATCCTCCACTTGATGGTGCACGCCAGTATCTATGACGAACCGAACTTACAAATCACTATATGCAAGTCTTGATGAAGCCTTTGAAGCCAAGGCAGGCCCCAAGAACCAAATTCCTCGTCAAGGAATTATTATATGTGCCTCGGACGGTCTATCGTATTCGACGAAGACAATGAGTCCAATCAAAGGTCACGACTTCGAATGATGAAGAAGTCGTTGGCATCATGAAGAATATGCTTTTCAACATCATCCATGGCGTTCCCTGGCCAACTTCCATGATTTCTTCATGAGGACTCGGCAAACATTGCTATGTCACCATTTGAAATTTGAAGCCTTATGCGCCTTGGATTATGAGATTCATCAGGACAAGGTCTTCACTCAATTACAAAGGCGATACTTTGAACCACCGCAGCTACTTGCCCTCGATTGAAGTCCTCAAGCGGACAATTACCTCGGTGATGACAAGGGCAAGGCCACTGCTGTGATCGATGAAGGCATTCGTCCATTGGATGGACAGTTTAGCAAAGCAGCATCCTACTCCACCAATGATGGCTCGCCACACATGACTCGACCGCAAATACCTCGGTCAAGCAAAATCCTCAAGCTACAAAGACCTGTGGTGATGATCGATCGTGAGTTACTCCTCGGTCTTCATCGGAAGGTTGATCGTAATCATAAGTGGGTCAAGCGTCAATTTGGTACTCTTCTTTACAACATGACCTCAACACACAATGCGGTGAAGAAAAACCACTACTACCTTCGTGAAACCTTCAAGCGCACTGGCTGTTCTTTCACATGTCTCTGATGAAGAAGAATCGACTTCAATGGGTCTCGAGGAAGAATTTGACTGGTCCGCACCTCCTCCGAAGAAATTCAAGAAGGTCAAAGTTCCTTCCTTGGTGGCCAGCTCCTATTCTTCATCTCGCGACATCGATGAAAATGAAGACTTGGAAGACACCGCTGGCTGGTCCTACTTCAACAAACAACCCGACAATCTTTGGCGCTCCGTCTTCAACTTGAAATTCTTCAAGAGCGTTAGTCCTCGGTTCGATCCTTTTGGTCATTCGATGACAAAGGGGGAGAAATTTGAGTTAGTTTTCAAGCGGGTCTTGTTTTTGTCTATATACCGTATTTTATTAAGTTACAACTCTCGTTCTTATGAAACCTTTTATTGGATCGAGTTGTAATCTTAAACCCGATGGTGCTTTGATACTTTTGATGCATTATGCTCTTGCTCTATGTTACGATTCTCGTGAGCTCCTTGAAAATCTTCATAGCAAATCGATTTGAGCTCGATATTCTTGATGCGTTACTTTGCATAACATCAAGCACCATATTTCATCATGCATTTCAAATTCTTCATATTATATGTTAAATGCGTGTATGAATTACAAGATATAGGGGGAGATCTCCATGATTCAATTCTTCAAATGTGCATTGCCTCAAAAGCAAATTCCTCACTATGCACATCTTCAGGGGGAGTTCTTCTATATCTTGCAATCAAATTCCTCATTATCGGTATTTACAATTCATATGTTTATCCCGTTGAAAACTTAACCCATATTGTCATCAATCACCAAAAAGGGGAGATTGTAAGTGCATCTAGTGCCCCTTAGTGATTTTGGTGTATTGAAGACTTATAGGTTAAGTAACTAATGCGTTTGTGAGTGTACACAGGTCTATAAGTCTATGAGGAGTTTGATATTTACAGAGAAAGTCGACCTATAAAAATGAAGTTCTTCATCTGAAGACTTCGATATTCTGAAGACTTTCTGAAGACTTTGAAAGTGAAGAAATTGGTATGACCTTGAAGACTTGGTATTCATTTGAGGAACATGAAGCGTGAAGACTTTTGTTTTCGTAGTTTCATTTTCTCTTTCTTGAGTCATAGGAAACACCGTATTGTTAAAGGGGGTCGAGGAAATACGAAGGAAAAATTTCCATTTGATGCTCAACTCAAAATCCTACACCTACCAATCCTTCGAGTGAAGCTTTTGAAATCTCATACAGTTCAGTCAATTTCTTCAGATGTAGAAAGCTCTTCCGGTCGTTGAGGAATTTGTTCGATCGAGGAGTTAGGAATTCGCCGGTCGCGAATTGCCTACACAAATGAGGAACATGATAATACGAGGAATTTGAGAGTCAAATTTCCGACCGTTCTGTCTTCTTGCCAACTGTCCCAAAATATCTTATCCACCTAACGGTCATATCATTGAAGGGCATTTATGTCTTATCATGTCGGGCTGCTCCCTAGGCTATAAATAGCCGCCCCTACAACCACTAGCTGGTTGGCTGCTCCGAGAGAACTTGACACTTGTCATTTGAGAGCAACCCATCCTCACGAGGACTTTGAGAGAAAATCATCAAGTGAGGAAAACCCAAAAGTGAGGAAAAACCCAAAACCAAACCCCAACAAACCCAAAGTGATTGAGCATCACTGAAGAAATTGATCCTGCGTGGATCCGACGCTTGTTACCTTTGAAGACGGTGCTTCTTCCAGACGGTTAGGCGTCATGGTCTAGAGCATCCAAGAGGAATTGTGGATCGCCGAGTGACCAAGTCTGTGAAGGTTTGGAAGTCGCTCAAGACTTACCACGAGTGATTGGACGAGTGCATGTGACCTTAGTTCAAGGAGAATACGGTGAGGACTTGGTGTCTGAGCTGCGTGCTTTCGATGTTTGGGTGTCCGGACTGTGTGTCCTCGAGTTTAAATACTCACCGCTCCAACAGACGCATAACCGAGACAAAGAGCTTGGAACCGGTCTACCAAATCATTGTCTTCACCAACCTAATCGGTTCTATTTCCTCAACCCTTTCATTTCCTCATTCTTGTGTTGAGTATTTGTTCATACTGTGTTTGAAGACTTTGATCAAGACTTTCTCAATTTCCTCGGCTCAATTTCTTGACCGCTTTGTCTTCATCTGTGTTATCCTGTGATTACGCTTTTCGCATTCTGTGATTGTCTTCATTTCATCATGATGACTATGCTTGTAATCTGTTATGCTTACTTACGAGTACTTATTCCGCTGCAAGTAGTTCTTCGCTAAGGAATTTCCTCACCGCAAATTCCTCGATGAAGAATTCATAAAATCACCTATTCACCTCTAGTCGATATAACGCACTTTCGGTTGGTTTTCCCGAAGAGGAGAGGATGATGCGACAAGATGGCGTAAGTATTTCCCTCGCTTTTGAGAACCAAGGTATCAATCCAAAGAGAAGGCCACGCACAAGTCCCTCGTACTGCATTAAAACGATAGCTACTCGCAACCAAGCGATTAGGAGTTGTCAATCCCTTCACGATCACTTACGAGAGTGAGATCCGATAGAGATAATATTTTGGTATTTTTGGTATATATATGCAAAGTGAAAAGTAAAAGGCAAAAGTAAAACAAAGCAAGTATAAAAGTGATGGAGATTGATATGATGAGAATAGACCCGGGGCCATAGGTTTCACTAGTGGCTTCTCTCAAGAGCATAAGTATTCTACGGTGGGTGAACAAATTACTATTGAGCAATTGACAGAATTGAGCACAGTTATGAGGTTATCTAGGTATGATCATGTATATAGGCATCAGGTCCGAGACAAGTAAATCAAAACGATTCTGCATCTACTACTATTACTCCACTCATCGACCGCTATCCAGCATGCATCTAGACTATTAAGTTAAAAATAGAGTAAAGCCTTACGCAAGATGACATGATGTAGAGGAATAAATTCATGCAATATGATAAATACCCCATCTTGCTATCCTCGATGGCAACAATACAATACGTGCCTTGCAACCCTTTACATCCTTTGGGTAAGGACACCGCAAGATTGAACCCAAAGCCATGCACTTCTCCTATTGCAAGAACTACCAATCTAGTTGGCCAAACCAAACGGATAATTCGAAGAGACTTGCAAAGATAACTCAATCATACATAAAAGAATTCAGAGAAGATTCAAATATTATTCATAGATAAGCTGGATCATAAACCCACAATTCATCAATCTCAACAAACACACTGCAAAATGAAGATTACATCGAATAGATCTCCACGAGAGAGGGGGAAAACATTGTATTGAGATCCAAAAAGAGAGAAGAAGCCATCTAGCTACTAGCTATGGACCCGAAGGTCTGAAGTAAACTACTCACACTTCATCGGAGGGGCTCTGGTGATGATGTAGAAGCCCTCCGTGGTGGATGCCCCTCCGTGAACTCCTAACAGGCCCCAAGATTTGATCTCGTGGATACATGAAGTTTAGGCGGTGTAATTAGTTTTTTTGCTCCTGATGCAGTGCGTTTGAAGTGCGTAGGTATATATAGGAGGAAGGAGTACGTCGGTGGAGCTTCGAGGGGGGCCCACGAGGCAGGGGGGCGGTCCCTAGAGGGGGGGCGCGCCCCCCACCCTCGTGACCGCCTCTCTGGTTCCTTGGCGTAGGGTCCAAGTCTCCTGAATCACGTTCAGTGAGAAAATCAGGTTTCCGAAGGTTTCATTCCGTTTGGACTCCGTTTGATATTATGTTTCTTCGAAATACTGAAAAAGGCAAAAACAACAATTAAATTTGGGCCTTCGATTAATAGGTTAGTCCCAAAAATAATATAAAAGTGGAAAATAAATCCCTATAGTCCAAAACAGTAGATAAAGTAGCATGGAGCAATCAAAAATTATAGATACGTTGGAGACGTATCAGGCACCCCCAAGCTTAATTCCTGCTCGTCCTCGAGTAGGTAAATGATAAAAAGAGAATTGTTGATGCGTAGTGATACTTTGGCATAATTTCAATGTAAATCTTCTTAATCATGGTATGAATATTCAGATCCGAAAGATTCAAGACAAAAGTTCATATTGACATAAAAATAATAATACTTCAAGCATACTAATCAAAGTAATCATGTCTTCTCAAAATAGCATGGTAAAAGAAAGTTCATCCCTACAAAATCATATAGTTAGGCTATGCTTCATTTTCGTCACACAAAGATGTTCCCAACTTCTATACCCCGATGACAAGCCAAGCAATTGTTTCATACTTAGATAATCTCAAACTTTTTCAACCTTCACGCAATACATGAGCGTGAGCCATGGATATAGCACTATGGGTGGAATAGAATATGATGATGGGGATTGTGTGGAGAAGACAAAAAGGAGAAAGTCTCAAATTGACGAGGATAATCAACGGGCTATGGAGATGCCCATCAATTGATGTCAACATGAGGAGTAGGGATTGCCATGCAACGGATGCACTAGAGCTATGAATGCTCAACAAAAGAAAACTAGTGGGTGTGCATCCAACTTGCTTGCTCATGAAGACCTAGGGCATTTTGAGGAAGCCCATCGTAGGAATATACAAGCCAAGTTCTATAACGAAAAATTCCCACTAGTATAAAAGACAACTTATGAGACTCACTATATGAAAAACATGGTGCCACTTTGAAGCACAATATATGAGACTCACTACATGAAGAACAAGGTGCTACTTTGAAGCACAAGTGTGGAAAAAGAGATAGTAGCATTGCCTTTTTTATTTATTTTCTTTTTTTTGGGCCTTTCTTTTTTTATTTTTGGCCTTTCTCTTTTGTGGGCAATGCTCTAATAATGATGATCATCACACTTCTATTGATTACAACATAAGGATTACAACTCGAAACTAGAACAAGGTATGACTCTATATGAATGCCTCCGTGTGTACCGGGATGGTGCAATGAATCAAGAGTGACATGTATGAAAAATAATGCATGGTGGCTTTGCCACAAATACGATGTCAACTACATGATCATGCAATGGCAATATGACAAAAGTAAGGTGTGTCACGATGATGATGAACGGAACGGTGGAAAGTTGCATGGAAATATATCTCGGAATGGCTATGGTAATGCCATAATAGGTAGGTATGGTGGCTGTTTTGAGGAAGATATCAGGAGGTTTATGTGTGATAGAGCGTATCATATCACGGGGTTTGGATGCACCGGCAAAGTTTGCACCAACTCTCAAGGTGAGAAAGGGCAATGCACGCATCAAGAGGCTAGCAAAGGCGGAAAGGTAAAAGTGCGTATAATCCATGGACTCAACATTAGTCAAAAGAACTAATATACTTATTGCAAAAATTTAGAAGTCATCAATAATCAAGTACTACGCGCATGCTCCTAGGGGATAGATTGGTAGGAAAAGACCATCGCCGTCCCCGCCGCCACTCATAAGGATGCACAAGCCGGTACCCTTCATGTTTCAAATTTGTTACACAACTTTAACCATACGTGCATGCTACGGGATTTGCTAACTTCAACACAAGCATTTCTCAAATTCACAACTACTCAACTAGCACGACTTTGATATTATCACCTCCATATCTCAAAACAATTATCAAGCATCAAACTTATCTTAGTATTTAACGCACTCAAAAGAAAGTTTCACATATCTTGAATACCAAGTATATTAATATTAAGCAAATTACCATGCTATTAACGACTCTCAAAATAATCTAAGTGAAGCATGAGAGATCAAGTTCCTTTATAACAAATCCACCACCGTGCTCTAAAAGATCTAAGTGAAGCACTAGAGAAAAAATTATCACGCTCAAAGATATAAGTGAAGCACTATGAGCAAACTATCAAGCTTAAAAAATAATAAGTGAAGCACATAGAGTATTCTATCAAATTTCAATTCATGTATGGCTCTCTCAAAAGGTGTGTACAACAAGGATGATTGTGGTAAACTAACAAGCAAAAACGCAAATATTACAAGAAGCTCCAAGCAAAACACATATCATGTGGTGAATAAAAATATAGCTCCAAGTAAATTACCAATGGAAGTGGACGAAAGAGGGGATGCCTTCCGGGGCATCCCCAAGCTTTGACTTTTTGGTGTCCTTGGATTATCTTGGGGTGCCATGGGTATCCCCAAGCTTAGGCTCTTGCCACTCCTTGTTCCATAATCCATCAAAAGAATTCACCCAAAACTTGAAAACTTCACAACACAAAACTCAATAGAAATCTCATGAGCTCCGTTAGAGAAAGAAAACAAAAGACTACTTTAAGGTACTGTAATGAACTCATTCTTTATTTATATTGGTGTTAAACCTACTGTATTCCAACTTCTCTATGGATCATAAACTATTTTACTAGCCATAGATTCATCAAAATAAGCAAACAACACACACAAAACAGAATCTGTCAAAAACAGAACAGTCTGTAGTAATCTGTAACTAACGCAAACTTCTGGAACTCAAAAAATTCTACCAAAATTAGAAGACCTGGAAATTTTGTTTATTGATCAGCAGCAATTGGAATCAGTATTTTATCACGTTCTGGTGATTTTTAACAATTCGGGCACTGGAAATTACAGCAAGATCAAATAACTATCATCCAAGAAGATCCAATAGGTTTAACTTGGCACAAACACTAATTAAAAGATAAAACCACATCTAAACAGAGGCTAGATGGATTATTTATTAGATAACAGCAAGTAAAAATATTGGGTTGTCTCCCAACAAGCACTTTTCTTTAAAGCCTTTTTAGCTAGGCATTGAGATTTCAATGATGCTCACATGAAAGACAAGGATTGAAGCACAAAGAGAGCATCATAAAACATGTGATAAACACACTTAAGTCTAACATACTTCCTATGCATAGGCATATTGTAAGCAAACAAATTATCAAGGCAAGCAAAAACTAGCATATGCAAGGAAGAACAAAGAGATGATAGCAATCTCAACATGAAGAGAGGTAATTTAGTAACATGAAAATTTATACAACCATAATTTCCTTTCTCATAATAATTACATGTAGGATCATAAGAAAATTCAACAAAATATCTATCACAAAACATATTCTCAACATGATCCACATGCATGTAAAGTTGACACTCTTCCAAGATAGTGGGATTAACATTAACTAAAGTCATGACCTTTCCGAACCCACTTTTATCAAAAATATCATAAGGTTGAACATACTCCAAATATGTGGGATCTAAAGTTGATACTCTTCTGAACCCACTTTCAGTATCATTGCCAACACTATTATCAATCTCATATTCATTATGGGGATTAAATAAATTTTTAAGGTTATAAGAAGAATCACCCCAATCATGATCATTGAAACAAGTAGTAGACATAGCAAAACTAGCATCCCCAAGCTTAGGGTTTTGCATATTATTAGCACAATTGACATCAAGAGAATTTATAGGAAAATCATTGCAATCATGCTTTTTATTCAAGGAGTTATCATGAATCTCTTCATAAATTTCTTCATCGTAATTTTCAGATTCACGAATTTCAAGCAAAACTGCATAAAGATAATCTAGTGCACTCAACTCACTAGCAATAGGTTCAACATAATTGGATCTCTTAAAGAGATTAGCAAGCGGATGAGGATCCATAGATCTTAGGTTCTCTGTTTAGCAATAAATAAGCATATATTCCAACCAAACAAGCAAACAAGCGGACGAGGAAAAAGGCAACGGGAAAAAGAGGAGGAGATTGGGAAAGAGATGGCGAATAAAAAGGCAAGGGTGAAGTGGGGGAGAGGAAAACGAGAGGCAAATGTCAAATAATGTAATGCTAGAGATAGGGATTGTGATGGGTACTTGGTATATTGACTTTTGCGTAGACTCCAAGAACGGGCGCCGTAAATCCTTCTTCCTACGTCTTGAGCTTGTGTTGGTTGTCCCGAAGAGGAGAGGATGATGCAGCACAAGATGGCGTAAGTATTTCCCTCAGTTTTTGAGAACCAAGGTATCAATCCAGTAGGAGGCCACGCACAAGTCCCTCGTACCTGCACAAAACGATAGCTACTCGCAACCAACGCGATTAGGGGTTGTCAATCCCTTCACGGTCACTTACGAGAGTGAGATCTAATAGAGATAATAATTTTGGTATTTTTGGTATATAGATGCAAAGTGAAAAGTAAAAGGCAAAGTAAAACAAAGCAAGTATAAAAGTGATGGATATTGATATGATGAGAATAGACCCGGGGGCCATAGGTTTCACTAGTGGCTTCTCTCAAGAGCATAAGTATTCTACGGTGGGTGAACAAATTACTGTTGAGCAATTGATGAATTGAGCATAGTTATGAGGTTATCTAGGTATGATCATGTATATAGGCATCACATCCGAGACAAGTAGATGGAAACGATTACGCATCTACTACTATTACTCCACTCATCGACCGCTATCCAAAGATGCATCTAGAGTATTAAGTTAAAAACAGAGTAACGCCTTAAGCAAGATGACATGATGTAGAGGAATAAATTCATGCAATATGATAAATACACCATCTTGTTATCCTCAATGGAAACAATACAATACGTGCCTTGCAACCCTTTCTGTCACTGGGTAAGGACACCGCAAGATTGAACCCAAAGCCATGCACATCTCCTATTGCAATGTGACGCACCCGATTCAGTCGTACACTAATCATGCACGCAAACGTGTACGATCAAGATCAGGGACTCATCAGAAGATATCACAACACAACCCTAAAAGTAAAATAAGTCATACAAGCATCATACTACAAGCCAGGGGCCTCGAGGGCTCGAATACAGGTGCTCGATCATAGACAAGTCAGCGGAAGCAACAATATCTGGGTACAGACATAAGTTAAACAAGTTGCCATAAGATGGCTAGCACAAACTGGGATACAGATCGAAAGAGGCGTAGGCCTCCTGCCTAGGATCCTCCTAAACTACTCCTGGTCGTCGTTAGCGGGCTGCACGTAGTAGTAGGCACCTCCAGCATAGTAGGAGTCGTCGTCGACGGTGGCGTCTCGCTCCTGGACTCCAGCATCTGGTTGCGACAACCAGAAAGAAAGGAAAAGGGGGGAAAGGGGGGAGAAAGCAACCGTGAGTACTCATCCAAAGTACTCGCAAGCAAGGAGCTACACTACATATGCATGGGTATATGTGTAACGGGCCATATCGGTGGACTAAACTACAGAATGCTAGAATAAGAGGGGGATAGCTAATCCTGTCGAAGACTACGCTTCAGGCTACCTCCATCTTGCAGCATGTAGAAGAGAGTAGATGGTAAGTTAACCAAGTAGCATCGTATAGCATAATCCTACCCGGTGATCCCCTCCTCGTTACCCTGTTAGAGAGCGATCACTGGGTTATATCTGGCACTTGGAAGGGTGTGTTTTATTAAGTATCCAGTTCTATTTGTCATAAGGTCAAGGTACAACTCCAAGTCGTCCTGTTACCGAAGATCAAGGCTATTCGAATAGATAAACTTCCCTGCAGGGGTGCACCACATAACCCAACACGCTTGATCCCATTTGGCCTGACACACTTTTCTGGGTCATGCCCGGCCTCGGAAGATTAACACGTCGCAGCCCCACCTAGGCCAACAGAGAGGTCAGCACGCCGGTCTAAAGCTAAGCGCCACAGGTGCAGGCCCATCGCCTTAGCAAACTCAAGACGTTCGTAGGGCGGCGAATGCGTAACTAGCCCCTTAATACAAGAGCAACTTACGTTCCAATCCGGTGGCGCTGCCGCTCAGCCGACGACGCCACGAAGGCTTCGGTGATACCAGGATGTCGGTGCCCATATCTTTCCCACGTAGTTGGTTAGTGCGATAGACCAAATGGCCGACTCAGATCAAATACCAAGATCTCTTTAAGCGTGTTAATGATGTATCCATGGACACCGACCAGGCCAGCCCACCTCTCACCTAGGTAGTCTCAACCTGTCACCGCCGGTCCGCCATAAAGATCCACCCAGAGGGCCGCCGGGACAAAGGTCCTTTCAGCTCTAATCCATGAATCATTCGCGGGTGCTCCACGAGCCGACCCGACTTTAGTCACCACATGTATCATGTATAAAGTATATAGTATGTACCCGTGATCACCTCTCGAGTGATCACGGCCCGATAGTATAGCACAGCAGACGGACAAGAATGTAGGGCCATAGATGGAATACTATCATCCTATACTAAGCATGTAGGATTGCAGGTAAAGGTAACAACAGTAGTGGCAAAGACAGGCTATGTAGCAGAATAGGATTAACAGAAAGCAGTAACATGCTACACTACTCTAATGCAAGCATTATAGAGAAGAATAGGTGATATCTGGTGATCAAGGGGGGGCTTGCCTGGTTGCTCTGGCAAGAAGGAGGGGTCGTCAACACAGTAGTCGATCGGGGCACCAGTAGCGGCGTCAGGCTCGTAGTCTACCGGAGAGAAGAGGGGGAAGAAACAATTAATACAATGCAAAATAGATGCATAACGATGCATGACATAACAAGTAACGGTGCTAGGTGTGCCCTAACGCAGTAGGAGGTGATACCGGTGAAGGGGGGAAACATCCGTGAAAGTATCCTCGGAGTTCCGCGTTTTCGGACAGATGAACCGGAGGGGAAAATATTTGTGTTTGCTATGCTAGAGATATGTGGCGGACGAATGGGCTGCGTATTCGGATTCGTCTCGTCGTTCTAAGCAACTTTCATGTACAAAGTTTTTCCATCCGAGTTACGAATTATTTTATATTAATTTTTAAAGTTTTAATAGATTTTCTAAAATTCTGGAATTATTATTAATTCGAAATTATTAGTCAAATGCTATGTGCACACACTGAAGTGTACACAGCAGGGTCTTCAGAGGCTGACATGTGGGGCATGTTGATTGAGTTGACCTACCAACATCCGACCGGGTCAAAGGGTGAATAGTGCAGTGGGTCCCGCGTGTCATGGAGAGTAGTTGTATCTAGTAATTTTATTAGACTGTTGACTAAATGGGACTGGGACCCGCATGTCAGTGACTGGGTTTTTAACTAGAAGATTATTTATTTTTAAGCTAGCTAATTAGTCAGTGGTGGCCTAATAGTCAGAGGGGATTATTAGGGGGGTGTTTAGGCCTAATCTAATTAGGCCCGGTCCCATATAGGAGTGGCACTAGCCAACCATTGTGTTGATGTGCTCACGCACAAGCACACACATGGGGCGCCATGCCATGGCCAAGTACCAGCAGCAGCAAGCGGCAATAGCCGAGCAGCCGCGACATGAGGAGGAGCAGCGCAAGGGCAACAGTAGCAGTGCGCAACACAGGACAACAACAAGCAGCGACAAGAATCGACGTCATGGGTGCGGTGACACGAGGGGAGCAGCAGAAGAAGAAGAAGAAGTTGTAGCAAGAGCGCTTGCAGAAAGCGTGATGCAGCGGCATCGAGGTCGGGCGCGGGCGGGCGGAGGTGGCTGTAGGTGGGCACGCGGGGCAGCGGCAGCAGGAGGAGGCAGCCTCGGCGGTAGCAGCAAAGAGCAGCAGAACATAAACCGCAACAGAGAGCAGCCCGGGTGCGGGAGCGAAGCATCCGACATGGCGACCATGGCGATGCACGGGCGGCTACAAGCCTACAACGATGAAATCGAGAGGAGGATAGGGGGTTTTGGAAGAGCGGCTCACAGAGAGGCCGTAGGTGAGCTCGGGAAGGCCGGTGGTGGAGCGACGGCGACGAATTCGTCGATGGCGTCGTGGTGGCCGAAGGTTGAAGACGGGCTCGATCTGCTCGATGTGGAGCTCTCCGGGTCGATCCAGACTTTGTAGATGACATAGTCGACGCCGGCGTTTCTTCTTGAATCGGTCTCAATAGGCGAGGAGCACGGTAGCTACGGGAGTGAGGACGGCCATGGCGACGGCAGCGGCTGCACGATGCGAAGATGAGAGCGGGCGAAGGGAAGGGGGAATGGTGCTAGGGTTTGATGGAAGGGCGCGGGGGTGTCATCTTATCCAACAGGGGGGCCGTGCGATGGCGGCACGCTGGCCCACCGAGGCCATGGCGGCCGGATGCACGCCACGCCTCCCCGCCTCTGTAGTGAGGAAGGAGAAGGTCGGTGGTGGGTTGGCCCATGCTCTCAGAAAGCACTAGGCTTCTAGTGCACAGTAAACACTTGGCCCTTTTCCCTATATTTTGCGTGTAATGTGTTTTATCTACTTTTTTTAATATTAAATGGTCCACCAAATCAATTTTGATATATATGAAACTTGTCACATAAATTATATGCAATATTGTGGTTCTCCGCAAAAAGTTTCAGGGCACTTGGAATAGTTTAAGTATTCTTTTTTTTAAAAGGGTCCATTACATGGTTGTTGTCCACTTTTTAAATCCTAGGGGCATTTTAACAACTTAAATAATGTTGGTTTCGACATGTTAAATAATTAGTGAATATTTATAAACCCTCAAACATTTTTATTTGACCGTTTGAAGAAATAAGAATTTGACTTGTTAGTTGAAATTTGAATTGTTTGTGAACCATCACGAGAGTAATAACAGTAATCGCAGTGTCGTGGCATCATTAGGAGAGGTTCACTGTAGCTTAATTATCCAGGCGTCACAATTCTCCTCCACTACAAGAAATCTCGTCCCGAGATTTAAGAGGTACAGTAGGGGGAAAGGTCTGGTTACGAAGTTCTAATGAGTCTTCTCAGTATTGGTTGCTCTTCTCGAAGAGGTCGATCCATAGCATTGATGTCTTCATTTCTCTGCTTCAGGTCATCATGGTGAAGTCGTATCCTTTCTTTGGGGTCTGTCTCGTACTTCCGAATAGGTAAGGGGCAGTTCGACAATGATAGAATGCTATAAGGGTTAACCATTGGGGGTTACCCATGAATGAACACAGGGGTATCTCTCAAGTTGGTCAAATGAAACACATCAAGAGCCAAGCAAGAGGGTATAGTAAGAAGTATCAAGCGGATAGGCAATCGTTCGATGCCCAATTAGAAGGTGAAAGGGTTTCAGGGCACGAGAATAAATATTGCGTCTGATACCAGAATAGATCACTAGGAAGGTGGCCCATGAATTACATACTAAGTCAAGCGTGAGGAATAACTTTGACAATAGGGTGTACAGGAGAGTCAGGTTTCGATCCTGTGGAACTATGGGTTATGGGCCCACCATGGGGTTTAAAAGTAGGAAGGGGATGGCGTCTTGCATGATCATGTAAGCAAGGCATGTCAGAGAATTACCGGTCAGTTATGTTGACAACAACATTGGTACCAATGGCGAGGGACGAAGAGAACCATTCTCCTGCTCGTTGAACGAGGTGGACCAATAGGCAAAGTTCTCGTCCATCGGTGGTTACCGAATGTCATCAACAATAGTAACACGGTCTTACTGACAAGGTTGTACAACAGGGTGTTTACATAAGCAGTGAATCATTACTACTTAGATCATATAAACCACGAGAAAGGTTAAACAAGACAATGGAAAGGAAAAGGTGATCATCATATTAAACAGAACAATGGAAAGGAAAATGTGTTTAAACACATATTTCAGGGGGTATATCCTTCCCAAGGACAAGCAGAGCATGAATCCATGACAGGATATAACGTAGAAAACCCTTTAGGAAAGGGGGAAGAAATTTCATGACATTACCATACAACAGTGTTTGGATAATTTGATAAAGAAAATTTAGCATTGTGCTTCAGATGTTCTTATTGAAAATCGGAGTACCACATACATGCTTCGAGATAGCATTGGCATGGTCTTCAAGCAATGGCCAGACTTTGGATACAAAGGATCCATCGGAAACAACTTATAGAATAAGTCTTACAATTTCCTCATGGAAGAATGGATAACCTTGCTGAAAAGGAATCTATAACAACAGGGCCCCCGGCCAGGTGTGCTAGGCACGACATCACCTTACTGGGTCACATAAAGACCAGGGTTATATCTCTTGGAAAATATGTTCCAACAATCGTATCAGACCGAGATTTAGTTCTGATTGATGGCAGGATACCTAGGAAGAAAAGGTGCAACACAAATTGTCTAGATGACATTGTAAGATTCTCGGGCCATGAACTAAGGAAGTGAGTTCCAAAACAAGAGTTCATCATTAAACCAAGGAGAGGATGAGGAGGTAGCTGATGAACTCAGCGACGACAAATTGAGATTTCCAAAAGATGTATTTCCACAATTATGTGAACAAGGAGATAACATTTGTCGGATCAAATGATATAAAGAGGTATGCTCGAGGAAAACATACCCAATTTAAACATTGGTTGAAAAGTGCACCCAAAATATGGGCTTAGGTAGCATGACCGATGTTATAATGGTGATTCGATAACCAATGGTCTAAGAATGAAATGTCGACCATTAACTTCAAAGCAATAGAGTTGCTAGAAGAAAGAATCCAACCAACACCGTTCACTCGTTGGAATCAACACGGGGACCAAGAAAGAATGGTGATGGTGAGAAGTATCACTATACCAAGAATTCTTAAGAGGTGGAGTAATCCTCATGACATTCTTGACATAAAAGATGGTAATACTTCAAGGTAGAACATAATACAAGCTGGATAGCAAGTTGCATCCATAACCGGAACAAGTTTGTGATAAAAGGAAGGTAAGGATGTAGTCGATGGTAAATCAAGTTACCAAGGAACGAGGATGGCACTTATCATCATGAATTCGATCGATATCCTGGAAGGAGTCAAAAATGTTGATGATGATCACGACAATTTTTTTCGAGCGGCTCCACGAAGAGTCAATCGATCAATGACTGCATCAACCAAAAAGACTGATGCGACGAAAGATTATTGGAACCACATATACGACACAAACTCGGAATCAAAGTGTGTGGTTCAAGGTGAAACGATAAAGACGAGGAAATCGACGTAAGCTTAGCTCATAGTCGAAAGTTGTGCTCTGAGAATAAGGACCGGGTGGCACAGTTAAAATTTAGCACGATAATGATATAGCCGATCAAGCTAGGAATGACTTGATCGGATACAAAATTGTACTTAAGTAAGATTACTAAAACTTGTTGAACCATAGTGCGGACTCGGTTCAGTTATCGGAGTCTTTGAGTGTTTAATAACTCAGAGCCCATGAAAAATTGTAATCAGTGAGAATGTAGTACTTGATGAAGAACTCATAAGAAGTTATGCAGTTCCAAGATAATCTCGAGATACCAGGGGGTAATACTCGACGAAAGATCAAAGTAAAGGTTGGAATGGTGTATTGATCCACAGAAGACAAGTACTTAAACTTGCCCAAGAAATGGGATCTAAGAAGAACATATGGTCGAAACCACGATTGCAAAGGATCAATTCACCGATACCAAAGGATATTATATCAAGGAAATAGTAATTACTACAAGAAGCTTCCATGATAAGTTCCACATCAGGTCCATGGGCATGAACACAAAGTTCAAGGTCGACTCCCACTTCTTTAATGCATAACCTTTCATTCACTTCTCGTCTTCAAAAAAGTTGCAGTGTTGAAATTTATCTGGCGAAGCACCAGAAGAGTATGACTCGTGAAAACTTTCGGGTTCACCCGGTTTTAGAGAAGGTATAGGTTCAACCCATCGGAGCATCTTAGAAACACATACCACAAGCTTCAAGAGTAAATATCACTAGCTCGAAAGCAGAGCAAGGTTGAGAAAGTAGAGGATACAATTTACCAAAGGCATTATGTATTAGGGGAAGAACTCAAGGTTTTGAGATTATGCAGGAACGGTCGGATAATAATCTACCAAACGATCTGGCGGACCGCCAAGAATCTGATGTGAGCATATATGTTCAACCAGAAGAAGAAATAATGCAAAAGGCATCGGATTATAGAAATATCTTGATAATTCGGGAGCTTAAATACAAGGAATTATGATTTCCAAATTGGGGGATCAGAAGAAGATGCTCTGATCAAAAGATAAGTAAGTCGAATAGACTTAGAGGCACAAACGGTGGCAATTCGATTGGTCGACAACCAGCTCATGTTCAAAATGACGTCCGAGCCGGAAGGATAATTTTCAAGGAATACTGATGAATTGTGCTTCCACACACATGTTGAATCAACAGGATCAGAATGTCGATCACAAAGTATTTGAATGAATATTGCTTGACATATGGAAGTAACCATTATGCAAGCAGGTAAAGAAGATCAAGAGCAATAGGCTACTGAGGATTTTCGGAAGATCGAATGGTATTTTGAAGTATTTTGCGAAACACATGAACAACTGGGAATGAGTGGATACTCGATAAGTGCGAGGAATTACCCGTAGGGGTATTCATGCGGCAAGGATCTGTAAGGCAGTGGCTCAAGAGGTTCATCAAAGTCGAAGAATAATTTGATGCAACTTGTAATAACAAGGGCAGCTGGGGATGAAAGTAAGAAGAATAGGTGTAAGTATTTATCCATAGGGATGTATCGGTGGTAGGGGAATGCAAAAGCGACGGGCATAGAGTCTCGAGAGAACATCAGAGAGTATCTTCGGAATCTTCTGATGCAGCAGGCGATCCTCTGCAATAAGGGGCTCTCCCGGTGGATGCGATCACGAGATCCTAATGTCAAAGTTAGCAAATTCATTTAACCCAAATAGTAGAGAGATTAGAGTCCCAGAGTATAGACGAGGAATAAAAGATCCTAATACCACCAATGGCGACGTGGGCCCATGGGCTGCACAGCCATGTTAGTAAAAACTTTTTCAATGACTAGACTCAACTTCGGCCAAGGAGTTGGAAAGGGCGATTCCTACAGGCAGTCGGCTCTGATACCAACTTGTGACGCCCCCGATTCAGTCGTACACTAATCATGCACGCAAACATGTACGATCAAGATCAGGGACTCACGGGAAGATATCACAACACAACCCTAAAAGTAAAATAAGTCATACAAGCATCATAATACAAGCCAGGGGCCTCGAGGGCTTGAATACAGGTGCTCGATCATAGACAAGTCAGCGGAAGCAACAATATCTGGGTACAGACATAAGTTAAACAAGTTTCCATAAGATGGCTAGCACAAACTGGGATACAGATCAAAAGAGGCGCAGGCCTCCCCGCTCGATCCTCCTAAACTACTCCTCGGTCGCTGCCAAGCAGTCGCACGTAGTAGTAGGCACCCCCAGTAGTAGGAGTCATCGCCGACGGTGACGTCTCGCCTCGATTTCCAAAGATTCTGGTTGCAACAACCAGAAAGAAAGGAAAAGGGGGAAAAGGGGGGAGAAAGCAACCATGAGTACTCATCCAAAGTACTCGCAAGCAAGCAGCTACACTACATATGCATGGGTATATGTGTAAAGGGCCATATCGGTGGACTGAACTGCAGAATGCCAGAATAAGAGGGGGATAGCTAATCATGTCGAAGACTACGCTTCAGCTACCTCCATCTTGCAGCATGTAGAAGAGAGTAGATGGTAAGTTCACCAAGTAGCATCGTATAGCATAATCCTACCCGGCGATCCCCTCCTCGTTGCCCTGTTAGAGAGCGATCACCGGGTTATATCTGGCATTTGGAAGGGTGTGTTTTATTAAGTATCCAGTTCTAGTTGTCATAAGGTCAAGGTACAACTCCAAGTCGTCCTGTTACCAAAGATCACGGCTATTCAAATAGATAAACTTCCCTGCAGGGGTGCACCACATAACCCAACACGCTTGATCCCATTTGGCGGGACACACTTTTCTGGGTCATGCCCGGCCTCGGAAGATCAATACGTCGCAGCCCCACCTAGGCCAAGAGAGAGGTCAGCACGCTGGTCTAAACCTAAGCGCATAGGGGTGTGGGCCCATCGCCCTTAGCACACCTACATGTTGTGAGGGCGGCCGAAAGCAGAACTAGCCCCCTTAATACAAGAGCAGGCTTACGTTCCAATCCGGCGCGTGCCGCCGGCCACGACGTCACGAAGGCTTCGCCGATACCACGACGCCGAAAGTGCCCATATCTTTCCCACGTAGTTGGTTAGTGCGTATAGACCAAATGGCCAGACTCAGATCAAATACCAAGATCTCGTTAAGCGTGTTAATGATGTATCCGCGGACACCGACCAGGGCCAGGCCCACCTCTCACCTAGGTCGTCTCAACCTGCCCTGTCGTTCCGCCATAAAGATCCACCCAGAGGGTCGTCGGGACAAAGGTCCTTTCAGCCCCCAATCCGTGAATCACTCACGGGTGCTCCACGAGCCGACCCGACTTTAGTCACCACATGTATCATGTATAAAGTATATAGTATGTACCCGTGAACACCTCCCGAGTGATCACGGCCTGATAGTATAGCACAACAGACGGACAAGAATGTAGGGCCACAGATGGAATACTAGCATCCTATACTAAGCATGTAGGATTACAGGTAAAGGTAACAACAGTAGTGGCAAAGACAGGCTATGCAACAGAATAGGATTAACGGAAAGCAGTAACATGCTACACTACTCTAATGCAAGAAGTATAGAGAAGAATAGGCGATGTCTGGTGATCAAGGGGGGGGGCTTGCCTGGTTGCTCTGGCAAGAAGGAGGGGTCACAACACAAGAGTCGATCGGGGCACCGAGCAAGGCCAAAGCTCGTAGTCTACCGGAGAGAAGAGGGGGAAGAAACAATTAATACAATGCAAAATAGATGCATAACAATGCATGACATAACAAGTAACGGTGCTAGGTGTGCCCTAACGCAGGAGGAGGTGATACCGGTGAAGGGGGGAAACATCCGTGGAAGTATCCTCGGAGTTCCGCGTTTTCGGACAGATGAACCGGAGGGGAAAAGTTATGTGTTTGCTATGCTAGAGATATGTGGCGGACGAACGGGCTGCGTATTCGGATTCATCTCGTCGTTCTGAGCAACTTTCATGTACAAAGTTTTTCCATCCGAGTTACGGATTATTTTATATTAATTTTTAAAGTTTTAATAGATTTTCTAAAATTCTGGAATTATTATTAATTCGAAATTATTAGTCAAATGCTATATGCACACACTGAAGTGTACACAACAGGGTCTTCAGAGGCTGACATGTGGGGCATGTTGACTAAGTTGACCTACCAACATCCTGACCGGGTCAAAGGGTGAATAGTGCAAAGGTCCCGCGTGTCATGGAGAGTAGTTGTATCTAGTAATTTTATTAGACTGTTGACTAAATGGAACTGGGACCCGCATGTCAGTGACTAGGTTTTTAACTAACAGATTATTTATCTTTAAGCTAGCTAATTAGTCAGTGGTGGCCTAATAGTTAGAGGGGATTATTAGGGGGTGTTTAGGCCTAATCTAATTAGGCCCGGTCCCACATAGGAGTGGTACTAGCCAGCCATTGTATGGCTGTGCTCACGCACAAGCACACACATGGGGCTTTGGCGGCCATGGCCAAGTACCAGCAGCAGCAAGCGGCAATAGCCGAGCAGCCGCGACATGAGGAGGAGCAGCGCAAGGGCACAAAGAAGAAGGCGCAGCAAAGACAGACAACAACAAGCAAATTAACACAATCGACGGGGTGCGCGCAGACACGAGGGGAGCAGCAGAGAAGAAGAAGTCAGAGCAGAAGCGGCGCAGAAAGCGTGATGCAGCCGCATCGAGGTCAGCGCGGCGGGCGGAGGTGGCTCCAGGCGGGCACGCGGGGCAGCGGCTGCAGGAGGAGGCAGCCTCGGCGGTAGCAGCAAAGAGCAGCAGAACATAAACCGCAACAGAGAGCAGCCCAGGTGCGGGAGCAAAGCATCTGACATGGCGGCCATGGCGATGCACGGGCGGCTACAATCCTACGACGACAAAATCGAGAGGAGGATAGGGGGTTTTGGAAGAGCAGCTCACAGAGAGGTCGTAGGCAAGCTCGGGAAGGCCGGTGGTGGATCAACGGCGACGAATTCGTCGATGGCGTCGTGGTGGCCGGAGGTTGAAGACGGGCTCGATATGCTCGATGTGGAGCTCTCTGGCTCGATCCAGACTTTGTAGATGACGTAGTCGACGCCTGCGCTTTTCCGAATCGGTCTCAATAGGCGAGGAGCACGGTGGCTACGGAGTGAGGACGGCCATGGCGACGGCAGGGTCAAGGCTGATGCGAAGATGAGAGCGGGCGAAGGGAAGGGGGAAATGGTGCTAGGGTTTGATGGAAGGGCGCGGGGGTGTCATCTTATCCAACAGGGGGGCCGTGGGATGGCCGGCACGCGTCCAGCCGAGGCCAATGGCAGCTGGATGCACGCCACGCCTCCCCTGCCTCCTGTAGCGAGGAAGGAGAAGGCTGGTGGTGGGCTGGCCCATGCTACTGTAGCACTAGGCTTCTAGTGCATAGTAAACACTTGGCCCTTTTCCCTATATTTTGCGTGTAATGTGTTTAAGCTACTTTTTTTAATATTAAATAGTCCACCAAATCAATTTTGATATATATGAAACTTGTCACATAAATTATATGCAATATTGTGGTTCTGCGCAAAAAGTTTCAGGACACTTGGAATAGTTTAAGTATTCTTTTAAAAAAAAGGTCCATTACATGGCTGTTGTCCACTGTTTAAATCCTAGGGGCATTTTAACAACTTAAATAATGTTGGTTTCTACATGTTAAATACTTAGTGAATATTTGTAAACCCTCAAACATTTTTATTTGAACGTTTGAAGAAATAAGAATTTGACTTGTTAGTTGAAATTTGAATTTTTTTGAACCATCACGAGATTAATAACAGTAATCGCAGTGACATGGCATCATTAGGAGAGGTTCACTGTAGCTTAATTATCCAGGCGTCACATGCAAGAACTACCAATCTAGTTGGCCAAACCAAACGGATAATTCGAAGAGACTTGCAAAGATAACTCAATCATACATAAAAGAATCCAGAGAAGATTCAAATATTATTCATAGATAAGCTGGATCATAAACCCACAATTCATCGATCTCAACAAACACACCGCAAAAAGAAGATTACATCGAATAGATCAACACGAGAGAGAGGGAGAACATTGTATTGAGATCCAAAAAGAGAGAAGAAGCCATCTAGCTACTAGCTATGGACAGAAGGTCTCAAGTAAACTACTCACACTTCATCGGAGGGGCTATGGTGATGATGTAGAAGCCCTCCATGGTGGATGCCCCTCGGTGGAGCTCGAACAGGCCCCAAGATGGGATCTTGTGGATACAGGAAGTTTCAATGGTGGAATTAGGTTTTGGCTCCTGCTACGATCGCTTGGGGGCAATGAGGTATATATAGGAGGAAGGAGTACGTCGGTGGAGCTTTGAGGGGCCCATGAGGCAGGGGGCGCGCCCTACCCTCGTGGCCGCCTCTCTGGTTCCTTGGTGTAGGGTCCAAGTCTCCTGGATCACGTTCGGTGAGAAAATCACGTTTCCGAAGGTTTCATTCCGTTTGGACTCCGTTTGATATTCTGTTTCTTCGAAATACTGAAAAAGGCAAAAAACAATAATTCTGGGCTGGGCCTTCGGTTAATAGGTTAGTCCCAAAAATAATATAAAAGTGGAAAATAAATCCCATTATAGTCCAAAACAATAGATAAAGTAGCATGGAGCAATCAAAAATTATAGATACGTTGGAGACGTATCATCCCACACCATTGTCAACCTATGTAGTCAATAAACGAGAGAATTGCGCAAGGAGCGGCCGACAGCTGGGACTAAGCAGCTCGAGCAGTATTTTTGTTTTTGAGGTGTGAGCACTGCAGAGTTTTTCTTGAGCGATGTTTTCATTTTTTTTAGACAAGAGCGACGTTTTCGTTGTTGTTCAGAGGAGAGCAGGGTATTAACTGGGCGGGCTATGGCCCGTCTAGCCCAGGCTAGATATCCAAATTTCAGTATATTAATTTTTTCAAGCTAAAAATGGCTAGCCCAGCTATACTTTTTTTTGAGGAATACCCAGGCAAGGTCAACTTGTTATTCTCCGCCCCGCTGGGCTGCAAATCTTTCCTAGGAGGGATGCATTTGGCTTAACAAGAAAATGGGCATTAAGAAATAATAAATGGGATGTAATTATAAAAACTGTTCTGTAACTATAAAAAAATGCACTAAACACGTAATTAGTTTATAAAATATTATTTTTGGATTTTGAAAATTTTAATTTCATTAATTGTTGCGCGAGCAATGTTTTGTTGGATTTTTACGTAAGACAAATATTTGTTGAAATTGTATTTAATCTGACTAGAAATTTAGGGATAAAAATATTTCAGATCCCATTAAAATGTGGGAAATTTTATTGAATTTTGTTTTGAACGGTTGGTTGAAATTATTAATCATTGTCCTAGCTAGAAAATGGGTTGTACTTTTAACAAACTGTAAATGGGTTGTAGTAAATTCCATTAGAATTCAAAAATGGGTTGTACATTCTTACAAATCTCAAATGGGCTATAAGTTCTCTGCCACACACTTGTGGGCCTACTAAGTTGACGCGTCCCCTCAAAAAAAATTGACGCGTATGCAAGGCTTTATCAACTTATAGTCAACACAGGGATCTAGCAACAGAGGCCGTTGGATGTCCATCCAACGGATGTCGTGCTTCTTCTTCAATCTAGGATATTCTATCTTCACCCGCCCAAAAAATGATTCCTCCCCCTGACATCTGGGGCGCGCCATTTCGGAGGCTGACCTGTGGGCCTACTAAGTTGACACTTACCAAGGGCATTATCAACTTAGTCAATATAAACGATTCTAGCTGCAGTGACCGTACAATGTCCATCCAACGGCCATTGTGCTTCTTCAACCTCTGGTCTTCTTGCTCCAGCCGCCCAAAGCAGAGCCGGTCGTGCCGCCTCCTCCTGCCTCCCGTGGCCGACTATGCTACCGCGGAGGCCTCACAGCCCCCTACTACTCACACTGCTGGCGAGGCCCTGCGGCGACGGTAGCCTCACACCGCAACTGAACTAGTGAACCCTCGTACTCCTCTCCGTGTGGGCATCCACTGCCGCTTCTTCCCCAGCTCCGCGTCGTTCCCTTCCTAGGCCTCGCCGTCGTCCACCGCCTTGGTGCTCTCGGCGCGACGTGGTCAATGTGGTCAACGAACGACTTCCATCGGAAGACTACTGTACATGGAGAGGCTGACAGCTGGGTCCACGGCCGCAGCAAGGAAGTGCCTCCTTAATACGCGGAAAATAATGATTCCTCCACCTGACAGCAGGGACCCACCGGACGGGCCACCGTATTTTGCGGAAAAAAAATGATTCCCCTGACTGCTAGGACCCACAGCTACATCTTCGCACGCAAGGAAGTGCATGACAGTCGGGACCCACCTGGTCGAAGTGTACGTAGCGTTGTCATTCTGGTGGCAAACGTGTACGTACATACGATCGGTCTGTCTGCAGGCTGCAACGATGAACCGTGGCCGTGTAAGGAAGGGCACCTGTCATAGTAGAGGCGCGCACTTGTCGTAGTAGAGGCACGCACGTAGCATGTACACGTACGTACAGCGGCCAGGGTGCAAGAAAGTAAATATGACCACGTACGTACATACGGGCGGGGTCTCGAACGCCTACTCGCGCATATGTACGGCCAGGGATCATGTACATGGTTGTGGCTGGGTCGGAACGGAGAAACCGCGTCGTTGTCGTGTTCATGGGGAGGCGACGAAATGCGTCGTGTTCATCGGGAGGCAACGAAACACGTGTTGTTCATCGGGATCTAACCGGCTTGGACGGAACAGCCGATGGAAACGAGGCCTGGCATATCGCAGAACGGAGGAAACGGTCTTGTGTTCGACCGGCCATGATGGAAATGGGATCCTGTTCATCGGGAGGGGTCTGGCATACCGCAAAACGGTCGAAACAGGGTCATGTTGATTGGGAGGGGTGTGGCGTACCACACAACGGAGGAAATGGACTTGTGTTGGAGCGCTACGGTCGAAAACGAGGGTCCTGTTCATCGGGAGGGGTGTGGCGTACCGCAAAACGGGACTCCACTGGATACTGTTCATCTCCACCGTCGACCTCCTCCAGCCTCCATGGGCTACCGTTCATCCACCGTCGACCTCCTCCAGCCTCCACCGCGATCGCTCATCCACGGGCTCCTCGCTCATCCAGCCTCCACCGCACGCTCCTCCACCGCCATCGCTCAACCAGCCCTCTCCACGGGGTCCTATTCAACCACCCCTCTACGGGCTACTGTTCATCCAGCCCTCCACCAGCTACTGTTCATCCATCCCTCCATGGGGTCATGTTCATCCAGCCCTCCACGGGGTCCTGTTCATCCACCGGCTCGATCGGTCAGGGTCCTGTTCATCCAGCGGTAACGGCCTCTACTACCACGGGTTCCTGTTCATCCAACCCCCACCGGGAACTGTTCATCCAAACCCCCTCAAGAACACTCGTTGTTCATCAAGGGAAGGAGGCAGCAGTGTTCGATCGGCTTCAGTTAGCAGCAGTAGCGAAGGAATCACTCGGGTTCACTTAACAGCAAGGGATCGATCGCTCGGGTTCAGTAACGTAGCTAGTGCAATCGTTAGGGTTCAGTTAGAGCCCAACGCCTCGCTCGGGTTCAGTTAGAGCCCAATGCCTCGCACACACGCACGTAAGTACGAGAGAAACGCGCATCGCTCGGCCCCGACCACCCACCGTAACCAGGAACTCCCCCGATATTTTCCTCGTCCTCGCTTCTACCACGGTTTTTTCCATCATGGACGGCCCAAAGCATGTCATGCAGCTGCGTATCCGGCCCGCACAGGACGAAAAGCCCATTTTCTGTCATGATTTTTTGTCATAGAAGTAGGAGCCCACCACATCTATGATGATACCGGGTTTTGTCACAATTATCATCATAGAAGTGTCATAAGTATGATAGAAAAAAAATTGTTCGGCCCAAAATGTCATGGATGTTTTTTTTGTAGTGTACTGCATGGCCACAAGGCCTTCGAGTGTTTTGCCAGGTTTGTCAACAGCCCCCACTACATGTTCGCTACGGTGGACATCACCAACGATTTAAAGGCACTCAAGAATTCGGGCATCGCCTGCCAGAATCTTGTCGACATCCAGGGCCAATACAAGATCTGGGGCAGCAAGGAGCATGAGAAGGGCTCACTGGTTCACCTCGCCGAGGCCATCATCGACCCCTACTACTGAAACATGAAGGATTCTTGAAACAAGGACAAGCGCGCCTGGCACTCGCCCTGGATGGAGAAACTCGACAAAGCTCACATCGTGTACGCAGCCAAGGAGGCGTACACGAGATACGACATGTATAGGCGGCTCATTGACATGAGGAAGTGCCTCCTTCCCCAAAACGGCTAGTGATCCAGCCGAAAGCAGAGCAATGGCAAGCGTCGTCGCAACAATAAGTAGATGATTAGATCCTCGTTCCTCCTACTTTAGTATGCATGTAATTGCTTACTTTGGTGTGTGGAAATGTTATGTGTGTAGTCACTTGTGTAATTGTATGATTAATTTGGTTATGCAATGCTTTCTTTTTAAGTATATATGTTGATGCTCTGTAGACAGAGCGTAGATGTTGTGCGGACAAAGAAAATCACATCGCACATGGACTAAACAGTGGAACCCTTCGGTGATGTTTTCATCGATCACTCACAATTGTATACCAGCAATCGTTTGCTCACAACACACATGGCTTGTTAGCAGTAATCGTCTGTGTTGTTATCGGTCTTCGCACACGTTTCCGATTACAGACCTATTTGCCTCGTACCAGACACATCTTGTTCATTTGAACCGTTTCTGTTCTCATGTCTAAACTCAAATAGTTCATCCGAGTGAACCGCATGCTGTATATCGCACACACCTTTGATCTGGCTGACCGTTTCTTTTGTGTTGCCTAATCACAAACAGTTCATCCAAGTGAACCATATAATGTACATCACACACACACCTTCATCGGGCTGCCCGTTTCTTCTGTTCCTCCTCATCGCAAACAGTTAATTGAGCTGAACCGTATGCCCTGCATCAGACACGCAACTAAAATCTGAACCGTGTTTGATGCATCCTCCATCGCAAACGTTTTGCACCTTTTTGACAGTTTTTTTACACCACCGTTTTCGATTATGGCATCGCACACAGTTTCTTCGAAGGGTCTCTGATCATAGTGTCGCGTTAGCAGCAACCTGCAATAGTGTATGATATTCAGAAATTTAGTATCATTTCTGATACGAACACGACAACGTCTGGTATATCAAAGAGTGTGGCTGCTATTGAAGTTAAACAAGCTGAGTCAAGGGAGAAGAGCTTATTCGAGAATGTTGGACGAACTACCAAACGTTCAAATATATTGCACCGTGGTAGAGATGGCAAGAAACGCGAGTTATGTGGACCTCATGTGGCCGGCCTAGCTAGTTGTACGTCAAAACGTGATTACATGATGTTACGGACCAACAAGAAAAAGATAAACCAAAGTGACACAGGAGTATATTTGAATGAAGCATGCATGAAAAGCTATTCACATGGACTTGTGCGCAGTGAAGGCCCGATGGGTTACATGCCAATCATGAACTGCATCGGATGAGATTATTCCTACCTTCCGTACACCACCAGGGAAAATAAGATTAGGTTGTTTCCTAATCTCCATCAAATCAGGAGAGAGATTGTTATTTTAGATAGTTTTTTTCTCGCTTGAATAGATATCCAAGTTGTTGGTGCATGGGTTAGTTGGCATAAAATCAGGTGGAAACATTAGCGTGGCTTTCTAGGAGTCTTGTACGAGAGTCTAGCCGCTTAGGTATTCTGGGCGCATGCGTTATTTTTATGGCATATAAAAGCCAAGCTTCGGCCATGTACAAGGATCAGTTTTTGTTTATCGTTGAGTTATGAAAAAAGTCAGAAAACGTCCATGTTTCGGACGACCCAATTGTGAGTATTTTCTATGATTTTTCCGTCAAGAAAATCCACTAGCGACGGAGGGTTGATCATCATATCGATGCCTACGTGCTGATCCGAGGGGATCGTTATTTTTGTTCGTGTATTTTCGTACACGGGTGAATCTTATTATTGGACGTTGAGGGACCAGGTGGAAGAACAGCTGAACAAGCATCGCCGTGAAAGATCGGGCCATCTCCACGTGCGAATTAGCATCTCGCTAGTCCGTATCTCATCAAGTGGTATTCAGAGCTAAGGTTAGTCACGGTTATTCAGTTGGGAATATCGTCTACGGAGGCGAGTATGGAGGTGTTGAGCAGGAACGTATTGATGGAGGAGGAAGGCAACGGCGAGGTTGTTCTTTTTCACACACGATGCATCGTGAAGGAACGGTGTGTGAATTTGACGATCGATGAAGATTCTACGATCAACATGGTGAGCATCGAGGTGGTGGACAAATTGGGACTGAGTATGGCACCTCTGGAAAGACCGTACATGCTGAAGTGGTTCAAAGGTGAAATAAAAATTACGCATCGGATTTTGCTAATTTTTGATTTGGGAAAATATTGTTGTGCGGAATTTTTTTATGTTTGTCCTGTGCCCATGGTGTCATGCCATATGCTACATGGAAATCCATGGTACAAGCGCGTCGGAGTTGTATGGAATGCCAAGAAAAATACTTACTCGCTATCATGGAAGGGCCAACGAGTTTGTTTTATTCCAATGCCAACAGATGTATTTGTTTCAGATTGGAAAAGTCGTTTGCTGAAAAGAAGAGAAGAGCAAGAAGAAATAAAAGAAGAAATCGATGCACCGGTATAAGGGCTGAACCTTTTGGTGGAGAAGGTGCAAGATGATGTTGGTGCAAAGGGGCAGCGGTGGAGTGTTTTTAAAACACAGTGTAAGATCAAGAATCGCGCTTGCAAGATGATAATTGATGGTGGCAGCTTTACAAACGCCATTAGCAAAGATCTAGTGCAAGCTTTGGGTTTATCCACGTGGCGGCATCCACAACCGCACCACGTTGAGTGGTTGTACAATTCCGGATACTTGAAGATCACACACAAGGTACGTGTAACTTTTATGTTGGAGCTTATATTGACAAGGTAGACCGTGACGTTATACCAATGGATGCGTGCGGTTGCTATTGGGAAGGCCGTGGCAGTTTGATCATGATGCAGCGCATGCCAGAAAATCCAACACTTATACATTCATGCATGATGGAAAGAAGCACATATTAAAACCGATGATGGACAGTGCAATTAATGTAGACATGCGAGTTCCAGAGAAGGAGTTGTCTTTGAAAGTTATGTCAAAACCGAGGACGGTTTTGTTTCAAGGAAGGGAGGATGATACGAACACGACAACGTCTGGTATATCAAAGAGTGTGGCTGCTATTGAAGTTAAACAAACCGAGTCGAGGGAGAAGAGCTTATTCGAGAATGTTGGACGAACTACCAAACGTTCAAATATATTGCACCGTGGTAGAGATGGCAAGAAACGTGAGTTACGTGGACCTCATGTGGCCGGCCTAGCTAGTTGTATGTCAAAACGTGATTACATGAGGTTACGGACCAACAAGAAAAAGAAAATCAAAGTGACACAGGAGTATATTTGAATGAAGCATGCATGAAAAGCTATTCACATGGACTTGTGCGCACAGGAAGGCCCGATGGGTTACATGCCAATCATGAACCGGCATCGATGAGATTATTCCTACCTTCCGTACACCACTGTGGAAAATAAGATTAGGTTCTTTCCTAATCTCCATCAAATCAGGAGAGATATTGTTATTTTAGATAGTTTTTTCTGCTTTGAATAGATATCCAAGTTGTTGATGCATGTGTTAGTTGGCATAAAATCAGGTGGAAACATTAGCGTGGCTTTCTAGGAGTCTTGTACGAGAGTCTAGCCGATTAGGTATTCAGGGCGTATGTTATTTTTATGGCATATAAAAGCCAAGCTTCAGCCATGTACGAGGATCAGCTTTTTGCTTATCGTTGAGTTATGAAAAAGTCGTAAAACGTCCATGTTTCGGACGACCCAATTGTGAGTATTTTCTGTGATTTTTCCATCGAGAAAATCCACTAGCGACGGAGGGTTGATCATCATATCGATGCCTACGTGCTGATCCGAGGGGATCGTTATTTTTGTTCGTGTATTTTCGTACACGGGAGAATCTTATTATTGGACGTTGAGGGACCAGGTGGAAGAACAGTTGAACAAGCATCGCCATGAAAGATCGGGCCATCTACACGTGCGAATTAGCATCTCGCTAGTCCGTGTCTCATCAATTTCCGATCAACAATATGTCATCCACATATAATATCAGAAATGCTATAGAGATCCCACTTACTTTCTTGTAAATAGAGGCTTCTCCAAAAGTCTATATAAAACCATATGCTTTGATCACACTATTAAAGCATATATTCCAACTCCGAGAGGCTTGCACCAGTCCATAAATGGATTGCTGGAGCTTGCACACTTTCTTAGCACCTTTTGGATCGACAAAACCTTCTGGTTGCATCATATACAACTCTTCTTTAAGATATGCATTAAGGAATGCAGTTTTGACATCCATTTGCCAAATTTCATACTCATAAAATGCGGCAATTGCTAACATGATTCGGACAGACTTAAACATCGCTACGGGTGAGAAGGTCTCATCGTAGTCAACTCCTTGACCTTGTCCAAAACCTTCCGCAACAAGTCAAGCTTTGTAGACAGTAACATTACCGTCAGCGTCAGTCTTCTTCTTGAAGATCCATTTATTCTCTATGGCTTGCCGATCATCGGGCAAGTCAATCAAAGTCCATACTTTGTTCCCATACATGGATCCCATCTCAGATTTCATGGCCTCAAGCCATTTTGCAGAATCTGGGCTCATCATCGCTTCCTCATAGTTCGTAGGTTCGTCGTTGTCAAGTAACATGACTTCCAGAATAGGATTACTGTACCACTCTGGTGCGGATCTTACTCTAGTTGACCTACGAGGTTCAGTAGTAACTTGATCTGAAGTTTCATGATCATCATCATTAGCTTCCTCACTAATTGGTGTAGGAATCACTGGAACTGATTTCTGTGATGAACTACTTACCAATTCGGGAGAAAGTACAATTACCTCATCAAGTTCTACATTCCTCCCACTCACTTCTTTCGAGAGAAACTCCTTCTCTAGAAAGGATCCATTCTTAGCAACGAATATCTTGCCTTCGGATATATGATAGAAGGTGTACCCAACAGTTTCCTTTGGGTATCCTATGAAGACACATTTCTCCGATTTGGGTTCGAGCTTATTAGGTTGAAGCTTTTTCACATAAGCATCGCAGCCCCAAACTTTAAGAAATGACAACTTGGGTTTCTTGCCAAACCACAGTTCATATGGTGTCGTCTCAACGGATTTAGATGGTGCCCTATTTAACGTGAATGCAACCGTCTCTAAAGCATAACCCCAAAATGATAGTGGTAAATCAGTAAGAGACATCATAGATCGCACCATATCTAATAAAGTGCGGTTACGATGTTCAGCCACACCATTACGCTGTGGTGTTCTAGGTGGCGTGAGTTGCGAAACTATTATGTATTGTTTCAAATGAAGACCAAACTCATAACTCAAATATTCACCTCCACGATTAGATCATAGAAACTTTATTTTCTTGTTATGATGATTTTCCACTTCACTCTGAAATTTTTTGAACTTTTCAAATGTTTCAGACCTATGTTTCATCAAGTAGATATACCCATATCTGCTCAAATCATCTGTGAAGGTTAGAAAATAATGATACCCACCGCGAGCATCAACACTCATCGGACCGCATACATCAGTATGTATTATTTCCAATAAGTCTGTTGCTCGCTCCATTGTTCCGGAGAATGGAGTCTTAGTGATCTTACCCATGAGGCATGGTTCGCAAATATCAAGTGATTCCAAAAGTCCATCAGCATGGAGTTTCTTCATGCGCTTTACACCAATATGACCTAAACGGCAGTGCCACAAATAAGTTGCACTATCATTATCAAACTTGTATCTTTTGGCTTCAATACTATGAATATGTGTATCACTACTATCGAGATTCAACAAAAATAGACCACTCATCAAGGGTGCATGACCATAAAAGATATTACTCATATAAATAGAACAACCATTATTCTCTAATTTAAATGAATAACTGTCTCACATCAAACAAGATCCAGATATAATGCTCATGCTTAACGCTAGCACCAAATAATAATTATTCAGGTCTAAAACTAATCCAAAGGTAGATGTAGGGGTAGCGTGCCGAGGGCGATCACATCGACTTTGGAACCATTTCCCACGCGCATCGTCACCTCGTCCTTAGCCAATCTTCGCTTAATCCGTAGCCCCTGTTTTGAGTTGCAAATATGAGCAATGTAACCAAAGATCAAATACCCAGGCGCTACTACAAGCATTAGTAAGGTACACATCAATAACATGTATATCAAATATACCTTTCACTTTGTCATCCTTCTTATCTGCCAAATACTTGGGGTAGTTCCACTTCCAGTGACCAGTCCCTTTGGCAAAGAGAAGCACTCGCCTCGTGCTTAGGTCCAGACTTGGGCTTCTTCACTTGAGCAGCAACTTGCTTGCCATTCTTCTTGAAGTTCCCATTCTTCCCTTTGCCCTTCTTCTTGAAACTAGTGGTGTTGTTAACCATCAACACTTGATGCTCCTTCTTGATTTCTACCCCCGCAGCCTTTAGCATCGCAAAGAGCTCAGGAATTGTCTTATCCATCCCTTTCATATTATAGTTCATCACGAAGCTTTTGTAGCTTGGTGGAAATGATTGAAGAACTCTGTCAATGACACTATCATCAGGAAGATTAACTCCCAGTTGAGTCAAGTGGTTGTGCTACCAAGACATTCTGAGTATATGTTCACTGACAGAACTATTCTCCTCCAATTTGCAGCTGTAGAACTTATTGGAGACTTCATATCTCTCAATCCGGGCATTTGCTTGAAATATTAACTTCAACTCCTAGAACATCTCATATGCTCCATGACGTTCAAAACGTCGTTGAAGTCCCGATTCTAAGCCGTAAAGAATGGCACACTGAACTATTGAGTAGTCATCAGCTTTGCTCTGCCAGACGTTCATGACCTCCGAAGTTGCTCCTGTAGCGGGTCTTGCACCTAGCGGTGCTTCCAGGATGTAATTCTTCTGTGCAGCAATGAGGATAATCCTCAAGTTACGGACCCAGCCCATGTAGTTGCTACCATCATCTTTCCACTTAGCTTTCTCTAGGAACGCATTAAAATTCAAAGGAACAGTAGAAAGGGCCATTTATCTACAACAACATAGACATGCAAAACACTATCAGATACTAAGTTCATGATAAATAAAAGTTCAATTAATCATATTACTTAAGAACTCCCACTTAGATAGACATCTCTCTAGTCATCTAAATGATCACGTGATCCATATCAACTAAACCATGTCCGGTCATCACGTGAGATGGAGTAGCTTTCAATGGTGAACATCACTATGCTGATCATATCTACTATATGATTCATGTTCGACCTTTCGGTCTCAGTGTTTCGAGGCCATATCTGCATATGCTAGGCTCGTCAAGTTTAACCCGAGTATTCGGCGTGTGCAAAACTGGTTTGCACCCGTTGTATGTGAAGGTAGAGCTTATCACACGCGATCATCATGTGGTGTCTCAAAGACGATTTAATCAGAGTAACGGTGCATACTCGTGGGAGAACACTTATACCTTGAAATTTAGTGAGAGATCATCTTATAATGCTACCGCCGTACTAAGCAAAATAAGATGCATAAAGGATAAACATCGCATGCAATCAAAATAAGTGATATGATATGGCCATCATCATCTTGTGCCTTTGATCTCCATCTCCAAAGCACCGTCATGATCACCATCGTCACCGGCTTGACACCTTGATCTCCATCGTAGCATCGTTGTCATCTCGTCAACTATTGCTTCAACTACTATCGCTACCACTTAGTGATGAAGTAAAGCAATTACATGCCGATTGCATTTCATACAATAAAGTGAAAACCATAAGGCTCCTGCCAGTTGCTGATAACTTTTACAAAACATGATCATCTCATAAAACAATTGATATATCATCACGTCTTGACCATATCACATCACAACAAGCCCTGCAAAAACAAGTTAGACATCCTCTACTTTGTTGTTGCAAGTTTTCGTGGCTGCTACGGGCTTCTAGCAAGAACCGTTCTTACCTATGCATCAAAACCACAACGATTTTTCGTCAAGTGTGTTGTTTTAACCTTCAACAAGGATCGGGCATAGCCGAACTCGATTCAACTAAAGTTGGAGAAACAAACACCCGCTAGCCAACGGTGTGCGAAGCACGTCAGTAGAACCAGTCTCATGAACGCGGTCATGTAATGTTGGTCCGGGCCGCTTCATCCAACAATACCGCCAAATCAAAGTAAGACGTTGTTGGTAAGCACTATGACTATTATCGCCCACAACTCATTGTGTTCCACTCGTGCATATAACATCTACACATAGACCTGGCTCGGATGCCACTGTTGGGGAACGCAGTATTTCAAAAAAATTTCCTACGATCACGCAAGATCTATCTAGGAGAAGCATAGCAACGAAGGGGAGAGAGTGTCCACGCACCCTCGTGAGACCGTAGCGTAAGCGTTTAATGCTTAGCGGTTGATGTAGTCGAACGTCTTCACGATCCAACCGATCAAAGCACCGAATGTACGACACCTCCGCATTCAGCACACGTTCAGCTCGATGACGTCCCTCGAACCTTGATCTAGTCGAGGCCGAGGGAGAGTTCCGTCAGCACGTCGGCGTGGCGACGATGATGATGAAGTTACCAGCGCAGAGCTTCGCCTAAGCACTACGACGATATGACCGAGGTGTGTAACTGTGGAGGGGGGCACCGCACACGGCTAAGAGAAGACTTGGTGTCTTATAGGGTGCCCCCTGCCCCCGTATATAAAGGAGGGGAGGGGGAGGCCGGCCGGCCCTGTAGGGCGCGCCAGGAGGAGGGAGTCCTACTAGGACTCCAAGTCTCTACTCCTAATGGAGCAGTTGGTAGTCTCGCTTCCAGGTTTTTTTTCGTCCCATCACTTTCGTCCGGTTTTTTTTCGTAGGGTAACCGTCGTAGATTTTTTTCGATGCTGGTTTCTTATTCACCGGTTTATTTACCCCTCAGCTCTTTCCTTGCAAATCAGCACTTTCCAAACGTGGCACGCAATCACGGATCTAAATTTACTAACTTATCCAAATCAACCGATACCTTCCATTATTGCAAATTTCTTTAGGAAACAAATAATAGATTTTAAGGAAACAAATAAAAGATTTTAAAGACGCATCATACTTTACTAACAATCACTAAAAATCAAATCTAAATTAATTAACCTTACCTTAAATCACTCAATCACTTTAATTAGAAAACATTTTCTTTCCTAACTACAGTTGGTAGTCTCGCCTGTGTTTTTTTCGTCCCACCACTTTCGTCCGGTTTTTTCAGAGGTTAATCGTCAGAGATTTTTTTCGATGCTGGTTTCTTATTCACCAGTTTATTTACCCCTCAGCTCTTTCCTTGCAAATCGGCACTTTCCAAATATGCACGCAATCACGGATCTAAATTTACTAACTTATCCAAATCAACCGATACCTTCCATTATTGCAAATTTCTTTAGAAACCAAATAATAGATTTTAAGGAAACAAATAAAAGATTTTAAAGACGCATCATACTTTACTAACAATCACTAAAAATCAAATCTAAATTAATTAACTTTACCTTAAATCACTCAATCACTTTAATTAGAAAACATTTTCTTTACTAACTGCACCCCGCTTAGTGTGCACATAACAATCCGAAGTAATTAGAGTCACATGATTGAATCTATTTATTTAGAGCGACATGATTGAATTCATTTATTAACAATAATCCTCACCAAAAGTGTGTTTAGCAATTTTAGAGGGCGGACCAAAACTCTGCCATCCGCTCGCCCGCGTTTGTTTTGGTACAGGAAAAATGGCATAATATATGGAAACAACACGACCGGGCGGCGCAATCTTCGGGATAGGGGATCGGAGGAGAAGGATTGGCCCGGCAAAGCATGATCGGGTGCTTCCCGCTGTCGCGGCCGTCCTCGCGATGCCACCTACCCGAAATCAACGCTGCTCTCGCCGTCACCGAGGCGACGCCACCGCCCTCCTACCGACGGTCTGCTGCCGCGTACCACGGCGGGAGGAGTAGCGACAGGCCGAGGTCCTTCATGCGTTCCGGATGGAGGCCATGATTTCGCCGAGGTCGTTCTTGCCTCCTACACTCATGGTGTGTCACCGAGATCGAGGCGAGCATGAGGAGCTGTGGCCACCGCCATGGTCACCCCATCGCAGGGGATGGAGCACGCCGTCGGCCTACAGCTTGTGGAGATCACTGTTGCTCTTCAGGTCGCGTGGTGACCGGATCTTGCCGATGTGTCCCTCCCCAACGACCTCCTCTTCGCCCGGTTGGCCGGCATGGATCTCGCCATCGCCGCCTCAACTTCTCCGCCTCGAGCTCGACGGTCACCACCATGGATCCCCACCGGAGGGTCACGTGAACCAGCCGTCCTCCCATGCCGCAGTCAAGTAGAAGGTGACATGGCTCTCCGTGACACGAAGAGTGGAGTTCAGTCAAGTACTTATATACTTGGCCTCTATTGTCGATCCATGTACATGGAGAAGAATGCATAACCGCTCATTCATGCTTCGCTTTCACTCCTTTGCGCTTACATTATCAAGGTGACATTTTCCTATCTCTCTATGTTGTAACAAGCCTGCTGCTGCATAGTTAATGGATTTTTATTTAAATTTATCACTGCTTAGTGCTTTGTTGCAATTGTTCACCCAAGATTCTTATATATAATCTGAGCGTATGTAGGCATACTTAGCTTTGCTATTCCATTTTTTCCGGGCGCATAGAAATAAGAGTATTGTCCAGGTTAGGTATTCAATTGAGTATGGTATTTGGATTGCTATTAGAATGTCTTCTATGCATGTGATTTCTCACATCTGGTTATAATATTTGTGAAGACGTGCATCAGACGCTAAGATTGAAGCGGGCCTGCGTCTGCTACCGACGGCGCCGACGAATTCGAGCCACCTCGTCCGCGTATTCTTGAGCTGTACTGGTCGATTTACATGAAATTAATTCCCCGCCTCGATTAAGAATATAATACACATAATCCATATTGTTATGTCTTAAGCGTGTATGTGTGAAATAGATGGATTATGGTCCCGTATTCAATAAGATGGATATGTGTGTGTGTTAGAGAGAGAGGGAGAGGGAGATAGAGAGTGAGGAAGAGGGAGGGAGAGTGTGTGTCTGTGTGTGTGAGTATTTGATGGTAAAAAAGATCGCCAATGTCGTAATATTGAACTCTTAAAGTTAATATTAAAGAAGGATCTGCCGTCGTCGTCGTAGTGGTGATGGTTCGACCTCCGCAACCCAATCGCGTTGCGCCTGAAAAATCGGACCTCCTCCACCCCCTTCCCGTTCCCGTACGAAGAAAAAAAAACGAAAGGAAAATAAAACAACAACCCACGTACGCACGTCCCACTCCCCTTCCCCAAATCCCTCGCTCTCGATCCCTTGTCTCTCCACCGCCGCCGCCGACCTCCTCACGCCCACGAGCGGCAACAAACTGCAACCATCCTAGATTGTTGTGGTGGATCCGCTGGTTGGCATCTCATCTCTTCTTCGTCGAGTTCAGGTGGAGCTCCACGCGGGGAGGGAGACGAACAGGAGGGGCGAAAGACGCCACACCAGAGCCCTCTCCCTCCGCGCCTCCGGCAGTCCGCGGCTTCGCCTCCGGCATCCCGCCTCCGTGACTCCGTCGGGCGCAGTACTGTCTCCACCGCGGCAGTCCGCCTTCCGCCCGCTCCTCCAGTTCGTTTGGCTCGCCCCTCGCGGCCTCGCCGGACGCCGGCTAGGCGCTAGAAGCCATCCATCCATCCAGGCATCTACAAGAGTCAGGAGACCAAGCTACCTGCCACCAAGGTAATTTCCCTTTCTGAAATCTGAATCCTGTTCACCTCATATAGTCATATGATAGTTCCTTAGTTAGTCTTGATTTTTTTAGAAAAATAATAGTATTGGTTTTCAATAACTGAAGAATCCTATTCCAAGGAATATGCATCTACTGGAAGAAAATAATGGTGTTTTATGCCAACGGGCATGAGCCTACATGAAACCGAGGGATATTTTTGTATGTGTTCATTTCTGTGTGTGTGTGCACGCAGGTTGCACAGAGGAGTACATGGCTTTTTTCATTAGGCCAGTCCACGTGCTCCGGAGCAAAATTCAGTCCTATGGAGCACATTATCAGGGACGCGGTGGAGAGCATCTGGAGCAGAGGATGCATGGCCTGATGCTTTGACTATTAGGTGTATTCCTTCCCTTTCATTGTAGGTTCATGATGATTACCCTTGCTCAGGGATGTTTTGTTCCCAGTAGTTGCATGTCATGTTAGTCTACATATACAATACTTGTCAAAATTTCATGATCTATAGTCTGCTTAACTCATGTTCAGATATGCACGAGAAATATATCTACAACTTGCTTAAGCCATGTTGAAATTTGCGGAAGAAGTAACAATTCGTTTTTGTTTTGCATGTACCTGTTTATGAAATCAACCTGGTAAGTAGGGTTTGACGCGATGGTAAGGTGAGATGATAAACTTTTAAAGCAACGACAGTGCTAAAATAAGGACGGTTGAAGACAATGAAGGTAGAGGGGAAGGAGGGGTAGGGACATAGATGTCGCTTTTGTAAGGAAAGGAGAGATAATCGGCATTTTTCGCTGGTATATCAATGAAAACCACATTGCGTCATGCTTGACATACAATTCTGATTTAGAACAATTGGGCCATACATATGTTTTTGTATTCCATTGCCAACACACTAGAACAATTGTATGATTCATATGTTTTTGGTATTCTGTGGCAACGCACGGGCATCAAACTAGTTACTGATTTAAAATACAAGAGCTCGCCGGCCCAAGGTTATTACTGGTCGGCAAATTCAATATTAGGTTAGGGTAGAGGTGACCGGCCAGGGGTTAAGTAAACACACAGCGTTTGTTGTGATGATTAAAAATCGCAGAAGCAGGCGCGCATGGTGGCGTGTTTGTTGGTGTTATCAAGACCTTACAATGTCGTGACCTCTTCGTCGGTCCTCCTAATCACTCCGCACTCACTTCCAGCACTCCCCGCTCGTCTAGGCTTCCAGCTCCGCCGCCCTTAATTACCTCCTCATCTCCCCGCTCGTTGCCGCTCCCGAGCCAGGAACACTCCACATCCGCACTTGCTTCTTCATCTCCCACTTCCGCCGCCGGTGCCAGATCTTTGTCCACCCAGGCCACACTCGTTCTTCCCCGACCGTCTCCGGCTCGTCGCCGCTGTCCCGTCCGCCTTCTCTCCTACCCCCGTGGGGCCATCCCCGACCTCCCGGACTTCTCCCTCGCCACATCAGGTAACAGGTCAATCAGCGCTAGTCGGAGCTGCCCTTAATTACCTCCTCATCTCCCCGCTCGTCGCCGCTCCCGAGCCAGGAACACTCCACATCCGCACTCGCTTCTTCATCTCCCACTTCCGCCGCCGGTGCCAGATCTTTATCCACCCAGGCCACACTCGTTCTTCCCCGACCGTCTCCGGCTCGTCGCCGCCGTCCCGTCCGCCTTCTCTCCTACCCCCGTGGGGCCATCCCAGACCTCCCGGACTTCTCCCTCGCCACATCAGGTAACAGGTCAATCAGCGCTAGTCCTAGTAGGATTCCACCTGGAGAAAAGGGGAAAGAAGGAAGGGACAGGGGAAGGGAGGGAAAGGGGGGTGCAGCCCCCTTCCCCTAGTATAATTCAGACCCAAGGGGGGCGCGGCCAGCCCCTTGTGGCCCTTCTTCTCTCCCCACTAAGGCCCATCAAGGCCCATTAGTTCCCCCGGGGGGTTCCGATAACCCTTCGGCACTCCGATAATTATCGGGTACCTCTCGGAACTCATCCAGTGTCTGAATAACATCATCCAATATATAAATCTTTATGTCCCGACCATTTCGAGACTCCTCGTCATGTCCGTGATCTCATCCGGAACACTGAACAATCTTCGGTCATCAAATCACATAACGCATAATACAAATCATCATCGAACATTTAAGCGTGCGGACCCTAGGGGTTCGAGAACTATGTAGACATGACCGAGACACATCTCCGGTCAATAACCAATAGCGGAACCTGGATTCTCATATTGGCTCCTACATATTCTACGAAGATCTTTATCGGTCAAACTGCATAACAACATACGTTGTTCCCTTTGTTATCGATATGTTACTTGCCCGAGATTCGATCATCGGTATCATCATACCTAGTTCAATCTTGTTATCGGCAAGTCTCTTTACTCATTACGTAATGCATCATCCCACAACTAACTCATTAGTCACATTGCTTGCAAGGCTTATAGTGATGATCATTACCGAGAGGGCCCAGTGATACCTCTCTGATACACGGAGTGACAAATCCTAGTCTCGATCTATGCCAACTAAACAAACACCATCAGAGACACCTATAGAGCATCTTTATAATCACCCGGTTACGTTGTGATGTTTGATAGCACACAAGGTGTTCCTCCGGTATTCGGGAGTTGCACAATCTCATAGTCAGAGGAACATGTATAAGTCACGATGAAAGAAATAGCAATAAAACTAAACAATCATTTATGCTAAGCTAACGGATGGGTCTTGTCCATCACATCATTCTCTAATGATGTGATCCCGTTCATCAAATGGCAACACATGTCTATGGTCAGGAAACTTAACCATCTTTGATTAACGAGCTAGTCAAGTAGAGGCATACTAGGGACACTGCTTGTCTATGTATTTACACATGTACTAAGTTTCCGGTTAATACAATTCTAGCATGAATAATAAACAATTATCATGATATAAGGAAATATAAATAACAACTTTATTATTACCTCTAGGGCATATTTCCTTCAATTTCACCAAAGAGGAAGGGATGATGCAGCACAGCAGCGGTAGGTATTTCCCTCAGTGATGAAACCAAGGTTATCGAACCAGTAGGAGAACCTAGCAATACAACGTAAACAGCCCCTACACACAGATAACAAATCCTCGCAACCCAACGTGTGATACATCTCCAACGTATCTACTTTTCCTAATGCTTTTCCTCTTGTTTTGGACTCTAATTTGTATGATTTGAATGAAACTAACCCCAGACTGACGCTGTTTTAAGCAGAACTACCATGGTGTTGTTTTTGTGCAGAAATAAAAGTTCTCTGAATGGAACGAAACTTTGCGAGAAATTTTAATACAATAAATAAGAATTTCTGGAGCCAAGATCAACCGGAGGGGGGGCACCTGGGTGGGCATAACCCACCAGGGCGTGCTGATAACCCACAAGTATAGGGGATCGCAACAGTTTTCGAGGGTAGAGTATTCAACCCAAATTTATTGATTCGACACAAGGGGAGCCAAAGAATATTCTCAAGTATTAGCAGTTGAGTTGTCAATTAAACCACACCTGGATAACTTAGTATCTGCAGCAAAGTATTTAGTAGCAAAGTAGTATGGAAGTAACGATAAAGGTGGAAAAAGTAACAGTGATAGTTTTGTAGTGATTGTAACAGTAGCAACAGCAAAGTAAATAAGCGAAGAATAATATGTGAAAAGCTCGTAGGCAATGGATCGGTGATGGAGAATTATGCCGAATGCGATTATTCATGTAACAGTTATAACATAGGGTGACACAGAACTAGCTCCAATTCATCAATGTAATGTAGGCATGTATTCCGAATATAGTCATACGTGCTTATGGAAAAGAACTTGCATGACATCTTTTGTCCTACCCTCCCGTGGCAGCGGGTCCTAATGGAAACTAAGGAATATTAAGGCCTCCTTTTAATAGAGTACGGACCAAAGCATTAACACATAGTGAATACATGAACTCCTCAAACTACGGTCATCACCGGAGTGGTCCCGATTATTGTCACTTGGGTTGCCGGATCATAACACAAAATAGGTGACTATAGACTTGCAAGATAGGATCAAGAACTCACATATATTCATGAAAACATAATAGGTTCAGATCTGAAATCATGGCACTCGGGCCCTAGTGACAAGCATTAAGCATAGCAAAGTCATAGCAACATCAATCTCAGAACATAATGGATACTAGGGATCAAACCCTAACAAAACTAACTCGATTACATGATAAATCTCATCCAACCAATCACCGTCCAGCAAGCCTACGATTGAATTACTCACGCACGGCGGTGAGCATCATGAAATTGGTGATGGAGGATGGTTGATGATGACGATGGCGACGAATTCCCCTCTCCGGAGCCCCGAACGGACTCCAGATCAGCCCTCCCGAGAGAGATTAGGGCTTGGCGGCGGCTCCGTATCGTAAAACGCGATGAATCTTCTCTTTGATTTTTTCTCCCCAAACGTGAATATATAGAGTTGGAGTTGAGGTTGGTGGAGCACCAGGGGGCCCAGAGGCAGGGGGGTGTTGGGGAACGTAGTAATTTCAAAAATTTCCCTACGCACACACAGGACCATGGTGATGGCATAGCAACGAGAGGGGAGAGTGTCTGTCCACGTACCCTCGTAGACCGAAAGCGGAAGCGTTATAACAACGCGGTTGATGTAGTCGTACGTCTACACGATCCGACCGATCCAAGTACCGACCGAACGGCACCTCCGTGTTCAAAGACACGCTCAGCTCGATGACGATCCACGGGCTTTGATCCAGCAAAGCTCCGGGGAGGAGTTCCACAAGACGACGGCGTGGACGATCTTGATGTTTCACCGTCGCAGGGCTTCGCCTAAGCACCGCTACAATATGACCGAGGTGGAATATGGTGGAGGGGGCACCTACACGGCTAAGGAACGATCTCAAGGATCAACTTGTGTGTCTATGGGGTGCCCTGCCCCGTGATATAAAGGAGCAAGGGAGGGAGGAGGCCGGCCCTATGTTTGGCGCGCCAAGGGAGTCCTACTCCCACCGAGTAGGATTCCCCTTTCCTAGTCCAACTAGGAATCCTTCCATGTAGGGGAGGAAGGGAGAAGGAAGTGGAGGAGTAGGAAGGTGGCGGCCCCTTTTCCCTAGTCCAATTCGGACTAGAGGGGAGGGGCGCAGCAGCCTTTTTCCTCTTCCCACTAAAGCCCATCAAGGCCCATTACTTCTCCCGTAACTACCGGTACTCGAAAAATACCGAATCATTCGAACCTTTCCGAACTCCGAATATAGTCGTCCAATATATCGATCTTTACGTCTCGACCATTTCGAGACTCCTCGTCATGTCCCCGATCTCATCCGGGACTCCGAACTCCTTCGGTACATCAAAACTCATAAACTCATAATATAAATGTCATCGAAACCTTAAGCGTGCGGACCCTACGGGTTCGAGAACTATGTAGACATGACCTAGAACTATTCTTGGTCAATAACCAATAGCGGAACCTGGATGCCCATATTGGTTCCTACATATTCTACGAAGATCTTTATCGGTCAAACCGCATAACAACATACGTTGTTCCCTTTGTCATCGGTATGTTACTTACCCGAGATTCGATCGTCGGTATCCAATACCTAGTTCAATCTCGCTACGGTAAGTCTCTTTACTCGTTCCGTAATACATCATCTCACAACTAACTCATTAGTTGTAATGCTTGCAAGGCTTAAGTGATGTGTATTACCGAGAAGGCTCGAGATACCTCTCCGGCAATCGGAGTGACAAAACCTAATCTCAAATACGCCAACCCAACAAGTACCTTTGGAGACACCTGTAGTACTCCTTTATAATCACCCGATTACGTTGTGACGTTTGGTAGTACCAAAGTGTTCCTCCGTAAACGGAGTTGCATAATCTCATAGTTATAGGAACATGTATGGGTCATGAAGAAAGCATTAACATACTAAACGATCAAGTGTTAAGCTAACGGAATGGGTCATGTCAATCAGATCATTCAACTAATGATGTGACCTTGTTGATCAAATAACAACTCCTTGTTCATGGTTAGGAAACATAACCATCTTTGATTAACAAGCTAGTCAAGTAGAGGCATACTAGTGACATACTTGTTTGTCTATATATTCACACATGTATTATGTTTCCGGTTAATACAATTCTAGCATGAATAATAAACATTTATCATGATATAAGGAAATAAATAATAACTTTATTATTGCCTCTAGGGCATATTTCCTTCAGTCTCCCACTTGCACTAGAGTCAATAATCTAGTTCACATCGCCATGTGATTTAACATCAATAGTTCACATCTATATGTGGTTAACACCCATAGTTCACATCGACATGTGACCAACACCCAAAGGGTTTACTAGAGTCGATAATCTAGTTCACATCGCTATGTGATTAACACCCAAAGAGTACTAAGGTGTGATCATGTTTTGCTTGTGAGATAATTTTAGTCAACGGGTGCATTACATTCAGAGCCGTGAGTATATTGCAAATTTATATGTCTACAATGTTCTGCACGGAGTTACTCTAGCTAATTGCTCCCACTTTCAATATGTATCCAGATTGAGATTCAAAGTCATCTAGATTAGTGTTAAAACTTGCATCGACGTAACCCTTTACGACGGGCTCTTTTATCACCTCCATAATTGAGAAATATTTCCTTAGTCCTCACTAAGGATGTCTTTGACCAATGTCCAAAGGATCTACTCCTAGATCACTATTGTACTCCTTGCCAAATTTGGAGCAAGGTATACAATAGGTCCGGTACATAGCATAGCATACTTTATAGAACCTATGATCGAGGCATAGGGAATGACTTTCATTCTCTTTTCTATTTTCTGCCGTGGTCGGGATTTGAGTCTTACTCAATTTCATACGCTTTTTGCAACACAGGCAAGAACTTTTCTTTGACTGCTCCATTTTGAACTACTTCAAAATCTTGACAAGGTATGTATTTATTGAAAAATTTATCAAGCCGCCTTGATCTATCTCTATAGATCTTGATGCTCAATATGTAAGCAGCTTCACCGAGGTCCTTCTTTGAAAAACTCCTTTCAAATACTCCTTTATGCTTTGCGAGAATAATTCTACATTATTTCCGATCAACAATATGTCATTCACATATACTTATCGTAAATCTTTGTAGTGCTCCCACTCACTTTCTTGTAAATACAGCCTTTCCAAAAAGTCTCAGATAAAATCATATGCTTTGATCAACTTATCAAAGCGTATATTCCAACTTCCGAGATGCTTGCACCAGTCCATAGATGGATCATTTGGAGCTTGCATATTTTGTTAACACCTTTAGGATCGACAAAACCTTCTGGTTGCATCATATACAACTCTTCTTTAATAAATCCATTAAAGAATGTAGTTTTGACATCCATTTGCCGATTTCATAAAATGTGGCAATTGCTAACATGATTCGGACAGACTTAAGAATCGCCATGCTTGAGAAAATCTCATTGTAGTCAACACCTTGAACTTGTCGAAAACCTTTTTGTGACAAGTCGAGCTTTGTAGATAGTAACACTACTATCGGTGTCCGTCTTCCTCTTGAAGATCCATTTATTTAACATGGCTTGTCGATCATCGAGCAAGTCAATCAAAGTCCATACTTTGTTCTCATACATGGATCCTATCTCAGATTTCATGGCCTCAAGCCATTTCGGAATCTGGGCTCATCATCGCTTCCTCATAGTTCGTAGGTTCATCATGGTCTAGTAACATGACTTCCGAACATGATTACTACACCACTCTGGTGCGGATCTTACTCGAAGACCCACGAGGTTCTGTAGTAACTTGATCACGAAGTTTCATGATCATCATAGCTTCCTCACTAATTGGTGTAGTAGTCACGGTGAACTGATTTCGCGTGATAAACTACTTTCCAATAAGGGAGAAGGTACAATTACCTCATCAAGTTCTACTTTCCTCCCACTCACTTCTTTCGAGAGAAACTCCTTCTCTAGAAAGGATCCATTCTTGACAACGAATGTCTTGCCTTTCGGATCTGTGGATAGAAGGTGTACCCAACATTTTGGGTATTCTATGAAGATGCACACTTCTCCGAATTGGGTTCGAGCTTATCGTGTGAAAACTTTTTCACATAAGCATCACAACTCCAAACTTTTAAGAAACGACAGCTTAGGTTTACCGTTAAACCATAGTTCATATGGTGTCGTCTCAACGGATTTAGATGGTGCCCTATTAAACGTGAATGCATTTGTCTCTAATGCATAACCCCAAAATGATAGTGGTAAACCGATAAGAGACATCATAGATCGCACCATATCAAATAAAGTGCGATTCTGACGCTCGGACACACCATAACATTGTGGTGTTCTGTGGCGTGAGCTGTGAAACTATTCCACATTATTTTAATTGAAGACCAAACTCGTAACTCAATTATTCGTTTTTGCGATTAGATCGCAGAAACTTTATTTTCTTGTTACGATGATTTTTCCACTTCACTCTGAAATTCTTTGAACCTTTCAACTATTTCAGACTTATGTTTCATCAAGTAGATATACCCATATCTGCTCAAATCATCTTGTGAAGGTCGAAAATAACGATACTTGCCACGAGCCTTCATACTCATTGGTACGCATACATCGGTATGTATTATTTCCAATAAGTCGGTAGCTTCGTTCCATTGTTCAAGAACGGAGTTTTAGTCATCTTGCCCAAAAGGCACGGTTCGCAAGCATCAAATGATTCATAACCAAGTGATTCCGAAAGTCCATCAAGATGGAGTTTTCTTCATGCGCTTTACACCAATATGACCTAAACGGCAGTGCCACAAATAAGTTGCACTATCATTATTAACTTTGCATCTTTTGGTTTCAATATTATGAATATGTGTATCACTATGATCGAGATCCAATGAACCATTTTCATTGGGTGTGTAACCATATAAGGTTTTATTCATGTAAGCAGAACAACAATTTATTCTCTTACTTAAATGAATAATCAGTATTGCAATAAACATGATCAAATCATATTTATGCTCAACACCAAATAACACTTATTTAGGTTCCATACTAATCCCGAAAGTATAGGGAGGTCTCGATTATGATCAAATCAATCTTGGAACTACTTCCAACACTCATCGTCACTTCCCCTTCAACTAGTTTCTGCTTCATTCTCGCAACTCCCGCTTTCAAGTTACTACTCTTAGCAACCGAACCAAAGATCAAATACCGAGGGGTTACTACGAACACTAGTGAAGTACACATCAATGATCTGTATATCAAATATACCTTTGTTCACTTTGCCATCCTTCTTATCCGCCAAATACTTGGGGTAGTTCCGCTTCAAAGGACCAGTTCCATTGCAGCAAAAGCACTTAGTCTCGTGCTTAGGTCCAGACTTGGGCTTCTTCACTCGAGCAGCAACTTGCTTGCCGCTCTTCTTGAAGTTCCCTTCTTCCCTTTGCCCTTTTCCTTGAGACTAGTGGTCTTGTCAATCATCAACACTTGATGCTCTTTCTTGATTTCTACCTTCGTCGATTTCAACATCACGAAGAGCTCGGAGTCGTTTCGTCATCCCTTGCATACTATAGTTCATCACGAAGTTCTACTAACTTAGTGATGGTGACTAGAGAATTCTGTCAATCACTATCTTATCCGGAAGATTAACTCCCACTTGATTCAGCGATTGAAGTACCGGACAATCTGAGTACATGCTCACTAGTTGAGCGATTCTCCTCCATCTTTTAGCTTTAGAACTTTTGTTGGAGACTTCATATCTCTCAACTCGGGTATTTGCTGGAAATATTAACTTCAACTCCTGAACATCTCATATGGTCCATGACGTTCAAAACGTCTTTGAAGTCCCGATTCTAAGCCGTTAAGCATGGTGCACTAAACTATCAAGTAGTCATCATATTGAGCTAGCCAAACGTTCATAACGCCCGCATCCGCTCCCGCAATAGGTCCATCACCTAGCGGTGCATCAAGGACATAATTCTTCAGGCAGCAATGAGGATAAACCTCAGATCACGGATCCAATCCGCATCATTGCTACTAACATTTTTCAATACAATTTTCTCTAGGAACACATATAAAAACATAGGGAAGCAACAACGCGAGCTATTGATCTACAACATAATTTGCAAAATACTACCAGGACTAAGTTCATGATAAATTAAAGTTCAATTAATCATATTACTTAAGAACTCCCACTTAGATAGACATCTCTCTAATCCTCTAAGTGATCACGTGATCCAAATCAACTAAACCATGTCCGATCATCACGTGAGATGGAGTAGTTTCAATGGTGAACATCACTATGTTGATCATATCTACTATATGATTCACGCCGACCTTTCGGTCTCCGTGTTCCGAGGTCATATCTTATATGCATAGCTCGTCAAGTATAACCTAAGTATTCCGCGTGCAACTGTTTTGCACCCGTTGTATTTGAACGTAGAGCCTATCACACCCGATCATCACGTGGTGTCTCAAAGACGAAGAACTTTCGCAACGGTGCATACTCGTGGGAGAACACTTCTTGATAATTAGTGAGAGATCATCTTATAATGCTACCACAATCAAAGCAAGATAAGATGCATAAAGGATAAACATCACATGCAATCAATATAAGTGATATGATATGGTCATCATCATCTTGTGCTTGTGATCTCCATCTCAAGCACCGCCATGATCACCATCGCCACCGGGCGCGACACCTTGATCTCCATCGTAGCATCGTTGTCGCCTCGCCAACTATTGCTTCCACGACTATCGCTACCGCTTAGTGATAAAGTAAAGCAATTACATGGCGTTTGCATTTCATACAATAAAGCGACAACCATATGGCTCTGCCGATTGCCGATAACTTCGGTTACAAAACATGATCATCTCATACAATAAAATATAGCATCACGTCTTGACCATATCACATCACAACATGCCCTGCAAAAACAAGTTAGACGTCCTCTACTTTGTTGTTGCAAGTTTTACGTGGCTGCTACGGGCTGAGCAAGAACCGTTCTTACCTACGCATCAAAACCACAACGATAGTTTGTCAAATAGACTCCGTTTAACCTTCTCAAGGACCGGGCGTAGCCACTCAGTTCAACTAAAGTTGGAGAGACAGTCTTCCGCAAGCCATCTATGTGCAAAGCACGTCGAGGGAACCGGTCTCGGCGTAAGAGTACGCGTAAGGTTGGTCCGGATCGTCTCGTCCAACAATACCGCTGAACCAAAGTATGACATCTTTGGTAGGCGGTATGACTTGTATCGTCCACAACTCACTTGTGTTCTACTCGTGCAAATAACATCAAACCATAAAAACCTAGGCTCGGATGCCACTGTTGGGGAACGTAGTAATTTCAAAAATTTCCTACGCACACGGGACCATGGTGATGGCATAGCAACGAGAGGGAGAGTGTACTGTCCCACGTACCCTCGTGAGACCGAAAGCGGAAGCGTTATAACAACGCGGTTGATGTAGTCGCACGTCTTCACGATCCGACCGATCCAAGTACCGAACGTCACGGCACCTCCGTGTTCGACACGCTCAGCTCGATGGCGATCCACGGGCTTTGATCCAGCAAAGCTCCGGGGAGGGAGTTCCGTCGGACGACGGCGTGGTGGACGATCTTGATGTTTCACCGTCGCAGGGCTTCGCCTAAGCACCGCTACAATATGACCGAGGTGGAATATGGTGGAGGGGCACCGCACACGGCTAAGGAACGATCTCAAGGATCAACTTGTGTGTCTATGGGGTGCCCCTGCCCCGTATATAAAGGAGCAAGGGAGGGAGGAGGCCGGCCCTATGTTTGGCGCGCCAGGGAGTCCTACTCCCTCCGGGAGTAGGATTCCCCTTTCCTAGTCCAACTAGGAATCCTTCCATGTAGGGGAGGAAGGGAGAAGGAAGTGGAGGAGTAGGAAAGGTGGTCGGCCCCTTTTCCCTAGTCCAATTCGGACTAGAGGGGGGCGCAGCAGCCTTTTCCTCTTCCCACTAAAGCCCATCAAGGCCCATTACTTCTCCGTAACTACCCTACTCGAAAAATACCCGAATCATTCGGAACCTTTCCGAACTCCGAATATAGTCGTCCAATATATCGAACTTTACGTCTCGACCATTTCGAGACTCCTCGTCATGTCCCCGATCTCATCCAGGACTCGAACTCCTTCGGTACATCAAAACTCATAAACTCATAATATAAATGTCATCGAAACCTTAAGCGTGCGGACCCTACGGGTTCGAGAACTATGTAGACATGACCTAGAACTATTCTTGGTCAATAACCAATAGCGGAACCTGGATGCCCATATTGGTTCCTACATATTCTACGAAGATCTTTATCGGTCAAACCGCATAACAACATACGTTGTTCCCTTTGTCATCGGTATGTTACTTACCCGAGATTCGATCGTCGGTATCCAATATCTAGTTCAATCTCGTTACCGGTAAGTCTCTTTACTCGTTCCGTAATACATCATCTCACAACTAACTCATTAGTTGTAATGCTTGCAAGGCTTAAGTGATGTGTATTACCGAGAAGGCCTGGAGATACCTCTCCGACAATCGGAGTGACAAAACCTAATCTCAAATACGCCAACCCAACAAGTACCTTTGGAGACACCTGTAGTACTCCTTTATAATCACCCGATTACGTTGTGGACGTTTGGTAGTACCCAAAGTGTTCCTCCCAGAACGGAGTTGCATAATCTCATAGTTATAGGAACATGTATGGGTCATGAAGAAAGCATTAACATACTAAACGATCAAGTGTTAAGCTAACGGAATGGGTCATGTCAATCAGATCATTCAACTAATGATGTGACCTTGTTGATCAAATAACAACTCCTTGTTCATGGTTAGGAAACATAACCATCTTTGATTAACAAGCTAGTCAAGTAGAGGCATACTAGTGACATACTGTTTGTCTATATATTCACACATGTATTATGTTTCCGGTTAATACAATTCTAGCATGAATAATAAACATTTATCATGATATAAGGAAATAAATAATAACTTTATTATTGCCTCTAGGGCATATTTCCTTCAGGGGGCGCGCCTCCCACCCTTGTGGACAGGGTGTGGGCCCCCTGGCCCTGATTCTTTCGCCAGTATTTTTTATTATTTCTAAAAATAATCTCCGTGAAGTTTCAGGTCATTCCGAGAAATTTTGTTTCTGCACAAAAATAACACCATGGCAATTCTGCTGAAAACAGCGTCAGTCCGGGTTAGTTCCATTCAAATCATGCAAGTTAGAGTCCAAAACAAGGGCAAAAAGTGTTTGGAAAAGTAGATACGTTGGAGATGTATCAACTTCCCCAAGCTTAAACCTTTTCTTGTCCTCAAGAAATTCAGTTGATAAACTGAAAGTGATAAAGAAAAACTTTTACAAACTCTGTTTGCACTTGTTGTTGTAAATATGTAAAGCCAGCATTCAAGTTTTCAGCAAAGATCATGACTAACCATATTCACAATAACACTTAGGTCTCATTTTTACTCATATTAATGGCATAATCAAATAGCGAGCAATAATAATAAATCTCGGATGACAACACTTTCTCAAAACAATCATGATATGATATAACAAGATGGTATCTCGCTAGCCCTTTCTGAGACCGCAAAACATAAATGCAGAGCACCTTTAAAGATCAAGGACTGACTAAACATTATAATTCATGGTAAAAGAGATCCAGTCATAGTCATACCCAATATAAATTAATAGTAATGGATGCAAATGACAGCGATGCTCTCTAGCTGGTGCTTTTTAATAAGAGGGTGATGACTCAACATAAAAGTAAATAGATAGGCCCTTCGCAGAGAGAAGCAGGGATTTGTAGAGGTGCCAGAGCTCGATTTTTGAAATAGAGATAAATAATATTTTGAGCGGCATACTTTCATTGTCAACATAACAACCGAGAGATGGAAATATCTTCCATGCTACACACATTATAGGCGGTTCCCAAACAGAATGGTAAAGTTTATACTCCCCCTCCACCAACAAGCATCAATCCATGGCTTGCTCGAAACAACGAGTCCCTCCAACTAACAAGAGTTCCGGGGGAGTTTTGTTTGCAATTATTTTGATTTGATTTGCATAAAGCATGGGACTGGGCATCCGGTGACGGCCGTTTTCTCATGAGTGAGGAGCGGAGTCCACTCCTCTTGAGAATAACCCGCCTAGCATGGAAGATACAGACAGCCCTAGTTGATACATGAGCTATTCGAGCATACAAAATAGAATTTCATTTGAAGTTTTACAGTTTGTCACATACAAATTTACTTGGAACGGCAGGTAGATACCGTATATAGGAAGGTGTAGTGGACTCATATGGAATAACTTTGGGGTTTAAGGTATTGGATGCACAAGCAGCATTCCCGCTTAGTACAAGTGAAGGCTAGCAAAAGACTGGGAAGCGACCAACTAGAGAGCAACAACAGTCATGAACATGCATTAAAATTAATCAACATTGAGTGCAAGCATGAGTAGGATATAATCCACGATGAACATAAATATCATGAAGGCCATGTTGATTTGTTTCAACTACATGTGTGAACATGTGCCAAGTCAAGTCACTTAAATCGTTCAAAGGAGGATACCACCCTATCATACCACATCACAACCATTTTAATAGCATGTTGGCACTCAAGGTAAACCATTATAAACTCCTAGCTAATTAAGCATGGCATAAGCAACTATAATCTCTAATCTTCATTGCAAACATGTTTATTCATAATAGGCTGAATCAGGAACGATGAACTAATCATATTTACAAAAACAAGAGAGGTCAAGTTCATACCAGCTTCTCTCATCTCAATCAGTCCATCATATATCGTCATTATTGCCTTTCACTTGCACGACCGAACGATGTGAATAATAATAATAGTGCACGTGCAATGGACTAAGATGGAATTTGCAGGCATTCAATAAACAGGAGAAGACAAGGCAATACGGGCTCTTGGTTAAATCAACAGCAATGCATATGAGAGCCACTTTAACATTTTCGTTTATGGTCTTCTCCTCTCGACCCCCAAAGAAAAGAAAATAAATAAAGCTATGTACATGGGAAAGCTCCCAACAAGCAAAAGAAGAACAGGAAATATTTTTGGGTTTTCTTTTAGTTACTACTACAAGCATGGAAAGTAAACTAGCTAAAAGCTACAACTATTTTTTTTGGTTTTCTTAAGGTTTTTCAAACACACAAGAAGACAACATAAAAAGGAAAATAAACTAGCATGGATAGCACAATGAAAAAGTATGAGCACCGACAACTAGCAATGAGTGTGTGAACATAAATGTAATGTCGGTGAGAAATACATACTCCCCCAAGCTTAGGCTTTTGGCCTAAGTTGGTCTATTGCCACGGCTGGGCTGGCGGATATCCGAAGTTGTAACTGGGGTCGTACTGAGACGCAATAGCTTGGAGGTGAGCTGTCTCAGCCCTCCTCTCGTACTCGTCCGCCTCCTCCTTGGTTATGATATACCTCCCCTTTGTCTGACAGTCAAAGAAAGTAGGAGCAGGGAGATTAGTCGATACTGGAGGAACTGCTTGTTCCTCTCAACAAACTGATGACGAACCATAGCCTCATAATCTAAATAAACAAGAGGCAACGCAATATCATACTCACGTATGGGTATACCAAGAAAATTAGCTAGACGGGTTGCATAAATTCCACCAAAGACATCTCCATTAATTCTATTATTATGCAACCTACGTGCAACAATGGCTCCCAAATTATAATGTTTATCTCCTAATACAAACACTCCACGAGAACACTGAGATCAGGGACACACATGTGACATGCTTCATCCTTACCATTTATGCACCTACCTATGAAAAGAGCAAAATAATGTATAGCAGGAAAATGAATGCTCCCTATGGTAGCTTGTGTTATATCTCTAGACTCCCCCACAGTTATACTAGCAAGAAAATCTCTAAACTTGGATTTGCGAGGCTCACTAGTGCTACCCCATTGTGAAAGTTTGCAGGTAGTATTAAAATCCTCCAAGTCCATAGTATAAGAATTTTCATAAAGATCCAACAGGACAGTTTAAGAATTGCGTGATGATGAAAATTCAAACCTCCTCACAAAGGAATCAGTGAGATAGTTGTACTGGCGGCACTTATCTGCCTCAAAGCTCTCAAGATCAGCGTTACGCACATATGCGTTAAATTCTTCCTTGATTCATGCTCGATCCATAAAGTACTCTGACGGCCATTCACAAGCCCGCACTTGAGCTTCCCTTGGTGGTTCATCGTCCGCATCGCATATTGCGAGCCTGGGTCCTTGCTTCCTTGAAGGACCACCTTGGTACATTTTCCTAAACATATTTCTTCCTCTGAAAAATTTCTGAAAATTTTAGTAACTTCAAATAAAAGTGAACCAAACTCAACAAAATTGATAACAACTACTCCCACAAGTGCCTAGAGACTATATCATGCATTAGAACTACTTGGGACCAAATAAATTTGAAATGCAAGCTCAAGAACAGGGTCACCTAAGCAGCAAAAAATTGCAACGAATAAAGCACTAGAACAAAAACAAATTGGACCATTGGAGGAGTCACATACCAAGGAACAATCCCCCAAAGCAGTTTTGTGAGAGGTGCTTTGAGCAAGGAGATAGAAAATCTTAGCAAAATGAGCTAGAACTCGTGCTTGAGCTGGTTGGTGATTTTTTTGGGAGGAAGAAGGAGTGTGTGGTGGGTGGAATAAGTGGAGGGGAGCCACCATGGGCCCACGAGGCAGGGGTGCGCCCATGGGGTGGGTGTGCCCTGGACCCTCGTGGTCAGGTGCCAGCTCCCCTTGCTGTGTTCTAGGGCATATTTCAATTTCTAGAAAAAATCATATTTCAATTTCGGGGCATTTGGGGAACTTTTATTTTCAGGGTATTTTTTATTGCACGCATAATTCAGAAAACAGGCAGAAAATACTATTTTACTCTATTTAATCTAAATAACAGAAAGTAAAAGAAGGGTACAGAAGGTTGTGCCTTCTAATATCATCCATCTCATGCTCATCAAAAGGAATCCACTAACAAGGTTGATCAGGTCTTGTTAACAAACTCATTCCGAATAACATGAAACCAGAGAAATTTCGAATAACACTAGGTTACCTCAATGGGGATATGCACGTCCCCAATAATAAGAATATCATATTTCTTCTTGACAGTAGGAAGAGGAAATTCAAAACCTCCAATAATAATCGATGGAATTTTTCCAATAGAGTTTATACTGTGAACTTGAGGTTGTTTCCTCGAAAAGTGTACCGTATGCTCATTACCGTTAACATGAAAAGTGACATTGCCTTTGTTGCAATCATAACAGCCCCTGCAGTATTCAAAAAGGGTTTTCCAAGAATAATAGACTTACTATCGTCCTCGGGAATATCAAGAATAACAAAGCCCGTTAAAATAGTAACATTTGCAACCACAACAGGCACATCCTCACAAATACGACAGGTATAACAGTTGATTTATCAGCCATTTGCAAAGATATTTCAGTAGGTGTCAACTTATTCAAAGCAAGTCTACGATATAAAGAGAGAGGCATAACACTAACACCGGCTCCAAGATCACATAAAGCAGTTCTAACATAATTTATTTTAATGGAGCATGGTATAGTGGGTACTCTTGGATCTCCAAGTTTCTTAGGTATTCCACCCTTAAAAGTATAATTAGCAAGCATGGTGGAAATTTCAGCTTCCGGTATCTTTCTCTTGTTTGTAACAATATCCTTCATATACTTAGCATACGGATTCATTTTGAGCATGTCAGTTAAACGCATACGCAAAAAGATAGGTCTAATCATTTCAGCAAAGCGCTCAAAGTCCTCATCATCGTTTTTCTTGGATGGTTTGGGAGGAAAAGGCATGGGTTTCTGAACCCACGGTCCTCTTTCTTTACCATGCTTCCTAGCGACAAAGTCTCTCTTATAATAATGTTGATTCTTTGATTGTGGGTTATCAAGATCAACAGCAGGTTCAGTTTCTACATCATTATCATTACTAGGTTGAGCATCAACATGAACATCATTATTAAAATTATCACTATGTTCATGTTCATTACTAGATTGTGTTTCAGCATCATAAATAGAAATATCATTGGGATTCTCAGGTGTGTCAACAACAGGTTCACTAGAAGCATGCAAAGTCCTATCATTTTTCTTTTTCTTCCTCCTAGACGGACTAGGTGTATCAACATTAGTTCTCTGAGAACCTGCTCAATTCTCTTAGGGCGACCCTCAGGATACAAAGGTTCTTGAGTCACTTTACCTCCCCTAGTTGCAACTCTAACAGCGAAGTCATTATTCTTACTATTCAATTCATTGAGCAAATCCTTCTGAGCTTTAAGTACTTGTTCTACTTGAGTGGTAACCATAGAAGCATGTTTACTAATGAGTTTAAGTTCACCTTTAACTCTAGACATATAGTCACTCAAGTGTTCAATCATATAAGCATTGTGTTTCAACTGTCTACCAACATAAGCATTAAAGTTTTCTTGTTTGACAATAAAATTATCAAACTCATCTAAGCATTGGCTAGCAGACTTATAACGAGGAATATCACCTTCATCAAATCTATAGAGAGAATTTACCTTTACTACCTGTGTCGAGTTATCAAGACAATGTGTTTCTTCAACAGGCGGCAAATTAAGACCATGTATTTTTCAATAGGAGGTAAATTCTTAACATCTTCAGCTTTAATACCTTTTTCCTTCATAGATTTCTTTGCCTCTTGCATATCTTCAGGACTGAGAAATACCCTTTTCTTTGGAGTTGGCTTAGGAGTAGGTTCAGGAAGTGTCCAATTATTTTCAAGTCAACATATTATTCAATAGAATTTCAGCTACATCAACAGTTCTTTCCCTGAAAACACAACCAACATAACTATCCAGGTGGTCTCTGGAAGCATCGGTTAGTCCATTATAAAAGATATCAAGTATTTCATTTTTCTTGAGAGGATGATCAGGCAAAGCATTGAGTAATTGGAGAAGCCTCCCCCAAGCTTGTGGGAGACTCTCTTCTTCAATTTGCATATATATTTCCCTTAAAGCAGCTTGTTTCTTATGAGCAGGGAAATATTTAGCAGAGAAATAATAAATCATATCCTAGGGACTACTCACACAACCAGGATCAAGAGAGTTAAACCAAGTATTAGCATCACCCTTTAATGAGAACGGGAATAACTTAAGGATATAATAGTAGCGAGTTTTCTCATCATTAGTGAATAGGGTGGCTATATCATTTAATTTAGTAAGATGTGCCACAACATTTTCAGATTCATAGCCATAGAAAGGATCAGATTCGACCAAAGTAATTATATCAGGGTCGATAGAGAAATCATAATCCTTATCAGTAACAAAGATAGGTGAAGTAGCATAAGCAGGATCATATTTCATTCTAGCGTTCAAAGATTTTTATTTAAGCTTAGCTAATAATTTCTTAAGATCACTTCTATCATTGCAAGCAAGAAAGTCTCTAGCAGTTTCTTCATCCATAACATAACCCTCAGGCACAACAGGAAATTCATATCTAGGGGGAGAATCGTCATCATCACTTTCATCAATATTATCAGTTTCAATAATTTCATTCTCTCTAGCCCTAGCAAGTTGTTCATCAAGAAATTCACCAAGTGGCACAGTAGTATCAAGCGTAGAAGTAGTTTCATCATAAGTATCATGCATAGCAGAAGTGGCATCATTAATAACATGCGACATATCAGAATTAATAGCAGAAGAAGGTTTAGGTATCGCAAGCTTACTCAAAACAGAAGGTGAATCAAGTGCAGAGCTAGATGGCAGTTCCTTACCTCCCCTCGTAGTTGAGGGATAAATTCTGGTTTTCTCGTCTTTCAAGTTTCTCATAGTGACCAGCAGATATAAATCCCAAGTGACTCAAAGAATAGAGCTATGCTCCCCGGCAACGGTGCCAGAAAATTCTCTTGATAACCCACAAGTATAGGGGATACATAGCAGGTTTCGAGGGTAGAGTATTCAACCCAAATTTATTGATTCGACACAAGGGGAGCCAAAGAATATTCTCAAGTATTAGCAGTTGAGTTGTCAATTCAACCACACCGGATAACTTAGTATCTGTGACAAAGTATTTAGTAGCAAAGTAGTATGGAAGTAACTTGATAGCAATTGGCAAAAGTAATAGTGATAGTTTTGTAGTGATTGTAACAGTAGCAACGGAAAAGTAAATTAGCGGAGAACAATATGTGAAAAGCTCGTAGGCATTGGATCGGTGATGGAGAATTATGTCGGATGCGATTATTCATGTAACAGTTATAACATAGGTGACACAGAACTAGCTCCGATTCATCAATGTAATGTACGCAAGTATTCCGAATATACTCATACATGCTTATGGAAAAGAACTTGCATGACATCTTTTGTCCTACCCTCCCGTGGAAGCGGGGTCCTAATGGAAACTAAGGGATATTAAGGCTTCCTTTTAATAGAGTACCGGACCAAAGCATTAACACATAGTGAATACATGAACTCCTCAAACTACGGTCATCACCAGGAGTGGTCCCGATTATTGTCACTTCGGGGTTGCCGGATCATAACACATAGTAGGTGACTATAGACTTGCAAGATAGGATCAAGAGCTCACATATATTCATGAAAACATAATAGGTTCAGATCTGAAATCATGGCACTCAGGCCCTAGTGACAAGCATTAAGCATAGCAAAGTCATAGCAACATCAATCTCAGAACATAATGGATACTAGGGATCAAACCCTAACAAAACTAACTCGATTAGATGATAAATCTCATCCAACCCATCACCGTCCAGCAAGTCTACAATGCAATTACTCACGCATGGCGGTGGGCATCATGAAATTGGTGATGGAGGATGGTTGATGATGACGATGGCGACGGATTCCCCTCTCCGGAGCCCCGAACGGACTCCAGATCAGCCCTCCCGAGAGAGATTAGGGCTTGGCGGCGGCTCCATATCGTAAAATCCGATGAATCCTTCTCTCCGATTTTTTTCTCCCCGAACGTGAATATATAGAGTTGGAGTTGAGGTCGGTGGAGCACTAAGGGGCCCACGAGGCAGGGGGCGCGCCCAGGGGGGCAGGCGCGCCTCCCACCCTCGTGGACAGGGTGTGGGCCCCCTGGCCCTGATTCTTTTGCCAGTATTATTTCTTATTTCCAAAAATAATCTCCGTGAAGTTTCAGGCCATTCCGAGAACATTTGTTTCTGCACAAAAATAACACCATGGCACTTATGCTGAAAACAGCATCAGTCCAAGTTAGTTCCATTCAAATCATGCAAGTTAGAGTCCAAAACAAGGGCAAAAGTGTTTGGAAAAGTAGATACGTTGGAGACATATCACGCCCCCCCTCCTGGCGCGCCTAGGTGGGTTGTCCCCACCTGGTGGCCCCGCAGACCCAGAAACCGACGCTATAAAATCCTATTTTTTCATAAATAATCAAGGAGAAAGAATTATCACGATCCACGAGACGGAGCCGCCGTCACCTCCTACTCTTCATTGGGAGGCCAGATCTGGAGTCCATTTGGGGCTCCAAAGAGGGGGATCTTCGTTCTTCGTCATCACCAACCCTTCTGCATCGCCAATTCCATGATGATCCCCACCGGGAGTGAGTAATTCCTTCGTAGGCTCGCTCGTTGGTGAGGAATTGGATGAGATTCATCATGTAATCGAGTTAATTTTGTTAGGGCCTGATCCCTAGTATCCACTGTGTTCTAAGATTGATGTTGTTATGACTTTGCCATGCTTAATGCTTGTCACTTTGGGCTCAGGTGCCATGAATTCAGATCTGAACAGTTTATGTTATCACCATTATATCCATGGTCTAGATCCGATCTTGCAAGTTATAGTCACCTACTACGTGTTATGATCCGGCAACCCCGGAGTGACAATAGTCGGGACAAATCCCGGTGATGACCGTAGTTTGAGGAGTTCATGTATTCACTATGTGGTAATGCTTTGTTCCGGTTCTCTATTAAAAGGAGGCCTTAATATACCTTAGTTTCCAATAGGACCCCGCTGCCACGGGAGGGTAGAACAAAAGATGTCATGCAAGTTCTTTCCATAAGCACGTCTAACTATTTACGAAATACATGCCTACACTATATTGACGAACTGGAGCTAGTGTCGTATCGCCCTAGGTTATAACTGTCTCATGATGAATATCTTCCAACGAGTCACGGATCCAATGCCGATGAATTTATCTTATATTGTTCTTGCTAAGTTACTACTGCTATCATCACTGTTACACTTTCTACAAAATTACTTCTATCCTTTATTACCCGTTACCGTTCTTCTTGCTACTATTATCAAAACTATCATACTACTTTGCTACTGATCACTTTGTTGTAGATAATTAATCTCCATGTGTGGTTGAATTGACAACTCAGCTGCTAATACCTTCAAATATTCTTTGGATCCCCTTGTGTCGAATCTATAAATTTGGGTTGAATACTCTCCCCTCGAAAACTGTTGCGATCCCCTATACTTGTGGGTTATCAAGACCTTTTTCTAGCACCGTTGCCGGGGAGCATAGCTATATTTGTTGAGTCACTTGGGATTATTATCATATTGTCACTATGAAGAATCTGAAGGATGCTCAGACTAAGATTTTTTCCTCTAAGACGAGGGGAGGTAAGGAACTGCCATCCAGTTCTGCTTTAGATTCACCTTCTGTTATAAGTAAACTTGCAACACCACCACATGCTATTAGTTCTGATATGTTGCAAGTTATTGATGGTGCTACTTCTGCTATGGATAATGCTTATGATGATGCTAGTACCCTGCTTGATAATGATGATGTGCCACTTGGTGAATTTCTTGATGAACAAATTGCTAGAATAATACAACATGATGTTGTTGAATCTGATGATGAGCTTGAAACTGAAACTCCTGAAACACCTGTTAGAACTAGCCCTCCTATATATGAATTGCCTAAGGTGCCGTAAGGTTATGTTATGAATGAGGAGACAACTAGAGATATTCTTTCTTGTAAGGATAGAGATGATCTAGAGAAATTATTATGCAAGTATAAAGAAAAATCTCTGAATGCTAGAATGAAATATGATCCTAAGTTTGCTACTTCACCTATCTTTATTGATGATAAGGATTATGAATTCTCTGTCGACCCAGAGTTAATTACTTTGGTTGAAACTAATCCTTTCCATGGTTATGAAACTGAAACTGAAACTGTTTTGGCACATCTTACTAAGTTGAATGACATAGCCACCCTTTTTACTCATGATGAGAAAACTCGCTATTACTTTATTCACAAATTATTTCCGTTCTCGTTAAAGGGTGATGCTAAAGCTTGGTACAATATTCTTGCTCCTGGTTATGTGCGTAGTCCCTAGGATACGATCTATTACTTCTCTGAAAAATATTTCCCTGCTCATAAGAACCAAGTTGCTTTACAAGAAATATTTAACTTTGTGCGAATTAAAGAAGAGAGTATCCCACAAGCTTGGGGGAGGCTTTGCAAATTACTCAATGCTTTGCCTGATCATCCTCTTAAGAAAAATGACATACTTGATACATTCTATAATGGACTACCTGATGCTTCTAGGGACTTCCTAGATAGTTGTGCTGGTTGTGTTTTCAGGGAACAAACAGTTGAACAAGCTGAAGAATTATTGAATAACATATTGAAAAAATATGATGGCTGGACTCTTCCTGAACCACCGCCTAAACCCACTCCTAAGAAGAGGGGTATATTATATCTCAGCCCTGAAGATATGCAAGAGGCAAAGAAATCTATGAAGGAAAAAGGTATTAAAGCTGAGGATGTTAAAAATTTACCTCCTATTGAAGAAATACATGAGCTTAATACACCACCAATGCCTAAAGTGGTAGAGGTAAATTCTCTAATGAAATTCAATGATAATGACAATCCTCACAATATGCACCCTAGTCAATGCCTTTATGAGTTTGAAAACTACATTAGAAAACAAGATCACTTCAATGCAAATATTATGAAACAATTGAAATATAATTCTGATATGATTGCTCGCTTGAGTGACTTGTTATTTAGAATCTCAAATGATGTTAGAGGTGTTGGAAAATATGCTTCTATGGTTCAAACCCAGCTAGAATAAGTTCCTAAATCACAAAGAGAGTTGCTTGATGAAATGAATAATAATATACATGACTTTGTTGTTAGAGTTGCAACTAGAGGAGGTAAAATGACTCACAAACCACTCTATCCTGAGGGACACCCAAAAAGAATTGAACAAGACTCACAAAGAAATAACACTAGTGCACCTAGTCCTTCTAGAAAGAAAAAGAAGAAGAAAAATGATAGGACTTTGCATGCTTCTAGTGAACCTGAAATAGAAAAACCTCCTGATAATTATAATGAAACTTCTATCTCTGATGATAAAACTCAGTCTGGTAATGAACACTCACCTAGTGATAATGAAAATTTTAATGATGAGGTTCATGAAGACACTCAAACAAATAATAATGAACCAGACAATGATGTTGAGATAGAACCACCAGTTGATCTTCATAACCCACAACCTAAGAATGAAAGGTATAATAAAAATGACTTTGTGGCTAGAAAACACGGTGAATAAAGAGAACCGTGGGTTCAAAAACCAATGCCCTTTCCACCTAAGTCAACTAAAAAGAAAGATGTTGAAGAATTTGAACGCTTTGCTGAAATGCTGAGGCCAGTCTTTTTGCGTACTTGCTTGACTGATATCTTGAAAATGCCTCCTTATGCAAAGTATATGAAAGACATAATCACCAATAAGAGAAAAATACCGGAAGCTGAAATCTCCACTATGCTTGCTAATTATACTTTAAAAGATGGAGTACCTAAAAAACTTGGAGATCCAGGAATACCAACTATACCTTGCTCCATCAAAAGAAACTATGTGAAAACTACTTTATGTGATTTAGGAGCTGGTGTTAGTGTTATGCCTTTCTCTTTATATAAAAGACTTGACTTGAATAAACTCACACCTACTGAAATATCTTTGCAAATGGCTGACAAATCAACTGCCATGCCTATCGGTATCTGTGAGGATGTGCCCGTTGTTGTTGCTAATGTTACTATTTTGACTGACTTTGTTATACTTGAGATGCCCGAGGACGACAACATGTCGATTATCCTTGGCAGACCCTTCTTGAATACTGCAGGGGCTGTTATTGATTGCAATAAAAGCAAGGCCACTTTTCATATCAATGGTAATGAGCATATGGTGCACTTTCCGAAGAAACAACTCCAAATGAATGGTATTAATGTTATTTAAAAATCTTTGACAATCACTATTGGAAGTTTTCAAATACCCCTGCCTACTGTTAAAAAGAAATATGAAATGCTTATTGTTGGGGACATTCATATCCCCGTTGAGGTAACTTAGTGATTTACGGAAGTTCTTCAGTTTCATGCTAATCGAAAGTGGTTGTTAATAAGACTTGATCAACCTTATTAATGGATCATTTTGAGCGGTATGAAGTTGATGAATTTACTAAGCACTACGTTCTGCCCCTACTTTTTGTTTTCTGTTTTTATTAGTTAAATAAAATACAATGCCATGTTTTGTCTATTTTCTAAATTTCCCGTGCAATAAAAAAATGATCCAAAAATAAAAGTTCTCAGAATGCTCTGAAAATTTAATACAATTTTTTTTGAATATTTAAGATTTTCTGGTGCAAATAATGTCAGAGGGAGGTGCACCAGGTGGGAAGAACACACCTGGGGGAGCCAGGACCCCCAGGCACGCCCTGGTGGGTTGTGGTCCCCACGCGGGCCCCTCACTTATCTCTTCACACCACATCATCACTTACCTCCAGAAAAAAATCTCCATTGCTCTCTCTACCGTGTTCTTGCTTTCAAACCCGCGGATTTTGATCCCTTTGCTCGAAGCTCCGTTTCTGAAACTATTTCGGGGGATTGTTGCTTGGTATGTGAATCCACCGTTTGTACAATTAGTTTTTGTTTTAGTGGTTTATATTTTGAATAATTAGCTACTCTTTGTGTTGCTGTAGATTGTAGCGATCGGACCTCAAACGGTGAAACCTTTGTGCATAAGTGTCATCCCTGGATCGGTAATGCTGACAGACACAATACTTGAAGGATTTACAACAGAATGCAATCACACACTTATTACATCGAATGTCTCAAAAGAGAAGTTATTACAATAATATGGCTTAAGGCCATCTAAATAAGATAACTACGGAAGCATCAAAGGTAAATGAGTCCATCAACTCCAACGGCATAGCTGAGTGCATGACAACGACTTATCGCACCTTACTCCTCGTCTGAAAAGTCCGCAACATAATACGTTGCAGCCCGAAACGGGTCAGCACATGGAATATGCTGGCAAAATAACACTGTAGAGCAATGAACATGAAATAGCTATAACTATATGCATATATGGCTGGTGGAAGCTGTATGGTTATCATGTTTTTGCGAAAAGCCAGTTTTTCCCTACTGCAAAGGAATATATTTTATTTAACTACAAAGTTGGTTGAAAACATTGAGAATGGAAACCCCATCTCAATCCCAAAATTAATAATCAATAGCCCATCAAGTTAATTAAGAGTGATGAGATCATCATAATAATTCAAGCACCAGATACTCAAGATGTCCATAACCGGGGACACGACTAACCATGATTAGTTTGTACACTTTGCAGAGGTTTGCGCACTTTTCCCCACAAGACTCAATCTCCTCCGTTAGATTTCTCGCACTACATGGTGTTTGAGAAACGGATGACCGAGACACAGTCTTTCAGAAGCATTAACTCTTTCGACGGGTAAACCGTACCACCTACATCCCCTACATCTGCTAGTTTACCACTGAAAGAGGTCACACAACATACTCAACTTGCGAGAGCCCATAATGGCTTGTGGCTGCACACAGAAGTTTCTAGCATGAATAATCTTATTATCCCTTTGAGCCTGGGTGGCGAACCATAGGATAATCACACGGGTATCCTGGGATCTCCTTGTACAACACTGGATTCCCCAGGTGCCCACAAACAATCCACCCAGATGTGTATTAAAGTAGCCACCTTAAATAAACCCTTAGTTCATAATAATTTCTCACATCTATCATGAATCACTTAACCAAACCTCGTCTACGAGCATAGCATAGCAGTGTAAGCATAATGTAGAAGTAACTCCCAGGGTTCGAAATAAAGGGCAATAGGTACTACCTCATCATCTACTTCCCAATACCCACATGTTATCAAACCTACTCATGCATGTTTGAGGGTTGAAACTAATGCATAAAAACTAGGTAATAAATGGATATGATCAAAGTGTTACTTGCCTTGCTGACGATCTGAAAACCCTAGAGACTCGTACTAGCACGCTTCGCACTCCGGAAATTCTATCGCAAACAAACAATAGCATACATAAGAAATCAAACATAGATGCAAGGGTAAAACTCAGATAAAAGGATCCAAACTGTTAGTTCAACTGAAGTGCTTCGATATGCAAAAAGAATCAATCAAATCGGAGCTACGAAACTCAAACTACGATCAAAATAAGTTCGAATTCTAATCTGCTTGCCACCAAATTTTAATTTGTCAAAACCATGTTCAAGTTGATTAACTGGAAAGATGGATTAGAGACGAAGATTTTGGCATTGGTTTCACTGGATTTGGATAAACAAGCAAAAAGTTGCGAGCGCTTGAAGAACAGGGGCTAATCTGCGATAAAAATAATCGCGGATAGGTCCATGCCCGAAAATAAAATAAAAAGAAAAACACTAACGAATGAATGTTCGTTATCAGAGATAAACGAACGAACGCGTTCGAGTGAACGTCCGCTAAATAGCGAAACCAAAAAAACCAATCTAACCAACCCAAACGAAAACCAGAAAAAAACCGGGCGACGGCGGCAGCTTTTTTACCCGTTCGTCGAAAAAGACCAGCGGTGGCGAGATCCGGCGAGGCGGGGGCTCCGGTGAGGCAACGGCGGTGAGGTGGCGCTACACGGCGATGGCCGGCTGGCGGCGGGTGTCGCATTGCTGCTTAGGCGGCGGCGGCTCATGACAGGGAGGAGAGGGGGCTGATGTCTACTACGCAACCTTCTTCTTGTAGACGTTGTTGGGACTCCAAGTGCAGAGGTTTGTAGGACAAGAGCAAATTTCCCTCAAGTGGATGACCTAAGGTTTATCAATCCGTGGAGGTATGGGATGAAGATGGTCTCTCTCAAACAACCCTGCAACCAAATAACAAAGAGTCTCTTGTGTCCCCAACACACCCAATAGAATGGTAAATTGTATAGGTGCACTAGTTCGGCGAAGAGATGGTGATACAAGTGCAATATGGATGGTAGATATAGGTTTTTGTAATCTTAAAATATAAAAACTGCAAGGTAACAAGTGGTAAAAGTGAGCGTAAACGGTATTGCAATGATAGGAAACAAGGCCTAGGGTTCATACTTTCACTAGTGCAAGTTCTCTCAACAATAATAACATAGATTGATCATATAACAATCCCTCAACATGCAACAAAGAGTCACTCCAAAGCCACTAATAGCGGAGAACAAAAGTAGAGATTATGGTAGGGTATGAAACCACCTCAAAGTTATTCTTTCGGATCGATCTATAAAAGAGTCCGTACTAGAATAACACCTTAAGACACAAATCAACGAAAACCCTAATGTCACCTAGATAATCCATTGTCAACTCAAGTATCCGTGGGCATGATTGTACGATATGCATCACACAATCTCAGATTCATCCATCCAACACAAAGTACTTCAAAGAGTGCCCCAAAGTTTCTACCGGAGAGTCAAGAACATGTGTCAACCCCTATGCATAGGTTCATGGGCGGAACCCGCAAGTTGGTCACCAAAACATACATCAAGTGGCACATGATATCCCATTGTCACCACAGATAAGCACGGCAAGACATACATCAAGTGTTCTCATAAAAGACTCAATCCGATAAGATAACTTCAAGGGGAAAACTCAATCCATTACAAGAGAGTAGAGGGGGAGAAGAAACATAAGATCCAACTATAATAGCAAAGCTCGCGATACATCAAGATCGTATCACCAAAAGAACACGAGAAAGAGAGATCAAACAGATAGCTACTGGTACATACCCTCAGCCCCGAGGGTGAACTACTCCCTCCTCGTCATGGAGAGTGCCAGGATGATGAAGATGGCCACCGGTGAGGGTACCCCCCTCCGGCAGGGTGCCGGAATAGGGTCCCGATTGATTTTTGGTGGCTCTGGAGGTTTTGCGGCGGCAAAACTCCCGATCTATCTTCTGTTCTGGAAGTTTTAGGGTACGTAGGTATATATGGGTGCAGGGGGTACGTCGGTGGAGCTTCGGGGGCCCCACGAGGCAAGGGGCGCACCCTAGGGGGGTGGGCACGCCCCCACCCTCGTGGCTAGCTCCCGTATCTTCTGACGTAGAGTCCAAGTCTATCCGGTGGCTTTCCTTCCAAAAATAACTTCTCTAGTTGATCTCGTTCCGTTTCGACTCCGTCTGATATTCCTTTTCCTCAAAATACTGAAATAGGCATAAAACAACAAATCTGGGCTGGGACTCTGGTTAATAGGTTAGTCCCAAAAATAATATAAAAGTGGATAATAAATCCAATATTGCCCAAAACAGTAGATAATATAGCATGGAGCAATCAAAAATTATAGATATGTTGGAGATGTATCAAGCATCCCCAAGCTTAATTCCTGCTCGTCCTCGAGTAGGTAAATGATAAAAAAGATAATTTTTGATGTGGAATGGTAGTTGGCATAATTTCAATGTAATGCTTCTTACTTGTGATATGAATATTCAGATCCGAAAGATTCAAGACAAAATGTCATATTGACATAAAAATAATAATACTTCAAGCATACTAGCAAAGCATTCATGTCTTCTCAAAATAACATGGCCAAAGCAAGCTATCCCTACAAAATCATATAGTCTGGCTATGCTCTATCTTCACCACACAAAGTATTTATATCATGCACAACCCCTATGAAAAGCCAAGCAATTGTTTCATACTTCAACATTTTCAAAACTTTTTCAATCTTCACTCAATACATGAGCGTGACCCATGGATATAGCACTATATGTGGAATAGAATGGTGGTTGTGAAGAAGACAAAAAGGGAGAAGATAGTCTCACATCAACTAGGCATATCAACGGGCTATGGAGATGCCCATTAATAGATATCAATGTGAGTGAGTAGGGATTGCCATGCAACTGATGCACTAGAGCTATAAGTATATGAAAGCTCGACAAAAGAAACTAAGTGGGTGTGCATCCAACTCGCTTGCTCACGAAGACCTAGGGCATTTGAGGAAGCCCATCATTGGAATATACAAAGCCAAGTTCTATAATGAAAAATGCCCACTAGTATATGAAAGTGACAACATAGGAGACTCTTTATCATGAAGATCATGGTGCTACTTTGAAGCACAAGTGTGGTAAAAGGATAGTAGCATTGTCCCTTCTCTCTGTTTCTCTCATTTCATTTTTTTATTTGGGCCTTTTCTCATTTTTTATGGCCTCTTTTTTCATTTTCATTTTTTTTATTTTTCGTCCGGAGTCTCATCCCGACTTATGGGGGAATCATAGTCTCCATCATCCTTTCCTCACTGGGACAATGCTCTAGTAATGATGATCATCACACTTTTATTTACTTACAACTCATGAATTACAACTCGATACTTAGAACAACAATATGACTCTATATGAATGCCTCCGGCGATGTACCGAGATATGCAATGACTCATGAGTGACATGTATGAAAGAATTATGAACGGTGGCTTTGCCACAAATACGATGTCAACTACATGATCATGCAAAGCAATATGACAATGATGGAGCGTGTCATAATAAACGGAACGGTGGAAAGTTGCATGGCAATATATCTCGGAATGGCTATGGAAATGCCATGATAGGTAGGTATGGTGGCTGTTTTGAGGAAGGTATATGGTGGGTGTATGATACCGGCGAAAAGGTGCGCGGTATTAGAGAGGCTAGCAATGGTGGAAGGATGGAAAAAGTGCGTATAATCCATGGACTCAACATTAGTCATAAAGAACTCATATACTTATTGCAAAAATCTACAAGTTATCAAAGAAAAGTATTACGCGCATGCTCCTAGGGGGATAGATTGGTAGGAAAATACCATCGCTCCTCCCCGACCGCCACTCATAAGGAAGACAATCAATAAATAAATCATGCTCCGACTTCACCACATAACGGTTCACCATACGTGCATGCTTGTAAGTTCCGTTAGCGAAAGAAAACAAAACACCACTTCATGGTACTGTAATTAAATCATTATTTATTTATATTGGTGTTAAATCTAATTTATTCCAACTTCTCTATGGTTTATAAACTATTTTACTAGCCATAGATTCATCAAAATAAGCAAACAACACAATGAAAACAGAATCTGTCAAAAACAGAACAGTCTGTAGTAATCTGTAACTAACGCAAACTTATGGAACTCCAAAAATTCTAAAATAAATTGGTGGACCTGAGGAATTTGTCTAATAATCATCTGCAAAAAGAATCAACTAAATAGCACTCTCCAGTAAAAAGTTCTAGCTAATCCCGTGAGCGCTAAAGTTTCTGTTTTTTACAGCATGATCATAAAGACTTTACCCAAGTCTTCCCGAAGGTTCTACTTGGCACAAACACTAACTAAAACACAAAACCTCATCTAAAAAGAATCTAGATGGATTATTTATTCCTAAACAGAACCAAAAAGCAAGGAACTAAAATAAAATTGGGTTGCCTCCCAACAAGCGCTATCGTTTAACGCCCCTAGCTAGGCATGATGATTTCAATGATGCTCACATAAAAGATAAGAATTTAAACATAAAGAGAGCATCATGAAGAATATGACTAGAACATTTAAGTCTAAACCACTTCCTATGCATAGGGATTTTGTGAGCAAACAACTTATGGGAACAATAATCAACTAGCATAGGAAGGCAAAACAAGCATAACTTCAAAAATTAAAGCACATAGAGAGGAAACTTGACATTATTGCAATTCCTACAAGCATATGTTCCTCCCTCATAATAATTTTCAGTAGCATCATGAATGAATTCAACAATATAACCAGCACCTAAAGCATTCTTTTCATGATCTACAAGCATAGAATTTTTATTACTCTCCACATAAGAAAATTTCTTCTCATGAATAATAGTGGGAGCAAACTCAACAAAATAACTATCATATGATTGAAAATTAAGATCAAGATGACAAGTTTCATTGTTATCATTATTCTTTAAAGCATATGTGTCATCACAATAATCATCATAGATAGGAGGCATGCTTTCATCATAGTAAATTTGCTCATCAAAGATTGGGGGACAAAAAATATCATCTTCATCAAACATAGCTTCCCCAAGCTTGTGGCTTTGCATATCATTAGCATCATGGATATTCAAGGAATTCATACTAACAACATTGCAATCATGCTCATCATTCAAAGATTTAGTGCCAAACATTTTAATGCATTCTTCTTCTAACAATTGGGCACAATTTTCCTTTCCATCATACTCACGAAAGATATTAAAAAGATGAAGCGTATGAGACAAACTCAATTCCATTTTTTTGTAATTTTCTTTTATAAACTAGGCTAGTGCTAAAACAAGAAACAAAAAGATTCAATTACAAGATCTAAAGATATACCTTCACTTACCTAGCCTCCCCATCAACGGCGCCAGAAAAGAGCTTGATGTCTACTACTCAACCTTCTTCTTGTAGACGTTGTTGGGCCTCCAAGTGCAGAGGTTTGTTGGACAGTAGCAAATTTCCCTCAAGTGGATAACCTAAGGTTTATCAATCCGTGGGAGGTTTGTAGGACAGTAGTAAAGAGCTTGATGGTATCTCTCAAACAACCCCGCAACCAAATAACAAAGAGTCTCTTCTGTCCCCAACACACCCAATACAATGGTAAATTGTATAGGTGCACTAGTTCAGCGGAGAGATGGTGATACAAGTGCAATATGGATGGTAGATATAGGTTTTTGTAATCTTAAAATATAAAAACTGCAAGGTAAGAAGTGGTAAAAGTGAGCGTAAACGGTATTGCAATGATAGGAAACAAGGCCTAGGGTTCATACATTCACTAGTGCAAGTTCTCTCAACAATAATAACATAGATAGATAAACAATCCCTCAATATGCAACAAAGAGTCACTCCAAAGCCACTAATAGCAGAGAACAAACGTAGAGATTATGGTAGGGTACGAAACCACCTCAAAGCTATTCTTTCGGATCGATCTATAAAAGAGTTCGTACTAGAATAACACCTTAAGACACAAATCAACCAAAACCCTAATGTCACCTAGATACTCCATTGTCACCTCAAGTATCCGTGGGCATGATTATACAATATGCATCACACAATCTTAGATTCATCCATCCAACACAAAGTACTTCAAAGAGTGCCCCAAAGTTTCTACCGGAGAGAAAAGAACGTGTGCCAACCCCTATGCATAGGATCATGGGCGGAATCCGCAAGTTGGTCACCAAAACATACATCAAGTGGCACATGATATCCCATTGTCACCACAGATAAGCACGTCAAGACATACATCAAGTGTTCTCATGAAAGACTCAATCCGATAAGATAACTTCAAAGGGAAAACTCAATCCATTACAAGAGAGTAGAGGGGGAGAAGAAACATAAGATCCAACTATAATAGCAAAGCTCACGATACATCAAGATCGTATCACCTCAAGAACACGAGAAAGAGAGATCAAACACATAGCTACTGGTACATACCCTCAGCCCCGAGGGTGAACTACTCCCTCCTCGTCATGGAGAGCGCCGGGATGATGAAGATGGCCATCGGTGAGGGTTCCCCTCCGGCAGGTGCGGAATAGGGTCCCGATTGGTTTTGGTGGCTTTGGAGGTTTTGCGGCGGAACTCCCGATCTATCTTCTGCTCAAAGTTTTAGGGCACGAGGTATATATGGAGTGCAGGGGTACGTCGGTGGAGCCGGGGCCCCACGAGGCGGGCGCCCTAGGGGTGGGCGCGCCCCACCCTCGTGGATAGCTCCCGTATCTTCGACGAGAGTCCAAGTCTATCCGGTGGCTTTCCTTCCAAAAATAACTTCTCGATTGATTTCGTTTCGTTTCGACTTAATTCGATATTCCTTTTCCTCAAAACACCGAAATAGGCATAAAACAACAACTGGGCTGGGCCTCCGGTTAATAGGTTATTCCCAAAAATAATATAAAAGTGGATAATAAAACCCAATATTGCCCAAAACAGTAGATAATATAGCATGGAGCAATCAAAATTATAGATACATTGGAGACGATTGTACAAGGGGCCTTATAAAGAGGGGGCGAGGCGGGCGGGCGGCTTGGGCGAGGGGGCACTGCCTCGAGGCGTGTTCGAGCCGACACGGCCGGGCGGGCGTGTTCTCAGCTGGGAAGGCAACAGCGGCTCAAGGGGCTAGGCGCGGCCCAGTTTGGTCGATCCGAAGAGATTTTTTTAAAAATTAATTCTGCCGAAGAAAATCCTAATAAAATAGAAAAAAATTCTAAAAATGCCAAAAACAATTTTCACCGTCTAAATAGATTATTAAGAACAAAGTGAATATTTTTCTGGCCTAAGATGCAATTTTAAAAAAATGCATACTTTTCTAATTCAAATAAAATCTCGAATAAAATCCAAATAAAACATTTATTTGATTTTAAAATTTTCTCCTCCAATATTCCTCTCTTTTTGGAGAAGTCTTATTATCTCCTCACATTTATTTTTAATATTGGAATTAATTAGAGAAAGAAAAAATATTAAAACCAAATTGATCCTCTTTCAAATTTGAGAAAATTCAAATATGAAAATAAATGAAATCCCCAACTCTCTCCTTGGGTCCTTGAGTTGCTTAAGATTTCTTGGATCACAACCAAAATACAAATAAAATATGATATGCATATGATGACCTATGTATAACATCCAAATTGGAAATTGGGATGTTACAAACCTACCCCCCTTAAGATGAATCTCGCCCTCGAGATTCGGGTTGGCTAGAAAATAGGTGTGGGTGGTCTTTCCGTAGATCTTCCTCTCGTTCCTAGGTGGCTTCATCCTCGGTATGGTGGCTCCACTGTACTTTGCGAAACTTGATAACCTTGTTGCGTGTAACTCATCTGGCAAACTTGAGAATCTTGACGGGTTTCTCCTCGTAGGTCAGATCACTATCCAACTAAATTGCTTCCAGGGGCACTGTATCTCTCAGAGGAATATCGGCCATCTCAGCATGGCACTTCTTCAACTGGGAAACGTGAAAATCATCATGAACTCCTGACAGTCCTTCGGGTAACTCCAACTTGTAGGCCACTTCTCGTATACGCTCCAAAACTCGGTATGGTCCTACAAATCTCGGGGCTAACTTTCCCTTAACTCCAAATCGTTTAACTCCTCGCAAAGGTAACACACGAAGATATGCTCTGTCTCTGATTTCATAGACTTCCTCCTTGCCTTTTGTATCCGCATAACTCTTCTGCCTGGACTGAGCTACCTTCAGTCTGTATCGAATCAACTTGACCTTCTCTTCGGACTCCTTAATTAAATCTGGTCCAAACAACTGACAGTCTCCAACTTCATCCCACATCAGCGGTGTCCTGCACCTTCTGCCATACAAAGCTTCGAAAGGTGCCATCTTCAAACTAGCTTGATAACTGTTGTTGTACGAGAACTCTGCGTAAGGTAAATTATCATCCCAACTTGATCCATAATCATAATCAAATGCACAAGCTCTCAACATGTCCTCCAGAATCTGATTGACTCTCTCGATGTGTCCATCTGTCTGCGGATGAAAGGTTGTAATGAACTCTAGTCTGGTACCCAAAATCTGGTGCAATTGATTCCAAAACTTCGAGGTAAACTGTGTTCCTCTATCTGATACGATGGTCCTCAAAACTCCATGCAGACATACAATCCTGGTCATATATATCTTGGCCAACTTCACGCTCGTATAGGTGGTTTTCACTGGGATAAAGTGAGCTACTTTGGTCAAACGATCCACCAATACCAAGATAGAATCATATCCTGATCGGGTCCTAGGTAATCCCGTGATAAAATCCATGCCAAGCTTGTCCCACTTCCATTCGGGTATTGGCATAGGTTGCAGTAATCCTGCTGGCTTCTGATGTTCTGCCTTCACTCTCTGACATACATCACATACGGCTACATACTCGGCAATATCCTTCTTCATACCTGTCCACCAGAAACGCTCCATCATATCCAAATACATCTTGGTGTTTCCAGGGTGAATCGAGTAGGGTGAGTCATGAGCCTCCTGAAGTATTAACTTCCTGATCTTTGCATTATTGGGCACATAAACACGATCCACAAACCATAAAGTTTCGTGCTCATCCTCACGAAAACCTTTGGCTTTCCCTTTTCTCATCTTCTCCTTTATCTCAGCAATTAATCTCCTTATCATCCTTCTGAGCTTCTGGAATCTTTCCCAATAATGTAGATTGAACTTCCATTGCTGCAACAAAACCTCTTGGAACTATCTCCAAATGGAGTTCCTTGAGATCGTCAACTAACTCCTGCGGTAATCCTCCGCTTACAAGGGTATTGACATAACTCTTCCTACCAAAGCGCCCTGCTACGACATTGGCCTTTCCTGGATGATAATGCAACTTCATATCATAATCCTTTATAAGCTCTAACCATCTCCTTTGCCTGAGATTCAACTCCTTCTGAATAAAAATGTACCTCAAACTTTTGTGATCCGTGTACACATCGCAGCGGTTTCCAATAAGAAAATGTCTCCAGGTCTTAAGCGCATGCACCACGGCTGCTAACTCCAAATCATGCGTGGCATAATTCAACTGATGCGGTCGAAGCTGACATGAGGCATATGAAACAACTCTTCCATCCTACATAAGTACACCTCCAAGTCCTTGGCGAGAAGCGTCGCAATACACTTGGAAATCCTTGCGTATATCCGTAAGAATTAGCACTGGGGTTGTAACCAAACATTTCTTCAACTCCTGAAAACTAGCCTCACATTCATCCGCCCATTTAAACTTAGTGTCCTTCTTCAGCAACTCCGTCATAGGCTTCGCAATCTTGGAAAAATTCTCAATGAATCTCCGATAATATCCCGCGAGTCCAAGAAAAGCTGGATCTCTCCCATCGAGGTGGGTGACAACCAATCAGTGACTGACTGAACCTTGGTAGGGTCTACTGCTATACCCTCTCCTAATATAACATGTCCAAGGAATCCAACTTCCTTCAACCAAAACTCACATTTGTTGAACTTGTCATATAGCTGATGTTCCCTAAACTTCTTGAGAACTAAACGCAAATGCTCCTTGTGCTCCACTTCATTCTTCGAGTATACTAAAGTATCATCAATGAACACCACAACAAACTTGTCCAAGAACTCCATGAACACCTTATTCATCATACTCAAGAAATAGGCGGGGGCATTAGTCAATCCAAATGACATGACTGTGTACTCATATAGCCCGTACCTTGTGGTGAAAGTTGTCTTAGGTATATCACGTTCTCGGATCTTCAGCTGGTGGTATCCTGATCGCAGATCGATCTTGGAAAATACTTTAGCTCCTTGCATCTGGTCAAAAAAATCGTTGATCATCGGTAGTGGGTACTTGTTCTTGATCGTTACTTCATTCAATGCATGATAATGAACAACCATTCTCAAAGATCCATCCTTCTTCTCAACCAAGAGCACTGGGGCTCCCCATGGTGTCGAACTTCGTCGAATGTAGCCTTTCTCCAATAACTCCTTAATCTACTTCTTAATTTCCTCCAGATCATTTGCGGGCATCCGGTAGGGCTTCTTTGATATTGGTCTGGTGCCTGGTAACAGCTCTATCAAAAACTCTATGTCTCGATCCGGCGGCATGCCTGGTAGTTCCTTTGGATATACATCCGGGTAATCCTTCACTACAAGCACTTCCTCCTGAACAACTCCTGAGAGGGAATTCACTTGGGTCCTTTTCGGCGCATGCCGAGATACATACTTAATCCTTTTTGCCTCTGGGGTGGTGAGAAGTATCGACTTACTAGCACTGTCAATGTTCCCTCCATACTTTGATAGCCAATCCATGCCTAGTATTATGTCCAATCCTTGTGAGTCCAAAATTATTAGGTCTGAGGGGAAAACATGGCTACCAATGGTTAAGGGTAACTGATCACACCATCGGCTAGCCATATACTCTGCTCCTGGCGAGCTTACTAGCATGGGTGACCTAAGGGCTAGGGTTGGCAATTTAAACTTATCCACAAATCCCCTTGATATGTATGAATGAAATGCACCAGTATAAAATAGAACAAGAGCGGTAAACGACTTAACCAAAAACTTACCAATCACTACGCCAGGCTGATCTTCAACCTCCTCCACGTTGATGTGGTTCATCTGACCTCTGGTGAAGGGATTGGGCTTCTTCCCAGAGCTTCCATTGCCATTGCCATTTTTTAACTCAGAACAATGGTTGGCGTAGTGCCCAGTCTTCCGGCACTTGTAACAGGTGACATGACTCAGATCCTTCTTAGCGGGTGTTGCTGGGTTGGAACGATTCTGCTTGCTGCTTGCTCCATTCCCATTTACATTCTTGGGGCCACTGTGGTTATGTGAACTTCCTCCATTGTGAGTGTGGCCTCCATGATTATGGGTGTATCCTCCCGAGTTCAGGGTAAAGCGAGGCTTCTGCTGAGCTCCAGAATTATACTTCCCTTGTCCATACTTCCCTTTGCAGCTCTCTATCTGCTGCTGCTTCCCTTCAGTCATAAGAGCCCTGTCTACCAACTCCTGGTAATTAGTAAATGTTGCTACCATCAACTGCATACTTTTTAGCCCTTCCATAAACTTCTCCTGCTTTGCGGCATCCGTGGCCACATCATCCGAGGCATAACGGGCTAACTTGCTGAACTCATCCACGTACTGTCCCATAGTACCATATCCTTGGCGTAAGTTGCGAAACTCACGCTTCTTCATGCTCATAGCTCCAGTTGAGACATGGGTTGTGCAGAATGCTTGTTGAAACTGATCCCATGTGACATTGGCTATGGGAAAAGTGGCGGTGTAATTCTCCCACCATGAGGTTGCGGGTCCATCCAGTTGGTGTGCGGCAAAGTGCACCTTCTCAGCATCTGTGCAACCTGCGGTGGTCAACTCCCTTCCAATCTGGCGGAGCCAATCATCTACAACTATCGGCTCGGTAATACTGGAAAACACCGGTGAATTCAATCTCAGAAAACGGGCTAAGTTGTCAACCGGAGGTGGTGGCGGTGAGTTGTTGTTGTTGTTGTTGCCTTGGTTTTGAACTAGTAGCTGCATCAAGGCATTCTGCTGTTGGATCAACTGAGTGAGCTTTGGTGGGGAGGCAAATCCGGTGTCGCGTCTCAGAGGCATCTGATGGGTTTAGAGGGGAGAGATTAGAATAGAATGAGGTCTAAAGAGAAAGCACTACCCACATGCACATGAGACAAACACATTCATATCACACCACTCAATTCAAACAAGGGCATACAAACGATCTAACTACCGTTACAAAATACTCGGGCTACTACTATATACATGGGGGAATACTACTGATAATATGGTGGTCAACTAGAAATTTTGATCGGTGGAAGACTCCATGATATCAGCTCCAGCTTCATCTTCATAATCATCATCACTACTGTCGGGGTCGGAGTCGGTGTCGTCGATGATGATGTAGTCCCCGGGATGGTCGTCATCTCCTGGCGCAGGGTCTCCCATGAATACTCCTAGCTTCTTCTTCAGGTCTTCATTCTTCCTTAGTAGTACTACGATTTCCTCCTCATATCCATCGCGTGTAGACTTGAGTTCCTCTTCAAGCTCCATGTTCCTGGTCATCACCTTCTTCAGATCTATCATGTTGGTGCACATTTGGTTCTCCTGGCGGTGAATGTGCTGGTTTAACTCCTGGATGAAAGTTGGAATGGACTTGTCCCTCCTGGTGCTGATCATCTCCCATTGCTCATCTCGGCGCCCACATATCTGGTAGATGGTGTCCTTAAGATCTTTATTGTAGACGTCGCCGATGCGTCCCATGGCGATGTGGGCTACCATGCTTTTTCCTAGACTCCAGGTTGGTGCATCAAAGGAAAACTCTATGGGCTCAGTAATTGGCGTGAATGTCCTTCCTGGAACATGAACTCGTATCATCCAACGCTCCTCTTCTGGTAAAGTGGCGGTGTAGGTCCCGGTGAAGCTTGGTATTCCGATATTCAGGTACCTAGTGACTTCCTTCAAGTGTCGTCCAAATGGTGTGTCTTCATCCAGTTGTGCAAACTTTTTCCTTGGGTCCGCCATCTATAGAGTCAGAAATGAGTAGAGAAGAGTGACATATGGCTTATCTCAGTGGTCGCGTCCTACAGTTAGCGTGTGCTCTGATACCATCTTGTAGCAATCCGACCTCAAATGGTCAAACCTCTGTGCATAAGTGTCATCCCTGGATCGGTAATGCAAACACCCACAGTACTTGAAGGATTTATAACAGAGTGCAATCACACACTTACTACATCGAATATCTCAAAATAGAACTTATTACAATAATATGGCTTAAGGCCATCTAAATAAGATAACTGCGGAAGCATCAAAGGTAAATGAGTCCATCAACTCCAATGACATAGCTGAGTGCACGACAACGACCTAGCGCACCTTCCTCCTCGTCTGAAAAGTCTGCAACATAATACGTTGCAGCCCGAAACGGGTCAAAGACATGGAATATCTTTGCCGCAAAATAACATCAGAGAGCAATGAACGTGAAATAGCTATAACTATATGCATATATGGATGGTGGAAGGTGTATGGTTATCATGTTTTTGCGAAAAGCCAGTTTTTCCCTACTGCAAAGGAATATATTTTATTTAACTACGAAGTTGGTTGAAAACATTGAATATGGAAACCTCATATCAATCCCAAAGTTAATAATCAATAACCCATCAAGTTAATTAAGAGTGATGAGATCATCATAATAATTCAAGCACCAGATACTCAAGATGTCCATAACCGGGGACACGACTAACCATGATTAGTTTGTACACTCTGCAGAGGTTTGCGCACTTTTTCCCACAAGACTCGATCTCCTACGTTAGATTTCTCACAATACATGGTGTTTGAGAAACAGATGACCGAGAAACAGTCTTTCAGAAGCATTAACTCTTTCGACGGGTAAACGGTACCACCTACATCCCCTACATCTGCTAGTTTACCACTGAAAGAGGTCACACAACATACTCAACTTGTCAGAGCCCATAATGGCTTGTGGCCGCGCACGGAAGTTTCTAACATGAATAATCTTATGATCCCTTTTAGCCCGGGTGGCGAACCATAGGATGATCACGCGGGTACCCAGGATCTCCTTGGACAACACTAGATTCCCCAGGTGCCCACAAAAAATCCACCCAAATGTGTATTAAAGTAGCCACCGTAAATAAACCCTTAGTTCATAATAATTTCTCACATCTGTCATGAATCACTCAACCAAACCACGTCTACAAGCATAGCATAGCAGTGTAAGCATAACAGAGACGTAACTCCCAGGGTTTGAAATAAAGGGCAATAGGTACTACCTCATCATCTACTTCCCGATACCCACATGTTATCAGACCTACTCATGAAATGTTTGAGGGTTGAAACTAATGCATAAAAACTGGGTAATAAATGGATATGATCAAAGTGTTAATTGTGACGATATGAAAACCCAAGAGACTCGTAGTAGCACGCTTCGCACTCCGGAAATTCTATCGCAAACAAGCAATAGCATACATAAGCAATCAAGCATAGATGCAAGCATAGAACTCAGATAAAAAGATCCAAACTGATAGTTCAACTTAAGTGCTTCGATTTGCAAAAAGAATCAATCAAATCGGAGCTACGAAACTCAAACTACGATCAAAAGAAGTTCGAATTCAAATCTGCTTGCCACCAAATTTTAATTTGTCAAAACCATGTTCAAGTTGATTAACTGGAAAGAGTGGTTCAAGATGAAGATTTTGGCGTTGGTTTCACTGGATTTGGATAAACGAGCAAAAAGTTGCGAGCGCTTGAATATCAGGGGCTAATCTACGATAAAAATAATCGCGGATAGGTCCCTGGCCGAAAATAAAATAAAAAGAAAAAGACTAACGAACGAACGTTCGTTATCAGAGACAAACGAACGAACATGTTCGCGAACAGAGTTGTTCGAGCAAACGTCCGCTAAATAGCGAAACCGAAAAAAAACGATCTAACCGATCCACACGAAAACCAGAAAAAAAGGGCGACGGCGGCGGTTTTTTTACCGGTTCATCGAAAAAGACCAGCGGCGGTGAGATCCGGCGAGGCGGGGGCTCCGGTGAGGCAACGGCGGGGCGGGGTGGCATCGTGGCGGCGGCGGGCTGCACGGCAGGAGGCGGTGACGCGGCGGCGACAAGGCAGGCGGCGACGTGGTGGCACTGGCTGCCAGCGTGGCGGCTAGCGGCGGGCGGAGGAGAGGGGGCCGTAAAGAGGGGGTGAGGCAGCGGCATGGCGGCTTGGGCGAGGGGGCACTGACCTCAAGAGGCGTGCCCGAGCCGGACACGGCTGGCGGCGGTGAAGGTTCTCACAATGAAGGCGGTGGCGGCTATGGTGGGCGCGCCAGCCTACCAAGATATTTTTCAAAATAAATTCTGCTGAATAAAATCCTGATAAATTGTATAAAAAATTCTAAAAATGCCAAAAGTAATTTCACTGTCTAAATAGAATATTTAGAACAAAGTGAACATTTTTCTGACCTAAGATGCAATTTTAACAAAAATGCATATTTTTCTAATTCAAATAAAATCAAAATAAAATATTTATTTGATTTTAAAATTTTCTCCTCCAATATTCCTCTCTTTTTGGAGAAATCATAGTATCTCCTCTCATTTATTTTTAATATTGGAATTTATTGGAGAAATAAAAAATATTAAAACCAAATTGATCCTCTTTTCAAATTTGAGAAAATTCAAATATGAAAATAAATGAAATCCCCAACTCTCTCCTTGGGTCCTTTAGTTGCTTAAGATTTCTTGGATTACAACCAAAATGCAAATGAAATATGATATTCATATAATGACCTATCTATAACATCCAAATTGAAAATTGGGATGTTACATAGATGAGCTTGCATGTCTAATTCTTAGGGTTCTAAGTAGTTGCTACCAATTTTGTGAAGTTTTGTTGAGAAAAATTTATGGACTAAAAATTTCAGAATTTTGTTCATAGGAAAAAGATGAACATCTTCAGGAAGTTTGCTTCTAAGAAGAACTCCAAGGGTGTTATTGGGGAGTCATCTGACAGTGATCTCCATCCTCGGACGTTGGCGGAGGTACGGCCGTGCGAATGGCCGCACACCCAGTTCATGGAAGAGGCTGGAATCCTTCAGGAGGTCACACAATATGCTGCTAATGTCGGCCTCACCGACTTCATCGCAGCTGAATGCAAACAGTATCATCTCTTCACAAACATCTTTGTTCAAAGTTTTACTTTTCTTCCTTGGAATAATCCTCCTGAAGTGTGTTTTGATTTATATGCTGAAACCCATCAGATACCACTTACTGAGTTTTATAACATATGCATGATCCCTTCTGATGGGAGCTTAGACGAGCCTAGGTCGACTGAGTTTGAGGCCTTTTATCATACCTTGACGATGGAAGATGAGAGAGGGGTCTCAGCTATCACTCCCGCTGGCTTGCATTTTCTTATTGTTCATTACTTTGCCCTTTTCATTGCAAAATGCTTGCTTCCTAAAGATAATGTGGGTGCGCTCAGTTCGCCATACCTTGTTGTTTTACTCGTGCACTAGAGGGCAACAACAATTATAGCTTGGGAGCTATTGTGGCTCGTCGCCTCCACATTAATAGGTCCAAGGGTAAAATACATGGTGGGATTTTCGCTACTCGTTTGGCGGCTCACTTCGAGGTTGAGATACGCCTCCATGATCATCCTCTGACCAAGGTTTACCTAGACCGCATAGCCATGGAACACCACCATTTTATTGCACGAGATTACCCTACCATTTCTATTCCTTATAACTTGGTTTTTAGCATTGAAACTCGTGATATTATTCCATTGCCTGCTTCTTCTTTGCTTGATTCTGTTGCCAGGGGTGGATATAGGATTATGCCTGCGGATATCATCGCCTACCGGAATGCTCAGGCCGCTGCAGAGGCAGAGGAGGAGCCTCAGCAGTGGGATGAGTGCATGCCCGCTCCTCAGTACCCCAAATACCATCCAGGCTACTAATTGTTTACCAAGTTAGGCCAAAAGCCTAAGCTTGGGGGAGTACATGTTTCTCACCGACATTACATTCATGTTCACTTATTCCAATTGTCAATATTCACACTTTTTCATTGTATCATCCATGCTTAGACTTATTTTCTTGCTTTCTTCTTGTGTGTTTGAAAAACTTTAGAAAAAACCAAAAAAATTAGTTGTAGTTAGTTTACTTTCTATGCATGCTTAGTTGTAATACTAAAAAGAAAACCCAAAAAGATTTCCTTGTTCTTCTTTTGCTTGTTGGGAACTTTCCCATGTAAATAATTTTTCTCGTTTTTGCTTTTCCCTTTTATTTGCTTGTTCAAGAAAACCAAAAACTCCACAAATATTTTAGTGTGTTTCTTTGAACTTCTTTTCTTTTTATTCGAGTTATATCAAGGAGAAGACCACGATGAAAATGTTGAGTGGCTCTCATATGAATAACTGTTGGTCTAATAAAGAGCCCATTTTACCTTGTCTTCTCATGTTGAATAAAATGTTTGCAGATTCCAGCTTAGTCCATGGCACTCTTGCACTATTATTATTTTCATATCGTTCGGTCGTGCAAGTGAAAGGCAATGATGATGATATTCGATGAAGTGGCCGTGGTAAAGAGAAACGGGTATGAACTCGACTTGTTCTGTTTATGTAAATATGTTTAACCTAGTATCCATGATTCAACCCATTATGATTAAACATGTTTGCAATGACAATTAGGATTATAGTTTCTCATACCATGCATAAGTAGTTGGGAGTGGATAATGATTTATCTTGGATATCAACATTGTGTTAAAATGATTGTGATGTAATATGATGATATGGTATCCTCCTCTGAATGTTCGAGTGGCTTGACTTGGCACAAGTTCATGCATGTAGTTGAATCAAAACCAACATAGCCTCTATGATATTTATGCTCATGGTCTTCATATCCTACTCATGCTAGTGTCCAATGTTACTTATGCATAATGCATATTCATGACCATTGTTACTCTCGAGCTGGCCGCTTCTCAATTCATTTGCTAGCATTCACCTGTACTAAGTGGGAATTCTGCTTGTACATTAAAAACCTTGAACGCAAGTTATTCCAAATGAGTCCACCATACCTACCTATATGGGGTATTACCCTGCCGTCCTAAGTAAATTTGCATGTGCCACCTCTAAAAACTTCTAATAAATATCCTTTTTTGTGTGCGTGGATCGTTCATGGAACGACAGGAGGTGGTCGGTATCTTCCATGCTAAGCGGGTTATTCTCAGGTCAAGTGTTTATTCACTCGCCATTGCACGAGGAAAGGGTGGTAATAGAGAGGCCCAGTCCCAAACTGCAAAAGAAATGATCTCTCAAATAATCAAACAAAAACTCCCAATGGAGTCAAAACCTTTCCTTTTATCGCTTGGGAAGCGCCACTAGCGTGCTTAGCATGGAAGATATTGATAGCTGATGGTCTTGAAGTAAATGAGAAGGGTGCATGTCTCAAAATATCATTTACCTCTGTTTTAAAAACTTGAGCTCTGGCACCTCTGCAAATCATTGCTTCCCTCTGCGAAGGGACTATCTATTTACTTTTATGTTGTGTCATCACCTTCTAAAAAAAGCGCCAGAACCTGAGAGCACTGCTGTCATGACTTATGCATTGTGCGTAGCTAATGTTGGGTGCATCATGACTTGATCTTTTCTACCATGAATTACAATGTTTAGTCGCTGCTTCAACTTTGGAGGTGCTCTGCATTTATGTTTTGCGGTCTCAGAAAGGGCTAGCGAGATACCACTATTGTCATATTATTTCATGGTTGTTTTGACAACGTGTTGCCGTTTGAGATATCTTATTATTACTTGCTAGCTGATTATGTCATTGATATGAGTTAATATAATCTTTAAGAGTTATTGTCGACATGGTTAGTTATAATGTTGGTTGAAACCTTGGGTGTTGTTTAAGCTTATTTATGCAAACAAGAGCAAAAGAGTCCGTAAAAGTTTTTCTTTTTTGCTTTCAGTTTATCAACTGAATTGCTTGAGGACAAGCGAAGGTTTAAGCTTGGGGGAGTTGATACGTCTCCAACGCATCTACTTTTCCTAACGCGTTTCCTCTTGTTTTGGACTCTAATTTGCATGATTTGAATGAAACTAACCCCGGACTGACGTTGTTTTCACCAGAACTATCATGGTGTTGTTTTTCTGCAGAAATAAAAGTTCTCAGAATGGAACGAAACTTTGCGAGGAATTTTTATACAATAAATAAGAATTTCTGGAGCCAAGATCCACCGCAGGGGGGCACCTGGGTGGGCACAATCCACCAGGGTGCGCCCCCTCCTGGCGCGCCTAGGTGGGTTGTCCCCACCTGGTGGCCCCGCAGACCCTGAAACCGACGCAATAAAATCCTATTTTCCAGAAAAAAATCAAGGAGAAAGAATTATATTGATCCACGAGACGGTGCCGCCGTCACCTCCTGTTCTTCATCCGGAGGCCAGATCTGGAGTCCGTTTGGGGCTCCGGAGAGGGGAATCTTCGTTCTTCGTCATCACCAACCTTTCTCCATCGCCAATTCCATGATGCTCCCCACCGGGAGTGAGTAATTCCTTCGTAGGCTCGCTGGTAGGTGAGGAGTTGGATGAGATTCATCATGTAATCGAGTTAGTTTTGTTAGGGCCTGATCCCTAGTATCCACTATGTACTAAGATTGATGTTGCTATGACTTTGCCATGCTTAATGCTTGTCACTTTGGGCCGGGGTGCCATGAATTCGTATCTGAACCATTTATTTTATCACCATTATATCCATGTTCTAGATCCGATCTTGCAAGTTATTGTCACCTACTACGTGTTATGATCCGGTAATCCCGGAGAGACAATAGTCGGGACCACTCCCGGTGATGACCCTAGTTTGAGGAGTTCATGTATTCACTATGTGTTAATGCTTTGTTCCGGTTCTCTATTAAAAGGAGGCCTTAATATCCCTTAGTTTCCAATAGGACCCCGCTGCCACGGGAGGGTAGGACAAAGGATGTCATGCAAGTTCTTTCCATAAGCACGTATGACTGTTTACGGCATACATGCCTTCATTATATTTATGAACTGGAGCTAGAGCCGTATCGCCCTAGGTTATAACTGTCTCATGATGAATATCATCCAACAAGTCACCGATCCAATGCCTACGAATTTATCTTATATTGTTCTTGCTAAGTTACCACTGCTATCGACACTATTACACTTGCTACAAAATTACTGCTATCACTGTTACCGTTACCGTTGCTACTGCTACTATTATCAAAACTATCATACTACTTTGCTACTGATCACTTTGTTGTAGATAATTAATCTCCAGGTGTGGTTGAATTGACAACTCAGCTCCTAATACATTCATATATTATTTGGCTCCCCTTGTGTGGAATCTATAAATTTGGGTTGCATACTCTACCATCGAAAACTGTTGTGATCCCCTATACTTGTGGGTTATCAACGTGTTAAAGGGGTTGTCAATCCCTTTCGGGTAACGGCGCCAGAAATTGGCAAACAGACGTAAGATAATTGTAGTAGATTGATAGATCAAACGCAAAATAAAATGCAGCAAGGTATTTTTATATTTTTGGTTTAATAGATCTGAAAATAAAAGGCAAATAAAATATATCGCAAAGGCAAATAATATGAGAAAGAGACCCGGGGGCCGTAGGTTTCACTAGTGGCTTCTCTCGAGAAAAAATAGCAAACGTTGGGTAAACAAATTACTGTTGGGCAATTGATAGAACCTCAAATAATCATGACGATATCCAGGCAATGATCATTACATGGGCATCACGTCCAAGATTAGTAGACCTACTCATGCCTGCATCTACTACTTTACTACACACATCAACCGATATCCAGCATGCATCTAGTGTATTAAGTTCATAATGGAGTAATGCAATAAGAACGATGACATGATGTAGACTAGATCTATCTATGTAGAGATAGACCCCATCGTTTTATCCTTAGTAGCAACGATACATACGTATCGGTTCCCCTTATGTCACTGGGATCAAGCACCGTAAGACCGAACCCACTACAAAGCACCTCTTCTCATTGCAAGACAAATAGATCAAGTTGGCCAAACAAAACTCAAATATCGGATAAGGAATACGGGGTTATAAGAAATCATGAACATAAGAGATCAAAGAGACTCAAATAACTTTCATGGATATAAGAAGATAGATCTGATCATAAACTCAAAGTCCATCCGATCCCAACAAACACACCGCAAAAAGAGTTACATCATATGGATCTGCAAGAGACCATTGTATTGAGAATTCAGTGAGAGAGAGGAAGCCATCTAGCTACTAAATACGGACCTGAAGGTCTACAAAGAACTACTCACGCATCATCGGAGAGGCACCAATGGAAGTGGTGAACCCCTCCGTGATGGTATCTAGATTGGATCTGGTGGTACTGGACTCTGCGGCGGCTGGAATTGATTTTCATCGACTCCCCTAGGGTTTCTGGAATATTGGGGTATTTATAGAGCAAAGAGGTGGTCCGGGGGCACCCGAGGTGGACACAACCCACCAGGGCGCGCCCTGGTGGGTTGTGCTCCCCTCAGAGCACCCCCCAGGCGCACCCTTGGCCCATTAGGTGTCTTTTGGTCCATAGAAAATCTTCGTGAAGTTTCGTTGCATTTGGACTCCATTTGGTATTGATTTCCTACGATGTAAAAAACATGCAAAAAACAGCAACTGGCACTTAGCACTATGTCAATAGGTTAGTACCAAAAAATTATATAAAATGATTATAAAACATCCAAGATTGATAATATAACAGCATGGAACAATCAAAAATTATAGATACGTTGGAGACGTATCAGCCCACGTAACAGCGGCGCGGCCCAAGCTAACAAACGTTGATGTTATTTAGTAGTAGTAGCGTGTTTTGTACCATGCGGCACTTGTGACGCCCCCGATTTGACCGTACACTAATCATACACGCAAACGTGTACCATCAAGATCAGGGACTCACGGAAGATATCACAACACAACTCTAGACACAAATTAAAAAATAATACAAGCTTTATATTACAAGCCAGGGGCCTCGAGGGCTCGAATAGGATTAACCGAACGTCGTAACATGCTACACTACTCTAATGCAAGCAGTAGAGAGAAGGAATAGGCGATATCTGGTGATCAAGGGGGGGGGGCTTGCCTGGAAGCTCAGCCGAGAAGGAGCGGTCGTCAACACCGTAGTCGTACTGGGTAGCAGCGGCATCGGTCTCGGTGTCTAGCAAGAGAACAGGGGGAAGAAACAATTAATATAATGCAAACATATGCATGACGATGCATGACATGACAATGAGCGATGCTAGGTGTGCCCTAACGTAGTAGTAGGTGATACCGGCGAAGGGGGAAACATCCGGGAAAATATTCCCGATATTTCGCATTTTCGGACATATGAACCGGAGGGATAAAGTTGCGTGTTTGCTATTCTAGGGATGTATGGCGGACGAACGGGCTGCTTATCCGGATTCGTCTCGTCGTTCTGAGCAATTTTCATGTACAAAGTTTTTCCATCCGAGTTACAGATTATTTAATATTAATTTTCAAAATTTTAAATCATTTTCTAAATTATTATTACTAAATTAATTAGAAATTAGCATTACTGCATCAGGATGACATCATCACTCAACAGAGGTGTTGACTGGGTCGCTGACGTGTGGGTCCCGCATGCCATTGACTGTTTAGTTAATTAACAACAGTTAATTAGGTTAATTTATCAGACTTAATTAAGTTAATTATTTATCTAACTAATTATTTAATAAATTAACGATTTATTTTTAAAATCTTTTTTATAAAACCGCTCTGGGGACTGGGCCTTGTTTGGCAGCGGCCCAAGGCCACAGCGGGTCGGGCTAATGGGTGTACGGGTGCAGGTGCTCGCACCCGAGGCCACGAGAGGCGAGGGCGAGCGCCCCCGTGGCCTCGGTGGCCAGCGATGGCGGAAGCAGCGCCGGGCGTGGGGAGCGAGGCCAGTCGGGGCCGGACCAGCGGCAAGGAGGCGGCGGCAAGCAGCGGTGGAGGTGGGGCAGAGGGTGCCGGAGTTGCGCCGGCAGGGATGGCAACGAAGGCGCAGACGGGCGAGGGGAGCGGCGCGCTGGCCGTGGACGGAGCGGGCGCGTGGCAGCGGGGAGACGTCGCGTGGGCGGGCAGCAAGCAGCGCCACAACGGCGGATGCGCGCTGGCCGCCGGCAGGGTTTCGCAAGGCCGCAGGGCTGCAAGGCAAAGCGCGGGCGGTGGAGCAAAGGCAGCAGCAGAGAGGTCGCGGGCGAGCATGGAGTGTGCGTGCAAGGTAGTGGGCATGACGCGCGGGCGATAAGGAGCTTATGGCTGGTGCGGCAGAAATAGGAATGGCGCCACACGCGCGTGCGACGCGGCAACACAGGGAGGGCGAGGACGGCGCGGTGATGTTCTGGACAGGGAGAGGAAGAGGCGAGGCGGAGGCCGAGGGCCTCACCGGTGTTGCAGGGGTACGGGGCGGCGAGGCTCGATGAAGCTATGCAGGGAGGAGATGATGACGGGGCGGCGAGGTCGAGGTAGTCCGGCATGACGAGGTGGAGGCCGCTGGTGAGGAGGACGGGGACGCGAGGCGGCGGATCCGGCGAGGAAGCTCGGCGACGAGACACAGGATCCACAGGCGGCAACGGCGTTGAGCCCCGATCCAGATCGGGGGCGAGAGGGACGAGACAGTGGGGTGGGGATCATGCGGGGCGAGTGGGTGCACTGGGGGTTAGGGTTTCGGGGTAGTGGGGGATAAGGTGGGATGGGGTGGGCCTCCTAGTGTCCTGGATCGCCAGTTGGGATGTTCGGCCCAGGGAGAGGGGGAGAGGGCTTTGCTCTTTTTTTTCTTTGTTTACTGTTTTGTCTTTTTCCTTTTATTTATTTTTCCTTTACCGTTGTCTATTATTCCCAATATATTTTAGTTTTAGCAAAACTCAAAAGTTGTACCAAATTTATTATATGTAATTATGCCACCTACCGAACATTTTAGTTTTGATGTTTGAAAAGTTTTGATGTTTGAAAAGTTTTGATGTTTGTTAATAATCCAAATTTGAATTCGAATTGTTTTGAGCTAACGCGAGATTAACAATAGTGACCGTGGTGACGTGGCATCATTACCAGAGGGTTACTGTAGCTTAACTACCCGGGCATCACAATTCTCCTCCACTACAAGAAATCTCGTCCCGAGATTTAAGAGGTAGAGTAAGGGGGGAAAGTCTGGTTACGAAATTCTAACGGACCTTCTCGGTCTTGGTTTCTTTTCTTGAAGAGGTCAATCCACTACGTTGATGTCTTCATTTCTCTGCTTCCAGTCATCATGATGAAGTCGGCATCCTTTCTTCGGGAACTTCATCGTACTTACGAAAGAATAAGGGGGTATTCTAGGAGAATGGACCTCTGCAAGGTTGACTATCTGTTAGATAACATCGGGGAAGGTGGCAGAAAGTAACTCTCGAATTGAAACTTAAGAAAATATCGAGAGAAATATAAAGAGGTATCATGGGAAGTTTCAAGCGGGCAGGCAATCGTTCGATGCCTGAAATAGAGTGTGAAAGGGGTTCAAATTAACGGGAATAAGTATTGTGTTTCATTCCAGAAGTGATGATCTCTGGAAGGTGGCTCGTGAATTACATACGAAGCCAAGCGTGAGAAATAACTTTGGAAACAGGGGGTGTACATGAGAGTCAGGTTTCGATCCTGTGAAACTGTGGGTTATGGGCCCACCATGTGGATTAACAGTAGGAAGGGCGGTGACGTATTGCATGACCATGTAAGCATGGCAAGTCAGAGGATAGTCTATCGGTTATGTAGGCAACAACATCGGTACCAAGGGCGAGGGACGAAGAGAACCATTTTCCTGCTCGTTGAACAAGGCGGACCAATAGGCAAAGTTCTCGTCCATCGGCGGTTACAAGAATGTCATCAACAATAGTAATAGGGTCTTACTAACAGCATGGTACCACAAGGTTCTTACCTAAGCAGGGAATTATCACTGCTTAGTTAAGTCAGATTACCAGAAAGGTTAAACAAAACAATAGAAAGGAAAATACGATTATCAAATTAATCAGAACAATGGAAAGGAAAATGTGTTTAAACACATATTTTAGGGGTATATCCTTCCCAAGGACAAGTAGAGCATGATATCCATGACATGATATAATGTTGAAAACCCTTTAGGTAAAGGGAGAGGAACTACATGACATTACCCATACAACTGTGTTTGAATAATTGATAAGGAAAATTTAGCATTGTGCTTCAAATGTTTTTATTGAAAATCGGAGTACCACAGACATGCTTCGAGATAGCATCGACATGGTCTTCAAGGAAAGGTTGGACTTTGGATATACAAAGGATCCATTAGGAACAACTTATAGAATAAGTCTTACAATTTCCTCATGGAAGAATGGTGAACCTTGCTAAAAAGGAAACTATATAGGTCCTCCGGGCAGGTGTGCTAGGCATGACATCACCTTGTTATAACTCTTCGGAATATGTTCCAACCATCATATCTGACCAAGATTCAGATCTGATTGGTGTTAGAATGCCTCAGACTCAGGATGCCTAAGAAGAAAAAGGTGCAACACCAATTGACAAGATGACATTGTAAGATTCTTGGGAAATGAACTATGGAAGAAAGTTCCGAATCATGCGTTCATCATTAAACCAAGGAGAGGATGAGGAGGTGGCTAATGATCTCAGCGACAATTCATTGGGATTTCCAAAAGATGGATTTCCACAATTATGTGAACAAGGAGATAACATTTGTTAGATCAAATGATATAATGAGGTATGCTCGAGGAAAACATACACAATTAAACATTGGTTGAAAAGTGCACCAGAAATATGGGCTTAGGTAGTACGATCAATGTTAGAATGGTGATTCGGTAATCAATGGCCTAAGAATGAAATGTCAACCATTAACTTCAAAGCAATAGGGTTGCTAGAAGTTTCGAATTCACACATCATAGTTCAACACGGTAACCAAGGAATGAATGGAGATGACAGGAAGTATCACTTGTACCAAGAATGCATAAGAGGTGGTGAAATTCTCACGACATTATTGACATAAAATATGGTAAACTCCAAGGTAAAGAAGAACAATTGCTGGATAGCATGGATCTCAAGGTATAACACAAAACACGAACAAGTTTGTGTTGAACGGAAGGCAATAAAGTGGTCGATGATAACACAAATCATCAGGGCAAGGATGGTATTTCTCTTCATTGATATCCTGAAAGAGCTCAAAATGTTGATGATGATCACGACACAATTGTCGAGAGATTTCACGAAGGAGCAATCAAACAGCGACGACATCAGGAAAAAGCAATGGTGAAGCGAAGGGTCATTGGAACCACGGATACGACACACACTCAGAATCAAGCTTGATGTTCAAGGCGAAATGATAAGACGAGGAAGATTGACGTAAGCTTGGTTCATCGTCAAAAGTTGTCTCCGGGAATAAGGACCAGGTAGCACAGTTAAAATTTAGCACGATAATGATATAGCTGATCAGGCTTGGGATGAATTGAAGGATTATTAAACTCGTAAGCAACTAAAATTACTTAGAGTTATTGAATCAGAGTACGGACTCGATTCACTATTTGGTGTTCTGTTGACGACAACCCAGAACCCAGGAAAATTGAATCGAAACAATTGATGAATAACCCATAAGAAGTTATGCAGTTCCATGATATTCTCGAGATACTAGAGTGTTATACTCGACGGTAGAGCAGAGTAGAGGCCGGACACATGAAATGATCTACAGAAGACAAGTACTTCATCTTGGCTGAGAAATGGAATCAAAGGAGATCAATCATGGTTGGAACCACGATTGCAAAGGATCAATTCACAGATACCAGATGATATTATATCAAGGAAATAGTTATTATTACAAGAAGCTTCCATGATAGGATCTACATCGTGTCCATGGGCATGAACAAAAAAGTTCAAGGTCGACTCCCACTTCTTCAATGTATAAACTCTCATTCACTTCTCGTTTTCGACGAGGTTGTAGTGTTGAAATTTTTCTGACGGGACGCCAATAGAGTATAACCCGCATAACCTTCGCGTTCCCACAGATTAGGGAAGGCATAGGTTCAACCCATAGGAGCACCTTAGGAACATATAACACAACCTTCAGGAGTAATAAACATAAGCTCGAAAGCAGAGCATGGTTGACAAAAGGAGAGGATACAATTTACCAAAGGCATTTTGTATCGAATGAAGAACTCACAAGGTGATTAATTATTAAGGAAATTGTCGGATAATATTCCAACAGTGGATATGGTGATCCACAATGGAGCTGATGTGAGCATTGGCACACAACCAGTGGCAGAAGCAATGCAAAGGCATTGAATTATAGAAACAATATAGGGCTCCAGCGGAGCTGTTCTGCGAGGGAAACATCCCTCCAGGAGGGGGAAATCATCACCATCGTCATCACCATCGATCCTCTCACCGGGAGGGGGTCAATCTCCATAAACATCTTCACCAGCACCATCTCATCTCAAATCCTAGTTCATCTCTTGTATGCAATCTTTGTCTCAAAATCTCAGATTGGTACCTGTGGGTTGCTAGTAGGGTTGATTACTCCTTGTAGTTGATGCTAGTTGGTTTATTTGGTGGAAGATCATGTGTTCAGATCCTTTATGCATATTAATATCCCTCTTATTATGAACATTAATATGATTTGTGAGTAGTTACGTTTGTTCCTGAGGACATGGGAGAAGTCTGGCTATAAGTAGTCATGTGAATTTGGTATTCGTTCGATATTTTGATGAGATGTATGTTGTATTTCCTCTACTGGCGTTATGTGAACATCGACTACATGACACTTCACCATTGTTTGGGCCTAGAGGAAGACATTGGGAAGTAATAAGTGGATGATGGGTTGCTAGAGTGACAGAAGCTTAAACCCTAGTTTATGCGTTGCTTCGTAAGGGGCTGATTTGGATCCATATGTTTCATGCTATGGTTAGGTTTACCTTAATACTTCTTTTGTAGTTGTGGATGCTTGCAATAGGGGTTAATCATAAGTGGGATGGTTATCCAAGGAAGGGAAGTACCCAAGCACCGGTCCACCCACATATCAAATTATCAAAGTAACGAACGTGAATCATATGAGCGTGATGAAAACTAGCTTGACGATAATTCCCATGTGTCCTCAGGAGCATTTTCCTTTATATAAGAGTTTGTCCAGGCTTGTCCTTTGCAACAAAAAGGATTGGGCCACCTTGCTGCACCTTTTTTTACTTTTGTTACTTGTTACCCGTTACAAATTACCATATCACAAAACTATCTGTTACCGATAATTTCAGTGCTTGCAGACCTTACTGAAAACCGCTTGTCATTTCCTTCTGCTCCTCTTTGGATTCGAACTCTTACTTATCAAAAGGACTACGATAGATCCCCTATACTTGTGGGTCATCAAGACTCTTTTCTGGCGCTGTTGCCGGGGAGTGAAGCGCCTTTGGTAAGGAAAAATTTATATAGTGTGCTGAAATTTACTGTCACTTGTTACTATGGAAAGTAATCCTTTGAGGGGCTTGTTCGGGGTATCTTCACCCCGATCAGTAGAGCAAAGAGTTTCTCCTCAACCTACTGAAAATGTTTACTTTGAAATTCCTTCGGGTATGATAGAGAAACTGCTATCTAATCCTTTTACAGGAGATGGAACATTGCATCCCGATTTGCACCTAATCTATGTGGATGAAGTTTGTGGATTATTGAATCTTGCAGGTATGCCCTAGGATGTTATCAAGAAGAAGGTGTTCCTTTATATTTGAAGGTAAAGGCATTGACATGGTTTAGGCTATGCGATGATATTGGATCATGGAACTACAACCGATTGAAATTGGAATTTCATCAGAAGTTTTATCCTATGCATCTGGTTCATCGTGATCGTAATTATATATATAATTTTTGGCCCCGTGAAGGAGAAAGTATTGCTCAAGCTTGGGGGAGGTTTAAGTCAATGTTATATTCATGCCTCAATCATGAGCTCTCAACATAAATTATTATTCAAAAAAATTATGCTTGGCTTTCTCTCAATAATCGCTCCATGCTCGATACTTCTTGTACTGGTTCTTTTATGATGAAGATTATTGAATTCAAATGAGATTTATTAGAAAGAATTAAACGCAACTCTGAAGATTGGGAACTCGATGAAGGTAAGGAGTCAGGTATAACACCTAAGTTTGATTGTGTTAAATCTTTTATGGATACCGATGATTTTCTGAATTTAGCACTAAATATGGACACGACTCTGAGATAGTAGCTTCTTTCTATGAATCCTTTGCTACTCATGTTGACCTCCCTAAGGAGAAGTGGTTTAAATATCATCCTCCCATTGAAGTAAAAGTAGTTGAACCTATTAAAGTTGAAGAAAAGACTATCACTTAAATGTTGATCCTATTGTTCCTACCACTTATATTGAGAAACCACCTTTCCCTGTTAGAATAAAGGATCGTGCTAAAGCTTCAACTGTGGTCAACAAAAGTAATATTAGAATACCCAAACCCTCTGAGCAAATTTAATTTGAACCTAGTATTGCTATGGTTAAAGATCTCTTAGTTGATAATATTGATGGGCATGTTATTTACTTCTGTGATGAAGCTGCTAGGATTGCTAAACCTAATACTAAAGATAAACATAGACTTGTTGTTGGCATGCCTGTCGTTTCGATTAAAATAGGAGATCACTATTATCATGGCTTATGTAATATGGGTGCTAGTGTCAGTGAAATACCTTATACCTTATATGAAGAAATTATGCATGATATTGCACCTGCTGAGATAGAAGATATTAATGTTACTATTAAGCTTGCCAATAGAGATACTATCTCACCGGTTGGGATTGTGAGATATATTGAAGTCTTGTGTGGAAAAATTAAATATCCTATCGATTTTCTTGTTCTTGCTTCCCCACAAGATAACTTTTGTCCCATTTTATTTGGTAGGCACTTCTTGAATACTGTTAATGCTAAGATAGACTGCAAAAAGGATATTGTTTATATTGGTTTAGGGGATATGTCTCATAATTTTAAGTTTGCTAAATTTCGTAGGCAGCCCCATGATAAAGAATTGCCTAGTAAAGATGAAATTATTGATCTTGCTTCTATTGCCGTGCCTCCTAATGATCCTTTAGAACAATATTTGCTAGACCATGAAAATGATATTTTTATGAATGAAAGAAGGGAAATAGATGAAGTATTCTTTAAATAGGGACCTATTTTGAAACACAACTTGCTTGTTGAAATTCTAGGGGATCTTCCTCCACCCAAGGGTGATCCCGTGTTTGAGCTTAAACCATTACCTGATACTCTTAAATATGCTTATCTTCATGAAAAGAAGATATATCCTGTTATTATTAGTGCTAACCTTTCAGAGCAGGAAGAAGAGAAATTATTGAAAACTCTGAAGAAGCACCGTGCTGCTATTGGATATACTCTTGATGATCTTAAGGGCGTTAGTCCCACTCTATGTCAGCACAAAATAAAATTGGAGAAAGACGCTAAATCGGTTGTTGATCACCAATGATGGTTAAATCATAAGATGAAAGAAGTGGTAAGAAAAGAAATACTAATGCTTCCGTAGGCAGGTATAATTTATCCTGTTGCTGATAGTCAGTCGGTAAGTCCTATCCATTGTGTCCCTAAGAAGGGAGGTATTACTATTGTTCGTAATGATAAAGATGAATTGATTCCACAAAGGATTGTTACAGGTTATAGAATGGTAATTGATTTCCGCAAACTAAATAAAGCTACTAAAAAGGATCATTACCCTTTACCTTTTATTGATCAAACTAGAAAGATTATCCAAACATACACATTTTTGCTTTCTAGACGGTTATTCTGGTTTCTCTCAAATACCTGTATCAAAAGAGGATCAAGAAAATACCACTTTTACTTGCCCTTTTGGTACCTTTGCTTATGAACGTATGCCTTTTGGTTTATGTAATGCACCTGCTACCTTTCAAAGATGTATGACTGCTATATTCTCTGACTTTTGTGAAAAGATTATTGAGGTTTTCATGGATGATTTCTCCGTATATGGAACTTCTTTTGATGATTGCTTAAGAAACCTTGATCAAGTTTTGTAGAGATGTGAAGAAACTAATCTTGTCTTGAATTGGGAAAAGTGCCACTTTATGGTTAATAAAGCTATTATCTTGGGGCATAAATTTCTGAAAGAGGTATTGAAGTTGATAAAGCTAAACTTGATGCTATTTAAAAGATGTCATGTCCTAAGGACATCAAAGGTATACGGAGTTTCCTTGGTCATGCCGGTTTTTATAGGAGGTTCATTAAAGACTTCTCAAAAACTTCTAGGCCTCTGACAAATCTCTTTCAAAAAGATGTTCCTTTTGTCTTTGATGATGATTGTGTAGAAGGATTTGAAATACTTAAGAAAGCTTTGATTTCTGCACCTATATATTGTTCAACCTCCTGATTGGAGTTTACCCTTTGAAATTATGTGTGATGCTAGTGATTATGTTGTAGGCGCCATTCTAGGACAAAGAATTGATAAGAAATTAAATGTTATCCAATATGCTAGCAAAACTCTAGAAAGTGCCCAGAGTAATTATGCTACTACTGAAAAAGATTTTTTAGTAGTTGTATTTGCTTATGATATGTTCAGACCTTATATTTTTGATTCTAAAGTAACTATTCACACTGATCATGTTGCTATTAAATACCTTATGGAAAAGAAAGATGCTAAACCTAGACTTATTAGATGGGTTCTCCTACTGCAAGAATTTTATTTGCATATTATTGATAGAAAGGGAGCTGAGAACCCCGTTGTAGACAACTTATCTAGGTTAGCGAATGTTTTTGATGACCCACCACCTATTGATGATAGCTTTCCTAATGAACAATTAGCTGTCATAAATGCTTCTCGTACTGCTCCATGGTATGCTGATTATGCTAATTACATTATTGCTAAATTTATACCACCTAGTTTCACATACCAGAAAAATAAAAAAATCTATGATTTAAGACATTACTTTTGGGATGACCCACACCTTTATAAATGAGTATATGGTGTTATTAGACGTTGTGTACTTGAGCATGAACATGAACAGATCCTATGCAAGTGTCACTCCGAGGCTTATGGAGGCGACCACGCTGGAGATAGAACTGCACATAAGGTATTGCAATCCGGTTTTTATTGGCCTACTCTCTTCAAAGATGCCCGTAAGTTTGTCTTGTCTTGTGATGAATGTCAAAGAATTGGTAATATTAGTAGACGTCAAGAAATGCCTATGAACTATTCACTTGTTATTGAACCATTTGATGTTTGGGGCTTTGATTATATGGGACCGTTTCCTTCCACTAATGGGTATACACATATTTTAGTTGTTGATTACGTTACTAAGTGGGTAGAAGCTATTCCAACTAGTAGTGCTGATCATAACACCTCTATTAAGATGCTTAAAGAAGTTATTTTTTCAAGGTTTGGAGTCCCTAGATATTTAATGACTGATGGTGGCTCACATTTGATTCACGACGCTTTTCGTAAAATGTTTGCTAAGTATGAAGTTAATCATAGAATTGCATCTCCATACCATCCACAATCTAGTGGTCAAGTAGAACTGAGTAATAGAGAGATCAAATTAATTTTGCAAGACTGTTAATAGATCTAGAAAGAATTGATCCAAGAAACTTGATGATGCTTTATGGGCCTATAGAACTGCATATAAAAATCCTATGGATATGTCTCCATATAAAATGGTTTATGGAAAAGCATGTCACTTACCTCTCGAACTAGAACATAAGGCATATTGGGCCACTAAAGAGCTCAATTATGATTTCAAACTTGCCGGCGAGAAGAGGCTATTTGACATTAGCTCACTTGATGAGTGGAGAACCCAGGCCTATGAGAATGCCAAACTGTTTAAAGAAAAAGTTAAAAGATGGCATGACAAAAGGATACAAAAGCGTGAGTTTAATGTAGGTGATTATGTTTTTCTATACAACTCTTGTTTAAGGTTTTTTGCAGGAAAACTTCTCTCTAAATGGGAAGGTCCTTACGTTATCGAGGAGGTCTATTGTTCCGGTGCCATAAAAATCAACAACTTCGAAGGCACAAACCCAAAGGTGGTGAACGGTCAATGAATCAAACATTATATCGCAGGTAATCCCATAAATGTTGAAACTAATGTTTTTAAAACTGTAACCCCAGAGGAATACATAAGGGACACTTTCCAGAATGTTTCAGACTCCGAAAAGGAATAGGTATGTGGTATGGTAAGTAAACCGACTCCAAAACAGTTCTAATAGTAATTTTTTCTCCGTTTTGGAATATTTAAAAAATTAGGAAAATTAGAAGTAGTCCGAAAGGGACACAAGGCATCCACAAGGGTGGAGGGCGCGCCCTACCCCCTGGGCACGCCCCCCTGCCTCGTGGGCACCTCGTGTGTCCTCCGGACTCCGTTTTCTTGCATGATACTTCTTTTGGTCGGTAAAAATTCATTATATAATCTGCCAAAGGTTTTGACCATCGTACCACGCAAATATCTTCTGTTTTTTATTTTGAGTTGTTTCTACCGCAGATTAGAGCAAGATATTTTCTCAAGAGTCAGTCGGGGAGAGCCGGGTGTCTCATCCGACACCGGGACCAGGAGAAAACAGTGATGCTAACCACTTTGGGCCATCAACGGAGGAACATATGGAGGCCGACTTGAAAATGATAGATGCCATGGAAGAGGATCAAGAAGTTACTTCTCGTTTCCAAGCCGGATTCACGATAGGGGAACTACAGAGCTCAGCTATTCCAAACTCGGTCATCCCTTCCAATGTTAGATTTCTTTCTTATGAAAATATGAAAAAGAGTGTTACTTGTTCTCCCACAGCTATGCAACATCCACGGGTGAAAGGGGCTTTAGCCGTCACGGGCAAGCTCTGTAAGGAAATAATGGACCTCAAGCAGCAAATCAATAAGCTCGAGGAAGAGAATCGTATCCTGAGGGGCATCATCGCCAAGAATATCACATCACCACCTCCGAAGAAGGAGACACAAACACATGGGTATGGGCACTCCCCTTGGCAACTGCCAAGCTTGGGGGAGGTGCCCCAGTATCGTATCACCATCACACTCCTATCTTTATCATTTTTCTTAGTTCGATCCTTTTAGTAATATCTTGATCTAGTAGAATAAATTTTTAGTATGATCTAGTTTTGGGTTATGCTTTATGATCCTTCTATGTAATCGAGTCTGTGAGCTATTTATAATAAAGATTTGTTTTGATTCGAGGGCTTGGTTATCTTGCTATGATCTTGAGTGAATAAAAGAAAGAATAAAAAGAATTAAAGAGATCATATTGATCTTATGGAGAGTAAGGACTTCACATATAAAGATTATGATGAATAAAAGTTGTTGAGAGTTGACAAACATAGTTTTGGTCATCGTTGCAATTAATAGGAAGTAATAAAGAAAGAGAGCTTCTCATATATAAATATACTATCTTGGACATCTTTTATGATTGTGAGCACTCATTAAAATGTGACATGCTAAAAAGTTGATGTTGGACAAGGAAGACAACGTAATGGGTTATGTTTGCTTATATATGAAATAAAGTATATTGTCATGGATCATCCAACATGTTGAGCTTACCTTTCCCCCTCATGCTAGCCAAATTCTCTGCACCAAGTAGAGATACTACGTGTGCTTCCGAATATCCTTAAACCCGGTTTTGCCATGACTGTCCACCATACCTACCTATGGATTGAGTAAGATCCTTCAAGTAAGTTGTCATTGTTGCATGCAATAAAAATTTCTCTCTAAATATGTATGATCTATTAGTGTGGAGAAAATAAGCTTTATATGATCTTGTCATATGGAAGCAATAAAAGTGACGGACTGCATAATAAAGGTCCCTATCACAAGTGGCAATATAAAGTGACGTTATTTCGCATTAAGATTTTGTGCATCCAACCATAAAAGCACATGACAACCTCTGCTTCCCTTTGCGAAGGGCCTATCTTTTATTTTTACTTTATGTCTTATGCAAGAGTCGCAGTGATCTTCACCTTTCCTTTTTACGCTTTATCCTTTGGCAAGCACATTGTGTTGGAAAGATCCTGATATATATATATATATCCAATTGGATGTCAGTTATCATAAACTATTATTGTTGACATTACCCTCGAGGTAAAAGTTGGGAGGCAACACTATAAGCCCCTATCTTTCTCTGTGTTCGATTAAAACTCCATACCCATAAGTATTGCGTGAGTTTTAGCAATTGTGAAAGACTAAATGATAGTTGAGTATGTGGACTTGCTGAAAGGCTCTTATATTGACTCTTTTCGATGTTATGATAAATTGCAGTTGCTTCAATGACTGAGATTATAGTTTGTTAGTTTTCAATGAAGTTTCTGATTCATATTTTACATTGTGAATAGACTGTTACTTTAGCATAAGAAATCATATGACAATATGTATATATATATATATATATGTTGCTGTTATAAGAATGATCATGATGCCCTCATGTCCATATTTTCTTTTATCGACACCTCTATCTCTAAACATGTGGACAATTTTTTCGTTATCGGCTTCTGCTTGAGGACAAGCGAGGTCTAAGCTTGGTGGAGTTGATACGTCCATTTTGCATCATGATTTTATATCGTTATTTATTGCATTATGGGCTGTTATTACACATTATGTCACAATACCGATGCCTATTCCCTCTTATTTTACAAGGTTTACATGAAGAGGGAGAATGCCGACAGCTGGAATTCTGGGCTGGAAAAGGAGCAAATATTAGAGACCTATGCTACACAACTCCAAAAGTCCTGAAACTCCATGAAAGTTAGTTTGGAATATATATAAAATATTGGGCGAAGAAAGCACCAGAGGGCGGCCACCCACCATCCACGAGGGTGGGGGCGCACCCTACCCCCTTGGGCGCGCCACCCAGTCTCGTGGGACCCCTGGCAGGCCTCTGGTGCCCATCTTTGGCTATCTGAAGTCTTTCGCCCTGGAAAAAATCAAAAGAAAGCTTTCGGGATGAAGCGCCGCTGTCTCGAGGCGGAACCTGGCGAAACCAATCTAGGGCTCTGGTGGAGCTGTTCTGCCGGGGAAACATCCCTCCAGGAGGGGGAAATCATCACCATCGTCATCACCATTGATCCTCTCTTCGGGAGGGGGTCAATCTCCATCAACATCTTCACCAACACCATCTCATCTCAAACCCTAGTTCATCTCTTGTATCCAATCTTTGTCTCAAAACCTCAGATTGGTACGTGTGGATTGCTAGTAGTGTTGATTACTCCTTGTAGTTGATGCTAGTTGGTTTATTTGGTGGAAGATCATATGTTCATATCCTTTATGCATATTAATACCCCTCTGATTATGAACATGAATATGATTTGTGAGTATTTACGTTTGTTCCTGAGGACATGGGAGAAGTCTTGCTATAAGTAGTCATGTGAATTTGGTATTTGTTCGATATTTTGATGAGATGTATGTTGTCTTTCCTCTAGTGGTGTTATATGAGCGTAGACTACATGACACTTCACCATTGTTTGGGCCTAGAGGAAGGCATTGGGAAGTAATAAGTAGATGATGGGTTGCTAGAGTGACAGAAGCTTAAACCCTAGTTTATGTGTTGCTTCGTAAGGGGCTGATTTGGATCCATATGTTTCATGCTATGGTTAGGTTTACCTTAATACTTCTTTTGTAGTTACAGATGCTTGCAATAGGGGTTAATCATAAGTGGGATGCTTGTCCAAGGAAGGGCAGTACCCAAGCACCGGTCCACCCACATATCAAATTATCAAAGTAACGAACCCGAATCATATGAGCGTGATGAAAACTAGCTTGACGATAATTCCCATGTGTCCTCGGGAGCGTTCTCCTTTATATAAGAGTTTGTCCAGGCTTGTCCTTTGCTACAAAAAGGATTGGGCCACCTTGCTGCACCTTGTTTACTTTTGTTACTTGTTACCCGTTACAAATTACCTTATCACAAAACTATCTATTACCAATAATTTCAGTGCTTGCAGAGAATACCTTACTGAAAACCGCTTGTCATTTTCTTCTGCTCCTTGTTGGATTCGACACTCTTACTTATCGAAAGGACTATGATAGATCCCCTATACTTGTGGATCATCATGAACATCCGCAACTTCTTGAATCAAGGGACTCAAAAAATGATAGTGGCAAATGATGCCATTAAGATTAGTATACTTATGGGATTAACCATAATGTAAGCAAGCAATAATTTAGAAAAACAACAGGCTGTTGAGGATTTTCGAAAGATCAAATAGTATTTAGAAGACTTTGGTGAAACACATGAACAACAGGGAAAGAACGGATACTCGGTAAGTGCGAGGAATTATCCGTAGGGGGTATTCATGTGGCAAGAACTGCAAGGCATTAGGCACAAAGTATTCTCGAATAATAGAGAGAATTTAGGGGTATCTTGTAATAACAAGATCAACGAAGAATGATTGTATGAATGGCAAGTGCATGTGGTTAATCATAGGGGTTTACCGATGGAAGTGAATTGCAAAAGCGATGGCACATAGTCTCGAGAGCACATTGTAGGGTATCTTCGGAATCTTCTAGTGTAGCAGGCGGTCATCGGTAATAAGGGGCTCTCCGGGTGGAAGTGATCACGAGATCCTAATGTTAGAGTTAGCAAAATTCATTTAACCTGAATAGAAGAGAGATCAGAGTCCCAGAGTAGAGACGAGGAGTAAAAGATCCTAATACTACCCAATGGCGACGTGGGCCCATAAGCCACACAACCATGTTAGTAAAAGCTTTGTAATGACTAGACTCAACTTCGGCCAAGGAGTTTGATAGGGGGATTCCTCCAGGAAGTCGGCTCTGACACCAACTTGTGACGCCCCCGATTTGACCATACACTAATCATACACGCAAACGTGTATGATTAAGATCAGGGACTCACGGGAAGATATCACAACACAACTCTACACACAAATTAAAAATAATACAAGCTTTATATTACAAGCCAGGGGCCTCGAGGGCTCGAATACATCATCTCGAAAACACATGAGTCATCGGAAGCAATAATATATAAGTACAGACATAAGTTAAACAAGTTTGCCTTAAGAAGGGTAGCACAAAAGTAGCAACGATCGAAAAGGCAAGGCCTCCTGCCTGGGACCTCCTAACTAATCCTCGAAGCCAAACTCCACGTAGAATCATCCTCAGGATCTCTAGCTCTTGGACTCCAGCATCTGGTTGCGACAACCGAGAAGAATGCAAAGGGGGAAAAGAGGGAGAAAAGCAGCCGTGAGTACTCATCCAAAGCACTCGCAAGCAAGGATCTACACTACATATGCATGGGTATCTATGTAAAGGGGCAATATCGATGGACTGAACTGCAGAATGCTAGAATAAGAGGGGGATGGCTAGTCTTGTCGAACACTACGCTTCTGGCATCCTCCATCTTGCAGCATGTAGAAGAGAGTAGATGGTAAGATCACCAAGTATCATTGCATAGCATAAACCTACCCGGCGATCCTCTCCTCATCGACCTGTGAGAGAGCGATCATCGGGTTGTATCTGGCACTTGAAAGGGTGAGTTTTATTAAGTATCCGGTTCTAGTTATCATAAGGTCAAGGTCCAACTCTGGGTTGTCCTTTTACCGTGGATCACGGCTATTCAAATAGATAAACTTCCCTGCAGGGGTGCACCACACTACCCAACACGCTCGATCCCTCTGGCCGTACACACTTTCCTGGGTCATGCCCGGCCTCAGAAGATCAACACGTCGCAGCCCTACCTAGGCACAATAGAGAGGTCAGCACGCCGGTCTAAATCCTATGCGCGTAGGGGTCTGGGCCCATCGCCCATTGCACACCTGCATGTTGTGTGGGCGGCCGATGAGCAGACCTAGCAACCTCCATTACAAAGGAAGTTGCGTTACATGGTCCAACCCAGCGCGCGCCGCTCAGTCGCTGACGTTAAGAAGGCTTCGGCAGATACCACGACGTCGAGTGCCCATAACTGTTCCCGCGTAGTTGGTTAGTGTGTATATGCCAGTGGCCAGACTCAAATCAAATACCAAGATCTCGTTAAGCGTGTTATTTTGAAGCAACCGCGGACGCCGACCAGGGCCAGGCCCACCTCTCTCCTAGGTGGTCTCAACCTGCCCTGTCACTCCGCCACAAAGTAACAGTCGAGGTCCGCCGGGAACTCAGGCCCACCACTACCTAGATGGAGCCACCTGTCCTTTCAGCCCCCACATCGGAATCACTTGCGGGTACTCTACGAGCCGACCCGACTTTAGTCACCACATGTATCATATATCATGTATATAAGTATATACCCGTGATCACCTCCCGAGTGATCACGACCCGATAGTATAGCATGGCAGACGGACAAGAATGTAGGGCCACTGATGGAATGCTAGCATCCTATACTAAGCATTTAGTATTGCAGGTAAGGGTAACAACTGTAGCAACAATGACAGGCTATGCAGCAGAATAGCATTAACCGAAAACAGTAACATGCTACACTACTCTAATGCAAGCAGTAGAGAGAAGGAATAGGCGATATCTGGTGATTAGGGGGGGGGCTTTCCTGGAAGCTCAGCCGAGAAGGAGGGGTCATCAACACCGTAGTCGTACTGGGTAGCAGCGACGTCGGTCTCGGTGTCTAGCGAGAGAAGAGGGGGAAGAAACAATAAATATAATGCAAACATATGCATTACGATGCATGACATGACAATGAGCGGTGCTAGGTGTGCCCTAACGCGGTAGTAGGTGATACCGGCGAAGGGGGGAAACATCCGGGAAAGTATTCCCGGTGTTTCATGTTTTCGGACAGATGAACCGAAGGGGGAAAGTTGTGTGTTTGCTATGCTAGGGATGTGTGACGGATGAACGGGCTGCGTACCCGGATTCGTCTCGTCGTTCTGAGCAACTTTCATGTACAAAGTTTTTCCATCCGAGTTACGGATTATTTTATATTAATTTTTAAAGTTTTAAATCATTTTCTAAATTATTATTACTAAACTAATTCAAAATTAGCATTACTGCATCAGCATGACATCAGTAGTCAACAGAGGTGTTGACTGGGTCACTAACGTGTGGGTCCCGCATGTCATTGACTGTTTAGTTAATTAACAACAGTTAATTAGGTTAATTGGGTTAATTTATCAAACTTAATTAAGTTAATTATTTATTTAACTAATTAATTAATTAACTATTTATTTTTAAAAACTTTTTTTATAAAACCGCTCTAGGGACTGGGCACCCTTTGGCAGCGGCCCAAGGCCACAGCGGGTCGGGCTAACGGGCGTACGGGTGCGGGTTCTCGCACCTGAGGCCACGAGAGGCGAGGGCGAGCACGCTCGAGGCCTCGGTGGCCGGCGATGGCGGAAGCAGCGCCAGGCGTGGGGAGCGAAGCCAGTCGGGGCTGGACCGGTGGCAAGGAGGCGGCGGCAAGCAGCGGTGGAGGCGGGGCAGAGGGTGCCGGAGTGGCGCCAGGCAGGGGACGGCGACGAGCACGGCGCAAGCGGCAAGGGGAGCGGTGGCGCGCTGCCCGTGGCCGGAGCAGGCGTGGCGGCGGGAACGTGCGGCGCAGTGGCGGCGAAGCAGCGGCCACGCGGCCGCCAAGCGGAGGCTGGCCAGCAGGCGCGCGCGGGCTACAAGGCAAGCGCTGAGTGGCAAAGAAGCAGCAGCAGGTCGCGGGCAAGCGCAGAGTGTGCATGCAAGGGAGTGGGCATGAAGCGCGGGTGAGAAGGAGCTCGCGACGAGCGCGGGTGCAGCCAGAACCATAAGGGCGCGCGGGCGCGTCACGCGTGCGATGCGGCAACGCAGGGAGGGCGAGGACGGCGCGGTGACGTTCTGGACAGGGAGAGGAAGAGGCAAGGCGGAGGCCGAGGGCCTCACCGTCATTGCAGGGGTACGGGGCGGCGAGGCTCGGTGAAGCTATGCGGGGAGGAGATGATGACAGGGCGGCAAGGTCGAGGCAGTCCGACACGACGAGGTGGAGGCCGTTGGTGAGGAGGACGGGGACGCCAGTCGGCGGATCCGGCGACGAAGCTCGGCGGCGGGGCGTGGGATCCATAGGCGGCAACGGTGTTGAGCCCCGATCCAGATCGGGGGCCGAGAGGGCCGAGAGAGGGGTGGGGATCGTGCGGGGGGAGTGGGTGTGTTGGTGTCAAAACCGGCGGATCTCAGGTAGGGGGTCCCGAACTGTGCGTCTAAGGCGGATGGTAACAAGAGGCAGGGAACACGATGTTTACCCAGGTTCGGGCCCTTTCGATGGAGGTAATACCCTACTTCCTCCTTGATTGATCTTGATGATATGAGTATTACAAGAGTTGATCTACTAGGAGATCGTAGAGGCTAAACCCTAGAAGCTAGCCTATGGTATGATTGTTGTTGTCCTACGGACTAGACCCTCCAGTTTATATAGACACCGGAGGGGGCTAGGGTTACACAGAGTCGGTTACAAGGGAGGAGATCTACATATCCGTATCGCCAAGCTTGCTGTCGGTGTCAAAACCAGCGGATCTCGGGTAGGGGGTCCCGAACTGTGCGTCTAGGCGGATGGTAACAGGAGACAAGGGACACGATGTTTTTACCTGTGTTCGGCCCTCTCGATGGAGGTAAAACCCTACTCTGCTGGATTAATATTGATGATATGGGTAGTACAAGAGTAGATCTACCACGAGATCAAGGAGGCTAAACCCTAGAAGCTAGCCTATGGTATGATTGTTGTTCGCCCTCACGGACTAAAACCCTCCGGTTTATATAGACACCGGATAGGGTTTAGGGTTACAAGTCGATTACAATGGTAGGAGATCTACATATCCGTATCGCCAAGCTTGCCTTCCACGCCAAGGAAAGTCCCATACGGACACGGGATGAAGTCTTCAATCTTGTATCTTCATAGACCAGGAGCCCGGCCGACGGTGGTAGTTCGGCTATCCGGACACCCCCTAATCCAGGACTCCCTCGGTAGCCCCTGAACCAGGCTTCAATGATGACGAGTCCGGCGCGCATATTGTCTTCGGCATTGCAAGGCGGTTTCCTCCTCCGAATACTTCATAGAAGATTTTGAACACCAGGATAGTGTCCGGCTCTGCAAAACAAGTTCCACATACCACCGTAGAGAGAATAACTTTTGCACAGATCTGCTGACATATTCCGCGGCGTGACATCACACCACGGCCAGCCTTTATACGAATCGCTTTTACTGCTCCACCTCGGTAGCGTTTAGCGAGGCGGTTTCCTTGGCACGTCTTATCAAAGCGGAGATCGTGCCCCTTATTCCGGACTCTCATCAATACGGACGTGGGTAACCCAACCGCGCCATTGATTATGGCGCAGGGAGATAAGCGAAGCTTTACCAGGCTGGCGGGGACGATAGCTTCGTCCCGTCCATATAAGGGATAAGGATCCACCTTTTCACCCACGCCTTCTTCCTCCTTTGCTCATCCATTTCCGCACACTCGAGCTCCAGCCCAGTGTCCGCACATCCTACCTCAACCTTCTCCAACTATGTCCGGAGCGGGAGGCAAGTGGATGGCCTCCTCCACACGGAGGGGCACATCAAAAGCTGCGGAAGGCCGGATACTTGTCCAAATGACATCGCACACCGGCTCCCCGACGAGGGGCAGCTCATTCCCACCCGGGCCCCATGAGAGGGTGGTGTTCCTCACCCACTTCCTCCACGGACTAGGTTTTCCACTTCACCCATTTGTCCGGGGGCTCATGTTCTACTACGGCCTGGATTTCCACGATCTCGCCCCGAACTTCATCCTCAACATCTCGGCGTTTATCATCGTGTGCGAGGACTTCCTCTGCATCCAACCCCACTTCGGCTTATGGCTGAAGACCTTCAATGTCAAGCCGAAGGTAGTGGGCGGCCGCCAAGCGGAATGCGGAGGCGCCATGGTTGGCAAGATGGCCAAAGTCCTATGGCTCGAGGGATCCTTTGTGGAGACCATAAAGGGGTGGCAATAGGGTGGTTCTACATCACCGAGCCGCGACTCTCAATGGGCGGCGGCCCCAATTCGATCTGGCTCCCCACACGGCTCACGCCATGGAAAGAGACGGCCCGACGTGGGGTGATTCGAAGAGCTGTCCGGACTCCAAACCTGCGTCCGGAACCTGGTGGACAAGAACCTCAAGCTTGTCAATGTAATCCAGTGATGCTCATCCGCCGGATCCTCCCATGCCAAAGAACGGGCCTTCAAATTGTGGGAGTTCGATCCGGACAAAGACCAAACTCTGAAAAGGCTCTTGACACTACGCACGAAGATGCCCGGAAGGTGCCGCTCAAGGGCGCCGAGGTTCTACATCCGCCATCAAGATCGCGGATTCAACTCGCAGCGTCAAGCCAGCGAGGTAAGTTATTTTACCCTTTATGGGACTATTTTTTCATAGTTTGACTCTATGCGGGATCTAAAACTCCCTAACCTTTGACAGGACTGGTTGAAGACGTCCGGATAGATTAACTGTCCGGACCCCTTACCAGAAAACCCAGCAGACGCCCGATTAACGGGGCTGCTGGCTCCGGCACCTCACGTGGTGCCGGAGAAGGCCAAAAAGGAGGCCACGGGAACTCGAAGGAGCTCCCCGGCGCCAGGTGATGTCGGACTCATCGTCCGATGACTCTGAGGCGGAATCCTCCTCCGGGGACGAGGAGGAGGAAAAAGAAGCCTCTCCCCCAGCGGGGGGAGAGAAGCAAAGGAAGGTCGCCCCGACTGGGGAGGCCGAAGGGTCCAAGAAAGGAAGGACCCTTCCTCCGGACTTCTCCACCAACGCCGACAACGATGAGGAGGAGTGGCCAACAAGGGCCAAGCCCCTGGCGAGATCGTAAGTGTCCGCACTTCGGAATAGTTCATGACTTTTTATTTGTCTCATAGTGTCTTCTAACGCCGAATATAACCATGTAGCCCGCCCAAGGACGAGCTCGCCGCTTCGTCGGCGGCTTCGGGTTCGGCCGGATGTGAATAGCACTTCACTTCCGACCGCCTCCTCTCCTCGTGTCACCGACGACACCGCGGTGGAGTCCCAAAAGGGGCCCACCCAGGAGGAGCTGGTCCTGGAGGCGCCGCAAGGCGACCTCCCGGACTCTGGGTGCAAAGGGGGCGAGAGCCCAGAGGGCTCTAAGTCCGGCCCTATGCCGGACTCTGCACCGGAACCTTCAGTGGTTCCGAAGTCCAGCAAGCGGCCCCTTCGTAAGAAGGGCGAGACTGCGACGCCAGTGACCTTCGTCCATCTGGAGGCACCGGATAGCTTGCTGGAGGCGCTTAAAGGCGCCTCCATCGACGAGGAACACCACACTGTTATGAGTGTGGTGATCCAGAAAGTTCAGTCCGCCAAGAGCGGGCTGACTGAAGCCTGCATACCAGCCTTCTAACGCTTTGAGGTAAGTTTAGAATATGTAAAATATTACCGCATGACAGACAAGAGTTCTCGATGCTTAGTTCGGTGTTCGGAAAGAAAAGCGGACTAAGGATCTAAAAATATACACGCAGGAGTCTAACATAAGTATGTCAATATGGGAATGTAGGCTGCGCCGCCGACCTCTGCCAAGACCGACCGTGTGGAGGTCAATGCATTGAAGCAGAGCCCCAAGCGGTCCGAGAACGAGCTCGGCCTTGCCAAGAAGCAGCTCGAGGACAAGGAAGGTAAGTAATACCTTATTAAAGAAATACCTTATAGAAAGGATTTGGTTGCAAAAATGACAGGACTAACGTGGGTATTGTAGGGGCCACGAACGAGGTGGCGACCCTGAAGGAAGCGGTGTCCGTGGCCGAAAGCAAAGCGGCCCCGGAGCACGCCGAGTGAGAGAAGCAGGAGGCGCGGGGGGCGGAGGTGCGGCAAGAGCTCCAGGCTCTCATGAAAAAACACAAGAGTTTGGAGCATGACTCAAAGACTCGAGAGTCCGAGCTCGCCTCGGCTCTTGGGAGTGCCAAAGCCGCTAAGGCCGAAGCCCAAAAAGCCCTCCAGGAAATTGAATCATTAAAGAAGATAGCGGCGGGTAAGGCATTCTTTATGCAAAGCTAGCATGTGAAAGTGAATTACCTATTACTTACCCGAATCCGGAGCTCTCCAGGAGCATTCGCAGATCTGCCCCGTAGTGTGTCTGATGCTGCCGCGTTCTACCGTGCCAAGGAGGGGAGCTCGACAAAGAAGGTGTTCTGGTCTCAGTATGCTGAGGCTGAACATCCGGTGCCCCTGAGCGACCAGCTGAAGCAGCTTGTCGAGCTCCACAAGGTCGTCGAACAGGCCATGAAGGGCCTCATAGTTCGGTTGTGGCCATTGGAAGCCATGCCGGGGAGCTACTTCGGGCTAGTGCGGCTGCTGGTGGACGCCTGCCATGGATTGAAGTCATCAAGCGCTCCGTCTGCATTGAAGGTGCCCGTCGGGCCCTTGACCCGTGCTAAAGTGCACTGGAGCAAGCTGGATGCGGAGAAGCTGGTGACGGACGGGCCACCGAAGGGCAAGGAGCATCGCAAGCCCGAAATGTACTATGAGGGCGCCCCAAGGGTGCCCGCCAGATAGTGGGTGAATGCTCCAAAGATGTAATTTTTAATAGACTACGCATTTGTTATCACAGACGCTGAAAACGTGTTCATATGCGCTAAGCAACGCTTGTGAATTTAAAATATTACCTTCAGGCGGCCGTTTATCAAATTTGAGAGATGGCAAGTCGTTGGCTTCAGCCCCCATGCCACGAGTGCTGGGGTGTTCGGGATAAACTTGAGCGCTCTTGTTCCCATTCTTGGGTCCTTCGAGGGAGGCGCCCAACGCAACGAACAAGGCAACCCGACTTATAGTGCTTGAACACTCTCACTTAGCCATAGAATTCTATAATCTTAAATTTCGGCGAAGCCCCTAGTATTCGGAAGACTGAGTTCGGGGCGCTCTCCACGCCTTGGCCGGACAATGCCGACTCCTCGCTCTAAGCGGCATAAGTCTTTAGGGACCCGAAAAACCTCTCGAACAACGATCGGCTCTCGCCCTATCATGACGGTCAGTTTTAGCTTTCCACCGAGGTGCTCAACCCAGCTCAACCGGGCACAATCGCGATCGTTCTCCCAGCGCTACCTTAGCCGATATAACGGAACGTAAGGTACCAAAACATGGGAGCCGGGCAAACCCAACTATTGACCCAAGACATGATTCGAGCCGATGCATATAATGCTATAAGTTCGGGTGCCACACTTGTGAAAGTGTTCGGACTTATCACACCATACTTTTGGGGTACTTAAGCCCTGGTGTATTGGCCGTACCAAAGTGTAATGGGTGCAACATGTCATGAAATGAATATATATATATATATATATATATATATATATATATATATATATATATATAAAGAAAGGAGTGCAATAATAGGCAGAAGCTATGTATTGTTTATTCAAAATGGTACTGCAATGGAAGCGTAACGATACAAATAGTGCGATAAGCAAGGGATGGGACTATTTAACATGTCCCCTCCGTGGGGTAAGCTGCGGGATGGTATGTAAAACAGGTATAATGCTCGTAGTAGAGACCACTGGACACTCGGCGTAACTTTACGCTTCCACGGCTGTTGCATCGTGAGTTCGGCAATTCTAGTGCCGGACAAGACTTCGGAAAACGGAGTCCCGAAAGTAAGAAAAATAAGAAAGAAAAGAATGACACAATCGGAGTCCACAGTGCGGTTGAGCCGCATTCCGGTGTGCCGTGGTCGTGCCCTCTCCCTTAGGCCCATGGTATCTCCAGCATAGTTATGTACGCCAGTAGTAATCGGCTTCGCAGCCATGAGGGCTGGGTTAGCCGGATTGCTACGCTGCTATGATCGTGCCAGCGGTCTTGTTGTAGGTTACCCAGCGCCGCTTTGACGGTGGCCGGACGCTTAATAGCCGGACTCGAGAATTGCTGTGAGAGGCTTCTTTGCACCTCCGCCGCGAGGGTCGCTGTGCTCCTCCGCTCGAGAGAGAGTTCGGTGTTTCCATTGACCGTGATTACTCCTCGAGGGCTGGCATCTTGAGCTTGAGGTATGCGTGGTGCACGGCACCTCATTGAACTTTGCAAATGCGGTTCGCCCAAGCAAAGGCGTGATAGCTGCCGCGGAACATGACTATGTCGAAGATTAACTTTTCGCTTGAAGTTATCCGGGATCCAAGACCACTTCGAGTGTAACCGAGCCTGCATAATTGGCCTCTACACCTGGTATGACGCCTTTAAAAGTCGTATTTGTGGGTTTAATCCTTGAGGGTCTATGCCCATTTTGCGCCTTTGTATCTGATAAAGCAGGTTCAGTTGCTACCGCAAATCCATCAGGACTCTAGTGAGGTGAAATCCGTCGATGATTGGGTCAAGAACCAATGCAGCGAATCCGCCGTGGCGGATGCTAGTGGGGTGGTCCCTTCGATCAAAGGTTATCGGGCAGGAGGACCATGGGTTGAATTTCGGGCGATCGCTCCATCGCATATACGCCCCTTTAGTGCACGCTTCCGCTCCCTTTTGGGTATGTGGGTTGCGTATATCATGTTCACCGTCCGCACTTGTGGGGGGAAGCCCTTCTGTCCTCTATTGTTCGGCAGACGGGGCTCCTCCTCGTCATCGCTATGCAGCCCCTTGTCATTGAGTTCGACATTTAACTTGCCTGCCTGTTTGAAGACCCAACAATCCCTGTTGGTGTGGTTGGCTGGTTTTTCGGGGGTGCCATGTATTTGGCACGAGCGATCGAGTATTCGGACCAGATTGGACGGGCCCTGAGTATTTCTTTCGAACGGCTTTTTCCGCTGACCGGGTTTAGAGCCTCTGAATCCGGCATTGACTGCCGTATCTTCAGCATTATCACCGTTAATGCGGCGCTTGTGCTTGTTGCGACGCGACCTGCCATTGCTGTCATTGGTATCCGAACTACCAGGGTTTTTGGTCAAGTTGTTGCTATGAGCTAGCCAGTTGTCCTCTCCCGCGCAAAATCGGGTCATGAGCGTCGTGAGGGCTGCCATGGATTTCGGCTTTTCCTGTCCTAGGTGTCGGGCAAGCCACTCGTCGCGGATGTTATGTTTAAAGGCTGCAAGGGCCTCTGCATCTGGACAGTCAATGATTTGATTTTTCTTGGTTAGGAACCGTGTCCAGAATTGTCTGGCCGATCCTTCTGGCTGCTGAATTATGTGGCTGAGGTCATCGGCGTCTGGTGGTCGCACGTATGTGCCCTGGAAGTTATCAACGAATGAGGCTTCCAGGTCCTCCCAACAACCAATTGATTCTGCTGGCAAGCTGTTAAACCAATGCCGAGCTGGTCCTTTAAGCTTGAGTGGGAGGTATTTGATGGCGTGTAGATCATCGCCGCAGGCCATGTGGATATGGAGGAGGTAGTCCTCGATCCAAACCACATGATCTGTTGTGCCATCGTATGATTCGATGTGTACGGGTTTGAAACCCTCGGGGATTTGATGATCCATTACTTCGCCTGCGTGAAGCATAGTGGGTGTGCTTGGCGCCTCAGTATTGAGCTATATCACGACGCAGCTCAAATGAGCTTTGTCTCATCGTGGTTCGCCCGCCAGAATTTTCGTATCCGGCGTGACGGTTATCATCACGTGTCGTGGGGCGCCCACGCGATCCATAGATCGATCCAGCAGGTCTGGCGCGTTTCCCCGTGCCTTGGTACTTTTCGAGCGACGCCGGAGTGCGGCTTGAATGGAGGGTCTAGAGGCCTCTCTGTCGCGACCACGGGGTGGCTGGTCGGCCGCATCATGCGCTGGTGAGGTAGGTTTGGGTGCTGCTTCCTCTAATTGGGGTAGCAGCTTGCGTTGGGGTATCTCTTGAGGGGCGCTCGAGTTCATACTCTTCGCCGCAAGGACTTGATCCATCCGTCACCAGCGTGTCTTTGTCGACTCTAAGCTGCCGCTGCTTTTTCTTGAGGCTGCTTGCCGTGGCCATAAGCCCGCGCTTGAAATGCTCTGCTCGACGGGATCCTCAGCCACGACAAATTCATCGCCGCCGAGGCTTGCCTCATCTTCGGAGGGAGGCATATAATTATCGTCCTCCACCTCCCCGTCGCTGCTCTATCATGAGGGCTGGCTTCTCCCTCCTCCCTGTCTTTGAATCCTCGGAGGGGTTGTCTTCGACATCTTGTCCGGTGTTATTATCTCCGTGCGGAATCACCGCTTTCTTTGTGGCGGGATTTAGAGCGGCGCCACCGACGCCGCACTTGGGCTGTTTCTTGGAGGGTCATCCTCCATTGTTCCATCGCTGCTCCCATCTTTTGGGATGTCCACCATGTATATGTCGTATGACGAGGTGGCTTTCCAAAGGCTCAGTAGGCGCTGGTTCTTGGTCGTCTCCAGCATCTTCGTCCATACCGTCGATTTCTTCGGAGTCGAAGTCGAGCATGTCAGTTAAATCATGGAAAGTGGCTACAAAGTGGGTGGTGGGTGGGCGTTGAATTTCTTCGTCGTCCGCATCCCAACTTCTTGACCGTAGTCCGGCCAGGGCTCTCCAGATAAAGAGAGAGACTTTAGTGAATTCAGGATGTCGCCAAAGGGCGAAATCTTTGAAAGATGTCCGCGGCAGTGAACTCCATGACTGGCGCACAATCGGATTCGATTGGCAGGGGCGCGGAGGGTTCGGAGTCCGGAGAGGAGTCCGGCACCTTGGATTCACGGTCTTTGCAAAGGACAGGGATGGAGTTTGGTTCAATCGCCAGAGAGATCGTAGCCCCCGAGGCGGTGTCCAACCACTCGTCCTCGATCGGGGGAGTCGGCTCCGAGCTAAGGGTCGGAGCGGACTCTGGTGCGGCCTCCAAGGCACTGTTCGGCGGCAGAGCTAGATCATGCCCATCGAGACAGTGCGGCGTGCTTGGCCGTGGCTCGAATCCGTCGAAGATCAAGTCTCTGCGGATGTCAGCCGTGTAGTTCAAACTCCCAAATCTGACATGATGGCTGGGGCGAAGCTTCGATCTGCTTCCAGATGGCCAAGTGAATTGCCCGCAGCAAAGCCGCCGAATCACGAAGATCTGTCTGGGAGAAAAGTCTCACCGACCACGCCGTTCTTGATGATCGAAGGAGCCATCGGGCCTAAGGATGACGGCTACGCAGGAACTCTCAATGAAAGCACCAATGTCGGTGTCAAAACCGGCGGATCTCGGGTAGGGGGTCCCAATCAGGCGTCTAGGCAGATGGTAACAGGAGACAAGGGACACGATGTTTTTACCTGTGTTCGGGCCCTCTCGATGGAGGTAAAACCCTACCCCGCTTGATTAATATTGATGATATGGGTAGTACAAGAGTAGATCAACCACGAGATCAAGGAGGCTAAACCCTAGAAGCTAGCCTATGGTATGATTGTTGTTCGTCCTACGGACTAAAACCCTCCGGTTTATATAGACACCGGATAGGGTTAGGGTTACACTAGTCTGTTTCAATGGTAGGAGATCTACATATACGTATCACCAAGCTTGACTTCCACACCAAGGAAAGTCCCATCCGGACACGGGACGAAGTCTTCAATCTTGTATCTTCATAGTCCAGGAGTCCAGCCGACGGTGATAGTTCGGCTATCCGGACACCCCCTAATCCAGGACTCCCTCACTTGCCTTCCACGCCAAGGAGAGTCCCATCCGGACACGGGACGAAGTCTTCAATCTTGTATGTTCATAGTCCTACAGTCCGGCTAAAGGATAGTCTGGCTGTCCGGATACCCACTAATCTAGGACTCCCTCAGTAGCCCCCGAACCAGGCTTCACTGACGATGAGTCCGGCGCGCAGATTGTTTTCGGCATTGCAAGGCGGGTTCTTCTGCAAATCCTGAATACCTGTCGAATAGTGTCCGGCTTCCCATAAATGTTGCGCTTCTTGGCTTCCACGTCCAATAATGGCTATCTTCCACGTGTCGAGCAAATGCAAGAAGCCGGGGCATTTTTACATTTGCCACCCTAGCTATGTGAGTGAACTGTATATTAAAGATTCGGGGATTCTTAGATCCAAATCACACCATCCTTCCACGGCAAGCATCCATCAGAGCGCGCCGAAAAAATCCATCCCAACATGGCCGGCCACCGCAGCTCTTCCTCTCACTCCCGTAGCCCTAAGCCCGGAGATTGGAAGAAGTGTTCCGTCTCGCACAGTCAATTAGTGGAGTTCTGCACCTGTGGATTTCTCCCTCCAGCGTATATGGTCCCCGTTTGAGTCGGGCTCGCCACCTACAATGGCGGGGAGAAAGCGGAGAGCTTTCCCAACCCCTCCAAGGGGGAGCGGGTATGCCTCGTCCCTTATTTATTAAGGAGGCTCGGATTTCCAATCCATCTGTTCCTTTGAGGGCTCCTGGAGTTTTACGGCCTCCAGTTGCATAACTTCACCCCTGCTTCCATATTACACATTGCTGGTTATGTAGCCCTTTGTGAGCTGTTTCTGGGCTGCGAAGCTCATTTCGCGCTGTGGAAGAAGATATTCTACCTTGTGCCACGTACACAGAGGGGGTCAATATATCAAGTGGGCGGAGCCAAAATATGGCGCATCGTCGGGACCGGATACCTGTCCGGTACCCCGAAGAAGACGTCAGAAGACTGGCCTTCGGAGTGGTTTTATATGGAGGACGTCCCCCTTCCGGATCCTATTCGGATTGGTCTTCCCGAGTTCGACAATGCCCCTTTGAAGAAACGCCGAAGCTGGTGCCCTCGGAGCCCTCAGGCGGAAGATAACAGAGACGTCCTTTACCTGATGGGCCGGATAAATGTGTTGGCTCGATCAGGACTGACAATACCCGAGGTTATGTCAATATGCATTATGCGGGGGGTGCAGCCACTTCAATATCGAGGCCACCCCATGTGGCACTTCAACGGGGAAGATGATGCCACTGGCTGCGGGCGTAAGGGACCGGACTTAGTTGCTGCTCTAGCAAAAATTCTGTCTGATTTGTATAAGGGAGGGGAAGAGGAGTTCCTCCGCATCAAGCCACGGGATGGATTCTCCATGTACAATCCTCCAAGCTGGGTGAGCTACCACTTTTTACTCCCATCCTTCCTGCATTCATCGTCATACGTTTTTACCTTGCCGTTTCATGGCAGGAACTGCGAAAAGCTGTAAGGGAGGTCAATAGCCCACCTCCACAACCGGAGGATCCTGGCCGGGCCATCGACCCTGGCCTTGAAGAGGCGGACATATTTGTGGAGCTGATCGACAGGATATTCTATCAATTAAGCTATGATGATGCCATGGTGGCCATTATAGCTGACTATCCCGGCTACTTCCGCACGCATGTAAGTAAAACCAGAGTCCCGTCTTCCAAGAAGGATCCCCTTTTATGCACTTCACCCATCGTACCTGTATGGTGTTTTACAGGGAAGGCCCTTGGGACGCCATGCCGAACCCGCGATGACTCGCCAACAAGGCGCCAAGCCGGGCCGCTGAAAAGGAAGGCGATCCGGATGAGAGACACCGGGCGCAGAGGTATGATACAAAACCTCGCTCCGTGGTTGTCGTCTTTAAAAACATAATAACAGCCATGTTTCCTAGAAGGAAAAACGCTCGCCGGACTATATCCAGAGAGATTGCCGATCATGCCTCCACCAGTCGGGCCCCAGGGCCGGACACAGAGGCGGAAGCTAACACGGGGCACGCGCCGGATGCTCCTCCTGCAGAGGATGTGGATAAAATATCCGCTACAAATTCCGAAGTGGAGAGCACCATGAATCACAGGCGTCGTCGGGCCGTACTCTGTGACGCTTGTTTCTCCCAATAGGCGTTTGATGCCTTCAACTTGGGAGACGCGTACATCCGTGCTGCTCAAAATGGTCTTGCCAGAGCCACGGACCAGTATGTAAAGGATATACGGGTAAGAAAATTTGTCGATTAATATATATCAGTAGCCCCTGAGACTTGAAACAGTTGGCACAACTGATTTAGGGATCATTATTTGTGCAGGTTCTTACAGAGAAGAATACCCAATTGTCTCAAGAGTTGGAAGAGTGCAAGGCCCAGCTACGGGCCGCAGTTGCCGCATTGAAGGAGTCCGAGAATGGCCCCTCTGGTAACACTTGTTTCAAATAATGATAGGTACCATATAGTATGCGGCATGCATGCAAATCTAATAATATATATTGCAGATGACTACGGAGTGAATTCGGATGAGCAACATGTCATACGGCAGCTAAAGGCTGGCGAGCGCGTGCTTACGAAAATTAGGCGGGAGAAAAACCATCTCCAAGATGCCAATACCCAGCTGAGCGTGGAACTGAAGGATGTTCGAGCCCAGCTTGCGGACTCCGTGAAGGAGAATAAGCGGCTTCGACGCGACATTTTCAGTAAGTGCTTGAACAAACTTTTGAAAGAGTTCGGCGAAGAAGCCGGCTAACAGAGTTATGTCTGCAGGTATGCTGACGGGTCATCCCGTGGAGGAGATGCCCGGGTCTGTGGGTGATCTTCTACTAGAGCTCTCACAACTGCACGAACAAGTTCGGGAGGTGATGCAGGGTATTGCCCAGGCCTTGTGGCCATCCGTCTCCCTGCCAGGAGGCATTAGAGATCTTGCAGAGAAGCTCAAGGGAGCACGGCGGCGCTTCCGGTTATGGAAGATATCAGCCTGCCGTCAAGGAGCCAGGGAAGCCTGGGCCATGGTGGACACGCGATATACCAAGGCTGGCCCAAACCACATGGCCGAGGTCGGACCTGTGGGGCCTGATGGGAAAGAGATCCCCGTCAGTTTGGTGTATGACCAAGTAGAATTAGCCGCAAAGTATTCCCAACAGGATTGTAGGCTAGACAGCCTGTTGGATGGGATAGAAGAAGAATTTAGTCAGTCTAAGTGACTGTGTAATTGAAATGACATGTATAATGTCTCTAGCCGGATTGTAAATCATTTGTCATGGCGGACCTTTTCGCTTCGACCTCGGGACCCAATAGTCCGGAGTGTATCTGAATACCCGCTCAGTTATGTAAAAACCAGGGTATGCGTGGAAACCAGGCGTAGGGGTCATAAGTGCTTGAACAGACAAGTACCCAACTAGCTATGTTATATTACATGGATAGTAAGAAACATCTTTCAGGGAGAATAGTTCCGTTAAGGGTTCCTTTCCGTGGACCAAATTTAGGATATGTAATTATGCCACCTACTGAACATTTTAGTTTTGATGTTTGAAAAGTTTGATGTTTGTTAATAATCCAAATTTGAATTCTAATCGTTTTGAACTAATGCGAGATTAACAACAGTAATCGTGGTGACGTGGCATCATTACCAGAGGGTTACTGTAGCTTAACTACCCGGGCGTCACACCACTGGTACATACCAGTAGCGTGGGTGCTTAAACAGGCGCTACAGGTAAACTTCTATATATAACCATTTTCCTAGTAGTGATCGTATAGGCTATTGGATGATATTGGATCATGGAGCTACAACCGACTGAAATTGAAATTTCATCAGAAGTTTTATCCTAAACATCTGGTTCATCGGATTGGAATTATATATATAATTTTTGGCCTCGTGAAGGAGAAAGTATCGCTCAAGCTTGGGGGAGGCTTAAGTCAATGTTATATTCATGCCCCAATCATGAGCTCTCAAGAGAAATTATTATTCAAAAAATTTACGCTCGGCTTTCTCATAATGATCGATCCATGCTCGATACTTCTTGTGCTGGTTCCTATATGAAGATGGATATTGAATTCAAATGGGATTTATTGGAAAAAATTAAATGCAACTCTGAAGATTGGGAACTCGATGAAGGTAAGGAGTCAGGTATAAACCTTAAGCTTGATTGTGTTAAATCTTTTATGGATACCGATGCTTTTCATGATTTTAGCACTAAATATGGACTTGACTCTGAGATAGTAGCTTCTTTTTGTGAATCTTTTGCTACTCATGTTGATCCCTAAGGAGAAGTGGTTTAAATATCATCCTCCCATTGAAGTTAAAGTAGTAGAACCTGTTAAAGTTGAAGAAGAAACTATTGCTTATAATGTTGAGAAACAACCATTCCCTTTTAGAATAAAGGATCATGCTAAAGCTTCAACTGTGGTCAACAAATGTAATATTAGAAGACACAAACCCTCTGAGCAAAATAAAGTTGAACCTAGTATTGCTATGGTTAAAGATCTCTTAGTTGATAATGTTGATGGGCATGTTATTTATTTCTGTAATGAAGCTGTTAGAATTGCTAAACTTGATATGAAAGATAAACATAGACTTGTTGTTGGCATGCCTGTTGTTTCTGTTAAAATAGGAGATCATTGGTATCATGGCTTATGTGATTTGGATGCTAGTGTTAGTGCAATTCCTTATACCTTCTATAAAGAAATTATGAATGATATTGCACCTGCTGAGATAGAAGATATTGATGTTACTATTAAGCTGTCTAATAGATATACTATATCACCAATCGGGGTTGTTAGAGATGTTGAAGTCTATGTGGGAAGATAAAATATCCTACAGATTTTCTTGTTCTTGCTTCCCCACAAGATAATTTGCGTCCCATTATATTTGATAGACCTTTCTTGAATACTGTTAGTGCTAAGATAGACTTCGAGAAAGATATTGTTACTGTTGGTTTAGGGGATATGTCTCATGATTTTAATTTCTCTAAATTTCATAGACAACCACATGATAAAGAATTTCCTAGTAAAGATTAAATTATTGGTCTTTCTTCTATTGATGTGCCTCCTGCTGATCCTTTAGAACAATATTTGCTAGACCATGAAAATGAGATGTTTATGAATGAAAGAAGGGAAATAGATGAAGTATTCTTTAATCAAGGACCTATTTCAAAACACAATTTGCCTGTTGAAATCCTTGGAGATCCTCCTCCACCTAAGGGTGATCCCGTGTTTGAGCTTAAACAATTACCTGATACTCTGAAATATGCTTATCTTGATGGAAAGAAGATATATCATGTTATTATTAGTGCTAACCTTTCAGAGCATGAAGAAAAGAAATTATCGAAACTCTGAAGAAGCACCGTGGCGCTATTGGTTATACTCTCGATGATCTTAAGGGCATTAGTCCCACTCTATGTCAGCACAAAATTAAATTGGAGAAAGATGCTAAACCGGTTGTTGATCATCCACGATGATTAAATCCTAAGATGAAAGAAGTGGTAAGAAATGAAATACTAAAGCTTCTGGAGGCAGGTATAATTTATCCTATTGTTGATAGTCAATGGGTAAGTCTTGTTCATTGTGTCCCTAAGAAGGGAGATATTACTGTTGTTCCTAATGATAAGAATGAATTTATTCCTCAAAGAATTGTTACAGGTTATAGAATGGTAATTGATTTTCGCAAATTAAATAAAGCTACTAGAAAAGGTCATCACCCTCTACCTTTTATTGATCAAATGCTAGAAAGATTATCCAAGCATACACATTTTTGCTTCCTAGATGGTTATTCTGGTTTCTCTCAAATACCTGTGTCAAAAGAAGATCAAGAGAAAACCACTTTTACTTGCCCTTTTGGTACCTTTGCTAATAGACGTATGCATTTTGGTTTATGTAATGCACATGCTACCTTTCAAAGATGTATGACTGCTGTATTCTCTAACTTTTGTGAAAAGATTGTTGAGGTTTTCATGGATGATTTTTCTGTCTATGGAACTTCTTTTGATGATTGTTTAAGAAACCTTGATCGAGTTTTGCAGAGATGTGAAGAAACTAATCTTGTCTTGAATTGGGAGAAGTGCCACTTTATGGTTATTGAAGGTATTGTCTTGGGGCATAAATTTTTTGAAAGAGGTATTGAAGTTGATAGAGCAAAATAGATGCTATTGAAAAGATTCTGTGTCCTGCAGATATGAAAGGTATAAGAAGTTTTCTTGGTCACGCTGGTTTCTATAGGAGGTTTATTAAAGACTACTCTAAAATTTCTAGGCCTCTCACTAATCTCTTACAAAAATATGTTCCTTTTGTTTTTGATGATGATTGTGTAGAAGCCTTTGAAATACTTAAGAAAGCCTTGATTTCTGCTCCTATTGTTCAGCCACCTGATTGGAATTTATCCTTTGAAATTATGTGTGATGCTAGTGATTATGATGTTGGTGCTGTTATAGGACAAAGACTTGATAAGAAACTAAATGTTATTCAGTATGCTAGTAAAACTCTAGACAGTGCCTAGAGAAATTATGCTACCACTGAAAAGAATTTTTAGCAGTTGTATTTGCATGTGATAAGTTTGGACCTTATATTGTTGATTCCAAAGTAATTGTTCACACTGATCATGCTGCTATTAAATATCTTATGGAAAAGAAAGATGCTAAACCCAGACTCATAAGATGGGTTCTCTTGCTACAAGATTTGATTTGCATATTATTGATAGAAAGGGAGCTGAGAACCCAGTTGCAGACAATTTGTCTAGGTTAGAAAATGTTCTTGATGACCCACTGACTATTGATGATAGCTATCGTGATGAACAATTAAATGTCATAGATGCTTCTCGTAGTACTCCATGGTATGTTGATTATGCTAATTCTATTGTTGATAAATTTATACCACCTAGTTTTACATACCAGCAAAAGAAAAAGTTTTTCTATGATTTAAGACATTACTTTTGGGATGACCCACACCTTTATAAAGAAGGAGTAGATGGTGTTATTATGTGTTGTGTACCAGAGCATGAACTGGGACAGATCCTACGCAAGTGCCACTCTGAATCTTACGGAGGACACCACGCTGGAGATAGAACTGCACATAAGGTCTTTCAATCCGGGTTCTATTGGCCCACTCTCTTCAAGGATGCCCGTAAGTTTGTCTTATCTTGTGACAAGTGCTAGAGAATTGGTAATATTAGTAGACGTCAGGAAATGCCTATGAACTTGTCGGCATCCTGGGAACGGGGGTCCCCAGACTTGCCTCCTGCGGCCCACGGCGTGGCTCCACCAGCAGCCCCGTACGGCCCATCTTCATCAGCCAACGCTCAAGACCCTCGCGAGGGGCCAAGCCTCGCGAGGCGGACGACGCAAGACCTCCTCAGGGGTGGCCTCACCAGGCTGGCTCGTGAGGGGCGGAGAGATCAAGGCGAGGGGCACCTCGCGAGGTTTCTGTGATGCAAGCCATGACGACCAAGGACAGGCGGGCGCCAGAGCATGCAGCGTACTCGTTTCCTCTTTGGTGATAAAGAGGCAGGCACAGGCGAGGAGTCCCAAGGCATCAAGCAAAGGTTTCCATATCGGTGCAATGAGACCAAGACCAGCAGGACGGCAGGACGGAGGTCACCGTGGAGCCCAAGACGGCTTTTCCACCAGAGCCTTTGGCATGCGAAGACCACCTTTAGTCAGGATAACTTGTACTAGTTGTCTCCCTTCAAATTTGGCGGTTGTTGGATCCCTTCCCGCCTGCATTTGGGACAGGGCCTCTATAAAAAGGACTAGCCATCACAGTAGGAGGCAACTGATCTTTGGCTATTCAGATCATCCTCATCCACACAAGCTCACCAAGCACAAGAGAACCTCTCCTCAGGAGGTTGTTCTTCCCTTGTAACTGTTCGTCCTCAGCCCAAGAGGCAATCCACCACACCACACTGGAGTAGGGTATTACACCACAGCGGTGGCCCGAACCAGTATAAACCTTGAGTCTCTTGTTCTGTGAATTTGACGCGCTGAGCTTTGAGATTGCGGTGAGGGCGTGAGCTAGGGGGAGGAGAGATCTTCGTGCGCACCCCAGAGTTCGAACCTCAAGGGTTTTGCCGGAACCCAAAATCCGACATTTGGCACGCCGGGTAGGGGTGTGCCGAAGCTTTCCTTTCGCCGATCCACGTTCCATCGCTCCACCGCATCCATGGCGAATGCGCGTTGAGCCCGCGCCGAGCGCCGGGCCGCCCCGCCGCCCGCGTCACTCAGACAGCTCCTGTCAGCGGGCCTCCCCGTCATTCCCCGTCACCCACTGCCAACGCCGCCACCGGCCCGGCGGGAAACAAGCAGCAAGCGTCCTTGCTGCGCCCCTCTGTGCGGCGGGACGGCCGCACCGCCACTCCGTCGCTAACCCCAGCCGGCTCATCGTCTCACGCTCGTCGTGCTCCCACGGACGCGCAGGCCGCACTGCTCATGGCACACGAGCTCCTGCGCTACCGCCCGGTCGACGACCTCTACGAGGACTGGATGGACCGCATCGCCGAGCTCGTCAGTGCCGCTGGGGGCTGTCGGTGTTCAAAAGTAGGGGCTCTCTTTTGCACCCCTCTACTTGTGCACGGGCAGTCAGAGCCGCACATGCGGCTGCACTAAGTAGGGCAGAGGAGGGAAGCCAAAGCATAAGGCAATCAAAGCAACACCAAGACCAGACACACAAAGAGCAAAAGGGCGAGGCGGACTCCCCAGGCAAGACCCTTGCCGGGGCGGCCTCCGCGGCCCCGGCAAGAGCCTTGCTGGGGCAACTTGCCTGACGCCTGCTGAACGCGCCACCCTTGAGCCCGAGGTTCCAACACCGCCAACAACCACATTGGAACCAGGGCTCGGGAGGCACCTCCGTGATGTCATGCAGATTTTTGTCAAGATCATAAGCACTCAAGATCGGATGAGGAACCAGAAGACGATGATCCTCGGCAAGATCCTTGCCGAGGAGATCTCACGAGACCCCCGGCAAGATCCTTGCCGGGGACGACCGCGACGCCACGGCAAGACCGCTTGCTGGGGGCCCCTGCAAGACCCTTGCCGAGGAAGTCAGCAGGGCCGCGGCCAGGCCCATGTCTGCCAAGACTACACCGCTGCTCCCATGCAGCTGCTAGCTCAACCAGCTGGGCAGGCACCTGCGTGGCAGCATGCGGCCTCTACGCCGACTCAGCTTGCACCTGCATGGTGGCATGCAGATCTTCGTGAAGACTCCACCACCGCGCCTGCCCAGCAGCCAGCCAACGTGGCGCTACAACGCCTCGTCAGCTCGGACGCACGTCGCAGCCAGGCGAGGCAGCGACAGCTGGGACGAGCTTTCTTGCCGTCCCCGATAAAGCAAGAGGGCACATTGGCAGCGCATTAAATGCGTTTGTCCGGCGGTGCCAGAGGATAGACTCATCCACTGTACACTATTCTACCTCCTGTGTGCCACTGTGGCAACCCCTTTTTCCTATAAAAGGAGGCCCGAGGCGTCCAGGAGAAGGATTCGGATCTTTTGGGCTACACACGCACCATAGCTAGCTCAAGAACTCAAGAACACTCAAATACATACACCAAAGCAGGACTAGGGTATTACGCATCCTCGCGGCACGAACCTGGGTAAACAATCTTTGTGCTGCCTTCCAGACCCGCTCTTTGCACAACCTCGCGCCCTCCAACCGTAGAAGTGATCCCATAGGTGTCTATTTCCCCTAACATCTTTGGCGCGCCAGGTAGGGGGTGCAGTTGTGGAAATCTGGTCTGATTGGAGCAGCGGCTTCATCGTGGTCGTCACTCCATGGAAGAAGACGAGCAAGCGGGCGGCGTCATCTGCGGATGCAGTAAACACTCGCGCAACGACAGAAAAATCTAAGTCATGCGAAACTCCGAGCAATGCCTTTTATATATAAGGTTATCGTCCTCGAAGATCTTGCCCTATGTATGGAAAACCTGCACGCGATGGGACCCTTCCACTATTGGCAACGCCCTTGCTCTGTTTCGAGTCTGCTCAACAGTTCAAGCGGCTGCGTCGAGAACGGCAGGGTGGCCTTCTGCAATTGGCAACGCTCTCGTTCTGCCTCGAGTCCGCTCGACAGTTCATGCGGCCGCATTGAGAGCAGTAAGGTGGTTTTCCTGGCAGCAAGCATACCCAACAGGCTATTGGGGATCCGCCCTCAAGGCGCCGAGGCCTGGGTTACGCGCCAGCGAGCCTACCCGATTAACGTAGGGTGGACATGCATAGGGAGATCGAACAGGGAAATAACATGCATCGTTTCCAAAAGTATTGCAGAGTTATATTACATCAATTGTTGCTGCGGTTCTAAGTAAAGATAAAAACTGTCTTGGTCATGAACCTGCAGCGGCGGTGAGAAATGGCACGCCTAATCCCGATGCTAACCCTCCGCCCCCTGGATTCCGCCGACGCGGCTGATGATGGGCTTGATACGCTCCTCGAGCGTCGCGAGGTCCACACCCTCCGGCAAGCTCTCCAGCGCGGCGTCGAAGTTGAGGTCGGGGTTCCAGTATGCCACCTTGGTGGGGATCTTGGTCATGGCACCCCGGCAAAGCTTCCGGGCCTCGTCGACCAGAGAGGTCACCTTGTTGGAGCGAAACTGCTCTAGGGCCCCGAGAACACCCTCGAAGAACAGGGTCAGCTTGGCGTTGGGACTCACGCTCGGCTCCGGGACGTACCTCACATTTGGCATCCCCATGGTGGCCAGCTGCATGGTGATCCTGCCGGCGACGTCGGCGAGGCGGCTGATCCAGAGGTTCTTTCCCTTCACAAAATCCTCGTGGTCGGCGGCTTCGTTCTTCTGCAGCTGCCTCTCCTTCTCCAGATTCTTAGTCAAGGTCTCCTCCCGGGCCCTGACCTCCGACAGCGTCCCCTCGAGACCCTCCAGCTTCAGCTTTAGGTCTTTGATGGATTCGTTGGCCTTGGAGAGCTGCTCAGCCTTGCCGAGGACTATGCCCTCCACCTCCACCACAGCACCGTTGAGTGTGTCCTTCTCCTTTGCCAACTTCAGGGCCTGATCCTTCAACCTGTCCCGCTCCACCTCCAGCTCCTTCACCTTGCCCGCATGGACCGAGGCTTGGGCATCGAGCGCCTCTTTGTGCCTCTACTCCAGCTCCTGCGTCAGTTGCACGACAAGCTTCTCAACCTCCTCGTCCTTGCCGCGGAGTGTCGCGGCGAGCTTCTCCTCACGAGCGGCAAGGTCCTTGTAGCGACCCGACCTCAGACGGTCAGGACTCTGTGTTCAATCTCATCCCTGGTTCGGTAATACTGACACACACAATACTTGAATGGATTTATAACAGAGTAGCAATCACACACTTATTACATCGAATGTCTAAAGAGAGAACGTATTACAATAAATATGGCTTAAGGCCATCTGAATGAGATAACAGCAGAAGGCTTGGAAGATAAAGTGAGTCCATCAACTCCAACGGCATAGCTGAGTGCACGACAACGACCTAGTGCACCTTACTCTTCGTCTGAAAAGTCTGCAACATGATACGTTGCAGCCCGAAAACGGGTCAACACATGGAATATGCTGGCAATATAACACAGTAGAGCAATGAACAGAATAAATGCTATCACTACAAGCATATATGGCTGGTGGAGGCTCTATGGTTATAATGTTTTGTGAAAAGCCATTTTTTTCCTACAACAAAGGAATATTTTTGTTTAACTATCATGGTGGTTGAAACATTGAGAATGGTACCCCCATCTCAATCCCAATTAAAAGTAATTATCAACCCAACAAATTAAATTAAAGTGATGACATCGACATGATAATCCAAGATCCAGACACTCAAGATGTCCGTAACCGGGGACACAGCTAACCATGATTAATTTGTACACACTACAGAGGTTTGCGCACTTTTTCCCACAAGACTCGATCTCCTCCGTTGGATTTCTCGCACTACATGGTGTTTGGGAAACGGATGACCGAGACACAGTCTTTCAGAAGCATTAACTCTAACCCCGGGTAGACAGTACCAACCTACATCCCCTACATCTGCTAGCCTACCACTGGAAAAGGTCATGCAACATACTCAACTATGCTAGAGCCCATAATAGCTTGTGGCTGCACACGGAAGTTCTAGCATGAATTATCTTATGATCCCTTTGAGCCTGGGTGGCGGACCATAGGAGGATCACACTGTATAACCCCGGGATCTCCTAGGACAACACTGGTATAACCCTAGGTGTCCAAACCAACAATCCACCCAGATGTGCATTCGAGTTGCCACCTTAAGTTGAACCATTGATTAACAATCTCACATCTGTCATGGACGCACTCAAACCCAATCCACGTCTACGAGCATAGCATGGCAACATAAGCATAACGTAGAAGTAACTCCCAAGGGTTTGATAAAAAAACAGGTAATAGGTTCTACCTCATCATCTACTTCCCAATACCCACATGTTAATCACATCCTAATCTTGCACTGTTTGAGGATTGTAGCTAATGCATAAAAACTGGGTATGAAAAGAGTATGATCAATGTGTTACTTGCCTTGCTGACGATCCGCAAACCCTAGAAACTCGTAGTAGCACGCTTCGCACTCCGGGAATTCATTCACAAACAAACAATAGCATACATAAGCACGCAAGCAAAGATGCACAGGCAAAACTCAAATAAGAAGATCGAATTTGAAAACTCAACTGAAGAGATTCGATTTGCAAAAAAATCAATTGAATCGGAGCTACGGAACTGAAACTACGGTCGAAAGAACTTCGAATTCAAATCTGCTTGAAACCAAATTTTAAATTATCAAAACCTTGTTCAAGTTGATTAAACGGAAAGAGGGGCTCGATACGAAGATTTTGGCGTTGGTTTCACTGGATTTGGAAAAATTGTTGAAAAGTTACGAGTGTTTCAAGTTCAGGGGCTAATCTGTGATAAAAATATTCGCGGATAGGTCCCTGGTAGAAAAAAAAACTACGGCGCGAACGTCCGCTAACAGAACCAATCTAACAAAAATCGTTCACTAACAGATCTAAACGAACGAACATTCGTTACATAAACTAAACCGAATAAAACGGAAATAAAACCCGATCTAGAAAAAAACTGATATAGGTTTTTACCGAAAAATAAAACTGACGAAAACCGGCGAAAAACCGACGGCGACAAACTCCGAAGGCACGGCGGCGGCAAAAGGCGGCGCGGGCAGCGGCAAGGGCGGGCGGTGGCGGGCAAGTGACGGCGGGCGGGCGGTGGTGACTTCGGCCTCGGGGGCCTCGTACTAGCGTATAAAGCCTGAGCTCGGACGGAGTCCGGCTCGGGCACGACCCATTAGGTCGGTGCGTTTTTTTTGAAAAACCGCCGAGAAAATCCTTAATAAATATATAAAAAATTCCAAAAATGCCAAAAACAATTTTCACCGTCTAAATAGAATATTTAGAAAAAAGTGAACATTTTCTTGGCCTAAAAATGCATATTTTTCTAATTCAAATAAAATAGCAATAAAATCCGATTAAAATTATTTATTTGATTTGAACATTTCTCCTCTAATATTTCATTTATTTTGGAGAAGTCATATTATCTCCTCTCATATATTTTTATTATTAAATATTTTTGGAGAGAAAAATAATAAAACCAAAATGATCCTCTTTCCAATATTTGAGAAAATTCAAATATGAAAATCGTGAAATCCCCAACTCTCTTCGTGGGTCCTTGAGTTGCTTAGAATTTTCTAGGATCGCAAAACCGAATGCAATAAAATATGATATGGAATATGATTTCCTATGTATAACATTCCAAATTGAAAATTTGGGATGTTACAAACCTACCCCCCTTAAGATGAATCTCGTCCTCGAGATTCGGGTTGGCTAGAAAATAGGTGTGGGCGGTCTTTGCGTAGCTCTTCCTCTCATTCCCAGGTGGCTTCATCCTCGATATGGTGGCTCCACTGAACTTTGCAAAACTTGATAACCTTGTTGCGTGTAACTCGGCTGGCAAACTCGAGAATCTTGACAGGTTTCTCCTCGTAGGTCATATCACTATCCAACTGAATTGCCTCCAGGGGCACTGAATCTCTTAGAGGAATATCGGCCATCTCGGCATGGCACTTCTTCAGCTGGGAAATGTGAAACACATCATGAACTCCTCACAGTCCTTCGGGTAACTCTAACTTGTAGGCCACTTCTCCCATACGTTCCAAAACTCGGTATGGTCCTACAAATCTCGGGGCTAGCTTCCCCTTAACTCCAAAGCGTTTAACTTCTCGCAGTGGTGATACACGAAGATACGCTCTGTCTCCAATTTCATAGACTACCTCATTGCGTTTTGAGTCTACATAACTCTTCTGCCTGGACTGAGCTACCTTCAGTCTGTCTCGAATCAGCTTAACCATCTCTTCTGACTCTTTAATCAAATCTGGTCCAAACAACTGACAGTCTCCAACTTCATCCCACATCAATGGTGTTCTGCACCTCCTTCCATACAGGGCTTTGAAAGGTGCCATCTTCAAACTGGCCTGGTAGCTATTGTTGTATGAGAACTCTGCGTAAGGCAAATTATCATCCCAACTAGATCCATAATCTAGCGCACAAGCTCTCAACATGTCCTCCAGAATCTGATTGACTCTCTCGGTCTGTCCATCTGTTTGCGGATGAAAGGTTGTACTGAACACTCTAGCCTGGTACCCAAAGTCTGGTGCAGCTGGTGCCGAAACTTTGAAGTAAACTATGTTCCTCTATCTGATACGACGGTCCTCGGAACTCCATGCAGACATACGATCCTGGTCATATATATCTTGGCCAACTTCGCACTTGTATAGGCAGTCTTCACTGGGATAAAGTGAGCCACTTTGGTCAAACGATCCACTACTACCCAGATAGAATCATATCCCGATCGGGTCCTGGGTAATCCGGTGAGAAAGTCCATGCCAAGCTTGTCCCACTTCCATTCAGGTATCGGCATAGGCTGCAGTAGTCCCGCTATTTCGATGTTACGCCTTCACTCTCGACATACATCACATACGGCTACATACTCGGCAATATCCTTCTTCATACCAGTCCACCAGAAACGCTCCTTCAAATCCAAATACATCTTGGTGTTTTCGGGGTGTATCGAGTATGGCGAGTCATGAGCTTCCTGAAGTATCAACTTCCTGATCTTTGCATTATTGGGCACATAAACACGGTTAAACCACAAGGTGTCGTGCTCATCCTCACGAAAACCTTTGGCCTTTCCTTTGCTCATTCTCTCCTTTATCTTGGCAATTTCCTTGTCATCCTTCTGATCTTCTCGAATCTTTCCCAATAATGTTGACTGAACCTCCAATGCTGCGACAAAACCTCTAGGAACTATCTCGAGACGAAGATCCCTGAGATCCTCGGCTGACTCCTTTGGCAATCCTCCGCTTACGAGGGTATTGGCATAACTCTTCCGGCTCAAAGCGTCTGCTATGACATTGGCCTTGCCTAGATGATAATGCATCTTCATATCGTAATCCTTTATGAGCTCCAACCATCTCCTTTGCCTGAGCTTCAGCTCCTTCTGCGTGAAAATTTACTTCAAACTCTTATGATCCGTGTACACATCACATTGATTTCCAATAAGAAAATGTCTCCAGGTCTTGAGTGCATGCACTACGGCTGCTAACTCCAAGTCATGCATGGCATAATTCAACTCATGCGGTCGAAGTTGACGCGAGGCATATGAGACGACTCTTCCGTCTTGCATAAGTACACCTCCAAGTCCTAAGCGAGACACGTCGCAATATACTTGGAAATCCTTGCGTATATCTGGCAGAATCAGCACTGGGGCTGTAACCAAACGTTTCTTTAGCTCATGAAAACTTGCCTCACATTCATCTTTCCATTTGAACTTGGTGTCCTTCTTCAACAACTCCGTCATTGGCTTCGCAATCTTAGAAAAGTTCTCAATGAATCTCTGATTATACCCTGCGAGTCCAAGAAAACTGTGGATCTCTCCAACTGAGGTGGGTGCCAACCACTCAGTGACTGACTGAACCTTGGTGGGGTCTACTGCTATACCTTCTCCTGATATAACATGTCCAAGGAATCCAACTTCCTTCAAACGAAACTCACATTTGCTGAACTTGGCATATAACTGATGTTCCCTGAGCTTCTCGAGAACTAACCGCAAATGCTCCTTGTGCTCCTCTTCATTCTTCGAGTATACCAAGATATCATCAATGAACACCACGACAAACTTATCCAAGAACTCCATGAACACCTTATTCATCATGCTCATAAAATAGGCAAGGGCGTTTGCCCATCCAAATGACATAACCGTATACTCATATAACCCGTACCTTGTGGTGAAAGTTATCTTAGGTATATCCTGTTCTCGGATCTTCAGCTGGTGATATCCTGATGGCAGATCGATCTTGGAAAAATACTTTAGCTCCTTGCAACTGGTCAAACAAATCATTGATCATCGGTAGTGGGTACTTGTTCTTGATCGTCACTTCATTCAACGCACGATAGTCAACAGCCATACTCAATGATCCATCCTTCTTCTCAACCAAGAGCACCGGGCTCCTACGGTGATTTAACTTCGTCGAATGTAACATTTCTCCAATAACTCCTTAATCTGCTTCTTGATCTCTTCCAGTTCATTTGCGGGCATTCGGTATGGTCTCTTCGATATCGGGCTGGTGCCTGGCAATAATCCGGATAATCCTTCACTACAGGCACTTCGTCCTGAACAACTACCGTGAGAGAGTCTACTTGGGTCCTCCTCGGCGAATGCTTGGATATATACTTGATCCTTTTTCCCTCCGGGGTGGTGAGTAAAATTGACCTACTAGCACAGTCAATGTTTCCTCCATACTTTGATAGCCAATCCATTCCTAGTATCACATCCAATCCTTGTGACTCCAAAATTATTAGGTCTGAGGGGAAAACATGGCTACCGATGGTTAAGGGTATCCGACTGCATCATCGGCTGGCCATATACTCTGCACCTGGTGAGCTTACTAGCAAGGGTGTCCTAAGGGCTAAGGTGGGTAACTTAAACTTGTCCACAGATCCCCTTGAAATGTATGAATGCGATGCACCAGTATAAAAAGAAAGAGAGCGGTAAATGACTTAACCAAAAACTTACCGATAGATGCATCTGGCTGCTCTTCAACCTCCGCCACGTTCACGTGGTTCACTTGTCCTCTGTTGAAAGGGTTGGGCTTCTTTCCAGAGCTTCCATTTCCATTGACATTCTTCAACTCAGGACAAGCTTTGGCGTAGTGCCCAGTCTTCCCGCACTTGAAACAAGTAATGTGACTTTGATCCTTCTTGGCGGGTGTGGCTGGGTTAAAGCGGTTCTGATTGCTGCCTGCTCCATTCCCGTTTCCATTCTTGGGGCCACTATGGTTATGTGAACTTCCTCCATTGTGGGTATGGCCTCCATGGTTATGGGTAAATCCTCCCGAGTTCGGGGTGTAACGAGGCTTCTGATGCGTTCCAGAATTGTACTTCCCCTGTCCATACTTTCTCTTGTGGCTCTCAATCTGTTGTTGCTTCCCTTCAATCATAAGAGCCTTATCTACCAACTCCTGGTAGTTGTTAAATGTTGCCACTATTAACTGCATACTCATTTCATCATTCAACCCTTCCATAAATTTCTCCTGCTTCGTGGCATCTGTGGCCACATCATCTGGGGCATAGAGAGATAACTTACTAAACTCATCTACGTACTGAGCCACAGTACAATTTCCCTGGCGTAAGTTGCGAAACTCATGCTTCTTCATACTCATAGCTCCAGTTGAGGCATGAGCAGTGCGGAATGCTTGCTGAAACTGATCCCAGGTGATATTGGCTATAGGGAAAGTGGTTGTGTAATTCTCCCACCATGATGTTGCAGGTCCATCCAATTAATGTGCGGCAAAACGCACCTTCTCCGCGTCTGTGCAACCTGCGGTGGTCAACTCCCTTCCTATCATGCGTAGCCAGTCATCAGCAACTATTGGCTCGGTGCTACTGGAAAACATCGGTGGCTGCAACCTTAGAAAACGGGCTAAGTTGTCAACTGGAGGTGGTGGCGGCGGGTTGTTGTTGTTGTTATTGTTATTTTTGTTGCCTTGGTTCTAGACTAGTAGCTGCATCAAGGTATTCTGTTGTTGGATCAACTGAGTGAGCTCCGGTGGGAAGACAAATCCGGGGTCATGTCTCGGAGGCATCTGAGGGGTTTAGAGGGGAGAGATTAGAATAGAATGAGGTCTAATGAGAAAGCACTACCCATAATGCACATGAGACAATCACAATCATATCACACCAAATCAATTCAAGCAAGGGCATACAATCGGTCTAGAACTATCATTATAGAAGTGCTCGGACTACTACTATGTACATGGGGGAATACTATTGATGATATGGTGGTCATCTAGAAATTTTGATCGGTGGAAGACTCCATAATATCTGCTCCAGCTTCGTCTTCATAATCATCATCACTATCGTCGGGGTCGGTGTCGGTGTCGTTGATGATGATGTAGTCCTCGGGATGGTCGTCATCTCCTCCTGGCGCGGGGTCTCCCATGAATACTCCTAGCTTCCTTGTCAGGTCGTCATTCTTCTCCACTAGTATTGCAATTTCCTCCTCGTATCCATCGTGTGTAGACTTGACTTCCTCTTCTAGCTCCATGTTCCTGGTCATCACCTTCTTCAGGTCTATCATGCTTGCACACATCTGGTTCTCCTATCGACGAATGTGCTGGTTTAACTCCTGGATGAAAGCTGCAATGGACCTATCCCTCCTGGTGCTGATCATCTCCCATTGCTCATCTCGGCGCCCACATATCTGGTAGATAGTGTCCTTAAGATCCTTGTGGTAAACTTCGCCAATGCGTCCCATGGCGATGTGGGCTGCCATGCTTTTTCCTAGACTCCGGGTTGGTGCATCAAAGGAAAAATCTACGGGCTTAGTAACTGGCGTGAATGTCCTTCCTGGAACTTGAACTCGAATCATCCAACGCTCCTCTTCTAGTAAAGTGGCGGTGTAGGTCCCGATGAAGCTTGGTATACCGATGTTCAGGTCCCTAGTGACTTCCTTCAAGTTTCGTCCAAAGGGAGTGTCTTCACCCGGTTGTGCAAACTTGTTCCTTGAGTCTGCCATCCTAAAGAGTAGAAATGGAGAGGAGTCAAAAATGAGTAGAGAAGAGTGACCTAGGGCTTATCTTAGTGGTCGTGTCCTACATTCAGCGTGTGCTCTTATACCATCTTGTAGCGACCCGACCTCAGACGGTCAAGTCTCTGTGTTCAGTGTCATCCCTGGATCGGTAATGCTGACACACACATAGTACTTGAATGGATTTATAACAGAGTAGCAATCACACACTTATTACATCGAATGTCTCAAGAGAGACCTTATTACAATAAATATGGCTTAAGGCCATCTAAATTAGATAACAGCGGAAGGCTTGGAAGATAAAGTGAGTCCATCAACTCCAACGACATAGCTTAGTGCACGACAACGACCTAGCGCACCTTACTCTTCGTCTGAAAAGTCTGCAACATGATATGTTGCAGCCCAAAAACGGGCCAGCACATGGAATATGCTGGCAATATAACACAGTAGAGCAATGAACAGAATAAATGCTATCACTACATGCATATATGGCTGGTGGAGGCTCTATGGTTATAATGTTTTGCGAAAGTCATTTTTTCCGACAACAAAGGAATATTTTTGTTTAACTATCATGGTGGTTGAAACATTGAGAATGGTACCCCCATCTCAATCCCAATTAAAATTAATTATCAACCCAAAAATTTAAATTTAAGTGATGAGATCGACATGATATTCCTAGATCCAGATACTCAAGATGTCCATAACCGGGGACACGGCTAACCATGATTAGTTTGTACACTCTGCATTGCGCACTTTTCCTCACAAGACTCGATCTCCTCCATTGGATTTCTTGCACTACATGGTGTTTGGGAAACAGATGACCGAGACACAGTCTTTCAGAAGCATTAACTCTAACCCCGGGTAGACAGTACCAACCTACATCCCCTACATCTGCTAGCCTACCACTGGAAGAGGTCATGCAACGTACTCAACTATGCTAGAGCCCATAATAGCTTGTGGTTGCACACGGAAGTTTCTAGCATGAATAATCTTATGATCCCTTTGAGCCTGGGTGGCGGACCATAGGAGGATCACACGGTATAACCCCGGGATCTCCTAGGACAACACTGGTATAACCCCAGGTGCCCAAACCAACAATCCACCCAGATGTGCATTAGAGTTGCCACCTTAAGTTGAACCATTAATTAACAATCTCATATCTGTCATGGATACACTCAAACCCAATCCACGTCTACGAGCATAGCATGGCAACATAAGCATAACGTAGAAGTAACTCCCAAGGGTTTGATAATAAAAAAGGTAATAGGTTCTACCCCATCATCTACTTCCCAATACCCACATGTTAATCACATCCTAATCTTGCACTATTTGAGGATTGTAGCTAATGCATAAAAACTGGGTATGAAAAGAATATGATCAATGTGTTACTTGCCTTGCTGATGATCCGCAAACCCTAGAGACTCGTAGTAGCACGCTTCGCACTTCGGGAATTCTATCGCAAACAAACAATAGCATACATAAGCACTCAAGAAAACATGCACAGGAAAAACTCAAATAGGAATATCAAATCTGAAAACTCAACTGAAGAGATTCAATTTGCAAAAAGAAACAGTTGAATCGGAGCTACGAAACAGAAACTATGGTCGAAACAACTTCGAATTCAAATCAACTTGAAACAAAATTTTAAATTATCAAAACCTTGTTCAAGTTGATTAAACAGAAAGAGGGGCTCGAGACGAAGATTTTGGCGTTGGTTTCACTGGATTTGGACAAACGGTTGAAAAGTTACAAGGGTTTGAAGATCAGCGGCTAATCTACGATAAAAATATTCGCGGATAGGTCCCTGGTAGAAAGAAAAACAACGGCGCGAACGTCCGCTAACAGAGCCAATCTAACGAAAATCGTTCACTAACAGATATGAACGAACATTCGTTAAATAAACTAAACCGAATAAAACCCGATCTAGAAAAAACCGATCTAGGTTTTTACCGAGAAATAAAACCGATTTAAAACCCATGGCATTTAACTCCGACGCAAGACGGCCACGGTGGACGGCAAAGTGGCAGCAGTGGCGGATGGGGGTGGCGGCGGTGGCGGCAGACGGCAGTGGCGACTTGGGCCTCGTGGGGCCTCGGGCTGGCTTATAAAGCCTGAGCTCAGACGGAGTCCGGCTCGGGCACGGCCCGTTAGGTGGGTGCGTTTTAAAAAAAACAAATTCCACCGAGAAAATCCTCAATAAATATATAAAAAATTCTAAAAATGCCAAAAACAATTTTCACCGTCTAAATAGAATATTTAGAACAAAGTGAATATTTTCTTGGCCTAAAAATGCAATTCTGAAAAATGCATATTTTTCTAATTCAAATAAAATTATTTATTTGATTTTAACATTTTTCCTCCAATATTTCATTTATTTTGGAGAAGTCATATTATCTCCTCTCCTATATTTTTATTATTAAATATTTTTGGAGAAAAAAATAATAAAACCAAAATGATCCTCTTTCCAATATTTGAGAAAATTCAAACATGAAAATCGTGAAATCCCCAACTCTCTCCGTGGGTCCTTCAGTTGCTTAGGATTTTCTTGGATCGCAAAACCGAATGCAATAAAATATGATATGCAATATGATGTCCTATGTATAACATTCCAAATTGAAAATTTGGGATGTTACAGTCCTCCTCCTAGGAGTTCAGCACGGCCTGGTGCTGGTGCCGAGCGACCTTGTCATGAGCGGCCTGCTGCTTCGCCGCCTCCTGGGCCTTCTTGATGTCGGCCTGCTTCATGACAAGCTCTAGCTTACACTCAGCCAGCACGTCCTGGGCAGCCTTCAAGTCCTTGTGGGCCTGGCAGAACCAAGCCTGCGCCTCGGTGACTCGCTCCTCGAAGTCTGCCTCCGCCTTGTCCACCACCGCCATCCTGGACTTGGCCTTGTCCAGGCAGGTACGGTGAAGCGCCTGGAGCTTCTGAAAGTTGGAACTCATGGCCTGGAGGAGCAGCTCTTCCTGGGAACCGCCGCCACTGGCGCTCGGTTCGTCAACAACTTCAAGCCCGGCGGCGGCGGGCACCTCGTCATCGAACACCTCCCCCTCGGTGGGCGCCCCGGTGCTCGCCACCCCTAGGAGGTGGACGAACAGGTCATCGCTCACCTTCAGGTACCTGCCCGAGCCAGAGGCGGCAGAGGAGGAAGGTTGGTTGTCAACCGCCCCTCCTCGGTAGTGATACGTCTCCGTCGTATCTATAATTTTTTATTGTTCCATGCCAATATTATACAACTTTCATATACTTTTGGCAACTTTTATACTATTTTTTGGGACTAACATATTGATCCAGTGCCCAGTGCCAGTTCCTGTTTGTTGCATGTTTTTTGTTTCGCAGAAAATCCATATCAAACGGAGTCCAAATGGGATAAAAACCGTCACAGCTTGTGCGTCAACCTTTTTTTTAGGAAAGCCTCAAATCTGTGGAAAACAGCATACAACCCATCTGCCATTATTTCTAATAATTTACAGCCCATTTGCTAATTATTAAGATTTTTTTGGAGCCCATATTCTTTTTGTTAGCATTACAGCCCATATTGTGGCCACGGTTAAAAATTATACGAAATTTTGCATATTTCAAAAGCGGTCCGAACTGTTTTTAATCCCGAAATTTCGACTCACATTCAAACTGATTTTAAAAAAATGTATATCAATATAAAATCCAACAAATTCTCCATGCATAAAAATTAATGTAATTTAAAATCTTGAAATGAAAAAAATATGTGAAACTAATTGCCGGTTTGATGTGTTTTAAAAATGTACAGCCCATTTCTCATTACAGATGGGCCATTTTCTCGGCCAGCCGAATGAAAGCTCTCCCCGTCTTGAAAGATTTGCAGCCCAACAGGCCTGACAAAGCGACTTACTTGGCAAATCACAAAAAAACTGGGATGTGGCCATGGACCCAGCTGTCAGCCTCTCCACGTAGAGTACTCTTCCGATGGAAGTCGTTCCTTGACCACGTTGACCACGCCGCGCGGAGAGCACCACGGCGGTGGACGACGAGGAGGCCTAGGAAGGGGACGACGCGGAGCCGGGAAGACGCAAAGGAAGCCAGCAGAGATAGGAGTACGAGGGTTCACTGGTTCGGCGGGTGTGAGGCTGCTGCCGCTGCAGTGGCTCCGGCCAGCGGTTGGAATAGTAGGGGCGGTGAGGCCTCATGCGGCAAGACAGACAGCCGGCCACGGGAGGCAGGAGCATGCGGCACGACCGGCGCTGCTTTGGGCGGCTGGAGCAAGAAGACTAGAGGTTGAAGAAGCACTACGGCCGTTGGATGGACATCGTACGGTCACTGGAGCTAGAATCGTTCATATTGACTAAGTTGAGAAAGCCCTTCGTCCCCGTCAACTTAGTAGGCCCATTAAGACAGCCTCCCACCAAGGTGGGTCCCAGCTAGCCGGGGAGTATTCATTTTTTGTGCGTAATAAGGAGGCACTTCGGTGGGTCCGAAATGACAATGGGGAACGTTTTTTGCGAAATACGGTGGCCCGTCCGATGGGTCCCAGCAGTCAGGGGGAAACGAATTTTTCGCAAAATACTGTTGGTCCATCCGGTGGGTACCCGCTGTCAGGTGGAGGAATAATTATTTCCCTCGTAATAAGGAGGCACTTCCTTGCAGCTGCCGTGGACCCAGTTGTCAGCCTCTCCACGTATAGTACTCTTCCGATGGAAGTCGGTCGTTGACCACATTGACCACGCCGCGCCGAGAGCACCACGGCGATGGACGGCGGCGAGGCCTAGGAAGGGGACGACGCGGAGCCGGGCCACAGGAGGCAGGAGCAGGCGGTAGCACAGCCGGCCACGGGAGGCAGGAGCAAAGGGACGACCGGGCGCCGCTTTTGGGCGGCCGGAGCAAGAAGACCAGAGGTTGAAGAAGCACTATGGTCCTTGGATGGACATCATACGATCATCGGAGTATTGACTAAGTTGACAAACCCTCCGTCCCTGGCCAACTTAGTAGGCCCACAAGTCAGCCCAACAATATGGTGGGTCCCGGCTAGCAGGGGTATTCATTTTGGGCATAATAAGGAGGCACTTCCTTGCGTGCGAAGATATAGCTGGTGGGTCCGACACAATGGGGAACGTTTTTTTTGCGAAATACAGAGGCCCTTCCTGTGGGTCCTAGCTGTCAGGTGGAGGAATCATTATTTTGTGCGTAATAAGGAGGCATTTCCTTGTGTGCGACCGTGGACCCAGCTGTCAGCCTCTCCACGTACAGTCCACTTCCTATGGATGTCGTTCATTGACCACGTTGACCAGGCCGCGACGAGAGCACCAGGGTGGTGGACGACGGCGAGGCCTAGGAAGGGAACGACACGGAGCCAGGGAATACTCGGCATTTGTTTCCCACGCGGAGGAGTACGAGGGTTTACTGGTTCGTCTGCCGTCACGGAGAATAACGCATGTGTGGGTGAGTAGAGGGATGGCTAGGCCAGCGATGGGAGTACGGTGGGGCCGTGAGGCTCTTGGCGGCAAAGATAGCCGCCACGGGAGGAGGGAGCAGGCAGTCCCGACGGCGCTTTGTTTGAGCGGCCGGAGCATGAAGAGCAGAGATTGAAGAAGCACGATGCCCTTGGATGGACATCCAAGCATCCTTTGCTCTCGTGTGTTGACTAAGTTGATCGGGCTATGCAAAGGCCAACCTTTTTTATGAAAGCATACGCGTCAACCTGTAGTAGGCGCACAAGTCAGCCTCAAATCTGTGGAAAACAGCATACAGCCCATCTGCCATTATTTCTAATAATGTACAGCCCATTTGCTAATTCTTAAGGGTTTTTTTGGAGCCCAACTTCTTTTTGTTAGCATTACACCCCATATTTTTGGAGCCCAACTTCTTTTTGTTAGCATTACACCCCACTTCTTTTTGTTTGCATATTTCGGTGCGGTCAACTGTTTTTAATCTAGAAATATCGATTAACATTCAAACTATTTTGAAAAATAATTTATATAAATATAAAATCCAAATAATTGTCCACGCATAAAAATCAATGGAATTTAAGATCTTGTAATGAAAAAAATTTGAAACTAATTCCTGGTTTGATGTGTTTTAAAAAAGTACAGGCCATTTCTGGGCAAACCGAATGAAACTCTCATAGTCTTGAAAGATTTGCAGCCCAGCAGGGCCGATAAAGCAAGTAGGCCTTGTTTGGGTATTTATTTTAAAAAATAGAACTAGGCTAGCCTTTTTCAGCAAGAAAAAAACACAACTGGGCTCATGATGTGGTAAACATAAATAAAACCCTGGCTAGACGGGCCACAGCCCCCGCACAGCCCCGTTGTTACCCTGATCCGTCGCTAAAATAGTATAAATAACAACTGCTTGTTCCTCAAAAAAAACTGCGCGACTTGCTGGATCCCTGGTGTCAGTCGCTCATAGTGTAATTCTCTCGTTTATTGACTACGTTGACAATGGCGTGAGCCCTAGATGTCCAACCATTAGGAGGAACCATAATTTTGGGCTTGTACTATAGAGGCACTTGCTTGCGTACTGCCATGACACTGGTGGGTCCCTACTGTCATCCTCTCCACGTACAGCCATCTCCTTGTTCCTCTTGGTTGTTGACGACGTGGACAACGCAAGAGGGCGGCGCACCGCGCACGGCGAGCGAACCAAGGCCGCAAGGCGGAAGACGACGGCGAGGCCTCGGACGGAACGAACAGGAGCCGTTGAAGATGCCCCGGTCCAGTCGTAGGCGGAGGGGAGTACGAGGGTTGACTGGTTCGGGCACGGGTGCGTGTTGGGGCTGACGTCGCCGGAGAATAACAGGACGTGTGGGGGAATAGAGGGAGGGACTGGCCAACGTTGGAGGGTACGTACGGTAGGGCGGCGGAGGCGCAGCCAACCATGGAGGCGGGAGCAAAGGAGCCGACGGGGTGGTTTGGTTTGGGCGGTCGGAGGAAGAAGAAGACAAGAGATAGAAGATACACGACGGATGTTGGATGTCAATCCAACGGCTGGTAGGCGTAATCGCTTGTTGATCGGCTAGTAAGTCGACACCACCTTGGATAGGCTATTTCCTCGCGGGTCCCAAATGTCGTAATCCAAATCACACGGTCATGCAGCCTTTCCTATGAAAATTTACAGCCTATTTGATGTGCTAGTTCGAAATAAGTTTGTGGGTGTTGTGGGGGCTAATCACTTGGCTTCTGTAATGCACAGTGAGCTCAAGCAGCCGGCGTGAGTGATGTTATTTCCCTTGGTTGTCATTTGTTACAATATTTCACTCTAAATTAAACGAATGGCAAGCCATTTCCCTTGTTTCAAAGAAAATATGACAAATACAAATGAGTTGAAAAGGGTAGGAACATCTAACTCCAGCTTACAAACCGTAAAAAGCACGAAGCGTTGATTGTTCATCGGGTTTACAAAAAACCAGATTGAAAAGGGCAACAACATCTAACTCCAAAGACTGTTTTCGGCAGTCAAATCAAATGGATTGGTCAGGTCCATAGAATGAACATCCCGGTCGTAAAATTTATCGGATTATGACCACAATATGTTGTAAATAGAAGCCCGCACGCTCGTAAGCTCTTTTGCCCACCGAAACTCCTTTTTGTGCTCTTCGACATAACCATCCGTCAAAACCATGCTTTGATAAACTTAAGCCAGATGGACAATAGTAACCTCGCATTCAGCAGGAAGAATGTGACAAATCTTGTGTTTGCACGGTTGGCTACATATCGTTCTAGCGTTATTGTCTTCAATCGAATCTCATGAGAAGTGAGAAAATCCCGATGCTTACGAATCCACCGATTGGTTATAACTTTCTTACCCCGTCTTGTTGCCTAAATAGACATGAAGATTGAAAACAGTTAAGGTCTAAAAGAAGAGTGTCGAAAGAGCAACAGCTGAACGGTTAATTCTAGTACACTATATGCGGGCTTCCAATGTGCGTGAAATTATCACCTTTATATACAACTTCTCCAGACATGGAAAGCATTGCAAACAAGCCAATAATCTTGTTCAGATCAAAACTATTCATTTGGATATATAAGATCTTGACAGAATCCAACACCATTGATAGGCCATCCATGGAGAAACTCTTCATTGAACATAGAACATAATATTAGTACAAAATGTGTACTCCAAGATGATATATAAATTATGCGCAGAAATTTAAAATGCAGCTCATGGTTACAAGTGTAGATGATAATATAAAGTACCTGAAGAACTGTGGAGCCAAACACCATATTGAAATGAGCACAGAGATCATGTATTACACCCAAGGTCTCCAATTTAGGCGCAGAGAGGACGGTTATTTGCAAAGGTGAATAACTAGAATCAAGGATCAACCTTTGAAGTGAAGGGGCATCTTGGATGATGAGCTGCCTTCCGTCAAAAGAAATTCCAATTCTTACAAGGTTAGGCGACTTTATTTGGAGACAACCGGTTCTAATCAGTGAAAACAAGCACCAAGCACTCCAGTAGCAGGGCAAGTGGAGTGGATGATGCTTTGTGCAATGAGGCCTCCGATATCTGAACCCACACAAGTGAAAGTTTCTTGAGAAATGGGAGTCAAAGGTTTAGTACCAGATTATGCGGTAGGTAGCACAACAGCAAAGGTGGCAAAGTGTGGAGAGAGGAGGAAAACCATGAGATGGACATCGATCTTGAGGGCACAAGTTCATGGCGTTCGGTATGTGGTATGTGATTTGTGGGAATAGGAGAACTCAAGCAGCTGTTGTTCTGTGAATTTAGGGGATTTCAGCCAGGCGTCCACCGTGCAGGGCATGGTATGCTTGCTCAGGTAGCATGACGGGATGCAGAGGCTTTGAACGGAGCCCTAGTGGGAGGAGAAGATGGCTCTAGGAATTTCAAAATCATTGAAGAGAGATAGCTGACGACAATCGAGATTAAGGGGCACGGCGCGCCATAGAGGGCGCCATTGAATTGAGAGGATTTGGGTGCGGCAGCAATCCTTGGTGGGGAGAAGCGAGATGATCTCCCCAAGGATGGCGTCCGGGAGATCGCTGATGCGGTCCACCCAAGATTCTACGGGTTCCTGGGATCTGGTGGGGGAGGGGTCGCCGCTTCTCCCCGCGCTGCCGGGTGCAGGATCTACAATAGGCGTCACCGCTGGCGGGAGCCTCATCTTCTTGGCGCTGGGGTCAGCCGACTCCATTTTCCTCGAGGGCGTCGCATCGCGCTCACGGATTTGAGCAGAGTAACGAATGACGAGCCTAGTTGTAGTGCGAGCGAAGAAGAAGGGGAGCTGGGGGTTTTCTGTAGGAGTGAGGAAGAAGGGGAGCTGGGTTTTTTTTGTAGGAGTGAGGTGAGGAATTTGGGGGTACGAGTGGAGCGAGCTGACGTGAGGTGGGTGGGAGTGAGGAGGAAGAAGAGCACCCAGGTTTTTTCTGGGGCGGTGTGTTGGGTGTGGGTAGCGCCTAGAGAAACAATTACTACTAGTATAGTGGAGACACTCTACAGCTACCCAGAAAAACAATTACTACTAATACAGTGGAGACACTCTACCGCTTCTGGCTCCTCCTAGGTCATTGAAACGTCTCCCTCTACTAAATGCTATTATACTTTTGTTCACCGACATGCGGGCCATACAGCGCGCGGGCCCAAATGCCATCCACCAAATTAGAAGGCAGTATGCAGGTGGAGAGTCACCCCGGTCGTAGTGCGGCAGTAACGAGCCGTCGTATCACAAAACCCCACCTCCCTGTAGTCTAAGTTTGACGGACGAAGCAACCATCATTTCACTCTTCGTTGAATCCCCTTCTCCCTCACCATCTTCAAGAAAGGCAACACTCGCATCTGCCACTATTCTTCTCTCCCAACGAAGGGAAGATAAGCGGATCCGTGATGTTGGTATATTTTCGTTCAGAGAAAAAAAAGAACTTTTGCAAAGCAAAGAATCGATCCTCACTCTCTTTTTGTTTCATTGTCACTGCGATTGTGTTTTCCTTTCAGTGGTCTCCTAGTATTCGTCAGTTTCATGATGGACCAAGGAGAACCAGGCAAAGATCTGCCGATATTGGAGGAGGCTGATCCCCACGAGACAGAGAGCTCCAAGAAGATGGAGGCAGCCATCGAGGCGACCCCAGATACGCTCACGGACACTACTGAGATGGTCAACGCCCCGTTTGAGGTTACAACCCCCGTGGCACTGCAGGAGCAGGTTTCCCCTACGAGGATGTGTCCCCCCCCATTGAGCTGCCCAAGGTGATTTCCTTCTTTGCCGATCTCGATTGTGGTTTTTCATCTAAGTATGTGGTGATTTTTTAGAAAAGGAAGTATGTGGTGATTAATAATGCAAATTTTTATTAGCTTCGATGCCATGCTATACATAGTGGTTTAAATAACTTGTGTTTCTTATTCTGAAAAGTATTTCAGTATTTGTTTCTGTTTCAATTAGAGCCCTGATGCAGACAAGGATTGTGTGGTTGTGCATGTCACTCGCTATGAGGCGGACGACCTGAATATACGCACTGGGAAAACAGAGTTCTTAGGCTGTTGGATCCTGGAAGCAATTTGCGGTTATACCAATGAAGAGGTGTATTCCAGCCTCACTGTTGTCAGGCGTGTTGTCCAGGGTGTCTTTGAAGCACAAGAAGTTCAAAGCTACTCCTTCGTTTGTGAGGCATACTGTTCTTGTCAAGCTTATGCGAGGAAGATGACGTGGCATGCCTCCACAAACAAGTTTATCGATGGCAAGGCCACAAGGTTGTCTTCATGAAGGTTCACGAGATTGAGCTGCTGCGGGGCGCCCTCGATGATATTCATGGCAAGGTCCGTCTTGTGTCCAGCCCAAATTAGATCGAGGCATGAAATAGTTGCCCCAGCTAGTGTTTAATAGTAGTTTGGATTGTGTCTAATTATCCGAACCTTGCTCATTATCGACCCCTCCGGGATAGTACTGTTTGAACCCGTCTATGGGAACTGCTGCTACTTTTGTGTGCCCATGAATCATATAAGCAACTATGTATCTTTTTACAGTGGTTCATGCAGTTAATTGAGGCCACAATGTAATAAATTCCAAATGTTCAATGCTAGTCCAACGCTCATGTGGAACACTCACATTAAACTCGTCTTCATAAAAATCTTGAAAAGCATAAATTAAGCAGTTTTATACATCTCAATGATTCATAGAACATAACAAACATATACTAGTTCACAAAGAAAAGACAAAGTTGTGAGAAGGTTTACAAATCAGGAAAAACCAAGCAAGGCTTCTCTCGAGCAAAGGGCCTCCCGGCAGCTTAAATTTCCTGGAGTTCACTCTAGTTTTTCTTCTTGCCACCATCCAGGGTTAGGTTCTCTCATTCGAGAATAACCAATTATAATTGTGGTCTCAGCTGGAATGCTGAATTGAACCATGTAGTGTACTGACCAGGTGAAATTCTTGTGCATTCCACTAAATTTAAGCACCGCTATTTGCAGAAATAAGCAGACCACGATGCCTCTTGTCCGCGCACCTGTCCAAAAAACCGTTGTGCAGCCGTGCCGGCTAGTCCTCGGTCCATGGATGAACTGGTAGAAAGTGCATTCCGGACTAGGATGCAGTTGTTTTCGCTCGTCCCTGCACTGCAATTAGGAAGTAAAACGTACGAGTCAGCTTCGTTTAGATTGTGTTGGTCATTCTACCTTAGTTACTACCAATGTAGGGATACCATGAAGACGGGAGGTTAGACGACGGCAACGAGGGATAGCCATCTCATTTTGCGCAATTGTACTAAAACTGAGGTGTGTGCTTTTGATTGCGCGGATAGAAACGATACGGAGATAGACATCCCGAAACGATATGGAGACAGACATCCCTGTTTGCGCAAATATGAAATACGGTTATTTAAACAGTGACAGATATTACTACTTTCCCCCGTTTCCTCTTAGAACCAAGTCCTAGATTCATGCTACAGCTTTCCCACTTTCTTCCCTGTTTGAACAACCGCTTTGAGTTGACTGTATGAACTAGCTTTACTTCTAATAATAGTAGAAGTCTAGGTGGCTTTGGAACAGCGAACGAAAGTAGAAAAGGATCCACACAAAGGGGGAAGAGCTGGGGCAGTAGAGCAAGGCAGGTTTTGAAGGAATATATACCTGAGGGTCGTCGGCATGTGGCAAAGACGGCGTCGGGAGGCCGCATCTTGGTCGTAATACCATAGGGAGGAAGAAGGGGTCGAAGGCCCTCCCGAGCCGGCGCTCTCTCAGAGAGAACGGCACGGTCGCTGATCGGGACGTGCGGGCAGCCGTTGGTCTCCTCCCTCGCCGCCGACGACAGCGTGAACGACGCACCTACACCCCTTGCCCCGGTCGAGGTTGTCCGGCCGGATTTGTGACCAGCCATGAGCTGAGAGAGAGAGAGTGTGGCCACCTATGTCTTGCTTAGATCTGGAGAGCATGAGAGAGTGAACGAGAGGAACCCTAGTAAAGCAAGCGCTAAGGCTCCTACTTTTATATATAGTGGAGTGATTTTGTTGTACCGGCTTCAAAAAATGTGCTCCTACGTGTACCCGCGAGTGGGTGTGAGAGAACTAGTGCGTGCGTGCACCGCTTCTCTTCGTGAGAGTACAATATATACTATGCCCAAAGAACGTTCGCCGCAAGAGTAATAATATAAGTGTGTGACGTGTGAGCTAAAATAAAATGTGTGCGCCGTCTTTTGTTTTTTAGAAGTTCTGAGGGTAGGGTGTGAAGAGCACATATGTGCGTGACGTCTACCTGCAGAAAGACGATGGGTGCCACGTGCGAGTCTGCGAGAGGAGTCGGGAGTGTTGTGACTCGTGAGGGTGCGTGTGCGTGAGAGAGAGGGGGCACGTATCAATGCAATGCATGTGTCCATAAATCATTATCCGACAAACGTTCGCCACAAGCCTTTTCCCGATTTAACGCCAGAAGAACCGTTAGATCGGCATCCAACAATGTCAGTTTTGCCATGTCATTTAACAGAACAGCCACTCCTCCTACACACAAATCTTCCACGTGAGTGTTAGCAACTGCCGTATGCTCATCTGTTCCGAAATGCAGTGCATATAGCTTTATTGAAAATTAGAACCTCGCAAACTTTTATCGAGTTTTCGTGTACCAAATTGCACATGTAGAATACACTGTATATATCATTTCATTCATCTTCGAGAGGTAACTATAAAGATGGGTGATGAGTCTACAAAGAAAGACCATCGTATCAGCCGTAGCAATTTCAACCATCCTTTAGTGTCGAGGAATATCATAGGAACTCTATATGATATGATTTTTATAGGATTTTTTCCTTTAGAGCCAATTGGTTCATAGGAATAGATTCGTATACTCTACATTTCAAAGGAAATAAACATGATATCATTTCTATAGCTTTAGAGCCACTTGGTTCATATGAATGGATTCCTATACTCCCTTAATTTGAAAGGAAAAAAAAACATTAGTGTATAATAGAAAAGTTCCTATGATATGAACCAAATTACATCTCTTTACTAATCCCTCCTCATAGGACTTGAGATACATGTCATCTCTAGATTCAATAGAAAAGTTCCTCTGATGTGAACCAAATGACATCTCTTTCCAATCCCTACTCATAGGAATTGAGATCCTCCATGTCATCTCTTTCCCTACAACTTCCATGTATACATCTTCTATTCCTAAATAGATAGTACAACCCACTAGTAGCTTTTTTCCAAAACATGCAACTATGGGACAAGAACTATATAGTGTGCAAATAACTTTGAAAGATGATCGCTGGATGAAGCTAACCCGACAAAGGCAGAGATGGGCAAATCCGAGCACTCTTGGCCATTGGATATCATCAACATTCCACCAGATCTGCCACATGTACAATTTAGAAGACTCCATGGTTGAACTTAAGCATAATGCACAAACCTCAAAACACAAGCACTTCTCCTTTGTTATAGAATCTTCTGTATCATAATTGATTATTTTTTCTAATGAAGTGCCATTATTTGTTTTTTACTTTATGATTTACAATGCACAACCCCATGAATCTTAACATTTTTATAAAACTAATGGATTTTGAATGAGATGAACTATAACAACTAAACGAACATCTACATCATGCATATATGACTCAAAGCTTTACATGCTATAGTGTGTATGTATTCATAATTTGGTTTCGAAATCTCATGCGTTTAATACATGTGTACCTTACTAGTTTTGAGTAGAGTAGCAAATTTCACGCGGCCCCGGGTATATCAAAATGCAGGGCCCATGCATCATTGCCTTTCTATTGAACCTACGTCCAAAATTTTTGTACGTGCTATATCTCCACTGGTCCCCGAACCCAAAATGTTGCCTCGTTCCCGTAAAACCAAGCGGCCCACACATATTTAAGGCATCGACTCGAACTCGTTTACTATGACGTGGCCCCGCACGCCGTAGTTTGCCACCGATGAATGAGGAATGGCTCGGGTGCTCATGTTGTCATGCATCCTCCAGCGCGCACGTTGGAGACGAGCTCGCACGAGCTGTGTTTATTTGTCCCACAACGCCGCCCGAGCCGCCCGCAGACTGGCCGGCGACCCGCAAATTACGCCATCCAACCGTAGTCGCACACATTATGACAGCAACTCAACCAACCGGACGAAATTCACTCAAACACGTAGACAAACTGATATTTCATATAAACAACGACGGAAATCAGATAAAATACCGGATTTTCACACAAACATGACGGATTTCATTACATTCAAATGAACTAAGCGGTGCTAGTTACGACAGCCTGGTATATAATACCTGGCCAAAATGGTCGCTTTGCCGATCGAGTTGTGTTCCTCATGTCCGGCAAAGACGATCACCGGACTGCCGGAGCCCCGAGGTATATGCTTCAGCGCAAAGGACGGCTCGCTTCCCCACTGCCCAACTGATATCATTGGCTGGTGCCGAAGATGATGGTGGCCGGCACCAGTTCGAGTTCATCGCCGGCTACTACTTTGCCATGGCCGGCACCGGCTCGAGTTCATCCTAACATTGACCTCTTCCGTGGAGCCCATGCGGGGTCGACGAAGGTCCTCGCAACAAAAGGATCCGGCAAGACACCTGTTATGTACGCTGGTGTCGCCTCCGCGGTGGCCTTCATGGGACCAGATAAGATTGATTAATACCCGTAACAATCCATGTCCTTAACAAAGGGTGCATGCACGTATAGGTTGAGCGTGTGTCTTGCGTCATGTGATGTGTGCATGCAGGCGTGCGAGTGTTGCGCGCATGCAAGGGTGCGTTTCAGTGTTGCATGCCTGGGTGCGTACGTGCGTGTGTTCGTGAGTGCATGTGTACGTGTCAGTGTTGCACGCCAGCATGCGTGCATGTGTACGTTATGTGTACATGTCAGTGGTGCACGCCTACATGCGTGCGTGTCTTGCGTGCGTGCATGTGTACGTGCGGGGTGAGGCTACACGGCAGTCGACTGACTTTTTCATCTACATGATCTTGAGATTTTACGAAGTCACCATAGGTGCCTCGTAGTCGAGTGGAACGTCTCCTCCCAATGAACGTACATCGCCGGAAAATACTGAAATTAACACAAGATAAATGCGAGCACCGGGACTTTAACCTTGGTGGGCTCGAGAAACCACTGTCCTCTAACCATCCAACCACATGTTGGTTAGCACGACAAAATGTATGTGGTGACCGTGATGAGCTTATTCTGAAGTCCATTGACCATATCGTGCTTTCGCTTCAAATACAATGACCGTAAGTGTCGTCAACAAAATACGAAGCACGCATCAAATGCAAAGTCCGTCAGTGTCATCAACGAAATATGGAGACGTATTGTGAGCTTGATACCGTTGTACTATTGTATATGCTTATTTTCTTAGTGGCCGATTGCGTGTGTGGTGTGGTGGGCACATCATTTCTAGTTGTGGTGGGTCAACATGAAGACTCATGGGTCGGTTCCATCTGCGCCACATATAGGTTGGACCGAGACGTGTTATAATGGAGACCCATGTGGAGGACTCGGCGTACAACACGAAGCTACCAGAGTCGCGGAGGACTCTATCCCCACAGGTGATAAGCCGACTATATATGATTTGTAACCCTAGGCCCTTAGTATGTTATACAAGCTTGGGGGCTAGTTCGTCGATAGTATACACACACGCACAATGCCTGGTATTCACGTGTACTTTGTACATACCCCTATCACTAATATACAGCACCAGGAGTAGGCTCTTTATTCAACTGCAAGGGTCCGATCCGAACTAGGGTAAAACATTGCCTCGTATTACCATCCTGCCTAACAGCCAGGGATATCCTACCAAATGATATGATGAAATCATATCTGCCAACTACTATTAGAGAGGTGTGTCGGGGGCAATGTGTGCGAGAGGCCTAAAGATAATGTGTGTGCGGGGAGACACGTAGGCACATATATATGTGCGTATAGAGGGCTAGTAGAGACCGTGCATGTGTATATATGCATGTGAGAGAAATAGTGTTTTCCAACTGAGATTAGTGCAAAGAGTGGTACATAGTAGTCAGAAAGAGAGAGAGAGAAACAGAGAGAGCATGTGCGTGAGACACCCCGACACCCTGAGAGAGATTGTGAGCATGTGTGAAAGAGAAATGCCGACGCATATAAAGTGTGTGCACTTATGCGTTAGATAGAGAGATATAGCAGCGTTTGTGAGAACAGGCGAGGCATAGTGCATCTACGTGTAAAAGGTGGTTCTACGCATTAAATTAAAATATAAATGGCATTATTATTTTTGGATGAGATCATGAATTTTGCAAAATTGCGTCTGGACAAAAATCGATCTATCAGACACCCATACTCTATTGAATTCTAGCATGTGCATGTGTTTATTTCATATTATCGATCCATAGAGTGAGAGCAGTTTGAAATACTGGCAATGGATGCTTTTGCAATTCATATATAAACATTAGTTAGGGCACTCCATGTTGTTAGTGTGAAGCACTTTATACATTTGTCACTTGCATGGGTACATTCCAAATTGCTAGCTACGAAATAGAATACATGTTGAATTCAACATAAAGGGGTTTCAAGATTCAATTCATAGGAAGTGCATTCATCTATTTGAACCCGAGATAATGGCATTTGTAAATCAGATGTAAAAGGGGCATCAATCTTTGTTGTGAGTTTGAACATGCTATATATATTGATACGCATATCTAACATTTTTCTTGCAACCAAGGAGATTATACCTGGAACCATCCATGAACTGAGGTAAGTTGCATATTTTTTAATATATACTCGTGTACACTGTATATTAAAATGTACCCCCTCCATTCCAAAATAAGCGTAGCTTTAGGATTTTCAAGAGTAAAGATTTGTGAAGTTTGACAAATCCAGAAAGTTCAATTCAAGAGAACCGAAAACGTTAATGCTTCTGCTCCCAAATATTGAACGAAGCGCCAAATAGGCCTCTGGTCACCCAAACCGTCTTGAGACTAATGTTTTGGTGGTAGGAAATTACTGTCTGACTTGCCCGTGTAGCCTATCGGCCCGATGTCCAAAGGTCTAAACCGGGTAGGTTTGTAACTTCACCAAGACGCCTTGGTCTCAACCGCCTCGAGAAGCATTAATATGCCGTGGGCGCCTAAACACCCATGCGCTCGGCGAAATCTATCCCGCCCTCTTTTGGGACACCTGACATGACTGTCCTACCCCCAACCCGCAATATGTCCGAAATTTTAGATGGGGGCAAAGTTTGTAACTTTCCGCAAATTTCAAACAAGCGCGTCTCAAACTGAAACATTGTTCCCCCTTAGTTCTTCGCCTCCCTCTGTTTCCCCATTCATACTCCATGGGCGCAAAAACGCCCTCTCCACCAGCCGCGAAACCCCAGCCTCCTTCGTCCTCCACCCCATAGCGGCCAATCCACCGCCGCCCTCCTCCATCATGCCGGAGCCAGTACCCCGACGTTGTCGTCCAACGCAACCACAACCGCAATGCCCTCAAGGACATAGCAGCTGAAGCCGAGGCAGAGCTGCCTCCACGACGCCGACGCCAACGTGCGCCGTACCAGAACCACTCCAACCACGCCGTCCTGTGCCTCACTGTTGCGGCTCCACTGTCGCAACCGTCCACCGCACCGGAGCTATTCCCGCTACGCCGTCGTTCGCCGCCTCGGATCTGCTTCCCCGCCGCCGACAGACGGCCACCGCACCACACTCAACAACTTGGCCATGGGTTCGTCCAAGGCTGCACCGTCCTCCACAACTTCTGGTTTCCGGTGAACAACAAGATCGTCGAAAAAACAGAAGGAGGACACAAAGATCGCCAAAGAAAGAGGTACTCCTCTTCCCTTATTCGTGCAAATCTTACGTCTCCGCTCACACCGTATTTATCCCACGAAAGAAACTAGTTGAGCACTTCTTATTGCATCTTCTTCGTGATACTAAATGCACAAGGTTTCCTCCCTTTTACTATTTCACCTTTGCTAGAGATCAGTAGCCCACCTGGATTTCAATCCAGGGTCAGTCGAACCGCAATTAAAAGAAGCAACACCCGCTTAGGTGCGCGGAGCACCTAGTCCGCTTGTTCCCCGAGGAAGCGGTGCATCGGTGTCTATCATAGGGGTGTGGGGCGCAGGAGCTGCTTGCGCCCGATCCGGAGGTCGGCGGGGCTTGAATGGATGGCCGGGGGGGCGGTGCCAAGCACGGCGGTGTGGTGAGGTCGAGGGGAGGGCGCAGAAGGGAGGAATCTTGGGCCAATGGTCGCCGGGCGTTTCGAGGAAGATCGTCAACACTGACTGGCTGGAGGTAGATGAAGGCGATCTGCCCATTCTTTGTACATCGGACGGTGCAGAAAAAATGGACTGACCTATTTGCTTTCGGTCGACTGTTATTTTCATAGAATCTTGTAGTAATTGAGTGTGCCATGCATGTTATAGAGCTATCATATGTCTCCCGTCATTTATTTCTCACCGACCTGCTATCTGCTACCTTTACACTATACTAATTGTGCACACACTTCACCCATACTCACACTATTATTTTTTATGCATGGGTATTTCAGGAATCTGACGTAGTGTTGATGAATGCAGAAAAGAAAAGACAAGTGGCTCCAGTGTAATTCGAAGATAAGCACTAAGCATTTCAGCGCCCTAAAGGGTGCAGTGTCAGCAGTTGGAGACAGTAAACATAGCTCTGCAGTTGATGATCTCAATTGCCACACACAACCATCCCGGGTGCTTGCTTTAACTTCGCGCTGTCAAATGTGGTTGCATGTTGCATATGGTGTCTAGCTTGTATTGCTTCCAATTTGGTTAAATTGCATCACTTACTTTACACATTATACCTTTGATAATGACATGCCTTCCTGTTTTTGATACATACTACATATGTCTATTAACCATGTTCGTACATCAAACTAATGCTCTTTTGTATCCCTCGTCAATCACTTATGATGAGACAGTTGTCGGATTTCAGGTTCCGGCAGACCCTCTAGGTTCAAACTCTGGGGTGCACACGGAGATCTCACCCCCTACCTACCTGCACCTCGTCACCTCGCAAGGATCTAAACTACCAAAAGAGCAACACAAGAGACACAAGGTTTATCTTGGTTAAGACCCTTTGTTGTGGTGTAACACCCTACTCCAGTGTGTGGTGTGGTGGATTGCCTCAGGGGCTGATGATGAACAATACAAGGAAGAACAGCCTCGTGAGGGTCTGTTCTTGGCCGGTGCGACGAACTGCTAAGAGGAGTTTGGTCGCTCTCTCTCTCTCTCTCTCTCTCTCTCTCTCTCTCTCTCTCTCTCTCTCTGGACTGCTTGATCTCTAGCCCTGTCCTGGACTTTGGATCCAAGATGCTAGCTGCTCCCAGATGCCTCTACCCTGTGGGTGGCTAGTCCTATTTATAGGCAGAGGCCCTGGGCCTCTCCCCAAATATTGAGCGGGAAGGGCGCCAACAATTGGCCATTTTGAAGGGGAACATCTAGTACACTTATCCTGACTAAAGTTGGTCCTCGCCTGTCAAAGGCTCTGGTGGTGACGCCGGCTTGGGCTCCACGATGACCTCCTTCCTGCCGTTGTGATGGTCTTGGTCTTGTTGCACCGAAACGGTTGCCTTTGCTTGATGCTCTCTCCTGTGCTTGCCACCTTTGCACCAAAGAGGAAATGAGGACACTGCGGGCTGGCACCCGCCTGGTGCTCTTGGTCGTCATGGCTTGCGTCATGGGCACCTCGTAAGGTACCCCGCCTTGATCTCTCCGCCTCCTCGCGAGCCAGCCTGGCGAGGCCGTGCCTGAGGAAGCTTCCTGTCGTCCGCCCATGAGGCTTGGCCCCTCGCGAGGGTCTTGAGCTTGTCTTGATGAAGATGGGCTGTACTTGGGCCACCCCTTGAGCCACGCCGCAGGCAGCAGCGAGCAAGTCTGGTACCCCCGTTCCCGGAACGCCGACAGTAGCCCCGGGCCCAAGGCGCACTGGACTTGGCTTAGTAGAAGCGAAGGGGCAAGTCACGAAGCGCCATGAGCCCTAACAGGGTTCTTGACCTCGGGCGCCGCGTGGCGGTTGATTGGACGGGTGCCTTAGCAACTGCGCGAATCGACAAAAGAGGGGCAACCGTCTAGGCTTTGCCTCCTTTGTCTTCTCCAGTCATTGCCCAGATCCCATTTCTTTCGCCTTTCCTTCCTGCTTCCGAAATCTCCAGATCTACTTCGACCGCGTGCCCTAGCAAGACATGGCGCCTCGCCAGACCCCGATCGGAGCTTGGTACTCACCCTCCTTGGACTCCCCGAACGTGTCGGAGAAGAGCCTTGCCCGAGCGCGCCGGATGATGGCGGCGCAAGGCAACGACGGGGCAGCGGTGCTCAGGGCTGGCTCCGCCCTTCCCGAGGACCAAGGAAGCACCTTCTATCCGCTCTTCGTGAGCGCCATTGCTGCCGGTCTGGTGCCTCCCTTCTCTGAGTTCTTCTTTTCTGTCCTCCGCCATTACAAACTGCAAGCTCTGCACCTCCATCCCAACTATATTCTTCTTCTGGCGATCTTCGCCCACTATTGTGAGGCTCATGTCGGGGTGCAGCCCTCAGTGGCCCTGCTGCGCCACTACTTCTACCTTCGGGTCTCTCGCGGGTCCATCTCCGCGTGCGCGAGCTTTGTCGCGTATGGCAGCTCCAACGCCATCTCGAAGCCCGGGAAGAGGATTGAAGGCTTTAGGAGCAAATGGGTCATGGTAGACGCTGGGCGCGTCCATCCTCGGCTGATTCTGCTCACGGAGCAGCCCACGCCTACCGATGATTGGTCTCGCGCGGAACTCGTGGATCCCCACGTGAAGCCAGTGCTGGAGAAGATGAACACGGACCTGTGGCCGGGCAACATGGCGATGGCGAAGCTGACCGGGGCGTCGCTCCTTAGGGAGTTCCTGGTGCACCGGGTGGCCCCGTGTAACGCCCCGAGACCGACGCTCCAGAAGACTTCCAGCTATTTCGAGTTTTATCGTGTGAGTTGTTTTGTTTGTGCATTCATCATGCCATCTCTTGCATTGCATCATGTCATCATGCCCGACATGTCATTTAATTTTAAAACTCACCTAAATAAATTTCATAGATCGTTGATCTATTTAAATCGAGGGATATTCACATGGTGATTTCTCTTTAAAACATATTCAAAGTCTCCTACTATTATTAGGGAGCTATAATAAAATTATTCCATTTATTTGGAATTAACCATAACCCACTTGCAAAATATCCCATGCTGTTGTTATCTCAATTCTTGGTCTCCAACCTTGCCTATAATTTCTCTCATCATTTTCCGGAGCTCCACCAAAAATCTCAACATTTTTGGACACTTCAAAAACCTAGTCCTAGTTCAAACCCATTTGAATTTCAAATGAGTTTGAATTTAATTCCTACAATCTTGTCCACACCATTTTTCTTGGAACAAGCGCATTTTTGTGAGTCCGGGAAAATTATCTCCATGCGCAAATCCTTTCCCTAACCCTCTCTTTCTTTTTCTTCTCTTTAATTGTTTTCTGAAAGAAAATATAAGAGAGAGAGAGAGAGAGAGAGAGAGAGAGAGCAGCTCACCCAGACCCCCTGTTCCCCCTCAGCCCACCAAGACCCAAAGAGCAGAGGCTGCCGGGTTCGCCCAGGGCCCGGCAGCCTCCTCCGAACCCTAGCTAACCTAGCCCGACCACCGCAACCCTCCTCGTCGTTCCTCGGCGCACTCGATCCCCATCGCACGCACACCCGCATCGCTGGATCCCCATCTCTTCCTTCCTCCTCCAGCGCCGCCAGCGCCCGACCCCCTCGCTGAGGCCATGGCCGCCGCTGCGCCTTCTTTCCTCCGTGCATTGCTCCCTCCGGCCGCCAAGCATCGTCACACCCCTGCCGTCCCCGCGTCCTGCTGCCTCCCAGAGTGCCGCGCCGTCGCCATTCGTCTTCAACCCTGGGAGCCCAGTCCTCCTCCAACCCCGTCCAGAATCCGGCTGGCCTCCGCCACCCTTGCCCGTTCTCGGCCGGATCTGACTCCGGTGGCCCGTCCCCGTCGGAGTTGACCTCCACCGCAGGCCACCCGCGGAGCCTCAGGAAGCGGTTGCCATCGCTTTGCCTTCGCATCATTCGCCAAGTCCCGTTGGAGGCCACGCGAGCCCGCGGCTGACTTCCCTGCTCCACCAGCCTTCAACCTCGGCGCCACTGACCGAGACCGACAAGTACCACTACGCGGATTCGCCAAGTCCGACTACAAAGCGAAGACCATGCACCACTACCGTTCCTGTGGATTTTGGCAAGTACCCTCACGCGCGGATACGCCAAGGTCGACTACGCTGATAATACGACAAGTACCTCTACCGATGACTCGAACGTCTACCAATCATGTACCACGACGAACATATACGGATACACGACGACCCGCCAAGACCCTGAACAACTACCGCCGCCGCAGTGTACCACTACTTCCTCTACCGTCGCTGTGAACGACTACTTCCACGACGTCCATGAACCACTACTTCCACTACGACCGTCCCGAGAACGTCTACTTCCCCTACACCGCATCGAACTCGATCCGCCCCGAAAATGCATGCTTCAAAGGTATAACCCGAGATGACGCTCGTGAACGAATGTTGTGTGATGTATGAGATGCTCGTGTTTGCACCGTGTCCGAATTGTCACTCGTTTCCATGCCATTAACCCGTGGGAACCCGGTAGCCGGGAGCACCCCACCATCTCTAGCATGTTCCGCACATCCGCACGCTTCCTTTTGCACCGGTATCTCCATGAGCTACCGGAACCGATATGTTGCCGTGGCATCATTTTCGGATTCGTCGCCGTGGCACCCTTTTCCTTTTGCCATAGCGACAAATGCCTCGTATCATGCTCATGTCAACATTTTCATAAAATTGCTTAAAACTTGCATATGTCATTCGCATCATGATAACAACATTTAAAATGTTTAAAATTGTGTTTGCATTAAAATGCTAAATGCATGTGGGGATTTTCCCGGAATTGTTGTTTGTTGTTCGGTCTCATTTAAAATTGCCTAGATAGGTAGTTTTATTATGCTTCACCTCTTGCCATGTTAATAACATTTAATCCGGACATGCATCATACTTGATTGTGCATCATGCCATGTTTATGCTTGTGCATTTACCATGTTGTTTGTTTCTTTCCGGTTGCTTCTCTCGTTAGCTTCGGTTTCATTCCGGAGTTGTGAGGATTCGTTCGACTACTCCCGTTCATCTTCTTCATGGACTCGTTCTTCTTCCTAGCGGGATTTCAGGCAAGATGACCGCTACCCTGGATCTCACTACTATCATTGCTATGCTAGTTGCTTCGTTCTATCGCTATGCTGCGTTACCTACCACTTGCTGCTCAAGCCTTCCAAATTGCCATGAACCTCTAACCTTTCTCACCCTTCCTAGCAAACCGTTGTGTGGCTATGTTACCGCTTTGCTCAGCCCCTCTTATAGCGTTGCTAGCTGCAGGTGAAGATGAAGATTGCTCCATGTTGGATTATGTTTATGTTGGGATATCACAATATCTCTTATATTATTAATGCATCTATATACTTGGTAAAGGGTTGAAGGCTCGGCCTTATGCCTGGTGTTTTGTTCCACTCTTGCCGCCCTAGTTTCCGTCATATCGGTGTTATGTTCCCGGATTTTGCGTCCCTAACGCGGTCGGGTGATTTATGGGACCCCTTGACAGTTCGCTTTGAATAAGACTCCTCCAAAGAAGGCCCAACCTTGGTTTTACATTTGCCTCACCTAGCCTTTTTTCCCTTGGGAGTCGCGCTCTCAAGGGTCATCTTTATTTTACCCCGGCCGGTGCTTCTCCAAGTCTTGGCCCAAACAGCGATGCCCGCGCCCCAGGCAATCAGGTCTATGCCAACCCGACGTCTGGCTCATCCGGTGTGCCACGAGACCGAGATATGTGCAGCTCCTATCGATTTGTCGGCACATCCGGGCAGCTTTGCTGGTCTTGTTTTATTCTTTGTCGAAATGTCTTGTAGCCGGATTCCGAGACTGATCGGGTCTTCCGGGAGAAGGAATATCCTTCGTTGATCGCGAGAGCTTATCATGGGCTAAGTTGGGACACCCTGCAGGGTTTGAACTTTCGAAAGCCGTGCCCGCGGTTATGTGGCAGATGGGAATTTGTTAATATCCGGTTGTAGTAAACTTGAAGCAAACTCTTCTAAAATACACCAACCGTGTGCGTAACCGTGATTGTCTCTTTTCGGGGTTGATCGAGAGGAGAACACGGTTTCTGGATTATGTCTGACGTAAGTAGGAGTTCAGGATCACTTCTTGATCATTACTAGTTGACGACCGTTCCTTTGTTTCTCTTCTCGCTCTCATTTGCGCATGTTAGCCACCATATCATGCTTAGTCGCTGCTGCAACCTCACCACTTTACTCCTTCCTTTCCCATTAAGCTTTGCTAGTCTTGATACCCATGGTAATGGGATTCTTTGAGTCCTCGTGGCTCACAGTTTATTACACCACCCGATTGCAGTGCAGGTTATGCGATGCTCATGACGCGAGAGCGATGTTTGCTTGTATTGGAGTTCTTCTTACGCTTCTTCTTCGATCGGGGATAGGTTCGTGTCGGCAGCACTGGGCTAAAGGTGGTGGATGTCGTTGGGGTTTTGTTTATGTTTCATCCGTAGTCGGATGTTGTTGTTGTATTGTTGTATTCATGTGACATTGTATGTATTGGTTGTATCTCCATCTATTATGTAATGTTGATGTAATGATATCCACCTTGCAAAAGCGTTTCAATATGCGGGTCTATCCTTGGTGGGACCTTCGAGTTCCTTTTGGATATGGTCGCATATTGGGCGTGACAAGTTGGTATCGAGCCTCGACCGACCTTAGGAGCCCCCTTGTTTGTTGGTCGTTGTTGAGTCTAGAAGGAAACTATTTTGAGTCTTAGGATTATATATATCGGAGATTAGGATTCTTTTTACTCCTCAGTCCCTTCGTCGCTCTGGTGAGGCCTCCTGACGTAGATGTTTTGTCTTTCCTCTCCTCAAATTTCACGAATTTTTTTTTAGGATCACGCGGGTATCTTGGGATCGTTTTGATAGTCTTGTGACGAGAACATTCTTCTTGGTGCCTCCTGACATTTAGGGGTTGTGGCAGTGTCCCGGGGAGTTGAGCTCCGAGGTGTTGTCGTCACAATTTTATCGTTGCAGTTCGGGAATACCTGAGTTTTACCGACATCGAAAATCTCTTTTATGCAGTTGTTGGTGAGATAACCTCGACGCCACCCAGTACTGGGGAGTTCGGGAGTATTGCCATAGCTTGTATAACGGATGCTTTTCGAAGGTTGAGGTACATGATTTCCGAAGGTTTCTTGGTTATGTGTTGAAGGATGGATACAGCTGGATCTAGGTATTGTTAGTTTGGGTGATATATTTTGTGTCCCCTGTATCCCCAACACCAGATTGCATAACCGTAAAGTTTCGGAGTTTATAGGTGGGAATTCAAGTAGCTCCTAGAATATCTTTTTCGACAGATGCATGATATGAGATTGGGTAAATCTCTATCATATGTATTTGTTCCGCATATTACGCAAGCCAAATCCTTTGTTTTGTTTTATTTGTGGTATTCGAGTTGCTTCGATGTCAAGTGTTGATCCATACCTTCCTTAAACGGTGTTCTCATATTGCTATGTGAATACTAATCCTTCTTGATCATCGAGGTCGTCATGTTAATTCTTTTCCAACCGGCGTACTTCTCTTTAAGTGGATCCGATCATTTCAACATCCGCAAGATAAATTCTAAGTTTTTCTCAATGGTGTCTGTTTCATCCGTCCCCAAGTTGCCTTTGTTTTCCCGCCCTCCCACCCTTTTTCTTCAAGGACTCGGATTTCTTAATCAAGTATCCATTTATTCATGTGAAGTCTCTTCACTCTTTTCAATCAATGTTCTGATCCGGTGATTTCCCATGAAGATGCTCAACAGTTTCAAGTTCATCATCCTTCATTGTTGTTTCTTCTCCGGTGGATCCAATTCAAGCTTTCGATATTCATCATATTCCTTTCCTCGCTTCTAATGATTTCTCAAGCCGTTGCACCTCTTAATCATTCACTTCTCGCTATTCATTTGTTCTGGAGTGCTGAAAATATCTCACAAGACTTGTGTTTCCATTCTCAATCCGTTCAAGATATTTCAAGGTTGTTATCCCATTCAAACCATTTAATTCAACCAGTGCAACCTCTCTTTAATATTGTTCAACGGTGTTTTCTTTTTGAGTGGGCCCTAACCCACGTGTCTTTTCAGGATCTTACACGACTCTTCTAATTTTCCGGAACTATTCTCAAATTCATTTCAAAGTTTGACGTAAGAATGAATTTTCATCACCACATGCCTTCTCCTAGGCCGCTTTCAAATTCTTTCATCTCTGGCTCAACCTTTCCTCTTTTAATCCTTCCGGAGTTTCTCAACAATTTGGTGGTGTTTCTCCTCGACATTCTCAGCATTTGAAGACCGAAGAAGAGTTTCTCTTAAATCTTGCTCCATTCTCTTCAAGATTCATGGTTCTAGCTTGATGCCATCCTCTCATAATTGTTTTCGATTGTGAGAATTCTTTTTACCCATCCGGAGCATTTCATGAGTTGTTCCCATTTCTTTCCTCCGTAGGCCATCATGTCATAATTCCTCATTCTCATCTTTCAGCTCTCGTTCTCCAAATCTTACCGGTGCATCATTCAAGTATTCTCTAATCAGCTCGTGATCTATTCGTTCATTTGTATCTAAATTCCCTCAAGTATCAACGTCGTTTTCTAATTCTTCCCGGTGTTCCTTTATCTTTTCTTCGTTCATTTTCAATTCTTATGGTGGTTCTTCATGATTTAATTCATTCTTCAAGAGTTCATCAAGACTTTGTTGGAGAAATCCAAGTATCTTTTATTCTCACGTCTCGAAGTGCTTCATCTTTTCTTCTCCGGAGTTTCAAGTTTTTCCGCTTTATCTCGTCGCGAAGCTCCATCTAAATCATCGCAAGGTTTCACCTTGTGTCTTCAACTTCTCTTTCTTTTTATCATCCTTTTATTACCGGAGTTCTTCATGGAGGTTCTACATGGTGGTTCGTCAAGGATTCTTTTAATTATTAATTGTTCTTCAACATTTTCTCTCGAAGTTATGATCCGTCAAGCCATACTTCAAAATAAACATGGTGCTCAACACATGTTTTGTTTTGAGGTGCTCAAGTATTCTCCGTCTTGCATTCCAAAGTGCAATTCTTTCTACCTTATCTTTTGAGATGGTGTTATGTCATCCTTGGCAATTTCTCCTCGTGCTTCATGATTCACTTGTTGTCAAGAATGAGGTATTTAAATCCATCAATCTCTTCATTGGAGTTATCTTGGGTTATATTTCACCTAAAGCTTTCCCTAAGGATTGTTGCTATTTATGGTACTTATAAATGACCCAAGTTCTTCATTTGTCCTCCCTGTGAAATAAGTGTCTCGTCTCCTTGTTGATATCAATCCAATCATTTGTTTTCGTTGGTGGCAGAAGCTCACCTCATAATTTTGAGATGTTTCCATAAGCCCGCTACAAGCTTATTCTTACCATCGTTGTTTTTTCAAACAACTCCGTTCAATCCTACTTCGTAAGGATGCTCTTTCAAATTCATTTATGGTAGGAGATGTTGGTTTCATTCTTCGTTCTATTCATTCTAACTATCTAACTATCATGCTTTGTTTCCGGAGGCATTGTGATGTTGCTCTCTTCACCCATCACCGCGTATTGTGAAGATCGTGTTCTTTTCATGCTTATCCATTTAACCGGAGTGTTGTGTCATCTCTTCAAGTTCTTATCATCTTTTCTAGTTTTCCTTCTTCTTTTAGTCGGAGTGCTGCCCAAATTATATCATTCTTCCTCTCTCATCTTGTTTTAACCGGAGTGGTTTCGAATTCTATCTTGTCCATTAAACTCTTGATTCATGTCTTTGCGACCTTCAAGTTCTCGTAATGTTCCTTGTTCCTCTTTTCTAAGGATTGTTTGCAATCTCGTTCATCTCTGTTGTACTCTTTGTTTTAAATTGTTTAACCTCTCAAGGTTCGTGGTTTCACTCGTTTGTCGTAGAAGCAACTTAGTTTTACCTCTTCTCTACCTCTTCCGTTTTTCTCCGGTGCCATCCTAGATCTCCGGACGAGATCCTCTTGTAGTGGTGGAGTGTTGTAACGCCCCGAGACCGACGCTCCAGAAGACTTCCAGCTATTTCGAGTTTTATCGTGTGATTTGTTTTGTTTGTGCATTCATCATGCCATCTCTTGCATTGCATCATGTCATCATGCCAGCATGTCATTTAATTTTAAAAACTCACCTAAATAAATTGCATAGATCGTTGATCTATTTAAATCGAGGGATATTCACATGGTGATTTCTCTTTAAAACATATTCAAAGTCTCCTACTATTATTAGGGAGCTATAATAAAATTATTCCATTTATTTGGAATTAACCATAACCCACTTGCAAAATATCCCATGCTGTTGTTATCTCAATTCTTGGTCTCCAACCTTGCCTATAACTTCTTTCATCATTTTCCGGAGCTCCACCAAAAATCTCAACATTTTTGGACACTTCAAAAACCTAGTCCTAGTTCAAACCCATTTGAATTTCAAATGAGTTTGAATTTAATTCCTGCAATCTTGTCCACACCATTTTTCTTGGAACAAGCGCATTTTTGTGAGTCCGGAAAATTATCTCCATCTTAAATCCTTTCCCTAACCCTCTCTTTCTTTTTCTTCTCTTTAATTGTTTTCTGAAAGAAAATATAAGAGAGAGAGAGAGAGAGAGAGAGAGAGAGAGAGCAGCTCACCCAGACCCCCTATTCCCCTCGGCCCACTAAGACCCGGCAAGGTAGCTGCCGGTTAAACCAGGCCCGGCAGCCTCCTCCCGAACCCTAGCTAACCTAGCCCGACCTGCAACCCTCCTCGTCGTTCCTCGGTACAAGACTCGATCCCCATCGCACGCACACCCGCATCGCTGGATCCCCATCTCTTCCTTCCTCCTCCAGCGCCGCCAGCGCCCGACCCCCTCGCCGAGGCCATGGCCGCCGCTGCGCCTTCTTTCCTCCCCGCCTTGCTCCCTCCGGCCGCCAAGCATCGTCACGCCCCTGCCGTCCCCGCGTCCTGCTGCTTCCCAGAGTGTCGCGCCGTCGCCATTCGTATTCAACCCGGGAGCGCAGTCCTCCTCCAACCCCGTCCAGAATCCGGCTGGCCTCCGCCACCCTTGCCCGTTCCCGGCCGGATCTGACTGCGGTGGCCCGTCCCCGTCGGAGTTGACCTCCACCGCAGGCCACCCGCGAAGCCTCGGAGCGATGCAGCTGCTGCCTTGCTTCTGCATCATTCGCCAAGTCCTGCTGGAGGCCACGCGCGAGCCCGTGCTGACTTCCCCTGCTCCACCAGCCTTCAACCTCGACGCCCTGACCGAGACCGACAAGTACCACTACGCGGATTCGCCAAGTCCGACTACAAAGCGAAGACCATGCACCACTAATGTTCCTGTGGATTTTGGCAAGTACCCCTACGCACGGATACGCCAAGGTCGACTACGCCTGATGATACAACAAGTACCTCTACCGATGACTCGAACGTCTACCAATCATGTACCACGACGAACATGTACGGATACACGACGACCCGCCAAGACCCTGAACAACTACCGCCGCCGCCGTGTACCACTACTTCCTCTGCCGTCGCCGTGAACGACTACTTCCACGACGTCCGTGAATCACTACTTCCACTACGACCGTCCCGAGAATGTCTACTTCCCCTACACCGCATCGAACTCGATCCGCCTCGAAAATGCACGCTTCAAAGCTATAACCCGAGACGACGCTCGTGAACGAATGTTATGTGATGTATGAGATGCTCGTGTTTGCACTGTGTCCGAATTGTCACTCGTTTCCATGCCATTAACCCGTGGGAACCCGGTAGTCGGGAGCACCCCACCATCTCTAGCATGTTCCGCACATCCAAGACGCTTCCTTTTGCACGGTATCTCCATGAGCTACCGGAACCGATATGTTGCCGTGGCATCATTTTCGGATTCGTCGCCATGGCACCCTTTTCCTTTCTGTCATAGCGACAAATGCCTCGTATCATGCTCATGTCAACATTTTCATAAAATTTCTTAAAACTTGCATATGTCATTCGCATCATGATAACAACATTTAAAATGTTTAAAATTGTGTTTGCATTAAAATGCTAAATGCATGTGGGGATTTTCCGGAATTGTTGTTTGTTGTTCCGGTCTCATTTAAAATTGCCTAGATAGGTAGTTTTATTATGCTTCACCTCTTGCCATGTTAATAACATTTAATCCGGACATGCATCATACTTGATTGTGCATCATGCCATGTTTATGCTTGTGCATTTACCATGTTGTTTGTTTCTTTCCGGGTTGCTTCTCCCGTTAGCTTCGGTTTCATTCCGGAGTTGTGAGGATTCGTTCGACTACTCCCGTTCATCTTCTTCATGGACTCGTTCTTCTTCCTAAGCGGGATTTCAGGCAAGATGACCGCTACTCGGATCTCACTACTATCATTGTTATGCTAGTTGCTTCGTTCTATCGCTATCTTTGCGTTACCTACCACTTGCTGCTCAAGCCTCCCAAATTGGCATGAACCTCTAACCTTTGTCACCCTTCCTAGCAAACCGTTGTGTGGCTATGTTACCGCTTTGCTCAGCCCCTCTTATAGCGTTGCTAGTTGCAGGTGAAGATGAAGATTGCTCCATGTTGGATTATGTTTATGTTGGGATATCACAATATCTCTTATATTATTAATGCATCTATATACTTGGTAAAGGGTTGAAGGCTCGGCCTTATGCCTGGTGTTTTGTTCCACTCTTGCCGCCCTAGTTTCCGTCATATCGGTGTTATGTTCCCGGATTTTGCGTCCCTAACGCGGTCGGGTGATTTATGGGACCCCTTGACAGTTCGCTTTGAATAAGACTCCTCCAAAGAAGGCCCAACCTTGGTTTTACATTTGCCTCACCTAGCCTTTTTCCCTTGGGAGTCGCGCTCTCAAGGGTCATCTTTATTTTACCCCGGGCCAGTGCTTCTCCAAGTCTTGGCCCAAACCGAAGCGATGTCCGGCGCCTGGGCAATCGTGGTCTATGCCAACCCGACGTCTGGCTCATCCGGTGTGCCACTGAGACCGAGATATGTGCAGCTCCTATCAGATTTGTCGGCACATCCGGCGGCTTTGCTGGTCTATATTCTTGTCGAAATGTCTTGTAGCCGGATTCCGAGACTGATCGGGTCTTCCGGGAGAAGGAATATCCTTCGATTGATCGCGAGAGCTTATCATGGGCTAAGTTGGGACACCCTGCAGGGTTTGAACTTTCGAAAGCCGTGCCTGCGGTTATGTGGCAGATGGGAATTTGTTAATATCCGGTTGTAGTAAACTTGAAGCAAACTCTTCTAAAATACACCAACCGGTATGCGTAATCGTGAGTGTCTCTTTTCGGGGTTGATCGAGAGGAGAACACGGTTTCTGGGTTATGCCTGACGTAAGTAGGAGTTCAGGATCACTTCTTGATCATTACTAGTTGACGATCGTTCCTTTGTTTCTCTTCTCGCTCTCATTTGCGCATGTTAGCCACCATATCATGCTTAGTCGCTGCTGCAACCTCACCACTTTACTCCTTCCTTTCCCATTAAGCTTTGCTAGTCTTGATACCCATGGTAATGGGATTGCTGAGTCCTCGTGGCTCACAGTTTATTACACCACCAGTTGCGAGTGCAGGTTATGCGATGCTCATGACGCGAGAGCGATGTTTGCTTGTATTGGAGTTCTTCTTACGCTTCTTCTTCGATCGGGGATGGGTTCTGTGTCGGCAGCTGGGCTAAAGGTGGTGGATGTCGTTGGGGTTTCGTTTATGTTTCATCCGTAGTCGGATGTTGTTGTTGTATTGTTGTATTCATGTGACATTGTATGTATTGGTTGTATCTCCATCTATTATGTAATGTTGATGTAATGATATCCACCTTGCAAAAGCGTTTCAATATGCGGGTCTATCCTTGGTGGGACCTTCGAGTTCCTTTTGGATATGGTTGCATATTGGGCGTGACAAGTTGGTATCGAGCCTCGACCGACCTTAGGAGCCCCTTGTTTGTTGGTCGTTGTTGAGTCTAGAAGGAAACTATTTTGAGTCTTAGGATTATATATATCGGAGATTAGGATTCTTTTACTCCTCGGTCCCTTGCCGCTCTGGTGAGGCCTCCCGACGTAGATGTTTTGTCTTTCCTCTCCTCAAATTTCACGAAATTTTTTTAGGATCACGCGGGTATCTTGGGATCGCTTTTGATAGTCTTGTGACGAGAACATTCTTCTTGGTGCCTCGACATTTAGGGGTTGTGGCGGTGTCCCGGGAGTTGAGCTCCGAGGTGTTGTCGTCACAATTTTATCGTTGCAGTTCGAATACCTGAGTTTTACCGACATCGAAAATCTCTTTTATGCAGTTGTTGGTGAGATAACCTCGGCGCCACCCAAGATCGGGGAGTTCGGGAGTATTGCCATAGCTTGTATAACGGATGCTTTTCAAGGTTGAGGTACATGATTTCGAAGGTTTCTTGGTTATGTGTTGAAGGATGGATACAATTTGGATCTAGGTATTGTTAGTTTGGGTGATATATTTTGTGTCCCTGTATCCCCAACACCAGATTGCATAACCGAGAAAGTTTCGAGTTTATAGGTGGGAATTCAAGTAGCTCCTAGAATATCTTTCCGACGGATGCATGATATGAGATTGGGTAAATCTCTATCATATGTATTTGTTCGGCATATTACGCAAGCCAAATCCTTTGTTTTGTTTTATTTGTGGTATTCGAGTTGCTTCGATGTCAAGTGTTGATCCATACCTTCCTTAAACGGTGTTCTCATATTGCTATGTGAATACTAATCCTTCTTGATCATCGAGGTCGTCATGTTAATTCTTTTCCAACCAGCGTACTTCTCTTTAAGTGGATCCGATCATTTCAACATCCGCAAGATAAATTCTAAATTTTTCTCAATGGTGTCCGTTTCATCCGTCCCCAAGTTGCCTTTGTTTTCCCGCCCTCCCACCCTTTTTCTTCAAGGACTCGGATTTCTTAATCAAGTATCCATTTATTCATGTGAAGTCTCTTCACTCTTTTCAATCAATGTTCTGATCCGGTGATTTCCCATGAAGATGCTCAACAGTTTCAAGTTCATCATCCTTCATTGTTGTTTCTTCTCCGGTGGATCCAATTCAAGCTTTCGATATTCATCATATTCCTTTCCTCGTTTCTAATGATTTCTCAAGCCGTTGCACCTCTTAATCATTCACTTCTCGCTATTCATTTGTTCTGAAGTGCTGAAAATATCTCACAAGACTTGTGTTTCCATTCTCAATCCGTTCAAGATATTTCAAGGTTGTTATCCCATTCAAACCATTTAATTCAACCAGTGCAACCTCTCTTTAATATTGTTCAACGGTGTTTTCTTTTGAGTGGGCCCTAACCCACTGGTCTTTTTCCAGGATCTTACCTGACTCTTCTAATTTTCCGGAACTATTCTCAAATTCATTTCAAAGTTTGACGTAAGAATGAATTTTCATCACCACATGCCTTCTCCTAGGCCGCTTTCAAATTCTTTCATCTCCGGCTCAACCTTTCCTCTTTTAATCCTTAGGAGTTTCTCAACAATTTGGTGGTGTTTCTCCTCGACATTCTCAGCATTTGAAGACCAAAGAAGAGTTTCTCTTAAATCTTGCTCCATTCTCTTCAAGATTCATGGTTCTAGCTTGATGCCATCCTCTCATAATTGTTTTCGATTGTGAGAATTCTTTTTACCCATCTGGAGCATTTCATGAGTTGTTCCCATTTCTTTCCTCCGTAGGCCATCATGTCATAATTCCTCATTCTCATCTTTCAGCTCTCGTTCTCCAAATCTTACCGGTGCATCATTCAAGTATTCTCTAATCAGCTCGTGATCTATTCGTTCATTTGTATCTAAATTCCCTCAAGTATCAACGCTGCTTTTCTAATTCTTCCGGTGTTCCTTTATCTTTTCTTCGTTCATTTTCAATTCTTATGGTGGTTCTTCATGATTTAATTCATTCTTCAAGAGTTCATCAAGACTTTGTTGGAGAAATCCAAGTATCTTTTATTCTCACGTCTCGAAGTGCTTCATCTTTTCTTCTCCGGAGTTTCAAGTTTTTCCGCTTTATCTCGTCGCGAAGCTCCATCTAAATCATCGCAAGGTTTCACCTTGTGTCTTCAACTTCTCTTTCTTTTTATCATCCTTTTATTACGGAGTTCTTCATGGAGGTTCTACATGGTGGTTCGTCAAGGATTCTTTTAATTATTAATTGTTCTTCAACATTTTCTCTCGAAGTTATGATCCGTCAAGCCATACTTCAAAATAAACATGGTGCTCAACACATGTTTTGTTTTGAGGTGCTCAAGTATTCTCCGTCTTGCATTCCAAAGTGCAATTCTTTCTACCTTATCTTTTGAGATGGTGTTATGTCATCCTTGGCAATTTCTCCTCGTGCTTCATGATTCACTTGTTGTCAAGAATGAGGTATTTAAATCCATCAATCTCTTCATTGGAGTTATCTTGGGTTATATTTCACCTAAAGCTTTCCCTAAGGATTGTTGCTATTTATGGTACTTATAAATGACCCAAGTTCTTCATTTGTCCTCCCGGTGAAATAAGTGTCTCGTCTCCTTGTTGATATCAATCCAATCATTTGTTTTCGTTGGTGGCAGAAGCTCACCTCATAATTTTGAGATGTTTCCATAAGCCCGCTACAAGCTTATTCTTACCATCGTTGTTTTTTCAAACAACTCTGTTCAATCCTACTTCGTAAGGATGCTCTTTCAAATTCATTTATGGTAGGAGATGTTGGTTTCATTCTTTGTTCTATTCATTCTAACTATCTAACTATCATGCTTTGTTTCCGGAGGCATTGTGATGTTGCTCTCTTCACCCATCACCGCGTATTGTGAAGATCGTGTTCTTTTCATGCTTATCCATTTAACCGGAGTGTTGTGTCATCTCTTCAAGTTCTTATCATCTTTTCTAGTTCTCCTTCTTCTTTTAGTCGGAGTGCTGCCCAAATTATATCATTCTTCCTCTCTCATCTTGTTTTAACCGGAGTGGTTTCGAATTCTATCTTGTACATTAAACTATTGATTAATGTATTTGAGAACTTCAAGTTCTCGTAATGTTCCTTGTTCCTCTTGTTTAACGGAGTGTTTTCATTCGCGTTCATCTCTGTTGAATTCTTTATTTCAAGTTGTTTAACCTCTCAAGGTTCGTGGTTTCACTCGTTTGTCCAAGAAGCAACTTAGTATTACCTCTTCTCTACCTCTTCCGCTTTTTCTCCGGTGCCATCCTAGATCTCGGACGAGATCCTCTTGTAGTGGTGGAGTGTTGTAACGCCCCGAGACCGACGCTCCAGAAGACTTCCAGCTATTTCGAGTTTTATCGTGTGATTTGTTTTGTTTGTGCATTCATCATGCCATCTCTTGCATTGCATCATGTCATCATGCCAAAGATGTCATTTAATTTTAAAAACTCACCTAAATAAATTGCATAGATCGTTGATCTATTTAAATCGAGGATATTCACATGGTGATTTCTCTTTAAAACATATTCAAAGTCTCCTACTATTATTAGGGAGCTATAATAAAATTATTCCATTTATTTGGAATTAACCATAACCCACTTGCAAAATATCCCATGCTGTTGTTATCTCAATTCTTGGTCTCCAACCTTGCCTATAATTTCTCTCATCATTTTCCGGAGCTCCACCAAAAATCTCAACATTTTTGGACACTTCAAAAACCTAGTCCTAGTTCAAACCCATTTGAATTTCAAATGAGTTTGAATTTAATTCCTGCAATCTTGTCCACACCATTTTTCTTGGAACAAGCGCATTTTTGTGAGTCCGGGAAAATTATCTCCATGCTAAATCCTTTCCCTAACCCTCTCTTTCTTTTTCTTCTCTTTAATTGTTTTACGAAAGAAAATATAAGAGAGAGAGAGAGAGAGAGAGCAGCTCACCAGACCCCTGTTCCCCTCGGCCCACCAAGACCCGGCAGTAGGCGCGCCCAGTGGCCCGGCAGCCTCCTCCCGAACCCTAGCTAACCTAGCCAGACCTGCAACCCTCCTCGTCGTTCCTCGGTTGCACTTTTCGATCCCCATCGCACGCACACCCGCATCGCTGGATCCCCATCTCTTCCTTCCTCCTCCAGCGCCGCCAGCGCCCGACCCCCTCGCCGAAGCCATGGCCGCCGCTGCGCCTTCTTTCCTCCGCGCCTTGCTCCCTCCGGCCGCCAAGCATCGTCACGCCCCTGCCGTCCCCGCGTCCTGCTGCTTCCCAGAGTGTCGCGCCGTCGCCATTCGTATTCAACCCCGGGAGCGCAGTCCTCCTCCAACCCCGTCCAGAATCCGGCTGGCCTCCGCCACCCTTGCCCGTTCGGCCGGATCCGATTGCGGTGGCCCGTCCCGTCGGAGTTGACCTCCACCGCAGGCCACCAGCGAAGCCTCGGGAGCAGTGCCGCTGCCTTGCCTTCTGCATCATTCGCCAAGTCCCGGCTGGAGGCCACGCGAGCCAGCGCTGACTTCCCCTGCTCCACCAGCCTTCAACCTCGGCGCTCGACCGAGACCGACAAGTACCACTACGCGGATTCGCCAAGTCCGACTACAAAGCGAAGACCATGCACCACTAATGTTCCTGTGGATTTTGGCAAGTACCCCTACGCACGGATACGCCAAGGTCGACTACGCCTGATGATACAACAAGTACCTCTATCGATGACTCGAACGTCTACCAATCATGTACCACGACGAACATGTACGGATACACGACGACCCGCCAAGACCCTGAGCAACTACCGCCGCCGCCGTGTACCACTACTTCCTCTACCGTCACCGTGAACGACTACTTCCACGACGTCCGTGAATCACTACTTCCACTACGACCGTCCCGAGAACGTCTACTTCCCCTACACCGCATCGAACTCGATCCGCCTCGAAAATGCACGCTTCAAAGGTATAACCCGAGACGACGCTCGTGAACGAATGTTATGTGATGTATGAGATGCTCGTGTTTGCACTGTGTCCGAATTGTCACTCGTTTCCATGCCATTAACCCGTGGGAACCCGGTAGTCGGGAGCACCCCACCATCTCTAGCATGTTCCGCACATCCGCACGCTTCCTTTTGCACCGGTATCTCCATGAGCTACCGGAACCGATATGTTGCCGTGGCATCATTTTCGGATTCGTCGCCGTGTCACCCTTTTCCTTTCTGCCATAGCGACAAATGCCTCGTATCATGCTCATGTCAACATTTTCATAAAATTTCTTAAAACTTGCATATGTCATTCGCATCATGATAACAACATTTAAAATGTTTAAAATTGTGTTTGCATTAAAATGCTAAATGCATGTGGGGATTTTCCGGACTTGTTGTTTGTTGGTCCGGTCTCATTTAAAATTGCCTAGATAGGTAGTTTTATTATGCTTCACCTCTTGCCATGTTAATAACATTTAATCCGGACATGCATCATACTTGATTGTGCATCATGCCATGTTTATGCTTGTGCATTTACCATGTTGTTTGTTTCTTTCCGGGTTGCTTCTCCCGTTAGCTTCGGTTTCATTCGGAGTTGTGAGGATTCGTTCGACTACTCCCGTTCATCTTCTTCATGGACTCGTTCTTCTTCCTAGCGGGATTTCAGGCAAGATGACCGCTACCCTGGATCTCACTACTATCATTGTTATGCTAGTTGCTTCGTTCTATCGCTATGCTGCGTTACCTACCACTTGTTGCTCAAGCCTCCCAAATTGCCATGAACCTCTAACCTTTGTCACCCTTCCTAGCAAACCGTTGTGTGGCTATGTTACCGCTTTGCTCAGCCCCTCTTATAGCGTTGCTAGTTGCAGGTGAAGATGAAGATTGCTCCATGTTGGATTATGTTTATGTTGGGATATCACAATATCTCTTATATTATTAATGCATCTATATACTTGGTAAAGGGTTGAAGGCTCGGCCTTATGCACGGTGTTTTGTTCCACTCTTGCCGCCCTAGTTTCCGTCATATCGGTGTTATGTTCCCGGATTTTGCGTCCCTAACGGTCGGGTGATTTATGGGACCCCTTGACAGTTCGCTTTGAATAAGACTCCTCCAAAGAAGGCCCAACCTTGGTTTTACATTTGCCTCACCTAGCCTTTTTCCCTTGGGAGTCGCGCTCTCAAGGGTCATCTTTATTTTACCCCCCGGGCCAAGGTGCTTCTCCAAGTGCTTTGGCCCAAACCAGCGATGTCCGGCTTCGGGCAATCAGGGTCTATGCCAACCCGACGTCTGGCTCATCCGGTGTGCCACGAGACCGAGATATGTGCAGCTCCTATCAGGATTTGTCGGCACATCCGGGCGGCTTTGCTGCTCATGTTTGAATCCTCTCGAAATGACTTGTAGCCCGGATTCCTAGACTGATCGGGACTTCCCGGGGAGAAGGAATATCCTTTGTTGATCGCAAGAGCTTATCATGGGCTAAGTTGGGACACCCCTGCAGGGTTTGAACTTTCGAAAGCCGTGCCCGCGGTTATGTGGCAGATGGGAAATTTGTTAATATCCGGTTGTAGTAAACTTGAAGCAAACTCTTCTAAAATACACCAACCGTGTGCGTAACCGTGAGTGTCTCTTTTCGGGGTTGATCGAGAGGAGAACACGGTTTCTGGGTTATGTCGGCGTAAGTAGGAGTTCAGGATCACTTCTTGATCATTACTAGTTGACGACCGTTCCTTTGTTTCTCTTCTCGCTCTCATTTGCACATGTTAGCCACCATATCATGCTTAGTCGCTGCGCAACCTCACCACTTTACTCCTTCCTTTCCCATTAAGCTTTGCTAGTCTTGATACCCATGGTAATGGGATTGCTTTGAGTCCTCGTGGCTCTGATTTATTACACCACCGATTCTTGGTGCAGGTTATGCGATGCTCATGACGCGAGAGCGATGTTTGCTTGTATTGGAGTTCTTCTTCTGCTTCTTCTTCGATCAGGGGATGGGTTCCAGGTCGGCAGCCTGGGCTAGCAGGGTGGATGTCGTTGGGGTTTCTGTTTATGTTTCATCCGTAGTCGGATGTTGTTGTTGTATTGTTGTATTCATGTGACATTGTATGTATTGGTTGTATCTCCATCTATTATGTAATGTTGATGTAATGATATCCACCTTGCAAAAGCGTTTCAATATGCGGGTCTATCCTTGGTGGGACCTTCGAGTTCCTTTTGGATATGGTCGCATATTGGGCGTGACAAGTTGGTATCAGAGCCTCGACCGACCTTAGGAGCCCCCTTGTTTGTTGGTCGTTGTTGAGTCTAGAAGGAAACTATTTTGAGTCTTAGGATTATATATATCGGAGATTAGGATTCTTTTTACTCCTCAGTCCCTTCGTCGCTCTGGTGAGGCCTCCTGACGTAGATGTTTTGTCTTTCCTCTCCTCAAATTTCACGAAATTTTTATTTGGATCACGCGGGTATCTTGGGATCATTTTGATAGTCTTGTGACGAGAACATTCTTCTTGGTGCCTCCTGACATTTAGGGGTTGTGGCAGTGTCCCGGGGAGTTGAGCTCCGAGGTGTTGTCGTCACAATTTTATCGTTGCAGTTCGGGAATACCTGAGTTTTACCGACATCGAAAATCTCTTTTATGCAGTTGTTGGTGAGATAACCTCGACGCCACCCAGTACTGGGGAGTTCGGGAGTATTGCCATAGCTTGTATAACGGATGCTTTTCAAAGGTTGAGGTACATGATTTCCGAAGGTTTCTTGGTTATGTGTTGAAGGATGGATACAGCTGGATCTAGGTATTGTTAGTTTGGGTGATATATTTTGTGTCCCTGTATCCCCAACACCAGATTGCATAACCGTAAAGTTTCGGGAGTTTATAGGTGGGAATTCAAGTAGCTCCTAGAATATCTTTCCGACAGATGCATGATATGAGATTGGGTAAATCTCTATCATATGTATTTGTTCCGGCATATTCTGCAAGCCAAATCCTTTGTTTTGTTTTATTTGTGGTATTCGAGTTGCTTCGATGTCAAGTGTTGATCCATACCTTCCTTAAACGGTGTTCTCATATTGCTATGTGAATACTAATCCTTCTTGATCATCGAGGTCGTCATGTTAATTCTTTTCCAACCGGCGTACTTCTCTTTAAGTGGATCCGATCATTTCAACATCCGCAAGATAAATTCTAAATTTTTCTCAATGGTGTCCGTTTCATCCGTCCCCAAGTTGCCTTTGTTTTCCTGCCCTCCCACCCTTTTTCTTCAAGGACTTGGATTTCTTAATCAAGTATCCATTTATTCATGTGAAGTCTCTTCACTCTTTTCAATCAATGTTCTGATCCGGTGATTTCCCATGAAGATGCTCAACAGTTTCAAGTTCATCATCCTTCATTGTTGTTTCTTCTCCGGTGGATCCAATTCAAGCTTTCGATATTCATCATATTCCTTTCCTCGTTTCTAATGATTTCTCAAGCCGTTGCACCTCTTAATCATTCACTTCTCGCTATTCATTTGTTCTGGAGTGCTGAAAATATCTCACAAGACTTGTGTTTCCATTCTCAATCCGTTCAAGATATTTCAAGGTTGTTATCCCATTCAAACCATTTAATTCAACCGGTGCAACCTCTCTTTAATATTGTTCAACGGTGTTTTCTTTTGAGTGGGCCCTAACCCACAGGTCTTTTTCCAGGATCTTACCTGACTCTTCTAATTTTCCCGGAACTATTCTCAAATTCATTTCAAAGTTTGACGTAAGAATGAATTTTCATCAGTCACATGCCTTCTCCTAGGCCGCTTTCAAATTCTTTCATCTCTGGCTCAACCTTTCCTCTTTTAATCCTTCCGGAGTTTCTCAACAATTTGGTGGTGTTTCTCCTCGACATTCTCAGCATTTGAAGACCGAAGAAGAGTTTCTCTTAAATCTTGCTCCATTCTCTTCAAGATTCATGGTTCTAGCTTGATGCCATCCTCTCATAATTGTTTTCGATTGTGAGAATTCTTTTTACCCATCCGGAGCATTTCATGAGTTGTTCCCATTTCTTTCCTCCGTAGGGCCATCATGTCATAATTCCTCATTCTCATCTTTCAGCTCTCGTTCTCCAAATCTTACGGTGCATCATTCAAGTATTCTCTAATCAGCTCGTGATCTATTAGTTCATTTGTATCTAAATTCCCTCAAGTATCAACGCTGCTTTTCTAATTCTTCCCGGTGTTCCTTTATCTTTTCTTCGTTCATTTTCAATTCTTATGGTGGTTCTTCATGATTTAATTCATTCTTCAAGAGTTCATCAAGACTTTGTTGGAGAAATCCAAGTATCTTTTATTCTCACGTCTCGAAGTGCTTCATCTTTTCTTCTCCGGAGTTTCAAGTTTTTCCGCTTTATCTCGTCGCGAAGCTCCATCTAAATCATTGCAAGGTTTCACCTTGTGTCTTCAACTTCTCTTTCTTTTTATCATCCTTTTATTACCGGAGTTCTTCATGGAGGTTCTACATGGTGGTTCGTCAAGGATTCTTTTAATTATTAATTGTTCTTCAACATTTTCTCTCGGGTTATGATCCGTCAAGCCATACTTCAAAATAAACATGGTGCTCAACACATATTTTGTTTTGAGGTGCTCAAGTATTCTCCGTCTTGCATTCCAAAGTGCAATTCTTTCTACCTTATCTTTTGAGATGGTGTTATGTCATCCTTGGCAATTTCTCCTCGTGCTTCATGATTCACTTGTTGTCAAGAATGAGGTATTTAAATCCATCAATCTCTTCATTGGAGTTATCTTGGGTTATATTTCACCTAAAGCTTTCCCTAAGGATTGTTGCTATTTATGGTACTTATAAATGACCCAAGTTCTTCATTTGTCCTCCGGTGAAATAAGTGTCTCGTCTCCTTGTTGATATCAATCCAATCATTTGTTTTCGTTGGTGGCGAAGCTCACCTCATAATTTTGAGATGTTTCCATAAGCCCGCTACAAGCTTATTCTTACCATCGTTGTTTTTCAAACAACTCCGTTCAATCCTACTTCGTAAGGATGCTCTTTCAAATTCATTTATGGTAGGAGATGTTGGTTTCATTCTTCGTTCTATTCATTCTAACTATCTAACTATCATGCTTTGTTTCCGGAGGCATTGTGATGTTGCTCTCTTCACCCATCACCGCGTATTGTGAAGATCGTGTTCTTTGGGGAGAGAGGAGGAAGAAGAGGAGCGGGGAGAGGGGCCCGACTCCGAGGCGACCGACAGGGAGTCGAGAGCGCCCCTCCCCCGGCGCAGGTCCCGCGCTCTCCGCCTCTTGCCGAGCGACGACGAGGATGGCGATGAGCGGGGCGGTGAGAGCTTGCCCCCGATCCCGAAGAAGGACAGGACGGGGCTGGTCCCCCGTGGGTCTGCCCCGGCTCCAAGGCGATCTGCAGACGTGCCTCCTGCTCCCGAGCCTCTTGAGGCTGATCCCTGCAGCCGGCTATCGGGCTTCAAGTTTGGCCGGAGGTTGCTCGAGCCCGCGAGAGATGACCAGTAATTGCTTGATTCTTGTTTTATTTCTTGCTTTCTCGCTGAGGCTTGATATCTGTATTCCTTGGCTAGGCTGGCACCTGCGGCGAAGAAGCTGAAGGGAGCTCCTGAGGCTTCGTCCGGGGCGGTGCCTCCGTCCGCGAAAGAAGGTGACGGCAGGACACGCGCCTCTCCTGCCCGGTCATCCTCGCGAGGCCTGGCGGAGCTAGCTGGGGCGAGCTCAGCCCCCATGGCCCAAGCGACTCCCGAGGTATCCTTGCCTGATGCCACTGCCGCAGCTGCCAGGGCGCAGAAGGTCCCACCTCAGGATGTTGTGGTTACGATGTCGTCCTCTCCTCCTACTCCACCAACTGCTGTCTCTCCGACTCCTCCTACTGTCCTGGATCGTGCTGCTGCTGAACTGGACCGGCTGCGGCAAGATCTTCTGGGCGCCGACCCTCGCTTGGTGACCGGACGCCTGGAGCTGGCCTCCGGCTGGGTTCGCTCTGATGCTTCGATTCGAGCGGCGCTGGTTCAGGCCGCGACGGCTTGCGACGAGGAGAAACAGGTCGTCCTTGGGGCAAAGGCCGCTCGCGACGCCGCCTTGGGGGAGGTAACCAATGTCCGAGGTCGCTGCAAGGCGCTGGAGAGCGAGCTGCAGGGCCTGCGCGACCAGCTTGCCAAGGAGGCCCGCGTCCGCCAAGAGAAGGAGGAAGACATGAAGGCTCGTGAGGCGGCCGTCAAGGACCGGGATGCCAAGCTTGACAAGCGCCATGACCTCTTGGGTGCGCTGGAGCAGGAGTTGGAGGCGAAGAGGGTCGAGTTGGACGGCAAGGCGCTGGTCCTCGCCGAGGACCGCGTGGCCTTCGCGGAGATGGAGGCGAAGGCTCGCACCTTGCTGAGGTCGCTTTACGACAGCGGCCTGGAATGCCCGCTGGCCGGTGCCGAGGACGGTCCTGCCAAGCTGCTTCCCTTCCTGCTCCGCGCCCTTGAAGATGTCACCTTTGGCCTTGGCCCCACGGCTGAGGCCGAGGCGCGTGTCGTGTCTTCAGAGGCTTAACGCTGCCCTTACCCACGCCTACCTTCGCGACCCGGCGCCGACCTTGACAGCCTGGGCTGAGCCCGTGAGCGGTGAGCTTGCTACGCTTGGCCGAGGCCGTGAAGGGTCGGCGGAGGCTCACGGGCGGTTCCGGCCTTGACACCAAGCCAAGCGAGGTGTCACGATCTGAGGCTTCACGAGGCGAACCCGCCCAAGACAGACTCCGCCGCCAACAAGTGACTCCTTTGTGGCTCCTGCCTGCTTTCGCCTGCAACATGCATCATGCCTCGGGAGACGCTTAAACTTTGGCTTTATGCTAGAAAACAGTTATGGACTGTAATATTTTCTTTTGAATTCCTTGAGATTTGCGCTTTTCCTTCCTACTTGCTTATGTTCTACGCCGGCAGAGCCCGGCCCCGCGCATACCTAAAGCTGTCGTTAGCCCCGACCGGAAACCAGGACGGGACCAAGGAGTGAGGGGCTACGTGACAAGTTAGGCTCCTGAGTCGCGATGCTCGTGAGTCCCCTTGGCGCCTAACAGCAAGTAGGGAGGTGAGATGTATGGGTGAATTTACCATTCTCGTCTGCAGAGCCCGCCCCGCATACCTCAACCGCCGTTAGCCTTCCGGAACTAAGGGGTGAGGGGCTACGTGACCAGTTAGGCTCTGAGTCGCGATGCTCGAGAGTCCCCCTTGACGCTCAAACGGCCTTCATACCTTAGCTCCGCTCGGGAGGGGCGCAGTGACGAACCAGGCCCGAGGGGCTGGCTGGGTGGCGTCGTCTGGGCGTGACCAGGCGTAGCCCGTGCCCAGCCTCGCGCGGCACTCCCGAGGGAGGCGTTGCAATGAGGCGGAACACCGAGCTCTGGGATCCCTAAGGTCGATCGGCCGGGGCCACCCTCGATTGTTTATCACCAAAGACGGAGACATAAGCGCTTCCGGTATGTGTCACGGGCATAGCCGCTCCTCGGCGGTGTCGTCGGCCAGCGGAGCATGGTGCTTCCATCAGTGCGTGGAGGGGCTCCCCTCCAGAGGAGCCCAGGCGTGTACAGCCCCGCCTACGACACATGGCTGGCACGGTAGGGCCCGACGGCGTATCCGGGCACCCGTGAGCGGTAGCGAGACTCACGGGCCCTACCTCAAGGCGGGTTGCGCTCGCACTGGGCCTTAACTTGTGATGTGTTCCTGCAAATTTGGTTAGATGTCGACGCTCACGTCCTCGGGTCCCGGCCCTCGGCGGGTCTCAACCGTCATTGGTATGCTGTGTCGCGATGTCGTGGACAAGGCCAGAGGGTGAGGGCTGGAGAGCCAGTAGGAGCCCATGAGTCGTGATGCTCAGGTACCCCCCCTTTAACATGCAAGCGGCCGACATGAAGGAAGAAGGGGTGTCGTGGACAGGCATCAAATAACAATCATGATGGGTCAAACGCAAGAGGGGTACATGCCGTCTGGCCCGAGTGGCTTGGGGATGATGCAGCCCGAGGGGCGCCCCCAACAAAGTAAGCTAGGAACATGAAGCAAAAGGGATACATGCCGCAGGGACGGACCCACGCGGCCTGGGAATGATGCAGCCATGGGGGGCGCTCCCAGCTGAAAATGAAACTCGAAGGATGTCACCTCATAACGTTGAAGACGAAGGGATGCTGAAGTAGCAGATGTCGCGGGCTGCGGAAGCTGATCTTCATGAGCCCTGTGCCCAGAGCCTCGGGAGGCTCGGAGGCTGTAGTGGCTCCTCATGGACCATCTCCGTCTCCACCAGACTGCGGAACGCCTGGCCTCTTGAGCCTCCAGGATGCTCCCCATGAGGCGCTGGCGCGTGGCAGCCGTGTTCGGCACGCCGTAAGGCATGCAAACGTAGCTGTGGGGTGGACCTTCACAGCGCCCCACGCGTGAGGGCCAGAGGCGCTCCTGAGAGGCGGCCCGGTTGAGCCCTGGTATGTCGATGCAGACGCGCAGCCCACCATCCTCGCCTGGATGGGGAGCTACGGTGGGTAAGCGGCGGCTGCCACTCATGACTCTTGACTCCTGCAGCTCCTGAATGATCTGGCTGACGAACTCCTGAGTGTTTGTCCCTCCTTGCCTCGCTCCTTCCTGAGGGAAACGTGCTTTGAAACATGCCTCCAAGTGGTGCCCAAGCGCCTCCCTCATGACCTTAGCATGGTCGGTGGCCCTCCAGGAGAGAGCCCCCGAGCCTTGCTCGAGGAGGACACCGGGCGCGCCTTCCTATGCGACGGAAGGAGGTGCCCCTGAGCAGGCGTATCTGAGGGGGCCCGCCTCCCGAGGGGTCGGGCCAGCGATGTCTTCTTCTTCTTGGGAGCAGCCTCGGGAGCCTCCGCTCCTGCGATCTGGGTCTTCAAGCGACGCGGCTTGAAAAGCACGCCCAGTGGAGCACACCGCTGCCTCTCTCTTCACAAGGCACCGTGATGACTCCGCCGCTTCGGCATCTTGAGGCCGTTGTAGCCGTGATGAGTCACGGCCATGAACTTGGCCAAAGCTGGGTACCCGAGGATGGCATTGTATGGCAGGCGAATGTGGGCGACATCGAAGTCGATGAGCTCGATGCGGTAGTTGTCGCGCGCCCGGAAGGTTACAGGGAGGCGGACCTGCCCAATTGGAACTGTGGAGCCATCGGTGACTCAGGAGAAAGGCTTGGTTGGCTGAAGCTGATTGTAAGGCACTTGGAGATTGTTGAATGTCTCTACGGACAGGACATTGAGCCCTGCTCCGCCATCGATGAGGGTCCTGGTGACTTGCACATTGCTGATGATTGGGGAACAAAGCATCGGGAGGACTCCTACTGTGGCGCAAGACTTGAGCTGATCCGCTGAGCTGAACGTGATGGCGCACGCTGACCACCTGAGAGGGCGCGTGGCTTCGAGCTTGGGGAGGACTGCATTCACTTCATGGGCGAACTGCTTGAAGATGCTCTGAGAGGCTGGGGCTTGAGCTCCGCCCAGGATGCACGCGATCGTGCGCGGCTCCTGGAAGCCCCCAGCCCCCTCGTCCTGATGGTGGTTCTCATTTCTCCTTGGCTGCGGTGGCAGAGGAGGGAGGCCTGCGTTGCCTTGCGGGCGATCCTCGCGAGGCTGATCCCTCCAGCCTCCCTCGCGAGGCGGGTCCCTCCAACCTCCCTCGCGAGGCTGATCCTGCCATCGGTCCTCGCAAGGTCGGTCGCGCCACCCTTGGCGAGGGCCGCGGTCTTCCCAGCGTCCTGCGTTTCTTCCTCCTCCTCGGCCGTAGCATCGATTGTTGCGGTCGGGGCGTCGACTGATTCGCCCTTCTCACACGGCCCGGAGTTCTTGACATTCGTTGGTGTTGTGGGTGGGGAGGTCGTGGTACACACAGTACCAGCTGCCCTTGGAAGACTCGGGCTGATCTCTGCCTCGCTTGGTATCCGGTTACGCCATGAGCACGGCAGCCCCTTTGCGCTTCACGCCCTTGACCTTGGGCTTCTTCTCTTACGGGTCTACGGTGGCAGCTCGAGGAGGAAAGGCGTCCTTCCTCAGCCTGGCGCGCACTTGGTCGCCAAGTTGAACAGCTCCAAGGATGTGCACAGATCTTCATGCATCGCCAGCCTCCTCCTTCATCTTGACGCCACGCACACCGTCGGAGAAGGCTGAGATGATGGCCTCCTCGGTCACCTTGGGAATCTTGAGGCGTGCGTTGTTGAAGGCCGGATGTACTTCTGCAGGTCTCTCCCGGCTGCTGCTTGATGCGGCGCATGTCGCCACGGCAGAGGCCGGTCGCAGTGCCTTGGAAGTTAGCGATGAAGTGGGTGTGCATCTCGTCCCAGGAGGAGATCGTGCCAGAGCAGTTCAGGAGCCAAAAGGGCACCGGCCCTTGAGCGCCATGGGAAACCAGTTCGCCATGACCTTCTCGTCCCGTTGGCGGCTTGATGCCCGGCTCAGAGCTGGAGGAACTCCGCAGGGTCGGCCGTGCCGTCAGAAGCGAGGAGGCAGGTCCGCTTGAACTTGCAAGACCACGCAGCGATCTGCGCAGCTTTCGGTGGTGAAGGCGGCAGCCTCTTGTGGCCACGGAGGCCTTTGGGGGCCTGGTCTTGCGGGTCCCCATGCGCGCTGCACCGTGAGCAGCGCGGTCTTGGCGTCTTTGGAGCGGAGCGCGGCCAGGACGGGCCGGTGCAGGGAGCACTCGGGCAGCTTCTTGGGGGTGAGGGACCTCTTGACAGCTCTGCTCTTGCTGCGCTGCTGCCGGACGGAGTGGGTTCCGCCCAGGGGCCACGCGCCTTGGGGCCAAGGCGCCTTCTTGAGGGGGAGGCGGCTGAGGCGCCCCAAGAGCTTCATCGCCCGCGCAAGGCGGGGCGCGGTGCAGCGAGAAGGACGGTGTGGGGGATCCCCCTGCGGCACGGTCGAGCCACTCTCGTACACGTCGTCGATGGGGCGGTAGTGCAGGAGCTCGTTTGCCGCGATGAGCGCGGCTCGAGCCTCCATGGGCGCGCGGAGCGCGCGATACAAAGAACCAGCTGGGGCGAGCGAAGGAGTAGCGGCACGGCCGTCTCGCCTCACGGACGGATGCTGGGACGATGCTTGCTGCTCGTTCCTCGCCGGGCCGGTGGCGGCGTTGACGGCAGGTGACGGGGAACGGCGGGGGCGGCCGCTGACGGGTGGCGAGAGCGGCCCGGCGCTTGGCGCGGGCCCGACAAGCGTCCGACATGGATGCGATGGGCGAAGAACAGGGCGGCGGAAGACGGATTTCGGTGCACCCCTACCTGGCGCGCCAAATGTCGGATTTCGGGTTCCGGACCCTCTAGGTTCAAACTACGGGTGCACGCGAGATCTCACCCCCTACCTACCTGCACCTCGTCGCCTCGCAAGGATCTAAACTACCAAAAGAGCAACACAAGAGACACAAGGTTTATACTGGTTCGGGCCACCGTTGTGGTGTAACACCCTACTCCAGTGTGTGGTGTGGTGGATTGCCTCAGGGGCTGATGATGAACAATACAAGGAAGAACATCCTCCCGAGGGTCTATTCTTGGCCGGTGCGACGAACTGCTAAGAGGAGTTCGGTCGCTCTCTCTCTCTCTCTGGACTGCTTGATCTCTAGCCCTGTCCTGGACTCTGGATCCAAGATGCTAGCTGCTCCCAGATGCCTCTACCCTGTGGGTGGCTAGTCCTATTTATAGGCAGAGGCCCTGGGCCTCTCCCCAAATATTGAACGGGAAGGGCGCCAACAATTGGCCATTTTGAAGGGGAACATCTAGTACACTTATCCTGACTAAAGTGGGTCCTCGCTTTGTCCAAAGGCTCTGGTGGTGACGCCTGGCTTGGGCTCCACGATGACCTCCTTCCTGCCGTTGTGATGGTCTTGGTCTTGTTGCACCGAAACGGTTGCCTTTGCTTGATGCTCTCTCCTGTGCTTGCCTCCTTTGCACCAAAGAGGAAATGAGGACACTGCGCGGGCTGGCGCCCGCCTGGTGCTCTTGTTCGTCATGGCTTGCGTCATGGGCACCTCGTGAGGTACCCCGCCTTGATCTCTCCGCCTCCTCGCGAGCCAGACTGGCGAGGCTGCGGCTCGAGGAAGCTTCCTGTCCGCCGCCTCATGAGGCTTGGCCCGTCGCGAGGGTCTTGAGCTTGTGCTGATGAAGATGGGCCGTACTGGGCCACCCCTTGAGCCACGCCGCAGGCCACAGGCAGGCAAGTCTGGGTAGCCCCATTCCCAGAACGCCGACAACAGTCACCCGGGTGGGTTACTCTGAGACGCCCTACTCGTTTAAAGAGTGCAGTGTCATCCTCCCCACATGATTCTCAAGAAACAGCAAGGCTAAATGAAGATAGTCAACATAGCTCTCTAGTTGATCACCGCAATTCCCCACACCACCATCGCAGGTGCTTGCTCTTACTTGGCAAAGGTGATATGTGGTTGCATGTTGCATATGGTGTCTACCTTGTAATGCTTCTAATTAGGGTAAATTTCATCCGCTTAGTTAACACATTATACCTGTGAATATGACATGCCTTCCTGCTTTTTGGTACATACTACGCCTTTCTATTAACCATGTTCTTACATCAAACTACTTTTCTTGTGTATCCCTCATCAATGCTCCTAATTTGTTAAATTGCATCTCCTTAGCTTACACATTATACATGTGAATATGACACGCCTTCCTATTTTGGTACATACTACATCTTCCTATCACACCATGTTCTTACATCAAACCATCGTTTCTTGTGTATCTGCGTCTATCGCTTATGATGAGACAACACGCTGCGTGGGTTAATATGAGACGCAATCCTCTTATAAAGAATGCAATTTCATCCTCTCCACATGATTCTCAAGAAACAGCAAGCCTAAATGAAGATATTGAACGTTGCTCAGACCAAGACAGCACTTCCCTACACCACCATCACAGGTGCTTGCTCCAACTTCAAGAAGCAGTGATATGTGGTTGCATGTTGCATACGGTGTCTAGCTTGTAATGCTTCTAATTAGGGTAAATTGCATCCGCTTAGTTTACACACTATACATGTGAATATGACATGCCTTCCTATTTTTGGTACACACTACATCTATCTCATTAACCTCGTTCTTACATGAAACTACCTCTCTTCTGTATCCTGCATCAATCACTTACGATGAGTCACCTTTATTTGTTGCATATTGCATATTATTTCTAGCATGTTGCCATGTATTGCTTCTAATTTGGTCAAATACATTTGTTAGGGCACCCTTTTAATTTGGCAAAGTGATATTGGTTTCATCTTTCATATGGTTTCTAGCTTGCATCGATTCTAACAAGTTCAAGCACCTTGTGCTTAGTTTACACTTTATACATCATACATGTCAATATGTCACGCTGTCCTGTTTTTCATACATATTCCATCCTCCTATCATGGCTGCCTTACATGAAAGTAGTGTTCACAAGATTATCATGCATCAATAAGTTACGAAAAGCAAATTTTATTCCTTTTTCTTGTGGGTTTGACTTGACAAGGCAAAATCAAGAAAGAGGAAGGAAAAGAGTAAGGAAGGCGATGATGGTGGTCCTCTGCAGAAGAACGTAAACGGAGCATCTGTGACCGATTCTCCTTGTAGTGATAGTGCATTACATGGTCCAAGTCTCCGCCTCCCTACTCCACCATCCAAGGTGCTTGCTCTAACTTGGCAAAGGTGTGATATCTGGTTGCATGTTGCGTATGGTGTCTAGCTCGTATTGCTCCTAATTAGTGTAAATCGCATTCCGCTTAGCTTACACATGATACATGTGAATATGACACGCTTTCCTGTTTTTGGTACATACTATATCTGTCTATCACACCATGTTCTTACATGAAACTACTCTTCTCGTGTATCCTGCATCAGTCACTTATGATTGGACACCTTTAAGTTGGCAGTGTGATAATGGTTTGCATCTTGAATATGATTTCTAGCATGTATTGCTTATAGTTTGATGAACGCCACCTATGACGAGACATTTTTAACTTGGCAGAGTGATATTGATTGCACCTTCCATATGGTGTCTTGCAGTGTTTCTAATTTGTTGAAGTGCCTTCTGCTTAGTTACCACATCATAGGTGTGAATATGTCAAGCCGTCCATTTTTTCGTAGATATTCCATCCTCGTATCATGACTTTACCTTTCATCAGAGTAGTGTTCGTCAGTATCATGCATGAATGAGTTCTGAAGAGAGAATGATATTCTTTTTTCTTGTCGGTATGACCTCACAATGCAAAATCAATAAAGCTGAAGGAAATTGGCAAGGCATTGGATGATGATGGTCCTTCTGAGCAACTGAAGTGGAGGTTCTCTACAGATTCTACTCCGCCATCCTCCCAACAAGATTCGCAAGACAACGCAAGGCTAGACAGTCAACGTAGCCGTGTAGATGATGATCACATCTCCCATACTCCACCATCACAGGTGCTTGCTGTAACTTGGCACTATTATATGTGGTTGCATGTTGCGTATGATGTCTAGCTTGTATTGCTTCTAACTTTGTTGAATTGCATCTGCTTACTTTACACATAATGCCTGTGAATATGACATGTGTTCCTGTTTCTACATCAGACTACTATTCTTGCATATCATGCATCAGTCACTTATGATAAGGCACCTTTAAGTCGCCACTGTGATATTGGTTGTGTCTTGCATATGATTTCTAGCATATCGCTTCTAATTTGTTGAAACGCCATACGCTTTGAACTTGGCAGAGTGATATTGGTTGCATCTTTCATATGGTGTCTAGCTTGCAAAGTGCTTCTAATTTGTTGAAATGCCTTCTGCTTAGTTACCACATCATATGTGTGAATATGTCACACCATCATGTTTTTCATACATATTCCATCCTCGCATCATGTGTTTGCCTTTCATCCGAGTAGTGTTCGTCATTGTCATGCATGAATGAGTTATGAAGAGCAAATTTTATTCCTTTTTCTTATCGGTTTGACTTCACAATGCAAAATCATTACAGTTGAAGGAAATTAGTCCGGCAGTGGATGATGGTGGTCCTTCGGAGCAACTCAAACAGGGGGTCTCTACAGATTCTACTCCGCCATCCTCCCAACAAGATTCGCAAGACAACACAAGGCTGGACAGTCAACGTAGCTGTGTAGATGATGAGCACATCTCCCCTACTCCACCATCACAGGTGCTTGCTCTAACTTGCACTATTATATTGCATCTGCTTACTTTACACATAATGCATGTGAATATGACACGTGTTCCTGTTTCTAGAACATACGTGTACATGATGAGCACATCTCCCCTACGCCACCATCACAGGTGCTTGCTCTTACTTGGAACTGTTATACGTGGTTGCGTTTTCCGTATGATGTCTAGTTTGTATTGCTTCCGATTATGTAGAATTGCATCTGCGTAGCTTACAACTTATACCTGCAATGATCACTTACCCATAAGACACATTTAACTTGGGACTGTGATGTAGGTTGCATCTTGCATTGTCTTCTAGCTTGTACAGCTTCTAATTTCTTGAAATGGCACTTACAACGAGACACTTTTTACCTGATAGAGTGATATTGGTTGCATGTTCATATGGTGCCTAGCTTTCATTTCTTCTAATTTTGTTGAAATGCCTTCCGCTTACTGTTTTTTCATACATATTCCATCCTCCTATCGTACGTGTGAATATGAAACGTTGTCTTTTTTGTATATATTCCATCCTCCTATCCCGCGCTTGCCTTACATCAAAGTAGTGTTCGTCTCAGATCATGCATCAACTAGTTATGCAGAGCTAATTTTATTCATCTTCTTATGGTTTTGACTTCATAAGGCAATATCGTAAAATAGGAAGGAAAAGAGTAAGTTAGGGGATGTTGGTGGTACTCCGCACCGACGCAAAAGCAGAGACTCTCTAGATTTGCCACCGCTAATGAAGTTGAAGTCCCAAGTCTACATGATGAGTTCATCTCCTGACTCCACCATCGCAGGTGCTTGCTCTAAGTTGACAGTGTGATAATTGGTTTCATGTTGCATATGTTGTCTAGCATGTATTTCTTCTATTTTGATTAAATTGCACCTGCTGAGTTTATACGTTATACATGTGCATATGACATGGCTTTCTGTGTCTAGAATACACTGCACTATCTATCATACCATGTTCTTACATCAAAGTACTGTTGTTGTGTATCCCACATCAGTAACTCATGATTGGACACTTTTAACATGGCAGTTTGATAGTGGTTGCATCTTGCATTGATTTCTACGTTGTAATCGCTTTCTAATTTTTCGAATTGCCACTTATGACAAGACACTTTTAACTTGGCGAGTAATATTGGTTGCATCTTTCATATGGTGTCTAGCTTGCATTACTTCTATTTTCTTGAAAATCCTTCGCTTAGTTTGCACATCATAGTTGTGAATATGTCATGCCGTCTGCTTTTTCTTACATATTCCATCCTCATACGGTTGTCTTACATCAAAGTATTGCTTGTCTGTATCATGCATCAATGAGTTCCGAAGAGTGATTTTATTCTTTTGTGTTGTGGGTACATCTTGACATGGCAAAGTCAAAAAATAGCAAGGAAAATAATATAGTAGGGAGTGCTGTTACTCGTCGGGTGAAACGGAAAAGGTTCTGCCGTCGAGATTCTGCTGCTACTTATAGTGCAGTAGAAGGTCCACCGGCTAAATCTACAAACACAATATCACCTGCTCCACCAGTTGTAGCATCCGCTTCAACTGCATCAAATCTCAACCAGTTACTCGCTTGCTTGGGAACTGCCAGTTCCCAAGCTGCCTTCACACCTAACACTACTTACGAAGCACCGCCGACACAACAGACTTGGCAAGATCAGATGAACCTCATGAGAATCAACACCAAGATGGTACCTGACCGAGTCAAGTTGCAGTTGCATGCTCCTTTATATGTACTCTCACAGTTTGATGTACACTAACACTTTCCATATCGTTGTTGAACTAGCACCACGGCGCAAACGGAAACAGACATCAGGGATAATGCTTGACATATTAACAAAATCTAAAGGAGGAAGAATGGAGATCCATTTTGAGGAAGGTTTAAAAAGGCCACGTGATGCTATAGAGTCAGCCAAATTAGTATCAGAGGCAGCCGTTGCCGTTAAGTGTCATGCGCGTATCCTCCCAACGTGGATCCAGTACAGGAATGAGAAAGACTGTCGGTGTCAAAACCGGCGGATCTCGGGTAGGGGGTTCTGAACTGTGCGTCTAGGCGGATGGTAATAGGAGACAAGGGACACGATGTTTTACCTGTGTTCGGGCCCTCTCGATGGAGGTAAAACCCTACTCCTGCTTGATTAATATTGATGACATGGGTAGTACAAGAGTAGATCTACTACGAGATCAAGGAGGCTAAACCCTAGAAGATAGCCTATGGTATGATTGTTGTTCATCCTACGGACTAAAACCCTCCGGTTTATATAGACACCGGATAGGGTTAGGGTTACACAGAGTCGGTTACAATGGTAGGAGATCTACATATCCGTATCGCCAAGCTTGCCTTCCATGCCAAGGAAAGTCCCATCCGGACACGGACGAAGTCTTCAATCTTGTATCTTCACAGTCCAGAGTCCGCCAACGGTGATAGTTCGCTTTCCGGACACCCCTAATCCAGGACTCCTCAAGAGCCCTGAACCAGGCTTCAATGACGCATTTAGTCCGGCCAAGCATATTGTCTTCGGCATTGCAAGGCGGGTTCCTCTTCCCAATACTTCATAGAAGATTTTGAACACAAGGATAGTGTCGGCTCGCAAAACAAGTTCCACATACCACCGTGAGAGAGAATAACCTTTGCACAGATCTGCCGACGTATTTCGTGGCGTGACATCATACCACGCCGTGCCTTTATACGAATCATTTTACTGTTCCACCTCGGTGCGTTTAGCAAAGGCGGTTTCCTTGGCACGTCTTATCAAAGCGGAGATCGTGCCCCTTATTCCGGGTTCTCATCAATACGGGCGTAGGTAACCTTGATGCCCGTGCGCTTAGCACGCCTCCATCGGCGAAGGCGAGTACCGAACGGTCACGGGGTGGGCTCTTGCTATTCAACCTCTTTATAACGAGACCAAGGCCCGCTCCTTTCTTTCAATCTCAATCGAGTTCGCCCCTCGCCTCGAGTTCCAACACCCAAAGCTCCAAAGTTAGGCGCTTCGGACCTTCAATGATGTCCGGCTCCGCCCTGCACGGCCGGTGGATGTCTTCCTCCGTCATGGAAGAAGATGTGCTAAAGCTGAGAGACGCCAGGTATCTAACCGGCGAGATTTCGCATAGGCTGCCTGCTCAAGGGCGGGTTGTTCCCACTCCCGAGCCCGGTGAGAGCGTGGTATTCATGTCTCACTTCCTTCGGGGTTTAGGCTTCCCGACGGACCCCTTTGTGAGGGGGCTCATGTTTTATTATGGGCTAGAATTCCATGACTTGGATCCGGAGTCCGTCCTCCACATCTCGTCGTTCATTGTCGTATGTGAAGCCTTCCTCCGCATTACCCCTCACTTCGGACTGTGGCTCAAGACCTTCAAAGTGGAGCCGAAGATGATCAAGGGGCATCAGGCAGAGTGCAGAGGGGCTGTTATAAGCAAGAATGTGGATGCTCCATGGCCCGAGGGCTCTTTTCAACAGGAGCTCATTTATGGCAACATGAGTGATTCTATATCACCGCTCCCAGGGGCACCAAATGGCGGCGCCACCTGCCTTCCGCTCGGGTCCTCCATTGCGGTGGGCATCATGGGTCAATAAAGGGCTCGGCTGGGGACCATCCAAGGACGTTCCTCTGTTGCAGGGCCGTATTCGAGACCTCCAAGAAAGAAAGATCAATCTGGTCGTAGTAGCGCAGGTCATGTTGATTCGTCGCACCTTGCCTCGCAGAACGCCGCCCCTCCGCACTGTGGGAGTTTAATCCGGAGGGACCACGAACTCTCCAACATTTTATGGGCGTAACGCCCGTGGAGATGTACCAACTGTTCTTCGGATCACAAGCAATGTGTCCGGACTTAACCGAGGACGCAGGTCTGAGCTACAATCGCCCAGATACTCAAGTAAGTAGTCCTGTACCCGGACATGCTATCCGCATATTTGTCATATACTTACCCTTAAAAGAGCTATCCTTTAAAAAGGAGTGGATAGCAAAAGCAAAACTGATCAGGTGTCCGGCCCCCCTCCCTGAGATCACGCCGGATCCGGTATTAACCAAGATGCTAGACGCCGTGCCTTTTGAAGAAGGCGAAGGGGGGAACAAGGGAACTACTACCTCCGTGAAGGAGGCTATCAAGAAAGGGGGGATCGAGAATCCCTCCCTCCAAGGGGAGAAGAGGACTGCTTCTGAAGATCCGAAGGCCAAAGCCTCGAAGCGGGGGAAGAAATCTTCGCCAGAGGGTCCTACGGCGGGAGATGCCCCGGCCGCACTATTTCCCCAAGGAGATCGACCCTCTAGCGAGCCGTAAGTAAAGGGGGGCGTTTTTTCTTAAATGAGAGACATCCCCGTTTTATTTCTGAAGGTAACCGAAAGTTTTACCTTGTAGTTCGGATCTCAGCCCTTCACAGCAGAGCTCGTCTTGAGGATCTTGATCCGGAGATGATGGAGAGCGAACGCCTCCGCTGCCGTCTGCGTATCATGCGAGGCGGGCGACCCTGAGGTGTCGTCGCGGAGGGCTTCTCCGAATCCGGCGGGGCCAGAAGGTAGCCGTATGTCCCGTCAAAGCCCTCCGTGTCCGGCCTTTGAAAAAGGCCACCGGACGAGTTCGGCACCAACGGGTGTACGGTCGGAGGAGCTGAAGGATCTGCTCGGGCGAGCATCTATCTCAGAAGATCACCGTACGTTAATGGGTACGGTGATTGAAAGGATTTCATCCACTGAGAGCGGATTGCATGAAGCCGTCGTAAGTTTACTAACGGGTTTTGAGGTACGCAAAATGATGAACCTTCTGACAGTTTTGCATATAGAATGCGCCATGTATAGATAGTAGCCCCTGAGACTTGGTGCGGTGTCAAAAATGACGGCGCGCCGAGTATCATAACCCCAGGTATAATATTCTCTCTTCCTATGTAGGTGGCGAAGCGTCCGGTGGCTAGCCGGGCTGATGAATTTGCCGAACTGAAGCGGCAACTTGACGTGGCGGATGCGGATATCACGCTTGTTAACAAGCGGCTTGACGAGTCACAAGGTATGCGACTTCTCCGCGGACACCTGGTAAGGGAGCTTGACACCCATGCCTTACAACATGTATGCTTAATGCAGATGGTGCCGCTGCTATGGAGAGCCTTCGGGCGGAGCTCGCTCGAGCCAAGGAGCAAGCCAGAAAAAGTGATGCGACTGCTTTAAAGGCGGCCGCAGAGCTAAAAGCCGAACAGGCTGCTCACTGCCAAAGCAAGAAAGAGATGGCCGATATGGCCGTGAAATTGAAGAATGCTACTGACCGCTATGAGCTTCTTGAAAAAGAAGATCGAGCGAAACAAGAGGACTCAAGAAGGCCGCCACCGAGGCTAAGGATACTCGCTTCGCAATGAGAGCTATGAAGGAGGAGCTACGTCAGTCAAGATATTGCGGCCGGAAAGCCCTTTCGCTATGGAGGAAATTCACGGATCCTAGGTACGCTCAATTGGACCGGCTGTGGGGTGCGGAGGATGCTTATCTGGACTTGGCGGCGAGTGCCGCAGACGCGGCCGACCACTTCCGAGGTCAAAAGGATCACGGAATGGAAGAGCTTTTTTGGTCGCAGCTCCATAGTCCGGAGCGTCCACTTTCATTAACCGATCGTTTGGCCGAATGGGCTGAGCTGAATAGGTTGTCCGGACTTGCCATGAAGGCTGTCGTGACTCATTTGTGTCAAAAGCCCCAAGCCGAAGAGTTATTTTGGCTTGGTGCAACAGCGATTCCTTGGTGCCGCGTGCCGCATATCGATGCAATGAAGCGGTCAAGATGCATAGAGGGTGCGCGGATGGCTCTTGCCCGTGTCAAGACATACTGGGCGGAGATGAAGGCCACCGGTTGCATCCCAAGATTCGACAGAAGTCGAGTACTGCCGAGCACTATTTTGAGGAAGTCTGCAGGCGCTTCGTGTAATAGAGAAGCAAAGGTTTCAAGGATGTTTTGCTTTAATGACATGTATGATTTGTTAAAACAATGTTTAAATATAATATAAGAGCTTTTTATACTTTTGCGTTCAATTATTAAAACGCCTCCTGTGCAGCCGTTGATGTATATGTGTATATAACCTGCATGATGGCAGTCTTGAAATTTCACGCACATTACATAGTGCAGGGGTGTTTGCAAAAAGGCACATTTTCACACTTAATCCAACGCCTTGGTCTGTGAAGGAGGTGGTAGCGTAGCAAACTAGGCAACCGGACTATAATGCTTTATCACTTTCACTTAGCCATAGGAGTTCGATGGTGGGGCTACTATATAGCCCCTAGGGGCACCGCGCTCTCCCGAATTCGAGGCGCGTATGTGCCTGATCGGGAAACGGTCCTTCGTCAATGCGGGGGAATTCTAAACATTCCTGTGGGTCATCGAGTGGTTGACCAGTCCCACGCTATATCATGACAGTCAGTTTTAGCTTTCTCCACTGAGGTGCTCAACCCAGCTCAACCGGGGCACAATCGCAGTGGTTCTCCCAGCGCTACCTTAGCCGATATAATGGAACGTAAGGTACCAAAACATGGAGCCGGCAAACCCAACATTTGACCAAAGACATGATTCGGAGCTGATGCATATAAGGCCTAACTCGAGACGCCGAACACTCCCTAAGGTATTCGGTCTTTATGAAAACGGGCAGAGTAATGCCCTAAGCCCCTGGTGTCCAGGTAGGCGCAAAAATTCTGGTGCGGCCGATGCCAAAACGCCAGCCTCCTCCTCGGTTATAGCAAGAAGTCGGGGATGCGTATCAACAAGAGACAGTAAAAAAGGTTTACGCAGGGTCTTAATCTGAAAAGAATCCTTGCAACGGGTCCCTACTGCACGTCTGCGCCTGTGTATCCGTTGTTCCGTATCCTGGACGGGTGTAGCATGGTGTTCATCTGTAAAAGAGAAGAACTTAGTTAAAAAGAAAAAGGATCATGCGAAAAATGTACTTTATATTAAATAAACAGAGTATGGTTCGAAAAAGTGAACAAAATTGAGCTTTATTGTCTCTTGTTGTACATGCGTGCAGCCCCTTGTACGGGGGTATGCCGCTAGTAGGCCTTTATATGTTTACGCCGGACTCGTCTAGCCATGTCCGGGGTTCAAATGACCTATTCAGGTGCTTTGGTTAGCGGAGCCGGATTAGTGTGGGGCTGTCAAGGCAGTCTCACGTTCTTCCGTGCTCGCGTAACACTTGGTACTCCCTTTTAATGAGATGATGTCGCGTGGACCGGGCATTTTAAGTGTAAGAGATGCATAATGCGGTATTGCGTTAAAGCGGGCGAAAGCTTCACGCCCAAAGAGTGCTTGATAGCTACTTTCGAATGGGGCGATGTGGAAGGTTAACTTTTCATGGCGGAAGTTGTCGGATGAGCGAACATAACTTCTAGCAAGTGGGGAGCCCGTATAAGGGCATATAGGCCTGGCATTACCCCTTTGAAGGAGGTGTTGCTATGGCGAATTTTGGTTGGGTCTATCCCCATTTTGCAGATTGTGTCCTGATATAGCAGGTTTAGGTCGCTACCTCCGTCCATTAGGACTTGTGTAAATTGGAGTCCGTAGATTATAGGATTTAATATCAAGGCAGTCCATCCTGCGTTCCGGATACTTCCGGAATAGTCCTGATGATCGAAGGTGATTGGTTTTGACAACCATCGTTGGGACTCTGCTGGGATAGACCGTGCGGCGCGTGTTTCTATGGGCGCCGCTCTATTTTTTCCCTTTTGTCACTTGAAGTGAGTTCACTGTTTTGACTTTTTGTGGGAAATTCTTTTGTTTTCCGGTGCTCTGCTTGTGGGGTTCGTCATCGTCCTCGCTTGGTGTGTCGAGCCCCTTGTGTTCGGCATTGAGTTTGGCGGACTGCTTGAAGACCCAACAATCTACGTGGGTATGGTTTGCGTGCTTCCCGGAGTGCTGTGGATTTGGCATATTTTGTCCAAGATTTTGTTTAGGTTGGATAGCTCGTCGCTGCTGTCCTTGAGGGGCAGTTTTTTATGATTCTGCCGGGAGCTTCTGAATCCGGCATTGACTGCCATGCTCTTCGGGCTGTTTCCCTTTGTCCGGCGTTGGTCTTTGCTACGTTGTGGTTTTCCATTTCCATCCCTTACTTCGGATCTACTTGGGTCGCTGGTACTGCATCTTGCCAGGCAACTATCCTCTCCCGCGCAAAAGCGGGTCATGAGGCTTGTTAATGCAGCCATGGTTCTCGGCTTCTCCTGGCCGAGGTGTTTGGTGAGCCATTCGTGTCGGACATTGTGTTTGAAAGCTGCTAAGGCTTTGGCGTCCGGACAGTCGACTATTTGGTTCTTTTTGGTAAGGAACCTATTCCAGAATTTGCGGGCTGACTCTCCGGGTTGTTGAGTTATATGACTTAAATAAATGCGCATCCGGAGGACGGACATAAGTCCCTTGAAAATTTGCCCAAAAGCGCCCTCGAGCTCTTCCCAACTTCCAATGGTATTTTCAGGAGGCTTTTGAGCCAATGTCGGGCTGGCCCTTTGAGCTTGAGGGTAAGTATTTTATGGCGTGGAGATCATCTCCTCTAGCCATGTGTATGTGGAGGATGTAATCCTCAATCCGCACTCCGTGGTCTGTTGTTCCGTCGTATGCCTCTATGTTTACGGGTTTGAATCCCGCTGGGAATTCGTGATCCAGCACCTCATTGGTGAACCACAGGGGGTGTGCGGCACCCCTATATTTGGGTGTGCCGTGATGTTCGGATATTTGGCGTGTTGCGTTGCTTGGAAGAGCTTACTTCCTCAGCCCATAGATGGACCTAACTGGGCCATCCCTTTGATGTGAATCCTTATGCGGATCGCGTGTCGGCTTGTGTGCGGCGCCGTTCACCACTCTCTGTTTGCCATGGGGTCGTCCATCCGATCGGGTGGCCTCCTTGTTTTTTGATTGTGGGGGCTCTACGGCCTCCTCATCAAATTCGGGCAGTAGTTTTCTCTTTGGGTAGCTCTTTGTTCGGGCGATCGCCGCCAGATTTGTCTCATGGTGTTGAGTACTTTGCTCCATCTGATTCTGAGTGCATCTTCCGCTGTTTTGAGCTTCCGCTTCTGCTTTTTCAGGCTACACGCAGTGGCGACGAGCCTTTTGTGCAGGTTCTTCTGCTCCAACACTTTGTCCGGCGTGAGATCGTCCGGACTGTTATCTTCGCTAGGGACGGGTTGTTTATCCAAGTTGTCCTGTTCGGACGGTTGCTCGATAGCATGTCCGTCGTCCACCAGTTCGCCCTGCTTTATGGCTTGGTCTGTGCAGCTGCCGTCTTTGTCGAGGCAGGACTTGTTGCGGTGTTTACGTTGTCGTTTTGACTGCTTTTTGAGGGAGCGATCCTTCATAGCGTCCCGTTGTTCCTCGTCATCTCTTCCTTTAGGTGTATCCACCATGTTTACATCGTGGGATGAGGTGGCTGTCCAGTATCCTATGGGTGTTGGTTCATGGTTGTCTCATACATCGTCGTCCATACCGTCGATGTCTTCGGAGTCGAAATCGAGCACGTCGTTTAAGCTTTCGACGGTGGCTACAAAGTGGGTGGTGGGTGGGCGTTGAATTTCCTCGTCGTCCGCATCCCAACCTTCCTGACCGTGAAGTCCGCCAGGGCTCTCGATAAAGAGAGAGACTTTAGTGAATTCAGGATGTCGCCAAAGGGTGAGTCTTGAAAGATGTCCACGGCGATGAACTCCATGACCGGCGCCCAATCGGATTCGATTGGCGGGCGGAGGGTTCGAGTCCGGAGAGGAGTCCGGCGCCTTGGAGTCACGGGTTCGCAGCGACAGGGATGGAGTTCGGCTTAATCACCATAGAGATCGTAGCCCCCGAGGCGGTGTCCAACCACTCGTCCTCGATCGGGGGAGTCGGCTCCGAGCTAAGGGTCGGAGTGGACGCTGGTGCGGCCTCGTGGCACTCGCTCGATGGTGGCGAGCTAGATCGTGCTCCATCGAGACAAGGCGGCGCGCTTGGATGTGGCTCAATTCGTCAAGATCAAGTCTCCGCGGATGTCGGCCGTGTAGTTCAAACTCCCAAATCTGACCTGATGGCCAGGGCGTAGCTTCGATCACTCCAGATGGCCAAGTGAATTGGCCCGCAGTGCAAAGCCGCCGAATACGAAGATTTGTCCGGGGAGAAAAGTCTCACCCTGGACCACGTCGTTATTGATGATCAAAGGAGCCATCGGGCCTAAGGATGATGACACAGAGGAATTCTCAATGAAAGCACCAATGTCGGTGTCAAAACCGGCGGATCTCGGTAGGGGGTACCGAACTGTGCGTCTAGGCAAATGGTAACAGGAGACAAGGGACACTATGTTTTTACCCAGGTTCGGGCCCTCTTGATGGAGGTAAAACCCTACTCCTGCTTGATTAATATTGATGATATGGGTATTACAAGAGTAGATCTACCACGAGATCAAGGAGGCTAAACCCTAGAAGCTAGCCTATGGTATGATTGTTGTTCGTTCTACGGACTAAAACCCTCCGGTTTATATAGACATCGGATAGGGTTAGGGTTACGAGTCGGTTACAATGGTAGGAGATCTACATATCCAGACGCCAAGCTTGCCTTCCACGCCAAGGAAAGTCCCATCCAGACATGGGACAAAGTCTTCAATCTTGTATCTTCACAGTCCAGGAGTCCGGCCAACGGTGATAGTTCGGCTATCCGGACACCCCCTAATCCAGGACTCCCTCAAAGACAATGCCCAGTTTAACACCTTCCTTGACCATTTATCCATAAGTAATGTTATTCATCGCAATTAGTAATATTGTCTTGCTCTGTCCCATACTTTCTAGCTTCCTCCTAATAAGACTCACATTCCTTTTTCAACAGATGAGGTTCAAGTTGGATCCGAAAGATGATGCAACTAAACAAGCATGCACTCATGTTTTTCACCGCTCTGCTGACAGATCGGTACCACCTTAGAAAATCTCACTTTGAAGGCAAGGCTAACAATGAAATCGCCCAAACATCTCTAGTGGAATATATTATGATGAAGACCGGACAGCCCTCATTAAACACCGGTCCGATCCAAAGTATCGTAGGCTATATGTATTTGATCAGACCACATATTGAACTTGTATTTATGTATGTGCCTTACAAGTGTATCTTCTTCTAGGCTAACTGTTTGAAGAACAAAACCAACCGTTCTAAAGTGAAATTCCAACAGACAACAGGTTCTCGAAGCTATATTGCACACTGCGAGGCTTATGTAAATAGCTGCTACTTCCTTCTTTTTTTTGTGCCATATTATCGTATCTATATTGACTTGTTCCAAATACAGAGGAAAGCCCATGCAGACCAAAAGAACTCGAACGAATGCGGTGCAAATCTTCAAGGATTGCCACACCGGCAAGATGAAGGGCATGAGCACACCAGTTCAAGCCATTTGTAAGTCCTTACTCCTCCTGCCTTTGACTGATTGGTACTGTGATGTGTACATTTAACTACTTGGTTTGCAGCCAATGTCGATTACTCTGCTCACTTTTATACACAATTGTCTTAACGTATCATTTCACCTTACATGGTTTAAAAGAGATGAAGGATATTCTTTTGGTCTTGATATGTAATCTAGTTGTTATGTTCACGCATGCACACAATGATAAAATAGCCTGTTTGTTTTATATCTATTTGCCCATGATATGAATGATGTCATACTATGTTCATCCTACTTTAAACCATGTCTCTTTATCCTTAGATGTCAACGAATGTGAGGAAAAAGACAATATAGTAGGCATGCTACATGGACATATGTTCCGAAAGTGATTTTATTATGTAGTTGGCACTACAATACATGCTAATGTATTACAGAGTTCACCAAAATAAGTTATGTATAAACGTTTAACCTACTTTGTTTGTTTTTATCTCATTAGTAACTTATCCGGTACACTAATCTACAAGTTCAAACTTTCGTGAAGCTATGGAACAAATGATTGAACAGCCACAACCACCGAAGGTGACGAGGCTACTACAGGCACAATGTCACCTCTTGCTGCAAGGCGTCAAGATCTCTCCACTAACATTGCAAAAAGCACCTTCTTGCGTAATTACGGGTTGGGTGTCAAGGTAACCTCGTCCAAATCGCCATCGAACAAAAATCTTCCTGCTAGACAGAGTGATATATCTGTGCTCCAGACACAAGTCCAATCCCTAATGGACGTTGTTTCGGAAACAAGAATAGTGGTTGAGAAATGTCATCAAGATATGAATGGTTTTGAAACCAGACTATCAGACATTCGCTTCGTTGTTGAAGAGCAATGGCGGAAAAAAGGTGGAGATCGTGCTGCTCCATCAGATTCTGACTGACCAAACATTAGCACTCGTGTCAAATGATCCGTGCTTCTATACATCCGATGGTGCTTTTATCCGGAAGGATCAGTAAACTTTATGCCAACAGGCCTTTTGTTGTATGATTGGAATTTATTTTGTTGTGATACAACATTTATGATGCCGCCACAAAGCTACGATAATTACGACGCTATTTTGTATAGTGTAAGTTTATCTTAGTAATGTATTCTACCGAAAGCTTTGTAGGAGCCCAACATGCCAACATTCGTCGGGCCCATTCCAATTGGGATAAAACGATTACGGGCGAAATTGGCATGTAGCCCACTAAAAATATCCGGGCTTAAATTAGCATAAGCTTTCAAATTTTTCTCGGTAGGCTGTGCTCACAATGGGCCTTTAATGTGCCTAAACATAATTTGGGCCCTTAGTAAAATAGGTCGCTTATGTGTGTAAATATCTCGAGCCCATAAAAACATGGGCCTTTAATAGACCGAAAGTGAGATTGGGCCTGGTTTTGCCAAATAACCCAATCGGACTTAGCAGTCGAAATGGTGGCCCATTTACGATGCGGATATTTGACAGCCAAAATTCGGACGGTCAGAATGCGCCGACCTAATACACGGGCCTTTAACAGGCCGGAACTTCGGTCGGGCTAGAATATCGTCATTTTTATATGGGATGTTAATGGGCCCGATATGATGTTGGGCCACATATGGCCCATGGTTTATGTCCGGCGTTAACAGGCCGAAAATGACAACAGGCCGAAAGTGGCCCAAATCTTTAGTGGGCCTCTAATAGGCTGAATGATGACATGGCGAATATGACCCAAATCCTTCACGGTCGTTTATGGGCGAAAGTTTTGATGGCTCGTAAATGGGCCCAAATGAAGCCGGACCTTTAACAGTCGGAATACACCGGCCGTAATTCGCCCAATTACTTAGCGACCGTTAACGGGCCGAAGTGACCATGAGCCGCATTGATGACAAGTTTAGACCAGGGCCGTTGACGGGCCGATTTGACAGACAATGTTGGGCCTTTAGTCGGGCCGCCCATTATGGTCTGCAGAATCTTGTGGGCCTTTAGTCGGGCCGCCCATTGTGGTCCGCAAAAAATCTTGTGGGCCTTTAGTCGGGCCAGCCCATTATGGTCCGCTAAATTTTGTGGGCCTTTAGTCGGGCCGCCCATTATGGTCCGCTAACTCTTATGGGCCTTCGTTGGGCGGCCCATTTAAACTTTAGGGCCACTTTTGGGCGGTCCAGCTAAAGGCCCACAAGATTCTCGCAGACCATAATGGGCCGGCCCAGCTAAAGGCCAATGAGAATTTTACACGTGGAAAATCGGTATTGGTCGTGGCTGTTAACGGGTTATCGGATCCAAAATCCGACCCGATAGCTTAACGGCGTTCCGTTACGGTGGATGCCACATGTCGGTCACCCTTGACGAAAGCACTTCTGTGACGCGCGATTTATCGTCATGGAAGTGGACACTTCCGTGATGATAATTTTGGTAATGTCATGGAACACTTCTACGACAGCACAGGTATGACTATCTTGATTCTGTCATAAATTTGTCATGGATGTACATGCATGACAAAAAACACGACCTACTGTGACAAACACGTATCATCACGGAAGTGTATTTTTTTGTAGTGTATTCTCTCTTATTTTATAAGGTTTACATGAAGAGGGAGAATGCCGGCAGCTGGAATTCTAGACTAGAGAAGGAGCAAATATTAGAGACCTATTCTGCATAACTCCAAAAGTCCTGAAACTTCACGGAGCATGTTTTTGGAATATATAAAAATATTGGGCGTAGAAAGTACCAGAGGGCAGCCACCAGCCAGCCACAAGGGTGGAGGGCGCGCCCTACCCCCCTGGGTGCGCCCCCCGACCTTGTGGCCCCCCTAGCAGGCCTTCGGTGCCCCTTTGGCTATATGGCGTGTTTTGACCTGGAAAAAATCAGAAGGAAGCTTTCGGGACGAAGCACCACCGTCTCGAGGCGGAACCTGGGCAGAACCAATCTAAGGCTCTGGCGGAGCTGTTCCGCCGGGGAAACATCCCTCCGGGAGGTGGAAATCGAAGCCATTGTCATCACCAACGGTCGTCTCATCTAGAGGTGGTCAATCTCCATCAACATCTTCACCAGCACCATCTCCTCTCAAACCCTAGTTCATCTCTTGTATTCGATCTTGGTCCCAAAACCTCAGATTGGTACCTGTGGGTTGCTAGTAGTGTTGATTACTCCTTGTAGTTGACGCTAGTTGGTTTATCCGATGGAAGATTATATTTTCAGATCCTTAATGATAATTAATACTCCTCTGATCTTGATCATAAATATGTTTTGTGAGTAGTTACATTTGTTCCTGAGGACATGGGAGAAGTCTTGTTATAAGTAATCATGTGAATTTGGTATTCGTTCGATATTTTGATGAATTGTATGTTGTCTCTCCTCTACTGGTGTTATGTGAACGTCGACTACATGATACTTCACCATTATTTGGGCCTAGGGGAAGGCATTGTGAAGTAATAAGTAGATGATGGGTTGCTAGAGTGATAGAAGCTTAAACCCTAGTTTATGCGTTGCTTCGTAAGGGGCTGATTTGGATCCATATGTTTCATGCTATGGTTAGGTTTACCTTAATACTTCTTTCGTAGTTGTGGATGCTTGCGAGAGGGGTTAATCATAAGTGGGAGGCTTGTCCAAGGAAGGGCAGCACCCAAGCACCGGCCAACCCACATATCAAATTATCAAAGTAACGAACGTGAATCATATGAGCATGATGATAACTAACTTGACAACAATTTCCATGTGTCCTCAGAAGCGCTTTGCATTATATAAGAGTTCGTCCAGGCTTGTCCTTTGCTACAAAAAGGATTGGGCCACCTTGCTGCACCTTAGTTACTTTATTTACTTTTTACCCATTACAGATTATCTTATCACAAAACTATCTGTTACCGATAATTTCAGTGCTTGTAGAGAATACCTTGTTGAAAACCACTTGTCATTTCCTTCTGCTCCTCGTTGGGTTCGACACTCTTACTTATCAAAAGGACTATGATAGATCCCCTATACTTGTGGGTCTTCACATACACATATGAAAAGCATAGAGAGGAGGTAAAATTATTAATCATAGCTATTACGAAGTGAGATGGGGCTGAAAGGGGTTATCGGCCAAAAAATTGGGCTTTTTTGCCCACCCGTTAATGGGCCAGCATGGGTTAATCAGCCTAACAATTGATTAGTCGGTCTAACTGATCAATTAATCGGCCTGACAAGTTAACGTGATGAATAGGTGCTATTCTATTCGGCCATGCTATGAGTAGTGATTAACTGGCCCGTTAACTGATTAATCGGGTGAATTATCGAACAGTGGTTGTAGTAATCTGTGAGCCACAAGGACTCAGCAATCCCATTCCCATGGGTATCAAGACTATCAAAGCTTAATGGGTATGGAATGAATAAGTGGTGAGGTTGCAGCCGCACTAAGCATTGTATGGTGGCTAACATACGAGTACAAGAATAAGATGACAAACAACGCAAACGGTTGCAAACTAGTAATGTTCAAGAAGTGATCATTTACTACTTACGAGTCAAACATAACCCCACTGTGTTCTCTTCTTGGACTCACTTTAAAAGAGACAGTCACGGTTACACACGTGGTTGGTGTATTTTAATTTGGATCTGGTGGCAAGTTCTCTACAACCGGATATAAAAATTTTCCATCTTCCACATAACCGCGGGCACGGCTCTCGAAAGTTTAAACCCTGGAGGGTTGTCCCAACTTAGCCCATGATAACCTCTCACAATCCGTGGAGACAATCCTCCACCTCGGGACACCCCGAGTAACCTCAGAATCCCGGTGCACAGGCTCTTCGAAGAACGGAAAACTATCCCAAGGAGATCTCCCGGTGAGTCAGATCCGTGTCTAGAGCCGTGCGCTCTCTATCTACGGACTCATCCGTCTATGCAAAGTGGACGATAGCCAAATACCATCGAGTTGCCCCGAGGCGGTGATGGAGTCCTGGATTAGGGTGGTCCCGGGCGTCCGGGCTATGTGATATGGGCCGGACTGATGGGCTGTGAAGATACAAGATAAAAGGCCTTCCCCCGTGTCCGGATGGGACTCTCCTTTGCATGGATGGCAAGCTTGGCGTTCGGATGTGAAGATTCCTTTCTCTGTACAACCCTAGGCCCCTCCGGTGTCTATATAAACCGGGGGGTTTAGTCCGTAGAGGCAATCATAATCATACAGGCTAGAAATCTAGGGTTTAGCCATTACGATCTCGAGGTAGATCAACTCTTGTAACCCCTATACTCATCAAATTCAATCAAGCAGGAAGTGGGGTATTACCTCCATTAAGAGGGCCCGAACCTGGGTAAACATCGTGTCCCCTGCCTCCTGTTACCTTCAATCCGCAGACGCACAGTTCGGGACCCCCTACCCAAGATCGGCCGGTTTTGACCCCAACATTGGTGCATTCATTGAGAGTTCCTCTATGCTGTCGACAGAAGGTTTGATGGCTCGTTCGATCATCTACAACGATGTCGTCTTGGGGGAGACTTTCCTCCCCGGTCAAATTTTTGTATTTGGCGGCTTTGCACTGCGTGCCAACTCGATCGGCCACCTTGAGCAGATCGACAACTATGCCCCTGGTCATCAAATCAGTTTTGGAAATCTGAACTACATCGCCGATATCCGAGGAGACTTGATCTACGAAGGATTCACGGCCCCGGCCGCTGCTTTGGCCTCAAACCTAGAGCAGACTACCAGGTCCGGAGACGGGAGTTTAGAGCCCGCCGGACTCTCTGCTATTATGGAACTTACTACCGGAGATCTGGAGGGGACTACGTCATCAGGAAACCCGAAGTAGAACCGGGCTCCCCTTGTCGCTAAAGTGCCGGACTCTCCCTCGAACTCCAGATCCGAACTCTCAAGGTCCGCGTCAAGCGGGCGTGGCCAGGAGGCTCTCACCCCGGCCAGCCCTACAGACTCTCGCTTCCCTCTGGACTTAATGCGATCCCTCGCCATTATAGATCAATAGCTTCTAAATCACGCCCAGCCCGAACTAGGGGCTGAGAGCGGGGAATTTTACGTCCCACCCACCACCCACTTCATAGCCATTGTCGAAGATTTAACCAACATGCTGGACTACGCCTCCGAAGACATCGACGGCATGGACGACGATGTTCGAGACGAACAAGGCCAAGACCCTCCGTTTATCAGACGTTGGACGGCCACCTCCACATATGACATATACATGATGGACACACCCAGAGAGGATGACGACGACGGCAAGAAGGGTCCGGTTGAGGACAAGCCTGCTGAAGCACCTCCGAAGCATCGATGTCAGCGGTGCCGCTCAAAGTCGCGTCACGAAAAAGACAGTAATATCGGCACCGGAGACAATAACACTCCAGAGAATGCCGAAGACCCTGAAGCCCCAGTCGAGCCAACCTCCGAACAGGATGATTGGGAGGATGGGCAAGTTAACCCCAACGATCCAGTCAGGAACGAGGACTCGGGGGATAGTAACTACCTACCGATCTTCGAAGAGGATGTGAGCCTCGGCGACAAAGACATCATCATGCCGGAGGAACCCCTCGAGCAAGAGCGCTTTAAGCGTCGGCTAATCGCCACTGCGAGAAGCCTAAAAAAGAAGCAGCAGCAGCTTCAAGCCGAACAGGATGTACTCAATGACAAATGGACTAATGTCCTGGCAGCCAAGGAATACGGCCTCGGACGCTCAAACTAAGAGTTACCTGAAGCGCAAGCTACTACCACAATTTAACGACGAGGCCCTTGAGCCAATACTGCCAAAGTATAAAACTGCTGACGAACCCGACCGGCCACCACGTGGACGGGACAGACCGAGTACTTACGCCGAACACCAGCCCGCACCACCTCGCCATCGAGGCAAGGAGGCAACGGCCCGGGCTATACCTACGACCTACGCAATGACCTGGACAATAGAGCCGGTCAGACAAGATCAATCTATGGATCAAGGGGGCGTGCTCCAATGCGAGAGGACGGCCATCAGGCCTGGCGCGACAGGCACAACCTCACTCGGGTCGAAAACCGCATACGGACTTCTTCTGAACTGTGTCGCGACATCTCCCGGTACAGAGGCGCCGCACACCCCCTATGCTTCACCGACGAGGTGATGGAGCACCAGTTCCCAGAAGGGTTTAAACCCGTGAACATAGAATCATACGATGGTACGACGGATCCCGCAGTATGGATCAAAGATTTTCTTCTCGACATTCACATGGCTCGCGGTGATGATCTCCATGCCATCAAATATCTCCCGCTCAAATTAAAGGGACCGGCACGACACTGGTTAAACAGCCTCCCAGAAAACTCTGTTGGCAGCTGGGAAGACTAGGAGAATGCCTTTAGAGACAACTTCCAAGGTACCTATGTTCGGCCTCCAGACGCCAATGACCTTAGTCACATAGTCCAGCAACCCGGAGAATTAGCTCGGAAACTCTGGACCAGGTTCCTAATTAAAAAGAACCAAATTGTGGATTGTCCGGACGCCGAAGCCCTCGCGGCCTTTAAACATAGCGTCCGAGACGAGTGGCTCGCCCGACACCTCGGCCAAGAAAAGCCGAAGTCCATGGCAGCCCTTACCGCACTTATGACCCGCTTTTGCGCGAGAGAAGATAGTTGGCTAGCTCATAGAAGCAATAGCACCAGCGACCCTGGCACCTCCGAAGCCAGGGATTGCAATGGCAAGCCACGATGCAATAGAGACAAGCGTCGAAGCAATAACGAAGATATCGAAGACACAGCGGTCAATGCCGGATTCAGTGGCTCTAAACCCGGTCAGCAGAAGAAGCCATTCAGAGGAAACAAGGATGGTCCATCTAGTTTGGATAGAATACTCAATCGGCCTTGCCAGATTCATGGCACCCCTGATGAGCCAGCCAAACATACCAACAGAAATTGTTTGGTCTTAAAAAGGTCGGCAAGCTAAACATCAAACATAAGGGGAAGGGGCCGCCCAACAAGGACGACGATGAAGAGCCTCGCCCACCGAACACAGGGGGACATAAGAAATTTCCCCCCGAGGTCAAAACGGTGAACATGATCTACATTACTCATACCCCCAAGCAGGAGCGCAAGCGTGCGTTAAGGGACGTCTATGCTATAGAGCCAATCGCCCCAAAATTCAACCCGTGGTCAGCTTGTCCGATCACTTTCGATTGCAGAGACCATCCGACCAGTATCCGTCATGGAGCTTCGGCAACATTGATCCTCGACCCAATTATCGACGGATTCCATCTCACGCGTGTCCTCATGGACGGCGCTAGCAGCCTTAATCTGCTTTATCAGGACATCGTCCGCAAGATGGGTATCGATTCATCAAGGATCAAGCCCACTAAAACTACCTTTAAAGGAATAATACCCGGCGTAGAGGCCTATTGTACAGGATCCATAACGCTGGAAGTCGTCTTCGGTTCACCAGATAATTTCCGTAATGAAGACTTGATCTTCGACATCGTCCCCTTCCGCAGTGGCTATCATGCACTGCTCGGATAGACCGCTTTCACCCGTTTCAATGCAGTCCCGCACTACGCTTATCTAAAGCTCAAGATGCCGGGACCACGTGGCGTCATAACAGTCAATGGAAACATGGAGCGATCCCTCCGTACTGAGGAGCATACCGTGGCCCTCGCAGCTGAGGTGTCGGATGGCCTCGTTAAGCCGAATGCTACACCGGCAGTCAAGCCCCCGGACACTGTTAAACGAGTCCGGTCTACCCTGCAGAATGACAATCCGACTCATCCAGAGCTAGATTAGCAATTCGGCCTCCGTCAAAGCCCCAACCTGATAGCGGCATACATACCGTGCGTACATAATTACGCACTAAAGATACCATGGGCAAGGACGGAGGCATGCTAAAAACAAAGTCCATGGTACGGCTCGAGCCTATCCGGACCCTCGAACTCTTCCATCTTTTTCTTATTGTTTTTCTTTTTCAGGTTCTTTACAACCCACGCCACTCTTCAATGGTACTTAGGGCCCTTTTTCAGGCCCCTTATATACACTCGATTGTTGACCCTCTCAAAGGACCACACACCACAGGGAAAGCGGCGCAGACGTGCGGCAGAGCGTCCAAAGGATCTTCAAGATCATCTTTTAAAATTTAGGGCCTGTATATAGCTTTCCCTTGTTCTCGGCATGTAAAATGGCCTTGATGTTTATAGCATCTTCTGTAAAAATACGTTTTGACGTACCAATCAGACTATAATGGAAACAGTTTCACCCAACCCTGTTCGGCATTGGCTTATTTCTTAATCTATCTTCCCACTTTACGTCTGAATTGGCATTCACACCGTGTATGACTTAAATCGCAAGGGGCTCTATTCAAGCCATATATATTCTAAACAATAGAAAGTCCGAACACTCTCATAGTATACTTCGGCATCCCGAATACTGCATTATATGCATCGGTTCCGAATCACGTCTTTGGTCAATAGTTGGATTGCCTGGCTCCTGTGCTTGCTACCTTACGTTCCGTTTGTTCGGCTAAGGTAGTAAAGGGAGAACTACTATGATTTTGTTTACGGCTGGCCAGGTCAAACACCTCAGTAGAGAAAGCCGAAAACTGACTGTCGTGATGCAGCGAGAGCTGGTCAGCAATTTGGTGACTTACTAAATCTCTAGCGATTTTTTTCTCAGACATTACGAAGGGCTGGCTTTTTTCAGTCACGTGTTTAAGGCATCCAAAGTTGGATAGCCGCATACGCACCAGGGGCTACCTTATAACCCCATTGTCAAACTCCTATGGCTAAGTGAGAGTGGTAAAGCCACATAGTCCGATTGCCTGGTTCGCTGCACTGACACCTCCTTTATGGACCGAGACGTTGGGTTAACGTGTGGTCATGTGTTCCGAACACCACCGTAGTATATACGTGGGGGCTGAAGCCGGCGACTGGTAAACTCTCAAGAATAAAAAACGGTCGTACAGGAGGGAAAACACTTTAAAAGACAAACAACATAAATATATTACAAGGCCTTGGTTTGTATTACAAACCTTTGGTTTATACAACATCCGGGCAGTTCGGACACATTCACTCGAACATGATGTCCTTTGAGCACTGGCCCTCTATCAAGTGGGCACCTTCCAAGACGTCTTCAAAATAGCGCTCTGGCGTACGGTGGTCCTTGCCTCCAGGCAGACCTTCGACGGCCACGATGGCGGCCTTCATTTTGGCCCAGTGCATCTTGACATGGGCAAAGGCCAGCCGCGTACCTTCTATACATGACAACCGCTTGACCGCGTCAATACGGGGCAGTGCGTCAACTAGTCGCTACACTAGGCCAAAATAACTGCTCAGAGCGGGTTCAATTGGCCACAGCCGGACTATGACGTCCCTCATGGCCAATCCGGACATCCTATGCAGCTCGGCCCACTACGCCATCTGGTCATTCAGCAGTGTGGGGAGCTCCCGTGCCACGAACTGAGACCATAATAGTTTCTCCGTCACGTGCCCCTCCTAGGCCTGGAAGAACTGTGCGGTGTCGGCGGTGCTCTTCGGAAGATCCGCAAAGGCGTCTGGAGCACTCCACAGTCGTGTGAGTAAAACATACGTTTGATTGCCGAATTTACTCTGTAAGGGAAAGGGCTTACCAGCCGCTATTTGTTCGGCCCGCTTAATCTCCTCGCCGCTCAGGATTCAGCCCGCGCCTCCTCGGCCTCTTTAAGGGCCTTGGCAAGGTCGTCGCCTGGGCTTTACTCTTCTCCTCTAGGGACTTGCACTTGTCGGCGGCGTCCTTGAGCGCCTGCTCCACTTCGGTCACCCACTCCTCGTATTGGCAGCGGACAACCTACTCGGACTTCAAGTCCTCGGCAGCTTTATCAGCGGCCGCCTTGTTCACCCTTGCCTGCTCCTTGGCCTAGGTGAGTTCACCCCTAAGGGCCTCAACCGCAGTCGCGCTGCCTGCAATCATACACATAGCAGCGCATGAGCTTTGACTCAAGATCTACATATTAATACAGGCATGAACGAAATGTTCTAAAACATACCTTGCGCCTCATCAAATCCTTGTTGATGCGGACAAGAACCTCATCGGCCAGCCCCAGCTTACGTTTAAGTTCGGATACTTCGGCGGCCTGGGCGGTCGCCGCTAACAGTGGAGCCTGCATTTCAACGTATAAAGGTATATTATCTCCTGCAAAAATTATTGATCCTCTGTCCGCCCCCTTCTTTAACAAAAGGGACGATCAGAGTCTCAGGGGCTGCTATCTATACACAGGCATCTTTTTCATATGAAAAGCGGTCAGGAATATTACATTGCATACCTCGAAGCATGTTAGCAGGCTAGTGAAGGCCTCGTTCAGCCCGCTTTTGGTGGACTGAACCTTTTCAACCACCACACCCATTAGGGTGCGGTGCTCCTCCATGATGGAAGCACGTTGTAGTGTCTCCATCAGTGTATTCGACACCTTCGGATTAGTGGAGGTTGTCACGGGAGTTGGCACTCCCCCCCCCCTCCCTTGAGGGGGGTCGCTTATTCGACTCCCGAGCCGCTTGGGTTTCTGGAATAGTGTCCGGCCGGTGGCCGGACTAGTCCAGGCCCCCACCGTCATCTCCCGAGGGGATTGTTCCCCACGAGTTTTTGGCGGCCGAGGTGTTACCCTCTGGCACCATTTTGGTGGTTTCTTGTACCACCCCGTGCCCCGGAGAGGCCCTTCGGGAAAATACCTCAGTGTCATCCGTGGCGATAGGCGGGACGCTCGCGAAGGCAACTCGCTCTCCATCATCCTCGGATCCAAGGAGTTCCCCTCCGATGATTGTTGGGGAAGATTGCGGGCCGGACTACACCATACAAAACATTAATACCATAATCATCAAAACTGGACTTATGTACGGCATCTTCAGACACTAACGATTCGGCAAGGGTTTTCGGCCTAGGGCGCCACTTGGGGATGGCCTCGACGTCTGAATCCGGGCTGTCTAGGAGGGATACTTTTCCCCTTTTGGGCCCTCCGCCTCTGGATCTTCGGAGACCGCCCTTTTCTTCTTCTTCCCCTTCGGGGAAATATTGCCGCCGTCCTCCTCCTCTTCGTCTTCATCCTCTTCAGAGGAGTGAGTTTTGGTCTCTCCAAACATCGCATCCGAAGTACCTTTGCGGCGGATGCCATCTTTGGCCCCTAGTTTTTCTTCTTGACCTTTTTCTCTGGTTCCTGATAGGGCGCCAGGACCAGCATCCTCATTAGAAGAGGATCTGTTGGGTTTTCGGGCAATGGAGCTGGACATCTTATCCGTTCCGCCTTCTTTGTCCAACCCTGTTTTACAGGATGGAATTCTTAGTGCACCCCCTCTTTTGATTAATGGACTATGCTATGTTCAAAAATATATCACTTATCGAGGAGGCTGGATGATTGCAGTCGAGGCCGATGTCCTCGGACGTCCCTGGCCACGATTTTTTAGTCTTGAAAAGTAGCTTCCAGATTGCTTCATGCGTCGTGCCGAAGAATCGTTGCAGGGTCTGTGGCCCTTCCGGATTGAACTCCCACATGCGGAGAGGCCGGCGTTGGCAGGGAAGGGACCGGCGGATGAGCATGACCTGGATCACATCTGTGCGGCTGGTATCCTTCTCTATGATATTTTTGATGCGCTTCTTCAGCATCAGCACCACATCGGATGATCCCCAGTCCAGACCCTTGTTGGTCCATGACGCAAGCCGCAGCGGGGGTCCGGATCTAAATGCAGGGGCGGCCGCCCACTTGGTGCCGCCGGATTCAGTGATATAAAACCACTCCTGCTGCCATATCTTGACGGTCTCCACAAAGGCCCCTTTGGGCTAGATAACTTTGGGCTACCATGGCACCGCCACAATCCGCGTGTTGCCTGTCGACCACCTTCGGCTTCACATTGAAAATCTTGAGCCACAGGCCAAAGTGTGGAGGGATGCGGAGGAATGCCTCACACACGATGATAAACGCCGAGATGTGGAGGAAGGAGTTCGGGACCAGATCGTGAAACTCTAGCCCGTGATAGAACATGAGACCGCGGACGAAGGGGCGTAGGGGAAACCCTAGTCCACAGAGAAAGTGAGGGAGGAACACAACCCTCTCACCGGGCTCTGGAGTGGGGATGACTTGCCCTTTGGTAGGGAGTCTGTGTCTGATTTCCGCTGTCAAGTACCTCGCCTCCTGAAGCTCCTTGATGTCCTTCTTCGTCACGGAGGAGGCCATTCACTTTCCTTGCAAGCTGGATCCGGACATGGCTGGAGTATTTGGTGGCGATGGGAAAGATTGGGACTTGGGCGTTGGAGCTCGAGGATGGAAGGGCTGAGGAAGGAGAAGGCGTGGGGTGAAGAGGTGGATTCGTATCCCCTTATAAAGGCAGTGAATATCGAGAGCCTCCCCACAAGCCTTAAAACTCGCCTATTCCCCAGGGGTCGTGCAAACGGCATGGTTGGATTACCCACACCCATATTGATGAGAATCCCGCAATAAGGGGACACGATCTCTGTTTCAACAAGACGTGTCAATGAAGACCGCGCCTCGAAACATGAAGCGGGAGGCTGAAAAACGGTTCGAAATAATAATAAGGCCAGAATGTAACATCTCGTCGGGAAAGCTGTCAAAAGACATGACCTGTTTTGTTTAAGTATTTTGCCCTTGTGGTTTAGGGTTGTGGCTGTTATGCAGAGTCGAACATAGTTCTTTTGACCAACTGCTTTGGAGTATTGGGAGGAGGAACCCGCCTTGCAATGTCGAAGACAATCTGTGTGTCGGACACATCGTCATTGAAGCCTGGTTCAGGGACTACTGAGGGAGTCCTGGATTAGGGGGTCCTCGGGCGTCCGGGCTATGTGATATGGGTCGGACTGATGGGCTGTGAAGACACAAGATAAAAGGCCTTCCCACGTGTCCGGATGGGACTCTCCTTTGTGTGGATGGCAAGCTTGGCGTTCGGATGTGAAGATTCCTTTCTCTGTACAACCCTAGGCCCCTCCGGTGTCTATATAAACCAGGGGGTTTACTCCGTAGAGGTAATCATAATCATACAGGCTAGACATCTAGGGTTTAGCCACTACGGTCTCGAGGTAGATCAACTCTTGTAACCCCTATACTCATCAAAGTCAATCAAGCAGGAAGTAGGGTATTACCTCCATTAAGAGGGCCCGAACCTGGGTAAACATCATATCCCCTGCCTCCTGTTACCTTTGATCCTCATACGCATAGTTCGGGACCCCCAACCCGAGATCGGCCGGTTTTGACACCGACAGGCGGCACCGGCGACTGCTAGGTAGGTGGGCCAACACTCATGTCGAGCATTGTCCCGGGGGTTGATTAAGAGTCCTCGGGTGCTAGCCGGTCCCTATGCAAGTTTTCGTTGTTATTAGGCAAATGATAAAACCAATGTTGGATCTCCTCAGGAAAGCTTTACTTTAGACGAAGAAACAAGGGGGGCCCATAAACCCCGACCGAGTTAGGAACACAAAATTCAAGGAACATAGCACCGGTATGATAGAAACTAGGGCGGAAAGAGTGGAACAAAACACCAGGCAAAAGGTCAAGCCTTCCACCCTTTACCAAATATATAGATGCAAATAAGAGATATTGTGATATCCCATAAAATCCATGTCCCAACATGGAACAACCTGCACTGCACCTGCAACTAGCAACGCTATAAGAGGGGTCGAGCAAAGCGGTAACATAGCCAAACAACGGTGTGCTAGGATGGTGGAAAGGGTTAGAGGGTGTCATGGCAATTTGGGAGGCTTGTAAAACAAGTGATAGATAGCGCGACATAGTGATAGCATCGAGACAACTAGCAAAGCAAAGATAGTAGTGATATCCAAGGTAACGGTCATCTTGCCTGAAATCCCGCTAGGAAGAAGACCGAATCCATGAAGAAGACGAATGGGCGTAGTTGAATGGATCCTCACAATCGCAACATAACCGAAACTATCAAGGAGAACTACAACCGGAAAGAAGCAAACAACATGGAAAACAACCATCACATAAACATGGCATGATGCACAAGCAAGTATGATGCATGTTCGGTTTATTGAGGCATGGCATGGCAAAGTGCAACAAACAATGCTACAAATTAAGTGGAGCTCAATATGCAACGGTTGCATATTGACGAAACACCACATTCAATTATTTAATTAACTCTCATTTATGCTACTCAACAATATTAAATGTTGGTTAACATGGCAAGAGGTGAAGCATAATTAAACTAACTATTTAGGCAAGTTTAAATGAGGCCGGAAATTAACAAACAATAATTCCAGACAATCCTGGCATGTCATTTAGCAATTTAATGCAAACAACAATTTTAAACATTTTAAATGTTGTATCATGATGCAGATGACATAAACAAGTTTTATGCAATTTTATGAAAATGTTGACATGAGCATGTTATGAAGCGTTTGGTCACCATGGCAGAACGAAAGGGGTGCCACGGCAACGACAACGAAAATGGTGCCACGGCAACATTCCGATGATCTGACAACTCGTCGAGATGTCGGTGCAAACGAAAATGTGGATGTACGGAACATGCAAAAGATGGTGGGGTGGCCCCGTTTACCGGGTTCCCACGGGTCGACGGCATGGCAAATGAGGAGGAACGTGCCATGACAACTCGGACACGGTGCAGACACGAGCATCTCATACAACACACATGCATTCGTTCCCGAGCATTGTCTCGGGGTTATAAGCTCGAAGCGTGCATTTTCGGAATGGATCAAGTTCATTGAGGGAAGTAGTGGTTCACGTTTTGAAGAGGAACTTGACAGATTCGAATCCCTTCAGGGTTGCTGTGGTACTTGGGGTCTTCGGACTTGTCGGTCTCGTTCTTGCGACGGTAGTTGATATTGACATATCCGAGGGCTCTGGGCGTCGTGGTACTTGGCGAATCTGCGTAGTCGTATGATACGTCTCCGACGTATCTATAATTTATGAAGTATTCATGCCATTTTTACAACAAGTTTATATGGTTTTGGTATGATTTGATTAGAACTAACCCAAACTGATGTTGTTTTCAGCAGAACTACCATGGTGTCATTTTTTGTGCAGAAATAAAAGTTCTCGTAATGGGCTGAAACTTTACGGTGATTTTTTTGGACGAAAAGAGAACCCTGAAGCACAAGAGTTGGATCAGAAGAGTCTCGAGGCGACAACAAGGTAGGGGGTCACACCCTACCCCCCGGGAGGGTGCTCCTACCTTGTCGCTGCCTCGTGGACCCCCTTGACGTGAGACCGACGCCAAAAATTCCTATAAATACCAAAACCCCCAGAAATAAACCTAGATCGGGAGTTCCGCCGCCGCAAGCCTCTATGGCCACGAAAAATCTATCTAGGCCCTCTCCAGCACCCTGTCGGCGGGGCCATCATCACCGGAGGCCATCGAGGAGGATCCCGAAGGGAGGCATCATCACCATGGAGGCCAAGGACCAGAGGGAGAACCTCTCCCCATCTAGGGGGGGCCATGGAGGAGGAAGCACAAGGGGGAGACTCTCTCCCCCTCTCTCTCGGTGGCGCCGGAGTGCCGCCAGGGGAACCATGGCCATGGTGATCATCTTCATCAACATCACCATCTTCATCACCTTCCTCATCTCTTTTACGCGGTCCACTCTCCTGTACCCCGTTGTAATCCCCTACTTGAACATGGTGCTTTATGCCACATATTATAATCCAATGATGTGTTGCCATTCTATGATTTTTTAGTAGATTCCTTTGGTCCTTTGGGTCGATTGATGATCTAGATTGGTTTGAGTTGTATGTTTTATTTTGGTGTTGTCCTATGGTGCCTTCCGTGCCGCGCACACGTGAAGGATTCCCGTTGTAGGGTGTTGCAATACGTTCATGATTTGCTTATAGTGGGTTGCTTGAGTGAAAGAAGCATAAACCCGAGTAAGAGGGTTGGGGCGTACGGGATAAAGGGGACTTGATGCTTTAATGCTATGGTTGGGTTTTACCTTAATGATCTTTAGTAGTTGCGGATGCTTGCTAGAATTCCAATCATAAGTGCATATGATCCAAGGAGAGAAAGTATGTTAACTTATGCCTCTCCCTCATATAAAATTGCAATAACGACCACGGATCTTGTTAACAATTGCCTAGGATAATTCGGCACACCGATCCATCATTATTCCACACTCACTATTTATAATATATAGTAACATTTTCTAACTTTATGTTAACAGCACCTATTTTTATATTTTAGCTCTCCGATATCATGCAAAGTTGTCCTCTTCATACCCACATTGTAGTTTTATTTCTCGTTTCTAGTTGGAAGCAAACGTCCGGTGTACGTATAGTCGTATCAGTGGCAGATAGGACTTGAGAGAATATTGATCTTACCTTTAGCTCCTTGTGGGTTCGACACTCCATACTTATCACTTTCACCTTTAGAAATTGCTACGATGATTCCTTGCACTTGGGGATTATCAAGCTATTTTCTGGCGCCGTTGCCAGGGAGCAATAGCGTGGGTCAATATTCTCGTGTGTGCTTGTTTGCTTTCTTCACTAAGTAGATTTTGTTTTCCCTTTTGTTTTTGTTTCCTTTAGTTGTGGGTGAAGCAAACAAAAAAATTAAAGAATGCAAAATACAAAAAAAGTTACTTGCCTCTTATGCCTAAAAACTTTTTCGAAAAGAGAAGTGATTGGATGGTTGTGCATTGGAGAAGTGAGGGTCGACCTTGAACACTTGTGTTCATGCTCATGGGTATATTTGCATAGAAGTTATATTGTTTAGGATCTTTTGCTAACCAAAATTTTGTACTAAGTAGACATACTACTTGTGCATCCAAAACCCTTAAACCCAGTTTCATGCCATGAGTGTCCACCATATCTATCTATGGATTGAATAAGATCCTTCAAGTAAGTTGTCATCGATGCAAAAAGCAATAAGAAATTGCTCCTAAATGTGCATGATCTTTTATTGTAAGGGAAAATAAGTGTTGTACGAACTTGTGGTGGTAAAGAAATAAAAGCGATGGACTGCATAATAAAGGTTGCTATCACAAAGGGAAATACAACATGACATTCCCTTGCATTAAGGGTTTGCACATCCAACATTTAAAAGCGCATGGACACCTCTGCTTCCCTCTACGAAGGGCCTATCTTTTACTTTCATGTATTTACTTTTATGCAAGAGTCAATAGTACCCCTTACTATTTCAACCTCAATTATTCTTTAGTTGGCAAGCATCATGTCACGCCCAAGATGTGACCCTATCCTAAAGGAACTCAAAGGTCCCACCAAGGATAGAAGCGCATCTTGAAGACGCTTTTGCAAGGTGGATATCATTACATCAACATTACATAATAGTGGGGATACAACCAAGACATACAATGTCACAAGAATACAACAATACACCATATACGTAAGATCAACATCTGACTACGGATGAAACAAAAACAGAAACTCAAACAATATCCACTCTGCTAGCCCAGGCTGCCGACCAGGAACCTATCCCTCAACCGAAGAAGAAGCAGAAGAAGAACTCCAACACAAATAAACATCGCTCTCACGTCAAGATCATTGCATAACCTGTACCTGCAACTGTTGGTGTAGTAAACTGTGAGCCACGAGGACTCAGCAATCCCATTACCATGGGTATCAAGACTAGCAAAGCTTAATGGGTAAGGAAAGGGGTAAAGTGGTGTGGTTGCAGCAGCGGCTAAGCAATGTATGGTGGCTAACTTACGCAAAGAAGAGCGAGAAGAGAAGCAAAGCAAGCGGTCGTCAACTAGTAATGATCAAGAAGTGATCCTGAACTCCTAATTACGTCAAACATAACCCAAAAACCGTGTTCTCCTCTCGAACAACCCCGAAAAGAGACAATCGCGGTTACACACGCGATTGGTGTATTTTAGAAGAGTTTACTTCAAGTTTACTACAACCAGACATTAACAAATTCCCATCTGCCACATAATCGCGGGCACGGCTTTCGAAAGTTCAAACCCTGCAGGGGTGTCCCAACTTAGCCCATCACAAGCTCTCACGGTTAACGAAGGATATTCCTTCTCCCGGGAAGACCCGATCAGACTCGGAATCCTGGTTACAAGACATTTCGACAATGGTAAAACAAGACCATCAAGACCGCCCGCTGTGCCGACAAATCCCGATAGGAGCTGCACATATCTCATTCTCAGGGCACACCGGATGAGCAAGACGTCGGGTTGGCATAGACCCTGGTTGCCCAGGGGGGCGCCGGACATCGCTCGGTTTGGACCAACACTTAGACAAGCATTGGCCCGGGGGGGCTAAAATAAAGATGACCCTCGGGTTAATTACTCCCAAGGGAAAGGTGTTGGAAATATGCCCTAGAGGCAATAATAAAAGCATTATTATTATATTTCCTTGTTCATGATAATTGTCTTTATTCATGCTATAACTGTATTATCCGGAAATCGTAATACACGTGTGAATACATAGACCACAATACGTCCCTAGTGAGCCTCTAGTTGACTAGCTCGTTGGTCAACAGATAGTCATGGTTTCGACTATGGACATCGATGTCATTGACAACGGGATCACGTCATTAGGAGAATGACGTGATGGACAAGACCAATCCTAAGCATAGCACAAAGATCGTGGTAGTTCGTTTTGCTAGAGCTTTTCCAATGTCAAGTATCTCTTCCTTAGACCGTGAGATCGTGTAACTCCGGATACCGTAGGGAATGCCTTGGGTGTACCAAACGTCACAACGAATCGGGTGACTATAAAGGTGCATTACAGGTATCTCCGAAAGTGTCTCATTGGGTTGACACGGATCGAGGCGAGGATTTGTCACTCCGTATGACGGAGAGGTATCACCGGGCCCACTCGGTAGTGCATCATCATAATGAGCTCAAAGTGACCAAGTGTCCGGTCACGGGATCATGCATTACTGATGCGAGTAAAGTGACTTGCGGTGAACGAGACTAACGAGGTATTGGGATACCGACGATCGAGTCTCGGGCAAGTAACATACCGTCGACAAAGGGAATGGCATACTGTGGTTGCTTGAACCCTCGACATCGTGGTTCATCCGATGACAACATCGAGGAGGCGTGTGGGAGCCAACATGGGTATCCAGATCCCGCTGTTGGTTATTGACGGAGAGCGTCTCGGTCATGTTCAGATATCTCCCGAACCCGTAGGGTCTACACACTTAAGGTTCGGTGGACGCTTAGGGTTAATAGGAAGACTTGTATGTGACTACCGAATGTTGTTCGAGTCCGGATGAGATCCCGGACGTTACGAGGAGTTCGGAATGGTCCGGAGGTAAAGATTTATATATGGGAAGTCATCAAGCGGACACCGGAAAAGTTTCGGGTCATGTCGGTATTATGGAGGGTCCAGGAAAGGTTCCGGAGGACCACCGGAGGGGCCACCTTTTGGGGGCCACTTGGGCTGCGTGGGGAGCAGCCAGCCCCTCATGGGCTGGGCGCACCCTCCCCTTGGCCCATGCGCCTAGGGTTGAGGGAACCCTAAGGGGCGCCCCTTGCTTGGGGGGCAACCCCTCCCTGCCGCCCCCCCTCTAGATGCATCTAGAGGGGCCGCCCCTCCCTTCCCCTATAAATACAAGGGTGAGGGGAGGGCTGCAAACACCATTGAAGGCGCAGCCCCTCCCCTCCCCAACACCTCTCCTCCTCCGCATACGCTTGGCGAAGCCCTGCCGGAGTACAGTCCCTCCATCTGCATCACGCCGTCGTGCTGCCATTGGAGTGATCTTCCTCAACCTCTCCTTCCTCCTTGCTGGATCAAGGCAGAAGGAGACGCCTGCCCGTCTGCACGTGTGTTGAACGCGGAGGTGCTGTCCGTTCAGCACTTGGTCATCGGTGATCGGAATCACGTTGGGAACGTCTTCATCATCACCACTCCCTCGAACGCTTCCGTGCTCGATCTACAAGTGGTATGTAGATGCAAACTCTCCCTTGACTCGTTGCTTAGTAGAACTCATAGATGGATCTTGGTGAAACCGTAGGGAAAATTTTAATTTTCTCGCAACGTTCCCCAACAAAGTGGCATCATGAGCTAGGTCTATGCGTAGTTCTCTTTGCGAGTAGAACACAATTAGTTGTGGGCGTGGATCTTGTCAATTTACTTGCCGCTACTAGTCTTATCTTGCTTCCGCGGTATTGTGGGAGGAAGCGGCCCGGACCAACCTTACACGACGCTTCGTGAGACCGGTTCCACCGACTAACATGCACTAGTTGCATAAGGTGGTTGGCGGGTGTCATCTCTCCTACTTTAGTTGGAGCGGATTCGATGAAAAGGGTCCTTATGAAGGGTAAATAGAAGTTGACAAGATCACGTTGTGGTTATTCAGAGGTAAGAAAACGTTCTTGCTAGAACCCAATTGCAGCCACGTAAAAGATGCAACAACAATTAGAGGACGCCTAACTTGTTTTTGCAGCAATTGACATGTGATGTGATATGGCCAAGTTGTGATGAATGATGAATGACACATTGTGATGTATGAGATCATGTTCTTGTAATAGGAATCACGACTTGCATGTCGATGAGTATGACAACGGCAGGAGCCATAGGAGTTGTCTTTATTTTTGTATGACCTGCGTGTCATTGAAGAACGCCATGTAACTTACTTTACTTTATTGCTAAACGTGTTAGCCATAGAAGTAGAAGTAGTCGTTGGCGTGACAACTTCATGGAGGCACAATGATGGAGATCATGATGATGGAGATCATGGTGTCATGCCGGTGACAAGATGATCATGGAGCCTCAAGATGGAGATCAATGGAGCTTTATGATATTGGCCATATCATGTCACTACTATATAATTGCATGTGATGTTTATTATGTTTATACATCTTGTTTACTTGGAACGACGGTAGTAAATAAGATGATCCCTTGCAACAATTTCAAGAAGTGTTTCCCCTAACTGTGCACCGTTGCCAAAGTTAAATGCTTTCTAAGCACCACGTGATGATCGGGTGTGATGGATTCTTACGTTCACATACAACGGGTGTAAGACAGATTTACACGCCGAAAACACTTAGGGTTTACTTGACGAGCCTAGCATGTACAGACATGGCCTCGGAACACGGAGACCGAAAAGGTCGAACACGAGTCGTATGGAAGATACGATCAACATGAGAATGTTCACCGACGAGACTAGTCCGTCTCACGTGATGATCGGACACGGCTTAGTCGACTCGGATCGTGTAACACTTAGATGACTAGAGGGATGTCCAATCTAAGTGGGAGTTCATTTAAATTTGATTAGATGAACTTAATTATCATGAACTTAGTCTAAAACTTCTGAATAATATGTCTTGTAGATCAAATGGCCAACGCTCATGTCAACTTGAACTTCAACGTTCCTAGAGAAAACCAAGCTGAAAGATGACGGCGGCAACTATACGGAATTTGGGTCCTAACACGAGGATCATCCTCATAGCTTCAGGAAACAATACGTCCTAGAAGGACCGCTAGGTGACGCTCCGTCGAGTAGAACCAAGACATTATGAATGCTTGGCAAACTTCATACCGATGATTACTCCCTCGTCAAAGGCGGCATGCTTTACTGACTTAGAACCGGGCTCCAAAAGCGTTTTGAGCATCACGGAGCATATGAGATGTTCGAGGAGCTGAAACTTGTTTTCCAAGCTCACGCTTGGTCGAGAGATATGACATCTCCGACAAGTTCTATAGTTGTAAGATGGAGGAAAACAGTTACAAGGTGAGCACATACTAAAGATGTGCAGGTTGCACAACCGTATGACCCAAATGAATATTAACCTCCACGATGAGGCGGTCATTGACAGAATCCTCCAGTCGCTCCCACCAAGCTACAAGAGCTTCGTGATGAACTACAACATGCAGGGATGGTAAAGACCATTCTGAAGTGTTCTCTATCTTTGAAGTCACCGAGGTTGAAATCAAGAAAGAACATCAAGTGTTGATGGTCAATAAGACCACTAAGTTCAAGAAGGGCAAGGGTAAGAAGAACTTCAAGAAGGACGGCAAGGAGGTTGCCGCCCGGTAAGCAAGTTGCCGGAAGAAGTCAAAGAATGGACCCAAACCCAGACCGAGTGCTTTTATTGCAAGGAGGGGTCCTTTGGAAGCGGAACTGCCCCAAATACTTAGCGGATAAGAAGGCCGGCAACACCAAAGGTATATCCGATATACATGTAATTGATGTGTACTTTGCGATTACTCGTAGTAACTCTTGGGTATTTGATACGGTGCCATTGCTCATATTTGTAACTCACAGCAGGAGCTGCGGAATAAGCTTAAAGTCGGCAAAGGACGAGGTGACGATGCGCGTCGGGAATGGTTCAGTCGATGTGATCGCCGTCGCACGCTACCTCTTCATTTACCTACGGGATTAGTTATGAACCTTAATAATTGTTATTTGGTGCCAAGTTTGAGCATGAATATTGTATCCGGATCTTGTTTAATGCAAGATGGCTACTCATTTAAATCCGAGAATAATGGTTGTTCTATTTATATGAGAGATATGTATTATGGTCATGCTCCGATGGTCAATGGTTTATTCTTAATGAATCTCGAGCGTAGTATTACACATGTTTATAGTGTGAATACCAAAAGATGTAAAGTTGATAACGATAGTCCCACATACTTGTGGCACTGCCGCCTTGGTCACATTGGTGTCAAGCGCATGAAAAAGCTCCATGTTGATGGACTTTTGGAGTCTTTAGATTATGAATCATTTGACACATGCGAACCATGCCTCATGGGCAAGATGACCAAGACTCCGTTCTCCGGAACAATGGAGCGCGAGCAACCAACTTGTTGGAAATCATACATACCGATGTGTGCGGTCCAATGAGCGTTGAGGCTCATGGAGGGTATCGTTATGTTCTCACTCTCACAGATGACTTGAGTAGATATGGGTATGTCTACTTGATGAAACACAAGTCCGAGACCTTTGAAAAGTTCAAGGAATTTCAGAATGAAGTAGAGAATCAACGTGACCGAAAGATAAAATTCTTACGATCGGATCGTGGAGGAGAATATTTAAGTCACGAATTTGGTACACACTTAAGAAAATGTGGAATCGTTTCACAACTAACGCCGCCTGGAACACCTCAACGTAATGGTGTGTCCGAACGTCGTAATCGCACTCTATTGGATATGGTGCGGTCTATGATGTCTCTTACCGATTTACCGCTATCATTTTGGGGATACGCTCTAGAGACAGCTACATTCACTTTAAATAGGGCACCGTCTAAATCCGTTGAGACGACACCGTATGAATTATGGTTTGGGAAGAAACCTAAGCTGTCGTTTCTAAAAGTTTGGGGATGCGATGCTTATGTCAAGAAACTTCAACCTCGAAAAGCTCGAACCCAAATCGGAAAATTGCGTCTTCATAGGATACCCTAAAGAAACCATTGGGTATACCTTCTACTTAAGATCCGAGGGCAAGATCTTTGTTGCCAAGAACGGAACCTTTCTGGAAAAAGAGTTTCTCTCGAAAGAAGTAAGTGGGAGGAAAGTAGAACTCGATGAAGTACTACCTCTTGAACAGGGAGAGTAGTGCAGCTCAGGAAAATGTTCTGTGATGCCTACACCAACCGAAGAGGAAATTAATGATGATGATCAAGGTACTTGGATCAAGTTGCTACCGAACCTCGTGGGTCCACAAGGACACGTTCCGCACTGCAGTGGTACGGCAACCCTGTCATGGAAATCATGTTGTTAGACAACAATGAACCTTGAACTATGAAGAAGCGATGGCGGGCCCAGATTCCAACAAATGGCTAGAAGCCATGAAGTCCTAGATAGAATCCATGTATGAAAACAAAGTATGGACTTTGACCGACTTGCGCGATGATCGGCGAATAGAAAACAAATGGATCTTTAAGAAGAAGACGGACGCGGATGGTAATGTCACCATCTATAAAGCTCGACTTGTCGCTAAGGGTTATCGGCAAGTTCAAGGGATTGACTACGATGAGACTTTCTCTCCGTAGCGAAGCTTAAGTCCGTCCGAATCATGTTAGCAATTGCCGCATACTATGATTATGAGATATGGCAGATGGACGTCAAAACAGCGTTCCTTAACGGATATCTTAAGGAAGAGCTCGTATATGATGCAGCCGGAAGGTTTTGTCAATCCTAAGAAAGTCGACAAAGTATGCAAGCTCCAGCGATCCATTTATGGGCTGGTGCAAGCATCTCGGAGTTGGAACATTCGCTTTGATGAGATGATCAAAGCGTTTGGGTTTATGAGACTTATGGAGAAGCCTGCGTTTACAAGAAAGTGAGTGGGAGCTCTGTAGCATTTCTCATATTATATGTAGATGACATACTTTTGATGGGAAATGATATAGAATTCTTGGACAGCATTAAGGCCTACTTGAATAAGTGTTTTCAATGAAGGACCTTGGAGAAGCTGCTTATATATTAGGCATCAAGATCTATAGAGATAGATCGAGACGCCTCATAGGTCTTTCACAAAGCACATACCTTGATAAGATTTTGAAGAAGTTCAAAATGGATCAGTCCAAGAAGGGGTTCTTGCCTGTATTGCAAGGTGTGAGATTGAGCTCAGCTCAATGCCCGACCACGCAAAAAAAGATAAAGAAGAGATGAGTGTCATCCCCTATGCCTCGACCATAGGATCTATTATGTATGCCATCTTTGTGTACCGCACTGATGTAAACCTTGCCGTAAGTTTGGTAGGAAGGTACCAAAGTAATCCCGCAAGGAACACACGGACAGCGGTCAAGAATATCTGAAGTACACGAAAAGGACAAAGGACATGTTTCTCGTTTATGGAGGTGACGAAGAGCTCGTCAGAAGGGTTACGCCGACGCTTAGCTTCGACACAGATCTGGATGACTCTAAGTCACAAACCGGATACGTGTATATGTTGAATGGTGGAAGCGAAGCTGGTGCAATGCAAGCAGAGCGTCGTGGCGGGATCTACATGTGAAGCGGAGTACATGGCAGCCTCGGAGGCAGCACATGAAGCAATTTGGGTGAAGGAGTTCATCACCGACCTAGGAGTCATACCCAATGCGTGGGGGCCGATCAAACTCTTCTGTGACAACACTGGAGCTATTGCACTTGCCAAGGAGCCCAGGTTTCACAAGAAGACCGTGCACATCAAGCGTCGCTTCAACTCCATCCGTGAAAATGTTCGGGATGGAGACATAGAAATTTGTAGAAGTGCATACGGATCTGAATGTCGCAGATCCGCTGACTAAACTTTCTCTTCCACGGGCAAAACATGATCAACACCGTAACTCTATGGGTGTTCGATTCATCACAATGTAACTAGATTATTGACTCTAGTGCAAGTGGGAGACTGTTGGAAATATGCCCTAGAGGCAATAATAAAAGCATTATTATTATATTTCCTTGTTCATGATAATTGTCTTTATTCATGCTATAACCGTATTATCCGGAAATCGTAATACACGTGTGAATACATAGACCACAATACGTCCCTAGTGAGCCTCTAGTTGACTAGCTCGTTGGTCACGAGATAGTCATGGTTTCGACTATGGACATCAGATGTCATTGACAACGGGATCACGTCATTAGGAGAATGACGTGATGGACAAGACCCAATCCTAAGCATAGCACAAAGATCGTGTAGTTCGTTTTGCTAGAGCTTTTCCAATGTCAAGTATCTCTTCCTTAGACCGTGAGATCGTGTAACTCCCGGATACCGTAGGAATGCCTTGGGTGTACCAAAGCGTCACAACGAATCGGGTGACTATAAAGGTGCATTACAGGTATCTCCGAAGTGTCTGTTGGGTTGACACGGATCGAGACAGGATTTGTCACTCCGTATGACGGAGAGGTATCACTGGGTCCACTCGGTAGTGCATCATCATAATGAGCTCAAAGTGACCAAGTGTGCAGTCACGGGATCATGCATTACGGTCTGAGTAAAGTGACTTGCCGGTAACGAGACTAAACGAGGTATTGGGATACCGACGATCGAGTCTCGGGCAAGTAACATACCGTCGACAAAGGGAATGGCATCTGAGGTTGCTTGAACCCTCGACATCGTGGGTTCATCCGATGACAACATCGAGGAGCGTGTGGAGCCAACATGGGTATCCAGATCCCGCTGTTGGTTATTGACCGAGAGCGCCTCGGTCATGTATGCATATCTCCGAACCCGTAGGGTCTACACACTTAAGGTTCTTGGTGACGCTTAGGGTTAATAGGAAGACTTGTATGTGACTACCGAATGTTGTTCGGAGTCCGGATGAGATCCCGGACGTTACGAGGAGTTCGGAATGGTCCGGAGGTAAAGATTTATATATGGGAAGTCATCAAACGGACACCGGAAAAGTTTGGTCATGTCGGTATTATGGAGGGTCCACCGGAAAGGTTCCGGAGGACCACCGGGAGGCCACCCTTTGGGGGCCACTTGGGCTGGGGAGCAGCCAGCCCCTCATGGGCTGGGCGCACCCCTCCCCTTGGCCCATGCGCCTAGGGTTGAGGGGGAACCCTAAAGGGGGCGCCCTTGCTTGGGGGCAACCCCTCCCACGCCGCCCCCTCTAGATGCATCTAGAGGGGCCGCCCTCCTCCCTTCCCCTATAAATACAAGGGTGAGGGAGGGCTGCAAACACCATTGAAGGCGCAGCCCTCCCTCCCCAACACCTCTCCTCCTCGACACGCTTGGCGAAGCCTCGCTGAATCTGATCCCTTCCATCCGCATCACGCCGTCGTGCTGCCATTGAGTGATCTTCCTCAACCTCTCCTTCCTCCTTGCTGGATCAAGACGAAGGAGACGCCGTCGTTCGCACGTGTGTTGAACGCGGAGGTGCTGTCCGCTCAGCACTTGGTCATCGGTGATCGGAATCACGTTGGGAACGCGTCTTCATCATCACCACTCCCTCGAACGCTTCCGTGCTCGATCTACAAGTGGTATGTAGATGCAAACTCTCTCTCTCTTGACTCGTTGCTTAGTAGAACTCATAGATGGATCTTGGTGAAACCGTAGGAAAATTTTAATTTTCTGCAACGTTCCCCAACAAAAGGTAATAGGTGGTAGGAAAATGGTAAAACCAATGTTGGGCCTTACTGGAGGAGTTTTATTCAAGGCGAACTGTCAAGGGGGTCCCATAAATCACCCAACCGCATTAGGGACACAAAATCCGGGAACATAATACCGATATGACGGAAACTAGGGCGGCAAGAGTGGAACAAAACACTAGGCATAAGGCCGAGCCTTCCACCCTTTACCAAGTATATAGATGCATTAATAATATAAGAGATATTGCGATATCCCAACATAAAACATAATCCAACATGGAGCAATCTTCATCTTCACATGCAACTAGCAGCGCTATAAGAGGGGCTGAGCAAAAGTGGTAACATAGCCAATCAACGGTTTGCTAGGAAGGGTGACAAAGGTTAGAGGTTCATGGCAATTTGGGAGGCTTGATAAGCAAGTGGTAGGTAACACGGCATAGCGATAGAACGAAGCAACTAGCATAGCAATGATAGTAGTGAGATCCAAGGTGACGATCATCTTGCCTGAAATCCCGCAAGGAAGAAGAACGAATCCATGAAGAAGATTAAGCCACGAAGACGAACCAAGCGTAGACGAACGAATCCTCACGATCGCAACGAAACGGGAACTATCGAGAAGAAGCACACAACATAGTAAACACACCACACATGAACAAGGCATGATGCTCAACCAAGTATGATGCATGACAAGGCTACATGAAGCTACTCATGGCAAGAGATGATGCATACAAGAACAACACATCAAAGCAAGTTTAAATGAGGCCAGAAAAATCATATAACAATTCGGTAAGTCCTCATATGCAAATTTCAAAATTGGTCCAGATATGAATAAACCTTATGTTCAAGTTGTTAAACAGCAAGTTAAGATGCACCACGATGATCTACACGAAATTCTAGTCAAGTTACATATAAAGTTCATTAGATTCGGAGCTACGGCCTAGAAGATATGAGCAAAACAAGATAAGCATGGCATTGGTGCAAAATGCATTCAAACATCAAGCAACACCTCCAAACATGGATGCAACAAGGTAACATGAAGCTACATGCAAAACTAAGCAAGTTTCATATAGAGCACACTCAAAACGGAGCAACGGTTCAACACATACACTATACAAGTTTAAAGGACAAGCTGTCCAAAACAGCAACTAGGCATATTGCAAGCACCAAAACAACATGCTACAGGACCACAGTATGAAAGACAAAGGCATGGACATGATGTACAGGTAAAGCATAACAAAACATGAACACTAAGCTATCTCCAGAAACTAATAAAACATGCTCAAAATAACATGGCAAGATTGCAAATACTATCAGCTTCACAGACTTGGCAGAATTCACAGGACATGGCAGAAATAATATCAGGTTACAATGTTTAGAGCTACCAAGCCACGTGCTACAGGAACTTATCATGGCAACCAAAGGCATGGCATGAATCTACTAATTGCATATAACAAAAGTCCCTTACTGATCATGAGCCAAAAAGGCACAGAAGATATGATGGAACCCATGTAAACATAGCAAGTTTTATTACAGTTTCAGACTTGGCAGAAAAACAGAGCATGACATAAACAGAATTATGAAGGCATCTTTCCGAGCTCGATTCACTCACCACAAGGCATTTCATGACAATATAAGCATATCATCACCAATAAGACATGTTCATGAAACTAACCATGGCAAGAACAAGTCCATAGCATGCTTGGATCACTAACAACAACCATGGCAAAATTGATTAACATGTAAACAATCTTCCAGGAACATTTTATAGCAAAAGCAGAGCAAGATTAAGACATGCTAGGGCACTCCATAATTGAAAACAGTGGCATGGATGGATATAGCATAACCATATGTCCAAAACATCCTTAATGAACATACTCAAAAGAGGCATGAATCTCACTGTAGCAACATGAATACATGGCATGAAAATAACAGCAGAACAAAGACTTAGTAGAATCCTAAGTCACTGAAATCAGCAACATCACGAAGCCTAGTTTGCAAGCTTGTAACAATCAACACATGGCATATCATTAAGAGTGGATTTCACCACAGCAAATATGGCATGTTGTAGCTCATAACACATGTAGACTTCATTCTCAAAATAAAATCACACAAAAAGGTGCAAAAATGACAAATAAGCATGTTCTGATAAACTACAGCAGACAACATTATATAGCCCTCTTGCAACGATGATTCGAGCATCAAGATGGACTCAAATGAACATGGCACAATGTAACAAAATGAAGATCACATCATGATAAACATTTCGATGTATTATACATGCAAAACAGATCTACGATCATGGAGACATGGCATCACGAACAGGGCATCAGAATGTTAGGGACTTGGCAGAAATTACCCTCGGGAAAACGGGACGGAGGGAAGCGGGACGAGGAGATCCGGGACGGGGGCTGAATTTGGATCCGCGAATGGGTGGATCTCATCCACCCGGACCGGATCTGACCGGAATGGGCTCCGGCGGGCTCCGGGCGGATTCCGGCGAAACGAGGACTCTGGCGAGGTTCGCCACGTAAGCGGCGGGCATGGCAGCAGACGGCGTCGGGCGATGGCCGGCGCTGGGGTGGCGCCAGGCACAAGGCGGCCGGGCGTGATCCAGCAGGAGCGGCGGGCGAAGGAGGCAAGGCGGGCGGAGGCGCTGGATCGGCGGGCGGAGGGCGGGCGGCGCGGGCGCTTCGGTGAGGCGGCTCATGGAGCTCACGCCGGAAGGCTGAAGGCGGCAGGCCAGTGGCGCGAGGCACGCAGGTGGGCGGCGCAGCCTGGCTCGGGCCTGGCAGAGCGATGGCTCCATGGGTCCGACGCGGGACGGCAAGTGAGGACATGTGGCGGCTCCGGATTGGGCAGGGGCGGTGGCGGACATGTCCGGGCGTGATGGTGGACGTGTTCGTCGGTGGGAGGAGGAAGAAGCTAGGGTTTGGACCCGAAAATTCGGAGGGAGGTGCAAATATATAGGTAGAGGGAGCTAGGAGAGTCCAAATGAGGTGCGGTTTCGGCCACGCGATCGTGATCGAACGGCCGAGAGGATGGAGGGGGTTTGGATGGGTTATTGGGCCACTTTGGAGGGGTGTTGGGCTGCACACAAAAGAGGCTTTTGCGGCTACCCGGTTAACCGTTGGAGCACCAAACGACCTCCAAATGGAACGAAACTTGACAGGCGGTCTACCGGTGGTGTAACAAGGCCGCTTGGCAAACCTTGGTCCATTCCGAGAATGTTTAACACTCGCTCACGAAAAGAGACAAGAAGGGGACGCCGGATGACATAGGAGTGCCGGATTGCAAAACAGACAACGGGGAAAATGCTCGGATGCATGAGACGAACACGTATGCAAAATGAAATGCACATGATGACATGGCAAAATGCAACACGCAAGCAAATGACATGGCAATGACGGCGAAATAACTGGTGGACACCTGGCGCATCGGATCCGGGGCGTTACACATCACTTGGTGGGGAAAGATCCAAGCATATATGGCCAGTAAAATATATTTGATCATGAATTATTATTGTTGACAATTATCTATATGATAAATAAGTTGGGAGGTGAAACATTAAGCCCCTATCTTTCTCTGTGTTTGACGGATACTATTTGTTCTAAAAATATGCTTTGAGTGTTAGCAATCATGGAAAACTATATGATAGTTGAGTATGTGGGATTTGTTAAATCAAAGCTCTTACATAGAACCTTCCTGAAAATAAGATGAATTGCAATTGTTTGATGACTAAGAACATGGTTTGTTAGTTTTCAAGAAACTTTGGTCTATACTTTAACTTGTGAATAGCTTGCTACTTGATCATGAGAAGTTTTATGAGATGAGCTACTGTTTATGATATATAATGATGATAGAAAAAGTGTTTGGAACTATCATTGATCAAACTTATACACTATGCTAGAATTCACACTTCATAAATTATTTCTTTTATCATTTACCTACTCGAGGAAGAGCGGGAATTAAGCTTGGGGATGCTGATACGTCTCCGACATATCTACAAATTATGAAGTATTCATGCCATGTTTATAATAACTTTATATCTTTTGGTATGATTTGATTAGAACTAACCCGGACTGGCGCTGTTTTCAACAGAATTACCGTGGTGTCATTTTTTGTGAAGAAATAAAAGTCCTCGGAATGGGCTAAAAATTTACGAAGAATAATTTTTGGAAAATATAAAAAATACCGGAGCGAAAAGATACCAGAGAGGAGTCCCGGGGTAACCACAAGGGTGGGGGGCTCCCCCACCCCCCTAGGACGCGCCCCCCTATCTTATCGTCGCCTTGTGGGTCCCCTCTTTCGTCTTCAAAACCATCGGTATACCTTACTCGGAGCTATATTTTTATTCGTCACATGATATGTGTTTTGCTTGGAGCGCATTTTAATTTTACTTGATGTTTGAATAAAATCATTGGATATGAAATCTTGAATGAGAGAGATTCCTCCCATGGCTATTTAACTATTTGACTACTCGTTGTTCTTCAGTTATATTTTTTGGAGTAGTTTGTCATTTACTCACGTGCTTCACTTATATCCTATGAGTAAATGGTTGAATGAATTGAATATCATAGATCTGAAATCATATATGCTTCATATGCTTATCCCATGGGGAGTAATGACTTCACTTATAAGAAGTACAGGAGGTAAAATTTATTGAAAGTTAGCAAACTCAACATTACATACTACCATTTTGATTATCAAATCTGCGCTGGGCCCAGCTCAAGTTAGTTAGATCTGTTCGCCAGGTGAGTCTGCATCTTTTTCAATACAGCTTCACACTTTTCAGCTGTTTTCAGCATTCACATATGTCTTCATGACAATTTTTCATGTAGACGTTCATTCAGTGTTCCATTTCATTTCTATTCAAAGCCTCAATTGTTTTGATTTCATGAGGAGACGCTCATGGGACGCTTTGGTGAGCGATTCTAAAATCTGCTACAGAGCGTCCTTACAAAGCGTGTCTACCTAGGTATGAGACGTTTAGAGCGCATTAAATCATCTCTAGCAGATTTTAGAGTCACTCACCAAAGCGTCCCATGAGCGTCTCCTCACGCACTGCCTCAAAGACAATTGAGGCGCTGGAAGCGCTGCCTACATGGAAATGAGGCGTTTTGAGAGCGTCCTTACAAAGCGTGTCTACCTAGGTATGAGACGTTTAGAGAGCATCCTTAAGCCCAACATATATGATATATCCTATTTATATGGTATAAAAAAATTATTCTATAAAAAATAGACTACCACAAAATCCATGGACGCACTGAAAAATTCATACTAGATGCAACAACATATATGATCTATCCTATTTATATTGTATAAAAAATTATTGTTCAATTGCACTTAATGAAATTACTTGCTAATACCAAATAATTTGACTCTCATTTACATATCAGAATATATTAAAAAATTGTATGTCATCGTTATCAAAATAATAATGTTGTATTACACCATTACAGTGAGAAGGAGTCAGTAGTAGTTTACAAACTCAATTGTACACATCGTCTATAAAATAATTACATGTCTCACAAACTAGTTCAAACATATGTGACTTGTAGTATCTACATGCTGATAATGGAGCAGTAGCTTTTGTTTTCTCTGCCTCTAGTTTATCCTTGTGGTTGTCGCTTTTAAAACTGCTTTTTCTGCAAAGAAAGGCAAATGAGATATAAATAAATTCATTGGAACTTCTACTAGTAAGTTTTACTTTGCTGAACAGACAACCATAAGAATAGAGAAGAGCAACATTTAGATACCACATCGAGGTAAACATGCACTGCAGAAATTCAATCTAGTCTCGTAGATGTCATGTAACCATATTAAGTATAGAGACATACTGTAAAAAGAGAGATAAATCTTGATGTCACCGATGGATACGCTAAGGTGAGAATGCATAAAGTATATTTGTAAGAAAAAATAAGAACAATTTTCTAAGAAGTATATGTACAAAAATAAGAGCAGTTTAACATACAGGGACTGAGTTTTCATGGTTGTTGACACTAATAATATCTAAGTCTTAATACTAGCTCTGCATAAGACGACATTTTCTCATAAAAAGACTGAATTCTCATCACATTAATAATCTTCAGTATAATACAACATCTACACAAGTGAGCATCACACCATTTAGCTGCTCCAGACATAGTGCAAGGCATGTGACCCAGATGTTTCAGTGTTTCACATAAGCGCATATGATTAAATCTTACCAAACATGATAATATATCCATCCAGGGAGCTCTCTTTATCAGATAACATGAGAAAAGTTTCTGCAGATGAGAAACTACATGTATGATAGTAGGAGGCATGCTTATTCCAGAAAATATTAGAACATGGGTGCAAAATTCTCATTTTCATTTATGGTGGGAATGAGGTGCTTTGCTAGTTGATACACGAGCTTTAATTATTAACCGCATGAAAAAGAAAGGTTCGTAAAGAACACTGACCATCTTGTATTGTCACGGTATTCTCAGAGGTTGTTTATCAAACACCTGCATACGGAGTGTCCATAATCTGGGAGAAAACAAGGAAGAAAGCTATGTGTAAGATCGATATTAAATTGAACCAGTGGTATAATTAGTCAAAAAATAGTTCAGAAAAAAGACAAAGTAGTGTTGTCCTATCTTAATATAGATAATCTGAAGTACGTGGAGTGTCAGATTCTCCTCCACAATTAATTACGCATGAAGGGAGAGGCTCCAATTTTTTACTTTGAATGAATTGATAGAACAGCTGAAAAGAAAAAGTAGATCGACTCACCTATAGATGAACCGACCAAGCTATTGCTAAAGATCTAGTGGCCAGCCCTTGTGCGCTCGATCGCAGGATCCCTTATGGCCTCCAAAAGCACCGTGTTCGTGAGGCTGGGCCGCTACCGGAGGACGGGCGATCGTGGCTGGGCCGCCGCCTGGAGGATGGCGCCCCTGGGCTGCTGGCCGGGGTCGAGCGCAGGGCGGTGGACCTACGATGGCGAGTACGGGGTGGGAAGGAGAGGAGCTCGGCAGAGGAGGCGGCGTGGCATGGCGGCGCTAGGTTTAGAGGTGAGAGATCGATCTCTTTTTTCATAGTAGTTATCTTCCTAGCCCATATCGCACGATGTACGGTCGTGGTGGGTTATTTTTAGTGGGCGACGGTGGTTGAACAAAATATACGGAACCACCCAGATTTTTTAATCAGAAAATCAAGGGACGATATGCCGCGCGTCTCAAAAAACGTCCGTATGCATCAAGTGGATTTTAGGAATGAGACGTACACAAAAGCGTCGAATCGAAAACATCTCTACATGGCTATTTTGTTGTAGTGTTAGTCACTTGAACAATTCATAAAAGAATATTGAAGGAAGAGAGATTTCACATATAAATATACTATCTTGAACATCTTCTATGATTTTGAGCCCCATTAATTATTTTAATAACTTGAGCAAATGAGTTATGTTTGGAACTATCATTGATCAAATTTGTGCAATATGCTAGCATTCACGCTTTATAAATTATTTCTTTTATCATTTACCTACTCGAGGACGAGCAGGAAATAACCTTGGGGATGCTTATACGTCTCCGACGTATCTATAATTTATGAAGTATTTATGCCATGTTTACAACAATTTTATATGGTTTTGGTATGATTTGATTATAACTAACCCAGACTGACGCTGTTTTCAGCAGAACTACCATGGTGTTGTTTTTTGTGCGGAAATAAAAATTCTCCGAATAGGCTGAAACTTTATGATGATTTTTTATGGACGAAAAGAGAACCCCGAAGCACAAGTGTTGGACCAGAAGAGTCCCAAGGCGATGACAAGGTAGGGGGCGCCTGCCCTGTGGTGCTCCTACCTTGTCATTGCCTCGTGGACCCCCTTGACGTGAGACCGACGCCAAACATTTCTATAAATACCAAAATCCCCAGAAATAAACCTACATCGGAAGTTCCGCCGCTGCAAGCCTCTGTAACCACAAAAAATCAATCTAGGCCTTCTCCGGTACCGGAGGGGGCCATCATCACCGGAGGCCATGGAGGAGGATCCCGGAGGGGGCCATCATCGCCATGGAGGCCAAGGACCAGAGGGAGAACCTCTCCCCATCTAGGGGGGAGGCCATGGAGGAGGAAGCACAAGGGGGAGACTCTCTCCCCCTCTCTCTCGATGGCACCGGAGTGCCGCCGGGGGAACCATGGCCGCGGTGATCGTCTTCATCAACATCACCATCTTCATCACATTCCTCATCTTTTTTATGCGGTCCACTCTCCCGCACCCCGCTGTAATCCCCTACTTGAACATGGCGATTTATGCCACATATTATGATTCAATGATGTGTTTCCATCCTATAATGTTTTGAGTAGATTTCTTGTATCCTTTGTGTTAATTGATGATCTAGATTGGTCTGAGTTGTATGTTTTATTTTGGTGTTGTTCTATGACGCCTTCCGTGTCGCGCACACGTGAAGGATTCCCGCTATATGGTGTATATGATTCGCTTATAGTGGGTTGCTTGAGTGACAGAAGCATAAACCCGAGTATGAGGGTTGTGGCATATGGGATAAAGGGGACTTGATGCTTTAATGCTATGGTTAGATTTTTTAATGATCTTTAGTAGTTGTGAATGCTTACTAGAGTTTCAATCATAAGTGCATATGATCTAAGAAGAGAAAGTATATTAGCTTATTATGCCTCTCCCTCATATAAAATTGCAATAACGATCACCGTTCTTGTTAACAATTGCCTACGATAATTGCGCACACCGATTTATCATTATTTCACGCTTGCTGTTTATAATACTCTCTCCATCCAAAATTACTTGTCGCATAAATAAATAAAAATGTATGTATCTATAACTAAAATATGTCTAGATACATCCATTTCTTCGACAAGTATTTCCGGACGGAGGAAGTATATAATAATATATTTTAACTTTATGTTGACAATATCTATTTTTATATTTTAGTTCTCTAATATCATATAAAGTTATCCTCTTCATATTCATAACGTGATTTTATTTATCGTTTTTAGTTGGATTTAAATGTTTGGTGTACGTAGTCGTATTAATAACAAATATGACTTTGAGAAAATGTTGATCTTACTTTTAGCTCGTGTGGGTTCGACACTCTATACGTATCACTTTCACATTTGAAAATTGTTACGATGATTCCTTATGATTAGGGATTATCATCGTATACGTTCAAGAACAAACTTATGGGGCGCTTGGCGCATCCAAAGGGTGCTGACGGGTCCGGTCTTGGCGTGCCAATGAGGATCACAGCTGCGGGCATGGAGGCCTCGGGGCTGCATCTTGGCGGTCCAACGATAGTTTGCACAGCCTCGGTCAGCAGGAGCGGAGGTCACCGGGAACCAGAGGAGCAACGGTGCCAACCAACGGGCAAGGCACGAGCGGCAGCGCTAAGGGCGTGCAGCAAAGCGAAGGGGCGTCGGGGAGGCCATGGATGATGTAGGGAAGGTGAGCTCGGGAAGCAGTGGAATCGGACAGAGAGGCGACGAGTTGCAGGGGCCTGAGGAGGTCGTTCGAGGAGGATGCAGAAGCACACACGGTTGGTGCGCAGGCAGGAGACGTGGTGGCGGAGGGAGACTCGCGGTGGATGCGGCCTTCTTGCAGCGAGCTTGAAGCTCCACTCATGGCGGCGAGGTGGTTCCTGTAGGACACGGGGAAGGAGGAGTTGCGAACCGGCGCTCAATACGGCTGGCCAGATGTCGGGGACGAGCGGGGCTTGACAGCAAGGCGGCCATGGCTGGCGTCGGCCATGGGGAGCGAAAGGGAAGGAGGGAAGCAGGGGATCGAGGCCGGCGACGGAGGCAGGGCAGCGCCATGGGTACGGTGGTGCTCGCGAGCAGGAGAGCTCGGGTGCGAGGCGCTGTTCTGGGGGTCGATGGGGAGGAAGAGAGCTGGGGGATCGGGATCGAGGAGGAGAGACGGGGGTTCGAGCGTGGGGCTCGAACCTGGCGGCGCTCGAACGGGAGACGAGGGAGAGATCAGGAGATCGAGAGGGGAGGCGGTATTTCCTAAACGGGTACAGGGCGCACACCCCCCTCTCCCCGCTGGGCCGGCCCATTTCCTTTACTTTTTTCTGTCAGCAAAAAGTTCGCTGGGAGGGTGGGATTCGAACACAGGACTTACTTTGTTTAGTGTGAATGCAGCGACCAACCAGCCACCCTCATCTAGTGTGACTGGTTCCATCGTTTTTTTTCTATTGTCTTCTTTCCTCTTTCTTCTTTTGTTCTGTATTCGTCTTTTCTTTTTTTTATTTTTTCTCTGTACCTTTTCTCAAAAAATGCGTGAACTTGTTTTCTGTAATATCCGTTGAACACTTTGCGATATCCGTTGACATTTTCTTAAAATAAGCTGAATATTTTAAATAATACAGATGAACTTATTTTAATATACGATGAACACTTTAAAAAAATAGGAATATATGCGCTGAAGAATTTTCGGACACATACTGAACATTTGTGAAAATACGTTGAACAATTTGCGAATACACATTGAACATTGTGTAATATATACTGAACAAAACCAAGAACACAGTGAACAATTGTATACTCATTGAATAACCAAAACCAAAATAGACAAATATATATATATATATATATATATATCCTGAACATTTATATCCTGCACATTGTTTATATCCATTGAACATTTTAAATAATACACGATGAACATTTTTGAAACAACATGAATATATGTGTTGAACAATTTACGCATTCAACATTTAGTAAAAACGTTGAAAAATTTCATAATATACAATGAACATTTTTATAATACACGATGAACATTTTTATATGCAAAGGTGAACAATTTTCGTAATATACAATGAACATTTTTCTTAATACAGTGAAATTTTATGTAATACACGGTGAATATAAATTTACCAAATTGAGAAATAGTTCATCAATTGTGAAAAAAATCAAGAATTAAAATAAAACCGTCGAACCAGGAAGAAGAAAAACGAAAAAGAAAAAAGAAAAGTGAAAAGAAGTCAAAGAAGGAAACGATGTTAGAATTTTCGTGTGAGAACTGGTGGCCGGTAGGTTTGTGCGTGCTAGTCCAAACCTGAGGTCGCGTGTTCGAGTGCAACCAGATCCGCTTTTTTTGTTCGTTTTGGAAAACAGGAAATAAATAGATGGGCTGGCCCACGCCAGGGAGCGCGTGACCGCCGGTTTCGTTCGGCGGCGCGTAACGTGCCAGTTAGGAGCTCCCAGGGGAGGCTAGGGTTATAGGTGCGGTCGGATGGCCTAGGCCAATAGTTGGGCCTTGGTGAGCCACCTGGTGGTGGGCTGGTTGGGCTCTCTCCTCTCTCTCTCTCTCTTATTTTCTTTAACAGAAAAGAATTAGAGTCTTCTCAAAAAAAAGAATTAGAGAGAAGAAAAGAAAGAGAGGGTTAGGGAAAGAATTCGCGCATGTGGATAATTTTCTAGGACTCGTAAAAAAGAGCTTTATCCAATAAAATAAAAAGTGAGCATGGGCATGAAGTTGAATTCAACCTCATTTGAATTTAATTCAAATGAGTGTGAGAAAGAAGTGGGTATTCGGTAGGTCCAAAAATGTTGAGAATTTAGGAGGAGCCTCAATAAATGGAGAAAGAATTATGGAGAAAGTTTAGATAACAAACATGAAGCAAAAAGGCATGAGAATTAAATTGCAAGTGGGTTGCGGTTAATTCCAAACTAATGGAATATTTATTATAGCTCCTTAAAATATTGGGAGGATATGTTATAAAGAGAAACCACCATGTGAATTCCCTCGATTTAAATAGATCAATGATCTATGCAATTTTTAGCTGAGTTTTAGTTAGTTTGTGTTAACCCCCCTGACGGCCCGGCCCCACCTGCCAACGAGGCACGGGCTCGGCCCACCGCACCACATCGCAACCAGCCATCTGCGCCCGTAGTGGCTCACCCGCCCGGTCCAACCGCTCCCACTACTTAAGCCACCCCGCCTCCCCTTCCCCTCATCCAGTGGATCAGAACGTGGCGGCATGAACCCTAGTTCATCTTAGATCGATCTATTCTCGTAATCGAAGCTCGCATGCATTATATTGCCAGTGAGAAATATCCTATCTATCACCACCATAGCTTGCTCCTAACATCTGGTATCAGTCGCCAGAACACCTCACCTTCCGCCCAATCTGGCTCATCTCATCGGAACTCTAGGGATCCGCCACGGTCGTTTTCTCATCGAAGCCATGGATCCGTCTGCGAAGGCCTACCTCGACAAGCTCACTGCAACGATGGAAGACACACCACGGCCCTTACCGCGGTCACCGCCCGCCTCGACGATCTCGTCGCGTGGCGGCCGGATCTGGAGCGCCGCGTCTCCGATCTGGGCGACGCGGTCATCGCTCTCCGACAGGCGCGCCCGCTCCCCTCCACCGTCACCAACGGGAGCGCGCCACCCCTTCACACTACGGCGCCACCGCCCGCGTTGCCCACCGACAACTTGGGCCTGGCGGGAGGCGATGAGGACGCCCCTCAAGGGTCTAAAGACCACGGCGAATTCCATCTGCATCGGGGGAGGCCGGCGGTGTCGCCCTAGATGCCGCCGCCCCTCCCGGCCAACGGTCAGATCGAAATCCTACCTTCTCCTTTTGCGCATGCTAGTCAAATGCTTGCGGGTTTGGGACAAGCCCACCCTTCTATTTCGTTCCCACAATTCACGGGCGAGAACCCGAACATGTGGAAAACGATGTGCGAGCAGTATTTTTCCATGTTTGGCATTCATAAAACTTTCTGGGTTCCCATGGCCGCCCTCAACTTCTCTGGGGCCGCGGCCATTTGGTTACAATCAGTCCAAAAGAATCTCAATAGCTTCGATTGGGAATCCTTCTCTACCATGTTAACTACACGATTTGGTCGTGATCGACACCAATTGCTCATTCGGCAGTTTTACACCATTAAACAGACATCCACTGTAGCTGATTTTATCGAACGGTTTGAATTGATCATTAATCATTTAAGCTCTTATTCGGACTCTATTCACCCATTTTACTTCCTCACCCGTTTTGTGGAAGGATTGCGGGTGGACATTCGCTGTGGTCATGGTTCGCCGACCACCCGATCTCGACACGGCACATGCCTTGGCCGCTTCAAGAGGAGGTGGCCGACAATGCGCGTGCGGATGTGTAGCGTCCCGCACCTACGCGCCCTCCAGACGCGTCGCCGAAGCTCCCCGTACCACTACCTCTCGCCTTCCTCCCAAGACGTGCCACACCACCAGCTCACCATGGATCGCCATGCACAGACGCCAAGACGAGCCGACTCATCCAGCTCAAGGCTCGCGTGACTACCGCAGAGCATGTGGGCTGTGCTTTTGCGCGGCGAAGCGATGGGGACCCGACCACACCCGCCGGCCGGTCCAGCCACGCCGTCGAGGAACTTCTGGAACTCTTCGGCATCGACGCAACATCAACAACACAGCAACCAGAAACCACTCAAGATGAAGTAGTCATGGCCATCTCCAAACCGGCCCTGACGGGGGGAGTATCGAGCAAGGCGTTTCAGTTACGCGTGTGGATCCAAGGGCGTGAGATGCTGATGCTAGTGGACTCCGGCAGCACCACATCCTTCATCAACGAGCCCGCGCCGCCATCCAAGGAGTCCAACCTCTCCCACGCGCTGCATTTCAAAAGCGCTGTAGTCGGCGGGGGAGCACTCGCCGCTTCCGCCAAAGGCGCCACAAAGGCTGCCAATGGTGCACCCAAGGGCACCAGTTCACGACGAATATGAAGGTGTTGGCGCTCGGGACGTACGACGCAATCTTGGGCATGGACTGTGCTCCATGACCGTGGATTGGCGCGCGAAGCTCATCAAAATTTCGTCGGCCACGGGGCCAATTCGTCTCCAAGGGCACGAGGCTACTTCCTCAACTTGCTCCGTCATCAACGCGCTCCAACTTCAACAACTCTGCAACACGACACATGGCGTTGATCTATACAACGACCAGCGAGGGCAGCAACAGCATCACTTGTTGGAAATATGCCCTAGAGGCAATAATAAAAGGATTATTATTATATTTCCTTGTTCGTGATAATTGTCTTTTATTCATGCTATAATTGTATTATCCGGAAATCGTAATACACGTGTGAATAAATAGACTACTATATGTCCCTAGTGAGCCTCTAGTTGACTAGCTCGTTGATCAACAGATAGTCATGGTTTCCTGACTATGGACATTGGATGTCATTGATAACGGGATCACATCATTAGGAGAATGATGTGATGGACAAGACCCAATCCTAAGCATAGCACAAGATCGGGAGTTCGTTTGCTAGAGCTTTTCCAATGTCAAGTATCCTTTCCTTAGACCATGAGATCGTGTAACTCCCGGATACCGTAGGAGTGCTTTGGGTGTACCAAATGTCACAACGTAACTGGGTGACTATAAAGGTGCACTACAGGTATCTCCGAAAGTGTCTGTTGGGTTGTCACGGATCGAGATCGGATTTGTCACTCCAGACACGGAGAGGTATCATCGGGCCCACTCGGTAATGCATCATCATAATGAGCTCAAAGTGACCAAGTGTTTGGTCACGGGATCATGCATTACGGCACGAGTAAAGTGACTTGCCGTAACGAGATTGAACAAGGTATTGGGATACCGACGATCGAATCTCGTGCAAGTAACATACCGATTGACAAAGGGAATTGTATACGGGGTTGCTTGAATCCTCGACATCGTGGGTTCATCCGATGAGATCATCGAGGAGCATGTGGGAGCCAACATGGGTATCCAGATATCCGCTTGTTGGTTATTGACCGGAGAGCCATCTCGGTCATGTTCACGTGTCTCCCGAACCCGTAGGGTCTACACACTTAAGGTTCGGTGACGCTTAGGGTTGTATGAATATGAGTATGCAGCAAACCGAAAGTTGTTCGGAGTCCCGGATGAGATCCCGGACATCACGAGGAGTTCCGGAATGGTCCGGAGGTAAAGAATTATATATATGAAGTGTTGTTTCGGCCATCGGGAGAGTTTCGGGAGTCACCGGTATTGTACCGGGACCACCGGAAGGGTCCCGGGGGTCCATTCGGTGGGGCCACCTATCCCGGAGGGCCCCGCGGGCTTAAGTGGGGAGGGAACCAGCCCCTGGTGGGCTGGTGCACCCCCCCCCCTTCGGCCCCCCTGCGCCTAGGGTTGGAAACCCTAGGGGTGGGGGCGCCCCACTTGCCTTGGGGGGCAAGCCTCCCCCCTTTGGCCGCCCCCCCATCTAGATGGGATCTAGAGGGGCCGGCGCCCCCCCCCAAGGGGCCTATATAAAGGGGGGGAGGGAGGGCAGCCGCACCCTGAAGCCTTGGCGCCTCCCTCTCCCCTGCTACACCTCTCCCTCTCGCAGAAGCTCGGCGAAGCTCTGCCGGAACCCTGCTGCATCCACCACCACGCCGTCGTGCTGCTGGATCTTCATCAACCTCTCCCTCCTCCTTGTTGGATCAAGGTGCGGGATACGTCATCCGCTCCGTACCTGTGTTGAACGCGGAGGTGCTGTCTGTTCGGCACTTGGTCATCGGTGATTTGGATCACGACGAGTACGACTCCCTCAACCACGTTCACTTGAACGCTTCCGCTAGCGATCTACAAAGGTATGTAGATGCACTCCTATCACTCGTTGCTAGATGAACTCATAGATGGATCTTGGTGAAACCGTAGGAAAATTTTATTTTCTGCAACGTTCCCCAACAGTGGCATCATGAGCCAGGTTTATGTGTAGTTCTCTATTGCACGAGTAGAACACAATTAGTTGTGGGCGTAGATGTTGTCAACTTTCTTTCCGCTACTAGTCTTATTTTGCTTCAGCGGTATTGTGGGATGAAGCGGCCCGGACCGACCTTACACGTACGCTTACGTGAGACAGGTTCCACCGACTGACATGCACTAGTTACATAAGGTGGCTAGCGGGTGTCTGTCTCTCCCACTTTAGTTGGAGCGGATTCGACGAAAAGGGTCCTTATGAAGGGTAAATAGAAGTTGAAAAATCATGTTGTGGCTTTTTCGTAGGTAAGAAAACATTCTTGCTAGAACCTTATTGCAGACACGTAAAAGATGCAACAACAATTAGAGGACGTCTAACTTGTTTTTGCAGCAATTGCCTTGTGATGTGATATGGCCAAAAGTTGTGATGTATGATGAATGATATATTGTGATGTATGAGATCATGTTCTTGTAATAGGAATCACGACTTGCATGTCGATGAGTATGACAACCGGCAGGAGCCATAGGAGTTGTCTTAATTATTGTATGACTGCGTGTCATTGATTCAACGCCATGTAATTACTTTGCTTTATTGCTAAACCGTTAGCTATAGTAGTAGAAGTAATAGTTGGCGAGCAACTTCATGGAGACACGATGATGAAGATCATGATGATGGAGATCATGGTGTCATGCGGTGACAAGATGATCATGGAGCCCCGAGGATGGAGATCAAAGGAGCTATATGATATTGGCCATATCATGTCACTACTATATAATTGCATGTGATGTTTATTATGTTTATGCATCTTGTTTACTTAGAACGATGGTAGTAAATAAGATGATCCCTTATAATAATTTCAAGAAAGTATTCTCCCTAATTGTGCGCCGTTGCTAAAGTTCGTCGTTTCGAAGCACCACGTGATGATCGGGTGTGATAGATTCCTACGTTCACATACAACGGGTGTAAGATAGTTTTACACATGCAAAACACTTAGGTTAACTTGACGAGCCTAGCATGTATGCACATGGCCTCGTAACACAAGAGACCGAAAGGTCGAACATGAGTCGTATGGAAGATACGATCAACATGGAGATGTTCATCGACGATGACTAGTCCATCTCACGTGATGATCGGACACGGCCTAGTCGACTCGGATCATGTAACACTTAGATGACTAGAGGGATGTCAAATCTGAGTGGGAGTTCATTATATAATTTGATTAGATGAACTTAATTATCATGAACATTGATCTAAAATCTTTGCAAAATGTCTTGTAGATCAAATGGCCAACGCTCATGTCACCATGAACTTCAACGCTGCTCCTAGAGAAAAACCAAGTCGAAAGATGATGGCAGCAACTATTCGGACTTGGTCCTAACCCGAGGATCATCCTCATAGCTGCCAAGAAACAATATGTCTTAGAAGCACCGCTTAGGTGAAGCACCCATCCCATAGAACCAAGACGTTATGAACGCTTGGCGATCACGTCTTGATGATTACTCCCTCGCTCAGTGTGGCATGCTTTGACTTAGAACCGGGCTCCAAAAGCGTTTTGAGCAACACGGAGCATATGAGATGTTCAAGAGCTGAAAATGGTTTTCCAAGCTCATGCCCGGTCGAGAGATATGAAGTCTCCGACAAGTTCTACAGCTTGTAAGATGGAGGAAAATAGTTCTGTCAAGGAGCACATACTCAAAATGTCCGGGTTGCACAACCGCCGTCCCACTGGACATTAACCTCCTGGACGAGGCGGTCATCGACAGAATCCTTGGCCGCTCCCACCGAGCTACAAGAGCTTTGTGATGAACTACAATATGCAGGGATGGTGAAAACTATTCACAAGTATTTTCAATGTCAAGTCAGCAGAGGTAGAAATCAAGAAGGAACATCAAGTGTTGATGGTCAATAAAACCACTAAGTTCAAGAAGGGCAAGGGTAAGAAGAACTTCAAGAAGGACGGCAAGGATGTTGCCGCACCTTGCAAGCCGATTCTTGCCGGGAAGAAGTCAAAGAATGGACCCAAGCACGAGACTGAGTGCTTTTATTGCAAAGGGAAGGGTCCGAAGCGGAATCGCCCCAAATACTTAGCGCATAAGAAGGCCGGCAACACTAAAGGTATATTTGATATACATGTAATTGATGTGTACCTTACCAAGACTTGTAGTAACTCCCGGTATTTGATACCGTGCCGTTGCTCATATTTGTAACTCACAGCAGGAGCTGCGGAATAAACGGAGACTGGCAAAGGACGAGGTGACGATGTGCGTCGGGAATGGTTCCAAGGTCGATGTGATCGCCGTCGGCACGCTACCTCTACATTTACCCATGAGATTAGTTTTAAACCTCAATAATTGTTACTTAGTGCCAAGTTTGAGCATGAACATTGTATCAGGATCTCGTTTAATGCGAGATGGCTACTCATATAAATCCGAGAATAATGGTTGTTCTATTTATATGAGAGATATGTTTTATGGTCATGCTCCGATGGTTAATGGTTTATTCTTAATGAATCTCGAATGTGATGTTACACATATTCATAGTGTGAATACCAAAAGATGTAAAGTTGATAACGATAGTCCCACATACTTGTGGCACTGCCGCCTTGGTCACATTGGTGTCAAGCGCATGAAGAAGCTCCATGCTGATGGACTTTTAGAGTCCCTCGATTATGAATCATTTGACACATGCGAACCATGCCTTATGGGCAAAATGACCAAGACTCCGTTCTCCGGAACAATGGAGCGAGCAACCAACTTATTGGAAATCATACATACCGATGTGTGCGGTCCAATGAGCGTTGAGGCTCATGGAGGATATCGTTATGTTCTCACTCTCACCGATGACTTGAGTAGATATGGGTATGTCTACTTGATGAAACACAAGTCTGAGACCTTTGAAAAGTTCAAGGAATTTCAGAATGAGGTAGAGAATCAACGTGACCAAAAAATAAAGTTCTTACGATCAGATCGTGGAGGAGAATATTTAAGTCACGAATTTGGTACACACTTAAGTAAATGTGGAATCGTTTCACAATTCACACCGCCTGGAACACCTCAGCGTAACGATGTGTCCGAACGTCCTAATCACACTCTATTGGATATGGTGCGATCTATGATGTCTCTTACAGATTTACCGCTATCATTTTGGGGATACGCTCTAGAGACAACTACATTCACCTTAAATAGGGCACCGTCTAAATCCGTTGAGACGACACCGTATGAATTATGGTTTGGGAAGAAACCTAATCTGTCGTTTCTAAAAGTTTGGGGATGCGATGCTTATGTCAAGAAACTTCAACCTGAAAAGCTCGAACCCAAGTCGGAAAAATGCGTCTTCATAGGATACCCTAAGGAAACCATTGGGTATACTTTCTACCTTAGATCCGAAGGCAAGATCTTTGTTGCCAAGAACGGATCCTTTCGAAAAAGAGTTTCTCTCCAAAGGAGTAAGTGGGAGGAAAGTAGAACTTCGATGAAGTACTACCTCTTGAACCGGAAAGTAGTGCAGCTCAGAAAATGTTCTTGTGGTGCCTACACCGATCGGAGAGGAAATTAATGATGATGATCAAGGTACTTCGGATCAAGTTGCTCTTGAACTTCAGGGTCCACAAGGACACGTTCCACACCGTAATGGTATGGCAACCCTGTCCCGGAAATCATGTTGTTGGACAACGGTGAACCTTCGAACTATGAAGAAGCGATGGCGGGCCCCGATTCCAACAAATGGCTTGAAGCCATGCAATCCGAGATAGGATCCATGTATGAAAACAAAGTATGGACTTTGACAGACTTGCCCGATGATCGGCGAGCGATAGAAAACAAATGGATCTTTAAGAAGAAGACGGACGCGGATGGTAATGTTACCATCTATAAAGCTCGACTTGTCGCTAAGGGTTATCGGCAAGTTCAAGGGGTTGACTACCATGAGACTTTCTCTCCCGTAGCGAAGCTGAAGTCCGTCCGAATCATGTTAGCAATTGCCGCATACTATGATTATGAGATATGGCAAATGGACGTCAAACGGCATTCCTTAACGGCTATCTTAAGGAAGAAGCGTATATGATGCGATCGGAAGGTTTTGTCGACCCTAAGAATGCTAACAAGGTATGCAAGCTCCATGATCCATTTATGGGCTGGTGCAAGCATCTCGAGTTGGAACATCCGCTTTGATGAGATGATCAAAGCGTTTGGGTTTATCTTGAGTTATGGAGAAGCCTGCGTTTACAAGAAAGTGAGTGGGAGCTCAGTAGCATTTCTCATATTATATGTAGATGACATACTTTTGATGGGAAATGATATAGAACTCTTGGACAACATTAAGGCCTACTTGAATAAGTGTTTTTCAATGAAGGACCTTGGAGAAGCTGCTTATATATTAGGCATCAAGATCTATAGAGATAGATCGAGACGCCTCATAGGTCTTTCACAAAGCACATACCTTGATAAGATATTGAAGAAGTTCAAAATGGATCAGTCCAAGAAAGGGTTCTTGCACAGTATTACAAGGTGTGAAACCGAGCTCGGCTCAATGTCCCGCCACGGCAGAAGATATAGAAGAGATGAGTGTCATCCCCTATGCATCAGCCATAGGGTCTATTATGTATGCCATGCCGTGTACCGCACTGATGTAAACCTTGCCGTAAGTTTTGTAGGAAGGTACCAAAGTAATCCCGGCAAGGAACACTGGACAACGGTCAAGAATATCCTGAAGTACCTAAAAAGGACTAAGGACATGTTTCTCGTTTATGGAGGTGACGAAGAACTCGTCGTAAAAGGTTACGTCGACGCTAGCTTCGACACAGATCTGGATGACTCTAAGTCAGAAACCGGATACGTGTATATGTTGAATGGTGGAGCGATGGTAGTGCGATTGCAAGCGAGGCGTCGTGGCGGGATCTACATGTGAAGCGGAGTACATGGCAGCCTCGGAGGCAGCGCATGAAGCAATTTGGGTGAAGGAGTTCATCACCACCTAGGAGTCATACCCAATGCGTCGGGGCCGATCAAACTCTTCCGTGACAACACCGGGGCTATTGCACTTGCCAAGGAGCCCAGGTTTCACAAGAAGACCAGCACATCAAGCGCCGCTTCAACTCCATTCGTGAAAATGTTCAAGATGGAGACATAGAAATTTGCAAAGTGCATACGAATCTGAATGTCGCAGATCCGCTGACTAAACCTCTTCCATGAAAGCAAAACATGATCAGCACCGTAACTCTATGGGTGTTCGATTCATCACAATGTAACTAGATTATTGACTCTAGTGCAAGTGGGAGACTGTTGGAAATATGCCCTAGAGGCAATAATAAAAGGATTATTATTATATTTCCTTGTTCGTGATAATTGTCTTTTATTCATGCTATAATTGTATTATCCGGAAATCGTAATACACGTGTGAATACATAGACTACTATATGTCCCTAGTGAGCCTCTAGTTGACTAGCTCGTTGATCAACAGATAGTCGTGGTTTCCTGACTATGGACATTGGATGCCATTGATAACGGGATCACATCATTAGGAGAATGATGTGATGGACAAGACCCAATCCTAAGTGTAGCACAAGATCGTGTAGTTCGTTTGCTAGAGCTTTTCCAATGTCAAGTATCCTTTCCTTAGACCATGAGATCGTGTAACTCCCGGATACCGTAGGAGTGCTTTGGGTGTACCAAACGTCACAACGTAATCGGGTAACTATAAAGGTGCACTACGGTATCTCCGAAAGTGTCTGTTGGGTTGTCACGGATCGAGATCGGATTTGTCACTCAGACACGGAGAGGTATCACTTGGGCCCACTCGGTAATGCATCATCATAATGAGCTCAAAGTGACCAAGTGTCTGGTCACGGGATCATGCATTACGGTACGAGTAAAGTGACTTGCCAGTAACGAGATTGAACAAGGTATTGGGATACCGACGATCGAATCTCGGGCAAGTAACATACCGATTGACAAAGGGAATTGTATACGGGGTTGCTTGAATCCTCGACATCGTGGTTCATCCGATGAGATCATCGAGGAGCATGTGGGAGCCAACATGGGTATCCAGATCCCGGCTGTTGGTTATTGACCGGAGAGCCGTCTCGGTCATGTCTACGTGTCTCCCGAACCCGTAGGGTCTACACACTTAAGGTTCGGTGATGCTAGGGTTGTATGAATATGAGTATGCAACAAACCGAAAGTTGTTCGGAGTCCCGGATGAGATCCCGGACATCACGAGGAGTTCCGGAATGGTCCGGAGGTAAAGAATTATATATAGGAAGTGCTGTTTCGGCCCTCGGGAGAGTTTCGGGGTCACCAGATTGTACCGGGACCACCGGAAGGGTCCCGAGGTCCACCGGTGGGGCCACCTATCCGGGAGGGCCCTGTGGGCTCAAGTGGGGAGGGAACCAGCCTGGTGGGCTGGTGCGCCCCTCCCTTGGGCCCCCTGCGCCTAGGGTTGGAAACCCTAGGGGTGGGGCGCCCACTTGCCTTGGGGGCAAGCCTCCCCTGTCAGCCGCCCCCCATCTAGATGGTATCTAGAGGGGCCGGTGCCCGCCCCAGGGGGCCTATATAAGGGGGGAGGGAAGGCAGCCGCACCTGAAGCCTTGGCGCCTCCTCTCCCTCGCTACACCTCTCCTCTCGCAGGCTCGTGACGAAGCTCTGCCGGAACCTCTTGCATCCACCACCACGCCGTCGTCTTGCTGGATCTTCATCAACCTCTCCCTCCTCCTTGCTGGATCAAGGTGCGGAGACGTCATCCGCCTCCAGACGTGTGTTGAACGCGGAGGTCTTGTCCGTTCGGCACTTGGTCATCGGTGATTTGGATCACGACGAGTACGACTCCCTCAACCCCGTTCACTTGAACGCTTCCGCTAGCGATCTACAAAGGTATGTAGATGCACTCCTATCACTCGTTTCTAGATGAACTCATACATGGATCTTGGTGAAACCGTAGGAAAATTTTATTTTCTGCAACGTTCCCCAACATCACTTCCCCAGAGATTCAAGCTGTTCTGGAGGAATTCTCGGATGTGTTCAAGGAACCGGAAGGATTACCACCTCGCCGCGACTGTGATCACGAGATTCCACTCATACTAGGGGCCCACCCGGTGAATATCCGACCCTACCGGCACAAGCCAGAGCACAAGAAGGAGATCGATGCTCAAGTGGAGGAGCTTCTCCGCAAGGGCGTTATCCAGAAAAGCAGCAGTCCCTTCGTTTCCCTCACCATCCTCGTCAAGAAGAAGGGCCGGGACTTGGAGGCTCAGACGACTACGGACACCTCAACGCCATCACTTACATCGCCAAGTATCCGTGCCTATCATCGAAGAGTTGTTGGACGAGCCGCACGGTGTGGCCTCGGTTCTCCAACCGGACTTGCGCTCAGGCTATCACCAAATTCGCTTGGCAGAAGGGGAAGAGTACAAGACCGCGTTCCAGACACATTCAGGCCACTACGAGTTCTTGGTGGTTTCTTTCGGGTTAGCGGGTGGACCGGCCACGTTCAACGGAGCTCTGACAACCACCCTGAAACCAGTCGACCGCAAGTGTGTGCTCCTCTTCTTCGATGACATCCTCGTGTTCAAAGAAGACTCATGCGAGACCACATCAACCATCTGCGACAAGTGATGCAGCTTTTGCGGCGGGACCAATGGCGCGTGAAGATGTCCAAGTGCGAAGTTTGGCCAGCCTGACCTATCATACTTGGGGCACGTCATCAGCGATCTGGGGGTGTCTACGGAACCAACCAAGATACAGGCAGTATCCAACTGGACGACTCCAACTGATGTCAAGGCAGTTCGCAGCTTCTTGGGGCTCGCTGGGTACTATCGAAGATTCGTCAGGAACTTCGGAGTCATAGCCCGGCCGCTGTTCAATCTTCTGAAGAAAGGGGTACCGTTCGTCTGGACACCAGCCACAGATACATCATTCCAGCTCCTCAAGCAACACCTGATCGAAGCACCAATGCTGGCTCTGCCCAACTTCGCCAAACCATTCGTGATCGAGACCGACGCATGCGAAAAAGGGATCGGGGCGATACTACAGCAGGATGGTCACCCAATTGCTTACATGAGCAAAGCCTTGAGCCCCCGGTACCAAGGACTATCGACCTACGAGAAGGAATACTTGGCAGTTATTGTGGCCGTAGACCAGTGGCATCCCTACCTCCAGCATGCCGAATTCACCATCCTTACGGATCAGCGCAGCTTGGCGCACCGATGTAACAGAGGTCACAACGCTGCAGCAACAAAGGGACTTCACGAAACTGGCCGGGGCTTCATACGTCATTAAGTACAAGAAAGGAGCCGAGAACACGGCGGCGGATGCCTTGTACAGAGCGAAAATAGTGAAGTCCTGCACACCATCAAGCAGTGTGCCAACCAACGTGGCTTGAAGACATTGTCAACAGCTACAACACCAACCCACAGCGCAAAGACTCTTGGAGCGATTGGCTGTTCAAGAGGATCCAAAAGGGCGATTTCGATTCTGAACGGGCTGCTCCGCTTTCGTGGACGCATCTGGCTGGGAGGAACCACCACGATGCAGCAGCACATCATCGCAGCTTTCCACGACAGCCCAATGGGTGGCCACTCCGAGTTTCCAGTGACCTATCGCCGCATCCGCAAGTTATTTGCCTGGCCCAAGATGAAGGCGCATGTGCAGCAGTATGTGAGGTGTTGCTGTGTGCGAAAGCGAGCCAAACCAGACCGCGCCCGCATCGCTGTGGCTGTTGATGCCATTGCCAATTCCCAAAGAATCGTGGGACCTCATCACCATGGACTTCGTGGACGGATTGCCACAATCGGGTCAACACAACCGCTTGCTTGTGGTGGTCGACAAGAGAACTCGGTTTGCTCATTTCCTTCCTCCGGCGCACCCTTTATACAAAGCATCTAAAGTGGCTACCATCTACATGCAACAACTATACAAGCCGCACGGTTTCCACAGGGCTATCGTGTCGACCGCGACCAGTTTTCACCAGCCACTTTTGGCAGGAACTGTTTAAGTATGCAGGTACAGAATTGCGCATGAGCAGAGCAAACCATCCGCAGACTGACGGCCAAACCGAGCGGGTGAACCAATGCATTGAGACGTACCTCCGCAACTTCGTTCAAGCATGCCCGAAGCGCTGGAGTTTTTGGGTACCTCTGGCGCAGTTCTGGTACAACTCATCGCACCACTCGGCCATCGGGATGACGCCATTCAAGGCCATGTTTGGGAGAGAGCCAAGGCACTGGGGATCACTGCATCCATATCGTCGCCGGTACCGGGCTGCAAAACTGGCTTGAGGAACGGGCGGTTATGCAAGATCTCATCCAACAAAGAACTCCACAAGCGCCAGATCATGCGAGACCAAAGTAACAAGAAGCGATCCTTTCGCTGGCCTGTGTCGGCGATCAAGTCTTCCTCAAGTTGCAGCCTTACATCCAAACCTCGGTGGCCCCTCGTGCTAACCACAAGCTCAGCTACAAGTACTACGGCCCGTTCAAGATCATCGACAGGGTCAATGATGTCGCCTACAAACTGCAATTTCCTCCTCATGCAACTGTACACCCAGTCTTCCATGTTTTGCAACTTCGGCAAGCTCTGCTACCAGGCGCCACCGCATCCACAACTCTACCATCAGAAGCAGGCGACACAGCGATCCCGATCAAGATCCTCCAAACAAGATGGTGCAAGAAGAACGAGACCATGATCGAGCAAGTCCAAGTCCAATGGTCGGCAGGCGCAGCGCTCGACACCACCTGGGAAGACAAGCAGACGCTTCAAGCTCGCTTCCCTCATGCGGAGGCTTGGGGTCAAGCCTCGTCTCAAGGAGGAGGGGATGTTAACCCCCTTGACGGCCCGACCCACCTGTCAACGAGGCACGGGCTCGGCCCAGCCGCACCTGTCGCTGCAACCCACGCTACTGCGGCCCAGAGTGGCTCACCCGGCCCGGTCCAACCGCTCCCACTACTTAAGCCACCCTGCCTCCCCTTCCCCCTCATCCAGTGGATCAGGAACCCGGCGGCGGCATGAACCCTAGTTCGTCTTAGATCGATCTATTCCTGTAATCGAAGCCTGTACCAGATTATATTGCCAGTGAGAAATATCCTATCTATCACCACCATAGCTTGCTCCTAACAGTTTGTGAAATTGATGGCATGAGACATGATGCAATGCAAATGATGTGATGATGAAATGCAACAAACAAATAAAACACGCACGACGAAACTCAAAATACATGGAAGGCGTCTGGAGCGTCGGTCTCGGGGTGTTACAGGCTGGCTCCTCACTTGTGCCAAGGCGCAGCCCCTAACTGATTGGACTTGACGGTAAAATTGGCTGACATACATGGCCCGCGCGTATGTATAAGGCATGGCCCTGACAAACGTGAGAGACACTCATCAGGACTAGGCCCGGGGGCTACTGTTGGTACCGCGAATAGTTGGTTCGCGGGATCAACTATGCATGGGTCACGACTGGCCCTCCCCTTGCTCAGAAGCTTCAAGAGTACAAGACCCAGGAATGAAGCCTCCAAAGAACGCATGCGTTTCCTTAACCCCTCAAGGCACCCAGTGCCAAGCCTAACGCTGCGGGCACGTTGGTTATGTCTCATCAGAACCAAAGTGACACATTGCGAGCGGGCAGCCAGGGTGGTGAACATACATCAAGAGCTGTGGTGAGTCACCGGCGTTTACCACGGGATGACACCTTCACCAGTGCGTGGCACCCAAGGCCAGGACGCCACCATGGGCGGCGGTGACAAGATGGGCGTTTGTTCCCGGAAGACAGAAGATGATGACACATCATCACACGCATACCTACCTTGTCGGCAAAGGGTAGGTTCCTTAGTAGCTAAGCCATTGTGGTACCCCTTGCGCTATAGAAGGAGGACCGGGCTATGAAAAACAAGGGTGGACACTTGGTAGATCACAAGTAGGAGCACAACGCTTCCCGTTCCTGGGAAGGACTTGTAGCTCGACATCCACCGAACATAAACACACACAAAGCAAGAGTAGGGTATTACACAACCATGCGGCCCGAACCTGGGTAAATCATCGTATCATTTCTGTGCATTTCAGTAGTGTAGGTCCTCACCTCGCGCCCCACTCACGAATCAGCCAAAGGACATCTCTAGTCCACGATGGCACACACGTGTTCTTCAAACGCCTGCCGACACGTAGTCAACCTTTCTTATATTGTGTAGCACTTACCTATTGATAGTAGCATATCCTTTGCTCTACAGACTACTCGCATAGGAATTTGGTAAGTGCATCTACCCTACTTCGCATACTCATCAAGAAGAAAATCAAGGAGTGGGAAGAGTGCTTGCCCATAGTTGAGTTCACCTACAATCATGCATGACACTCGACAACGATGAACTCTCCTGTCGAATCGGTCGATGGCCTCAACCCGTTGTCACCATTGACATCTATCCACTTCCATTACAAGAGCGCACCAACTTGGATGCAAGTGCACAAGCCAACTACATGAAGACGCACGAATAGACAAGACTAACCCTCGAGCGTTAAGTGCAAACGTATGCATCCAAGATCAACACCAACACGAAGCCCATGTCATTCAACCCCGAAGATCATGTGTGCCTAAACATTCGGAAGGACTGCTTCCTAGAACAACGCAAGTCAAAGATTCTACCCCAAGTCGATGGTCCCTTTAAGGTACTACAACAGATCAACAACAACACCAACAAGATCAACATCCCCATCGACATGTGCTCCATAAGTGACACCTTCAACGCCACCGACTTAGCCTCTTTCCATGGCACATTACTTATCTGAGAGCGGATCTGCCCTAGGAGGGAGATGGTGTGGAGCACCTTGAGGACATCACCAACAGCTACACCTCCAAGTAGATCTTCTACAAGAGCTCATGCACGTGCTATTCAAAACAGGTGACATCTCTCCTCTTTGAGCTTTCTATGCATTTGAATGAGATATGGCTTCTACCTCAAAGTGGAACTCTATGTGTGCTTAGGCACAATGGCATTGACGCTAAAGAAGCAGAGAACAAGGACTACCCCTTGGAGCAACGATAGTAGAAGAGGAACCGTGAAGATGAAGGCATAGAAGGTCAAGCGAACCAAGCGCCCAGGAGGTCCCCTGGAGTCTCCGGACCAACCTCCAAGCCAAGGTTGCAAACCTTTTGTTGCCCCCAAACCCTGTCCCGGAGGTGGTCGGGAGACTCCGTACCATGAACCCCATCTAGACCAACCTCCCGGCAGGGTGCAAAGCTACCAATGCCCTCGACCCTCCAAATCCTGGACCCTGCCTGCAAGCAATGACTTGGGTGCAGCCCGTGTATCCTTTCCTTCCCACTTTTCCCTCTATGGCCTAGACTATAAATACTCGCCTCCTACCTCCTCACTAGGGTTAGCAAAGTATATTAGTCAAACTAAAAGAAGACTTACGACAAAGGTAGGTTTATTGCAGGAGGGAACGGAAAGATAGACTACTGCACGGATGTTCTCAGGGCGGAGGCCTTAGCTTTCAAATTTGGCCTAAATCTAGTGCAAAGGGCGGGATGTAATCGCCTAATCATCATCTCTGACAATCTGGAGGTGATTGAGACCATGCAGGACGGAGGATAGTTAGCGGGAGCGGCGGATTTGAGGAGTGGATGTGTATGTTGCGAGGATTTGAGGATTTGAGGAGTGGATGTGTAATTTGGATCTTGTCTTAGTGTTCTTCTTAAGTCTTGTGTTCATCTTTTTCCACCTCCAACTTGTGAAAGATTGGGAACCTAAGGGATTGGCCGTACATCACCTAGTGTAGCGAGGAGACATTGCGCTTTTCATCCAGTTTTCCTCGGTATACCAAGTAGCCTTTTTTCCATTCTTCTTTTTTGGCACTCACTTTTATGCAGTGCATTCCTCCATTCGAATGTTCTTGTAATATCCTTTTGTAACCGATGTAATCAATGGATCATATCCTTTTGTAATCAATGCATCATATCCTTTTGTAATTAATGGATTTGGCACCTGTCCTGCCCACATTAAAAAATGTAAAATGACAACCCACTCGGAACAAGTCAAGCTCTATACAAGCTTTATATGTCAAGCCTGTAGATCTTAGCAGGTCTTTGATTCCAGAGAACACATTTAAGAAATACTAGTTATTAGACCATATAGAGCATTCCTGATAACAATCACCCCTTTAATTATTTTAGAGCATAGTTGGAATTAACATTGTTCCCCAAAGGAAGACATTAACAAGCAAATGAATCAAGGACAGATCGACACAGTATCCTGGTTGAACCAAATAAAACAGACTACAATAAACAGATCAGGTATTGTTCCGATTACATGGATACAAAAGAATAGACCAAAACATGCATCTATTATCCGTCGACATACAACGCAAGTATACAAACAGAACTAAATGTAGAGCATTCCTGATAACAATCACCCCTTTAATTATTTTAGAGCATAGTTGGAATTAACATTGTTCCCCAAAGGAAGACATTAACAAGCAAATGAATCAAGGACAGATCGACACAGTATCCTGGTTGAACCAAATAAAACAGACTACAATAAACAGATCAGGTATTGTTCCGATTACATGGATACAAAAGAATAGACCAAAACATGCATCTATTATCCGTCGACATACAACGCAAGTATACAAACAGAACTAAATGTAGACCAACCACAAATAGCGTACCATCTGGATCTGCTATTGGCGACCCTTTTTATCCACTCTTACAAGGGTGTGCATTGTCGTTGCGAGGGTGCCACAGATTTTGCAAGAATTGACACACATCATCTGATCTTGAACACCCACAGTGGCCAGACAACTACGCCGAACCAGAAACTCCAAACGCTTGATAATGATACCACCAGCTTATCTGATAGTTGGAATTGAGGAAAAACAGAGTATTTATCACTTGATATTGCCACAGCTCATGAAGTTCCAAAGGACAGAATCATGGAAACTTGGATACTGAACAACATGATATTACGAAGTCAGCTGAGACTACGAGAATCAAGATGTACAAAATTATGAAAAGGATAACAGGACTGTGATATATAGAAATGGGAAATAACAACGTACAACTTGTTTCTTCACTCCAAAGATTTGAGCAGACGGAATAAGCCAGCCGCTTCCCTTATTCGTGAGAACTCTATGCAGAATGCCTGTACCTCAATGAAAAGATCTTGAACTGCATGTAGAAAACCATGCACAACCATAACTAACGTCTCATGGCATTTAAAAATTGTGAACTGCAACCACTTCAGCTGGTGACTTCAACTAGCACTAGCTGGCCCAAAACTAATTATTTAAATACAGTTTATGCTTCTTTCACTAAGAGGGCATCTGCGATTCCCAGAAAATAGGTCAGCTCTTGTCAGAAACAGGGAAAATTTCTACGAATCAAAGAGGTCGTATGCAGAACAAAGAAAATGTTATTTCATGTAAAAACTGAATACGAGATTTATCTAACCATTCCAAAAGTAACTCAGCTTTACCATGCAAACAATTAGCACATGGTTTTACAGATCTACCCAGTATCAACAACATTTCTAGCCACTATGATTTTTCGTGCTCGGAGGCACAATATGGAACTTGATATCCAGTTCATCCAAATGGTTTTTAATCAAACTCTAATGGTAATTGGCCAAAATCAGGTAACCATAGCTGAAAATCACTATTATACACGATGATAAGAATGGAAAATCAATTTGATCAAATCAGTAAAAAAACATTTAGAGAAAATGATAAACCATTTTAGTACAACATGCAACAACAACAACAAAGCCTTTAGTCCCAACAAGTTGGGGTAGGCTAGAGCTGAAACCCATAAGATCTTGAAAGCAACTCATGGTTCTCGCACGTGGATAGCTAACTTCCGCACCCCTTTCCATGGCTAGTTCTTTGGTGATATTCCAGTCCTTCAGATCTCTCTTTACGGACTCCTCCCATGTCAAGTTTGGTCTACCCCAACCTCTCTTGAGATTATCAGCCTGCTTTAGCCGTCCGCTATGCCCTGGATCTTTTGGGGGCCTAAGCTGAATATGCCCAAACCATCACACACGATGTTGGATAAGTTTCTCTTCAATCAGTGTTACCCCAACTCTATCCCGTATATCATCATTCCAGGCCCGATCATTTCTTGTGTGGCCATACATCCATCTCAACATGCGCATCTCCATTACACCTAACTGTTGAACATGTCGACTTTTAGTCGGCCAACACTCAGCGCCATACAATATTGCGAATCGCCGTCCAACCTGCCTTTTAGCTTTTATGGCACTCTCGTCACGAGAACGGCAGAAGCTTTGGCTCCACTTCATCCATCCAGCTTTGATTCAATGGCTCACGTTTTCATTGATATCACCATCCTTCTGCAGCATTGACCGCAAATATCGAAAGGTGTACTTCTGAGGTACCACCTGCCCATCAAGGCTAACCTCCCCCTCGTAAGTAGTACTAAAACCGCACCTCATGTACTCAGTTTTAGTTCTACTAAGCCGAAAACCTTTTGATTCCAAGGTTTGTCTACATAGCTCTAACTTTCTATCAACCCCTATCTGACTATCCGACTATCATCGACTAGCACCACATCATTGCAAAGAGCATACACCATGAGATATCTCCTTGTATATCCCTTGTGACCTCATCCATCACCAAAGCGAAAAGATAAGGGTTCAAAGCTGTTGTTCGAACACTTGTCACAACATTATTGTACATGTCCTTGATGAGGGTAATATACATGGTTGGGTCTTTGTGTTTTTCTCCAAGGCCCACCACATGACATTTCGTGGTATCTTATCGTAGGCCTTCTCCAAGTCAATGAACACCATATGCAGGTCCTTCTTTTGCTCCTTGTATCTCTCCATAAGTTGTAGTATCAAGAAAATGGCTTCCATGGTCGACCACCAAGGCATGAAACCAAACTGAATTTTTGTCACGCTTGTCATTCTTCTTAAGCGATGCTAATGACTCCCATATGCACGGGTTCTAAATTCCATAAGGTGCTCTATCTTAGATATTTGATCCATGCTTTTTATACCAAGAGGACAGAAATATACATTTTATAACTAAATGCAAAACCGGCAAGTAGCTAAAGAAAATGTGCATTTCAACATACTGTACGAGTACAGGAATAAGGCTAAATAAACAAACATCAATTACCTACAAAGATGTGCAGTGCAAGAAAGAATGTCATATAGAACTGTGGAAGCATAGCTGTGCAATAATCATTTATATGAAGTAAAAGTAGAGGTGGGGCAGCAGGGGTACAGTTCTGTTATCATACTCTTGAATCATTATGGATCAAGAAGGCAAAATTAAATAGTTAATAATCAATGAGAACTCAAATATAAATGACAGTGTATAGGTTAAAATCTCTGTAAAGCACACAGAACATGCTCACCGTTAATAATCTGATTTCGGATGAGGCTCTGGAGGAAAACACAAACCAATCTCACCAGTCTGTTCTGCATGTACTTATCCTGCAAGGGAAAATGATTATATGTAACGAATTTGGCGATATTTGAATCTTTACCAAGTGACATGACCATTACAAAATCATTAGCCTCTAAGCGAACAAAGATTTTCTTATGAGTAGACAATGTTTAATAAGTACACAAATTATTCATAAGTGATGCAAAAAGTAGAATAAGAGCTGCCAATTACACATGGGTTAGCAAAAATAGCTGTCAATTATGCAAGCATTTAACTCACAAAACAAGACAGTGGCTTATTCAGTTATTCACATGGGCAAAATAACCTGAACTACTCTCTGTGTACCACAATAACTAACCACATCCCAATATGTGCATAGACAAGGAATCATTAAATATATTAACTTACATAACACAACAGCCTAGCCACTTTCGAAGCATTCAAGTAAGCGCAAAGACTGGAAATGTAGCAATAACCTCTCCTTTGATTTTCTTTTTCCATGGAAAACAAATTTCAAACGGTTCAAAGAGAATGTCCTGAGGCTGATGACAGTAATAGTGAAATAGAGGGAGTGACTGAATAAAAGCTAATCAACATGCCAAGGTTCGATATCCCCATGGGAAAATGCAAATAAGGTTAAATTGTGTAACTATAGGCTCGAATCTTTACCTAATAATAAAGGAAAGAAGATTTGATAGTTCTCCATACGTTGATTTCTTGATATATTTTTACTATTCAAGGTGGTACTATCTGTTTCGCTGCGTTCGATTTTCCTTTTCCTGTACGTGGCTGATTCGCTCAGTTGGGCCTCGGCTCGGCCTGCATCCATGCTCAAAATTGAGTCCGTCGTAGATTTGATTGTACATCGAATCGAATAATCCCACTCGAACACCACGGCGGGGCCAGAGGAGGAAGGCGCGCGGGAGACAAGGCAGCGACGAAGGTGGTCGATGGAGGTCTGAGGGCTCAAAGTTGTGGCGCAGGGTTGCCGACGCCACAGCTCTGAGGCGGCCGGGCGCCGAGACGACCGGCCGGGAGAGTCTTGGCCTTGTGAAGGGCTCGCCGGCCGACGCTGCAGCTACAGCTCGGGAGGCCGGCCAGAGGTTGTGGAGGGTGTGCTAGCAGGGTAAAGAGCTTGCCGGCGAGGCTAAGGAGGTGCGAGGCGCACGATCTCTGTGTGGCTGTGCGGTGCGTGTGTGACGGCACGTGAGGGAAGAGACAAGGGAGGGAGTGAGGATCAGGCTTTTCATTTAGGAAGTGGGGATCGGGCTATTTTTAGAGTGGGAGCTAGCTGGGCCTGGTGGGCCCGTTCCCGAAGGCTTAGGGAAAGAGAAAAGATTTGGTGCCGGCCCAGTCAAACAGAAAAAATAGTTTCCATATTTAAAAAAAGAAAAAAACAGAAAAAACAGAAAATGGAAAAAGGGAAAAGTAGGGTCCACAAATTACAAAAACATCCATAACTTTATTATAAATTACAACACAGATGTTTGGAAGGTTTGAATTTAATTCAAATTGGCAACATGACAAGTAATACAAAAACCAATTCACACAAACATCCATAACTTCATTACAAATAGGTATGGGCTGTTATGACATTGAAGGGAGGAGGCTGTATATATGCACATGTAAGATATATTTTCTATGCAAAGCTTTTTTTTACTCCGTGTGTGCCTGATCAGAGTTAATTGCAGCTGATGGTGGTTTCTTTGTGTGGTGACATGAGTCACATGACCAAACACGGCAGTTAAGAATGCGCAGGGAGGCGACTTGGGGGCTTGGGGTGGATCGCACGCAACTGACTGGTCGGCCTTCTTGCGGCCACGATAAATAGATGTATAAACTCTAAATTTGTGAGGTCTGCTTGAGCTAGAGCTTTGTCATCTATGCAACATATATCTGTATTTGGATCTACAATATATATATATGAAGCACATATGCCCGTGCGTTGCAACGGGGGAAATAGTATGCATTTAAAGTTGGTGAGAATTATATGTGCAAGCAAAACCCTATGTGCACATGAAAAAGGAACATTTAGCTTCTCGGTTTCGCCAGGTGTGAAATAATCAATCCGCTATTTTTCCATTCATTGATCGAGGGCATTTAAGAGTTTTGTTACGTCATCGTACGCCAGAGAAGGCCCATGAGTTATTCAATCTACTTTTCCTTTCAATTGAGGAAATTTAAAGGGCGTTTAGCTTCTCATTGAGTTTCTGAATATTGTAGGAAACATAAACCATTTTTAAAATCCTGAACTGTTTTTTGAAAATGATGTACACTTTCAGAAAAACGCAAACAAAGTTTGAAACAGGAACATCTTTTAAAATTCACAACATTTTTTGAAAACACCAACTTTTTCATAAAAATTAGCACGTGCCAGCATATTGTCTTTTATTGGCATATGCAAGTTACCTCCGGCAATAATTTGTGGAGTCCCCGTTCTGCTCATGATTCTCGAGACAACTTCCGTATTCTCACACAACCTCCTTATTTCCAGACAACTTAGAGACATATAAAAACTGGTGTGATTTAGTATAAAATTCCAAGATGGGACTGTTCCTATCATAATTGCAAGCTAGCTGAGTTGGTTTTATCTGTCGGCACAATAGGGAAGGTTCATAGTTCAATCCCCTCGCGCCTTATATTTTTTGCTGCTCGTCCGTCCGAAAGAAAAAGAAATACATGGTAGGTCCAGTTTGGCCCACACCAGGGATAACCGAAAAAATTGGGGAACTACGTGTAGAATGGACAACAAAATCTATACGTATATTTTTTTTCTTTTCTTAGGGCAGCTGCGTAGGAGCTACTATATGACGCTAGTTGCGTCAAATAGCGCGTGGGATGCACAACAGTTCGTGTTGCGTCAAATAGCGTATGGGATGCACAACAGTTCGCGTTGCGTCAAATAGCGCGTGGGATGCACAACAGTTCGCGTTGCGTCAAATAGCGCGTGGGATGCACAACAGTTCGCGTTTGGGCCAGCCCACTGGCAGGCACCAAAATAACCTGTGTTTGCAAGGCACGAGTAATAATCCAAAAAAACGACATGTTGAACGATTGAACACATGACCTTAAAGACCCGACCATGTGCCACAAGCCACGGCAACAAACGCCTACTGCTAACCAATGGTCAGCGCGAATATTTAATAACACAATGCAACGTCGGATTTAAAATATTTTTTGGACTTTTTAAAAAATATGAATTACTAAATATTCTTGGAAACGTGAACATTTTTTAAATTACGAAGAATGTTTTTAATATCATGTCCAATTGGAAAAAAAACATGAACAAAATTTGAAAAATATCGTTTTCTGAAGACATGAACCTTTTATCAAAACCCAAATATTTTTTAAATTTGTGACCGACTTTTGAAAGTGGAACATGTTTTGAACATTCCGAACAATTTTATAAATTGTGTTTCTAAACACAGACATTATTTTGAATCTGTGAACATTTTACTAAAACAATAATATATTTCAAATTTCGATTATTTTTTAAAATACATGTTCTTTAAATCCCAAACAATTTGGTAATATTTATGAATCTGAAAAAATTTGGAACGAGAAAATAAATTAATTTTCCAAATATTTTAAAAAAGGGGAAGAAAATATTGTAATTCAAACATTTTTCGAAAATTCGACAAAAATTCAAATTCTGAACTTTTTTAAAAATTTGAATTATGAAATAAGGTAAAAATAAAAATAAATTTGGACGGGAAAACAGAACGGGCCGGCCCAGTCTTGGCCGTCCTGGGCAAACTCCGACTATCTACCGCACAGGGCGAGAAATAGGCCTTTCGCGGCTACATGGGCAGGCAAATAAGTGGGCTGGCTTCCGCTGGGCCAGTGTGTGAGGGCCAAGTACGAAAGTCTGGAGTGCTAAAAGAACAGACGGACACATAAAAATTTAGTACCACCTCGGATAGAAAAATAAATTTCGACGGTGAACGGAGGAAAAAACTGGAGAAACGCACCTTGCTTTATTAGTAAATAAAAAAAAGGTATAGATATAGATTAGATTAGAAGAACAGTGAAGAGATGAACAGCACGCCGACGAGTTAGTTGATTGGCTTGTCAGGAGTTAGTGAGAAAATACTAGAAGATTATGTATTTATTTCATACAATACTAGGTATAATAGGCCAGTAATTTCCCTATGCATGCGTTTTAGTCTATGAAGCAGATTTTTTTTAACATAATCACATTGTTTTGCTGCTTTGATGATTGATTTTTGTACATGTAAACAACCATGTAGTTATTTACTGTTAGAGTTCATGCACAAGCAAAAGGTTTCACTTAGATTCATCATATTCTCTTAGTTGTTGCCTCCATTATTGGTAGGAACCGGATCCCTACCAGGGCGTGGTCTCAGGTTGTAGGGGTGGAAGAAAGGATGGCGTGGAGGAAGGCGTGGTCGCCGGCGCTGGGGCGCCGTCGTTGCGTGCGCGCGAGAGAGAGAGAGAGAGAGAGCGCAGGGACGGCGACTAGGGTTAGGTTTCCCGGCTCCCTAAGGAAGCCGAGCAAATATGATTGCTTCTTGCTTAATCCCAAAAAGGGTCCTTACACGAGTTTATATAATCCTCCTAATAAGATAATTGGGCTAAGCCCCTAATAAAGATAAGATAACTGGGCCACAACTAACTGGGCATCACTGCCACCGTCTATGAGGACAGAAAGGAATATAAGCGGAAACACATGTGAGGTATTGTGTTGAAATAAAGGACGGAGACAAATGTGTATTGGAGAGGAGGGATGGCCTGTGATATGTTTTCTTCTCCCGTTGCAACGCACAGGAAACTTCAAATGTGCATGTCACTTATTACTGAATTTCCACCACAATAGTTGACCACTTATGTTCTTGCAACAGGATTTTTTATAAGGACGGAGACAAGTGTGTATTGGCGAGGATGGATGGGCTGTAATTTGTTTTCTTCTTCCGTTGCAACGCACAGGCATTTTTTGCTAGTAAGTATTAACACAATATCATGTAACCATCAATTTGAATGAGTTATTCTGCAAATATACGCCATCGCTCCAATTAATTATGTCATCAATTGGAAGAACAAGAACAAACCTTAATGTTTTGACAAGATTGAATACAATTTGAGATGTATTCGTGGACAAATCCTGTCGGGAGTTCAACCGCAGTAGTAAGTCTGTTTACAACTTCCATCGAATGCAGGCTCATCTCCATGTGCACAAGAACATCAAAATAACTAAAAGAAGGAGGATCAGTACTAAGATAGAGGAAGCTGGCGCAGAGGCCATCACAATTTTCACGATAACAGAACATGCCTGAGAAAAGAAACAGACATTACCCTGCAATGTCAGGAGAGTTCATAAGCTTCGAAAGAAGCTCTACAGCAATGAGTGGATTATGCTCAACAAGGTCCTGAAACCATAGAAAAATATGTCAGACGGAATACATGAAAAGTGTGAGGAGATAAATATTGTCAAGAGTATACATACTGGAAGTTTCTGTGGAGTCATCCATGGCGATAGACTAGCTTAGAGTCCTTCACCAATTCTATAACAACTTGCTGTGAAAAGCTGCGAACAAATTAGGCTTGCACCATATGAAAATATGTTGCACGCAAATGAATGTGTTTGCATGAGAAAAAAGGGTGCTGAAAGACATGGTGCCATAGCATTATCCAGCATCAGGCTGAATAACTTGAAGATTCAAGAGAAGCAAAGAATCTTTGGAAATACTACAGCTGCCTAAATATTTATTGAAACACTCATTTCTCCATAAATTGATATAATAGAAATACTAGAATGGAGCAGCGAACCTCCTGTTGAGCAGGTACAAGTGGACCTTTTAAGGCTCTGGCAATCAAATCACGGATCGCAGCCCCACGACTCGTTTCAGCACACATGCTATAATCCCATAATAGCTCATGATTGTTGTCAGGATTCAGCCACTGTAACTGTATTTTCAGAGCAAGTACAGTCATATTAACAATAGAACTGGTATGAAAATACAACTCTTGGCTGAATACGTTACCTCCCCATCAAGTATATGAAGTCTTGGGGGGTTCGGCCGTATCCATTGGGGACCCAGTCTTCCCCATGATTTTTCTTGGAGTAAAGCAACAAGAGCAGAATCTCTATCATCGGAAGTAGATTTTTGTTTGCTTCCAGGCGCTGATATCCTAGAAAATGATGTGATTTTAAAAAGTAACAAGTTCATAAGGAAAAGCCCAGGAAGAAATAACAAGCAGCACATTCTAACTTTGTGGAGGCAGCTGAGCATACATACTCTGATGAATTAGCACAACTCTGAGGTATATCTGGATCTGGTATAGCACATCTAACAGTAGCGCTTCTGAAACTACTAACTTGAGGCTGAGGCTGTACAATACTCCTGCAGAATTGCTTCTCAAGCTGTTCCCGTGGCAATAAGGCCTAAATAAACAGATGACCTGAGTTAAGAGGCCGTTAATATTGGAAATAATCTACATATAGTTTACATCAACTATATTCAATCAGTTCCTTTATTAAACAAAAGTTTAACAGTCTACCTGTGATGCAGAAACAGGCCCATTTACGTAATCTACAGCTGACTTTTGCAGCACCTGACAAAATAGAGCACCGCCAAACTTAGCATGGATAGACAAACTACACTTGTCGACAAGGATAAATCAAGAGATAACTATATCAAGGCCCCACTGGATATTTGATTATATCATAGGTATTTTATGGACAAGTCAAAGAGCAGAAGAAAAGACCTCATTGTTATTGTCTCCGCTGGACGAAGTCAACAAAAGTTGGACAAATGCTTGTTCTGATTTGTCTGATGATTCATCACAAGCTGCCTGTTGATAACAAATATCAAAACTTCAAGAATGATAAACAGCTAATCTAATGCCAACAAGCTGAAGGGTGATGGATTTCAAAAGGTATTCAATTTGGCAGTTCTTCCATTGTTGCCATCGCATTTTTTTTTCAAAAGAAAGTTATATCCACTGGTCATAGAGGCAAAGAAGCAGCTGCTTCAAAACTATAAAATCATGCTGAACTATGCACTTGGACAGGTTGGTGTCAACTCATGAAGAGTAGTGCAACCACAATTCACTCATTCGAATAAGATTGCGCACAATCCCCATAAATTAGCCAAATTAACTGTTCTAAAAGATCAGGACGCTTCTACTTGCCATAATTCCGTAAACAGAAGAATCCCAAAAGAAGCCATTGATCTTACAGTGTAAGGCTTTCAGACTAACAAGCTAAGCTAGACAGGGCGAAATTATATGTTGTGGCCCAAGAAGAGATCAGCAAGAGCTCAAACTATTCTCAGTGTTGGATAAGAGACTTTGACCTGATGTTCAAAATATCAACTTCTGGAGTTCAAATTCAAAACTCAAAAGAACGGCCATAAAATCCAATGGAGAAGCTAGAAGCAACATCAAAGTTTATATTTTGGGCTACAGTACTAACATGAGGACTGAAATGTAAGGATTCAAGGGTCCTTATGTTAGAAGCTAAAGCCAGATATTGAGTAAAGGGAACCTGGCAATCAGTACAGTTACTAAGCTCCCACAATTGGAGCTTCCTGGTTGATCGAGGCTGTGAAAATCGCGTGGGTCCGACCTGTCATCAGGTGAGAGAGAGATATTTACCGCCTAGGCCCATATTGTGTAGGTTGTTCAACGTGCTGCAGTTGGGCCTCCCGCTCTCCTCCTCACCCCGAGTGTCCTGCACGCTAGGGTTCCCAGCTGCCGCCGCCCAACTCCGACTTGCCGCCGCCGCCCCTCATCCTAGCTCCTCCGGCGTTAGCCACCAGAAGAAGGGCCCTCCTGAGACCTCCTTGTCCCCCGATTAAGGCCGTCTTGGCTCTGTCATCGTTCTCACCCATCGGCTCACGACGTCGGAGAGGCGGACGAGCAGGCCGAGTAGTCCGTGGTGTCATCGCTGGAGAGACGAAGACGATCTGTCGGGAGCTCGATAGGTGACCGCACCTCCTTCCTTTCTCTTCTCTCGGATGTTTCCCTTTCTCCTCTAAAGAAGCCATTTATTCTGCAGTAGCAGCAAACCATGGAGAATATGGTGGCTGCTTAGTCTTGGAGCAAAAACCATGGAGGATATGTGGGGTGCTCGGGAGTCAGGATTGGAGCAGCGAACCATTGCAATTTGGTTGATTTGGGAAAGGGCTCTGCACCCAGCTAGGTGAGTTTGCAACATTTGCTCGCACTGCTCAAAACATGCATGTTTGAAAATTAGTTCGTTTGTTGTTAAGATCTCTAAAGAATTTTTGCCTCAATAATTAAAAGTCTTTGTTTGGACTACTTTGATTTTTTTTGTGGATCCAAGATTTAGCTCAATAACCAAAAAGACTGAATATATCTTATTAGATAGTAATGTCTATATTGTGGTGGACTGCCAATCCTTACAGTTCGATTAATAGAATTATCGGCTTAAAAGGAAAAAAATGATGTTTGTAATTATGTGCCATATATGCAGATCCAAGTTGCCAGAATGGAATATGGATGGACAACAAAAAAAGATCTGGTTCCTTTACTTTTTGGTTAATGGAGGCATATGGTTCAGTCTCAAGTGGAGTACACCATGTATACACATTTATATCATGTCACATGTAATGCTAATTTTTACTCTATTGTCAATCAGTAGCAAGGTCTTCTATCGTTGCTTTACATCGCCAAATGCAACACCTGGACTCTCTGGTTTGAAGCCTTGATTGTTTGCAGTCACTCAATGTAATATTCAGATTTACCATATTGTCATCCAACAGTCCTAACTTGACATGTGCATGTTTGAAATGTCCATATATTCAACGACATCTCGCAGGAGGTATACAAAGATAATTCGAATGACAAGTTTGAGAAAAACTCAATATGGCCAGTGCTAATTTCTACCAGATTTGGATCACTAAAACTCTGCTTAAACCAAGTGATATTTACGTGATTCATGCAGGTATGTTTGATTGATAACATTGTGGCATCCTTTTGTCCTCCAAATGATATACGAGGCAATCAAGTTTCAGCCTGAAATTTCTGATGGTATTTCTAGAACCTATTAGGATGTGTGCATCTGTTGTTTCAATTCGAATCTCTGTTCTGTTTTGTGTGTACATTTCATTTGGTAGGTGGATCATATTACTAGCTGGAATTCAGGAAAACACATATGCATCTTTTTTATTCTATGGAAGATGAACTTGAATTTTCATTGGTGTGGTACCTTATGGTGAATACTTAGTTTGATACTCTGTCTGTGTGTGTGTGCGCGCGCGTGTGTGTGTGTGTGTGTGTCCCTCCCTCCCTCCCTCTCACCTGTTTTTGCCTAAGAAAAGTACAAGTATTCAGATATTCTCTCTAGCTATAGGTATTTGAATTTCAACTCTACTCTGCTCTTCTATTGACAAGTTTAAGCTATAAATTAAGCAGTTAACCACGTTCAGGTGAAATTTTTGCTACTACTTCCGCTGCTAAATATGGTGGTGCTACCATTAGGAGGCTGAGGCATTCTTCGGTGGATCAAAATGCATCGGTTGGTCAACAATTGCACATCCTGGTAGATCGAGGTTGGTGTTATACTGTTATCTATTATCCGTATGCAAGTTCCAATAGGTTGGTGCTATCTGTCCTACATATTTAAGTTCCAATTGACTTTGATATTTGATTCATTTTTAGGCCAGAATAGCAGTGTTCCATTTTGTATCTCAGTCTATTACGTTAGACTGAAATAATTGCTTTGAATAAACTGATATGCTAAGAAATAATCACATGTACTTCTTATTGGAGTTTCTCCATTATTTTCTGTTATATTTGGCAAAAATTACTCTACAATATGGTGCCCTCAGTGCAAAAGAAATGCCAATGCTAATTTGGTGTTTACACTGATATAAAACAAGGCTCAAGAACTATATTAATGCTTCTATCGTCATGCTGTTATGTTTTCCAGTTTTCCGCAGTTCGTAAGTTTATCACGCTCTTTCATTTATGGTTGTAAGACTGAAATAATTGCTTTGAATAAACTGATATGCTAAGAAATAATCACATGTACTTCTTATTGGAGTTTCTCCATTATTTTCTGTTATATTTGGCAAAAATTACTCTACAATATGGTGCCCTCAGTGCAAAAGAAATGCCAATGCTAATTTGGTGTTTACACTGATATAAAACAAGGCTCAAGAACTATATTAATGCTTCTATCGTCATGCTGTTATGTTTTCCAGTTTTCCGCAGTTCGTAAGTTTATCACGCTCTTTCATTTATGGTTGTAAGACTGAAATAATTGCTTTGAATAAACTGATATGCTAAGAAATAATCACATGTACTTCTTATTGGAGTTTCTCCATTATTTTCTGTTATATTTGGCAAAAATTACTCTACAATATGGTGCCCTCAGTGCAAAAGAAATGCCAATGCTAATTTGGTGTTTACACTGATATAAAACAAGGCTCAAGAACTATATTAATGCTTCTATCGTCATGCTGTTATGTTTTCCAGTTTTCCGCAGTTCGTAAGTTTATCACGCTCTTTCATTTATGGTTGTAAGATGTCAAGAGACACTCCTCAACCTTTTGTATTTTTTATATTAGTAGCTTGTATAAAGAAGAAGTGTCCTGGAGTATGTAATGTCAGTTTGGCTACCTCCATAAAATGACACAAAGATTGGCTATTCAGTTTTTCTCTTTATCTGATTGCAATATTTTATTTCCCTTTGGAAATTATATAGTGGATATCAATTGTGTTGCAGCCTTAAAAAGTAGTGTGGGGAATGGGGATATAAACCCATATAGTATGCCTTAACTCTGGTATTCATATGAAATGAGCCCAGTTTTGGAAATAACCTTGTACATAATCAACAACAACAACAACAACAAAGCCGTTAGTCCCAAACAAGTTGGGGTAGGCTAGAGGTGAAACCCATAAGATCTCGCAACCAACTCATGGCTCTGGCACATGGATAGCAAGCTTCCACGCACCCCTGTCCATAGACCTTGTACATAATCACTCATATAATTTCTATTCATGTTGTTTTTGTGATCTTTGATAGGAGACATTCGGGTTAACTTTTGTTTTTTCTTGTTTATGATTATATCTGTGCGGCAAAAGTTGCATTAGTTATGAGACATATGCAACATTGCATGTGAGCTCGAGATGTGATTCTTTTTGTAAATTCTAGCTGAAACTAACTATATTTTCCTAGAAAAGCGTGTGTCCTTTACTTCCAAGGCCAGTATTATTCAACTTCAGTATCAATGATTCTTTGCGTGTTGAGGAACATGTGTGATTCTTAGGAGAGAGCATAGCCAAGGTTATTCTAGAACTACTCTTGTTATTTAGCTCCAGTACCATTGATTCTTGGAGCGGCAAGTGATTCTTGCAGGGAGGAAAGCCGAGGATATTCCTGACCTGTTGTATATATAAAGCAAGGGTTTCTTTACTTCTGTTAGACCTCTATGAATTTGAGGAGGACTTTTTAAAGCTTCAGTTAGACCAGTAGATTCCAGGGCTTTCTTATGTTTTGTGATAAGGCTCTGTCCATACCAATCAAAGATGCCAGAGATTTTGTGGAGAGATGTTCTACAAGAGATTTGATGAGATTTTTGTTTTCTTTGAAGTTGACCCAGTTGGGTCTGGTTCTATTGCTTATGTATGTGTTTGGGTACTTCTCTTAATTGTGAGATCCGGTGAATTATAACGTTGGTGCTTTGCATGATTCTTTTGCGGTGTTAGGCCTATACATACATCATTTTCTTGTTTGTGACAAATATACTTTACTTTAAAATTAATTGGGAAGACTCACTTATGTGGGTACGGTGAATAGATAATACTGATGTGAACCTTGCCTTGCTTCTGTTTTCAGTTTTGGCATCGATGGACTCAGGAGAGGACTTAAGTTGGTAGACTTTATTTTCTCACTGTTTGCTGATGTGCGTAACCAAGCAGCCACCACATCGCACATCAGAAGCCATTACCAGAGTAAGAACGAAGCCACCAAAAAGAAAAAACAACACCGACATAATTAGAAGCCTCCAACTCAGGTGAAACACACAAGGAGTCACCGGACTGTAGCAACTCCCGACTAAAGGACGGCGCGGCAAAGCGCACGTCACCCTCTAGTATTATAGAAGGCGGAAGACAAAGTGCAAACTATAAGACTAATTTCAAGGAAGGAATCCAAAGTCAAAATGGATTCAATAACAAACAATCCTCCAATTCACGCTATCATTTCCCTTAAGGCAACACATGAAATTGCAAATGAAACTTGGTTGCCAGATCAGAAACTATAACAGACAATAATACATCGATGTGTTATGCTAGCGTAAATATCCCTTAACTATAAGCATAAAATTAGGCGCTCACTTAAGCACGCCTGGGCGCTGCGCGGAGGCAAAATGCCTCACTTTGGCCCTGGGCGGTAGAATAGGTGGCCGGTAAGGTGCTTTGGTGGTGATGGCATTGGGTAAGGAGAGGGAACGGTGGGGGAGATGTGACCAGAAGACTGATGCGTGTCTGGAAGGCAGCAGGCGAAAGAAAGAGATAAAGGAGAGCAAATAGACAGTTCAGATTAGAGCATGTAGACAGTTCAGATTGGGTTGGCATGCTAGGGTTCCATAGTGGACTTCAATGGGTCAATGCTGTAGAGCTGAAAGATGCTCTGAAAAATAAATCTGTGCCATATCCGTACAAAAATGCACCCAGCCGCCCCTGCTATCATGTCCGCACAAACGCCGGCACCGCGTCGAGCTAGGCGCTAGGCAGAGGCAAAATGCTCGCCTAACATCTTGCACACAATTTTTCTTTGACTATACGACAATAAACTATCAAAAACTTTATGATTCATGCCCTAGCAATCATAAACAGATCAAAGAAGCTTTCCAAGTTCACATATTTATGTTTTACGTATGTTGGAGGGGGGAAATGGAAGTTTGTCCATAATGATCTAAATCACACATAATTGGAAAACAAGGTTTTGAACTTACATTTAACAGCAGAGGAACATAGGGATTTACTGGCTGTGAGGAATAGCTCTGATGAAGAATTGCAAATGCGATTAGACGACCGGTTGCATGAAGCATTTTCTTGTCCTAGTCAAATAGATAAAAATAACACATCAAACTTCAAACTCCATTTGTTCTGTGAAACAAAGGAGGTAAACAGACATCTCCATATTAATTACTATTACGAACAAGATACATTAGTAACAAATTCTTCAAAAATTTCAAACAGACATTACAAAGTCTGTCAGTCACTATATGTAGCAGCATCCAGCTTAGGTGAAACACCTTGATGGTTGCAATGTTTTAGAGGCCTACAGGTGCTATGGAACCACTGTTCAGGATATCAGTAACTGGTACCATATCGGTCAGGGGCTGATAAGGGATTAATCAGCAAATCGGCCATTTAACTGAATATATCGGTAACCCATTTATCGGTAGGTTAACTCGGGTCATATCTATATATTTGAGGCTACATAGCAACATGCATTGTACTGAGTGTCTAAATATGCAATCATAGGCTACATAGCAACACGGAAGAGTGTTACCTTGATGTTCTGATGATGTCCAGATATACATATAAGAGCAGCAGCAACAACAACAACACAGCAGTAGTAATTGTACATCACTATCTAACATCAAAGGAGAGCAGCACAACAACAATACTTCTTGTACATTATTGGCATAGGAGAGTAGTTTTGGGCCAAAATATGTGCCCAGTTAATCGCTCCAACCGATAATTCGGTCTGACAACAGATAAATCAACTTATCAGACTGATTAACTGGGCCTCCCAGTTAATGGGCCGAATAGGCCTTTTCTAAATGTCGGAGGGGGGGCGAATAGCAGTTAATAGGCCAATATTTGTAACAATGTATGGAACGATTCAGGTCACAGACTTTTTAGGTTTTTACATGGGCATCTTGTTGGGAATTATTTTTTATGATCCATTAGTGTGCTTGAAGAAAAAACAATTAATACATAAGATGGTAATGAACTATTTTTAGCCTCTTATTTTCCTTTTCACTACAAGAAATGTTCGCAAATCTTATGGCATCCTGAGAAGGATACCTAAGCAAATAAATCAGACACAGCACACTGATCACCGAGTATTTGCTTGATTCTACCATGAATACAAACCCCTGCCGTGCAATGTAATACAAAATCTCAGCGGTGCTATATCTTTAGAAGACACTGTGCAGCTATAGCAGTAAACTCCAAATGGAGTCTCAGAAAGTAGTAAACTTATTGCCATCTACAAATACATTAAAATTCGATCCAACTTTGAAACAGGAGACATAGTGACCTCCGAGGCTGCAAATCTTCGCAGATCGTCAGTTAATCAAGCCCTTGTTCGTTCGAGGCCTAACCCAGTCAAGTGAAAGTGAAACTCTCAGCCACCCTGGGCACAGCAAAGCGCACTAAATCTAACCACCCAGCACAAACGCTAAGCAAACCAGACCAAACAAGTGCCCGATCCATTCCATCGCAAAGGGGTCTCCGACCCAATCTGGCGAACGAAGCAAGCTAGCTCTCGCATCGCGGGAGCTGGATGAGTCTCACGGGAGCGTACGAGGGGGGAGAGGGCGGGTGGGGGGGAGGAGGGTCGTGGCTTGCCTCTAGGAGGAAGCAGAGCGTAGCGCCGACGCGGAGGCGGCGCTCGCGGGGGAAGCGCGCGAGGAAGTCGGCTACAACGTCGGCCAGCGGGCGCGCAGCGGATGCGAGCAGCGCCAGGAGGCCTGCCCGCTCCTCCGGACGCAGCGTCGGGACGGGGGCGTCCACCGACATGGCCGTCGCTGTGGCGGTGGTCGGCGGCGAGATTTTTGTAGTTTTGGGTTTTCCCCTCTCGGGTGAGAGATTCGGGACAGTGGGAGAGTAGGCGACTTGAGGATGTGGATCGGACGGGCTGTGAAAATATATCCATATCTTACATTCTTAAGAAGTTGCTCTCCACTATAATATATTCTCTTAACATGCAAAGAGTCCAACAAAGCATGCCATGTCATCAGATACCAATTAATCACAAATTTTGTGTTGTCTTTCCCCTGATCATCGATGGGACGGATTTTTAGCCTTCTAGTACCTACTAAAATGCACACGCAATACTATTTCCGGTAGAGTACTAGCCTTAATTTTCCATTAATGGTTCAGTTTTCAGCATTTTTTCACTAATTACAAACCGAAGCACCACCACAGCCCAACATTATCTACTACTTCTATATCTAACAGAGAAAGAAAAATCTCGTGTCGTGTCTATCGTCTCTTCCTCCAATCTTCCCCAAATCTTTCCCCATGCAGTTGGTTAGAGCCGAGGAGCTCCATCACGACCTTCTTTGTTCTCCGAGCCCTCCTCGCCGGTGGACTAGCACGCAGTGGTGAGAACGGGGAGCTCCCTCACGTCGTGGCTCGCTCTGGGTCATCCTTGCCGTGACCTTGGGCCGAATCGAGGCAGCCATCTCGGCGGCCCGGGTTCAATGAGGATGGGTCATCGGCCCGCCTCGCCTCGCCGCCTCCATCAACGCCAAGAAGAGCCGGAGTTGCTGATGCAATCATTCCCGCCACGGCCTCGCAAGCCATCATCAAGAATCGATTCACCGCGCATGGCCTTCTGATACACTGATGTGGCCATCCAGTGCGTGGATTGAGTATGTGCTTGACCCTCCTCGCCGGGCCCTCCTGTCTTGGCCGCCCTTGCCTTCACGCATAGCTGTGCCTAAGGACATGATTCAAGTTTTAGGCTGCAGGTGGCTTACCCCGATGGATACCATTAGGAACTTCTCCACCTTGACCACATCATCCTTTGAAGTTGTTCGGATGACTGGTGGGTCCCACCTTACCATTTAGTTTAGATTTGGGTTCCACGCCATGATTTACATGTCAGCATATGATGGGAAATGAGCATAACGTGCTAATTGGTCTCTTCCTTCGTTATATTGTTTTAGTTTTATTCATACAAGTGAATATCCAATCTCAGCAGACCCAATACAAGAATAAGTAGTTGCCCTTCAAAGACCAGGTACACCACCGTTGGCCTCACTACTAAACTCGGCCTTTTGCTTTTTATTTTCCAGTTGTTGTTCAACCTTTGCAAATGATGAGAGGAAGACAAGGAGAATGATGCAACATTGTAAGTCGCATCCCTAATTTTCATTTATTGACCTATAGGCATGACTCCCTTTTTCTTGGTCTATTGCACGATATGTTCGCAGGTGATTCAGATTTACTCAGTGTTTTTTCATCAGTATCTAATTATAGTTCAGGGTAGAATATGTATTAATCCTGTTTTTCTTATGGAAATGGCAGGAGCATTGCCAATGCATCTACTTATTGGACGTGGTGTCATATTCCCATCGGCATATCAAATATATTTCTTTATAGCAACGCCATGGATTTCCTATCATGTTTAGCTTCACTCCAAGGCAAGCTGCACCCCACCTCTCTCTCATGGAATTTTTACAACATCATCAATGAGACGAACCTCATGTTTCAGATTTTGTTTCAATGAGACTGAACCTCATGTCTTTTGGATTTGTCGTTGACTTTTCCATTTATTCGAGGCCCAATCAAGAAAGTTCATGTAATTTTCTGGTGACTTTCTTCTACCTGCGGGACACTTTTTTCCGGCTTACAACACTATAGTTGGTGCATTTAAGATCTGAACATATGTTTGGTACAAGGTAGTTATGCCAGATTGCCAGTAGCATCTTTTGGGGATTAGTACACTTGAATTCTTAGAAGACACTATTTTCGACCCATAGTAGCAAGATTTTGGTCTTCAACTCTTTTGCAGGAAGAGTGCTACTGATAATACAAAGGTATACATGAAATAATAGACTCTTGAAGAGTTGATCGGCTCAACTCCGTTGAAATTCTTAAGAGGATGAGATAAATACCTTCGCAAAAAAAGCATAATGTATGCAATACCATCGAAAGGAAAATTACTATCTCCAAGACTTCAACCACCTTACATGGAATGCCTCGCCTATTGTTGGTATCATTTGTGTGCCATATAGTACATTTATGTACTTGAGATAAGATGTAACATTTTATAGTTATGTTGTTTATATCACCTTACGTTATCTGTGATATTGGGTTATTCCCATTTAATACAATTTTTCATTAATTGTCCCTATTTCTATGGGAAACAACATCGTTTATAAATGATGCAAGAGCATATTTATCTTTATACTATTAATCATGTGTGCTTGGATACAAGTTGTATTGTTCTTCTTATTCATGTGGACTTCTAATCTATAGTTTTTCAACTAATGTTTCATGCATTTATCTCATGATTTTAGCATGTGTTCCCGCAGCAACGCGCGGGGTATCATCTAGTTATATAGAGAGAAAGGCGTTTTGGAGGCCGAGCTCCATGGCCTTTATTTTTGAAAAATTCAAATGCAAACTTTTATGGTTCAAAAAATCGGGCCCATGTTGCTTCCATCAAAGCCTCCGCAACAGTTCTAGAGCTATGTACTTTCTTTGGCACCCTCGCATATACTGCAGGGGCCAGCTCTTGTATTCGGTAACCATTGAGCCACCTATCCTCCCAAAACAAGGTTGTGCGTCCATCGCCTAGAGACAAGTGAGTTGCCGCCTGGAACAGACCTTTTGCCTCATCGGTGATCGAGAATCTAAATTCCACCCATGGTCTGGACGGGTATGTCCGCTGCAGCCATAGTCATTTGGCTTGCAATGCCACATCCATCCATCTCAGGTTCGGGACACCGAGACCACCTGCCCACTTTGGTCTACAGAGAGTCTCCCATGCGACAACACATTTTCATCCTCCAGCTTCCTCCTTTCCACACCACAAGAAATTTCTGCAGATTTTGAGCATTGCCTTGATCTTTTTTGGTGGCAGACCCATAGCTATCACGGAGTGCACCGTGATTGCACATAAAACCGACTGAGTCAGTAACAACCGGCTGCTCTTTGGTAGGGATATCGCCTTCCATGTTGGCAGGCGTGCTGCTAGTTGATCCACCAAGTCCTGGAAGTGTGCAGTTGTTTGTTTCCGAATCGACAAAGGTAACCCAAGATATCGGCATGGGAAAGTTGTAGTTGCGCATCCCAGCAGCCCCGACACCAGCTGCATGTGCTCTGGCGTGCATCTTATTGGTAGGGCAGAACTTTTCTGTAGGTTGACTTTGAGTCCCGATGCATGCCCAAACAGGTCCAGAATGGAAGCACACGCCTGAAGGCCCATCTCCTTTGGGTTCAGAAAGATCATCGCATCATCTGCACACATGGATACCCGGTGTCGCAGTCCCGTTCTGGTCAGTGGGGCAAGCAATCCAACTGTGGTGGCGTGCTCAAACAGTCGGTGTAGTGGTTCCATGTAGAGAATGAAAATCATGGGTGAGAGTGGACTTCTTTGTCGCATCCCTTTGCAGTTGAAGATCGTTTGACAGCTATCTTGGTTGAGGATGTTGCGAGCAAACCACAAATCCAGGAGGTTGTCGGTGTACTAAAGTTTGGGCCCTTTAGCACCCCATACTTGTGCATGGGTAGTCGTAGCCACACCCGCGGCAAGGCATGAAGAAGGTGATCAAGGACAGATACAAGGCGAAGAGAAGCAGCCAAGCTAGAGACTAGAGAACAGAGCACGAGCTGGACCCCTGGCAAGATCCTTGCCGGGACGGCTTGCGAGACCCCGGCAAGATCCTTGCCGGGACGACTTACAGAACACTGACTAGAGCACCACCCTTGAGGCTGAGAGCTCTGACACCATCGACAACGTTAAGGCCAAGACTCAGGGGCGCGCGCGTAGTGGCGTGCCGATCTTTGTGAAGGCCAGAAGACGAGGTACCTAGCGAGATCCTTGCCGGAGACGTCTGCGAGGCCCCGGCAAGGATCAGCAAGACCGTGACAAGACTCTGCCACCCCGTTACCGCTCCAGCGCAGTGGCCGACCTGCCAGCCTAGCAAGCGCCTACGTGGTGGCATGCAGATCTTCGTGAAGACCCTGCCACCTCTCCAGACGGTGGCGCCACCAACTTGGCGCATGCCTCGTCGGCATGGACGCGTGTCAAGACAGAGCGGGGCGGCGACGGACAGGACGGGTTCTACTCCCGTCCCCAATAAAGCTGAAGGGCACGTAAGCAACGCATTTAATGCATTTGTCCTAAGACGCCGATGATAAACATAGGCACTGTAGCTACTTTACACCTCTTGTGTGCCACTATGGCAGCCCCTTCGACATATAAAAGGAGGCCCACGGCGTACTGGAGGAGGATTCGGACTATTGAACCTCTCAGCCCAGCTTGCATGCAGAGTAGCGAGCCGAAGCTCAAGAACACAGAATATACACTCAAGCAGGACTAGGGTTTTACACTTCTCAGCGGCCCGAACCTGGGTAAAAATCTGTCGTGTTGACCGTTAGATCCGCTCTTTGCACTACCCCTCTTCCCTGCCAAACCGTAGAAGGGATCCACGTGATCCCGTAGGTGTCGTTCTCGCTGACATCTTTGGCGCGCCAGGTAGGGGGAAGAAGAGTTATGCGAACCTGATCTAGCGGTTAGCGCGTCGTTTCCTCAATCACCATGGCTCCCAAGAAGAAGGGGATCACGGCGATAAGTTATTCTGGAGCCGAACCGCCCGTGCCAACACGGACGGGCGATGGGGTAGTCGCGGATGGTGGTGGAGGTGCGGATCACGACCATCCACGACACTCCGGCAACCGAAGCCAGGCGAGCGACGTTGTTCGTGCCCAAGACGATGAGCCGCATGTCGTGGTTCTAAGTCTGTCAGTAGAATGGGGGGTAGGTATGGAGAGGCAAGATACTAGGTATGGAGAAGTTGTATACGCACGAGTTTTACGAGTTCAGGCCCTTCTCGGAGGAAGTAACAGCCCTACGTCTCGGAGCCCGGAGGCGGTCGACTGGATTATATGCGTATGAATTACGGGTGCGAACCCTTCTACCGTGGAGGGGTGGCTTATATAAAGTGCACCAGACCCCACCAGCCTAATGAAGCGGAGGGTTAAAGGTACATTAAGACCAAAGCGCATCGGGTAACGCCTTACATAAAGTGTCATCATGACCATAAATACTACTTAACTACTGCACCGTTAGGACACCGAGTGGCTCTCGAACTCACGGTGGTCGAGTGGGTCTTCATGGTCGAGTGTCTTTGAGTCTGTCGAGTGGAATCCTCCCAGGTCGACTGGAAGGCAGTTTATTCTAAGGATGTCCTTGGGGAGGGTATCTTGGACAAGTTCATGACCCTACCCTAGGTACATGACTTCATCATTAGCCCCTGAATGGATCGAGGTTTGAGTGAGGAAGGAGTTGATAATCTTTCCGACTTGTTTTTCGTGCTGCGAGTGTGTCTTCCTCTGGATCAGTGACCTTGTCGTGATGGCATCAACTTCTCTTTCAGTCGCCTTGATCCATTCCTTATATCTGTCGAGTGAACTTTATGAACTTGGAGATCTCCGAGCGACGGATCGGACGAAATCTGCCGTCTGACAAGTTGCTCTGCTGTTAGTGGATTTAGCGGGATCCGAATTTTGGGAAGAGCGCGAAGCGGAGAAGGCCACGGTACTCGGATGGGATAAGGCAAGGATGCCTCGATCTCCGCGCCACCTTTTTCGCCACGTGTCAGCAGCGTCTGTTCTTGGGATTTGACAAGATTGTCCGGGCCTACCGGTCGACCCACTGAAGCGACTTCATATAAGGCACCAAGGCGGGGGTCTTTTGAACAATGCGCCCTCATTTTCCCCTCCTCCGTCCTCGATTCATCCGGCGCCCGTAACACCTTTCGGCGCTTCTCCGTTCTCGCTTGGCGACAATGGTGAAGGAGAAGGCAATGACCTTGGAAGCGGGCGAAGAAGGCGACAGTGAAGGCGAAGGGAGAGCGCCCGATCAGGCGGATCCTCGTTCGCAGTCCACTGTCGCAAGGTTGGGTCCAGGAGATTGGATCCGCTCGACCATCACCCGGAAAGACCTCGACGACACGGCTAACGAGGGATTGATCCCCACGGTCGACAAGGCTTCCGGGGACGGAGTGGCAGCCGCAGCCTCTGGTGGGTTAGTGCGTCCTCTTGGCCACCCTTGTTGATCGCGGATTTTCTCTACCACCGAATATTTTCTTTCGGGGTTTTCTGAATTTCTTCGGAGCACAACTCCATCACTTCACACCCAACTCCATTGCCTATCTCGCCGTTTTCGTGTCCTTGTGCGAAAACTTCTTGGGTTGTCGGCCTGCTGGGGCCTCTTCAAACACATATTCACTTGTCGCTCTCAGACGGTGAAAAAGGCTAGTCCGAATGATGAAAGAACCCAAGTAATCCAGATGTGTGGGGGTCTTGGGGTCCAGATGAGGGGTAAGAGTGCCTTTCCGGCCATGATTCTTCCCGATTCAGTCAGAGGGTGGCAGTCGACCTGGTTCTACTGCCAAGACCGATCGGCCTTGAGCGGTCATTGGACTCCCTCCTTTCTCCATGGATCGAGTGAACAAGCTGTCCTCTCTGAAGGTTCTTCGGGAGGAGAAGGTCCAGGTTAAATTGTTGATGGAGCATGTAGTCCAGCTCATTCGCGACGGAGTGACTGGCATGGATCTTGGAGGTTTTCCTTCGACGGCACAAGATTCACCGCCTCCAATACCGAGGTCACCCGATGTGGATGTACTCGGTACCGAGGACACCACCCGGGTCCACCTGCAGGAGGTCGACGACGCCACATTGGAGAGGTGGATGACTGCCATCACAGGAACAAGGATAACCCTCGTGGAGCTAGGAGGATCCCACCACTCGACCAATCTTACGAACCGGACAAGGTATGACCACCGATCTCCATTTGTGATCTTGTAGCATTTGCTCTGTTCCGCTGCGAATCGGCCGGTGACTTTCGTCTTGTTTCTTTGTCTTCTAGGTCACCACTGAGATGTACTCGATGCCCAACTGGGCGCAAGAACCAGTCGAAGAAGAAGAAGGAAGCGGAGGCGAAAGCCAGGAGGAATGGGAGTCTGAGGAAAACGACAGCTCTGATGAAGAGGAGGAGGAGGAGGAGGAGGAAGAGGAGGGAGACGTGGACCCACCCCACTCAGAAAGGCGATCCAAGCTGGCGCATGATCCGGCGGTCGAGCGCGGTAAGGCTATCGCGCCTGTCGGGCGGTCGACGAAGCGCACTCAGACGACTTCTCTAGTGCCGACTGAGAAACCGCCAAAGCAACCCGAGCAACGTCATCAAAGCCCGTGAAGGCCTTGCCCAAGATGAGGATGGTCATTCCCACCATTTCGGTAATCAGCCAGAACTTGTGTTTTCCTGTCTACCATGAGTGTACTTTTGGTCGACTCGTTTGGTGATCAATCGACTTCGAAATCTCTGATCTTTGCCACCTCAGGACCTCAGCTAAGCACGAAGATCAGGAAATGGAAGATGCCGCCACCTCCAACCTTGGTATGATCTCTGCAGTTTAAACTACGGTCGATTGGATTTTGTTTTTACCTTTGAATCTTTCTTGTAGTTCCACCTCATGTCATTGATCTCCTGATGACGGCGATGAAACACCGGCGAGGAAGAGGAAGGACAAAAAGGTGCCTGGGCAAGGCTACTCCGGTTGTATCCTTGCACGAGACGCTAGTTCACGAGGGAGGCGACACCACTCGGGCTTCTGTGTCCTTTCTTTGTGCGGCCGACGAATGTCCGCCTTCGTCGATCGCTAACCCGCCATCCCTTTTGCCACACACCACGTCCGGAAGACCAAGTGAGTGCTCCTAAGGAGGCCATACGCATGCAGGGATCATGATGGAGCAAGTGAAGGTGGTCCGGGAGGCCACCAGCGGCTTATGATGCAAGCTCGGCTCTTGAGCAATGTCCAAGTAAGTTGCTTGTTACGTTGGGATATGCTACACGAAATTTCTTCTTTACGAAGATTTCCATATACGCATCTGTACACCCACTAGGTGGGTGTGTCGATTAATTTTTGTATTGGTGGGGGCACGCTGAGTGCACCCATCGGGTGTAGTCCCCGAGACTATGGTGGATCAGGCGATCGACTATAGTCTTTATACTTTGAACTTCTTCACTCGATGCAGTCGGGCCATGTCGAATGGATCTTTGGAACCGGTGGGGGCACGCCGAGTGCACCCACCGGTGTAGTCCCCGAGACTATGGTGGATCTGCGGGCATATCACGCCCAATATGCGACCCTATCCAAAAGGAACTCAAGGTCCCACCAAGGATAGACCCGCATATTGAAACGCTTTTGCAAGGTGGATATCATTACATCAACATTACATAATAGTGGGGATACATCCAATACATACAATGTCACATGAATACAACAATACATCATATACAAGATCAACATCCGCCTACGGATGAAACATAAACAGAAACTCAAACAATATCCACCACCTGCTAGCCAGTCAGCCGACACGGAACCTATCCCCGATCGACGAAGAAGAAGAAGAAGAACTCCAAAACAAGCAAATATCGCTCTCGCGTCATGATCATCGCATAACCTGTACTGCATTTGTTGGTGTAGTAATCAGTGAGCCACGAGGACTCAGCAATCCCATTACCATGGGTATCAAGACTAGCAAAGCTTAATGGGAAAGGAAGGGGTAAAGTGGTGAGGCTGCAGCAGCGACTAAGCAAGATATGGTGGCTAACATACGCAAATGAGAGCGAGAAGAGGAACAAAGGAACGATCGTCAACTAGTAATGATCAAGAAGTGATCCTGAACTCCTACTTACGTTAGACATAACCCAGAAACCGTGTTCTCCTCTCGATCAACCCCGAAAAGAGACACTCACGGTTACACACATGGTTGGTGTATTTTAGAAGAGTTTACTTCAGGTTTACTACAACCAGACATTAACAAATTCCCATCTGCCACATAACCGCGGGCACGGCTTTCGAAAGTTCAAACCCTGCAGGGGTGTCCCAACTTAGCCCATGATAAGCTCTCGCGATCAACAAAGGATATTCCTTCTCCCAGGAAGACCCGATCAGTCTCGGAATCCCGGCTTCAAGACATTTCGACAGTAATAAAACAAGACCAGCAAGACCGCCCGATGCGCCGACAATCCCAATAGGAGCTGCACATATCTCGTTCTTAGGGCAACACCGGATAAGCGAAGCGTACAGGTACCGATGTAACCCAAGTTGCCAAGGGATGGTCCCGCACGGTGCTCTAGTTTGGACCAACACTTAGACAAGCATTGGCCCGGGGGGCTGAATAAAGATGACCCTTGGGCTGGCCGACCCAAGGGAAAAATAGGTGGTGGTGAGGCAAATGGTAAAACCAAGGTTGGGCCTTCTTTGGAGGAGTCTTATTCAAAGCAAAGCTGTCAAGGGGTCCCATAAATCACCCAACCGCGTTAGGGACGCAAAATCCGGAACATAATACCGATATGACGGAAACTAGGGCGGCAAGAGTGGAACAAAACACCAGGCATAAGGCCGAGCCTTCCACCCTTTACCAAGTATATAGATGCATTAATAATATAAGAGATATTGTGATATCCCAACAATAAACATAATCCAACATGGAGCAATCTTCATCTTCACCTGCAACTAGCAACGCTATAAGAGGGGCTGAGCAAAAGCGGTAACATAGCCAAACAACGGTTCGCTAGGAAGGGTGACAAAGGTTAGGGGCTATCATGCAATTTGGGAGGCTTGAGCGAAGTGGTAGGTAACGCAGCATAGCGATAGAACGAAGCAACTAGCATAGCAATGATAGTAATGAGATCCAAGGTGACGGTCATCTTGCCTAAAATCCCGCAAGGAAGAAGAACGAGTCCATGAAGAATATGAAGCCACGAAGACGAACCAAGCGTGAGCGAGCGAATCCTCACGATCGCATAGCGAAAGCAGGAACTATCGAGAAGAAGCACACAACATGGTAAACGCACCACACATGAACAAGACATGATGCTCAACCAAGTATGATGCATGACAAGGCTACATGAAGCTAATCATGGCAAGAGATGATGCAAACAATAACAACACATCAAAGCAAGTTTAAATGAGGCCGGAAACGACATATAACAATTCCGGTAAGTCCTCATATGCAAATTTCGAAATTGGACCAGATCTGAATAACTTTATGTTCAAGTTGTTAAACAACACCTTAAGATGCATCACGATGATCTACACGAAATTCTAGTCAAGTTACGTATAAAGTTCATTAGATTCGGAGCTACGGCCTAGAAGATATGAGCACAACAAGTTAAACATGGCATTGGTGCAAAATGCATACAAACATCAAGCAAACACCTCAAATCAAGGATGCAACATGATAATATGAAACTACATGCAAAATCAAGCAAGTTTCATATATAGCATGCTCAAAAGCGAACAACAGTCCAACACATACACCCTATACAAGACATAACAACAATCTGTCCAAAACAGCAACCAGGCATCTTGCAAGCATCAAAACAACATGCCACAGGACATCAACATGAAAAGAAAAGGCATGGTCATGATGTACAGGTAAAGAATTACAAAACATGAACACTGAGCTATCTCCAGAAATCACTAGAACAAGCTCAAAAGGACATTGCAAGATTGCAAATAATAACAGGTTCACAGACTTAAGTGGAATTCACAGGTCATGACAGAAATAACATCAGGTTACCAAGTTTAGAGCTATCAAACAGTATGTTACAGCAATATATCAAGTCAAACTAGAGCGTGGCATGAATATACTCAAAGAATATAACAAAAGTCCCTTAGTGACCATAAGCCAAAAAGGATCAGAAAATACAGTTGCAAGCATGTGAATATAGCAAAAACATAAACAGATTCAGACTTGGTGAAAAACTGGAGCATGGCATAAACATATAACAAGTAGGCATGTTTACGAGCTCGATGCACTCACTACGAGTCATTGCATGACAATATAAGCATAGCGCCGGCAAGAAAACATGTTTATGAAACTAAACATGGCAAGAACAAGTTTATAGCATGCAAGGATCTACTACAACAACCTTGGCAAAATTGAATAACATGTAAACAATCTGCCAGGAAACATTTTATAGCAAAAGTAGAGCACGAAAATTACATGATGTACTACTCCATAATTGCAAAAAAGGGAACGGATGGATAGAGAATAACCATATGTTTAAAACATTCTTACTGAAGTATCTCAAAATGTGCATGGATCTCTCTGTAGCATCAAGTTTACATGGCATAAAAATAACAGCAGAACAGGGACTAAAATCAGCAACATCACAAAGCCTAGTTTGCATGCTTGTTCTAGTCCTCACATAACTCACAAAAATACATGGCAAGCACCTCTGTAAAGAAGACATGGCATAGTCCAAAACACATGTAGAGCTTATGCTCATAAGAAGCATACATCAAATGCAATAAAAATGACAAATCACCAAGTTATAACAGTTTCAGCAGGTTAACACCATGTAGCACTCTTGCAACGATGATTCAGGCATCAAGATGAACTCAAATGAACATGATGCAATGGAATGAAATGAAGAGCATCTCATGGCGAACAATTTGACATATTACACGCACAAAACGGAGTTAGATGCACAGAGGCACATGATGATAGAATTTCGGGACTTAGCAGTTTTCTAAAAAAAAACAGACGGGCGACGAAATGCTAAAAGACGCCCAGGGCGCGGGATAGGGGGGCGGCACTCACCTTGCGGCCCAGAGGGCCGGCTCGGTGTTGGGCTGGACCGTGAGGAGGCTGGCCGGCGTGGGCCGGTGGAGGCGGCAGGCCGGGCCGGAGCGGCTAGGGGCCCACATGGCCCACGCAGTCAACGCCTCAGGCGCATGGTCCCGAAAGCAGAGGCGGAGCAGACGCCAGGGAGGCCATGGTCGGCGGCAGCAGGGAAGATCGACAGATCCGGGGAGACCGACGGGAATGGATGGGTTTGGCGCGGGCGCCAGATCTGCCTCAGGCGAGGTTCTTGCGCCCATGACGAGATCCGAGGCGGGCGCCGTGAGCTCCTGCGAAGGAAGAGGCCGGCAGGCGGTTAGCGAGGAGAGAGAAAGAGGAAGAGAGAGGAAGGCGAGGGCGGCACCGGCTGCGGGTGGGCCGGCGCCGTGGCGAGGCGGCGAGGTCGGGCTCATGTGTGAGCCGATCGGAACTGGCGGGCTGCTACTGGCCCGGGCCGCATGGCGGCGTGAGGAGGCCGGAGGCCAGGTGGCGCGTGTGGTTGGCTCTTGGGCGGCGGCGCGATCTCGTCTGATAGGAAAGCGGACATGTCCGTGACGGAGGTAGGTGGAGGCTAGGGTTTGGACCCGGAATTTCGGAGGGGAAGGTCTATTTATAGATAGAGGGAGCTAGGAGAGTCCAAATGAGGAGCGGTTTTCGCCCACACGATCGTGATCGAACGATCGAGAGCATGGAAGAGACTTAGATGGGTTTTTGGGCTGCTTTAGAGGGGTGTTGGCCTGCACACAAAAGAGGCCTTTGCGGTTACAACGGTTAAACGTTGGGGTAACAAACGGACTCCAAATGGCACGAAACTTGACAGGCGGTCTACCGGTGGTATACCAAGGCCGCTTGGCAAACCTCGGTCCATTCCGAGACCGTTTAACACCCGCACACGAAAATAAGCAAAAGGGGGCGCCGGGAGACATAGGAGTGCCGGATTGCAGAACGGACAACGGGGAAAATGCTCGGATGCAAGAGACGAACATGAATGCGAAATGAGATGCACCTGATGACATGATATGAAATGCAGATGATGACATGGCAAAGAGAGACACGCAAGCACATGACATGGCAACGATGGCGAATAACTGGCAGACACCTGGCACATCGAATCCGGGGCGTTACAGGGCAGTCGACTATAGTCTAAGAACTGTTTTTTTACAAAGCTGACTGCTGACAGTTAGCTATGTTTTTAGGATCATAACCTTTTTGCCTCTTTTGGTCAACTAGTCGAACCAAATTGGTAAAACTAGTGGGGGCACGCTGAGTGCACCCACTAGGTGTAGTCCCCGAGACTACTATCGAATGTTTTGATTCGACTGTAGTCTTAGAAATGCTACAATTTTTCTTTAGTCACTCGGAAGTGACCTGTCTTTGATGTTTTGTCGATTGACTCTTCGCAGAAATCTTGCAAGCTCGTGGCCCGCTATACCGAATTGGAGAACAAACAGATCCAGCTCAACATTGACTTGAAGCTTGCTCAGGAGAACTTACAAAAGGCGAGAGACGAAGCAAAAGGTATGGCTGGTGAGAACTTGACGACTGTCTTTGTCTTTCTACCCATTCTCAACTCTGGGCTTATTGTTATTTTGCAGACAAACTGGAGGAGGCTCTGAAGAAGAAAGACCACGACTTTGCAGAGAGGATGTAAGGCGGCTTTGGAGAAAACAAAGCTCGCGGAAGAGAAACTGGTTTCAGTCGGCAAACTCGAAGAGGAGAATACCAAACTGAAGGCTGCTCTCGACGCGGCCAACAAGGAGGTTAGCCGACTGAAGAATGACAAAGTTGCTCTGACTGACAAGGCCGATGAACTGGCGGGGAGGAGGAATGATCTGGAGGCTTATCTGGGAGGGCTCGCCAAGAAGCTATTCCTCATGCTTGAAGGTAATTCCTCTTATCCGACTGACTTGTCATCATTGACTCAACATAGAAACATTAGCTTGAACTCGAGTCGTATTATTTGCAGAGTGCAGCCGGAACTTGAAGAAGAGACTAGTCGAGTGGAGACAAGCTGGACCCCATCAACTCTCCCGTGAAGGATGAAGCCGCTATGAACGTGCTCGATCGAGTCTCGCATTCTTCGGTGTGGTGGACTATCTCGCCGACCGAAAAGCTGCGGTGGCGGATCGAGTCAACACTGGTCGAGACCAGGGCGCTTGAGAATGACCTCGAAGTCCTTAATGACTCGATCGAATGAGGTTCCAAGTCGAGTGCAAGAACGGAAAAAGTCTTACGCCGGTGCGGTCTTGATGTTGCTCTGTCTACGGTTCGTGTCCACTGCAAGGAGGCGCGGGAGGAAAAGCTGGCGGCCCTCAGAGTTGCCAATACCAAGAAGTATGATTTCCAATCTTTCATGGAGACTTTCATCTCCGCTGCCACCCGGATTGCTGATGGGATCGACCTTGACCAGATTGTGGCTCCTTCCAATCCTCCACCTGAGGAGTAAAAAACTTTTATGCTCTACCTTAAATTTGCCTCAGAATGCCGAGTGGTTTTTGTAACCGATAAACTTTAGCGGGCTTGAGGCCATGCTATCCGAACTTTACTTATCGTCGAAATATGCTTTTGTTTGCCTTCGAGTGAAATTTGCTCTTCACTCGGATTATGCTTCAATGCTTCAGATGCAGCTCTAAGGTGGATCCAGTCGACCTACACTTTGTTGCTCTTGCAGGTGCAGGAGAAGGAAGCAGTCGACCTGTACCTCGTCATCCTTGCGAATCGGGATGGAGCGCACGTTGTACTTGTGGCGCAGCTCTGAAAGAGAAGGTAACAGTCGACCTGCACCTCGTCGTCCTTGCAGATCGGGATGGAGCACACGTTGTACTTGTGGCGCAGCTCCGAAAGAGAAGGTAACAGTCGACCTGCACCTCGTCGTCCTTGCGGATCGGGATGGAGCGCATGTTGTACTTGTGGCGCAGCTCTGAAGGAGAAGGCAACAGTCGACCTGCCCCTCGTCGTCCTTGCAGATCAGAATGGATTTCGTACTTAGGCGAGTACTGGACTGCAGCTAAGCCCCAGAGTGGGAGGTTTGCTCTCCACTCGGTAGGATTTTTTGATACTTAGGTGAGTACTGGACTGCAGCTAAGCCCCCGAGTGGGAGGTTTGCTCTCCACTCGGTAGGATTTTTCAAACTTAGGCGAGTACTGGACTGCAGCTAAGCCCCCGAGTGGGAGGTTTGCTCTTCACTCGGTAGGATTTTTCAAACTTAGGCGAATCTTGGATCTGAGCTAAGCCCCGAGTGGGAGGTTTGCTCTCCACTCGGTAGGATTTTTTCAAACTTAGGCGTAGTCTTGGACTGCAGCTAAGCCCCGAGTGGGAGGTTTGCTCTCCACTCGGTAGGATTTTTCAAACTTAGGTAGCATCGATCGTAGTTTAAGCCCCGAGTGGGAGGTTTGCTCTCCACTCGGTAGGCTTTTTCAAACTTAGGCTAGCATCTTGGACTGCAGCTAAGCCTCCAAGGAGGATTTTTGTGTCATAGCTTTGAAGGGGAAGGCAACAATCGACCTGTGCCTCGTCAGTCCTTGCAAAGTGCACATTGTATTAAATACTTAGCCGAGTACTTGACTGCAGCTAAGCCCCAGTGGGAGGCTGGCTCACCACTCGGTGAGGATTTTAAAACACTTAGGCGAGTACTTGGACTGCAGCTAAGCCCCGAGTGGGAGGCTGGCTCACCACTTGGTAGGATTTTAAAACACTTAGGCTAAACGGATTCGCGGCTAAGCCCCGAGTGAGAGGTCGGCTCACCACTCGGTAAGGATTTTTTTACAAACTTAGGCGAAACGGATTGTTAGCTAAGTCACCCACGGGTGGGAATTTTAACAAAAAGAAATAACAATCATTGGGAAAATTATAATCTTTATGATTTAGATAAACAAACTACAGAGGTACTTTTATTACATCTCACCCGAGTGAGCTCTTAAGTGTAAAAGGGGCGGAGCAGCTCCGCATTCCATGCCCGAGGCTCATCGATCTGGCGTTCGACGTTGTAAAGATGGTAAGCTCCATTGTGAAGAACTCTGGTGACGATGAAGGGGCCTTCCCAAGTGGGAGCGAGCTTGTGTGGTTTCTGTTGATCCACTCGGAGGACCAGATCTCCTTCTTGAAAGGCTCGGCTCTTCCCATTTCTGGCGTGGAATCGACGCAAGTCCTGCTGATATATGGTCGAGCGGATCAGGGCCATCTCTCTCTCCTCTTCAAGGAGGTCGACTGCATCTTGATGGGCTTGCTCCGCTTCAGCTTCAGAGTAGAGTTTGACTCGGGGGGCATTGTGAAGCAGGTCACTCGGCAGAACTGCTTCAGCTCCATAGACCATAAAGAATGGAGTTCTCCCAGTCAACCGATTAGGAGTGGTCCTCAATCCCCAAAGAACCGACGGAAGTTCGTCAACCCACGATCCTGCTTCATGCTTGAGATCACGCATCAGTCGAGGTTTCAGTCCTTTGAGAATTAGACCATTTGCCCGTTCTGCTTGTCCATTCGACTGGGGGTGAGCTACTGAAGCGTAGTCGACTCGCGTGCGTCTCGAGAGGCGCAAAAGGCTTTGAACTTGTCGGAATCGAAATTTGACCCATTGTCGGTGATGATGCTATGCGGAACTCCATATCTGAATATCAACTCTCCGATGAAACCGACAACGATTACTGCACGATCAAGGTTCTTGATAGGTTTAGCTTCGATCCACTTCGTGAACTTGTCGATCGCCACAAGCAAATGAGTGAAACCACTCTGCCAGTTCTCGATGGTCCAATCATATCCAACCCCAAACAGCGAAAGGCCGCATAAGGGAATGGTCTTCAATGCTGAGGCGGGTTTGTGTGACATATTGGAGTAGAACTGACATCCTTCACATTTGTCGACTATTTCCTTTGCCATTTCATTTGCCTTAGGCCACTAAAATCCTGCTCGGTATGCTTTAGCCACGATGGTCCGAGAGGACGCATGGTGACCACAGGTCCCCGAGTGGATATCATCAAGAATTATCTGACCTTCTTCTGGCGTTATGCACTTCGGTGACTCGGTCATGCTTTCTCCGAATAACTGTCCCTTGATCACAAGAAAGGCCTTGGATCGACGGACGATCTGTCTAGCCTCTTCTTCATTCTCCGTGAGCTCTTTCCTCAAGATATACGCGATGTAATGCAGATTGTCCGTCGGGGAGTGATGACCACGACTTCCATGATTAGGTCGACCACCGCTGGGACCTCAACTTCAGTCGGATCAGTGGCACTTTTTGGCTGTGTAGCTTCTTCAGTGAAAGGATCCTGAAAGTGCGTTATATCGACTAGAGGGGGGGTGAATAGGCGATTTTTATGAATTCTTCACTGAGGAATTTGCCTGTGAGGAAATTCCTTAGCGAAGAACTACTTGCAGCGGAATAGGTACTCAGAAGTAAGCATAACAGATTACAAACATGGTCATCATGATGAAATGAAGACAAACACAGTATGTAAAGCGTAATCACAGGATAAGACAAGATGAAGACAAACTGACTGAAGAAATTGAACTGAGGAAAATGAGAAAGTCTTCGGTCAAAGTCTTCAAACACAAATATGAACAAACACTCAACACAATAATGAGGAAATGAAAGGGTTGAGGAAATAGAACCAGTTAGGTTGGTGAAGACAATGATTTGGTAGACCAGTTCAAGCTCATTGTCTCGGTTATGCGTCGAGGTTGGAGCGGTGAGTATTTAAACTCGAGGACACACGATCGCCGAAAGCACGCAGCTCAGACACCAAGTCCTCACCGTATTCTCCTTCAACTAAGGTCACATGGACCTCGTCCAATCACTCGTGATAAGTCTTGAAAGCGACTTCCAAACCTTCACAGACTTGGTCACTCGGCGATCCACAATTCCTCTTGGATGCTTCTAGACCATGACGCCTAACCGTCTGGAAGAAGCACAGTCTTCAAAGGTAACAAGCGTCGGATCCACGCAGGATCAATTTCTTCAGTGATGCTCAATCACTTTGGGTTTGAAGGGGTTTGGGTTTTGGGGTTTTTCCTCACTCGATGATTTTCACTCAAAGTCCTCGGAGGATGGGTTGCTCTCAAATGACAAGTGTCAAGTTCTCTCGGAGCAGCCAACCAGCTAGTGGTTGTAGGGGGGCGGCTATTTATAGCCTAGGGAGCAACCCGACATGATAAGACATAAATGCCCTTCAATGATATGACCGTTAGGTGGATAAGATATTTTGGGACAACTGGCGCGCAGCACAACAACGGTTGGAAATTTGAATATCAAATTCCTCAGGGCTATCATGTTCCTCACTGTGTAGGCAATCCAGACCTTTGGCGAATTCCTAACTCTTCATCAGAACAAATTCCTCGGCTGACCGGTAAGAACTTCGTCTACATCCTTTGAAGAAATTGTGAGCGTATGAGATTTCCAAAGGCTTCACTCAAGGGATCGGTAGGTGTAGGATTTTGAGTTGAGCATCACATGGAAATTTTTCCTTAGTATTTCCTCGACCCCTTTAACAAGACGGTGTTTCCTATGACTCAAGAAAGAGAAAAGCGAAACTACGTAAAAACAAAAGTCTTCACGCTTCATGTTCCTCAAATGAATACCAAGTCTTCAAGGTCACACCAAATTCTTCACTTTCAAAGTCTTGAAAGTCTTGAATATCAAAGTCTTGATCGAAGAACTTCATTTTAGGGGCCGACTTTCTCTCTAAATATCAAACTCCTCATAGACTTATAGACCTGTGTACACTCACAAACGCATTAGTTCCTTAACCTATAAGTCTTCAATCCACCAAAATCACTAAGGGGCACTAGATGCACTTACAATCTCGGTGATTGATGACAATATAGGTTAAGTTTTCAACGGGGATAAACATATGAAGTGTAAATACTGATTATGAGGAATTTGATTGCAAGATATAGAAGAACTCCCCCTGAAGATGTGCATAGTGAGGAATTTGCTTTTTAGGCAATGCACATTTGAAGAGTTGAATCATGGAGATCTCCCCCTATATCTTGTAATTCATACACGCATTTGACATATAATATGAAGAATTTGAAATGCATGATGAAATATGGTGCTTGATGTAATTCAGCATGCGTGCGATAACATTAATGAGGAACAAGCATGCAAAATAACGCATCAAGAGTATCAGAGCTCAAATAGATTTGTTATGAAGATTTTCATGGAGCTCAAGAGAATAAGAGCGTAGTGCAAGAGCATAATGCATCAAAAGTATCAAAGCACCATCGGGTTTAAGATTACAACTCGATCCAATAAAAGTTTCAGAAGAACGAGAGTTGTAACTTAACAAAAATAAATTACTGTATATAGGCAGTAAACTAGAACCGCTTGAAGACTAACTCAAATTTCTCCCCCTTTGTCATCAAATAACCAAAAGGATCGAAACTGAGGACTAACGCTCCTGAAGAATTTCAAGTTGAAGAAGGAGCGCCAGAGTTGTTGGGGTCGGTTGTTGTAGTAGGACCCGCCGCGGTGTCGTCCAAGTATTCATTTTCATCGATTGTCGTAGCGATGAAGAATAGGAATCGCCACCAAGGAAGGAACTTTGACCTTCTTGTATTTCTTGGAGGAGGTGCGGACCGGTCAAATTCTTCCTTGAGTCCCATAGTCTTCAGTTCTTACGCATCGTAGACATGTGAAAGAACAACCCAGTGCGTTTGAAGGTTTCATGGAGGTAGTAGTGGTTTTTCTTCACCGCATTGTGTGTTGAGGTCATGTTGTGAAGAATTGAACCAAAGCGACGCTTGACCCATTTATGATTGCGATCAACCTTCCGATGAAGACCGAGGAGTAACTCACGATCGATCATCACCACAGGTGCGATAGCTTGAGGACTTTGCTTGACCGAGGTATTTGCGGCAGAGTCATGGGTGGCGAGTCATCATTGGTGGAGTAGGATGTTGCTTTGCTAAACTTGTCCATCCAATGGAGGAATGCCTTCATCGATCAATGCCAGTAGCCTTGCCCTTGTCATCATCTCGAGGTAAATGTCCGGTTGAGGACTTCAATTGGGGGCAAGTAGCTGCGGTGGTTCGTAGTATCAACCTTGTAATTGAGTGAAGACCTTGTCCCGATGAATCTCATTATCCAAGGCGCATAAGGCTTCACTCAAATGGTGACATAGCAATGTTTGCCGTGAGTCCTCATGAAGAAATCATGGAAGTTGACGGGAACGCCATGGATGATGTAGAAAAGCATGTTCTTCATGATGCCAACGACTTCTTCATCATTCGAGTCGTGGCCTTTGATAGGACTCATTGTCTTCGTCAGAATCCGATAGACAGTCCGAGGCACATACAATAATTCCTTGACGAGGAATTTGGTTCTTGGAGCCTGCCTTGGCTTCAAAGGCTTCATCAGCACTTGCATATAGTGATTTGAAAGTTCCGGTTCGTTGTAGATACACCGTGCACCATCAAGGGAGGACCGAGTGGTAGAGCACGAAGCAATTCGATGTGGTGCCTTGTAGTGAGTGTTTTCGGACATCGATCTAACACCCATGAGTTCACGTCTTGGCGTCTCGATGATGTGCGGTGTTGCATAGAATTGAAGAATTAGTTCTTCATTCGATCACATATATCAGTGCAGAAATTCAGAAGTCCTGCGTCGTGAAGAACACTGAGGACTGGCTCAAAGCCTGGCAGAGACTCCATGTCCACATGAGGAATATGAGCATGATCCAAGATTTTGTCCTTGTTGAAGAGCACTAAGGAATAGAAATTGGCTTGGCTGGCAGTCCAGAAACGCCTTTTCCTTATGCGAGCAGAATCATATGGATTGTAATCAGTGAAGAATACGTGCTCGCCGAAGAAATCTTCAGCCTTGAACTTTTGCTTTGTTGAGTAAGGATTCTTTTGCTTGGGCAGAGGGGTGTCAGTGAGTTGCATCACCACCTCAGGAATCGCAAGTTCAGGTTCTTCAGGCTGAGGAATTTATTGTTCCTCAACAGGTGTAGTCTGAGGATCAGCGGCAGGTTCATCAGCACTAGTGGCTGGAATTTCTTCATGCACAGAGCAAGTGGGTTGAGTTTCTTCAGAGTCCATTTGGACTGTTTGTGCGAGGGATCCGAGGAATCTGTTGAAGCGGGGTGAAGAGAGGAGTATTGGGATGCGAGACTTTCCCAAAAGTCATCATTCATCACCGTGTGGTGCACCCAATATCCACATCTTCATCTTCAATTTCCTCAACACCAGCCTCTTCAAAGAAGGAATGAGGCGTAGGTGAGGAAATGATCGGGGTTGAAGGGATTGCATCCACTTCAATTTCTTCATCAATCTGCTCGACAAAGCGGCAGAATGACGTTCTTCATCGATCCGATTGGGATCTCATAGTCTTCTCCAAAGGAACAAGGTCCTTTGATGGCTTGGAGGAAATCGGAACAGCATCAATTGGATTTTCAAATGAGCTGGTCATTTGCTTCATTTTCTTCGTAGAAGAATGTGACACGGTGATGCCTTCCTTTTCTTCACTGCAGCTCGTTCTGCAGCCTTGGTTTTCTTCACATCAGAGGCAGATGGAAGAATTGGAGTTGGTGTTGGCGCAGGAGGAGCTGAGGAATCAGGATGAATTTCTTCAGGCGCAACTGATGCAGTTGCCCTGATCTCTTCAGTTTCTTCAGGAGCACCACTAGTGGATGCCACGCAATTTCTTCGGTGGCCGGAATTGAGTCATCGGACACTGAACTTGTATTTTCATCGCCAGGCTAAAAATCATCGATCGTCTTTGGCATGTTCTTCAAATTGAGCAGAGGAAATACCGAGGAATTTCTGTTGCGTTGGGGTTGCAACATTTGTGAGATTCTTCGTCGGGTTGACGAATCGACCTTGGCTCCTTGCCAATCAAAGCATAGTAAGAATCAAGTTTTGCTAAGGTCTTGAATTTCACCTGGACCTTGAGAAGTTCCTCAGTGTCATTTTGACAACATTTTTCTTGTAAACTTCTCCTTCGTATTGAGCCTTCTTGATTTCTCTTGCCTTTTCAAACTTCCATTTCTCTTCAAATGATGAAATGGGTGACATATGACTTTGTCCAGGGTCGATGAAAGTCGGGCATAGGGGTATTGGGATCCTTGTGCGGAGATCAATATAGTCGAGGATTTTCTTGGATCCAACAAAGATGGCACAAAAGTGCCTTTGGCTCTAGCGGCCCTTTCTTGGCGATTTCGATGATTTCCGCATAAGTTCTTCATCGAAGCTTCATCATCGTAAGGCACATGGAATGCAACTTGTTTCTTCTTTGAACTTGGCCGAGGACCACGCCCAATTGTTGTTTTGATCTTGACCTGATCGGGCGGATGATGAAATTGATGTCTTGAGGAATGGCGTAAACACCAGAGGCAATCGAGAAACCAGCAGTCCTTTGACATGTAGCCGATGCACGGGGCTGAGGACTTTGTGAGCTGTTGAGGACTTTGGTGGAGTTGTAGCAGTGTGAGGAATTTGCCGTGAGGGCGCTGCTGAGGAACTTGGCTTATGAGCAGACTTCTTTGGCATGGATTTCCTAGGTTTGACCAAGGCCTCAGTAGCAGTAGCAGTGGCAGAATCCTCATTGAATTTCTTCACTACATCCTTGTCTTGTCTTGCCAATTTAGCTTGGCGCTTAGCCCATTCCTCAGGAAAGTCCTCACCACGTTTGATGCTTGTGGGATCAGCTACTTGGCCAGGTGCCAATGGAGCTCTTGGGCATGGAGGATTGAGAGCGAATTTCTTCATGTATTTTGGAGTCACATATCTGTATTCCATCCATTCCCTTGCCCATCTCCGTTCAATCTTCTGAATGCGCACCTTGCGCTGATTTTTTCTTTCTTCATCGGTGTGCAATAGTCAAGATAGATTTCCTCGAGGATTTCAAACGCAGTCATAACCTCGGGTTTCTTTCCTCCTTTCATTGCTTCTTTCCGTGCGCCATTTTCTTGATTGAGGAGATTGAACAATTGAGTTCTCACGAAGAAGTATGCAGTTTTTCTTCGAGGCACGCTGCAAATGAGTTAAGTTGATGAGAACCTAGTGATTCAAAGAATGACATGTGTACCGTGAACAGAGTATAGTTGCGAGGAATTTGGAGAGGTCATATGCGTTCTCGTAAGGTTTTTCAAAAAGAACAAGTTTTGAGGATTTTGACCAGATGAGCCTTGAGGAATTTCACTAAGCGTTCTTTTTCTTAGGTTCGAGTTGTACAGATCGAGGATCCACACAATTGAGGAATCTTGAAGAAAATCATTGCTTAGAGAAACGAATCAATAGCATATTTTGTTTGAGGTGTTCATCTGTGTGAAGATTTGAAAAATAAACACCTTTGAAGATTTTCAGGAAGGTTTGAGAATCAAAGCGAGTAATAAAAGTAACTTTTAATTACCCAAGTGAAGAACACGCCGAACTAAGAAGAACAGTTGGGAAGTTCGTCAGTTCAGATCTTCCACGCCCTAACTTGGCGGAGGAAGACAGCTCTGACGGCGGAGTGAGGAATTTCGCGGTCGATCGATGCGAGTCTGACGGCGAAGAGGTCGAGGCGATGAAGCTCTTCCTCACCCGTGACGATGGAGAAGTGGCGGGCGCTTAGGGTTTGAGGAGCTCGAATGGGAGAGAGAGATCGAAGGGGGTAAAAGAAGTGAGGAAGGGGAGAGGGTATTTATAGAGGCGGTGAAAACCGTTTGCTCAAGATTTAGGGACTAACGTGCTCGACCATTCTCCTTCTCACGACATGTGTCACCCACGTACTGTGTAGTTGAGATTGTGTACGATCGTGGGTGAGTAAGATAATGCATCGTGGGATGCGGAACGGTTTGAGCGGCAAAACCGAAAATTTGGATAAGATCAGTTTTAAAGTTTCGTTCGCAATTTTTTCAGCTGACAAGGACACAGTGAAGATTTTGAACGAGTTTCAAATAGAACGCACATGAAGAATTTGTGAATAGATTGGGTTGAGTATAGCATAGAGGGGGAAGGGTCCGATCACATTCACTTAGCGTAAAAAGCGACTTGAAGAAAGAGCCATAAGTGAATGTCAGAGGACATAAACCCATATATACATATATATATATATATATATATATATATATATATATATATATATATATATATATATATATATATATATATATATATATATATATATATAGCCAATGAAGAAAGGCAGCGGAAAGCAGTGAAGATTTTGCAAAGTTGAAGAATTTGAAAGCGAAGAATTTCAAAGCGAGGAAAAACTCAAATTGAAGATTTTTAACTTTGGTGGTGGCGTGACCCACCGTATAAGAATGATGATTTCAGACACCGCGTACAATTGTCGTAGGGTTCTGAGAATCAAATTCTTCATTAGTTTCTTCACACTTAGAGTGTTATTCTTCATTGATTGAAGAAAAACGTTTCTTCATGTGTTGCACATCTAAGTCATCAATTTTGCGTAAGTGTTAGGATGTGTGTCTTATTCATAGAACATTCGAAGATTCTAAGATATTTAGCTCACACCGCAACTTGCTAAATCTCTTCTCATCCAAGGGCTTAGTGAAGATATCGGCTAGCTGTTCTTCAGTCTTCACGTGCTCGATAGAGATGTCGCCTTCAACACATGATCACGAAGAAAATGATGACGAATTTGAATGTGCTTTGTCTTCGAAAGTGCCGAACTGGGTTGTGAGCAATCTTGATGGCACTCTCATTGTCACAAGAGAGAGGCACATTCTTCATATTGATGCCGTAGTCCTTGAGAGTTTGCTTCATCCACGCAATTGAGCACAACACGAGCCAAGACAATGTATTCAGCTTCCGCAGATGAAGCGGTGATACGTAGTTCCGCTTTCTTCGAGGACCAACGGACCAAAGATCGTCCGAGGAAATGACAAGTGCCGAAGTTGACTTGCGATCCACACGATCACCAAAGATAGTCAGTCGATTATCCAATGAGATCAAAAGCGAGCCCTTGGGGTACCATAATCCTAGTGTTGGTGTGTGAGCTAGATATCGAAGAATATGCTTCACAAATTTTATGGTGTGATTCCTTCGTGTAGCTTGAAATCGGGCACACATGCAAACACTAAGCATTATATCTGGCCTAGATGCACATAAGTACAATAATGAACCAATCATGGAGCGGTATACCTTGTGATCAAAGTCGCATTACCATTTTCATCGATTGCATAGATGGCCATTTGTGGGCATAGGAATTTTGACGCCTTTGCAATCTTGCATGCCGAATTTCTTCAGGACATCTTTGAGGTATTTCTCATGAGATATGAATATGCCATTGTGTTGTTGACGAATTTGAAGACCTAAGAAGAATTTCAACTCTCCCATCATAGACATTTGATATTATTCACTCATCATATAGGCAAATTCATCACTATAACGTTGGTCAAGATCTGACCAAAGATAATATCATCAACATATATTTGGCACACAAACAGTTCACCATGATAAGATTTAGTAAAGGGAGTAGGGTCGAGTGAACCGGGTGTGAAGCCATTCTTCACGAAGAATTCCTTCAAAGTATCATACCACGCCCATGGGGCTTGTTTGAGACCATAGAGGGCCTTATTAAGTCTGAAGACTTTGTCAGGATTCTTTGGATCTTAAAACACAGGGGTTGAGCAACATATACTTCTTCCTCAAGCTTACCATTGAGGAATGCACTTTTCACATCCATTTGATATAAAGTGATATTGTGATGGTTAGCATAGGCGAGTAATATGCGAATAGACTCAAGTCTAGCAACAGGTGCAAAAGTTTCATCGAAATCAATTCCTTCAACTTTGTGTAGCCTTGAGCTACTAGTCGTGCCTTATTCCTCACCACAAGGCCATTTTCATCTTGTTTGTTGCGGTAGATCCACTTTGTGCCAATGATATTATGCTTGCAGTATCCGGACGTTTGACTAGTTTCCGGACATTGTTGAGCTCGAATCGATGTAATTCTTCTTGCATAGCCTGAATCCACTCCGGCTCGAAATGCTTCATCTACCTTAGTGGGCTCTGTGATAGAGACGAAAGCATAGTGCCCACAAAAGTTAGATAAATGTGAAGCTTTTGAGCGAGTGAGAGGACTGGCGCTTTAATGTCATCGATGATCTTCTCCACTTGTACTTCTTTTGCAACGCGAGGATGAGCTGGTTGTCGCCGAGGAATTTGATCATTTTCCTCGGCACCATTGTCTTGATATTATCTTGATTCATCAGCTCGACGTTCTTCACGGACAGGAATGAATTCTTCAAAGCAGCTTTCTTCAAGAGGGAATGACATCCTCGGTTGCCTTGAACTTGATAGATTCCTCGGTGCTGGTTCATCTAACACAGAAGGTAGGTGCTCTCTTTGCGAGCCATTAGTTTCATCGAACCGCACATCTCGATGTCAACAATCTTGTGAAGAGCGATGTTGAAGACTCTGTAGGTGTGCGAGTCCTTTCCGTAACCAAGCATAAAACCTTCATGTGCTTTCGGTGCAAATTTAGAATTGTGATGAGGATCTCTAATCCAACATTTAGCACCGAAGACTTTGAAATAACTTACATTGGGTTTCTTGTCAGTGAGGAGTTCATAGGCAGTCTTTTTGAAGAATTTGTGAAGATATACTCTGTTGATAATGTGGCACGCCGTATCAATTGCTTCAATCCAAAAACGACTAGGCGTTTTGTATTCATCAAGCATAGTGCAAGCCATCTCAACTAGAGTTCTGTTCTTGCGCTCCACGACGCCATTTTGCTGAGGAGTATAAGGAGCAGATAACTCATGAGTAATACCAAGTTCATCAAGATAGGCATCAAGACTGGAATTCTTGAACTCAGTTTCATTGTTACTCCTGATGTGTTTGATCTTCACACCAAGGTTAGTTGAAGCCCTTGAGGAAAATCGTTTGAAGACTTCCTGCACTTGATTTTTGTAAGTAACAATGTGTACCCATGTGTAATGAGAGTAATCATCAACAATAACAAAGCCATATAGAGATGCATCATTAACGACAACCGAGTAATGATTGGGACCAAAGAGGTCCATGTGAAGCAATTCAAAGGACGAGTAGTGGTCATGATAGTCTTCATTTGGATGCTTGGCCTTGGTCATTTTTCCGACTTCACGGGCTCCACACAAGTGATCCTTGAGGAATTTGACATTTTCAATGCCAATGACATGCTTCTTCTTTGCAAGCGTGTTCAAATTCCTCATGCTGCGTGACCAAGTCGTCGATGCCATAGCCCGATATACGAAGCTTTTGCAAGTAGACACACGGTTTGGTTGTGGTCCTGTAGAGAAATCAACAATATACAAGTCTCCTCTCCTAAAGCCTTCGAAGACTTTGGAATTGTCAGCTTCCATAATCACAACACAACGATACTTGCCAAAGATCACAACCATATCAAGATCACAAAGCATTGAGACTGACATGAGGTTGTTGTTGGGGAACGTAGCAGAAATTCAAAATTTTCCTACGTGTCACCAAGATCTATCTATGGAGAAACCAGCAACGAGGGGAAGGAGAGTGCATCTACATACCCTTGTAGATTGCTAAGCGGAAGCGTTCAAGAGAACGGGGTTGAAGGAGTCGTACTCGTCGTGATCCAAACCACCGGAGATCCTAGTGCCGAACGGACGGCACCTCCGCGTTCAACACACGTGACAGCGTGACGTCTCCCACGCCTTGATCCAGCAAGGAGAGAGGGAGAGGTTGAGGAAGACTCCGTCCAGCAGCAGCACAACGGCGTGGTGGTGATGGAGGAGCGTGGCAATCCTGCAGGGCTTCGCCAAGCACCGTGGGAGAGGAGGAGGAGGAGAGGCAGGGCTGCGCCATGGAGAGGTGAAAACTCATGTGTGTTGGGCAGCCCAAACCTCAAGTATATATAGGGGCAGGGGCGGCCCGGCGCCCCCACCTAGGGTTCCCTCCCCAGGGGTGGAGGCAGCCCCCAGATCCCATCTGGGTGGCGGCCACAAGGGGAGAGGGGGAGGCGCACCTAGGGTGGGCCTTAGGGCCCATCAACCCTATGGTTTGCCCCCCTTCCCTCTTGGAGGCGCCTTGGGCCCTTGTGGGGGGGCGCACCAGCCCACCTGGGGCTGGTACCCATACACACGTGGCCCATGCAGCCCTCCGGCTTGTGGCCCCACTTGGTGGACCTCGGGACCCTCCCGGTGGTCCCAGACATTACCTAAAACCCAAACTTTTCCGGTGACCAAAACAGACTTCCCATATATAAATCTTTACCTCAGGACCATTCCGGAACTCCTCGTGACGTCCGGATCTCATCCGGACTCGAACAACATTCGGTAACCACATACAAACTTCCTTTATAACCCTAGCGCCATCGAACCTTAAGTGTGTAGACCCTACGGGTTCGGGAACCATGCGAACATGACCGAGACGTTCTCGGTCAATAACCAACAGTGGGATCTGGATACCCATGTTGGCTCCCACATGTTCCACGATGATCTCATCGGATGAACCACGATGTCAAGGAATCAATCGATCCCGTATACAATTCCCTTTGTCTAGCGGTATTGTACTTGCCCGAGATTCGATCGTCGGTATCCCGATACCTTGTTCAATCTCGTTTCCGGCAAGTCTCTTTACTCATTCCGTAACACATCATCCCGTGATCAACTCTTTGATCACATTGTGCACATTATGATGATGTCCTACCGAGTGGGCCCAGAGATACCTCTCCGTCACACGGAGTGACAAATCCCAGTCTCGATTAGTGCCAACCCAACAGACACTTTCGGAGATACCTGTAATGCACCTTTATAGCCACCCATTTACGTTGTGACATTTGGTACACCCAAAGCATTCCTACGGTATCCGGGAGTTGCACAATCTCATGGTCTAAGGAAATGATACCTGAAATTAGAAAAGCTTTAGCATATGAACTACGATCTTTGTGCTAGGCTTAGGATTGGTCTTGTCCATCACATCATTCTCCAAATGATGTGATCCCGTTATCAACGACATCCAATGTCCATGGTCAGAAACCGTAACCATCATTGATCAACGAGCTAGTCAACTAGAGGCTTACTAGGGACATGGTGTTGTTTATGTATCCACACATGTATCCGAGTTTCCTATCAATACAATTATAGCATGGATAATAAACGATTATCATGAACAAGGAAATATAATAATAACTAATTTATTATTGCCTCTAGGGCATATTTCCAACAGTCTCCCACTTGCACTAGAGTCAATAATCTAGTTCACATCGCCATGTGATTAACACTCACAGTGTCACATCGCCATGTGACCAACATCCAAAGAGTTTACTAGAATCAATAATCTAGTTCACATCACTATGTGATTAACACTCAATGAGTTACGGGTTTGATCATGTTTCTTTGGTGAGAGAGGTTTTAGTCAACGGATCTGAACCTTTCAGATCCGCGTGTGCTTTGCAAATTTCTAGGTCATATTGTAAACGCAGCTTCCACGCTCCACTTGGAGCTATTCCAAATGGTTGCTCCACTATACGTATCCGGTTTGCTACTCAGAGTCACTCGGATAGGTGTTAAAGCTTGCATCGACGTAACCCTTTACGCCGAACTCTTTATCACCTCCATAATCGAGAAATATTTCCTTATTCTTCTAAGGATAATTTTGACCGTTGTCCAATGATCCGTTCTGGATCATTCTTGTACCCTTGATCGACTCATGGAAAGGCACACTTCGGTGCGGTACAGCATAGCATACTATAGAGCCTATGTAAAGCGTGAGGGGACGGCCTTCGTCCTTTGTCTCTCTTCTGCCGTGGTCGAGCTTTTAACTCTTAACTTCATACCTTACAATTCGTAAGAACTCCTTCTTTGATCGATACATCTTGAACACCTTCAAGATCATGTCAAGGTATGTGCTCATTTGAAAGAATTATTAAGCATTTTGATCTATCTTATAGATCTTGATGCTTATTGTTCAAGTAGCCTAATCCAGGTTTTCTATTGAAAATCATCTTTCAAATAACCCTATATGCTTTCCAGAATTCCACATCATTTCTCGATCATCAATATGTCAACAACATATACTCATCAGAAATTCTATAGTGCTCCCACTCACTTCTTTGGAAATACAAGTTTCTCATAAACTTTGTATAAACCCAAAATCTTTGATCATCTTATCAAAGTGCATATTCCAACTCCGAGATGCTTACTCCAGTCCTTAGAAGGATCGCTGGAGCTAGCACACCTTTTAGCATCCTTAGGATCGACAAAACTTTTCTGATTGTATCACATACAACCTTTCCTTACGTAAACTGGTAAGGAAACTCGTCTTGACATCCAACTGCCAGATTTCATAAATGCAGCTAATGCTAACATGATTCCGACGGACTTAAGCATCGCCACGGATGAGAAAATCTCATCGTAGTCAACTCCTTGAACTTGTGAAAAACTCTTCGCCACAAGTCGAGCTTCATAGACGGTGACATTACCGTCCACGTCCGTCTTCTTCCTAAAGATCCATTTATTTCAATGGCTTGCCGATCATCGGGCAAGTCCACCAAAGTCCATGCTTTGTTCTGATACATGGATCCTCTCTCGGATTTCATGGCTTCTAACCATTTGTCGGAATTTGGGCCCACCATTGCTTCTCCATAGCTCGTAGGTTCATTGTTGTCTAGCAACATGACCTTCAAGACAGGATTGCGTACTATTCTGAAGTAGTACGCATCCTTGTCACCCTACGAGGTACGTTAGTGACTTGATCCGAAACTTCATGATCACTATCATAAGCTTCTACTTCAATTGGTGTAGGTGCCACGGGAACAACTTCCTGTGCCCCGCTACACACTAGTTGAAGTGACGGTTCAATAACCTCATCAAGTCTCCACCATCCTCCCACTCAACTTTTCGAGACAAACTTTTTTCTCGAGAAAGGACCCGATTCAAGAAACAATCCCTATTGCTTTCGGATCTGAATTAGGAGGTATACACAACTGTTTTGGGTGTCCTATGAAGATGCATTTTATCCGCTTTGGGTTCGAGCTTATCAACCTGAAACTTTCTCACATAAGCGTCGCAGCCCCAAGCTTTTAAGAAATGATGACTTAGGTTTCTCTAAACCATAGTTCATACGATGTCATCTCAACGGAATTACGTGGTGCCCTATTTAAAGTGAATGTGGTTGTCTCTAATGCCTAACCCATGAACGATAGTGGTAATTTGATAAGATACATCACGGTACGCACCATATCCAATAGGGTGCAACTATGATGTTCGGACACACCATCACACTATGGTGTTCCAGGCGGTATTAATTGTGAAATAATTTCCACAATGTCTTAATAGCGTGCCAAAGCTCGTAACTCAGATACTCATCTCTATGATCATATCATAGACATTTTATCCTCTTGTCACGATGATCTTTAACTTCACTCTAAAGTTACTTGAACCATTCAATAATTCAGACTTGTGTTTCATCAAGTAAATACAACAAGATCTACTTAAATCATCCATGAAGTAAGAACATAACGATATTCACTTTGATGCCTCGGCACTCATTGGACTGCACACATCAAAATATGTTACTTCCAACAAGTTGCTATCTTGTTCCATCTTCTTTGAAACCGAGGCTTTTCAGTCATCTTGCCCATGTGGTATGATTTGCATATCTCAAGTGATTCAAAATCAAGTGAGTCCAAACGGTCCATCTTCATGGAGTTTCTTCATGCGTATACACCAATAGACATGGTTCGCATGTCTCAAACTTTTCAAAACGAGTGAGTCCAAAGATCCATCAACATGGAGCTTCTTCATGCGTTTTACACCAATATGACTTACATGGCAATGCCACAAGTAAGTGGTACTATCATTACTATCTTATATCTTTTGGCATGGAAATGTGTATCACTACGATCGAGATTCAATAAACCATTCCTTTAGGTGCAAGACCATTGAAGGTATTTATTCAAATAAATAGAGTAACCATTATTCTCCTTAAATGAATAACCGTATTGCGATAGACATAATCCAATCATGTCTATGCTCAATGCAAACACCAAATGACAATTATCCAGGTTCAATACTAATCTTGATGGTAGAGGGAGCGTGCGATGTTTGATCACATCAAACTTGGAAACACTTCCAACACATATCGTCAAATGCTCACCTTTAGCTAGTCTCCGTTTATTCCGTAGCTCTTTTATTTCGAGTTACTAACACTTAGCAACCGAATCGGTATCTTAATACCCTGGTGCTACTAGGAGTACTAGTAAAGTACACATTAACATAATGTATATCCAATATACTTCTATAGACCTTGCCAGCCTTCTCATCTACCAAGTATCTAGGGTAATGCTGCTCGATGGCTGTTCCCCTTATTACGTAAGCACTTAGTCTCGTGTTTGGGTTCAACCTTTGGGTTTCTTCACTAGAGCACAAGAATCGATTTGCCGTTTCATGAAGTATCCCTTCTTGCCGTGCCCTTCTTGAAACTAGTGGTTTCACCAACCATCAACAATTGATGCTCCTTCTTGATTTCTACTTTAGCGGTGTCAAACATCACGAATACCTCAAGGATCATCATATCTATCCCCGATATGTTATAGTTCATCACGAAGCTCTAGCAGCTTGGTGGCAATGACTTTGGAGAAACATCACTATCTCATCTGGAAGATCAACTCCCACTCGATTCAAGTGATTGTTGTACTCGAGACAATCGAGCACAAGCTCAACGATTGAGCTTTTCTCCCTGAGTTTGCAGGCTAAGAAAATCGTCGGAGGTCTTATACCTCTTGACGTGGGCACGAGCCTGAAATCCCAATTTCAGCCCTCGAAACATCTCATATGTTCCGCGACGTTACGGAAAAAACGTCTTTGGTGCCTCACCTCTAAACCGTTTAACTGAACTATCACGTAGTTATCAAAACGTGTATATTCGATGTTCGCAACATCCACAAACGACGTTTGGGGTTCAGCACACTGAGCGGTGCATTAATGACGTAAGCTTTCTACTGTCCGCATAATCGCCATCGTCAACTTTCAACTATATTTTCTCTAGGAACATATCTAAACAGTGGAACTAAAGCGCGAGCTTACGACATAATTTGCAAAAGGTCTTTTGACTATGTTCAGGATAATTAAGTTCATCTTATGAACTCCCACTCGATAGACATCCCTCTGGTCATCTAAGTGATTACATGATCCGAGTCAACTACGCCGTGTCCGATCATCACGTGAGACGGACTAGTCATCATCGGTGAACATCTTCATGTTGATCGTATCTACTATACGACTCATGCTCGACCTTTCGGTCTCTGCGTTCGAGGCCATGTCCGTACATGCTAGGCTCGTCAAGTTAACCCTAAGCGTTACTGCGTGTGTAAATCTGTCTTACACCCGTTGTATGTGAACGTAAGAATCCATCACACCCGATCATCACGTGGTGCTTAGAAGCTGACGAACTTTAGCAGCGGTGCACGCTTAGGTGAGAACACTTCTTGAAATTGTTGTAAGGGATCATCTTATTTACTACCGTCGTTCTAAGTAACAAGATGCATAAACATAATAAACATCACATGCAATTATATATAGTAGTGACATGATATGGCCAATATCATATAGCTCCATTGATCTCCATCTTCGGGGCTCCATGATCATCATTGTCAGGCATGACACCATGATCTCCATCATCATGATCTCCATCATCGTGTCTTCATGAAGTTGTCTCGCCAACTATTACTTCTACTACTATGGCTACGGTTAGTAATAAAGTAAAGTAATTACATGGCATTGTTTAATGACACGCAGGTCATACAATAAATAAAGACAACTCCTATGGCTCCACGCGGTTGTCATACTCATCGACATGCAAGTCGTGAATCCTATTACAAGAACATGATCAATCTCATACATCACATATCATTCATCACATTCTTCTTGGCCATATCACATCACATAGCATACCTGCAAAAACAAGTTAGGCGTCCTCTAATTGTTGTTTGCATGTTTTACGTGGCTGCTATGGGTTTCTAGCAAGAACGTTTCTTACCTACGCAAAACCACAACGTGATATGCCAATTGCTATTTACCCTTCATAAGGACCCTTTTCATCGAATCCGTTCCGACTAAAGTGGGAGAGGCGGCACCCGCTAGCCACCTTATGCACCAAGTGCATGTCGTCGGTGGAACACATCTCACGAAGAAATGCGTGTAAGGTCAGTCCGCCGCTTCATCCCACAATACCGTTGAAACAAGATTGGACTAGTAACGGTAAGCATATTGAACATCATCAACGCCCACAACTACTTTGTGTTCTACTGCGTGCAAAGAATCTACGCAATAGACCTAGCTCATGATGCCCTTTGTTGGGGAACGTAAGCAGAAATTCAAAATTTTCCTCGTGTCACCAAGATCTATCTATGGAGAAACCAGCAACGAGGGAAGGAGAGTGCATCTACATACCCTTGTAGATTGCTAAGAGGAAGCGTTCAAGAGAACGGGGTTGAAGGAGTCAGACTGTCGTGATCCAAACCACCGGAGATCCTAGTGCCGAGCAGACGGCACCTCCGCGTTCAACACACGACAGCCCGGTGACGTCTCCCACGCCTTGATCCAGCAAGGAGAGAGGGAGAGGTTGAGGAAGACTCCGTCCAGCAGCAGCACAACGGCGTGGTGGTGGTGGAGGAGTGTGGCAATCCTGCAGGGCTTCGCCAAGCATCGTGGGAGAGGAGGAGGAGGAGAGGCAGGGCTGCGCCATGGAGAAGTGAAAACTCATGTGTGTTGGGTAGCCCAAACCTCAAGTATATATAGGGGAGGGGAGGGGCTGCGCCCCCACCTAGGGTTCCCTCCCCAGGGGTGGCGGCAGCCCCCCAGATCCCATCTGGGTGGCGGCCACAAGGGGGAGAGGGGGAGGCGCACCTAGGGTGGGCCTTAGGGCCCACCTGCCCTAGGGTTTGCCCCCCTTCCCTCTTGGAGGCGCCTTGGGCCCTTGTGGGGGGGGGCGCACCAGCCCACCCGGGGCTGGTCCCCTTCCACACTTGGTCCATGCAGCCCTTCGGGGCTTGTGGCCCCACTTGGTGGACCCCCGGGACCCTCCAGTGGTCCCAGACGCTACCTAAAACCCGAAACTTTTCGGTGAACAAAACATGACTTCCCATATATAAATCTTTACCTCCGGACCATTCCGGAACTCCTCGTGACGTCCCGGATCTCATCCAGGTCTCCGAACAACATTCGGTAACCACATACAAACTTCCTTTATAACCCTAGCGTCATCGAACCTTAAGTGTGTAGACCCTACGGGTTCGGGAACCATGCAGACATGACCGAGACGTTCTCGGTCAATAACCAATGATGGGATCTGGATACCCATGTTGGCTCCCACATGTTCCACGATGATCTCATCGGATGAACCACGATGTCAAGGACTCAATCGATCCCGTATACAATTCCCTTTGTCTAGCGGTATTGTACTTGCCCGAGATTCGATCGTCGGTATCCCGATACCTTGTTCAATCTCGCTTCCGCAAGTCTCTTTACTCGTTCCGTAACACATCATCCCGTGATCAACTCTTTGATCACATTGTGCACATTATGATGATGTCCTACCGAGTGGGCCCAGAGATACCTCTCCGTCTGCGGAGTGACAAATCCAGTCTCGATTAGTGCCAACCCAATGCAGACACTTTCGGAGATACCGTAGTGCACCTTTATAGCCACCCATTTACATTGTGACGTTTGGTACACCCAAAGCATTCCTACGGTATCCGGAGTTGCACAATCTCATGGTCTAAGGAAATGATACTTGACATTAGAAAAGCTTTAGCATATGAACTACGATCTTTGTGCTAGGCTTAGGATTGGGTCTTGTCCATCACATCATTCTCCAAATGATGTGATCCCGTTATCAACGACATCCAATGTCCATGGTCAGGAAACCGTAACCATCTGTTGATCAACGAGCTAGTCAACTAGAGGCTTACTAGGGACATGTTGTTGTTTATGTATCCAGACATGTATCTGAGTTTCCTATCAATACAATTATAGCATGGATAATAAATGATTATCATGAACAAGGAAATATAATAATAACTAATTTATTATTGCCTCTAGGGCATATTTCCAACAGTTGTATCCTAAGGACTCAACAAGCATGACTTTGTCCATGTGTTTATCCTTAGAGATCGCAACTTTACCAAGACCCAATACCTGACTTTTGCCTTTGTCAGCAAAAATGATATGCTTCAGATGTGACGGTGATAAGGGAGCATCCATCAATAGATTCTTGTCACCAGTCATGTGATTTCTACAACTACTATTGAGAACCCACTCAGTGGCTTTGGGTTGATCATCCTGCAGGTGAATTAGTACAACTTACGATCTCATATACTTCATCATTGAAGAATATGATATCAAGTTCATCAGATGAATTTCATCAGTCAGTATAAACAGATAAGCAGTATGAGGACGTGTGAAATGAAAGGTCATTTCATCATGATTAGCCTGCGTCCTTTCAGGCATTTTGTCGGGTCCCCAAGAAATTCTTCAGACGTTAAGGCACGTCTGGAGACCTAACCCTGCAGAAGAGATTAGTTCTTTTTCTTCACCACCCACATCTGAAGGGGTGGCAAAGAGTTCATCACTCTGCGAGCACCATACGAGAATGGTGGCATGGAAGCCAAACCATTTCGTTTCCCATAAGAGGGGTTAGGGTAAGCATATGAATAAGCAGAGAAATTCTTCGAGGACTTATGAACATATTGGTTTGAAGAATAATGCACCTATTCATAGCCCTTAGCTCTACCTCGCGAAAGCGAGTTGTTAGCACGATGATAATCATATGAGGACTTTGATCCTTTTGAGGAATTTGATCCACGTGAGGAATTTGGTCCGTATGAGGACTTGGATCCATATGAAGAATTTGGTCCATATGAAGAATTTGATCTGGGGTTCCTATTCTTCATGTGTGGTGTCATGAGGACATTCACGAAGACTTTCAAGGCACTTCTTGGGAACCCAGATTTTCTTCATAGGGGAACCGTTCTTGCGATTAGTGCCAACATATCTAGCAAATACTTCACCATTCTGATTTTTGAATAGTTTATAGTTGAGTCAAATGACTCATCGGAAGAATGAGGAGATTCGCATGTAAAGCCAGATAAGTTAGATGGATCAACTGGAGGTCCCTTTGCAGCAACCCATGAGGTTTTGGGATACTGCTCAGGCTTCCAATATGTTCCATCAGCATTGAGTTTCCTCTCAAAGGCAATACCGTCTTTCCTAGGGTTCCTGTTGAGGATCTGCCATTTAAGCACATCACAAAGAGTCTGATGCCCTTTGAGGCTTTTGTACATGCCTGTCATATACAATTCCTTCAGCCCTGCATCGTCAGTGTTACTAGCAATGTCCTCAGATGAGGAATTAGTGATAGCAGAGACAGGTGAAGAATTTATAGCATTAGAAGCATTTGAACATTCAGGTGAAGAATTAGCAGATTCACGTTCAATGCACTTCAAGCATGGAGGAACAAATTCTTCCTGAGAAGCGCTGATTTGTTGAGCAAGTAACGAATCGCGCTTCCTACGAAGATCTTCATAACTCACTCTTAGCTTCTCAAGATCTTGCTTTCTTTGAAGAAATTCATAAGAAAGTTTCTCATGATCGATAAGAGAGTGTTATGATGACCTTGAAGGCTGTCAAACCTAGATCAAGTCTCTGAAGATTTTCAGTCAGGGCTTTAGTGCGATCCATTTCTTCACCTAACATATCATCACTCTTATCTAGCATGTTTTGAACCTTTTCCAAAGCCCTTTGTTGTTTTCCAGCAATTTCAGCAAGTTTTGAGTAACTGGGCTTTAGATCTTCATCAGATTCATTTTCACTAGATTCAGAGGAGGTATAGTTGAGTACCTTGGCACCCTTTTCCATGAAGCTGTAGCGACCTGACCCAAAATTGGTCAAGTCTCTGTGTCTGTACCATCCCAAGATCATGCTGGCACTCACAGTACATTGATGAAATAATCAAAGTTCAATCACACCTGAATTTATTACACGATTCTCATATCGAGTCTTTATTACAATGGAATAAATTCGGCGAAGGCCAACTCATGAGAAATAAACTAAGTAAAGCTGCGGGCGTAGAAGAATAGCGAGTCCATCCGACTCCAAAGGGCAATCGCCAAGCGCGGATCGTAGCCTCAATCCTCGATCGGAATACTCCTACGCAACATAAGACGTTGCAGCCGTGTAGGTCAGCATTTTGAATATGCCCGGCAAGTCATGAAGAGAGAACAATATTAAAATTACTAACACTATATGCAATTTGGTACGTGGGGCTCTAAGTTTCATCATTTTGCGAAAAGCCAGTTTTTCCCTACCATAAGGACTTGTTTGCAAAAACTACAAAATTGTTGGTAGTTATTGAGATGGTTCCGCCAACCAATGTCTCATTCCCAATTATTAAATAAACCCCACAATTAATTTATTAAGTTCGGTGTTGAGATATCCAAATACTCCAAGTTCCAAAGGCTCAAATTGTCCGTAATCGGGACACGGCTAATCGATTAGATCTTTTCTCTGCAGAGGTTTGCGCACTTTACCCATAAGTATCGTTCCTCCTTTTAAGTCTTCGCACTTCATGGTGTTTGAAGACGGACGAACGAAAACAGGGTCTTCGAAGAGTTCCTCCGCCACCGCCGTACCCATCCAATCCTCTTGTTCTTCTACATCTCGTAGCACCGTCCGCCATAGTCACAACTAGGGTTGACCAAGCGAGCCCATAATGGCTTGCGGCTGCATGTAAGCTTCCGGTCAATGGGGTATACATCCGTCTCTTCATAGCTGGGTGAAGCTTTCGCAAGATGTCATGGCACTTCTCCATGCATCCCGCCAACCACCGGATTCTCCAGTGGTGCCCGCCAACCGTCCTCCACCCAAGAGTGAATTCAAGTCCATCTTGAGCTTGAAGTTCATGGGGTTGTCATCATCTTGACTCTCACATCTCCCTTATGAATTCACTCAACCAATCCCGATCTCTGAGCATAACAATAATAAACTACTTCGTCCCGGGTCATGGTAACAAGGAATTGGTTCATCCTACCTCATGATACTACTCAAGTACATAACTTCAAAATTTCACCTCTGCATGCATGGTGGGGAGGTATAATTCTAATGCAACAAAATCATAGGTATTGTAAAGAAACATGATCAATGACTTGCCTTCTTGACGATCTTGAAAGCTAGGGACTCGTGGTAGCAAGCTTCAGACCGGAAATTCTACCGAGGCAAACAACAATCATAATAAGCATACAACATATGATCACTTAACATAATAGCATGCTAACATAACACACAAAGCAATTGAACCAAAACCCAAAGAAAACTCGAAGAAATCCAAATCAATGCCTTTGCCACATCAAACCACAACCATGAAATAGTTTTACACAACAAAATTTTCCTTAACAGAACCTAAGCATGGGTTTTTGCTAACTAACAGAAAAGAAATCATCATGCAACTAGGAGCAAAAAGAATCACCTTAAAAGCTATTATAAAACTCCTGTTATGCCTAAAACAATCCTAGCAAGTAAAAATAAAATAAAAGTTTTATTTATTATAAATAAAAGTTCCTGATCTAAAGTTACAGAAACTATCCTAGAATAAACTATCACCTAGGAAAAATAAAATTATTTGCTATATGAAACAATAGGAAAACAGTAGCTAGTTAAATAAATAGGAATATCATGATTCTGATTAAAACTATTTTTTATTAATTCTAAAATACCTAAATAAATTCCTACGGTTAGGCAATGTCAAAACAAAGTAGTGACAAAAACAATCACAAAAAAAATAATATTCCTAACTCATTTTATAGCAGAATTACTAATCTGTCTAAAACTAAAATAAAGCAATTTTAAATAATTTAAACATGGCCAAAAATATTTTCTACAAAAACTACAACAAATTTGCAAACCAACAAAAAAAGAATCAATTAAAAATATTAAGTAACCTAAAAGATATGGATTTTATAAAACTGAAACTATTCTGTTAAAAACAGAAACGAAAAAAAAAAACTAAAAAAAAAACTGGCGCTACGGGCCTATCTAACGCTCAGGCGACAAATAACTAAAACGCGCCCGAGGGAATAAACCGAGTCGGGCCGGTCTAAACTAAACCTAAATAAAACCAAATAAACCGAAACTAACCGGGCCTATTTAAATTAAACCGTACCCCTTCGGGGTTCTAATCTGGACCCTACGTTTAGATCGGACGGTGGGGCATCTCCGTGACTTCATCGCGGTGGTCGACGGCGACGGCGGCGACGGTGTTGTAGCTCCGGTGGTCGGGGACGACGGCGGAGACCTCCCATGGGTGCAAGTGAGCGAGGGGGAGTCGACGTGGAGTCGGGAGCTCGAGGGGTCGGGATGGCCGGGCGGTGGCAATGATGCCAAGGGCGGCTTCGGGTTCATGAGCGATTGCGGGCGAGAGGGAGGGTTAGGCGAGGGGCGAGGGGGAAAAACGGGGTCGAGGGGGGGTTTATATAGGGGGGGAACCGGCTTGGAGGAGGGGGCGAATCGCGTAGGCGATCCCGGATCCCTGGATTCAAGTAGGCGGCGGCGCTGGGTTGACTTGGGCAAGGGGAAGACGACGGGTGGGGCCGGGTGTCGGGAGAGAGAGAGAGAGGATTCGGTCGGGCGACCGAATGGGAAGGGGTTCATGGCCTTTCGGGTGGGCTGCGATGGTGGGCAGTTGGCTTGGCTCATGGGTGGGCCGCCTAGGTCTTGGGCTGGTTGGTTCTGGTGGCGCTGGGTTTTTTCTCTTTCCTTTTTTTGAAATAAAAGAGAGAATAATATATAAAATATAAATATTTTATATAGGACATATATATATATCAAAATGATCAGGAATATTCCTATCATTTGAACATTTTTCCAGGCAAAATCCAAACTTTATAAAAATCATTTTTTCTAAAATTCCAAATAAAACTCAAATTTGAATTCAAACTTTTTGGCAATGTTTTTCCTCTGATATTTTGGAGTGTCATGTTTACTCCTCTCATACTTTTCTCAAGTATTTATCGTGCATAGTTTTTGAAATGATTTCCACTGCCAAAATTTAAATTCAAACTCCAACAACTCCAAAGCCTCTGAAACTTCAAATGCCACTCAAATTCAAACAGAATGCATAGATGCTGAGCTATAATTGTAAAACATTCCAAATAGGAAATTTGGGATGTTACAAACCTACCCACCTTAAGATGAATCTCGCCCTCGAGATTCGGGTTGGCTAGCAAATAAGTGCGGGTGGTCTCGAAGGAGGTCTTCTTCGCGCTCCTGTGTGGCTTCCTCTTCGGAGTGATGACTCCACAAAGACCTTGCAAAACTTGATGATCTTCTTGCGGGTGACTCTGTCAGCGATCTCGAGAATTCGGACGGGTTTCTCCTTATAAGTCGATCATCGTCGAGCTGTATGGCCTCTAGGGGCACTTTGTGTCTCTCAACGGAATATCAGCCATTCGGCATGACACTTCTTCACCGAGAAACATGGAAGACATCATGAACTCCGGACAATCCTTCCGCAATTCCAACTTGTAAGCAACTTCTCCACGACGCTCGAGGATTTTGTAGGGCCAATGAATCGGGTGCTAACTTTCCTTTGACACCAAACCTCTTGATTCCACGAAGTGAGAGACACACGAAGATATGCTCGGTCTCCGCCGTAAGTTACTTCCTTGCGTTCTTGTCGGCATAACTCTTACGCCTCGACCGAGCTATCTTGAGTCTATCCCGAATCAGCTTGACTTTCTCTTGGAATCTACGATAAGATTGGAACCTAAAGTGTTCGATCTCCAACACCATCCCACAAAGAATGGTGTTCTCGCACCTCCTTCCGTATAGAGCTTCGAAGGGGCCATCTTCAGCATCGGGTGCGATAACTGTTGTTGTATGAGAACTCTGCGACGGCAAATTATCATCCCAGCTAGACCCATAGTCTAGCACACAAGCTCTCAACATGTCCTCCGTAATCTGGTTGACTCTCTCGGTTCATCCATCTGCTCTCATGGATGAAAGGTCAGATTGAACTCCAGCCTCGTACCCAAAGTTTCATGCAACTGATTCCAAAACTTTGAGGTAAATTGTGTTCCTCTATCTGACACGATACTCCTCGGAACTCCGTGCAGACAAACGATCCTGGTCATGTATATCTTGGCCAACTTAGCACTGGTATAGGTAGTCTTCACGGAATGAAGTGAGCTACCTTGGTCAATCGATCAACCACTACCCAGATGGAATCATAACCTGAACGGGTCTGGGTAATCCTGTGATAAAATCCATTCCAAGTTTTTCCCATTTCCACTCGGGGAATCGGCAAGGGTTGAAGTAACCCGGTGGCTTCGATGTTCCGCCTTTACTCACCGGGCAAACATCGTGACATCGCTACGTACTCAAAGAATATCCTTCTTCATACCGCCCACCAGAAACTTTCCTTCAAATCCAGATACATCTTGGTGTTACCGGGGTGAATCGAGAACGGTGAATCATGAGCCTCTTGAAGAATTAGCTTCCTGAGTTCGGGATCATTGGGTACATAAATGCAATCCTCAAACCATATAGCTCCGTATTCATCCTTACGGAACCCTTTAGATTTTCCTTCATTCATCTTTTTCTTTATCTCATCAATTTCCTTGTCCGACTTCTGGGCTTCACGAATTCTGTCGGCCAAAGTGGACTGAACTTCCAGAGTGGCAACATATCCTCTCGGAACTATCTCCAGTCGGAGATCTCTGAGGTCATCGACTAACTCTGGGTAATCCTCCGCTATAAGAGTATTCACATAACTCTTACGGCTCAAAGCATCTGCTACAACATTAGCCTTACCGGGTGGTAATGCAATCTCATGTCATAGTCCTTTATTAACTTTAGCCATCTCCTCCTCTCGAGGTTCAACTCTTTCATGCGTGAAAATATACTTCAAGCTCTTGTGATCCGTGTAAACATCACAACGGTTTCCGATGAGGAAATGTCTCCAGTCTTGAGTGCATGCACTACGGTCGCTAACTCCAAATCATGTGTGGCATAATTCATCTCGTGAGGTCGTAGCTATCCGGAGGTATAAGCTACAACTTTTCCTTCCTGCATGAGTACTCCTCCGAGTCCCCGACGAGAAGCGCCACAATATACCGTAATCCTTGTGTATGTCCGCAAAATCAAGATCGGGCTGTAACCAAACGTTTCTTCAATTTCGAAACCGGCTTCACAATCCTCGGTCCAAACGCATTTTGGCGTCCTTCTTCAAAGCAGCTCACCATGAGCTTGGCAATCTTCGAGAAATTCTCAATAAACCTCCGATAATATCCTGCGAGTCCGAGAAAAGCTGCGGATCTCCTTGATCGAGGTGGGTGATCGCCAATCGGTGGTGATACAACCTTGGTGGGATCAACTGCTATTCCTTCTCCTGAAATAACATGTCCGAGGAATCCGACTTCCTTCAGCCAAAATTCACGCTTGCTGAACTTGGCATACAATCGATGTTCTCGGAGTTTCTCCGTAACTAGACGCAAATGTTCCTTATGCTCTTCCTCGCTCTTGGAGAAAATCAGTATATCATCGATGAACACCACGACAAATTTGTCCAGATATTCCATAAATACCTTGTTCATCAAATTCATGAAGTATGCAGGGCATTAGTCAATCCGAATGACATGATGGTATACTCATATAAACCATACACGGTGGTAAATGCTGTTTTGGGTATATCCGTTTCACGAATCTTCAATCGATGATACCACGATCGAAGATCGATCTTGGAGAATACCTTGGCTCCAACTAGCTGATCAAATAGATCATTAATCATTGGCGGAGGGTACTTGTTCTTGATGGTCACGTCGCTCAACGAACGATAATCCACAACCATTCTCAAGGTTCCATCCTTCTTCTTTACCAAAAGAACTGGGCTCCCCAAGGTGATGAGCTTGGCGAATATATCCTTTCTCCAATAACTCATTAATTTGATTCTTGATCTCTTTCAAATCGCTCGGGGCATCCGATAAGGTCTCTTGGATATTGGGGCTGTGCCGCAATAACTCAATCAGAAATTCAATGTCCTGTCCGGTGGCATTCACGGTAATTCCTCCGGAAACACATCGGGAAAATCTTGGACCATCGGCACTTCCTCCCGAACAACTCCCGTGAGGGAATTCACCGATTCTTCATCCGCTATGCTCGGATACATACTTGATCCTCTTCGCCTGGGGTGGTGAGCAGAATCGACTTCTTGGCACAGCCTATGTTTCCTTCAAACTTCGTCAACCAATCCATGCCTAGGATTACATCCAAGGTCCGGGTTTCCAACACTATGAGGTCTCAAGGGAAAGTTATGGTTTCCGATGTTGAGGGTTGCATGACAGCCTAAACCTGCCATCATTTCTCTTCCTGCGGAACTGACGCGAAGGGGGCTTCTAAGGGTTTTAGTGGGCAACCCATACTTTTCCACAACTACCCTTGATATGAATGAATGCGTTGCACCGTAATCAAAGAGTACCAATACCGAACGTGAATTCAATAAAAACTTACCAACCATGGTTCCGGCTGATCATAGACGTCCTCCACGTCAATGTGGTTCACCCGAGCACGAGGAAAAGGGTTGGGCTTCTTTGCTGAGCTTCCATTGCTGTTTCCATTCCTCCGCTTGGCCTCCGGCAGTCGGTGGCATAGTGCCCTGTTTTCCGGCACTTGAAACAGTGATGTGACTCAGATCTTTCGAGCCGGCAAGGTGACGATCTTTGGTTGCCATTGCCGTTTCCATTGCCTGTCTTGTTGTCCTGGTTGCGGTTGTTCCCATTTCCTCCATTGTTATGTCCTCCATGATTATGATGGGTATGCCCTCCTGAGTATGGAGCATAACGGGCTTCATTGAGCTCGAGTTGTACTTCCCCGGCCATACTTCCGCCATGGCTATCAATCTGCCGCTGCTTGCCTTCAAGTATGGTGGCCTTGTCTACCAGCTCCGGTAGTTGGTGAAGGTAGCCACCATAAGCTGCATACCCAGCTCGTCATTGAGTCCCTCGAGAAATTTTTCCTGCTGCGGCATCTGTGGGCCACATCATCCGGCATAGCGAGCTAACTTGTCGAACTCATCCACGCATTGCCCCACAAAGACGCGGTTCTCGGGCGTAAGTTGCGGAACTCACGCTTCTTGGACTCATGGCTCCAAATGAGACATGAGCGGTGCGGAAAGCTTCATTGAACTGATCCCATGTGATGGTGGCGATGGGATAAGTGGCGGTGTAGTTCTCCCACCTAGATGCCGCAGGTCCATCAAGTTGATGCGGCAAAGCGCACCTTCTCGTGATCCGTGCATCCAAAGAAGTTGGCTAACTCTCTTCCGACCTTGCGGAGTTAATCATCGGCCACAATCGGCTCAAGGTCGCTAGAGAACACCAGCGGATTCGGCCTTAGGAAGCGGGTCAAGTTGTCAACAGGGGTGGTGGCAGTGGATTGTTGTTGTTGTTGTGGTTCGGATGAGCATCTCGCATGAGGGCATTCTTCGCCGGATCACCGGGTGAGCTCCGGCGGAAAGTTGAAACCGGGGTCATGTCTCGGAGGCATCTGGTGTTTTGGAGTGGATGAGAGAATTAGAATAGAATAAGGGTCTAATGAGAAAATATCACTACCCATATGAATGCACAATCATAATCACACCAATCATTTATTCAATCATCTCAAACATGGTTCAATCTCGGATTACAAAATTCTCACGACTAATCGAAAATAACGGCCTAACTGATCGATTTAAAAATAAAATAACATGGCGGTCGACTAAATGTCTTCATCAATAATCCCTGCGTCCTCTGGTGCGGCGTCCTCCGGTGGGGCATCCTCTGATGCGGCGCCTCCTCTTGCGGCTTTCTTCGGTGGAGCTCCCTTCATAATCCTGGTCATTGCTCACGAGGGGTCCGTCATCTCCACTAGGAAAAAGGTCTTCTCCCAGGTCCATCTTCTCCTCTAATGCGGCAACATCCATCTTCAGCTTGTCGACTCTCTCCATGAAATCCTTGATTTCTTCTTCATGGTCAAGGAAGTCCGCGTGTGCCTTCTCCTCCAGTTCCAGTTCACGGAACAACAGCCTCCTATGTACCTTCGCTACATGGGCGAAGTCCGGATTTCCGCTTCCCGAGGAGACTCTCCAAGTCTTGGACATATGAGAGAATGGAGTCGTCTTCTACAAAGGCGGATGATATCTCCATTCCTAGCTCTCACGAGAAATCATGGCAAGATCTCGATGGGTCGAGCTCGGCCTCATACTCTTCTCGGAGATGTCCAAGTGCACGATATATCGCCATGTCTCTTCCGAGAATCCAACCGAAATCGGTGAACTCAAAGTCAATGGGCTCAATGTCCTCCGAAGGTCCTCCTGGAATGTGCACCTTAATCCTCAGAAGGGTATCCGTCGGGAGTGCATTGGTAGGCTTCCCGGTGATCGAGGGCAGAGAAATCTTCAGCTTCTTCACGATCTGAACCATCTTCTTGCCGAGAGGCATCGTCTCATCTAGTTGGCAAAACTCCGGTAGTAGAACTGGGGTGAACTCAGCGGCCATCTAAAATGTTGAAAATCGGAGAGAAGTCAGAAATGAACAGGGGAGAATTACGGAATGATAAGGACATAAAATAAATAGTCTCTTCCTATGGCTTTCCGATCCTAGGGGTTACGTCCCACGGTCAACAGGTGCTCTGAATACCATCTTCAGAGCGACTGACCCAAAATCGGTCAAGTCTTTGTGTCTGCACCATCCCAAGATCATGCCGCACTCACAAAGACATTGATGAAATAATCAAAGTTCAATCACACCTGAATTTATTACACGCATTCTCATATCGAGTCTTTATTACAATGGAATAAATTCGTCAAGGCCAACTCATGAGAAATAAACTAAGTAAAGCTGCTAAGCGTAGAAGAATAGCGAGTCCATCCAACTCCAAAGGGCAATCGCCAAGCACGGATCGTAGCCTCAATCCTCGATCGGAATACTCTCTCGCAACATAAGACGTTGCAGCCGTAGGTCAAAGCATTTTGAATATGCCGGCAAGTCATGAAGAGAGAACAATAATAAAATTACTAACACTATATGCAATTTGGTTGTGGGGCTCTAAGTTTCATCATTTTGCAAAAAGCCAGTTTTTCCCTACAATAAGGACTTGTTTGCAAAAACTACAAAATTGTTGGTAGTTATTGAGATGGTTCCGCCAACCAATGTCTCATTCCCAATTATTAAATAAACCCCACAATTAATTTATTAAGTTCGGTGTTGAGATATCCGAAATACTCCAAGTTCCAAAGGCTCAAATTGTCCGTAACCGGGGACACGGCTAATCGATTAGATCTTTTCTCTGCAGAGGTTTGCGACTTTACTCATAAGTATCGCTCCTCCTTTTAAGTCTTCGTGACTTCATGGTGTTTGAAGACGGACGAACGAAACAGTGGTCTTCCAAGAGTTCCTCCGCCACCGCCGCACTCCATCCAATCCTACCGTTCTTCTACATCTCGTAGCACCGTCTCGCCAGAGTCACAACTAGGGTTGACCAAGCCGAGCCCATAATGGCTTGCGGCTGCATTGTAAGCTTCCGGTCAATGGGGTATACATCCTTCTCTTCGTGGCTGGGTGAAGCTTTCCGCAAGATGTCATGGCACTTCTCCATGCATCTCGGCCAACCACCGGATTCTCCAGTGGTGCCCACAACCGTCCTCCACCCAGTAGTGAATTCCGAAGTCCATCTTGAGCTTGAAGTTCATGGGGTTGTCATCATCTTGACTCTCACATCTCCCTTATGAATTCACTCAACCAATCCCGTCTACGAGCATAGCAATAATAAACTACTTCGTCCCGGGTCATGGTAACAAGGGAATTGGTTCATCCTACCTCATGATACTACTCAAGTACATAACTTCAAAATTTCACCTACTGCATGCATGGTGGGGAGGTATAATTCTAATGCAACAAAATCATAGGTATTGTAAAGAAACATGATCAATGACTTGCCTTCTTGACGACGATCTTCGAAAAGCTAGGGACTCGTGGTAGCAAGCTTGACTCCGGAAATTCTACCGAGGCAAACAACAATCATAATAAGCATACAACATATGATCACTTAACATAATAGCATGCTAACATAACACACAAAAGCAATTGAACCAAAACCCAAAGAAAACTCAAGAAATCCAAATCAATGCCTTTGCCACATCAAACCACAACCATGAAATAGTTTTACACAACAAAATTTTTCTTAACAGAACCTAAGCATGGGTTTTTGCTAACTAACAGAAAAGAATTCATCATGCAACTAGGAGCAAAAAGAATCACCTTAAAAGCTATTATAAAACTCCTGTTATGCCTAAAACAATCCTAGCAAGTAAAAATAAAATAAAAGTTTTATTTATTATAAATAAAAGTTCCTGATCTAAAGTTACAAAAACTATCTTAGAATAAACTATCACCTAGAAAAATAAAATTATTTGCTATATGAAACAATAGGAAAACAGTAGCTAGTTAAATAAATAGGAATAACATGATTTTGATTAAAACTATTTTTTTAATTAAATCTAAAATACCTAAATAAATTCCTACGGTTAGGCAATGTCAAAACAAAGTAGTGACAAAAACAATCACAAAAAAATAATATTCCTAACTCATTTTATAGCAGAATTACTAATCTGTCTAAAACTAAAATAAAGCAATTTTAAATAATTTAAACATGGCCAAACATATTTGCTACAGAAACTACAACAAATTTTCAAACCAACAAAAAAAGAATCAATTAAAAATATTAAGTAACCTAAAAGATATGGATTTTATAAAACTGAAACTATTCTGTTAAAAACAGAAACGAAAAATAAAACTAAAAAAAAACTGGCGCTACGGGCCTATCTAACGCTCGGGCGACAAATAACTAAAACGCGCCCGAGGGAATAAACCGAGTCGGGCCGGTCTAAACTAAACCTAAATAAAACCAAATAAACCGAAACTAACCGGGCCTATTTAAATTAAACCGTGCCTTCTGGTTCTAATCTGACCCTACGCTTAGATCGGACGGTGGGGCATCTCCCATGACTTCATCATGGTGGTCGACGGCGACGGCGGGCGACGGTGCGGTGGTTCGGTGGTCGGGGACGACGGCGGAGACCTCCATGGTGCGGCGGAGCGAGGGGAGTCGACGGTGGAGTCGGGGAGCTCGAGGTCGGTGATGGCCGGGCGGTGGCAATGATGCCAAGGGCGGTCAAGGGCTCCCATGAGCGATCATGCAAGTAGAGGGAGGGTGAGGCGAGGGGGCGAGGGGGAAATTCGGGGTCGAGGGGGGGTTTAGATCGGGGGGAACCGGCTTGGCGGAGGGGGCGAAGCGGGGTGGCGATCCCGGATCCCCGGATTCATGAAGGCGGCGCGCGGGTTGACTTGGGCAAGGGAAGATGACGGGTGGGGCAGGGTGTCGGCGGAGAGAGAGAGAGGGATTCTGCACCGAATGGGAAGGGGTTCACATGCTCGGGTGGGCTGCACCGGTGGTCGGGCTTGGCTTGGCTCATGGGTGGGCCTAGGTGCTGGGTCGGGCTGTTCGGTCGCGCTCGGGTTTTTTCTTTTCCTTTTTTGAAATAAAAGAGAGAGAATGATATATAAAATATAAATATTTTATATAGGACATATATATATCAAAATGATCAGGGGAATATTCCCTATCATTTGAACATTTTTCCAGGGGCAAAATCCAAACTTTATAAAAATCATTTTTTTCTAAAATTCAAAATAAAACTCAAATTTGAATTCTCACATTTTGGCAATTTCTTTTCCTCTGATATTTTTGGTGTGTCATGTTTACTCCTCTCATACTTTTCTCAAGTATTTATCGTGCATAGTTTTTGAAATGATTTCCACTGCCAAAATTTAAATTCAAACTCCAACAACTCCAAAGCCTCTGAAACTTCAAATGCCACTCAAATTCAAACAGAATGCATGGATGCTTAGCTATAATTGTAAAACATTCCAAATAGGAAATTTGTGATGTTACAGAAGCAATAGGTGGGAGTGTAGTCATCACTATCTTCATCAGCATTGTTGGTGAGGTCATTTTCTTCAGAGTTGAAGATGGACTTGCTGACGAAAAGCGATGTAGAGCTAGACTCGCCACACCAGACTCAGATTCTTCTGATGCCTCTTCTTCCCCATGTTCCTCAGATTCAGCTTCAGAGTCCATTTCCTTGCCAATGAATGCCCGAGCCTTTTTGGAGCTGCCCTTCTTGTGAGAAGAAGGATTTGAGGATTTTGATGATGCAGATTTCAATGATTTCTTCTTCTTCTTCGCGTCATCAGAACTGTAATCCTTGTGTTTCTTCTTCTTTAATTCCTTTTCCCATCGAGGACAATCTTGGATGTAGTGACCAGGTTTCTTGCATTTGTGACAAAGTCTTCTCTTATAGTCATCGGATGAGGAATCACCGCTTCTTGAGGATTTTCCAAAGCGACCACGCTTTTGTGAACTTCGAATTTCTTCACGAGCGGTGCTAGCTCTGGCCTAATTCTTGAGGATCTCCAAGGCTACTACCGTAGTCTTCACACTCAGATTCGCATACGCCTTGGCCTTCAGGGCACGTGTTTTTCCATAGCTAGAACCATAGAGATCTCTCTTTTCAGCAAGCTGGAACTCATGAGTATTTAGCTTCTCGAGGATATCAGCAGGATCAAGTGACTTGTCGTCAGCACGCTCTTGTATCATCAGTGCCAGAGTATCAAATGAGGAATCAAGCGATCTTAAGAATTTCTTCACCACCTCATGGTCGGTGATGTCAGTGGCGCCAAGAGCTTGAAGCTCATTTGAGATGTCGATGAGGCGATCGAAGGTTTGTTGAACATTTTCGTTGTCGAGTCTTTTGAAGCGGTTGAAGAGATTCCAAGAACATTAACTCGAGAGTCACGCTGAGTTGAGACTCCTTCATTCACTTTGGACAGCCTGTCCCGGATGAGCTTGGCGGTTTCCAAAGCACTCACTCTTCCATATTGACCTTTGCTCGAGATGGCCACATATGATATTCTTCGCTTGAGAATCGAGTTTCTTGAATCTCTTCACGCCAAAGATTCGTGAGAAGGTGTGGTGAGGGAACACCATTTTCCACTACATACCGTAGATCGTTGTCAATTGCTTCAAGATGCATTCGCATCTTGTTCTTCCAAGAGGGGTAGTCCGTCCCATCAAAGGTAGGCCACCTGCACGAGACCTTGATCATACTGCGGTCGACATAACTAAAACTCCGGTGGTTAAACCAAAATCACACTTAACAAGGGAGTACCTTGCTCTGATACCAATTGAAAGTGCGTTATATCGACTAGAGGGGGGGTGAATAGGCGATTTTTATGAATTCTTCACTGAGGAATTTGCCTGTGAGGAAATTCCTTAGCGAAGAACTACTTGCAGTGGAATAGGTACTCAGAAATAAGCATAACAGATTACAAACATGGTCATCATGATGAAATGAAGACAAACACAGAGTACAGAAAGCGTAATCACAGGATAAGACAAGATGAAGACAAACCGATCAAGAAATTGAATCGAGGAAAATGAGAAAGTCTTCACCAAAGTCTTCAAACACAGATATGAACAAACACTCAACACAATAATGAGGAAATGAAAGGGTTGAGGAAATAGAACCAGTTAGGTTGGTGAAGACAATGATTTGGTAGACAGTTCCAAACTGCTGTCTGGGCTTGTACGTCTGGTTGGAGCGGTGAGTATTTAAACTCGAGGACGACGATCCGGACACCCGGGCCGTGAGCACGCAGCTCAGACACCAAGTCCTCACCGTATTCTCCTTGAACTAAGGTCACACAGACCTCGTCCAATCACTGTGGTAAGTCTTCAGCGACTTCCAAACCTTCACAGACTTGGTCACTCGGCGATCCACAATTCCTCTTGGATGCTCTAGACCATGACGCCTAACCGTCTGGAAGAAGCACAGTCTTCAAAGGTAATAAGCGTCGGATCCACGCAGGATCAATTTCTTCAGTGATGCTCAATCACTTTGGGTTTGAAGGGGTTTGGTTTTTGGGGTTTTTCCTCACTCGATGATTTTCACTCAAAGTTCTCGGAGGATGGGTTGCTCTCAAATGACAAGTGTCAAGTTCTCTCGGAGCAGCCAACCAGCTAGTGGTTGTAGGGGGCGGCTATTTATATCCTAGGGAGCAGCCCGACATGATAAGACATAAATGCCCTTCAATGATATGACCGTTAGGTGGATAAGATATTTTGGGACAGGTGGCCAAGAAGACAAAGAATCGCCGGAAATTTGAATATCAAATTCCTCGGGGCTATCATGTTCCTCATCGTGTAGGCAATCCAGACCGGCGAATTCCTAACTCCTCGCCGAGAACAAATTCCTCAACCCGTAAGAACTTCGTCTCACATCAAGAAATTGACTGAACTGTATGAGATTTCCAAAGGCTTCACTCAAAGGGATTGGTAGGTGTAGGATTTTGAGTTGAGCATCACATGGAAATTTTTCCTTAGTATTTCCTCGACCCCCTTTAACAGTACGGTGTTTCCTATGACTCAAGAAAGAGAAAAACGAAACTACAAAAACAAAAGTCTTCACGCTTCATGTTCCTCAAATGAATACCAAGTCTTCAAGGTCACACCAATTTCTTCACTTTCAAAGTCTTCAGAATATCAAAGTCTTCAGTCGAAGAACTTCATTTTTAGGGGTCGACTTTCTCTGTAAATATCAAACTCCTCATAGACTTATAGACCTGTGTACACTCACAAACGCATTAGTTCCTTAACCTATAAGTCTTCAATCCACCAAAATCACTAAGGGGCACTAGATGCACTTACAGATCCTCTTGAATCGACGGTGTGCGGATGTGCTCCAAAAACACATCACTGGGAATGGCTTCCCTCTTGGACCCTATTTTCGCCAAATCATCAGCAGCTTGATTTTTCAGTCGTGGTATGTGATGGAGCTCTAACCCTCAAACTTCTTCTCTGGCTTCCTCACTGCATTACAAAGAGCTACCATGGTCGGACTTGACGTCCCACTCCTTCATCACCGATTAACCACTCAGATCTGAGTCGCCATAGACCATGAGGCGACGGACGCCGAGTGAAATGGCCATACGCAACCCATACAACAAAGTGCTTCAGATTCTCGCTTCATTGTTGGAAGAATCAAAGTGAATCTGGAGCACATATCTGAGCTTATCTCCTCGGGGAAACCAATACTACCCCAAAGACCGGAACCATTCAAAGATCTTGGAACCATCAAAGAACATAGTCCAAAGGTTCGAGTGAACTTGAGCCAGAATCGTTGTTCAATCCACTCGGCAATGAAATCTGCTATTGCTTGGGACTTGATGGCTTTCTTTGCCTCAAACTTGATATCAAGGGAAGAAGTTCAATCGCGCATTTCGACACTCGACCCGATTCGTCTCACAGTGCGTAATCTTTGATAACGGGCGTCACGACCATCGTAATGGAATGATCGTAGAAGTAATGAGCAACCTTCTTTGCGGTCATATAAATCCCATACACAAGCTTACGATAATGAGGGTATCTTTGCTTGACAGGTTAACACTTCGTAAAGATAATATATCAAGCGCTGAACTTTGAAGGCTTTTCCTTCCTCTTCCGCTTTCGACCGTAAATCAGATCGACGACTTGTCCCGTGGGCTTGCAATGTAAAGCAGCAACGACTCCTTGCCGATTGGGGCAGCAAGCACCGGCTGGGTGGAGAGCAGAGCTTTGAGCTCGCAAACGCTGCATCGCCTTCGGAGTCCACTCGAACTTGTTCCGACTTCTTCATCACCGATAAAGAGGCAATGCCTTTTCACCGAGGCGAGAGATGAATCGACTTAAAGCGCCAAGCATCCATTAAGCTTCACGGACATCGCGGCACACGCATTGTATGCTTTCATTCGGAGAATAGTGCCAACTTTTTCAGGTTAGCGCCGATTCCTCGCTCGTAAACGAAAACCGAGTAACTTTCCACCGGGAACTCGAATGTGCACTTTGATGGATTAAGCTTGATATCATACCTCCCGAGATTGGCAAATGTTTCAAAGAAGGTCACCAATGGTCGGAACCTTTCCGTGACTTGACCACAATGTCATCCATGTAAGCTTCCACATTCCGACTGATTTGAGTGAGTAAACACTTCTGAATCATCCTCATGAACGTGGCTCCGGCATTCTTGAGGCCGAATGGCATGGTGACATAACAGAAGCACCCGAATGGAGTGATGAAAGCTGTTTTGATCTCGTCGGGTCCATACAGACGGATCTGATGGTATCCGGAATATGCGTCTAAAAAAGACAACCGCTCACATCCCGCAGTCAAGTCGACTATTTGGTCGATGCGGGGGAGAGGAAAATGATCTTTCGGGCAGGCCCTATTGATATGTTTCGATGCACATGTGCAGTGAGAATGATCTTTCGATGCACATGCGCAGTGAATTGTCCTTCTTAGGGACCATGACCACATTGGCGAGCCACTCGGAGTGGTAAATTTCTCGGATAAACTCTGCTGCTAAGAGCCGAGCCACCTCCTCGCCTATGGCCTTTCTCTTCTGGACGGCAGACCGTCAAAGATGTTCTTTGACAGGTTTGACTTTTGAGTCGACTCGCAGACGGTGCTCAACCAGCTCCCTGAGAACACCCGACATGTCAGCAGGCTTCCATGCAAAGATGTCCCAGTTCTCACGGAGGAACTGGACAAGCGCTTCTTCCTATTTGGAGTCGAGTGTTGTTAAAATGTTGGTCGGAGCAGCATTGGGGTCGGTTGGGTGAATATGAACCTGCTTCGTCTCACCGGACGACTGAAATGCCGACCAGAAGCGGGCTTCTTGGCTCGCAACAAATCACTCGGATCTGCAGTCTTACGATATTCTTGCAATTCTACCATCGCCATCCGAGCATCGCAATCTTAGAGCCTTTCGGAAACACTCTTACGCTTTCTTCCAATTGCCGCGATGGCGGTGATCACACCCTTGGGCCCGGGCATCTTCAGCTTAAGGTACACATAACATGGGCGAGCCATGAAACGGGCATACGCCGGCCTTCCCAGAATAGCGTGATAAGCGCTCTGGAAATCCACGACCTCGAAGGTCAACTTTTCCTTACGAAAATTCTTGTAGTCACCAAAAACCACATCGAGAGCAATTTGGCCGAGTGACTCAGCCTTCTTTCCGTGAATGACTCCATGGAAGCTCATGTTCTTTGGTGCCGAGTCCGGACATCGGAATGCCCATCCCTTTCAACGCCTCTCGCATACAAAATGTTCAAACCATCGCCACCATCCATCAAAACTTTGGTCGGTCGAGTGCCTTCGACGATCGGATCGACCACTCAACGCTTGCCTCCTGTGGGTGGCAATGTGTGTCGGTGATCGACCGTCGAATGTGATGGCGGTCTGGGACCATTTCAGATAATTAGGCGTCGCCGGAGCAACCATGTTCACTTCTCGGTTGATAACTTTCAATCGACTTTTGCTTTCAACGTCAGCAAAAATCATCAGGGTGGAATTGACCTGGGGGTATCCACCATCACTATCTTCCTTGTCCTCAACTTTGTCCGACCCTTTTCCTTATCCTTGGGTTGCTTCCTTGAACCGCTGAATCAAGAGCCGACACTGTCGATGGGTATGCTTCGGGTAAATGAGTTTACCCTCTTCATCTTTCTTCGTGTGAATGTGACATGGCAAATCCAACACATCATTCCCATCCTGGTCTTTCACCTTCTTGGGGTTCCACGGACCCTTGGGTTTCCCCTTAAACTTTCCTGGGGTCATGACCAAGGCTTCTCCGGAGCGGTGGCTCGGCTTTGCACTTCGCTCGATCGGAGTTCCTCCGCCGGCTTCATTAGCGGCTGACTTGTACTTACCATCGCTGGAGCCGATCCTATTCTTCACCATTAGCGCATTTTGGTGGCAATCTCCATCATCCGACTCGTGGTCATATCTCTGTCCGGCTGAATTTCAAACTCAACTCCTGTTCTTGACACCTTCCTTGAAAGCCTGCAATCGCTGGTGATCAGTGCACATTCTCAATCGTGTGGTGCAAGCTAATCCATCTCTCGATGTAGTCTCTCAAAGTTTCATTCGACAGTACACACCTGTTGCAGCTCATCAACCCCGGTCGCTTGCAAGTCCCTTCGAATGTCTCCGACAAACACTCGGGCAAGATCTTCCCAAGTGTAACATCATTGGTGCTAACTGATTCAACCATGCTCTGGCCGAACCCTCCAACATAAGGGGCAAATGCTTCATAGCTACCTCATCATTGCCGCCGCCAATCTGGACAGCCACTCGGTAGTCCTCAAGCCAAGTGTTAGGCTTGGACTCACCGGTGAACTTACTGACTCCAGTCGCCAACCTGAAGTTGGGAGGAATCACTGCGGCTCTGGTGGCCCTGCTAAAACACTCGCCCCGAGACATGAACTCGCTGCTGGAGGAACATCTCTCTCATGGCCTTCTCGGTGAGCTCTGTTCGTCGACCAAGCCTTGAACGATAATGGATCTCGCATCAAAGCTCAGCTCTGGGGTCGACTGGAACTCTTCGCCCAGCACTGTGCTGGCGTCTGTCATCTTGTTGCCGAGGAGCGTATGATCCACCCCTTGGGGGAGGGGTGGGCACTCGACGTCGATCATTGCGATCGAATCGGTGCTCATACGGCTCGCGGTTCCTGTACTGATCATCACGCCGGCCTCCTCGTTCCTCACGCCGGGGCGATCTTGGACTATGGGTCGATCGACTGAATTCAGCCGACGGATCTGCTGTGAATCCTGTTCCGCGGATCGTGATACGACTGAATTTTGATCTCCGCTGCCCGGAGTAAATCTCCGATCTGTTGTAAACCTCTACCCGCCTCCGACCGGGAAGGCTGAATCGACTACGCTATACGGCTGCAACTGCTAAATTCTGAATCGGAGTTCGATATACCTGAGTTGGTTGTGGAAAGAGCTAACGTCCGACCGGATTTCGGAACCGTGGGACGCGTGCGCGCTTGCCGAGAACTCGCTGGAGGTTCTCCAGTCGAGTGCGCTCGGCAAGGTTAGCCAAGCGCGCATCCTCCAAGGCACAAGCCTCAGGGGTTTCTCCAATGATAGGAGTGTGAAGCGCATCCATGTTCCGGCGGCGAGGTTCTTCCCTCTGCAGCGAAGTGAGGGGCTTGGGTTGGTACTCTTCGTGAGCTTGCGCCGGATTGCCTCCACCGTCGCCTCCGTCGGTGCGGGGGAATCCAGGAGGACTGCGTGGTCTGTCGACCATCAGAACCTCTGCCGCCGGATCGCTGCTATCGCTTTTCGGATGCGATCTCGCGAGCTAGTCGGCCAGATCGAACAGTCAGAGAGATTCGTCGGGCTCGATTGCCGCGACTTGGGAAGTGGCCGACTGGCGAGCCACCGCATGCCTCACCCACCGCTGAAGCCTCGACCGACCGGAGCGCTTGTGCCGGCGGGAGACTGGGAGTGAGGACGGCACAAGAACCGACCCATACTGGGTCGACGGTTGCCGCAGGAGGACGCCGCGGACGCACGCGCGAAAGTGCGTTGCCCCGCGGACGGGGAGCACGTCGACATCGAGAGGAGCCTCCTGAAGCCAAGCGGAGTCGTCGGCGATGAACGTGAGCGCACCGAGACGGATCTCGCGGCCCTCGACCAAAACTCCACCTGAAACCATGATGTAGGGGATTGAAAGAATGCCAACTTCTCCAACAAATCGCTAGAACACCTGCCCCATGGTGGGCGCCAACTGTCGCGGTTCTAAGTCTGACAGTAGAATGGGGGGTAGGTATGGAGAGGCAAGATAATAGCTATGGAGTAGTTGTATACGCACGAGTTTTACGAGTTCAGGCCCTTCTCGAAGGAAGTAACAGCCCTATGTCTCGGAGCCCGGAGGCGGTCGACTGTATTATATGCGTATGAATTACAGGGGTGCGAACCCTTCTACCTGTGGAGGGGGGTGGCTTATATAGAGTGCGCCAGGACCCCAGCCAGGCCAATGAAGCGGAGGGTTAATGGTACATTAAGACCAAAGCATCGGTAACGCCTTACATAAAGTGTCATCATGACCATAAAGACTACTTAACTACAGACCGTTAGGACACTGAGTGGCTCTCGAACTCGTGGTGGTCGAGTGGGTCTTCATGGTCGAGTGTCTTTGAGTCTGTCAAGTGAAATCCTCCCAGGTCGACTAGAAGGCAGTTTATTCTAAGGATGTCCTTGGGGAGGGTATCTTGGACAGGTTCATGACCCTACCCTAGGTACATGACTTCATCACCGCATGCCGCCGCGTTCAAGAACGGAGTTGTGCCACCTACGGGCGGCACGGGGACCTCAAAGGGCGGAGCCATACTGCCTACGGGCGGCGCGGCAACCTCCAAGACAACCCCGTCGGCGCCCGTGCCGCGGTCCTCTCAGGTCGTGCGCGACGAGCAGCGCCGCGACGTTGGTGACCCCGGGCGCCGCCACGGGAAGAGCCCTCTGCATCATTCCCGAGATGCGCAGGGCCGACATGCACACCAAGATGTTGGTCAATATAGCGCACGGCCGCAGAACCATAACGGCGCTCCTGCTAACATGGTTAGAAGTCCGAGCACCTCCCGTTCCTCGCACTTGTCGCTGCCACCTACGCCAACGGAAGCATTAGCTCGAGTACAACAACTCATCGACTTCCCTCCTGCTGCGGAGAAGCAAGAAGAGTGGAGGGTTGTGATGAGGACATCAATACCATTGTTACACCCACAACCCCTGCTGCTATACATACTGGACCAATTACTAGAGCTCACGCACGCCAATGAAATTATCAGGTACTTTCATTTCTTGGTAATGATTCTAATGTTCATGAGAATATGATGATGCCTAAATTGGATACATTTGTTTTGCTTACAAATGAAGGGCCTAACATGGATAAGAGGGATGAACACTGGAGCAAGACCAAGCATGGAGATGATGGCATGTGCAAGGAGAACAAGAACGGAGTTACAAGTGAGGAATTCGGGACTTTGAAGCCACCATACGGAGTGCAAGAAGCCTTGGATGAAATATACAAGATGCCACTTCATAAATTTCGTCCAGAGGCTATTCTAGGTGCTGCGTCACCTTATTATTGGGGCAGGCCCATGTAATTTCGAAATACTTAAGTATAGGCTATTTTTAGAGTCCGTGTGTGTGTGGGGAAACAAGAGTTAGGGTTGGTTTCGGACCCCTCCTCCAAGGGCTACGAAATTCCCCCCTCTTCCTCCATATATACAGCCCTCAGGGAGTCGTTTAGACTTTGGGGTTTTGTTTAGATTAAAGTTAGCCATAGCTGCAACTTCGCGTGCCGTTTGACTGCACAAAGGCCACAGTAACCCCACCTTGATCAATAAAGCTTTCCTCTTATATTCGCAATATCCAGATTGCAATCTTAGTTTCTTACTTGTTCTTCGTTTGCCTGTAGGAAACAGACCTTTGTGGTCAGGTTGATCGTGCTCCGGCGTGGTCAATAACCTCTCGGAGTTGGTTTAGAGATTGCTTAGGCGCGACGTCCTCACACGTTCGTAGTCGGATCGTCAAAGTCGACTTCCTCCAAAACGATAGCTACCATCTCATCAAAAGACAGGACACCTTTGCCTCTATCAAGTGGTATCAGATTTCCAGGTTGCTTGGTGAGATTTTACTGTTTTTCATAGTTTAGATCGAGTCTGTTCTTCATACCTACAGTCCATGAAAAAGCCAAAAAAATAGGGTTAGTTCATCATATCCGAACTAGTCTGAGCCTTTGCAGTCTTTTCAGTATTTTGCTTTGTTGAATTTGTGGTTGCATCCCATATACCACCACCGCTGCCATATCTTACCATGATATATCCACCACCAATCCAAGTTCTTCTCATATTAGGTTTGTTTTCGAGATCCAAATATTTTCCGATTCGTGTTTCCTTGCCTAAGTAGGTTTTGGAAAAAAAAGTCTGGACACCCCCGAGCAGTTTTTAGGCCAAAATTTCGGCGACCAAAAATATTTTTTCCCTATCCTATTTTTAGGTCCCAGGGAGCGTTTTGAGACACTCGCCATCATAGTGATTTTTTGTCGCACTTTTTTGTCGTTGCTGCCCTGATTTTCAAAAAAAATTGTCAAAAAAATTTCGTGACCTGTTAGTTTGACTTGGGAAGAGTTTTGAGACACTCGCCATTATAGTGATTTTTCGCAAAAAAAAAGAGGAGCACAAAAAAAGAGCAATTTTTTTCAGAGTGTGCTTTTCCTTTGTTTACGTGTCGCACCGTGATTTTGTTCGTGTTCTAGGCTCGCGTCTCTAGTACGGTCTAGCCTAGGACCAGCACAGTACCATCATGGAGTGTTTATTCAACTTTGCATCTCTGAATTGATTATTGCTAACCCTTTTTGCTACCATATTATAAGCCTCCCCAGCTCCACATACATCTACGTCATGCGTTTGACTCTCCCTGGTAATCGCTCTATCCAAGCTTTGAGAGTTTTGACTACAACGGTTGCCGATCACCACCTCCTGCTTGGTAAGAACAGGTACGAATTTGAGATTTGCTTGACGGATTTGTGACGCCCCACCACCACCATTTTCTAGTAGTCTGTAGGAACATATTCTTGTGTGTTTCTATTGCTGCTAACCATGGCAGGATCACAAGTCGATGAGACTGACTGGGAGAACATGAGAATAAGGAGTTGCATGATAAATTTCAACAAATGATGATTGAACAGGTGCAAGATGTGCTGAACAATTTTGAAGAGGCCATGGATAAGATAACTGGCCTTGAGAAGACGTTCGAAACAAAGCCCGATAACAAATTTAATGAACTGCTTGCGCGTCTTCCACAACCACCACCTGCTGCACCTGCCGCACCTCTGCAGCAACAACAACAACAACAACAACAACAACAACAACAACAACAACAACAACAACAACAACAACAACGACGACTACCTCCACGTCACGAAACAGCCCTCCGTCGAGCAAGCCGTGTCCCTCTTGAGCCTGGCCAAACTATTGGTGCTGCTGTTGATACTTCTGTGGCTCCTGCTGTTGATGAGGAGGATGATGATTATGCGGGAGATTACGAGGATGAGGTTGATCAAAATCAGAACTACGTGCAACCACCAGCACCACAACCACCGGGCCGTCCACATGCAAGTAATCGCAATGGTTGGGCTGCACCACCCCCTCAGGTACGAGATCATGACCATCTCACTAAACTGAAATTGAATATTCCACCATTTGAGGGTAGACACGTTCCTGATATATATCTTACTTGGGAGTTAGAAACTGAACAATGTTTTACATGTTTAGAATATCTCGAGGAGAGACGTGTTGCTGCTGCACTTTGTGCTTTCACTAATTTTGCTTGTGTGTGGTGGTCTGAACATCATAGATTATATCCGAATAATATTCCAACTACTTGGGTTGCTTTGAAAACTGCTATGCGTACTCGTTGAGTTCGACCATATTATCAACGTGAATTACTTCAAAAATTGCAGCGTTTAAGACAAGGAAAAAATTCTGTAGAGGAATATTATCAGGAATTACAAACTAGCATGATTAGATGTGGTATTGTTGAGGATAATGAAGCTATGCTTGCACGTTTTATGGGTGGATTAAATAAAGAGATTCAGACCATTCTAGAGTATAAGGAATATAATAATATCACTCGCTTATTTCATCTTGCTTGTAAAGCTGAACGTGAAGTGCAGGATCGGCCGGCATTGGCACGAACTAACTTTTCTGCAGGTCGACCTTCCTCATGGACACCACGTGCATCCTCTACTTCCACACATTCTACTGCATCGACACCTCCATCAGCTGCCACCTCCAGTCGTGATTCAAGAAAGCAGGCACAACCACCACTATCTACCAAGAGCACACCTGTCGGGCCTGCACAGAGCTCTTCTTCTTCCATGGCATCAACAGGGCACACGAGTGATATTATTTGTCGTCATTGGAAGGGAAGAAGTCATATGCGAGAGAATGCAAATCTCAGCGTGTGATGATTGCTACTGAGGATGGTGGTTATGAGTCCACTAGTGACTATGACGAGGAGACTTTGGCTCTTATTACACGTGAAGAACACGGTGGAGATGATTTTGAAAATGAGACGCAATACATGGCTCCTGAAGACACTAACAGGTATGAATGTTTAGTTGTTCAACGTGTTTTGAGTGTGCATGTTACACAAGCTGAGCAAAATCAAAGGCATAATTTGTTCCATACAAAGGGAGTTGTGAAGGAACGTTCTGTCCGCGTCATCATAGATGGAGGGAGCTGCAACAACTTGGCTAGCATGGAGACAGTGGAGAATTTATCTCTCACCACAAGACCACATCCACATCCTTACTACATCCAATGGTTCAACAACAGCGGCAAGGTTAAGGTAACACGTACTGTTCGTGTGCATTTTAGTATCTCTACTTATGCTGATTATGTTGATTGTGATGTGGTACCTATGCAAGCATGTTCCTTATTACTTGGTAGACCATGGCAATTTGATAAAAGTTATGTACACCATGGTAGAAACAATCAGTATACTCTTGTTCATACGGATAAAAATATTACTTTGCTTCCTATGACTCCTGATTCCATTTTGAAAGATGATATTAATAGAGCTAATAAAGCAAAACAGGAGAAAAATAATAGTGAAAATTAGATTGTTGCAACAGAATTTGAGCAACAAATGATACCTAATAATAAACCATCTAGTGTTGCTTCGGAAATTAAATTGAAAAGTGCATGTTTACTTGCCACAAAATCTGATATTGATGAGCTAGATTTTAGCAAATCTATTTGCTATGCTTTTGTGTGCAAAGAGGCATTATTTTCATTCGAGGATGTGCCTTCCTCTTTGCCTCCTGCTGTCACTAACATTTTGCAGGAGTTCGCTGACGTCTTTCCACAAGATGTGCCACCGGGATTACCACCTATTCGTGGGATTGAGCATCAAATTGACTTAATTCCCGGTGCATCGCTACCCAACCGTGCATCATACCGTGCCAATCCAGAGGAGACGAAGGAGATTATGCGTCAAGTCCAAGAGCTGCTCGACAAAGGTTATATTCCCGAATCCCTTAGTCCTTGTGTTGTTCCTATTATTCTAGTGCCGAAAAAGGATGGTACATCGCGTATGTGTGTTGATTGTAGAGGCATTAATAATATTACTATTCGTTATCGTCATCATATTCCTAGGCTAGATGATATGCTTGATGAATTGAGTGTCTCTACAATATTCTCCAAAGTTGATTTGCGTAGTGGATACCATCAAATTCGTATGAAATTGGGAGATGAATGGAAAACTGCATTTAAAACTAAGTTTGATTTATATGAGTGGTTAGTCATGCCTTTTGGGTTAACTAATGCACCTAGTACTTTCATGAGATTAATGAACGAAGTTTTACGTGCTTTCATTGGACGATTTGTGGTAGTCTATTTTGATGATATACTGATTTATATTAAATCTTTGGAGGAACATTTGGAACATTTACATGTTGTTTTTATTGCTCTACATGATGCACGTTTGTTTGGTAACCTTGGAAAGTGCACCTTTTGCACCGACCGAGTATCTTTTCTTGGCTATGTTGTTACTCCACAGGGAACTGAAGTTGATAAAGCCAAGGTTGAAGCTATTGAGAGTTGGCCACAACCCAAAACGGTCACACAAGTGAGGAGTTTCCTTGGCCTCGCTGGTTTCTATAGGCGTTTTGTGAGAGATTTCAGCACCATTGCTGCACCTCTCAACGATCTTACAAAGAAGGATGTGCCTTTTGTTTGGGGTACCGCACAGGAAGAAGCCTTCACGGTATTGAAAGATAAGTTGACACATGCTCCTTTACTCCAACTTCCTGATTTTAATGACTTTTGAGCTTGAATGTGATGCTAGTGGAATTGGATTAGGAGGTGTGTTATTACAAGATGGCAAACCCGTTGCATACTTTTCTGAAAAATTGAGTGGGCCTAGTCTGAACTATTCTACTTACGATAAAGAATTATATGCTCTTATTCGGACCTTAGAAACATGGCAACATTATTTATTGCCCAAGGAATTTGTTATACATTCTGATCATGAATCTTTGAAACACATTAAAAGTCAAGCAAAACTGAACCATGGACATGCTAAATGGGTTGAATTCATTGAGACTTTCCCTTATGTCATTAAACACAAGAAGGGTAAAGAAAATGTTATTGCTGATGCATTGTCTTGTTCTTATACTATGCTTTCACAACTTGACTTTAAAATATTTGGTTTGGAGACCATCAAAGATCAATATGTGCATGATGCTGAATTTAAAGATGTATTGCAGAATTGTAAGGAAGGGAGAACTTGGAACAAGTTCGTCGTTAACGATGGATTTGTGTTTCGTGCTAACAAGCTATGCATTCCAGCTAGCTCCGTTCGTCTTTTGTTGTTGCAGGAGGCGCATGGAGGAGGATTAATGGGACACTTTGGTGTGAAGAAGATGGAGGATATACTTGCTACACATTTCTTTTGGCCAAAGTTGAGATGGGATGTTGAGCATTTTGTTGCTCGCTGCACTACATGTCAAAAAGCTAAGTTACGACTCAATCCTCATGGTTTATATATGCCTTTTCCTGTACCTAGTGTTCGTTGGGAGGATATATCTATGGACTTTGTTTTAGGTTTACCTCGAACAAAGAAGGGGAGGGATAGCATATTTGTTGTCGTGGATAGGTTCTAAAAAATGGCACACTTTATACCATGCCATAAAAGCGATGATGCTGTTAATGTTGCTGATTTGTTCTTTCGTGAAATTATTCGCTTGCATGGTGTGCCAAATACTATTGTTTCAGATCGTGATACTAAATTTCTTAGCCACTTTTGGATATGTTTACGGGCCAAGTTGGGGACTAGACTACTTTTTAGTACTACATGTCATCCCCAAAATGATGGACAAACTGAAGTAGTCAATAGAACATTGTCTACCATGCTTAGGGCTGTTTTGAAGAAATAACAAGAAAATGTGGGAAGAATGCTTGCCCCATATTGAATTTGCTTATAATCGGTCACTACATTCTACTACTAAGATGTGCCCTTTTGAAATTGTGTATGGTTTCCTACCTCGTGCACCTATTGATTTGTTGCCTCTTCCATCTTCAGAGAAGGTTAATTTTGATGCTAAACAACGTGCTGAATTGATCTTAAAAATTCATGAGTTAACTAAGGAAAATATTGAGCGCATGAATGCTAAATATAAACTATTTGGAGATAAGGGTAGAAAACGTGTTGTCTTTGCACCTGGAGATCTTGTTTGGTTACATTTGCGTAAGGATAGGTTTCCTAATTTGCACAAATCAAAGCTAATGACATGTGCTAATGGTCCTTTTAAGGTGTTAGAGAAAATAAATGATAATGCATATAAACTTGAGCTGCCTGCAGATTTTAGGGTTAGTCCCACTTTTAACATTGTAGATTTGAAGCCTTATTGGGGTGAGGAAGATGAGCTTCCGTCGAGGATGACTTCATTTCAAGAAGGGGAGGATGATGAGGACATCAATACCATTGTTACACCCACAACCCCTGCTGCTATACATACTGGACCAATTACTAGAGCTCACAAGACGCCAGCTTAAATTATCGTGTACTTTCATTTCTTGGTAATGATTCTAATGTTCATGAGAATATGATGTCGCTTAATTTGGATACATTTGTTTTGCTTACAAATGAAGGGCCTGGCATGGATAAGAGGGATGAACACTGGAGCAAGACCAAGCATGGAGATGATGGCATGCGCAAGGAGAACAATAACGGAGTTACAAGTGATGAATTCAGGACTTTGAAGCCACCATACGGAGTGCAAGAACCTTGGATGAAATATACAAGATGTCACTTCATAAATTTCGTCCAAAGGCTATTCTAGGTGCTGTGTCACCTTATTATTGGGCCAGGCCCATGTAATTTCGAAATACTTAAGTATAGGCTGTTTTTAGAGTCTGTATGTGTGGGGAAACAAGAGTTACGGTTGGTTTCGGACTCCTCCTCCAAGGGCCACCAAATTCCCCCCTCTTCCTCCATATATACAACCCTTAGGGCGTCGTTTAGACTTTGGGGTTTTGTTTAGATTAAAGTTCGCCATAGCTGCAACTTCGCGTACTTCGTTTGTGTTCAACGACCAGAAAAAGGCATCATAGAACCCCACTGAGGGAGTCCCGGATTAGGGGGTGTCCGGATAGCCGAACTCTCACCGTTGGCCGGACTCCTGGACTATGAAGATACAAGATTGAAGACTTCGTCCCGTGTCCGGATGGGACTTTCCTTGGCGTGGAAGGCAAGCTTGGCGATACGGATATGTAGATCTCCTACCATTGTAACCGACTCGTGTAACCCTAACCTATCCGGTGTCTATATAAACCGGAGGGTTTTAGTCCATAGGACGAACAACAATCATACCATAGGCTAGCTTCTAGGGTTTAGCCTCCTTGATCTCGTGGTAGATCTACTCTTGTACTACCCATATCATCAATATTAATCAAGGTGAGTAGGGTATTACCTCCATCGAGAGGGCCTCGAACTCGGGTAAAAACATCGTGTCCCTTGTCTCTTGTTACCATCCGCCTAGACGCACAGTTCGGGACCCCCTACTCGAGATCCGCGGTTTTGACACCGACATTGGTGCTTTCATTGAGAGTTCCTCCGTGGTCGCCGCCATCGGGTAGGATGCCTCATCTTGTCTTTAAAGACGGTACTATCGCCAAAGGAGCCTTGGTCACCGGCCGACTCTTGACTAGCTGGTTTTCTTATGACCGCCATCCGCCATCGCTACCGACGATGACCTCTCGAGTCATCGAAACCAATCTTCATGTCAATCCGGAACTTGCCGAACAATTAGATCCGATCGAGCTCTCCTCTGTAAACGAGCTCTTGGATCGAATCGCCGCCCTGGGAGTCGCCACAGACTACGACCGGATCGGGCCTAAAACCGATCTGAGAGAGATCAACTCTCCCTAGGCTACCCATCATATTGTTGTGATAAAGGAGCAATGCGGCGATTCTTCCTCTATCTTAAGGACTAGCTACGTCCGGATTCCCGATCCCTCCATGCCGGATTCCCGCGGAGGGACGGATGTCGATCAAGCCCTGAACTTAAAGTCAGGCGGCGGGTCGGACTCATTGGATAGCACTCAAAAATCCAGACTTCCGAGTTCGGAAACTTCTCGCCCTCGAGTCCTAAATTGACGGGTTCCGGATTTAGTGCCACCCGCCCACCCAAACATTAGCGATCTCTCTCGAATTCAGCAAGAGCTCAATAAACAAGACATCATTCTTGGGCCGATTCCTCCGGTTATGAACAGGATAAAGGACTGCCGAGAGGAGGACGCAATCCCAATCTTCTGCAATAATTGCACGGACAAGGGAATCCTAAACGCCATAAGTCGTCGCTAAATTACACGCTTTGCTGACTTGGTGACCATAGTACAAAAGTACTGTGCGATGGAGAGCGCCTGGAAAACCGAAAGTAAATTTTGGTATAATCCGGCCTCGAATACATCCCTAGTCCGAAACAAAAGGGTGCATCATTATCAAGCACCCGGGTTGAATACCAAAAACCAAAACCCCTAAAGGGTACGGAACCGTCTTTGGAGGGTTGGCTAAACGGACCTTGCAAAATTCATAGCACGTAGGGCGCCACTCCAACTCATAGCCTTCGAGCATGTTGGATACTACAAAGGTGGCCAAAAGTGGCGAGGAGCTTCTAGCTTCAGAATCCCAAAGACAAAGAACACCAAGACGGTGTTAACAGTCTTCTAGACATTCGCATCAAATAACATGCGAAACGAACACTCAAACCTTGTCAAGTCTACCAAGTAGCAACAATAAATCCATGGGTGACACGGCTATTACCTTTAATGCCAAGGATTTAACCTAAATTCGAACAGCCCGAGTACCACCGCATTGGTCCTCGGCCCGATAGTGGACGGCTTTTCGCCTTACTAAGGTACTCATGGACGGCGGCAGCGGACTAAACCTCATCTATGAGGAAACCCTCCAAAAATGGAAATAGATCGAACCGCATTGAGCGAAGCAAAGCACAACCTTTAGAGGAATAATCCCTAGTCGGGAAGCATGCTGCATAGGAAAAATCACATCGACGTAGTGTTCGCTCACGGACAATTACAGTCCGAGGAGGTCACATTTCAAGTGGCCCTGCTCAACAGCGGATATCATGCTTTATTAGGACGAGAAGCATTCACAATTTTTTCGTGCTATACCCCATTATGGGTACATGAAGCTTAAAATGCAGGACCTAACGGAATCATCACTCTCGCCAAGATGATCCAAACATAGCACTCCGCTACCGAAAACAAGACAGCCGCACTAGCCCTCGAGGCACTATCCGAAGCCCTAGCGGCCGAGGAACTCAGCGCGATGCGCTCCACGGTGAATAGGGACGATGTGATACTTGATAAAAGATCCAAGTCCACTTCTTTTAAACCAGCGGATGAAATAGTCAAATTCCAAGTCCACCCAACGGACCTCGCAAAGACGGCCTCCATTGGGGCACAATTAAACTCGATGTAGACGCCAGACTACGAGAATTTCTATAAGAAAATCGGGACATCTTTGCTCGGCACCCTTCAGACATGCCAGAATCCCACGCCACCGGGCCGAGCACAGCCTAAATATCCTAAAAGGATTCAAGCCGATCAAACAGGCTCTTGGCGCTTTTCCAAACCCAAGAGACAGGCCATGGGAGAGGAGCTAGCCAAACTTTTGGAAGCCGGATTCATCAGAGATATAAAACATCCGGACTGGCTAGCAAACCTGGTGATGGTACCAAAGAAGGTTAAATCCTGGCTCCTATGTGTTGATTTTAAAGACCTTAATAAGGCTTGCCCAAAGGATCCCTTCCCCCTCCCTCAAATTGATCAAATTATTGACGCTACAGCAGGACACGACTCATTGTGCTTCCTCGACGCTGCATCTCGCTACCACCAAATCAAGATGGCGGAGCTGCACCAAGCTGCAACAAAGATTCATCACTCCATACGGCCCGCTCGCTTCAACACAATGCCCTTTGGGCTCAAAAACGCCGGCGCAACATATCAACGCATGATTCAGACATGTCTGGCAAACCAGATCGGCAAAACAGTGGAAGCATATGTAGATGACGTGGTCATCAAAACCAAGCACGTCCAAACTCTAGTAGACGACTTGAGGCTCACATTCGACAATCTTCGAAAATATGACATCAAGCTCAATCCGGAAAATGCGTCTTGGCATTCCACCGGAAAGCTCTCGGGCTTCATTGTGTCCGTAGAGGAATTGAAGCAAACCCAGCCAAGATCCGAGCTCATCACCATTGGATATCCCAAAAGACCTCAAACAAATACAAAATTGGCCGGGATGCGAGCGGCTCTAAGCCGCTTTATTTCCGCTTGGGGAAAAGGCGTTACCCCTTTACCGCCTCCGCCAAGACCGAACACTTCGAGTGGACGGATGCCGCCACGACCGGACTCAAGAAATAAAGGCCATTTTGGCAACAAATCCGTCTCGCCGCGCCCAACGTATGGGCGAACCAATGCTATTATATATCGCCGCAACACATCAAGTTGTCGGTAGCGGTGCTCGTTGTCGAACAAGAACGGACGGACACCGGTTCCTGCTCAAAACCGGTTTATTATGTGTCCACTGTCCTAACTCCATGCAAGTCCCGGTACCCACACTATCAAAAGATAGCATACACGGTGTTCATGGCATCCCGGAAGCTGCGACACTACTTTCAAGAGTGTTCGATAATGGTAGCCTCCGAAGTACCTCTTAACGACATTATAAACAACGCGATGCGACGGGACGGATTGCTAAATGGGCCATAGAGCTCCTTCCATTTGATATAACTTATAAGCCACGACGAGCTATTAAGTCGCAGGTTTTGGCCGACTTCATGGCTGAATGGACCGAAGCCGAACTCCCTAAAGAGTACGACGCATACTCCAATTGGATCATGCACTTTGACGGCTCCAAAATGTTGGCCGGCCTAGGGGTCAAGGCGTCATCCCGACGCCCCCAACCGGGACACAGTCCAATACGCCCTTCAGATAATGTATACGGACTCCAACAACGCAGTCAATACGAGGCCCTTCGCACGGCCTCCGGATGGCAATCTCCATGGGCATTCAACGCCTAGAGGTGCTGGGGATTCAACCTCGCAATATCTCAAATAAACGGAGACTTTGATGCCAAAGATCCGAAAATGGCAGCATACCGCAATGCGGTCCTAAAAATGTCAAAGACGGTTCAAGGGCTCGAATTTCATCATATAGCCCGGATAACAACCAGCGGCGGATATATTGGCACGCATCGGTGCAAAACGCGATGCCGCCCCACCCAATATCTTTCTCGGAATGACTGTTCAAGCCATCCGCATTACTATGGGAAGGAGTCCGCAATATCAATCCGACCCAACTGCACCGCCTCGACGCCAACACTCGACACAACCGAAGGCTCGCCCCGAGATAAAACCCTCTCGCTCATTTAAATAATGGCGGTTACCACTGCGGACGGAACCATTCCTAGCCTACCTAACTAGGCAGGAACTCCCCGAAGACCAAAATGAGGCTCGCTGCATAGTACGGTGCTCTAAAGCCTATAAAGTCCATGAGGGAGAACTTTATAAGAAAAGCACTACCGGAGTCCTTCAAAGGTGTATCTCTGAAGAGGAAGGGCGAAACCTCCTGGCTGAAATTCATGCCGGACTGGGTGGGCACCACGCCGCAGCCCAGGCCCTTGTAGGCAAGGCCTTCCGTACAGGATTTTATTGGCCGACAGCCCGGGCAGATGTAACACCCCAAAAATTTAATCAGGTTTTAGTTATTAAAATTTTTCCAAGAGTTTAAAATTTTTGCCTGCAAGAATACCTCTGTTGATTTCAAAACTTTTCTTTTAATATTAAGGAGTTTTTCCCAAGTGGGTCCTTCCAAAACATATTGGACTTACATGCCCTCCCTTTTAAAAACATCTCTCAATCAGTAGATTTATTTATTAAATTATTTCACCCTGAGCTTTATTCATTAAAATGACTTGTTTTAAGTTTTGGAGCTCCTTTTTGTACTACAACCAGTTGATAAACTTAACTAAAAATCCAACCAAAATTTGGAGATGTCATGTGATGTCTCTAAATCACTTTTGTGCAATAATATACTTCATTCATTGCATGTTTTGAGTGCTACACATGTTTTTCTTCTCTGGTCCAGGGGACAATTTTGCACTACAACCCTTTTAAATATTTCTTTCTAGCTTCCACCAAAATTATGGGATGTTGGTAGTATCATATTATACAACTTTATGCAAAAATCCAGGGGTGTTATTTGAAAATTTTGAGTGAATCAACCTCATTTTCATTCTGGTCCAACATGATGATTTGTACAAAGAACCATAGTCTTGCTTGCTCTTTGGCCCTAGATTCCTTCTCCTACTTGTAGTCCTCCATGAAAAACCCCTAAGTCCAGGAGCATGCACTCATTTGATTATTTTGGTTCATGTTATAATGCCATCCACCTCCTGTCCAGATTTGAAGTTCTGCAAAACTTGCACTAGGAAGTTTGTGCTTTTCACAAACTAACCTCACCACCCTCTTGTGCATCCAAGGAGACACTGATCTAGAAGTATTGGCCACTCCAAGAATTGCCTAGGTGCCTGTGGCATTTTGTCAAACACCTGGAGGGCATGAACTGATTTGACATGAGTTGTTGTTGGCATTGTGAACTTGGCCACCTGACCAAACCACCTTGTCCCTTGAGTTTCCTTCTATCTCTAACCTAGTTCTGTTGCTTGCCAACCTCACCTGTGACCTGTAGCATGCCACAACATTGTATCGAACACTTGGCGTGCACGCTCTGGGCGTGGCCAGAGCGCTGCTTTGCACGCAGGCGCCTCGAGCCGCCGCTGGCCCCAGTTGACCCTCCCCGAGCTCGATATGATCCGGCTGGTATAGCCGTGTCGCGCCCCACCCGACCGCCTCGCTCACATACAAGGCCAAGCAAGCTTCTTGGTGGCACGCTTGTCAAGCATCCATGGACGGCGCCGCCCAAACCTCCCCGCCGCCACCTGCCCCTTCAAGATCTCGGCTCAGCCACAGCTTCGTCCCCTAGCAGCAGCGTCGCCGCCATCGCCGCCATTGTTACGTAAAGACGGTTCGCCGTCATCCTTATCGCCGCCACCTGGAACCGACCTCCACCACAGATATAAGGGCCCCGAGCTCAATCAAGTTCTCGAGCAACCTCATATGATCCCCTAGAGCTATCAAGGCCAACAATCGAGGAGGGAAGGCCATCTTCCCGAGTCCGCCGGTTCGGTCGCCGCCAAGTTCCGGCCGATTCCACGCCACCAAAGGCCTCTTCCTCTCCATTCTCTCCACCAAGAGCTCCCCTCCCTCTCGTGAGTGCAACCCCACGCCGATTTTGGTCGGAAACCACCGTAGCCCCAAACCCACTATCCACCCAACGCCTCCTCATTGCGAAGCTCGCTGTCGGCGACTCCGTCCCACATCGGCAGCCATGGCGGGTACCCACAGACTGCCTCGACCCCTGGGCACACCCATGTCCTCGAGATCACCAAGGACGCCCCCATTCGCCAAGCAAATCCTCACGGAGCTCCGCCTGCTCGGGTCGAGGGGAACGTCACAAGGTGGCTGGTCAAACCTGACCAAGGCTGGGCAGCAGCCCACTGTCAAGGCTCCCAGCGTCTGTCCACGCAGGAGTAAGTGGAAGCGCCTTTTCCGAATACGCCTTCGATGTGTTTTTCTTTTAAAACGTTTTCTTTTCTGTTTTATTTTAAAAACAGATTTTGACCAAACTTTGACCTCCTGTATCTTTTTAAATACAACTCCAATTAAATTGATTCTTTTTCCTACCTCTTTCAAATATTGTCTAGTTTATTTTAAGATTTATTTGAATTTTTTTTGAAACGACTTTTGTGCTGTTTTTATTTTTGTGTGTTAATTCTTTTATATTTTCAAAATAGGATTTTTGAAGAGAGGAGAATTATTTCAAGAGTTTGAAATGCACCCTGCCTTCCTGCGTGACTCAAGGCAAGCATTACGAACCCGGCATAATACTTTTGTGTGTTCGTTGACACGCTTTATAACATCACCTCATTTCGGAGGACTCGTTATTTCATGTGATATGATCATGTGCATGGATGCATATTAGTGATTTCCATGCTGTTGGGAATGAACACATTTGTGATGATAATCATCCTCATGTGCCTTGCATGCATGCCGGAAGAAGTCCGGGAAAACCTCTGCCTTGGGTAGGCATGGGTTTGTCGCCGGTCTCCGTCGGGACGGTTATGTCCGTTATGGCATGGTAAGGTATAGTGAGCGGTGATTCTGTTGGTTGAATTCTTTTCATTATACATGTCATGCAGGGAAATTTATAAACCTCCTGAGTCGACCATAGATCAAGTCTTGTGACAGCAACCCCCATACTTGTTTCGTACTACCACTCGTCTCTACAACAAGTAGAGTACGGTTCAGTAAGTTGTCAACCTCTTTCTAGCACACACTGCATACGTGGCAGGTGGAAGATACCGGTTGTAGCTGGTAGGCAGGCCACCTGGTGGGGGGGCATGGGTGTTTCCGGTTGAGACCGAGAGGGGAGGCCACCCCTTAGAGCGTGCAATATAAATTTGATCCCATGCTACGCGAGATTGTAGCCTCCCCACTTAGAATTTGCTTGACAGGTGTCGTGGGTGATTCCAGACACGTGTGAGTTAAGCTGGTGTGTGCAAGTTAGGTGTGTTTTCAACAAAAAGACCATAGACGGAATTAGTGCCGATGGACTAACGGAATCCGTTACTCGTGGGTAAAGAGTACACCCTCTGCAGAGATTAAACCTATTCGAATAGCCGTGTCCATGGTTAAGGATTACTGATGCAGGATGGGTCAAGTGTCGGTCTTCGGAGGTGAAACCGTTAAATCGTAATGTATATTACGACTTGCGACATGTGGTAATGATGATTTTTTTTTTGTGGACTAACCCGTGATATTATTGGTACTATCGAATATCCCTGGGACGGTTCTACCTCCTGGATATTCACTATGATTGTTTCTCTTTTAAAGCCCTTTACGTGGTGTCGCTCAGACGCCCGACTGTGGCATTTCTTTTAAAGCCCTTTATGTGGTGTCGCTCAGACGCCCGACTATGGCATTTCTTTTAAAGCCCTTTATGTGGTGTCGCTCAGACGCCCGACTGTGGTATTTCTTTTAAAGCCCTTTATGTGGTGTCGCTCAAAGCCCTTTATTTGTCGTCGCTGAGACGCCCGACCGTGGCATTTCTCTTATAAGCCTTTTATGTGGCGTTGCTTCAGACGCCCGCTCGGTGCCTCTTATTATTGTTATGTTATTGCATTTTCACAAATAACCTGCTTACATGCATCAGAGATTCATATACCTTTGTGTGACTGACGTCATGAGCATAAATATTTTGGAACATCGTTGTTATATTATCCTCGTGTTCATAATGTTTGCGAGTACATTCAAAGTACTCACTGGCTTGTCCCTGGCTATTGTCTTGGCCAGATTTCTTGCGCGGAAAGGAACGACCGTGTTGACAGCCCCGGAACCTAAGCAACGGTGATAGCAGCCTCGCGAAGATAGGAGTTAACCTGGTCAGCTGTTGCCGTGGGAAATGGAGTCCCATACACACTGATGATTTACAACCCGCTTCCGCCATCAACCGCTAGAAACCATTTGTTGTACTCACATACCAGAATGGTCTTGTACCACATTTTTTGTGTGTTTTGCTTGGAGTTTCTGTATCAAGTTGGTGCCTCATCAGCTAACAGTAATCCTGGGGCTGATGAGCACAAGGGCCATTTTCTGGGAATTAATACTCGGAGAATCGGTCCCCACAAACTTGGTATCAGAGCCAGGCTGACCATTGGCTAATCCTATCCCAGCCAGGATGATAAACTTAGGAAAACCGACCTACCAGACCTTAACCAAACCCCAGCCAAGCTTCCCGTGCAAGATAGCCACACAGTGACCCCGACACATTTGACAGTCGGTGCCCAACCTATCAGCCTAGCCTGTCGATCACACACCAGTGACCGATGGCAAAAATGTCTCATTCACAAGCGTGCGAAGGAAGGCCTCGTTTCCATTTTCTATAAAAAGGCACGCTAGCCTCAACCTAGCTCAGCACAGCCTCTGCCCCAGCATAGCCACAATGCCTGGTCCCGTAGTGCACAATGAGACCATAGCAACCAACCTTGGAGGTTTTGTGACCATACTCGCAAACCTCACCCGTCGTGCCTATGCGTTAGAAGAGCCCCCTGAATATGTTGTGTACCAAGGACCCATGGGCGGTGAAAGCCGTCAATTTTGGGCCATCAGGCACATCTACGGTAGGGGTCCGCTGTAACGCCTTGCTGAGTTCACCGGAAGGACAACTTCCTTTGAGCCACAAGCCATTCAGCTAGCTGCTCGAGAGGCTATAGTTCAACTCCGGCAGTTGTCGCCCAGAGTTAACTATCACTCATTCTACTACTACCCCAGGCGTGAAGGGTATGGTAGACCACCCCAGGTTGCCAACGGAAATCACGAGACGGATCTGCATTGTTGCACCTAGTGCGATATGTAAGTGCACTAGAGGCATTGTTCGATCAAATCACTATTGATCTTATCACAGCTCGAGGAGAGCTGGTTCGCCGAGCCCCGGTAAGCAGAGAAACCGAGGCCGACACCGACAACCCAGTCGTGGTTGTTCGGACACCGGTTGATACCCCGAGGTCAGCCCCAACCATCATCCAAGATAATCGTGATGACCCCGTATGCTTCACGCCTTTTGGGAACACACTCCAATGGGATTGTGGCCAACAATCCCCGTGATGGTCATCATAGCTACCCCGACCCTGCAGTTCCTCCACCATCTCCGGCTAATCCCGACGGTGAGACCCGTGGAGAAGCCTCAATATCCTCAAGGCAGGCTCGTTTAGATGTAAACGAGGTAGACTAAGTCATCCGAGTAGTGCCGAGTCTCGGTGTATTCTCGCTTTGTAATCATGTGACCTTGCGAATTAACGTAGCATGTTGTTATGCCCCAGTTTTAAATAGTAGCCTTGCATATTTTCGTCAGCGCATAGTTGCACATTTTTCCGGGCACAACTACCAAGACCAACCCCGACAACCCCACAGTGATACGTCACTTGAGTGAAGTATGTACCTGTGACTTTGACCTCGACCCTTGGAGCTAAGCTGGCAAAAATTATTACCTTTCACCACGGTAAAATGACCCAGCTCCAAGCTATAAAAAGGCCACCCGTGACCTTACCAAGCACCCCACACCTTGTGCACCACCCTCACAACCTTTTACCTACCATGTCGAGCCCTAGTATTTATCTGAGAACCCCAGATGCAACCTCGGGTAGTTTTGTCAAAATATTGTGGGACTTTACCTGCAGTACCATGGGTTCTACCCAGCCACCCCAGTACGAGCTGTTCAAATCAAGAATCACCCCTTCCACTTCGGAATATTGGGCAGCAAGACACATCCCTCCCAGTAGACCCCAACCAAGATCCAACGGAAGTTTCCTTCGTGGGGAAATCTATGCCAACCCCACGCTTGGCCATAGAACCTGCTGCAAAAGAAGCGACTGCTCGTCTTCGATCTGCAGTACCCTATGCCCGCGAGCAAGGATATTATTACTTTCCGAGCCGTGCAACACCCGGAGGAGTAACATCTTTTCCCGGTGGGTGGATTGAGAGAGACCCAGTGCTAGCCAACCTTATCCAGTACGTCATCGCTCATGAACATTTGAACAAGCGAGTAATGGATTATCTCTGGAGTCTCGCTGATTTGAACCCTCAGATTGCCATCGGCAGACCACTGAGGCCCGACCCGGAGAGACGCATACATCGACTGGTCAATCCACTTCCTCCGGTAAAAGAGGAGTGTATTCCATTGCCAGAGACATTTTCTCGAGACCCTGTCCAGTTGCCATCCTCATTTTAGACGTCACTACCGTGTTGGTAGTGCAGCATTTAATATTACGTTGTAACTTACGCTTAGTACCTTAAATTTGTGCGACGAGTCGAGTATTTCAGTTCCTGCTTATATGAGTAGTTCTACTTGAGATATACATGTGTAACCGCGAAGAGAATCCTAGAATGAGATTTCTTTTCCCTGAGTTGCTGCATCGTTTATCCCCTCAATACGTAGTTTATTTTTATTCACGCAAAGACCACAAAGCCAGCAGACTCACAACCGCTTCGGACGCATATGGAGTATTTGTTTTTCTCAACGGCTCTTAGCAAATCTCGAGGACGAGATTTTTCTTAAGGGGGTAGTAATTGTAACACCCCAAAAATTTAACCAGGTTTTAGTTATTAAAATTTTGCCAAGAGTTTAAATTTTTTGCCTGCAAGAATACCTCTGTTGATTTCAAAAGTTTTCTTTTAATATTAAGGAGTTTTTCCCAAGTGGGTCCTTCCAAAACATATTGGACTTATATGCCCTCCCTTTTAAAAACATCTCTCAATCAGTAGATTTATTTATTAAATTATTTCACCCTGAGCTTTATTCATTAAAATGACTTGTTTTAAGTTTTGGAGCTCCTTTTTGTACTACAACCAGTTGATAAACTTAACTAAAAATCCAACCAAAATTTGGAGATGTCATGTGATGTCTCTAAATCACTTTTGTGCAATAATATACTTCATTCATTGCATGTTTTGAGTGCTACACATGTTTTTCTTCTCTGGTCCAGGGGACAATTTTGCACTACAACCCTTTTAAATATTTCTTTCTAGCTTCCACCAAAATTATGGGATGTTGGTAGTATCATATTAGTCAAGTTTATGCAAAAATCCAGGGATGTTATTTGAAAATTTTGAGTGAATCAACCTCATTTTCATTCTGGTCCAACATGATGATTTGTACAGCAACCATAGTCTTGCTTGCTCTTTGGCCCAAGATTCCTTCTCCTACTTGTAGTCCTCCATGCAAAACCCCTAAGTCCAGGAGCATGCACTCATTTGATTATTTTGGTTCATGTTATAATGCCATCCACCTCCTGTCCAGATTTGAAGTTCTGCAAAACTTGCACTAGCAAGTTTGTGCTTTTCACAAACTAACCTCACCACCCTCTTGTGCATCCAAGGAGACAATGATCTGGAAGTATTGGCCACTCCAAGAAATGCCTAGGTGCCTGTGGCATTTTGTCAAACACCTGGAGGGCATGAACTGATTTGACATGAGTTGTTGTTGGCATTGTGAACTTGGCCACCTGACCAAACCACCTTGTCCCTTGAGTTTCCTTCTATCTCTAACCAAGTTCTGTTGCTTGCCAACCTCACCTGTGACTTGTAGCATGCCATGACATTGTATCGAACACTTGGCGTGCAAGCTCTGGGCGCGGCCAGAGCGCTGCTTTGCACGCAAGGCGCTCGAGCCGCTGGCCCCTGTGTTGACCTCCCCGAGATCGATCTGATCCACTGGTATAGCCGTGTCGCGCTTCACCCGACCGCCTGCTCGCCATACAAGGCCAAGAACAAGCTTCTTGGCGGCACGCTATGTCAAGCATCCATGGACGGCGCCGCCTAAACCTCCTCCGCCACCACCTGCCCCTTAAGCATCTCCACCACCGGTAGCTTTCGTCCCCTAAGCTGCTGCCGCCGCCACGTCGCCATTGCTACAGAAAGACGGTTCGCCGTCATCCTTATCGCCGGCCACCTCGGAACCGACCTCCACCGCGTATATAAGGGCCCCGGAGCTCAATCAAGTTCTCGAGCAACCTCATATGATCCCCCTAGAGCTACTGCGGCCAACAATCGAGGAGGGGAAGGCCATCTTCCCCGAGTCCGGCCGGTTCGGTCGCCGCCAAGTTCCGGCCGATTCCGTCGCCACCAGTGCCTCTTCCTCTCCATTCTCTCCACCAAGAGCTCCCCCTCCCTCTCGTGAGTGCAACCCCACGCTCGATTTTGGTCGGAAACCACCGTAGCCCCAAACCCACTATCCACCCGAACGCCTCCTCGCTGCTGAAGCTTCGTGGCCGGCGAATCCGTCCACATCGGCGACCATGGCGGGTACCCACAGACTGCCTCGACCCGGGCACACCCATGTCCTCAGATCACCAAGGGACGCCTGTCATTCGGCAAATCCTCGCCGAGCTTCGCCTGCTCGTCATCGAGGGGAACGACGCAGCGTGGCTGGTCAAATTGACCCGATGGGCTGCAGGCCCACCGTCAGTGAACCAGCGCCTGTCCACGCAGGAGTAAGTGGAAGCGCCTTTTCCGAATACGCCTTCGACATGTTTTTCTTTTAAAACGTTTTCTTTTTCTGTTTTATTTTAAAAACAGATTTTGACCAAACTTTGACCTGCTGTATCTTTTTAAATACAACTCCAATTAAATTGATTCTTTTCCTACCTCTTTCAAATATTGTCTAGTTTATTTTAAGATTTATTTGAAAAATTTTCAAAACAAATTTTGTGCTGTTTTTATTTTTGTGTGTTAATTCTTTTATATTTTCAAAATAGGATTTTTGAAGAGAGGAGAATTATTTCAAGAGTTTGAAATGCACCCTGCCTTCCCGTGACCTGAAGGCAAGCATTCTGAACCCCGCATAATACTTCTATGTGTTCGTTGACACGCTTATAACATCACCTCATTTCGAGGACTCGTTATTTCATGTGATATGATCATGTGCATGGATGCATATTAGTGATTTCCATGCTGTTGGGAATGAACACATTTGTGATGATAATCATCCTCATGTGCCTTGCATTCATGCTTGGAAGAAGTCCGAGAAAACCTCCGCCTTGGGTAGGCATGGGTTTGTCGCCGGTCTCCGTCCCGGACGGTTATGTCCGTATGGCATGGTAAGGTATAGTGAGCGGTGATTCTGTTGGTTGAATTCTTTTCATTATACATGTCATGCAGGGAAATTTATAAACCTCCTGAGTTGACCATAGATCGAGTCTTGTGCCAGCAACCCCCATACTTGTTTCGTACTACCACTCGTCTCTACAACAAGTAGAGTACGGTTCAGTAAGTTGTTAACCTCTTTCTAGCACACACCGCATGTAGAAGCTGTGGTGGAAGATACCGGTTGTAGCCGGTAGGCAAGCCACCGGTCCGGGGCATGGGTGTTTCCGGTTGAGACCGAGAGGGAGGCCACCCCTTAGAGCGCGCAATATAAATTTGATCCCATGTGCGCGAGGTTGTAGCCTCCCACTTAGAGTTTGCTTGACAGTGTCGTGGGTGATTCCACACGTGTGAGTTAAGTCGGTGTGTGCAAGTTAGGTGTGTTTTCAACAAAAGACCAGTGACGGAATTAGTCCCGATGGACTAAAGGAATCTGCTACTCGTGGGTAAAGAGTACACCCTCTGCAGAGATTAAACCTATTCGAATAGCCGTGTCCATGGTTAAGGATTACACCAGGATGGGTCAAGTGTCGGTCTTAGTGTCGGTCTTGAGGTGAAACCGTTAAATCGTAATGTATATTACGACTTGCGACATGTGGTAATGATGATTATTATTTTGTTGTGGACTAACCCGTGATATTATTGGTATTATCGAATATCCCCGGACGGTTCTACTCTGGATATTCACTATGATTGTTTCTCTTTAAAGCCCTTTATGTGGTGTCGCCGGGCCTCGACCGTGGCATTTCTTTTAAAGCCCTTTATGTGGTGTCGCCGGACACCCGACCGTGGCATTTCTTTTAAAGCCCTTTATGTGGTGTCGCTCAGACGCCGATTGTGGCATTTCTTTAACGCCCTTTATGTGGTGTCGCTCAGACGCTCGATCGTGGCATTTCTTTTAAAGCCCTTTATGTGGTGTCGCTCGACGCCCGACCGTGGCATTTCTTTTAAAGCCCTTTATGTGGTGTCGCCAGACGCTTGATCGTGGCATTTCTTTTAAAGCCCTTTATGTGGTGTCGCTGAGACGCCCGACCGTGGCATTTCTCTTATAAGCCTTTTATGTGGCGTTGCTTCAGATGCCCGCTCGGTGCCTCTTATTATTGTTATGTTATTGCATTTTCACAAATAACCTGCTTACATGCATCAGAAATTCATATACCTTTTGTGACTGACGTCATGAGCATAAATATTTCAGAACATTGTTGTTATATTATCCCCGTGTTCATAATGTTTGCGAGTACATTCAAAGTACTCACTGGCTTGTCCCTGGCTATTGTCTTGGCCAGATTTCTTGCGTGGAAAGGAACGACCGTGTTGACAGCCCCGGAACCTAAGCAACGGTGATAGCAGCCTCGCGAAGATAGGAGTTAACCTGGTCAGCTGTTCCCGTGGGAAATGGAGTCCCATAGACACTGATGATTTACAACCCGCTTCCGCCATCAACCGCTAGAAACCATTTGTTGTACTCACATACCAGAATGGTCTTGTACCACATTTCTTTTTGTGTTTTGCTTGGAGTTTCTGTATCAAGTTGGTGCCCCATCAGCTAACAGTAATCCTGGGGCTGATGAGCACAAGGGCCATTTTCTGGGAATTAGTACTCGGAGAATCGGTCCCCACAGCAGATGCGTAGGACTTAGTCCAACGATGCGTCGGTTGCCAGCTTTTTGCTAACCAAAGCCACATGCCACCCACCGCCCTTAAAACTATACCCATCACCTGGCCGTCATGATGCAGGGGCTTGACTTGGTTGGACCCCTCAAGGGAGGAACCCACAAGCAAAAATACCTATTAGTCATGGTGGATAAATTCACCAAATGGATAGAGGCCAAGCACATTAAAAGCGGCGAATCCGGACCGGTGATATACTTCATATCGGGGGTAGTGCACCGTTACGGTGTCCCCCACGGTATCATCGCGATAATGGCACCAACTTCACGGCCGATGAGGTCAAATCATGGTGCAAAAACATGGGCATCAAGCTCGATTATGCCTCGATCTATCACCCTCAAACCAACGGCCAAGTCGAACGAGCAAATGGTCTAATCATGAGGCGGCATTAAACCCAGACTAGTGCAGTCCCTCAAGGAATCTAACACGACCGGGTTGAGGAGCTCCACTCCGTACTGGGGCTGCGGACCACGCCCGAATCGTACTACGGATTCACACCATTCTTCATGGTGTATGCAGTGCAGGCAGTCTTGGCCTGCGACATAATACATGACTCACCTCGCGTGCGCATGTATGAAGAAAGAGAAGCCGAGCTTGATCGGCAGGACAGTTTGGACGCATTGGAGGAGGAGCGCGACGTGGCAAAAGCTCGTTCCGCATTCTATCAATAGCAGGCTCGAAGATATCAAAGTAGGGAAGTACGGGCCAAAGCTTATAACGTTGGCGAACTAGTTCTACGCCTGCCGGACAAGAAAAAGGACAAACTCAAGCCCAAATGGGAAGGTCCCTTCATCATCGATCAGGTCCTGACCGGCGGAGCATACCGTCTGCGAAACACATCGGATAACCGACTCGAGCCGAACCCATGGAACGCAGCCCGTCTACGAAGATTCAACGCCTAAGGGCCGGACTCCAAGTTCGTCTCCTTCCTCCGTCCACATTTTTTATTTTTGCTGTCTTTTATTTCTCTCCTTCCTCCTTCTTCTTCTTGAAGCCTCTAGAGGCTCGTTTGCGCTTTTTTCGCATACACCTGACGCGCTGTCCGCGCTCATTATACCTGGGGGCTTCTTTAACAGAAGCTTACTTATACGGGCTTCATGCCCAACACATGCGTTAAACTTCCGCATGTACCTTTTATTCACCATTATATGCATCGATATGACTTAAGTTTTGGCCAAGCTGGGTTGCCTGGCTCCTGTGCTTACCCCTACGTTCCCGATTGTTTGGCTAGGTGGTAAAGGGAGCACCTCTGCAATTGTTACTGCCAGGTCAGCCGGATGTGTACCTCAGACTGGGTGAAGCCGAAAGCTAGCGTTCTTAAGGGAATACTCGGTCGGTGAACTGAAAGATGATTTTTAAACTATTTACCCATCTGCCCCCAGATGATTTTCTGCTTTCATAGCAGCCTTGACATGCACTCTAGGGCATGCATCCCAGCGAAAGGAACCCTTAACGGAACTATTCTCCCTGGAAGATGTTTCTTACTACCCATGTAATATAACATAACTAGTTGGGCACTTGTCCGACATAAGAATAATGACCCTCACGCCTGGTCTCCATGCATACCCCGGTTTTTATATAACCACGAAGGTATTCGGACACACCTGCACTATTGGGTTACGAGGTCGGGCTTAAAAGGTCCGCTTATGACAAACGATCTACAATCCGCTAGAAGACATTTTTCTTCATGTCATATTTTACATAGTCAACTCGACTCATTGTATTCCTCCTCAATGCCATCTAATAGGCTATCTAATTCACAATCTTGTTGGGAATACTTGGCGGCCAATTCTACTTGGCGTACACTGCTTACAGGGATCTCCATCCCATCAGCCCCACAGGTCCGACCTCGGCCATGTGGTTTGGGTCAACAACCGTGGTACCGCATCTTTACCATGGCCCAGCCTCCCTGGCGCCTTTTGATGGCAGGCCGATATCTTCCATAGATGGAAGCGCCGCCGTGCTCCTTGAAGCCGCTCTGCCAGCTCCCCAATGCCTTCGGGCAGGAGATAGATGGCCACAAGGCCTGGCCGATGCCTTTCATCACCTGCCGGACTCCTTCGTGCAGCTGACGCAATTCGGGAAGAAGATCACCCGAAGAACTGGGCATCTCCTCCTCAGGACGACCTGTGAGCAAACCTACATACATGTTTATGTTAGTCGCCTTCCTCGCCGAACTCTTTCAAAGTTCGCTCAAGCACTTACTGAAAATGTCGCGACGAAGCCGCCGATTTTCCTTTACGGCGTCAGACAACTGGGCATGAACATCTTTTAGTTCCTCACCCAGCTTGGTGTTGGCATCCTGGAGGTTAGTTTTCTCCTGCCGCACCCTCGTAAGCACGCTCTCGCCGGCCTTTAGCTGGTGCAAGAGCTGTTGCTTGTCCGGATCCAGTCCGGCGTCATCTGCAATGTTTTTGTTAGATTTATACACCCGCCGCACTTCATAAACTATTTATCTTTTAAAGTGTATATTACCAGTGGGGGTCTCTGCGGCTCCCCCTGTAGCGGCTAGTGCGGCCTCAAGTTGGGCCTTGCACTCTTCAAGCTCCTGGGACAATTAGGTATTCTTCTCTGTAAGATCCTGCATAACAAATGATCCTTAAATCAGTTATTCTAACTATTTTAAGTCTTGGGGGCTACTGGCATATATAACTGTCAAATTTCCTTACCCGTATGTCCTTTACATACTGCTCCGTGGCTCTGGCTAGACCATCTTGAGCGGCATGGAGGTGCGCATCTCCCGAATCGAAGGCATTCAAGGCCTCCTGGGAGAAACATGCGTCACGAAGAACTGTCCGGCAGCGCCTGTGATTCAAGGCGCTCTCCACCTCGGAGTTGGTGGCGGACAACCTGTCGGCATCCTCTGTCGGAGGAGCATCCGACGACGCCTCGTGCTTCGCCTCGACCTCCGGACCCGGCTTTGAAGCCCGGCCGGTGAAGGTTCGATTGGCAACCTCTTCGACTCGGTCCCGGCGAGCTTTTTCTGAAAAGAGCACCAGCCTCAGTACGCCTTCCAGGAATCAATCCTGGGAGTATGGTGACACGCCATACTGTTGCGGCGGAGTTTCGATCCGGACCGCACTTCTTTCTAGCCCGCGGGGCCGCACTGCCCTTTGTTCGCGAGCCGCCGCGGGCTCGGCTTCCGGCCTCGAAGGTACCCCTGCGAAGCACCATTAGTACACGGTGATAAAAAATAAGCATGGATGGGTCATTATCAGGGTTTTGGGATCTCGGTCTCAGTTACCTGTGAGGCTGGAAGTATTCCGGGGTAATCGGCCGTAATGGCAACCAAAGCATTGTCGATGCTAAGTTGGTGGAACACCCCGTCGATCAACTCCACCTTTATATCCGGATCCTCTTCGGAGGTCGGATCGAGGGACCATTCCGGATCCTCGGGTTGTGGGGGCGGGCGATGTATCTTCTCCATTCAGTCAGTTCCTCGCAAGAAACCACGAAATGAGATATTTAACCATGGGAACATGGATCGGACAGGTCACAAAGGTGTTTGCTTACCCAGCTTCGAGGATTATTCGAAGAAAACTCCTTCAGTGGATTGACACGGACGAAATCCTCCTCCTCCCCTTTATACATGGCAGACAAGATCTTCACCAGTTCGGTGACCGATCCTGGCCCTTTGTGGCCATGACGGGTGGCATCGTCCTCCCCGTTGAAGTCCCACATGGGGTGGCCCCTGTATTGGAGCGGCTGCACTCCTCATAATGCATTGCCATGACTCCTATCATGGTCAATCCGGCATGAGCCAAGAACCTTATTCGCTCATCAAATAAAGGACATCCCGGTCATCTTCTCTCCGGGCTCCGAGGGCGCCACTTAGGCGCTTCTTCAGAGGAGCATTGCTGAACTCCGGAAGGCCGATCCAACAGGATCCGCAACGGACGTCCTCCATGTAAAACCATTCTGAAGGCCAGTCTTCGGACGCCTTCTTTGGGGTTCCGGATAGGTATCCGGTCCCGGTGATGCGCCATAGCTCGGCTCCGCCCACTTGATATATTGACCCCTCATGAGAACGGGGTACTAGGCAGAATATTCTCTTCCACAGCCCGAAATGAGCCTCGACGCCCAAGAATAGTTCGCAAAGGGCCACGAAGCCCGCGATGTGCAAGATGGAGGCAGGAGTAAGATGGTGCAACTAGAGGCCGTATAACTCCAGGAGCCCCCGGAGAAACAGATGGATTGGAAATCTGAGTCCTCTTACTAGATAAGAGATGAAGCATACCCGCTCTCCTTTAGAGGGATCGGGGACACTCTCCGCTTGCTTTCCGCCCTTATAGTGGCAAGTCCGGCTCGAACCGGGACCATGAAGGCCCGGGGAAGAAATCCCTTGGCTTGGAGTATAACTAGCTCGCTATGCGGGACTGAGCATCTCTCCCAATTTCCTGGCTGAGGGCTGGGAGCGCGAGAGGAGGAGCCGCGTCGACTCTCCATGATGGAATGGGCTTTGGTCGAGGCGCCCGATGAAAGCTTCGCAAAGGGGATGGTGTGACTCAGATCTAGATCCTTGCCCCTTTTATAGGCGGCTCATTTATGCGGGCTAGGGGGGTAATTGTAAAAATACCCTGGCTTTTCGCATTCATTCAAACACGTGGAAGATGGCCATTATTGGGCGTAGAAGCCGAGGAGCGCAACATTTATCAGAAGTCGGACACTATTCGACAAGTATATGGAATTTGGAGAAGAACCCGCCGCAATGTCAAGACAATCAACGCTACGGACTCATCGTCATTGAAGCCTGGTTCGGGGCTACCGAGGAGTCCCGGATTAGGGGTGTCCGGATAGTCGAACTCTCACCGCTGGCGGACTCTGGACTATGAAGATACAAGATTGAAGACTTCGCACCGTGTTCGGATGGGACTTTCCTTGGCGTGGAAGGTAAGCTTGGCGATACGGATATGTAGATCTCCTACCATTGTAACCGAAGTCTGTAACCCTAACCTATCCGGTGTCTATATAAACCGGAGGGTTTTAGTCCATAGGACGAACAACAATCATACCATAGGCTAGCTTCTAGGGTTTATCCTCCTTGATCTCGTGGTAGATCTACTCTTGTACTACCCATATCATCAATATTAATCAAGCATGAGTAGGGTATTACCTCCATCGAGGGCCCGAACCTGGGTAAAAACATCGTGTCCCTTGTCTCCTGTTACCATCCGCCTAGACGCACAGTTCGGGACCCCCTACCCGAGATCCGCCGGTTTTGACACCGACACGCACCTTGATCAATAAAGCTTTCCTCTTATATTCGCAATATCCAGATTGCAATCTTAGTTTCTTTCTTGTTCTTCGTTTTCCTGCAGGAAACAGACCTTCGTGGTCAGGTTGATCGTGCTCCGGCGTGGTCAATAACCTCTCGGAGTTGGTTTAGCGATTGCTTAGGCGCGACGTCCTCGCACGTTCGTAGTCGGATCGTCAAAGTCGACTTCTTCCAAAATGATAGCTACCATCTCATCAAAAGACGGGACACCTTTGCTTCTATAAGGCTGTTATCCAGAGCCTTATTGGCCACGCCAATAAATATCAATACCAGGAGGCAGGCCCCTCGCGGCGTCGAACCACCGAGTCGGCGCGTGCCGACGGCGGAAGGGCCGGAGGCGTCGCAACCACGGTGCACTCCCCTCCACCACGACAGCAACGGTCGCCAGCTCGGCAGGTCGACGCTCGTGATGATGGATCCACGGCTTCGTCCAATCCATGAGCTCACCGTGACCAACGTCAAGTTCTTCGGGAGCGGGTTAAAGAAGACGCTCGAACTACCGTCGAGCGGCGACGGGAAGCACACCATCAGTCTGATAGGCGTGCAGGGGCCCATCACAGACATGTGCCTGCACCGGGGGACTCTGGTGACCTGCCTTACGAGGTAGGTTGTCCAGCTTTTACCCGTGAGCTGTGACAGTTCTAGTGGCCCACTACCCGCATGTTCAAACCTGAGGTCCCGGAGAAGTACGATGGCAAGACCCATCCGTCCGAGTTCCTAGGCGTATACACCATCATGATGCATGCTGTCGGGGCTCAGGACGGCAAGGTGCTCGCCAACTACTTCCCGTTGGTGCTCAAACCCAACGTCAGGTCATAGTTGATGCACCTACCAGTAGATTCCATCTCCTCTTGGTTGGACCTGTGCCACGAGTTTTTGGCGCCTTTACCGGAGGCCATCAAGCTCCTGGCCAGACAAGTGATTTGCATATCATCCCCCAGAAGGATGGCAAATCCCTGCGCAAGTACATACAGAGATTTAGCCGTGTGCAGTACAACATCCCAGATGTTCATCCCGCCGCTGTCATGAGCGCGTTCCATCAGAACATGCGCAACCACAAGATGCGTGAAGAGCTGGCCATGAACAAGGTTAGGGATGTTGCCAAACTATATGTTCTGGGCGACAGATGTGCTCGTGCTGAAGAAGGAAGGAAGTACCCCGGCGAAGATGCCGGCACGGGAAGCGATTCTGGTGACGAAGACGCCGTCACCCCAGCAAAGAAAGGCCGACGGCGCAATAGGAAGCGCAGGGGCAAGACCATGCGTGCCGCTGAGGAATCCGGCAACCCCGGCACCGCCAAGAAGGCCAAGGTTGACAACCCCGGTAAGGAAGTTGCCGGGTGTGCCACCTGCCAGGACTTGGCGACTGCCGACAAGCCAGAGGGCTCCGATAAGCAATATTGCAAGATCCATTACACCAAGGGCCATGACCTCCAAAACTGCCGGCAAGTTGAGCAGCTTGTGGAGAGGCAGAAAGCTGAGTATGAAAGACGGGACAAGGAGAAGGGCCAGGATGGTGTTGAGGGGTCCGACAAGAAGCACGGTGGCCGAGGGGGCGCCGCAGCAAGGAGAAGCAACAAGAGAGGCCTGCTCGAGGCCACGCCAAGAAAGAGGGGGATGATGACCACGAAGAGGGCGACGAGTCCAGTGACCAAGAATTTCAAAAGGCCACAGAAGCCATGTGCATCGATGGTGGCGCCTCGTTGCATTCTTCACACCGCCAACTTAAATAGTGGGTGCGCAAGATCAACGTGACAGAGCCATCAATTGATGCCCATAAGCCACTGAAATGGTCCAACACACCTATCATTTTCGACACCGAGGATCACCCCGATCGCACAACTGCGGTCGGGTCACTACAAAAAAAATACACTTCCGTGATGATACATGTTTGTCACAGTAGGTCACGTTTTCTTTCATGCATGTACATCCATGACGATCTTATGACAGAATCAAGATAGTCATACCTGTGCTGTCGTAGAAGTGTTCCATGACATTACCAAAATTACCATCACGGAAGTGTCCACTTCCATGACGATAAATGCCGCATCATGGAAGTGCTTTCGTCAAGGGTGATCGACACGTGGCATCCACCGTAACGGGTCGCCGTTAAGCTATCAGGTCCAGTTTTGGATCCGATAACCCGCTAACAGCCACGACCAATGCCGGTTTTCCAGGTGTAAAATTCTCAATGGCTGACGGAACCATGTGTCAGCTCCATGTTGGCACAGGTGTCACTCATCTAATGGGCGAGATGCGCCTATGATATGTTGACACGTGGATCGACCCAAAAGTGGCCCATAAAGATTAAATGGGCCGGCCCAACTAAAGGCCCACAAGATTTAGCGGACCATAATGGGCCGGCCCAGCTAAAGGCCCACAAGATTTTGCAGACCATAATGGGTCGGCCTGTAAAGGCCGAACATTCTCGATTAAGGCCTGCACGACTAGTGTCAAATCGCCCGTCAACGGCCCGTCCTAAACTTGTCATCATCGCGGCCCATGGTCACTTCTGGCCCGTTAACAGTCCGCTAAGTATTTGGGCTGAATTATGGTCCGGTGTGTTCCGGCCTGTTAAAGGTCCTGCTTCATTTGGGCCCATCTATAGGCCTTTGAAACTTCCGGACCATAAATGACCGTGAAGGATTTGGGTCATATTCGGCCATGTCTGACATTCGGCCTGTTAGAGGCCCACAACCTGTCGTGACTTTCGGCCTGTTAACGTCGGACGAAATCCATGGGCCATATCTGGCCCAACATCACATCGGGCCTACTAACGACCCATATAAAAATAACACTAATCAAGCCCGACCGAACTTCCGGCCTGTTAAAGGCCCGTGTAGTCGGTCGGCGCATTTACGGCCCGTCTGGATTTCGGCCTGTGGATGATCCGCATTATAAATGGGCCACCATTTAGGCCTGCTAAGACCAGTGGGTTATTTGGCACAATCAGGGCCCAATCTCACTTTCGGCCTATTAAAGGCCCATGTTTTTTATGGGCTCGAGATATTTACACCTGTAAACGACCTATTATTACTGAGGGCCCAAATTATCTTTAGGCCTGTTAAAGGCCCACTATGGGCATAGGCCTACCAGAAAAATATGAAAGCTTATGCTGATTTAGGCCCAGATATTTTTAGTGGGCTACATGCAAATTTCAGCCCATAATCATTTTTAGCCCAATTGGAATGGGCCTGACGAATGTTGGCATGTTGGGCTCCTACGAAGCTTTCATTCGAATACATCACTAAGATAAACCTACACTATACAAAAACAGCGTCGTAATTACTGCAGCCTTTGGCAGCATCATAAATGTTGTATCACAACAAAATAAATTCCAAACATACAACAAAAGGCCTATTGGCATAAAGCTTACAGTCCTTGCAGATAAAAGCACCATCAGATGTATAGAAGCACAGATCATTTGACCTAAGTGCTAATGTTTCAGGTTGTAGAATCTGATGGAGCAGCACGATCTTCCCCTTTTTTCCGCCATTGCTCTTGAACAACGAAGCAAATATCTGATAGTCTGGTTTCAAAACCATTCATATCTTCACGACATTTCTCAACCACTATTCTTGTTTCTGAAACAACGTCCATTAGGGATTGGACTTGTGTGTGGAGCACAGATATATCACTCTGTCTAGCTGGAAGATTTTGTTCAGTAGGCAATTTGGACGAGGTTACCTTGACAACCAACCCAAAATTACGCAGGAAGGTGCTTTTTGCACTGTTAGCGGAGAGATACTGACGCTGCAGCAAGAGGTGACATTGTGCCTGTGGTAGCCTCGTCACCTTCAGGTGGTTGTGGCTGTTCAATCATTTGTTCCATAGCTTGCTGAAAGTTTGAACTTGTAGATTAGTGTACCGGATAAGTTACTAATGAAACAAAAACAAACAACGTAGGTTTTACGCTTATTTTGGTGAACTACTGTAATACATTAGCATGTATTGTAGTGCCAACAACATAATAAAATCACTTTCGGAACATATGTCCATGTAGCATGCCTACTGTATTGTCTATTTCCTCTCATTTGCTGAAATCTAAGGATAAAGTAGGATGAACATAGTATGACATCATTCATATCATGGGCAAACAGATATAAAACAAACAGGCTATTGTATCATTGTGTGCACACGTGAACATCACAACTAGATTACAGATCAAGACCAAAAGAATATCCTTCATCTCTTTTAAACCATGTAAGGTGAAATGATACGTTAAGACAACTGTGTATAAAAGTGAACAGAGTAACTTACATTGGCTACAAACCAAGCAGTTGAACACATCACAGTACCAATCAGTTCAAAGGCAGGAGGAGTAAGGACTTACAACAGCGGCTTGAACTGGTGTGCTCATGCCCTTCACCTTGCTGGTGTGGCAATCCTTGAAGATTTGCACTACATTCGGTTCAGGTTCTTTTTGGTCCGCATGGGGTTTCCTCTATACTTGGAACAATTCAATATAGATACGATAATATGGCACAGAAAAAAGAAGGAACTGGTAGCTATTTACAAGAGCCTCGCAGTGTGCAGAATAGCTACGAGATCGTGTTGTCTGTTGGAATTTCACTTTAGAACGGTTGGTCTTGTTCTTCAAACAGTTAGCCTAGAAGAAGATACACTTTTAAGGCACATACATAAATATAAGTTCAATATGTGGTCTGATCAAATACATATACCCTACAATAATACTTTGGATCAAACCAGTGTTTAACAAGGGTTGTCTAGTCTTCATCTCTAATATATTCCACTGGAGATGTTTGGGCGATTTCATTGTTAGCCTTGCCTTCAAAGTGAGATTTTCTAAGGCGGTAGCGATATTGTCGCAGAGCAGACTGAAAAACATGAGTGCATGCTTTTTTAGTTGCACCATCTTTCAAATCCAACTTGAACCTCATCTGTTGAAAAAAAGAATGTGAGTCTTATTAGGAGGAAGCTAGAAAGTATGGCACAGAGCAATTACAAATTGCGATGAATAACATTACTTACGGACAAATGGTCAAGGAAGGTGTTAAACTAGGTATTGTCTTTCTCATTCTTGTACTGGACCCATGTTGGGAGGATATGTGCATGACACCTAACGACAACGGTTGCCTCTGATACTAATTTGGCTGACTCTGTAGCATCATGTGGCCTTTTTAAACCCGCCTCAAAATGGATCTCCATTCTTCCTCCTTTAGATTTTGTTAATCTGTCAAGCATTATCCCTGATGTCTGTTTCCGCTTGCGCCGTGGTGCTAGTTCAACAACAAATATGGAAAGTGTTAGTGCACATCAAACTATGAGAGTACATATAAAGGAGCATGCAACTGCAACTTGACTCAGTCAGGTACCATCTTGGTGTTGATGCTCATGAGGTTCTTGCCAAGTCCTGTTGTGTCAGCAGTGCTTCGGAAGTAGTGTTAGGTGTGAAGGCAGCTTGGGAACTGGCCAGTTTTGGAGCAAACGAACGAGTAACTCATTGAGATCTTTGAAATGCAGGTTGAAGCGGATCTTGCGGCTGGTGGAGCGGTGAATCTGTGTTTGTAGATTTAGCCGGTGGACTTGGACCTTTTCTTGCACTATAAGTACCAAAGAGAATCTCGAGGGCAGATCCTTTTCCGTTTCACCCGACGAGTAACACCATTCCCTACTATATTTTTATTTCCTTGCTCTTTTTTTGACTTTGCCATGTCAAGCCGTACCCACAACACAGAAGAATAAAATCGCTCTTCAGAACTCATTGATGCATGATACAGACAAGCAATACTTTTGTAAATACATATTTATCCCTTAGGTGTTTTGGTGATTGATGACAATGCTTTTGCGGACTAATCATGTGCCTTTGAGTTTCTCAGACATTTCTTCACTAGGTACAAGACTGTTTGGTGCCCCTCGAAGACTATTGAAGATGACGTTTCTCTACGTTTCTTTTTGGTGGACTTGAGTCATAGGAAAGCCGTACTATTAAGAGAGGGTCCGCGTCGGAAAGGTTTGGGTGGAATCATCACGTACACGTTCCCTTCCTTGTCTCCACCTTTCCCTTGCACTATGGAGCATCCCCCGTTTTATCCTCGTTGTGGTTGCCTTGGCTGCTGTTGCTGTGCTTGCGGTAATCTTGCTCCTCGAGCGGTAGTACCTGAGCACTATGATAGTCTGAAGTGGCTCAGTGCGGTAATCAGGAGCCACGGTAGCACCGCTCCTCTGGAGCCGTACTACTGTGACCCCCAAGGCCAAGTACCGCTGCGTTGCGGTAGTAGGGGCGGATGTAATTTTTTACATCCGCGCCTCCGCAGTAGTAACGCGCCTTCTTGTGATAATCTGCGTCTGCCGATGCGATCCGGTGACCCGCAGCGGTAATCTTTGCTCTCCGGTGATGAGTACCTCGTCGGGTTTTTGCACCATTTGTTTTCCAATGAAGTAGGCACGGATGTATTTTTATTCGTCCGCCGCCTTCCTGTGTTAGAGCTTTCCTGCCTTGTGGTAGTACCGCAAGGAGGGAGCGGTAGTACCGTGCTCGCGGTAGTACTGCCCCCTGTCAGGCTCGCTGTAGCCCCCGCTGCTGCAGCGGTAGTACCATGGTGGCCCACGGTAGTACTGCGTGGCCTTGCGGTAGTACCGCGCCCTTGGAGCGGTAGTACCGCGTGTCGCGGGCTGGTTAAGTGGATAACGGTTGGATTTCGTCCACCACTATAAAATGGTCATCTCCTACCTTTAGTTGGCCACCTCTTCCAACCCTAAGCTCCATTGCTACTCCTAAGCTCCATTTTCGCCCGATCTCACTCCCTAGACAATCAAACTTGTTGATTTGCTCGGGAGTGGTTGAGAAGGCCCCGATCTACACTTCCACCAAGAGAAATTTGATTCCCCCCACTAATCCCTTGCGGATCTTGTTACTCTTGGGTGTTTGAGCATCCTAGACGGTTGAGGTCACCATGAGCCATATTCCATTGTGGTGAAGCTTGTGGTGTTGTTGGGAGCCTCCAATTAAGTTGTGGAGATTGCCCCAACCTTGTTTGTAAAGGTTCGGTCGCCGCCTTCAAGGGCACCAATAGTGGAATCACGACATCTCGCATTGTGTGAGGGCGTGAGGAGAATACGGTGGCCCTAGTTGCTTCTTGGGGAGCATTGTGCCTCCACACCGCTCTAACGAAGACGTACTTCCCCTCAAAAGGAAGGAACTTCGGTAACACATCCTCGTCTCCACCGGCTCCACTCTTGGTTATCTCATCCCTTTACTTGTGCAAGCTTATTTCTGTTACATTCATTGCGTGCTTGTGTGCTTGTGATTGTTGCATCATATAGGTTGTCCACCTAGTTGCATATCTAGACAACTTACTTTGATGCAAAGTTTAATTTGGTAAAGAAAAGCTAAAATTGTTAGTTGCCTATTCACCCCCTCTAGTCAACTATATCGATCCTTTCAATTGGTATCGAGCCTCGTCTCTTTTTAAGGACTTTACCGTCTCAAGAGTATGGTTGACGTCAGAGACGATGTAGGAGAGCACCGGTGCGAATCTGATATCGCTCTACGGAGATGGGGGTAACTCGATCTCACGTGAGGAATTCAATGTGGCGTTGGACACATTGAAAACTTCCATGACGACCGAGGTCAAAGACATGTTTAAGGAATTCTTAGACGGGCTTAAACTTTCCACCGCACCCGTGAAAGTGGGTGATCCCGCCAACACGGAGACGGATGCTAACCCCGACAAGGGGGAAGCTACTAGTGAGAAAGCTCCTATGTCTAGTGGTAAGAATGGCACCGGCATCTTTGCCCATGTGCAACCTCCACCCGTTTATGGTGGACCAATTCCTTCTACTCATTTGAATCATGCAGGTCCTCCCCCAAGATTGATAAAAATGAGGATTTTGATTCTTGGGTCTATCGTTTTAAGCGTCATTTAAATCATGTGAACACTAACCTTTGGAGAATCATTGAAGAAGGTTTTTATCCGCATGACCGGAGAAACTTCACTCCTAGAGAAGCCGTGGATGACCAATTCAATGAAAATGCTCTCTTCATCATCCAAGCAGCAATCCTTCCCGAAGACCTCCCGCATCTTCGGCCCTACTCATTGGCCAAAGAAGCTTGGCACAAAGTGGTTTCCCTCTATCGGGGAAGCCCAAGCATTCAACGTTCCAATTATGAAGTGGTACAAGATGAAGCCGATGAGTTTGCAATGAAAGAAGATGAAGAACCTCGTGAGCTCTATCGGAGAGTTACCAAGCCCGCGGTCTCTCTCCGGGATCATGGAAGTAAGGACACGGATGACAATTGGATCAAGCGCAAATTTCTCAAGGCAATGATGCCCTACCACAAAGCCATGTCATCCGTCATCCGTCAAAGGCTGGACTTTCACACCTTGTCCTCAAGTGATGTGTTGGATGAGATTGTGGCTATGAGCATATTGGACAAGACCGCCGACAATGCGGTGCTTCGCTCCCAAAGAGCAAAGAAGCCCAACCTTGCATTGAAGGCCAAGGTTTGTGTCGAAGAAGAAGAAGAGGAGGAAGAAGAGGCGAGCAACCTCGAAGATACGAAGTATGCCTATCATGAACACATGGCCCTTGCTTCAAGGCAATTTTGGAGCAAGAAGAACTCAAGGCCCAACTTCAACAAGAGCAGCTCAAGTGGCGCAAAGGGCAAGCAACGAGTGAGGACTTGCTTCAATTGTGTCAATGTGAGTCATTTTGTTGCAGAGTGCCTGTATGAGAAGAGGGAAGACAATGGTGGCAAGCTCATCCGTAAGGACAAGGCCAAGTCTTTCCCCAAAAAGAGCAACTTCACCAAGAAGACTCCTCACAAGGCTTTGGTGGTACAAGAAGAGTACAATGAGGATGACGATGATGATGAAGATGGTGAGTCGATTGCCATGGCCTCCGTTGCCATTGCGACGACTCCCCGGGTGTCTCTCTTCGACTCACCCAATGAGAGCATCACCGCCAAGTGCCTCATGGCTAAAGCCACCAACAAGGTAACCCCCAACATCAAAACTACCATCATCAATCATTCTTCTTCGATGGATTGCATTGATGAACATGAGGGAACTAATGTGGAGGAGAATGAGTTTGAGGCCTTTATGGGTAAACTCAAGGGCAAATCCAAGAAGCACTTCATTGCTCTCTTGGAACAACTTGGTGAAGCCAATGACATAATCGAGGCTCACGAAGAAACCATCTCTAAGATGGAGGGGCATATTCGTGACTATGCCAATGAGATTTCGGATCTTTCCAATCCTCTTGAGGAAGAGCGTGGTCTTCGTTTGGCTCTTGAGGAGTCATACAACGATGATCATGCTAAATTAAAGAAAGATCTTGATCATGCTCTTGTTGTGTCTCGTGTGCTAAGCTCCGAGAAGGCGAACCTTGGGGTTGATCTTGCTAGACTCAACGAGGAGTTTGACATTCTCGACAAGGCTCACAAAGTCTTGAAGGGTGTTCATGCTAGCCTCAAAGAGTCTCATGATCAACTCCAAGTGAAGCTAACCAAGGAGAAAGCCACTTTTCCTCATATGGTTTTGATTGATAATGCAAATGCTACTAACCCTTGTTGTGAGCATGTGCATCTTGTTGAGGAGAATGCTAAGTTGAAGGAGCAACTTGAGAAAGGCCTTATCACATGCATACAAGGTGAGAAGAACCTCAACGACCTTTTGAGTAATCAAAAGGAAGTTGTGGCTAAGGAGGGGATTGGGTCTGCACTCAAGCCCAAGAACAAGAAGAAGAATGACAAGACCAAACGATCTCCTCCTCTCAAGCAAACTTTTGTGAGGGAGGGAGAGGTGCTTCCAAGGAGAAGAAGAACAACGCAAAGGGTGGCGATGTCAAGAAGGGCAATGCCACCCCTCCCAACAAAGCCGGCGATTTTAATCCCTCTTATGTGTTATGTCGTGCTAGTGAAGGGCACATTTATGCCAAATTTGTTGGTTCTCCTCATGAGTACGTTGAATGGTCTATTTGGGTTCCTAAGACCCTTGTTACTAACATCAAAGGACCCATTACAAAATGGGTACCTAAAACCAAGCATTGATCTCTTGTAGGTGTTTGCTTCCGGTGGGGGATCATGGTTGCTTGATAGTGGAGCTACAAATCATATGACCGGAAGCAAGGACTTGGTGGTGGACGTGCACAAGATTCCTTCTATGGCCACCAATGTCGAGTGGGGTGATGCCTCGTCTTCTAAGGTATTGGTACTCGGCAAGGTTGTCATTTCTCATGATCTCACGATCGAGAAGGTCATGCTTGTGGAGTCCCTTGCATACAATTTACTTTCCGTTCATCAACTTGCAATCATGGGCTTTGCCACTTTCTTTGATATTGATACCGTGGCCCTCTTGTGGAGCAAGACTCTTAAAGTAGTTTTGTTGGGCATGTCGAGAACGGTCTCTGTGTGATTAACTTTTCGGAGGTACCCACTAAGACCGCGACATGCCTAATGGCTAAAGTTGATGTGGGATGGCTTTGGCATCACTGTTTAGCCCATGTCAATATGAGATCTTTGCAAAGTCTTCTCAAGGGGGACCATGTACGTGGACTAACGAATGTTAGTTTTGCTAAAGATCGTGCTTGCAGTGCTTGTATCGAAGGAAAGCTTCATGAAAAGGCTCACCCTCCCACGACTATCATTTATTCGAAGAGGCCTTTGGAGCTCCTTCACTTGGATCTCTTTGGGCCTCCATCCTTTGATAGTCTTGGGGGTAGGAAGTATTGCTTGGTGATTGTGGATGACTACTCAAGATATACTTGGGTGTATTTCTTCAAGAGGAAGAGCGAGACCCAACAAACCGTCATTGACTTTGCAAATGAAGCACAACGTCAACACAATGCAAAGATCTTGACAATAAGAAGTGACAACGGCACCGAGTTCAAGAACTACACCTTGGATGAGTTTCTTAGTGATGAGGGGATCAAGCATCAATATTCTGCACCCTACACCCCTCAACAAAACGGTGTCACGGAGAGGAAGAACCGGACGTTGATGGATGCGGCAAGGACCATGATGGCGGAGTTCAAGTCTCTATACAACTTTCGGGCCGAAGCCATCAACACCGCATGTCATGCATCCAATCGGCTCTACCTACGCAAGGGCTTGAACAAGACTCCATATGAGATACTCACCGGTAACAAGCCCAACCTCAAGTACTTTCGGGTGTTCGGGTGTAAGTGTTTCATTCTCAAGAAAGGTGTTCGGTTGTCTAAGTTTGAAGCTAGAGCTTATGAGGGCATATTTGTTGGTTATGCTACAAACTCTCATGCTTACCGTGTCCTTAATAAATCCACGGGACTTATTGAGGAGACGTGTAACGTGGAGTTTGATGAGAATAACGGCTCCTAAGTGGAGCAAAGTGGCACTTGTGATGTAGGTGATGAAATTCCTCCTCAAGCCATAAGAAGAATGGGTGTTGGTTTTATCCTACCCGTTGAGGAACCCCTTGAGGCCGAAGGAGAAGGACAATGCTCCACTCAAGTGGAGCCATCACCAACCCAAGGCCCACACGCTTCCGAAGAACAAAGTGAAGGCCCTCAACCTCATGAACAAGACCAAGGACAAGATCATGCTCAAGACGATGTTGTCACACCAAGTGATGCCCAAGGCCATGTTCTATCCCCCGAGCAAGTTCAAGATCAAGAACATGCTCAAGACGGCGCTCAAGATGATCAAGTGACCGCTCCTCAACTCACCTCCGAGGAGGAATTAGAGCGTCGTGCCGCCAAGATTGCTTCCAAGCTCACCACCAAGGGTCATCTCATGAAGAATGTACTTGGAAGCATCCAAAAGGGGGTAAGCACTCGTAGACAATTGGCAAACTATTGTGAATATCACACATTTGTTTCTTGTGTTGAACCCCAAAAGGTATATGAAGCACTCGAAGATCCGGATTGTCTTAATGCCATGCATGAAGAACTCAAAAACTTCGAGTACAACAAGGTGTGGAGGTTGGTGCCAAGGCCAACGGGGAACCACAATGTCATTGGGACCAAGTGGATTTTCAAGAACAAACAAGATTCTCATGGAACCATAATTCGCAACAAGGCAAGATTGGTGGCACAAGGTTACTCCCAAGTCAAGGGTATCGACTACGGTGAAACCTTTGCTCCCGTTGCTCGTCTTGAATCCATTCATTTGTTGATTGCTTATGCTTCTCATCACAACTTTAAGTTGCAACAAATGGATGTGAAGAGTGCTTTTCATAATGGTCCTATTAATGAGTTGGTTTACGTCAAACAACCCCCCGGGTTCGAGGATCCCTACTTTCCCGATCAATTGTACCAACTCGATAAGGCACTCTATGGCCTTAAACAAGCCCCACGTGTGTGGTATGACCACCTTACCGAAGTTGCTACAAGATCGTGGGTTTGAAGTTGGGCTCATCGATCCCACTCTTTTTACTAAGAAGGTCAATGGGGAGTTGTTTGTGTGCCAACTATATGTTGATGACATTATCTTTGGTTCCCCTAACAAAGCTTTCAATGATGAATTTGCCGCACTAATGACCTCAAAATTCAAGATGTCTTCCATGGGAGAGTTGAAGTTCTTTCTAGGTTTCGAAGTGAAGCAAAGAAGAGAAGGTATCTTCATCAACCAAGCCAAATACACTCAAGACATGCTCAAGAGATTCAAGCTAAGTGATGTCAAGCCGGCTTCCACTCCAATGCCCACTAAGTGCCAACTTGACATCAATCCCAATGGTAAAGCGGTGGATCAAAAGGTATATCGCTCCATGATTGGATCCTTGCTTTACCTTTGTGCATCTAGACCGGATATCATGTTGAGTGTGGGAATTTGTGCATGGTTTCAAGCCGCAACTAAGGAAAGCCACTTTGTGGCGGTCAAGCTTAATCTTCGATATTTGGCTCATACCGCAAACTTTGGCCTATGGTACCCGAGAGGAGCAAACTTCAAGCTTGTAGGATATTCGGATTCGATTGGGCGGAGACAAAGTGGATAGGAAGTCCACTTAGGAGGGTGCCAATTCCTTGGTTGCTCCTTGGTAAGTTGCTCTTCCAAAAAGCAAAGTTGTGTGTCTCTCTCGTCCACCGAAGCGGAGTATGTAGCGGCCGGTAGTTGTTGTGCACAACTCTTATGGATGAGGCAAACTTTAAAGGATTAGGTGTCATTTGTGACAAAGTGCCTCTTTGGTGTGACAATGAAAGTGCCATCAAGATTTCTCTCAACCCGGTGCAACACTTCAAGACGAAGCATATTGAGATTCGATATCACTTCATCCGGGATCACATTAGGCGAGGGGAGATTGAGCTCAACTACGTCAACACTCATGATAACCTTGCAGATATCTTCACGAAGCCTTTGGATGAAGGAAGATTTCGCGAGTTAAGGCATGAGCTAAATATCATTGATTCGAGCAGTGTTGCTTGAACCCTTGCACACCCCACCATACTCAACTTGTTATCTTGTTTAGGTGTAGGCATGGACATAGGGGGAGTTTTGTTCTCTCAATGAACTCTCCCTCCCCCCATTATGCATAAATCGATCAACTCTTTCACATTAGCCATTTTTTATGGTACTTGTGCTTCAAAGACGAGTTTTGGTCATGGGCCCAAGGATAATTCTTCGCGGTGCCATACCAATTGACTCAAACATAGGTGGCTCCGGCCACCGCCCTCTCTTTGGAGAGGTGGTGTCGCGTGGTTGTTTCTTGTTGTCGGTTGCCATTCTGCCTTTGTGTCGTGCGTGTTCTTGTGGTGTCTCTTGTGTATTCTAGACACGGAAAGGCATGTCATATGCACATGTATAACGTATAAACTCGGCAGGTGCAATTTAATCAAAATAGAAGAAATATAGGCTAGACAACATATGCAACATGAAACCAATTATCACACTGTCAACTTAGATCAAGCACTTGCTATGGTGGAGTACGGGAGATGAACTCATCATGTAGACTTGGAACTTCAACTTCATTAGCAGTAGCAGTGGCAAATCTAGAGAGTTTCTGTTTGCGTCGGTCCGGAGGACCACCAACGTCCCCTAACTTACACTTTTCCTCCCTATTTTCTGATATTGCCTTATGGAGTCAAAACCAAAAGAAGATGAATAAAATTAGCTCTGCATAACTGGTTGATGCATGATACAGACGAACACTACTTTGATGTAAGGCAAGCGTATGATAGGAGGATGGAATATATACAAAAAAGACAACATTGCATATTCAGACGTACAATAGGAGGATGGAATATGTATGAAAAATAGTAAGCAGAAGGCATTTCAACAAAATTAGAAGAAATGAAAGCTAGGCACCATATGAACATGCAACCAATATCACTCTATCAGGTAAAAAGTGTCTCGTCATAAGTGTCATTTCAAGAAATTAGAAAGCGGTACAAGCTAGAAGACAATGCAAGATGCAACCTACATCACACTTCCAAGTTAAATGTGTCTTATGGTTAAGTGATCGTTGCAGGTATAAGTTGTAAGCTACGCAGATGCAATTCAACAAACTCAGAAGCAATACAAACTAGACATCATACGGAACACACAACCACATATAACAGTTCCAAGTTAGAGCAACCACCTGCGATGGTGGAGCAGGGGAGATGTGCTCATCATCTACACGTATGTTCTAGAAACAGGAACATGTGTCATATTCACAGGCATTATGTGTAAAGTAAGCAGATGCAATTCAACAAAGCTAGAAGCAATACAAGCTAGACATCATACGCAACATGCAACCACATATAATAGTGCCAAGTTAGAGCAAGCACCTGTGATGGTGGAGTAGGGGAGACGTGCTCATCATCTACACAACTATGTTGACTGTCCAACCTTGTGTTGTCTTGCGAATCTTGTTGGGAAGATGGCAGAGTAGAATCTGTAGAGACCCTCTGTTTGAGTTGCTCTGAAGGACCACCATCATCCATTGCTGGACTAATTTCCTTCAATTGTATTGATTTTGCATTGTGAAGTCAAACCGATAAGAAAAAGGAATAAAATTCGCTCTTCAGAACTCATTCATGCATGATACTGACGAACACTACTCGGATGAAAGGCAAACACATGATACGAGGATGGAATATGTACGAAAAACAGGACGGCATGACATATTCACACCTATGATGTGGTAACTAAGCAGAAGTCACTTCAACAAATTAGAATCACTCCAAGCTATAAACCAAATGGAAGGTGCAATCAATATCACTCTGCCAAGTTAAAACTGTCTCGTCATAGGTGGCGTTCATCAAACTAGCACTACATGCTAGAAATCATATTCAAGACGCAAACCAATATCACACTGCCAACTTAAAGGTGTCCCATCATAAGTGACTGATGCAGGATACACAAGAAGAGTGGTTTCATGTAAGAATATGGTGTGATAGACAGATATAGTATGTACCAAAAACAGGAAAGCGTGTCATATTCACACGTATTATGTGTAAGCTAAGCAGATGCAGTTTACACTAATTAGGAGCAATACAAGCTAGACACCATATGCAACATGCAACCAGATATCACACTGCCAAGTTAGAGCAAGCACCTTGAATGGTGGACTAGGGGAGCGGAGACTTGGAACTTGTAATGCACTAGCAGTACAAGGAGAATCCATACAGATGCTCCATTTATGTTGCTGCAGAGGACCACCATCATCGCCTTCCTTACTCTTTTCCTTCCTCTTTTTTGATTTTGCCTTGTCAAGTCAAACCCACAAGAAAAATGAATAAAATTTGCTCTTCAGAACTCATTGATGCATGATACTGACGAACACTACTTTCATGTAAGGAAGCCGCATGATAGGAGGATGGAATATGTATGAAAAACAGGACGGCATGACATATTGACATGTATGATGTATAAAGTGTAAACTAAGCACAAGGTGTTTGAACTAGTAAGAAGCAATGCAAGCTAGAAACCATATGAGAGATGGAACCAATATCGCGCTGCCAAATTAAAAGGGTGGCCTAACAAATGTATTTGACCAAATTAGAAGCAATACATAGCAACAGGCTAGAAATAATATGCAATATGCAATGAATAAAGGTGTCTCATCGTAAGTGATTGATGCAGGATATAGAAGAGAGGTAGTTTCATGTAAGAACATGGTTAACACATAGATGTAGTGTGTACCAAAAATAGGAAGGCATGTCATATTCACATGTATAATGTGTAAACTAAGAAGATGCAATTTACCCTAATTAGAAGCATTACAAGCTAAACACCGTATGCAACATGCAACCACATATCACATTGCGAAGTTAGAGCAAGCACCTGCGATGGTGGTGTAGGGGAAGTGCGGTCTTCAAGTACAGAGCTACGTTCAATATCTTCATTTATGCTTGTTGTTTCTTGAGAATCATGTGGAGAGGATGAAACTGTACTCTTCATAAGAGTTGCGCGTCTCATACTAACCCACAGGCGTGACTATCTCATCATAAGTTTATAGATGCAGGATACACAAGAACAGTAGTTTGATGTAAGAACATGGTGTGATAGGCAGATGTAGTATGTACCAAAAACAGAAAGGCATGTGATAATCACATGTATAATGTGTAAGCTAAGGAGATGCAATTTAACAAATTAGGAGCAATACAAGCTAGGCACCATATGCAACATGCAACTAGATATCACACTGCCATGTTAGAGCAAGCACCTGGGGTTGTGGAGTAGGGGAGATGAGATTTGGAACTTGCACCTACTTTAGGAGTAGCAGGAGAATCTGCCGAGATCATTTGTTTTGGTTGCTCCAGAGGACCACCATCATTTCATGCCTTCGTCCTTTTAGATTTTGCCTTGTCAAGTAAACACACAAGAAAAAGGAATGAAATTCGCACTTCCAAATTCGTTGATGCATGATACCGATTTAACACAACTTTTATGTATGGCAACCACATTGTAGGAGGATGGAATATGTACGAAAAATGCTAAGCGTAAGGCATTTCAACCAATTGGAAGCAATGCAATCTAGACACCATATGAAAGATCCAACCAAAATCACTCTACCAAGTTAGATGTGTCTCATTATAAGTGGCACTTCAACAAATTAGAGGCAATACATGTTTGAAATGATATGCAAGATGCAACCAATATTACATCGTCAACTTGAAGGTGTCTCATCGTAAGTGATTGATGAGGGATACACAAGAAAATTAGTTTGATGTAAGAACATGGTTAATAGAAAGACGTAGTATGTACCAAAAACAGGAAGACATGTCATATTCACATGTATAATGTGTTAACTAAGCAGATGCAATTTACCGTATTAGAAGCATTACAAGGTAGACACCATATGCAACATGCTACCACATATCACACTGCCAAGTAAGAGCAAGCACCTGCGATGGTGGTGTAGGGGAATTGCGGCCATCAACTAGAGAGCTACGTTGACTATCTTCATTTAGGGTGTGTTTGTTTGGGCTCTTTTTAGTGGCTTCTATGGCTTCTGCTGCCTAGAAGATGGAGCCCGAACAAAGGGCCATTTTTTGCGTCGGCTCCATGCAACCCAAACTCGGAGCGCTCCAGAAAAACAACCCGAAAGCCGCAGCTCAGATTTTGGGCTTCTTTCAGTAGGAGCTGGCTCCAAATCGCCAAAAGACAAGTTTACCCCCACACTAAAGTTCATTGTACGCACGAATTGCCACTGCCCGGTACCTATCTGTTTCTTCTCCCCTCGACTGCCTGCCCCCCACAATCGCTAGGGTTCGCCGTTCCACACCGCCGCCGCCACCTGTCCCAACCTCGGCCACCGGCGACTCGGCCATCGCCGGCCGGTGAATCGGAGGCGCCGCCGCCGTAATCTCCCTTTGCCAGAGCGTCGGGATACAGCCGCCGCGTCCTATGCATCCTCCACCGGCCACTCCCCATCATTGCACTGCCTCCACCCTCCTCAACCCCGGCCACCGGCAACTGAGATCACCGGTCGTCACTGCGGTAACCTCTTTTCCTATGTCCTTTGTCCGCTCCCTCCCCTACTCCTGTGGCATGCCGCCCGCCTGCTGCTCGCTTCTATTTTCTGCGTCTTGAGTGGACGAGTGCTCTGCATTTTTGTATGTTCTTTATGCGTGCATGATGGCCGTGCTATGTGCGTGTGCTGCCTGACTACTAGTATTTCATCTAGTACGAGTGAACTGCTACTAGCTTTTGGACTACTTGATTTGGTATTAGCCAAGTGCTAGTGCGTGCTGTTGCAAATTTGAGTGCTCGCATTTTGTACAAGCGCACTGCTAGTGTATGCTCTATTTATATAAATTGCAAATTTGACTACTCCATTTAGTAGTAGTGGACCGCTAGTGTGTTCTCTACTTTTATATATTGCAAATTTGACTGCTTGATTTTGTACTTGGGTCCGCTACTGTTACTGTCATTTGCAAACTCATACTATGTGTTTCCTTGCTGTGCTACGTATTTGAATTATGTATATGCTATGTAAATTAAGCACTGTTGAACTTTGTCCTGTATGAATCAAATGTTGGTTTGTGGTACTGACTATTGGTTTTGTACTTGTATTTGTATCTACAAAGATGAGCACAACCAGTAACAGCAGCAATGGTACAATTTGTTCAAGTGAGAGTGAAAGTGAAAGTGAGATTGAATCTGACATAAAGAAGATGGAGCTCAGGAAGAAAAAGCTTCAGTGATACATGTATGCTACATTTGTTGTTGCCATACACAATGAGAAGTATCTTATGAAGAAAGAAAGGAGAGAAGTAAGATGCACATGACAATAGTGGTTCTATGATTGCTTGGGTTCTTCGAAAGACTGCTACATGATGTTTCGTATGCATAGGCCATGTTTTGACTTATTACATGAGACTTTGGTACGCAACTATGGTTTGCGAGCAACAAGCAACATGTGTTCCGAGGAGGCTCTAGGATGTTCTTATGGACTGTTGGTAGCCCACAATCAGTGAGCCAAGTTCAGAACCAATTCAAGAGGTCCACCGAAACAATCCACCGGAAATTCAACCATGTGTTCAGGTGTTTGATGTTATTAGCTGCAGATATCATTGCACCAATTGATCCAGAATTTAGAAATGTGCATGAGAGACTGCAAGACCCTAAGTTCTTTCCTCACTTCAATGGTTGCATTGGTGCTATTGATGGGACACACATACATGTCACTGTGCCAGCTAAAGACTTGATTAACCATTGCGCTCGACATGGTTATTGTTGGGTTCTACGGTAGGGTGCGTCAACTGCAAATTAAATTTTCCTACGCGCAAAACAACCAAGAACATGCTACGGGAGATGGATCACAGATCGTTACCACTAGATGCGCAGTGCCGTGCAGCGGGAGAAGAGTTGGGGCAGCGCATCCGCGTGGATCGTCTCCTCCTCGTACGATCTCCCTCGAACAACCGGTCGTTGGTTCCCATGTACAGGTTCGCCGGAGCGGCGCAAGTGCACCGCCTCTAACGGTATCCGCGCGTGCAGGTGGAACATCGTGCGGCGGACTTCTAGGTCCGATCACACAATCGGCAGCGAGTGGAGGTGTCTATTTGCAACACATGCAAACCCTAGTGACAGCGCCGAAGCGATCAATCACATGAGTGTGTTGCACCTACACTATATATAGGCATCTGTCGCGGGCTCAACTCTTGGGCCTCGCACAGATCCTAAAGCCCACAAGTCTACGCGGCCACAATCCAGATACAACTCGGACCACATCCGACCAGTGTCCTCATATTTGACCTCGTAGGTTCCCTCCCTTAAGCGCGCGACCCCTTAGGTTCAAGCTGGCTTGGTCGCAGTTCGGATCACCTCCGAACTGCACGGTTGGTAGCGGCCTCTAGGAAGGCATGCCGAACACCAAGCAGACTATGAAGCTGGTTAGGCGAACATGTACATCACACTTCCATTCCTTTTGCCACACGATATATGTTGTCAGGCTCAAGGCGAGTCTGTCATCCTTGTGCTAGTCCGACATCTTTCTCGTTCCAGTGATGCCGACCACAAATCGGATTATCTCATAATCCATGTAGCATGGCCATGCTTATCTTGGTTAGATCACACGAGGGGCCCAGAGTATATCTCTCCTGATCGGAGAGGCAAATCCCATCTTGCTCGACCACGTCTCGCAACATGGGTCTAGACAAACCCGAAACCTACCTTTATAACTACCCAGTTACGGAGCAGCGTTTGGTCGGCCCAAAGCAAGTCTGTCACCATCCCGAGTACATGCGTCAGCTCAGGTCTTAGGACATAGAACATATGTAGTACTAGAGACTCATAGATGACATATCGATGCGCCTCATAGTTGGGTCTGTCTGACTCGGACCTATCTCGACTCGGATCCGACTACGTCGAATCTGACCAGACCTTTCCAAGTCCATATTATCCGGTTAGCATCCAATGCTCCATGGCTAGTGAGACCAAGCCATCGACCATGTCATATGCTAGTCTAGTCAGCTGCGCGTCCACACAACCCTTTCGACTAGGGACCTTTTAGGACAGTCATCATACAATGCATAGTCCCACAAACATTGCTCATACACATCATTGATAATGTCCAAGGACTATTTTTATTCATAAACACATAGGAAATATCATCACACATGATTGCCTCTAGGGCATATCTCCAACAGTCTCCCACTTGCACTAGAGTCAATCAAATAGACATCGAATGCCCATAGCTCTAACGTGCCCCTCATTCTTGGGTTGTGGAAGTGGCTTAGTCAACGGATCTACAACATTTGCATCCGTGTGAATTTTGCATAACTCTACATCACCATTCTTTACGATCTTTCGTATCAGGTGATATTTTCGATCTATGTGTCTGACCTTGTGGTGATTTCTCGGCTCCTTGGCTTGTGCGATGGCACCAGAATATCACAATAAAGGTCCAACGGTTTTACCGAGGCTGGGAAAATACCAAGATCATCCAAAAAGTTCCGAATCCAAACACCTTCCTTTGCAGCTTCACAAGCCGCAATGTATTCGGCTTTTGTTGTAGAATCGGCCACCGTATCTTGCTTGGAACTCATCCAGCTCACTGCTCCTCCGTTCATGACGTACACGAATCCGGACTATGATCGACAATCATCTCTGTTGGTTTGGAAACTAGCATCGGCGTAACCCCTTACGACGAGCTCTTCCTCACCTCCATAAACTAGGAACATCTCTTTAGTCCTTTTCAGGTACTTCAAAATAGTCTTTACCACTGCCTAGTGACTCTCGCCTGGGTTGGCCTGGTATCTACTTGATAGGCTTATTGCAAAAGCAACATCGGGCCGTGCACATATCATGGCATACATGATGGATCCGATTGTCGAGGCATACAGAATCCTACTCATCCTGCTTCGCTCATCAGATGTCGAAGGACTCCGAGTCTCGTTTAGCTTTATACCATGTGAGAGTGGCAAGAACCCTTTCTTCGCCTCACTCATGTTGAACTGCTTCAACACTTTATCTATGTACGTGCTCTGGCTTAAGCCGAGCAGCCTCCTTGATCTATCTCTATAGATCTTAATGCCTAAAATATACATTGCCTCACCAAGGTCCTTCATCGAAAACTTGCCATTCAATGACTCCTTGACCGAGTTCAACATCGAAACATCATTTCCGATCAGTAGTATGCCATCCACACACAAGATCAAAAACAATATCAAGCTCCCACTTAACTTCTTGTACAAACAAGCTTCCTCTTCGCTTTTGATGAAACCGAGACCAGTGACGACCTCATGAAAACAAATATTCCAGCTCTGAGATGCTTGCCTCAACCCAAAAATGGATCTCTTGAGCTTGCATACCTTACTAGTGCTAGTTGGATCGACAAAACCCTCGGGCTGTATCATATACACGTCCTCCGTTAAAGTTTCGTGAAGGAAATCCGTCTTGACATCCATCTGCCATATCTCGTAATCAAAATATGCAGCTATAGCTAGTACGATCCTCACCGACTTCAGCATCGCTACCGGCGAGTAAGTCTCGTCGTAGTCAATTCCTTGAACTTGTCCATAAACCTTAGCGACAAGCCGAGCTTTGTGGATCTGAACATTTCCATCCACATCGGTTTTGTTCTTAAAGACCCATTTACAACCAATGGCCGTTATGCCAGGCGATGGATAAACCAAGTCCCAGACTTGATTCTCATCCATGGACTTTAACTCAGATCTCATGGCCTCTAGCCATGCCTCAGAGTCTGGGCTCACCATCGCTTCCGCATACGTGACCGGCTCGTCGCTTTCTAGCAATAATACATCACGCACTCTGCACAATCTTTTCGACCTCCGTGGTTCTGGTGCCGCTTCCACTATGGGTTCCTTGACTAACTCTTGTATGATCTCATCACCAGCTGAGCCGTCCTCGAGTGGTCCTCGAATTTCTTTGAGTCAGACCGTCCTCCCACTGGCCTCCCGACTGAGAAACTCTTTCTCAAGGAAAACCCCGCTCCGAGCAACAAACACTTTGTTCTCTTCCCGGTTGTAGAAGCTATACCCCAAGGTTTCCCTCGGATATCCCACGAATATGCATTTATCCGACTTGGGTGTAAGCCTGTCTGACACAAGTCGCTTGACAAATGCTTCACAACCCCAAATCTTTAGAAAAGAAAAACTAGGACTCTTCCCGGTCCACATCTCATGTGGTGTCTTGTCTATGGATTTTGATGGTACACATCTGACCTTGCAAACATCAGGGACACATCTATCCAATTTCTTGTCTCCAACTGCCTCGGAAGTTGAACCCGGCTGTGGACGTCACAATCCGATATTTTAAAGGAAATCTTCTCCTCTTTCGTTTGGTAGGACAGGCTGGGCTCTAATCTTGTCGACTCTGCTGTATTGTCTCCAAACACTAGTACCCAGAGCGGCTGGTTTTGTCTTTATTTTCTTGATCTCAAGATACATGGCTAAAGAGACGTCCGGGTGACAACTAACAACATATACACTTCTGCTGTCCCTCTTAGAGGACAAGTTCAGTTCCAGTATCAATATTCCACAATCTCCAAGTCTTGTCAAAATTAGCTGCAGCAAGGCACCTCCCAGACGGATAAAAAACCAAGGCTAGTAAGATGATCCAGGACAGCGGGTCAATGAAATCATGGTCCAGCCGTGGCAAGCCATCGAGGGGCGGGCAGAGGCCGGCAGCAGAGCATCTTGAGGCGAGCGAGGCTGCACTCGAAGTGTGGCGAACTAGGGTGAGACGAGTCCATGGTAAGGCCACAACGACAATGAGTTGGCGCCGGACTATGGAAACAGCAGCTCAGAGGTGATGTATGGCCAGCTTTGAACGACGACCCAACAGCATGGGCGAGGTCAACTCGTAGGCGCTGACAGTGCAGCTTTGGAAGCGATAGAGGTGCAACGGTTGCTCAGCGCATCGGCGACAGAGGCGGCTTGGGTGGACCGGCCCAGTGGCAAAGGGAAACCACAAAAAAGGGCGTCGAGGCGGCCGGCGGCTCCGAACACAGCCGGGAAAGGACGGTCAAGGGCTCCTCTTAAATCCACACGGCGGCGTCTGATTGCAAACCGGCAGGGACAACTGACTCGCCATCGACTTGGCAGAAATAGCTTTGAAGCCGGGTGCCCGTGGCGAAGACGAACCGGAGCGGAGGCACGCAGGTGTAGCCTCGTGCAGCGGTGAACCGGTCCGAGTCGTAGACGGCTGAAGGCAGGCCGGCTGCAGAGGGAGACGGAGCCGGCAAGGGTGCTCGTGGCAAAGCCGCCGGCGCGGTGGAGGAGATAAGGCGGGACACAGCCGCGGCGGCCGTGGGAGGGACAGGGCGGAGGAGACGGCCGAGGAAGGGTCCGGGTGCGCGGTGGTGGAGGCGTAGCCGTGGCGCGGGGGAGCTGCTGTGGATGCGAAGGATAGCAGTAGTGCTCGGGGTCGAGCGTAGCGGCGACAAAGGAAACGCAGGGGCGCGGCCTCGGGCACCAGACGAGGCGCGTACGGCTCTCAGCGGAAGAGAAACCGGCCCGGCGACGGCGGTTTGCCAATCGAGTCTGCAACGACGGCGGTTTAGCAGCTCGGCGACGGCAGTTTGCCAATCGAGTCTGCAACGACGGCGGTTTAGCAGCTCGGCGGATTGAATTGGCGCGGCAATTTTTGAGGATATCGCGCGAGGCCGCGGCGACTCACGGCGCAGGGGCCGGCTGTGACCCGGCGGGGAGTCGCGGTGGTTTTGAGGCAGCGGAGGCGAAGACCGCGGCGAGTCACGGTGGTGGGAGGTCGCGGCGGGTTGGGCAAATCCACGGCGGCCCGGTGGCGATTCAGACAGAGGGGAGGCGCGATTGGATCCGGTGTCGGGTTGGGGAAGCGCGGCTCCGGGTTGGTGATGGCGAGTTGGGCGCCGGACAGGGCAGGCCGCACACAGCCGGTGCAAGGCCGGGACGCGCATGTGGTCGGCGAGGTGAGGTCGCGGGCACTCGAGGTCAGTTGTGACGGCAACGACTGTTGCTCAGCGGGTCAAACGTGGGCGTCTTGAGCGGTGTTGCGGCAGAGGTGGCGGCTGAGGGAGGTCCAAGCGCATTGATCGAGGACGCAGGAGCCAGCTGGCTCACCGAAAACGGCGAGCGTGCGGGAGGCAACCCGACATTTCACCCGGTTTTAGGACCGAACTTGACCTGGAGTTTGATACGGAGAACGGTGGAGAGGACACCAGCGAGGGGGGTTAGCGCCCGGCGATTAATACACAGGCGGTTCGGAGGCGGAGCAGAGGCGCCTCGATCTTGGCGGATTGATAGAGCAGAGGCCAGCGGCTCACTAGCGTTGACTTGGTGATACTTCGGCGGCAGAAAGCGACTTGAGGCCAAAACCGAGGAAGATATTGGCTGAAACAGGCCGGCCTGGTGCTGGCGGCCCGCGGCGCAGCCATGACCAAAGCAGCGGCTCGTTTAAGGGGTCGTCAGCGACGGTTCAGAGGAAAATACTGGTGAACCAGTGAAGGTCAGTAGCGCAACAAGACCGGGTCAATGCTAAATCCACTTCAAGGTCGTTATTGTATCTACTTCCGGATCACGACATATTTTTTCTCCCAAAGCGAAGATTAGTCAGTCTCGGCGATTTGTTGGCATGCAGAACTCCTGTTGATCTTGATCCGGCTTCGAATTGTTGTACTTTGAAAGAAAAACACCAGTAGCTATGACCGGGTCTTGTAATGTGTCCAATCAGACTTCAACAGAAGTTGATGGTCTTAGCGATGTAGCGATTTGACAGTTTGATATATACTTGTCTTCAAACCGCCAAGAAAAGTCGTACATGGTCAAACTTCCTTTGAAGTTGATGCAAATCCTTTCAAATTAGCTCATCCAGAAAATTGCAGACTTCCCGGTTCCTGGAAGAAATCCCTCCAAGAACTCAACACCACCGTGCGCGGGCCCCACGGTGGGCGCCAACTGTCGTGGAATTGTCAGGGCAGATGTTCTAGGGCGAGGACTTAGTCGTGAGGCCAACGCATCTATGTGGTAGCTTGAGAGGGTTTGAGTGGAGTCGAGAAATGCTACACACGACAGGGATTTAGGCAGCTTCAGGCCCCGGGAAACATCATCCGGTAACAACCCTACATGCTGTTTGAGGCTAGGTCTCATTATCATCACGATGGAGTCGTCGTAAACCGGCTCTCCTCTTTGTGTCTAACCCTAAGATTGTTTCTTCTTGCTTGTAGCTTCTCCTCTTTCGGGAGCCCTACCCCTCCTTATATATGTTGAAGAGGAGGGTTACATGTAGAGTCCAACTCGGACTTAAGACTTAACTATTCTAACTTATCGCCATGGGCTTCTTAACATCTTGGGCTTCATAACGTCTTGGGCTTCATAACCCCTGGCAACCCAGTTATCACTGTTTGCCGATTTAACATTGTCTGCCGGTTTAACATTGTCCGTCGGTTTAACAATGTCTGACTTGACTCCTGCCGGTTTACCACCTGCCGGTTTACCGTCTGTCATAGCCATCTGTCTTAACTGTCCACCGGTTTAACATTCGCCGGTTTACCAAGTCCCAGCCGGTTTACAACTCCGGCCGGGTCATACCGCGGGGTATATCCCCGACAGTACCCTATTAAGTGTGAAAGCTGTAGTTTCTAGAGCGTATCCGAAGAATGACAAGGGTAAATCCGATTTGCTCATCATAGATCGGACCATGTCCAACAAGGTCCTATTCCTCCGTTCCGACACACCGTTTCTTTGTGGCGTACCCGGAGGTGTGAGCTGAGGTACTATACCTCAGCTTTCAGATGATCATCAAACTCCTGGCTCATGTACTCACCTCCACGATTAGATCATATAAGCTTTATAGTCTTGCCGAGCTGATTCTCAACCTCGTTCTGAAACTCTTTGAATTTTTCAAAAGTTTCCGACTTGTGCCTCATCAAATAGATATATCCATATCTACTCAAGTCGTTGGTAAAAGTCACGGCATCTTGATAGCCACCTCTGGCGGTTGTGCTCATTGGACCACACACATCATCGTGTATAAGCTCCAATAGCTCGGACGCCCTCTCGCAACTCTTTGCGAAAGGAGACTTAGTCATCTTGCCGAGCAAGCATGATTCACATGTCTCGAACGACCCAAAGTCGGACGAAGTTAGGAGCCCATCATCATGGAGCTTCTTCATGCGTTTCAGACTAATGTGTCCAAGACGGCAATGCCAGAAGTATGTCGGATTTATCTCATTAGGCTTATGCCTCTTGACATTCATGTTATAGATCGGTTCCTGTTCCAGATTCAATATAAATAGCCCATCAACAATGTGTGCATAGCCATGGAACATACCATTCAAATAAAACAAACAACCATTGTCCTTTAAATTGAACTCATAACCCTGACTCATCAAGCATGAGGCAGAAATAATGTTCCGACTAAGTGCAGGAATGTAATAACAATTATTCAGTTCCAAAATAAATCCAGAAGGAAGCTGGAGCTGCATCGTGCCGACCTCCAACGCAGCAACTCTTGCCTTGTTGCCGACCTTGATGTCAATCTCCCCTTGTGCCACACGCCTAGTTCTTACCAGCCCCTGCATCGAGTTGCAAATATGAACAACCTATCCGATATCAAATACCCAAGAGCTACTAGGTATGTCAGCAAGGTAAATGTCTATAACATATGCAACAAGTGTACCTTTGCCTGAAGAAGCATTTCCGACCTTCTTGCCATGCTCTGCAAGCCACTTGCTACAGTTCCTCTTCCAATGACCGGTCTCCTTGCAATGATAGCAAATGGTCTTCGAGTCCGGTCCAGACTTTAACGCAGCGGCGGAGTCGTTTCCGAGCCCTTTGCCTTAGCCTTTTTCTTGGACCAACTCTTCTTGAACTTAGCCGATTTCTGCACCATCAACACTCACTACAAAAAAATACACTTCCGTGATGATATGTGTTTGTCACAGTAGGTCACGTTTTCTGTCATGCATGTACATCCATGACAAATTTATGGCAGAATCAAGATAGTCATACCTGTGCTGTCCTAGAAGTGTTCCATGACGATAAATCGCGCGTCGCAGAAGTGCTTTCGTCAAGGGTGACCGACACATGGCATCCACCGTAACGGAATGCCGTTAAGCTATGGGGTCCGGTTTTGGATCCGATAACCCGTTAAAAGCCCGGACCAATGGGGATTTTCCACGTGTAAAATCATCATCGGCTGTAGGAAACACGTGTCGGCTCAGGTGTCACTCATCCAATGGGCGAGATGCGCCTATGATATGTTAACACGTGGACCGGCCCAAAAGTGGACCATAAATTTTAAATGGGCCGGCCCAACTAAAGGCCCACAAGATTTTGCGGACCATAATGGGTCGGCCCAACTAAAGGCCCACAAGATTTTGCGGACCATAATGGGCTGGCCTAGGTAAAAGCCCACAAGATTTTTGCGGGCTATAATGGGCCGGCCCGGTTGAATGCCCACAAGATTTTTGTGGACCATAATGGGCCGGCCCAGCTAAAGGCCCATGAGATTTCGCCGACATTAATGGGTCGGCCCAGCTATAGGCCCACAAGATTTTCAGGACCCTAGTAGGCCGGCCCATTAACTGGCTGCCATGTTTTGGGCCAAATGCCGGCCCATATTTGATCCGGTCCATTAATGGCCTGCCACGTTTCGGGCCTAATAATGGCCCATATGAGATCCGGCCCGTTAAAATCCTACCACGTTCTGGGCCAAATTACGGCCCAGATCAGGTCCGGCCCTTTAAGAGGCGTTGGGCTAAATTATGGCCCATATCAGATTCAACCTGTCAACTGGACGTTATGCTTTTGGGCCCACTTGCTAAAGGCCCATTTAGTAATTCGGCCTGATATTAGTTTCGGCCTGTTAAGGGTTCGTTTAACATTTCGACCCTATATTAATTTCGGCCTGTTAAAATCCCGTCATATAGTTGGGCCTAACTACGGACCGGTTTGCATCCGGCCTGCTCGCAGCCGATAATCTGATTGGGCCAAACAAGGACCGAGACAATTTTGGCCTGTTATAAGCCCATGATTTGATTGGCACATTCATGGGCCGGGTCTATTTCGCCTGCCGCCGCCCGTGAGCTGTTCGCACGCTTTCGTGCCCAACCTACTTTTCAGCCTCCTAAAGGCCCATTGAGTTTTCTTGGGAAAATAGGGCCGGCGGTTAACTCGGCCTATTAAAGGCCCTAATCTACTAGTGGGCCAGTTTACATTTAGGCCTATTAACGGACCAAGATGATGGGGCCCATGTTGCGGATCATACATGGTGATTTGCATGACGGCCCGATTATGTATCGTAATTTTACGGTTTGGCCGGTTTACTGCGAAGATAGGATATATATACAGTAAAATAACTGCAGCATCGTGAATAAGAAAAAAACCTAGACTTTATAATAAAGAAATTATGGCATATTAAATCTACTGGGCGTCAAAGTTCGCCACTATGATAATAAAGCACAAGCAGACAACAGATTACATACACTGGGCATCAAAGATCGCCACTAGTGCAACTAAACACACCGACAAAATAATATACAAAATCGATAGCACTTCAATAGAGTTCAAGAAAGGTTAGCCCTGCTCGGAGCTGCAAATAAGTCGGGTGAGATCGCACTTGTTTGACACTTATATCCTCCTCACTCTAAAAGATAAACAAGCAGACATATGACAAGTTTTGTACATATAAGTATCAGTGCTGACAATTCATCACATTTCTTACTGACGAATAAAGTGACACAGTTTAAAATAGCATTAACTCAATATGGTATTGTTCACGTCAAGACATGGAAGGAAATGACATTGTGAAGGAGTTGGCAGCTTCACGACACCACTGGATTACAGATCAAGAACTCATAAGTATCAATGATTAGTGTGCTGTCAATTTATCCCATTTCAGATTGGCAAAATAAGATCACTTGCTCATAGTAGTTTAATTTACATGGTATGAAGAAGGAACTTGGTTGTACAACTAAAACTTAAATTGAGAAGGACAAACTTTTTTTTCTGAACGGGAGTGCATAATAATCTGTAAACATGCAAGTTGATGCAAACACCAAAAATAAACAGCTGCTGCAGTCATGCCTAACCAAATATACACAACAAAGTTTGAAGGCTTGAGAAGGACAAACTTACATTATTGGTGAAGGCAGGATCCATAAAGCCCATGTCCATGCTGATGGGGGGGGGGGGCAATTCAAGAAGTTTACCACAGAATCTTCTTCATAAGCATTGCCTTTATTCTACATTTTGTTAAGAGTAATTATAGATGTGACAATATAAGAAAAAATAGAGAAAATTTCAGATAAGATGAAGAGTGATGCTACATAACCAAGTAGCTATAAATGTAAGTACAGCAATACAGGCAAAAGGTACAACCAAGAGCAATGTCGAGCTAAACTTCTTCAGTACCATCGGTGTTATCCAACCTTGTGGTAAGAGTAAATATAGATCTTATGTGTAGAAAATGGAGGGCAAAGGAAAATAAGCTGCAGAGTGATGGTACATGAACAACTACCTGTCAATATAAGTACACTGATAAAGGACGACAGGTACTTACAAGAACAATGTAGAGCTAAAAACTTTCATTGGCATTGGATATATTCTACACTAATGTAATCATTCATACAGATCAGATAATTTGGAGCGAACAATTGATAAGCAAGCTATCATGCATACTGATGTCACATAATGAACCAGGTATGTATGCAAGTACAGTGATATAGGACAACAGGTACTAACAAGAGCAAAGCAACGCGTATCATATTTGTGATATCCTGTCGTTCTTTTCAAATCGGAATTCTTTTTCGAGCAGATTCGTTGTAAAAAAGACCCGTAAGGCACATGCGGAAAAGTAGAAGTTTAAATTGTCATGCGATATCATAGACAGTACCTCATCCTCGGAACGAGACCAGTGCATAACAAGGTTTTTCCATTCAATGTCTTCTAAATTTAGCACATGAGACTTCACCAGAAATTCGTTTATGGACTTGCCATCAAAGTGTGATTTCCTCAGGTAACACCAATACTGCTGCAATGCTTCCTTGAAAAGCGCAAGTAAGCTTTGCTTGTCATGACTATCCAGATTGACCCTCGCCTACTTAAAACAATGTAATGTAAATCATTGATGTGTTCAATCAGCAGAAAACAGGAAAATAATCACCATGAATAATAGCACTTACACGTAAGTGGGACAGGAAGATGTGAAAATGGTGTTTATCTTCACTATAATCTTCCAATGATGGGAATATATGCATGTAGTCCCTAACAACATTGAAAGCATTGTCTTTTAAACTGGGAATAACTGGAATGGGGTTCCAATCTGCAGGAATTAGCCGTCTCTGCAGTTGGGATAGGTCTTCGGCCGATGGACTTGCTGTACTTTTTGCTGGAGTGGGATTTTTCTGTGGTACGGCTGGTGCTATGGCAACTGAAATCGGCATACCTTTTGCTGGAGTGCAGGTCCTGTGTGGTGGGGCTAGTGGTGTGGCCAGTGAAGTATGGGTACAGTCTGCTGGAGTTGGTCCTACATTTTGTGTCACTGGTTGTACAACCAATATAAGTGGGTGTCTTCGATTTCTCCCAAGCACAACCACGTTTTTCAAGGACTTTGCTGGTGCTCCTTCAGGTTCAACAATCACCCTCTTCCTTTTTGATGTCTGATGCACAAGAACATCATTTGAGTGAAAAAACATGGTATGATGACAAATGGAATATGTATTAATAATGGATGGGCATGTCATCTCGACATATATGATGAGTAAACTAAGCAGATGGCGGTGCAACAAAGTAGAAGAAATGCAAGACAACATATGCAAGATACACGCAATCAGTAAAACCTTGCCAAATTAGAGCAGGCACCTTGATGGGTGAACATGACATGACATCTGCCTTTGACTCCTCAAGGTTAGAATAGTCATTAGGATCATATTCTGAACAAGAATCTACAGGTGGGGAGCATATGAGTTTCATTGCATCCAGAATGGCACTCAATGCCTTGGTGCCAATTTTGTAAGTCATTGCGTTGTTCCACAATATTCTTCTCGATGCTGGATTCGATATTCACCGTAATTACGTATAATATCTAAGAACCATGAAAACATAAATAGCTGTGAGATTATCTTTGTAATGCAGAGGATATTCTAATATAGGGGCACCCCTGTAAACACTTGTGTGCTATCAATGGATTCTGATGAGAGAGCTCATGTGTGCTGTAATATGGTGCGTGCATTTATATAATCTGGCACAAGTACACAAAAAATAGGCTCCAGAAGTAAGGATAGTTGGCAGATGGTAGGTTCAAAATATACTGTATAGAGAGTTTATTGCCAAACCATGATAACAAGAGCACACAGCAACTAGGCAGATCATAGTGTACATAAAAGGGGTACACCATAACCACGATATATAAATCGGGAAAGTGGAACTGGCTTGAAAATACGGTGTTGTATTGCCACTAGTAATTGAAAGCCTATCGATCAAGTACATGCCAAGTCTATCACCGTTGATTGCAGATGTCCCCGCTCCCTTCCTGACAAGTAACATACTGTACATACTAAATACAGAATAACAAAAGAGGAACATGTTAAAGAACAAAAGAGGAAGCATATTCTTGAGGTTCCGCTTAATTGCATACAATGTTGGTTGCCCACTCATGATGAATCACAGCGCCCAAAGAAATGCAATTCCATGCTGTCTCTCTATATGTGGCAATTTTGAACAAGAGTCATTAGGATCATATTCTGAACAAGAGTCAACAGGTGGGGAGCATAGAGTTTCATTGCATCCAGCATGGCACTCAATGCCTCAGTGCCAATTTTGTAAGTCATTGCAGTGTTTAGCTTCAAGAGTGGACTGTTGCTAGTGCGACACAAAGCAGCTACACAGATCGTAGTGTAGATATAACGAGAAAACCGTAAGCATCAGAGTAAAATCAGCAAAGTAGAACTTGCTGGAATATATGTGCTAGTATTGCCGGTACGGCTAGAAAGGCTTCGGATACCAGCTCTCTTCAACTGAAGGTGCGGTGCTGTTAATATCAGTGTAACTCTCAAAGGTGACATAGATCCCCGCATTTCCTTGCTATTCTTATAGGATTCAAGTGGGCAGGCTACTACAAATCCTATTCCCATGTTTACAAAATCCTACGAATCAAAGAGGCCCAAAGAGTTCAAAGTGTCCATACCAACCGACCGTATAGACCTCTACACTGCAAATGTCCCTGCTAATCTTCACTACAAGGAACATATTGTACTACTATCATACTCCCTCCGTTCCAAAACATAAGTCTTGGTAGAGATTTCCACTATGGATCACATACATATGTATCTAGATACATTTTAGAGTGTAGATTCACTCATTTTGCTCCATATGTAGTCCATGGTCGAATCTATACAAAGACTTGTATTTAGGAACGGAGAAAGTACTTATTAAAGAAGAACGGAAGAGGAACATTCTAAAGAAGAGCAAGCAGATTTTGGATAATAAAATGTTCGTTGCGCAGTGCCCAGACATGATGAACCAGAGTGCATTAAGAAAGCAACTCCCCATTGCTCTCTATATGTGGTGCACGTGCTTTTTCGAAAGTAAAGTAGGAACATTAGCTGACCAATTAAATATTATCTGTTTTAGTAATATCAACATCATATCAGATTCGTACTTGAGCAACAAGTTTGGAATTATGAGTGGCACGTTGTTTAGCTTGATGGATTTAGGAGCAAGTACAAGGTGTACGATGATGGTATCAATATAAATGCATGTCTGCATGCAAGTCGCCTGACTTTTGTCATTTGGGTCAGTCGACCATTTCAGGCGGTTGGATGAAGATCCTACGTCTCCTAACCCTTCTTCTTCCTCGTCTCTGATTCTTCCCATACATGCACGGGCCGCCGGCCGGACCACCGGCCCCCACTGCCTGTGTTCCTCCGCCACCCCCACCCCCATCTCCGCCCCCACACACGTCGAGTTTTCTTTGTTCGGCGAGGCCCCACCCCCCCAACCAAAGTCCCCACCCGAGCCCCTTCGTTCGCACGGGCGAACTCCGGCGAGCTCTGAAAAATTGATTGACCCAATTTTGAAATTTAGTCTACTGTGATTTAACTAGTGTGGAATATAAAAAGCGAAAACCATAAGCATTGGGAGTATAGTGTTGAGCGTGCCATGACGGATCTGAAGGTGCAAACCGGACAAAGGCAACTTCGCAACCAATGTTTTCTTTCAACTAGCAAGTAAGTGATGGACAAGAAATCAGAGTAAAGCAGTGGCGATCTATTTTCTTACTGCGATAAATAAGTTGAGTAGATACGAAAGAGTACCGCCTCTGGTGCGGCGCCGTGTATGCATCTGCTGAGAATTAGACGGTGCTGCGGTAGCGATGACTGTCGGCGGTGTGGAAGCAAATCTAGGAGGGTATACTATGGCGGCGGGGCGCGGTGGACGAGACAGTCGTAGGAGCGGCGCCGACAAGGTGGACGACGGTGGGGATGAAGCAAGAGGACGGGATGCAAGGATCCCGGTCCAAAGCTATGGATGAGAGAGGTCTATCTCTTGTAATGGACGGCGGCGTCAGGGTATCAGCTCCGGCATGGTGGAGGAGGATGTCGGTGGATGGGGTGGCGGACGGAGGAGGCTGGGGTGGAGAGGGTGTTTTGGCGCCCACGGAGTGCGAATGGGGAAATGGAGGTGGAGAGGAAGGGGGGAACCATGTCTTCATGGCGCGCTTGTCTCAAATGCGAGGAAATTTAAAAACTTAGCCCCCGTTTCAAATTTCCTACATCACAACAATATTAGTCGGTTGGGGATAGGACGGTAATGTCGCATACACCGAATATTTGCCGACGAGAGTTTGTTTTTGGCGCCCACCGTGTATGAATCGGGGAGGGAGTCGATTTCAGCCGAGGACACAATGTGTTTTGGCGCCCACTATGTATGAATCCGGGTGAGAGGCAGTTATGTCACGTTTGAGTGAAATTACAAACCTACCCCTATCGAAACCTATAGAAATCAAGTAGATAGGCTTTGCGTGGCAGGGATAGGCAGTAGTAATTTCCATCTCGCAGATTTTGGTTTCGGGCGGTTATTGCGACTTTCCCCGCTCCGTTCAAATTTTACAGAGTGCACGTAACCGTGCCAACTCAATTCGAATCCCGTTTTTATTCTATTTTTTTTCGGCGGGATCCATTTTCGATTGGAATAATATTCTATATACATCATTTTTTATATATACTTTCAAAAGCACAACACCCTTTATACATAAATATGGTTTACAAATGGCATGATCTCAGATTCATAAGGTTGTATCCATCAATTTGGATTTTCAAATATTTGAAACCACTTTATGTTGAAATCCAATGTCTGCATTCCTCGCTAACTGTCTCCAATTAATGTGTGTTTCATGCGGGTTTTTTACTTCTCAAACATGTATAATGTGTTCCACACACGCAACATATAGTCTAATCCCGTTTAGACATTAATTGCATATAAACCATGCATTGTTTCTAATTAAAGAATCTATGGATCACCAATATTGATAAACTATATAACATTACACGTGTCCCCAAATTCAAATGAATATGCATGTTTGATACACCAATTTGCGTTATGATATTATCGATGTCGTGATCTCCAGTTTAAATATTTGAATCCCATTTAATCCAGATATTCATCTCATATAACTATCACTCATGCTTATATAGGACTATCTCTCTAGACCTATACTCGTTCATCGTCTCTGGTATCTCTCGTGCTACACTGTATGTCGACAATGATCTTTTATCTTCGTAACACTGACGGTACTCTCTCCCTTGACCTTCATCACTCTATCTCTCTCTAAGTATATCTCGCTCCCTGCTATGTGTCTCTAACTATGATTCTCCATGTGGAATCTCTTTCCCTCACACAAACACAAAACTTTGTCTTTTGGGGTCTCATTTCTCTCTACTATTCCCTTGTGTGCCACTCGCACACCCCTCATACAGAGATGTCTTTCGCTCCTTAGGTATGAGAACCCACAACTCTTCCTCTTAAATATCTCTTTCTCACACACAAACACAAACTCTGTCTCCCAGGGTCTCATATTTCTCCACTGTTCTCTTGTATGTCGCTCACACACACACTCTCTCCCTAGAGATATCTTGCGTTCCCTCATATGTTTCTCTAGCTATCACTCTCGTTTTGAAATATCTTTCTCTCTCACAGACACAAAACTCCGTCTCTCGGGATCTCATTTCTCTCCGATATTTGTTTGTATGTGAGTCACATGCACCCTTTCTTCATCTCTCTCAAACCCACACCCATAACTCAGCCTTCTGATCCACTTGACTCCTATCTCTAACGCACATTAGCTAGCATCTTTATCTTTCTATTTATCTGTTTCTCCATCAACCTTCTTTCATTTATAGGTTGATCTCTTTTGCACAATCATTGTGCCTCACTCCCTCTGCTCGCCATAGATGCATGCTCCAGCCCGCGCCACTATCTCTTAAAGACAAAAACACATGCTCAATTGTCGGGCCTTCTTCCCTGCATTCTCGCATGCATGCATATTGTTATACCGATCCGTCTCTTCCATGTCGTTGATCTTAGCTTATGACTTATGTATTCTTTCTTTTATCTTGATCATGCGCGCGCGCACACACACACACATCCCACATATACATGTATACCTCTCACACATGCACATTGAAGGTCTCTATGTCTCCATACGTAGTTAATTACCCTCAACCCTAACGCCACATCAAATCGTTCTCTTCTTGTGTGCACATAACTTCCACCTGGATGGGTAAAACACACACTCACACTTAACAATCTCCTTCTAGCTACCCCCTCTCACTCTTCCCCTATATCCCCGAAACCAATAAGACCATCCCTTCGTTTAATTCCCGCCTACATGCACCATCGATATATAGTAGTCTTCCTCGGTGTCTCTCGAACAAACACGTTCTCTCGATGTCGACTACTCTCACGCGCACACACCTTCTCTTCCCTCTCTACGGTCATTTTCTCTCTCGCACCCCATTGTTGGTGGCCTCTGCCATACACATCACCTCTCTATGATGAAGCCATGCACACTTAAATTACATCCGCCACCGAGGACCCCGCGACACACACACACACACACACCCACACACACACACAAAACAAACAAACACACACACACACACACATGCACGCACCCACCCACCCACACACATACAAACACACACACACACACACACACACTAAGACTCCATCACACGCACACGCACACTAAGACTCCATCTCTCTCTCTCTCACACACACACACAACACACCCACACACACACACACTGAGACTCCATCTCACACACACATGCTCTAGGCGGAGCATTTGTTCCTACCACCCTTCATCCACCCTTACCCGTATGATAAATAATCACCTTAATTTACTTGTATAACATGGAAAAATTCCACTTTACTTTAGTAGTTAGCAAACTTATCATTTGTACCCTTATAAAAAACCGAGTTGGCGATGATGGTGTGCCTGCCATCTTGTAATACAGACCGTCTGATCTATATCTGACAGATACCAAAGATAGCCGCACCTCTCCCCACATCCTTATCTCCCACAACCTCATTGCTGAGCAATTAAAAAAGAAAGTCTCCGGAACAATCTAGCATGGTGGCCGCTGCCGCCTGCCGGCGCCGTCCATCCCCATGCCTTCACCCATTCTGACCACCAGTCACCACCACGCTCCACTCCTCCTCACCTTATCTCTCATCTTTCATTTTTTCGATGACATTCTTGAGATACCAGTTTTCCGATAAAAATTCTCGAAATATCATTAGTTTTTACACATGGGATTACTCCTGCATGGGTAAATCACAACAGGTGTTTTGTAAAAAATGCATATTGATGTTCCGTGCAATGCACGAGCATCTTGCTTGTAATTATATAACACAAATCACGAGCAGGAAGTGACATTTTTTTTACACAACCATGTTAACATGGCCACGTAAATCACTAGCTAAAGTAAATACCATTATACTTATATCCCGATGCAAAAGGTTGAGTACATGTCCTAAGAGTAGAGTCGCACACACGCACTGCCTCTCGTAATCTCTCTCTCTCACACACACACCAGTTACGTGACACCCACTTAAGCAGACACGTATGTTACAATTTGTGCACCCGCTGGTACACGTGATGTTGCGCATTTATTTAAGCCAGACGGCGAACCCAAACAGTAGCTGCATTCATTCCCCTCCCGCCGCCTCTTCTCTGGTTGCCGTCGCCCGGTAGGATGAGGATCCCCTGACGTGAACAATCCTACCATTCTATCACTGACATGTGAGACCCCCAAGAATGGGTCCCACCAGTCAGCGAAGGAAAGGCAGGGTAAGGCAGTGATAGCCACGTCAGAGGATCCATGTCCCACCCAGTAGCCACGGCCCGACCGAAGGTAACAACATATGCCATACTCTCGCTGGAGCGGCTCTTTAATCTGGAAATTTAGTGGTCATGCATGCATCTTTTAATGCTAGCACTCCTATATAAGGGTTGACCGGTCACTTCCCGCGGACGTGCGCGAGCGGTGGAAGAGGAAGGAGAAGGGAAGCAGGCTATGGAGTAACATTTTTTACCACAATTTCTTAGGAAACTGGGTGCAATAATTGAGTAGTTTTGCAAACTACCAGTACTACACCTGAAACGGTTCAAAACCTATACTCCCTTGCTAGCGCGCGCTTCCCGCGTGAAACGATCAACGTCGCCCTGGAGCGTCAGTGCCGCATTAATGCCCGACCAGAGCGGAGGCGACCTCTCACTGGCGCCGGCTTTGAAGCGGCGCGACGGCCGAGAGAGCGCCGCTTCCCGGTGCACCGAATGCTCCGCGTCGAGGCTGGCCATAGGCCCTGTTTGGATCCATGGGTTAGAGTTAGTTTGACATAGTTGGAGCTCAAATAGCCCTAAAGTATCCAAGCATGAGGGTTTAAATTGGAGCAAGTTGCACCGAACCCACCAAAAAAACTATCCCACCCAAGAGGTGCTAACTGGAGATAGTTCTCATTGGGACCACTGAAAAATCACTTCTCTCTCTCCATCAAGTGCATTTATTGTCAATCTAACCCTGTCACCCAAACACCTCTTTGGCTTGATTAGTTCGAGGTTAGTCATGAGTTAGTCTAACCTCTAGCTAAGTTAGAGTATCCAAACAGGAGCAGTATAGGACATGCAAGTTGCTCAAAGCATACAGTCAAATTCGTACGTGAAAGGATTTTTTCTTTTTGAAAACGGAACATGAAAGGAATTTTTTTAGAATGCTCTTGGCATGTCGCTAACATGTGATGAGTTAACCGACCTCAATAGACGGCAAAACACTAGCCCGCCGCACTTTGAGAGAGACGAGGAGGGAGAAGCGATACGGGCTGCTGGATTACTAGAGATAGGTGTCGCACCGAAGCCAAGAAATATGGTGATAGCGTGGGTTAGCCATGTACTAGTATGATGTAACTACACTAGGCTGCCGTGTTTCGTACTCTTCCAGTCCACTGTGGAGAAGATTGGTTGATTTGATATCGCTGAATAATATAAAATATTATGAGTGCAGACGCTCCACCCCGAGGTTCCTTGCTCCTTCTCGTCGTCGGGAATCTATGTTCTTCCACTCTACCTTTTTACGTGAGCTTTGTTCATCCTTTTGCTAACACGCGGCACATCTAGCATCAAGGTGCACGTGTCATGCAAGGATCGTTCCATCTATATGAAGAACACATGGGACGGGAACTACGAGACGGACATGTACCCAGGAGTGGACGTGCGAACATGTGTAATGTAGCACAATAAGTGAAGTAGAAAGGCACAAATAGTATGAACATGCGTGGCATATAGGCATTTGTCTCTTACTACCACTAAATGTTGTACGTGCCATGCCCGGTGATGTTATGGAGTACGTGACTAAGTACTCTACTACTACTATATTAATTGGAGGCACATATTAGGTTTTATATTTGTTTACGTGTATGCCCCGAGACCTTCCAACTAGACGTGTCTTTCTCTTCGGGACGCACTTTGTATCATTCATACCACTAGTACAGTAGTACTACTACGTGTGGTCTCCGACCCAGAAGTGGAGACGCTCTACCACGCTGTTCATGTCCCACTCCTTTCGCTTATGTGTGCGACATCCAAAGACGCGTGCCGTAGGTTTGGCACTCCTTCGTCAGAAGAGTTGAAACGCTAGCATTCATTAGAAATAAAAATAAATATAAATCACCATGATACTATACCACACGGTTTCCTTGCTCCTCGATATCGGAAAGAATACTTCGTCACGACATGTGGGACGTCGACCATCCTGGTCCACTTGCCATGCCCGCAGAACTCCAAGGGAGAGTCACCCCGGTCGTCGCATCGCAGTAATTACTAATGAGCCGTCAAATCACAGGCCCAACCTTACCCACTGTGAAGTTTCTCGGACGAAGGAACCATCATGACTTCGTTGAATTCCGCTTCTTGAAGAAAACTACTGAACCAAAGAAGATCGCTAGCTACTGATAGTTACTCCAGCAGAGGCCTCCTTTGGTTCATAGGATAGGAATTTTATAGGAATATGAAAATCATAGGAAGTGAGATGACATGCATCTCAATTCCTATAGAGAAAGAGATGCCGTTTGATGGATAGGAATTTTTCCATTGAGTCTAGGCTAATGTATTGGTAATTTGCTCTAAAAACTACAGTAGTAACTAGTAGTACTGTTACATGCTCGTAATTAATTAAACAAACGTACGGGCGACACAGACACACACACTAACTACTAGTACTACTACTTCTCACATGCTGGCCAGACGCCGTCATTCTCCTTCCCGGCTTTGTCGGCGACAACCCACCGTGCTTGGATCTCCGCCGACCTCTCCCCAGTAGCGCGTGCGTCCTCTTCTTTCTTGCGGCAGCGGGCTTCTCTTTTCTTGAGTGCTTTCTGACTTTTCCGCTCCCTCTGTGCGGCTTTGGCCGCCTCTTGCTCTACCACCCATTCGGCCTTGGCAGTTTCAAATTCCGCCCACATAGGTGTGAGGTCGCGAGCGGCGATGAACTCGGCACGACGGGATGCCACCGCTTGCCTACCATTTCAGAATGCGGTCGTGGCAGCGAGGAACTTCAAGACGGCGGAATGCCATCGCTTCCTTACCGGTTAGTGTGCGGCGCGGTGGCATGAATGACGCTTGGTGACAGCTCTGGGGTGGAGTGGCCGGACAACCGTAAAGTGCTTTGGTTTGTCAATAGCTCAAGGATAGAAGACGAAGGAAATTTGGATTCCCCTTCAATCCTGGTCATTTATTACCGAGTAAAATGCATTGACAGTCATTGAACTTGTCTTGATAGCTCACTTTGATCATTGTATACGAGATATGGTGATTATACGGTCACTGGCTCAGCGTATAGCTCCGTATTTGTCTAGTTGACCAGTCAAACAGTGCGCATGCGCCTCATCAGCTCGTGTTCTTTATCTATCTATCTATACGGGCCTACCTGTGAGTGGAGAAAGAAATAAAAACAAAAAATATGCGTATGTGACATTACTGTTTAGACGTTTGCTGGAGGCCTCCGCGAACACCGAGCATGTATTCACCTGGCTCAACACCAACGGTCATACTCATGACTCGGTGCCTTGCTCATGTATATCATCCATCACAACGACAATCTATAAAACAGCCTAGCTAGAGAGGGTACTATGGTGCGGAGTATGTACTATCGTGAGCAACCGATCATAGTGCCACTGCACACGAGTGTGTGTCTGATCGATTCATCCATTATTCATAAGTTATGTATGGTGGTGTGGTGTCTAATGGTGGTTGTCGAATGCTAGCTGGCGACAAGAGCAGTTGGATGGACGCCTGGTTGTCAATACGTGCCGCATACGCTTCAAAGGCTCGTCATCCACGAGTTCACATTTTACCACCACGCCAGCGTCTGACCGCCCTGGCCTACCGAAACCCCTTCCATTGCTAGCTCGCGCTTCCCGCATGAAACGACCACCATCTCTCCAGAACGTCAAGGCCGCATTCACCGGCCTTAACTGCAGGTGCAGTTGGTGTGTCACTGACATGCGAGCCTGATGCACGTTGGGCCCGCATGTCAGTGAGACAATGCACCTGCGGTTAAGTCACTGAAGCAGCGTTCGCATACGCCCGACGCGACCTCTCACTAGCGCCGACATTGCAGCAGCATGACGACCGAGAGAGCGCCACCCACGCGGTATCCCGGTGCAAGCGACTGCTCCACGTTAATGACACCATGGCTGCCGACGAACCTACTCTGGTGCTAGCCATCCATCCGTCTGCCGCGGCTCATTGCCATTCGCCCGCTATATTATCTTGAGCCCCAGCTCCCAGCCATAGCCAAAGACCCACACTCATTCTCCTCCGGTCCCTTCCTTCTGTTGGCACCACTCCAACCATGGCCTCCGGGCACTCCAAAGCTCTCTTGGACGTCTTGTCGCAGGAGTGCACGAAGGACATCGGTGGCTCCGCTCTGGGCGCACTCCAAAGCTCTCTTGGACGTACTCTCGCAGGAGCAGACGAAGGAGATCGCCGGCTCCCCCCCGGCCGCCCTCCGCTGCCACGACCACGAAGCCGGCGCGCGTGCGCGGGCGCAGCCGATAGCGAGGAAGAGTAGTACACGGTAGGCCGCCACCGCTCTGGTCCCAGGAAGGCCACCGCTCCTCCACTTAGTTGACGCCAAGCTTGGTGGGATAAAAATCGGCGGCCGATTAGCCGCTTAACGACGACGTGGAGGCGGAGATCTTCATAACCTTGTGCTTCGGAGGAGGAGGTTATCGAGGCGGATAAGGAGGAGGCAAAGGCAATGGCCGGCTTTCTCGGGTTCATGGCCGGACATGGTGGTCGGGGCCCGACAATCGTTTAGATTAGGTTTACAGTAGGTTTTAGTATGGTTTGTGCGAAATATGTAATGAATTTTGTCCAATTTATAGGAAAAGTTCTCAAAATGTAATGAATTTCATCCGGTTAATTTGAAATTTGCTTTGTTTGCACGAATTTCATCCAGTTAGTTCATATAGTTGTCGAAAGGTATGTGGGCAGCATTGGATGGCATCCATCAGTGTTCTCGGATAGATGCCAGTGTAAATTTGAGGTCCAGCGCTGCAGTTGCCCTAACTATCATGCTATAATCGCTAACAGTGCTCCATTATTTCGCAGAGAACAATTATCCCTCGATCAAAATCAGATCCGCCGTGTTTCACAGTCCTCTCACGTAAGAGTGTAGACTCTTGCTTACATAAAAATGGAGCAAGTGGACGATACTGTAGCACGTCATATCACTCAAACTAGCCCGCCTAACGCGCGGGAAAGCACCGCCCTCGTCATTTTGTTCTGGATTTCTATCAATTGATCGCATGAAAATGTTACGCTTTGCAAGTTCAAAAGAAAAGGAGGCACACTTACAACTCATACGCGTCGCGTTCACGTCACACCCCCGACAGTTCGGCTCGCACGCTTCTCACCAGAGGGGACACGCGTTGTCTTGCATTTTCACTGACATGTGGGACTGCAATTGAATAAACCATCGATAGCCGAAATCTAATCGCTCGGTGGGTGTCGGCTGAGAGGAGAGAGACGGGGGAGGGAGGAGAGATCACCCGCCCGCCGTGCACGGACTCCAAGAAATATGTGGTGATAATGTGAGGTGGGCCATGCGGGAGTCCGCAACGCTTCCAAGCCTGCTTCTTACCGCCTTGGCCCACCAGAACCCCTCCCCCACCCCACCACCTCCCTGCGCGCTCCCCCCTTAGAGGCCAACTGCCCGCATTCATAACAAGTAGTACCAGTAAAATTCTGGGCTATAAAGGGCATGTACAATGGTTGATAAGATAATCTTATCATAAGTCTTGCATATAATTTAGAGATGACAAAAAACATGTGTACAATGGATCATCTCTTAGCCTTATCTTCAATAACTAGTTATTCCTAAAAACATGGTGAAACATATTGTGCTAAGAGATCATCTATTGTCTTCTCGACAAGCCCGCTTATGTGGAGGAGAGAGAGGCATTGACAAAGTCAAGGAGTGGGATCTGCAGGAGCCCGTCTCCACACGTGCTCCTAGGTATAAAAATCTAATTCTAAAAAAAGAGGCATAAAAAATAATTGTGTCTAAAAAAAGAAAGGTAAAAACATTTGAGAGGAAATAGATAGAGAGCAAGTGAGAAAAAGTTGTAACCTTATAGTCAACACTATGGTAGTATTACATGAGGAAGGAGGAGTGGTGCACATGCCAAGTTCACTGGGCTGTCGTGTTTCACACTCCTCCGTCGTAACGATGGAGACAATAGGTTTCATAAAAATAAACAATGAATACTCGCTGTTTGCTCGTCCACTATATCGGAAAGAATACTTTCATTCGCCGACATGTGGGACGTCGACCATCCTGGTCCACCTGCCATGCACAAAATTATCCTGGTCGACCTGCCATGCACAAAGTTAGTCGGACTAAGGAACCATCATGACTTCATTGAATTCCGCTTCTTCATGAAAACTTACTCTATCCGCAGTACTGCTACCACACGCGAAGACTGGACGGCACTGTACCACGTCATATCACTAAAACCCACTAGGCCAAACTAGCCCGCCTAGGATTTGTACTCCCTCCGTTTCAAAGTTAGTAGTACAAAGTTGACTCATCTATTTTGGAACGGAGGGACGTCTCTGTACTGCTATGATTTTCTGTTGTACGTCTCTGTACTTTTGCTATGATTTTCCTACCCTATGAACCAAATGAGGCCTGAATATATCCGTGTCGACTATTGTCTGATCGATCGCTAAGCCTACAATATTAGGAGCTTGGGCTATTGGCCGATCGACGACGAATCAGTATAAGCGTACCACGAGCTCATCAGCCCCAACATTTCTCTTCGGTGAGTGTTTTGCAAGTACTATAGCTCGCAAAGAGTAGCTAGCCTACTAACACCAAGAATCATCAAATAAGCCCTGCTGATATGATACACAGTTCAAACTTACATCTAAGCATGCCATATATTACATCAAAAGCTAGTGAGGATACATCTGTTTCCATAACTCGGAGAGGGTTTGCATGATCCACTATCAAACAAAAGTAGCAAGTACCGCCCACACAAGGGTTTGATAACACGCATCGTTCTGGTAATTAAACACATGGCAATGCAAACTACCCTGAAGGATTAGCGTGACCAACTATTTCTTGTCATCGATCTCTCGGGCAATGACCATAGCACGGACAGCGGCATGGGAATCGATCTCTGGGGCGATGTCCACAGGACTGACCGCGACATCAGAATCGATCTCTGGGACGATGTCCACAGGATGGATAGCGGCATCGGAATCGATCTCCGGGGCGATGCCAACAGGACGGACCGCGACATCGAAAATGATCTCCGGGGCGTTGTCCACAGGACGGGCTGCGACATCGGAATCATCAAGGACGTCCATCGACACCTGCACAACCCTAACATATTAGCAAGCACATTGCAAATAATCAAAAACCACAACTTTCGGTAATAGCCATTATTTTTTACCTTGTGCAGCTCACCGGGGGATCCCATCCCTCCGGGGGCCATCTCCTCATCCTCGACGGGGGCCATCACCTTGCCAGGGGAATACTTCTTCTCAAAGGCGACTATCTCCTCAAACTCGGCCTTGTGCCTCGCATAGCTGGCCATCAGAGTTTCTGGGGTAGGCACGGTGGGGCCCTTGCTGTTCTTCCAACTTTCTTTGAGGAGTTCGTCCGCCAACGTCGTCAACTCTTTGGCCAGTGCTTGTTTCTTGGAGTTCTTTGTCTCCATGGGTTGGCCCGCCAACATGGTCAACTTGTTGGTCGGTGCTTGCTTCCTGGAGATCGCTTTCTCCAGTGGGTTGTCCGCCGACAACTCTTTGCCTAGTGCTCCAGGATCCATCAATGAACTGACAAACAAAAAGCAATCGGAAGGAAACCACAATCGCAATGAAAACGGGAAAAGAATAAGCTGTGAGAATCGGTCGGTGCTTCGCAAAAAGAAGATTATTGGAATGAAAATATAGTAGCATTACTGATTCGCCCACCTTTCCTTCGTCGGTACAGAAGAAAAATGGCAGAAGTGAGTAGCCTGGAGTGAGGTTTTCTTCAAGAAAGGGGAGAAAGGGCTTCAACGAGCATTCTAGTGGAATGATGTTGCTTCGTCCAGTCCAACTTCGAGGCCACTTTACCACTGCTGGTAAAGGTGTGGGTTTTGTGATATGACGGGTCATGACGGCCACACCGGGGTGACTTCGACTGTAGCACCTCGCTGTGATTTGGTGGATGACATGTGGGCCCAGATACTTTGATGTTCCGCATGTAGATAAAGCGGCTAGTCATATAGGAGTGGTCAATATTGTGCACCGCGGCCAAGGCGGTGTAGTCTAGTCACTTGTTGGAATCTCTAGAAAGACTTATACCGCATGATTCTTTGCTTCTTCTTACTACTACGTACTACTTCGTCGACATGTGGGACAGCCAGCAGCATCCGGGTCAAAGTAATACATGTCATGCACCAGATTAGAGTGCGGAACGGAAGGGGGGCATCACCCCGGTCGTACCCAAACTAACTCTAACACATGGATCCAAACAGTTACCCAAACTAACCCTCCTGTTTGGATATTTTTGGGTTAGTTGAGTTCAAACTAACCCAAACTAACTCTAACACATGGATCCAAATAGTAACGCGCCGTCAAATCGCATAGCCCGACTTTTCCAGCAGTAAGTAAGTTGAATCCGCTACTCCCTCACCCTCCTCGCCTCTCTGTCAAACCGCCTACGCGAAAACTGCCGCACGTATTGCCCGGGAAAAGCCCCGCCCTCGACTTTTAATTACACGAAAATAGTTCGAGCTTGTTCGTTCTATATAAATAATAGTACTGTATGGTTATTCACCTGTGGGGTTGTTCATTGAATGGAGGGCCGGGGAGCACAAGTGAACAATACTACTACTACTAGTAGTAAGTAGGGGTCGTACAGGTAGTCACCTTAAATAGAGAGATTCTTTTCTTTAATGCCACGTACACAAACTGAAACGCTTGTTGTGGAGACAAAAAGATAATCACTCCACTATATATGTATGCAGGGGTGTGAGCGCTTGCTTTACTAGAGTTGCTCTCTTCATTCTCTCATCCTCTCTAGATATAAACAATACAATGGTAGCGACATTTTCTCTCTGCTCACCGCTGGTCACAGATCCGGCTGGATCCCTTCGGCTGGTATGTGTAGCGGACTAGGTGCATCGTTCATGCGGTCATCACTGGCGAGGGAGGAAACGCACAGCTGCCGGAGGGGCCCAATCCTCTGCCCGTGCCGTTCTCTCCGACACAGCGCTGGCTCGGGAGGTCCTCCGACCCTTCTTCCTCCCTGCCGTATTGTCCGTAGATCCGACCTACTGCCGCCGGCATCCCGACGACCCAGGTATAAGTTCTTCGAAAGCGGCCTTGCTCTACTGCCCCAGCTCCCCATATGTCTGCAAGTGCATCTTTTTCTACTCCCATCGGCTCTTCCAAAGCCAACTAAATTTTTAGTATTATTAGAGGTAAAGCTACTTCATGCATTCGAATCTAGGGCTTTGTTCAAACAACAAAGGAAAGGGGGGAAAGTTGTAGCATGAATCTAGGACTTGATTCAAAGAGGAAATAATATGGTGAAAGTAGTAGAGACCGGATATCCAACCGATCTCTTGGTTGAAAAGGGAAATAATGGGAAAACACGGTACAAACTGGATAATGAACAAATCTATTATTGGTTGAAAAAAGGATAGAAAGTGGCGGTTGGTGGACAAGTCAACAGAGTATGTCCAGGATTAGATTTGTTGCCCTCGCATAGTAAAAGGTCTCCAGGATTAGAATTGATTCCCCCACATAGTAAAAGGTCTTAGGATTGGATTTGCTGCCCTCACATAGTAAAAGGTCACATGATTAGATTTGCTTCCCTCACATAGTAAAAGGTCTCCAGGATTAGATTTGCTGCCCTCACATAGTAAAAGGTCTCCAGGATTAGATTTGCTGCCCTCACATAGTACAAGGTCTCTAGGATTAGGTTTGCTGCCCTCACATAGTAAAAGGTCTTCAGGATTAGATTTGCTGCCCTCACATAGCATGAACAAACTCGGCATCACCGCTTTATGCCTCCTTGTAGGTACATTGTGCTGATGCGTCCACTGTCGCATGTCCTTATACCAACCTTTTGATGTTGTTAATGTAAGGGCGCATGTAAAATGAAGCGATCATACTGTTACCTTAGGGACATGTCTAACAAGTGTTATTGTTAATCTAATGCCTCCAGTGATAAGATGCAATTAAACTGTGTTTACAAATGGCACTCCTGCTGTTTTCCCCAGTATGATAAGTAAGTTTCTCCTTTACGCTGCTGAGTGTCCTGGTGTCCCCACGGTCCCATGCCCTTAAACCAACTCTTTAGCTGCTGTTGATTTACTGTATCTGGTAAACAAGCAATGCTACCATTAAAGTAATCCCATATTTGAGGAATCTCATTGTTGATCGTAATGCTCCTGGTAACATGAAGCATTGCTGACGTTTTAAAATTTCTACTGTCCTTGCGTGATTGCCATGAACATAATTAAGATGCTTCTTTTCATTTCATGTATGTTTCATATATTCTTATTGACCAGCAACTGTTTACTTTCTATCTTTTTGTGTAGATAGGGATACCCATTTCACCTTGTTGCTATTGTGACCTTTTGGTGAACTGCACAAAACACTTTTTTTTGGAATGAGTGTCTTGTGGAGTTCAACTAAAATGTCACGTGGGCAACATCTCTCAATTTTGGTGGAACTGCATAAAATGGTGATTGGAGTTTCCAAAATCTCCGTCAAGTTCTGCTAGTAATCTCGTGCAACATTTTATTAGCCTTTGCAAGATGAGATGTCATTGTCACCACAATGGCACTTTATTTTAGTGGAACTGCACAAAAGGATAAGAAAAATTATAGTTGCACCTTACATGAGCCGGACAACCAACCTTAATGTTCCTCAATTTTAGTGCAACTACTAAAGAAGAACCTGCCAGCTCACGAGAGCAAGTACTTCTTGCTAGATGAATGATGCAATCTTTGCTTCATTTCAAAGTAATCAGAAAAAGGCGCATGAATTGAATCATGGAACTCTGTGCAGCCTCATTCGACTGGAGCTGCAGGTTGAGTTCAAGGAGGCCACTATTAAAGTGAAATCATGCTCTTCTTGTTTGTGCTGTGCAAACAGGAATACTCAACTACAAATGTTGTGACGGTCAAGAGCATTCGCCAAGTTCTTCGATTATATGACATGGCTAGCCAAGATGGATTTAATCCCGATATTCACTTTATCGAAAGGCTCTAATGGGTTGGTTCTGAATCTTGCAAGCTGGGAATCAATGAGTTGTGTAGGCATCTTTGTTGTACTTATTATTTGAATCTTATTTGTTGGTTCTGAATCTTGCAAGCTAGGAATCAATGAGATGTGTAGGCATCTTTGTTGTACTTATTATTTGGATCTTATTTGTTGGTTATGTATCTTGCAAGTTGGGAATCAATGAGATGTGTAGGCATCTTTGTTGTACTTATTATTTGGATCTTATTTGTTGGTTACGAATCTTGCAAGCTAGGAAACACGACATGATGATGCAGAGGACAACAACCATAACAAACAGTTCAAACTTGGTAGTATTATCTTTGTGAAAGTGCGACAAATGTCTTGATCGTAGCGCCCCGAGAATAATAATTCTAATTGTTGTGCATGTTGATCCTGTATACCGATAGAATGAACCAATGCATTGCTTGTTTTAAGTATAAATTTCTATTAAAGCTAATTCAATTTAAGTAAAGTGACCACTAACTCCTGTTATTACAGTACCAATACAGACCCGCTCATGAACCGACGTGTGGCCAGAGTAGGTTTCTTAATGGAGACGTTTGAATGCGCCGAGGGTGCATCTTCTGTTGGGCGTGCAACGGACAAGGGAGGGGTAGTAATTGTTGTCGCCTGTACACACTCAGTTTACTGTTGAATCCAGTTCCCCAAGAGCTGAAAAACGAACTGCCGCCGCCGCCTACACACTCGTTCACTTGAAGAGACTCCAATGGCGATCCGAGGGGTGAGCCTGCTGGATATGGACTTCAGCAAGGAGTTCCCCTTTGAGTTCGCCGTTCATTCCTATGGATGCACCAAGTTGATTGTGATGTACGCCAACGATCCGGACTCGGTGAAGCTCTGCCTCCCGAGTTCAAGCAGTACCTACAGGATGAGAAAGCACAAGGTAGCAGGACTAGACCTTGTGCCCATCCATTCATCTCATGACAGGGACCAGCGGATCGCCGTCGCCCAGGTAAGTGTGTGGGACAAGGTTCTCATCTACCACTACAGAGGGCCATCGTGAGGTTACGGAGGGCGGTTCCGCTTCCCATAACCGACGAGTACACACAGACCGCAAAGATCATGATCAAGCGTGCCACGAAGGTCTAGATGTTGTACTTTATCTCGCTTATAAGCACCTTTATCATCTGAGTGTTTCATGCATTAGCCTATGTGTCGTAATTATCTGTTTTGTCCGAAATATTTCTTTTAAGAACCCATTAACCTGTTTGCTTTTTTAGTGGCTATTTGCTTATGTATGTAACTAGTTCACTTGTCCGTTAAAAAACTAGTTCACTCTTGCCGTGCTTTGAATCTCCTTCCTCCCAACATATTACCCTCCTCGGGTGGACCCAACAGGTCTCGCATACGTACATATGGGACCAACCACCTATCCATTTGTATTTCTTTATTTTGTTAAATCTTTCGTCCTCTTCCTATACAGCGGCTGGCCATCATAGCCTATGGCATTGGCCAGGCCATCCCTCTACTACCACACATTGCCCGGCGGCGGCAGCTCCACCGCCCACCTCAAGACCAACAAGTCAACCTCAGACTCCCCTCCGCTGCGTCTTCCCCGCTCCGGATTCGATCGGTCCGAGGTCTCGACGTCGTCGCCCTTCGCCTTTGGTGCTCTAGCCACAGCCGCCGCCGTTGCTCCCAACATGGTCAGCAAAACAAGAGGAATCGGAGACAATTGTTCGTCGAGAGGCTGACAGTCCCGGGCCCACCAGGTCCATGGCCTAGGTTTTTTTGTTTAACATGGGCAGCCCACGACATGTTTCAACATTTTTTGGATCCAGCAGGTATCAAGCGGCCTCTGGGCCTCCCAACCTACCTTGTCTATAACATTAGTAGCCCAAGTTATGTTTGTTTTTTCAAGACGACGCACAACTTAGTTCTATTTTTCTATCAGAATGCAAAACTGAACCTGTTTTCTATAAGAATGCAAAACTGAACCTGTTTTCTATAAGAATGCAAAACTGAACCTATATTTATATCTTATTTTATTACACACACACACACACACACTTACACACACACACACACACACACACACACACACACACACACACACACACACACATATATATATATATATATATATATATATATATATATTAGAAACAACATAAGTTTCCGTTAAACCTGTCGTTCATCCAACCATTTTATAGACCTTCCCACTTCCTTTATTTTTCGTTTTCATTAATCCTATATCTGAATTTTCTCCCACTTTCTTTTTCGATGTAAACTGAGTTTTCTCCCAGTACTTTTCCCTAGAACCAACTCAACTGTCCCATGTCTAGCCTAAAAAATAATAATATCCCACGTACTATTAACTCATCAAATTTAAATGATATTTTATTTCGTAAGTTGAAAGTTCTTACAAAATAATAATAATATTTTTTATATATAACTTGGAAAGTTAACTCCTAGTGATTGCGTACATAAGCTTGCAAAGAGTAATAGACGTGCAATCATGTGATTATGTTTTTATAACATTTCTTCGCCTAGCCCAACATGATGTTTTCACCCAGCCCAGCAAGTCCGCGGATTTCGAGAAAAATGCAAATGGGCTTTAAGTTCTACCATATATATAAACGGGCTGCATAGATGCTACATCATTGTTTCACCCAGCCCACCAAATGGACTAAAAAACAAATGGACTGGCTGACATGTGGGCCAGTAGGTCGAAGCCTAAGAAGGCGTTGGATTTACATCCAACGGCCGACATTCTTCTTCAATCTCTCCTCTTCTTCCCCAAGCGCTGCCGGGACCGGCTGCTCCAGCCTCCGGTGTCCAGCGACGTTGTTTTGCGCTCCTCAGCGAAACGCTACCCCGCCGACGGCCAGGCCATCCCTCCACACCGCACCTCCTGTTATTCTCTGCCGAGTGTAGGCCCACCCCGCACCCGAACCAGTCAAGTTTCCCACTCCTCTCCGTCTGCGACTCCACTACCGCGTCTTCCCCATCTTGGGTCGTTCCAGTCTGGGGCCTCGCTGTTGTCCATCGCCTCGGTGCGCTCGGCGCGGCGTGGTCGACATACGAGAGTCATCGGAAGAGGACTGTACATGGAGAGCCTGACGGCTGGGACCCACGAGGTCCATGGTCGCACGCAAGGAAAGTTCCTCCTTATTATGCACTGTACGTGGACTGTACGTGGGAAGGGCTTCTGTATTTCGTGAAAAAAACGCCCCCCCTGACAGGTTGGACCCACCAGCTATATCTTCGCACGCAAGGAAGTGCCTCTTTATTACGCACAAAAAAATGAATACCCCCTGCTAGTTGGGACCCACCGTAGTGGGTGGCTGACTTGTGGGCCTACTAAGTTGAAGGGGATGGAGGGCTTTGTCAACTTAGTCAATATGAACGATTCTAGCTCCAGTGACCATATGATGTCCATCCAACGGCCATAGTGCTTCTTCAACCTCTGGTCTTCTTGCTCCAGCCGCCCAAAGCAGCGCCGGTCGTGCCGCGTGCTCCTGCCTCCTGTGGCCGGCTATGATGCCGCGGAGGCCTCACCGCCCCTACTACTCCCACCGCTAGCCAGGGCATCCCTCTACTCACCCACACCCCCAGTTACTCTGCAGCGATGGCAGCCTCCTGCCGCAGCCGAACCAGTGAACCCCCGTACTCCTCTCCGCATGGGCATCCACTGCCGCGTCTTCCCCGGCTCCGTGTCGTCCCCTTCCCAGGCCTCACCGTCGTCCACCGCCTTGGTGCTCTCGGCACGGCGTGGTCAATGTGGTTAATGACCGACTTCCATCGGAAGAGTACTATACATGGAGATGCTGATGCTACGTCTTGAGCTTGCGTTGGTTTTCCCCGAAGAGGAGAGGATGATGCAGCACAGTAGCGTAAGTATTTCCCTCAGTTTTCGAGAACCAAGGTATCAATCCAGTAGGAGGCCACGCGCAAGTCCCTCGTACCTGCACAAAATGATAGCTACTCGCAACCAACGCGATTAGGAGTTGTCAATCCCTTCACAGTCACTTACGAGAGTGAGATCTGATAGAGATAATATTTTTGGTATTTTGGTATAAAGATGCAAAGTGAAAAGTAAAAGCAAAGCAAATAAATAAAGTGATGGAGATTAATATGATGAGAATAGACCCGGGGGCCATAGGTTTCACTAGTGGCTTCTCTCAAGAGCATAGATATTCTACGGTGGGTGAACAAATTCTTGTTGAGCAATTGATGAGAATTGAGCATAGTTATGAGGTTATCCAGCAATGATCATGTATATAGGCATCACGTCCGTGACAAGTAGACCAAACGATTCTGCATCTACTACTATTACTCCACTCATCGACCGCTATCCAAAGCATGCATCTAGAGTATTAAGTTAAAAAGCAGTAACGCCTTAAGCAAGATGACATGATGTAGAGGAATAAATTCATGCAATATGATAAATACCCCATCTTGTTATCCTCGATGGCAACAATACAATACGTGCCTTGCAACCCCTTACATCACTAGGTAAGGACACCGCAAGATTGAACCCAAAGCTAAGCACTTCTCCTTTGCAAGAACTACCAATCTAGTTGGCCAAACCAAGCGGATAATTCAAGAGACTTGCAAAGATAACTTAATCATACATAAAAGAATTCAGAGAAGAATCAAATATTTTCCATAGATAAGCTGGATCATAAACCCACAATTCATCGGTCTCAACAAACACACCGCAAAAAGAAGATTACATCGAATAGATCTCCACGAGAGAGGGGGAGAACATTGTATTGAGATCTAAAAAGAGAGAAGAAGCCATCTAGCTACTAGCTATGGACCCGAAGGTCTGAATTAAACTACTCACACTTCATCAGAGGGGCTATGGTGTTGATGTAGAAGCCCTCCGTGGTAGATGCCCCCTCCGGCGGAGCTCCGGAACAGGCCCCAAGATGGGATCTCGTGGATACAGGAAGTTGCAGCGGTGGAATTAGGTTTTTGGCTCCGTCCCCAATCTGTTGTGGGTACGTAGGTATATATAGGAGGAAGGAGTACGTCGGTGGAGCATCAGGGGGCCCACAAGGCAGGGGGCGCGCTCAGGGGGGGAGGGCGCGCCCCCCACCCTCGTGACCGCCTCTGGCACTCCTTGGAGTAGGGTCCAAGTTTCCTGGATCACGTTCGGTGAGAAGATCACGTTCCCAAAGGTTTCATTCCGTTTGGACTCCGTTTGATTTTCCGTTTCTTGAAACACTTGAAATAGGCAAAAACAGCAATTACAGGCTAGGCCTCCGGTTAATAGGTTAGTCCCAAAAATAATATAAAAGTGGAAAATAAAGCCCATTATAGTCCAAAACAATAGATAAAGTAGCATGGAGCAATAAAAAATTATATATACGTTGGAGACATATCAGCTGACAGCTGGGTCCACGGCCACAGCCCAATTTTTTTGTGATTTGCCAAGTAAGTCGCTTTGTCAGGCCTGTTGAGCTGCAAATCTTTCAAGACAAGGAGAGCTTCATCTGGCTGGCCGAGAAAATGGCCTATTAGTAATGAGAAATGGGTTGTACATTTTTAAAACACATCAAACCGGCAATTAATTTCAAATTTCTTTTTTCATTTCGAGATTTTAAATTGCATTGATTTTTATGCATGGAAAATTTGTTGGATTTTATATTGGTATACATATAATTTTAAAATCAGTTTGAATGTGACTCGAAATTTCGGGATTAAAAACAGTTCGGACCGCACAGGAATTTTGTATAATTTTTTAACCGTGGCCACAATATGGGCTGTAATGCTAACAAAAAGAATATGGGCTCCAAAAAAACCTTAAGAATTAGCAAATGGGCTGTAAACTATTAGAAATAATGGCAGATGAGCTATATGATGTTTTTAATAGATTTGAGGCTTTCCTAAAAAAAGGTTGACGCACAAGCAGTGACTGTTGGATGTCCATCCAAAGGCCGCCGTGCTTCTTCAATCTCTGCTCTTCCTGCTCCAGCCACTGAAACAAGCGCCAACGGGACTGCCTGCTCTCTCCTCCCACGGTTTGTCTTTGCCAAGCAGCCTCACCGCCCACCGTACTCCCATCATCGGCCCAGCCATCCCTCTACTCACCCACACCGTTGTTATTCTCGGTGACGACAGACAGACGATAAACCCTCGTCATACTCCACTCAGCGTGGGGAAACAAGCTGCCGAAGTCTTCCCTGCCTCCATGTCGTTTCCCTTCCTAGGCCTCGTAAGTGCCGTCCACCATACTGGTGCTCTCGGCGTGACCTGGTCGACATATGGTCAACAACCGACATGCATCTGAAGTGGACTATACGTGGAGAGGCTGACAGCTGGGTCCACGGCCGCACGCAAGGAAATGCCTCCTTACTACGCGCAAAATAATGATTCCTTCACCTGACATCTGGGACCCACCGAAAGGGCCTCTGCATTTCGCGAAAAAACGTTACCGCCACTGACAGCTTGGACCCACCAACTATATCTTCACACGCAAGGAAGTGCCTCCTTATTACGCACAAAAAAAATGAATACTCCCCCTGCTAGCTGGGACCCAGTATAGTGGTAGGCTGACTTGTGGGCCTACTAAGTTGTGAGGATGGAGGACTTTGTCAACTTAGTCAATATGCACGATTCTAGCTCCAAAGGACCGTACGATGTCCATCCAACGGCCGTAGTGCTTCTTCAACCTCTGGTCTTCTTGCTCCAGCCGCCCAAACCAGCGCCGGTCGTGCCTCGTGCTCGTGCCTCCTGTGGCCGGTTGCGATGCGGCGGAGGCCTCACCGCCCCCTACTACTCCCACCGCTGGCCAGGCCATCCCTCTACTCACCCACACCCCCTGTTATTCTATGGCGATGGCAGCCTCACACCGCAGCGAACCAGTGCACCCTCGTACTCCTCTACGTGTGGGCATCCACTGCCGCATCGTCCCCTTCCTAGGGCTCGCCGTCGTCCACCGCCCTGGTTCTCTCTGCGCGGCGTTGTCAACATGGCCAAGGAACGACTTCCATCAGACTTGGACTGTAGGTGGAGAGGCTAACAGCTGGGTCCACAGCCGCTGCAAGGAAGTGCCTCCTTATTACGCGCAAAATAAGTATTCCTCCACCTGGCAGCGGGGACCCACCGGACGGGCCACCGTATTTCACGAAAAAAATGTTTCCCCCTGACTGCTGGGACCCACCAGCTACATCTTCGCATGCAAGGAAGTGCGTCAAGGCAAAAAAAATGATTCACCCCCCTGACAGCTAGGACCCACCAGCTACATCTTCGCAGTCAAGGAAGCGCCTGACAGTCGGGACCCACCTGGTCGAAGCGTACGTAGCATTGTCATTCTGGTCGCGAACGTGTACGTACATACTGGTTGATGTAGAGGCGCACACGTAGCATGTACATGTACGTACAGCGGCTAGGGTGCAAGAAAGTAAATATGGCCACATACGTACATACGGGCGGGGTCTCGAACGCCTACTCGCGCGTACGTACGGCCAGGGCTCGTGTACATGGCTGGGTTGGAACGGAGAAACAACATCGTCGTCATGTTCATGGGGAGCCAACCGGCTGGGTCGAAACGGAATGCGTCATCATGTTCATCGAAAGGGCTTGGATGGAACAGTCGATGGAAACGAGTCCTAGCGTACCGCAGAACGGAGGAAACGGCCTTGTGTTCGACCGGCCATGGTCGAAACGGGATCCTATTCATCGGAGGGGTCTGGCGTACCGCAAAACGGAGGAAACGGACCTCCTAGGATCAAAACGGGGGTCCTGTTGATCGGGAGGGGTGTGGCGTACCGCAAAACGGAGGAAACGGACTTGTGTTGGAGCGCTACGGTCGAAACGAGGGTCCTGTTCATCGGGAGGGGTGTGGCGTACCGCAAAACGGGACTCCACGGGATACTGTTCATCTCCACCGTTGACCCCCTCCAGCGGTCCAGCCTCCACGGGCTACTGTTCATCCACCGTCGACCTCCTCCAGCCTCCACCTACTGTTCATCCACAGGCTCCTATTCATCCAGCCTCCACCGCGCGCTACTCCACCGGCTACTGTTCAACCAGCCCTCTCCACGGGCTACTGTTCAACCATCCCTCCACGGGCTACTGTTCATCCAACCCTCCACCGTCTACTATTCATCCAGCCCTCCACGGGGTGGTCCTGTTCGTCCAGCCCTCCATGGGGTCCTGTTCATCCAGCCCCAACCGACTCGATCGATCGGGGCCCTGTTCATCCAGAGGCAACACCACGGGGTCCTGTTCATCCACCCCCACCAGGAACTGTTCATCCAAACCCCCCCAGCAACGCTCACTGTTCATCCAGAGGCAGCATCGATCGGCTTGATTAGCAGCGATAGCGAAGAAATCGCTCGATCGGGTTCAGTTAACAACCATCGATTGATCGCTCGGGTTCAGTAACGCGTAGCCTGTAGTGCAATCGCTCGGGTTCAGTTAGAGCCCAACGCCTCGCTCGGGTTCAGTTAGATCCCAACGCCTCGCACCCATGCGCGTGCGTGTATGAGAGAAACACGCATCGCTCGGCCCCGACTACCCACCGTTACCAGGAACACCCCGATATTTTCCTCGCCCTTGCTTCTACTACGGTTTTTTCCATCATGGACGACCCAAAGAATGTCATGCAGCTGCGTCTCCGGCCCGCCCAGGACGAAAAGCCCATTTTCTGTCATGATTTTTTGTCATAGAAGTAGGACCCCACCACATCTATGATGATACTAGGTTTTGTCACAATTATCGTCATAGAAGTGTCATAAGTATGACTGATTTTTTTTAGTTCGGCCCAAAATGTCACGGATGAGTATTTTTTTTGTAGTGACTTGATGCGTGCCTTTCTTAATATCCTGTTCTGCCACTTTGAGCATCCCATGCAATTCAGTAAGCTTCTTATCCATGCCATGGATATGATAGTTCGAGATGATCCCATAGCTGGGCGGAAGAGAACCCAGAATCGCATCAAGAGCTGTGACTCATCCAAGAGCAGGAAGCCCAACCGATCCAAAGCTTGCACATATCCGATCATGTTGATCACATGTGGCTCAGTGGATCACCTTCCTTCAGCTTGCAATCCACCAAGGATCACCAGACGTTGAACCTTTCGGTCCTAGTCTGTGTCTGAAACATGCTCTTGAGACTCTCGATCATATCGTAAGCCTCAACATTTTCAAAATGATGTTGCAAATCGGGCTCCATACAAGCCAAAGATCGAGACGGTGATCTCCGTTGATTCATCAACGAGTTTCTGGTAGGGATTCTTAGTTGTGGCATTAGCATTATCGGCAGGTTCCTCTGGAAGTGGATCCTCTAGAACATGTTCCTTTTTATCATACTTGAGAACAATTCTCAGATTTCTATACCAGGTGGTAAAGTTTGTTCCATTCAGTTTATCCTTTTCCAGAATTGATTTCAATGAAAAGTTGGGTTGAGCAGGTGGTGCCATTGATGTACAACAGAAAATATGCAATCACTAAGCAATGTGTTTATGTAGAGTAATTCAAGCCTATCAGAAATACTCCCACTGAAGCTGGCATCCCTCCGCAAAATCTCAGTGATTCAGGATCCGACTAGCACATGCGACTAGTGAGCTTTAGCATCACTGCTAGACAACATGCCTATCCGGTAAGCAACTCCTTCCTAATTGTATCTCTATACGACTCACAGCCGATTAGGGAAGGTATCTCATACCCCGGCCCCCAACCTTCTTTGCCACCAGGCCCAAAACCGTTTTGATAGCCTTGTCAAGTTCACCTGATGCAATGCATGTCCGTGTCCAACACGAACCCTTCAGTTCAAGGACACCTAGCAGCACCCCAATTTTATGAGCCCACTACTAGACGTACTTGACATGCGAAGGTGCAACATTGGGGATGGAAATTCGCTTGATATTAACAAGGGATCTTTCTACCATTCAAACATGCATAGAAAACAAAGAAGCATAACAATCACAAATAAACATATATTGTGAAATAGTATGGCTCCTTCATGGATGTTCTTCCAGGTCGGCTCCAACTCCGATGACCATCTAGAAAATCCATCTTGTTTGTCACGCCGGGACGCCAAGCCGCCAACCTGATCTCTATTATCCAACTACTACAACTTGTAATGAATTTTACATAGAGTCAGAAGTCGACACGCACGTCGTTATACAATATGGTGATAGCACTTTGGCTCCTGCTGGCTGACAAACATGACACGCATGCCATGTATAAATTACACACATACATCACATACACATGAGCCATACTATTCACATCAAACCTGCAAAACAAAGTTATGCATAGAATCACATTCTACCGGTTTGAGCGATCGTGTACGAAATACAAGGCGCTATGCACACGGCGGTGTTTTTGGAAATCACAGATCACATCTGAACTCCGATCACGCTGAATTCTTGGATCTGACCATTCTCATTGATCATCGCGAATCCGATTCGGATTTACGTTTCACTGTTAACCCCGATGGCGGATAACCGACCGGTAGGGGTAGATCTTGTCAGACCTCATTGATACTGATTGACAGAAAACATAGCCTCATCGATCCCCATGTGCAGTTGATCCCATCAACCGTGCATATAGCCAATCTCATCAACGACAACAGATCCCATCTGCCGCCTCCACATATCTAATATGCATACGATCTGAATCCAAATCCTATAGCAGAGGCTCTAATACCACTATTGAGCCAAATCATCTGCAAATTAAATTTTTTCTATGCAGAACAACCAAGAACATGCTACGGGAGATGGATCACAGATCGTTACCACTAGACGCGCAGTGCCGTGCAGCGGAAGAAGAGTTGGGGTAGCGCTTCCGTGTGGATCGTCTCCTCCTCGTACGATCTCCCTCGGATAGACGGTCGTCGGTTCCCATGTACAGGTTCGCCAGAGTAGCGCAAGTACACCATCCCTAACGGTATCCGCGCATGCAGGAGGAACGTCGTGCGGCGGACTGCTAGGTCCGATCATACAACCGGCGGCGAGTGGAGGTGTCTATTCGCAACACATGCAAACCCTAGTGACAGCGCCAAAGCGATCAATCGCATGAGTGTGTCACACCTCCACTATATATTGGCATCTGTCGCGGGCTCAACTCTTGGCCCTCGCACAGATCCTAAAGCCCACAAGTCTACTCGGCCACAATCCAAATACAGTTCGGATCACATCCGACTAGTGTCCTCATATCCGACCTTGTAGGTTCCCTCCCTTAAGTGCGCGACCCCTTAGGTTCAAGACGGCTTGGTCGCAGTTCGGATCACCTCCGAACTGCACGGTTGGTAGCGGCCTCTAGCAAGGCATGCCGAACACCAAGCAGACTATGAAGCTGGTTAGGCGAACCTGTACATCACACTTCCATTCCTTTTGCCACACGATATATGTTGTCGGGCTCAAGGCGAGTCTGTCATCCTTGTGCTAGCCCGACATCTTTCTCGTTCTAGTGATGCCGACCACAAACTGGATTATCTCATAATCCATGTCGCATGGCCATGCTTATCTTGGTCGGATCACATGAGGGGCCTAGAGTATATCTCTCCTGATCGGAGGGGCAAATCCCATCTTGCTCGACCCGCCTCGCAAAGATGGGTCTAGACAAACCCGAAACCTACCTTTGTAACTACCCGATTCACGGAGTAGCGTTTAGTCGGCCCAAAGCAAGTCTGTCACCATCTCGAGTACATGCGTCGATTTCGGGTCTTAGGACATAGAACGTATGTTGTACTAGAGACTCATAGATGACATATCGCTGCATCTCATAGTTGGGTCTGTCCGACTCGGACCTTATCTCGACTCGGATCCGACTACGTTGAATCCGACCAGACCTTTCCAAGTCCATATTATCCGGTTAGCATCCAATGCTCCATGGCTAGTGAGACCAAGCCATCGACCGTTTCATATGCTAGTCTAGTCAGCTGCACGTCCACACAACCCTTTTAACTAGGGACCTTTTAGGACAGTCGTCATACAATGCATAGTCCCACAAACAAGTCACGTACTTGCTCATACACATCATTGATAATGTCCAAGGACTATCTTTATTCATAAACACATAGGAAATATCATCATACATGATTGCCTCTAGGGCATATCTCCAACAATTATTCATCACAAAATGTGATGGTTGTATGTGACTTTGACATGAGATACACTTCTGTAGTGGCTGGAGGGAACCATCGCGATCGACATGATTATCACTTTGCTAGATGTGATGATGATGACAACTACTATCCTCTGGTCCATGTGGTCAACACAACTGGAGGGAACTATGCGGGAGGTGCAAATACTACCATGGACACAACTCGTAACATGATTGCTTATTCTGTGATGGCAGCAAGAGAGTAGGGCCGCGAGCTTCACCATAACCATGTATTTTGTAACCGAAATACGTTCTCATGTAATATATAATTAATACCATATGTTATGATGAGTTCAAAAATATTATTATGTGCGTAGAATGTCAAATTTGTTGATATACACGGTTTGGTGTACGCCATCAAACTACTGAAAACATGCCATATATGAAAAAAATAGTTTAAATCAGGTCATTTACTTTTAAGACAGTATAGTCAACACTTAAACCCAATCTACACAAGAACAAAGGGTGTTCTGGTCATTTCAGCATGTTTATTTCTGACTTGGCATTTGCTCTGACACAACTACCAAACAACTGCATTTCAGCTCCAACCTTCCAGCTACAGCTAGCAACTACAACTGCTCCTTCCAGCCGCAGCTGTTGCAGCCAAAGAAGTTGGAGCCCAAACAAACACACCCTTAGCCTTGGTGTTTCTTGAGAATCATGTGGGGAGGATGACACTGCACTCTTTAAACGAGTAGCGCGTCTCACATTAACCCACTGGGGTGACTGTCTCATCATAAGTGATTGATGAGGGATATAAAAGAGCATTAGTTTGATGTACGAACATGGTTAATAGACATATGTAGTATGTATCAAAAACAGGAAGGCATGCCATTATCAAAGGTATAATGTGTAAAGTAAGCAGATGCAATTTAACCAAATTGGAGGCAATACAAGCTAGACACCATATGCAACATGCAACCACAGTTGACAGTGCGAAGTTAAAGCAAGCACCTGGGATGGTCGTGTGTGGCAATTGAGATCATCAACTGCAGAGTTACGTTTACTGTCTCCATCTACTGACACTGCACCCTTTAGAGCGCTGAAAGGCTTAGTGCTTATCTTCGAATTACACTGGAGTGATTTCTGTCTTTTCTTTTTGTATTCATCACACTGCATCAGAGTCTGAAATACTCGTGCATAAAAAAACAATAGTGTGAGTATGGGTGAAGTGTGTGCACAAGTAGTACAGTGTAAAGGTAGCAGATAGCAGGTCGGTGAGAAATAAATGACGGGAGACATATGATAGCTCTAAAACATGCATGGCACACAAAATTACTAGATTCTAGGATTTTGAAATATGAGCACATGGATGGCTGGGAAATGCAGATGCTCCTCCAGCACACCACAAGGTGTGGTCCTATGAAAATAGCAGTCGACTGAAAACAAATAGGCCAGTCCATTTTTTTATGCATCGTCCGATGTAAAAAGAACGGGAAGATCACCTTCATCTACCTCCAGCCAATCAGTGTTACGATCTTCCTCGAAACGCCAGCAACCACCGGCCTAGTCCCCTGCCTCCGCCCTCCCCTCGACCTCACCGCACCGCTGTGCTTGGAACCGCCCCCGGCCGTCCCTTCAAGCCCCATCGACCTCCAGATCAGGCACAAGCAGCTCCTGCGCCCCACACCCCTATGATAGACACCGATGCGCCGCTTACCCGGCGAATAGGCGGACTAGCTGCTCCGCGCGCCTAAGCGTGTGCTGCTTCTTTTAATTGCGATTCAACTGACCCTGAATTGAAATCCAGGCGGGCTACTGACCTCTAGCAAAGGTGAAATAGTAAATGGGAGGAGACCTTGTGCATGTAGTATCACGATGAAGATGCAGTAAGAAGCGCTCAACTAGTTTCTTTCATGGGATGAATATGGTGTGAGCAGAGACGTAAGATTTGCATGAATAAGGGAAGATGAGTACCTCTTTCTGCTGGCAATGATGTGTCCTCCTGTTTTTTCCAACGATGTTCTTGTGGTTCGCTGGAAACGAGAAGTTGTGGAGGACGGTGGAGCCTTGGACGAACCCATGGCCAAGTTGTTGAGTGTGGTGCGGTAAGTTGTTGAGTGTGGTGCGATGGCCGTCTGTTCGCAGCGGGGAACCAGATCCGAGGCGGCGGACGACGGCGTAGCGGGAACAGTTCCGGTGCGGTGGACGGTTGCGACAGTGAAGTGGCAGCGGTGAGGCGCAAGACGGCGTGGTCGAAGTGGTTCTGGTACGGTGCACGTCGGTGTCGGCGTCGTGGAGGCAGCTCTGCCTCGGCTTCAGCTGCTAAGTCCTTGAGGGTGTTGCGGTTGCGGTTGCGTTGGACGACGACGTCGGGGTACCGGCTCCGGCGTGATGGAGGAGGGCGGCAGTGGATTCGGCGCGATGGGGTGGAGGACGGAGGAGGCTGGGGTTTCGTGGCTGGTGGAGAGGGCGTTTTGGCACCCATGGAGTATGAATGGGGAAACAGAGGGAGGGGGAACTAATGGGGAACAATGTTTCGGTTTGGGACGCGCTTGTTTGAAATTTGGGGAAAGTTACAAACTTCGCCCCCATCTAAAATTTTGGACATATTGCGAGTTGGGGCTAGGACAGTAATCTCAGGTGTCCCAAATGGTGGGCGGGATAGATTTCGGCTGAGCACATGGGCGTTTAGGCGCCCACGGCGTATGGATGCTTCTCAGAGGTGGTTGAGACTGGCATCTTGGTGAAGTTACAAACCTACCCCGGTTTAGACCTTTGGACATCGGGCCGATAGGCTACACGAGCCAGAGTCAGGACAGTAATTTCCTACCACCAAACATTAGTCTTGCACGGTTTCGGTGACCAGAGGCTTATTTGGTAACCGTTCAATATTTGGGAGCAGAAGGATTCATGTTTTCGGTTCTCTTGAATTGAACTTTCAGGATTTGTCAAACTTCACAAATCTTGACTCTTGAAAATCCTAAAACTACGATTATTTTGGAATGGAGGGGGTACATTTGAATATACATTGTAGACGAGTATATATTAAAAAAAATGCAAGTTACCTCAGTTCATGCATGGTTCCAGATATAATCTCCTTGGTTGCAAAAAAATAGTTAGACATGCGTATGAATATATAGCATGTTCAAACGCACAACCAAGATTGATGCCCCCTTTTAGATCCGATTTACAAATGCCATTATCTCGGGTTCAAATAGATGAATGCACTTCCTATGAATTCAAATCTTCAAAACCCCCTTTATGTTGAATTCAACATGTATTCTATTTCGTAGCTAGCAATTTGGAATGTATCCATGTAAGTGACAAATGTATAAAGTGCTTCACACTAACAACATGGAGTGCACTAATTAATGTTTATATATGAATTGCAAAAGCAATGCATTGCCTGTATTTCAAATGCTCTCACTCTATGGATCGATAATATGAAATAAACACATGCACATGCTAGAATTCAATAGAGTATGGGTGTCTGATAGACCGATTTTCGTTCATACGCAAATTGCAAAATTCATGATCTCATCCAAAAATAATAATGCCATTTATATTTTAATTTAATGCGTAGAACCGCCTTTTACACATAGATGCACTATGCCTCGGCCCGTTCTCACAAAGGCGCTATATATCTCCCTATCTAACGCATAAGTGCACACACTTTATATACATCGACATTTCTCTTCCACACATGCTCACAATCTCTCCCGAGGTGTCGGGGTGTCTCATGCACACACTCTCTCTATCTCTCTCTCTCTCTCTCTCTCTCTCTCTCTCTCTCTCTCTCTCTTTTTGACTACTATGTACCACTCTTTTCACTAATCTCAGTTGGAAAACACTATTTCTCTCACATGCATATATACACACGCACGGTCTCTACTAGACCTCTATACACATATATATGTGCCTACGTGTCTCCTGCACGCACATTATCTTAGGCCTCTCTCGCACACATTGCCCCCCCCCCCTACAGACACACCTCTCTCTTAGTAGTTGGCAGATATGATTCCATCAGATCATTCGGTAGGATATCCATGACTGTTAGGCTGGATGGTAATACGAGGCAAAGTTTTACCCAAGTTCGGACCCTTGCAGTTGAGGAAAAAGCCTACTCCTGGTACTGTGTTTTAGTGATAGCGGTCTGTACAAAGTACACGTGAATACCAGGCATTGTGTGTGTGTACACTATCGACAAACTAGCCCCCAGGATTCTATAACACACTCGGGGCCTAGGTTTACAAATCATATATAGTCGGCTTATCACCAGTGGGGATAGAGTCCTCCACGACTTTGGTAGCTTCGTGTTGTACGCCGAGTCCTCCACATGGGTCTTTGTATAATGCGTCCCGGTCCAACCTAGGTGGCACAGGTTGGAACCGATCCATGAGTCCTCATGTTGACCCACCACAACTAGAAATGATGTGCCCACCCCAACTATAAATGATGTGCCCACCACACCACACACGCAATCGGCCACTAAGAAAATAAGCATATACAATAGTACAATTTTATACATGAAAGTTAATTGCATGGTGCATCCAAAAATATTTGTTCTGCATTGTGAATGTTTATATTTTCTCCTAAAATATTAGTCACGAGAAAGAGAAACGAAGGGCATATCTCTCCTTGTCTCCACCGGACACCCCCTCCTTCTACACCACTTTCACGTACGCACACAAACTATCTCTCGGCCCTCTAAAAGTATGCTTGCCCATGACACATTCACGCATGACGATCACTGTATTTCAAGTGAAAGCACTATATGGTCACTGGACTTCAGAATATGCTCATTACGGTCACCGTATACATTCTCGTGGTGATCATACGGTATCTAGCTCATGATACGTCTTCGTATTTTGTTGATGACATTGACGGACATTGTATTTGATGCGTGCTTCGTATTTTGTTGACGACACTTATGGTCATTGTATTTGAACTAAAAGGATGATATGGTCACTGGACTTCAGAATAAGCTCATCACGGTCACCACATACATATTGTGGTGCTAACCAACTTGTGGTTGGATGGTTAGGAGGATAGTGGTTTCCCGAGCCCACCAGGGTTAAAGTCCTGGTGCTCGCATTTATCCTGGGTTAATTTCAGTATTTTCTGGCGATGTGCAGTTAGTGGGAGGAAATGTTCCACTCGACTACGAGGCACCTATGGTGATTTTGTAAAATCTCAAGATCATATGATGGCTCACTCTCTCGAAGGTGCTCATAGGGGTAGGGTCTGCGTGTGTGCGCTTATAGCGGTGAGTGCTTGCGCGTATATATATATATATATATATATATATATATATATAGACACAGACGGTCTATTATGATAATATTAGCGAGAATAACTATTCTGCACACCACTTGACCTTTGCACGCTCATGTAAGCGCCTTTGCATCATTTTGACGGCGAAACGCAATAGAGACTAGTGAACTTCGTGTCGAAAAAAATGGCACGCGGTGTTTTTTCGGTACTGTTTTCGCTCTATTTTTTAACCGTTTATCGGAATGAGGCGTGTAATATACTTTATACTAATCACTTTTTTGTATTTGTGCAAACAGGGTGCTCAACTTGATTTCAATGGGAACTGCACAAATTATTCATGAATACATCGAATTATTCATTTCCACCACAAGAAAGGAGGTGCCGATAAGTTCAAGGTGTTGCAACATATAAGGGCGAAATCATACAAGCTACGTGCGAATTTGGTTGATTTTGGTGGAACTACACAAAAAGAACAACTGGTTTATTTAGCACGAGGTGCCATGTCAATGTCCGAACTGATGGCAAACCCTGCCCATTCCACAATCGTAGGCATTTGATATTTTGGAATGGGAAAACCTTGTCAAATTTTGCTCATTGATTTTAGCAAGAAGACATGCGTTTGATATTTTCGAATGGGACGCCCTTTGCTGTCAGCAGCGTTGATCCATTTTTTCTTCATTCTTTAGTTGTGAAGTAAATATTAGCTCTGACATGTGAATCGCTGAGATGCATAATCATTGATTGTTTTGAATGTTCTCTATGAATTGCCAGGCCTGTGTGTTTGATTGCAATGTACAGGAATGCTAAATAGCTGCTCAAACTCTTTGTACTCATACATTTCCTTTTTACTTCGCACATTGTGAAAGTGCATACTTTTTCTATAAGATTGGTCAAAGTAGAGATACTTTAACTGCAGACAAAACTTGTATGCAGACTAGAAAGGACGGGAGGGAGTACATGTGAAACTGCTGCAAACGAGGTGATCACCCTAGGAATAATGCTAGTACGTATTGTTTTGCATGTTCATCCAATGCCAGTGATACAAGAATTCGAACTAATCAAAATAAATTCATTCATACACGGTCGGATTTCATATAAACATGCTGGATTTCATTACATTTCATACATTTTTCAACTAAAAGGCGACCTTTGGAGGTATAATTAATTAACGAAGCTACCCACGTGTGTCTCTTGAGCGAATAGAAGCTTCGGTGACTTAGCTGCTGGTGCGATTGCGTAATTGACATGTGGCCCAGATACTGCTGGGCCCACGTGTTAGTCGATATTGCACTAGCGATTAAATAAGCAGCGTCCTTCTCCAACATAGCTCTCCGACTCCATGTCGCCGCCAAGAAGCTAAACGGCCGTCAGTGGTCAACCCGCCTAGCTTGGCTTCAACCGAGGGTAGAAGCGGTGGCCTAACTTGGACCCGAGTTGCGGCGACCTACCGTGTTCTACTCTTCCTCTTTTTCTGTGTGGCGCGGCCTCGCTGGCAACGGGGCGGGGCCTCGGCGGAGCTGGTGATGTCCTCTGTCTCGTTCTTGCGGTAGCGCCTCGGCAGGCGGGAAATCCTCCCCGTGTTGCCCGTTAAGGTGGGGCCTCGGCGGAGCCGCGCGGTATCCTCTGCCTCGTTGTTGTGCGGGGCCTCGGCGAACAAGGCCTCGTCGGCGACGCCAATGAGCGAGGACTCGTCGGAGCCGGCATTGTCCTACGCCTCGTCCTCGGTCTTGCCAAACAGCGTCTCACCGGCTTCGCCGCCCTCTTTGTAGGCGGCGCAGCCTCCGCCACCGCATGCGGTACCGCCCGGCCTGAGGCGGCCCTCGCGCGGGCGGAGGCGATGCAGTCGAGCAGCGCCTCCTGCTCCGCCCGCTCCGCGGTGATCTGCTCCTCCGCCTGCAGGTGCTCCTGGAGGAGATGGTGGTTGTAGGCGGCGTCGGCCTGCGCCTCCCGGAACTGCTCCTCATGCTTCTGGCTCACTGTGTCCATATATTGGGCACCGGCCTCGCCGATGGTCATGGAGCAATGCACCGGCGAGGATGGCGCGGAGGAGGGGGTTGGCGCCAGATCATCGACTACCGTGTTCTCCATTGGGACGTCGTCGTCCTCCGGCTGCCTACCGGCCAGCCAGTCGGCAGCAATGGCTGCCATCTCCTTGTGGTCCGTCGTCCACCCGTCCCGAAGAGCGCTGGAGCGCGAGGAAGCCATGGTGGGAAGTAGTGGTGTGGACATGAGAGTAGTAACGGATGCGGATGACTGCGGCTATGGCCGACGTAGCAGTTTATATAGCAATGTGGGCGGCAGAGGGACGGACGTGTGGCACCGGAGTAGCCGCCTCGGCAACCACATATCATTAATGTGGGCAGCAGAAGGACGGACGGACGACACCTGTGTTGTTTGAAGGCGGAGCAATCTCATGCACCGGAAGCGGGCGAGGCGGCGGCCGTTTGGGCGAAGCAGCCTGTGAGCGAGGGAGGCGGTGCAGGTGGGCAGGGTAGTCATACTCGTGTTTGGTAGCGGGTCGGTCCAGCGGCCGGACATCTTTGGCTCGCCCGACTACCTCGCCGAGCTGGCGGCGACAATCGGAGCGATGGGCGTAGCTTCCGACTAGGAGCGGTGCCTTGTCCAAGCCTGTTCATGCCGTGTTCACCATAGAGCGAGGTGCAGCCGCGCCCGACGCCCTAATGGTGGAAGAGCTACCGGCGCAAGAAGGACTGTCTTTGCAACCTCCGTCTCCTCAACGAGCACCGGTGAACAAGCGAACAATAATGCCGTCGCGGACATGTGGCCCTATGATCCACGGCTTCCCGAATGAGCAGCGGTGACATATCGGACCATCCGTAGGGCATGAGGCCCTCTCCGTAAATCCTTCGAGTTGTTGCACTTTCATTGTGGGCGCCGTCTCGCGTTGTCAACATGGTCAACGGACATGAGGATGAGGAGATGACTTTACTTGGAGAGGATGATAGTGGGGACCCACCAGGGCCATAGCCGCACGTACGCAAGTGCCTCCTTATTAGTATATAAAACAATATTTTTTTGCTTCCTCCTGGTTTCTTGACATCTGGGTCGCACACCATTGTCAACCTATGTAGTCAATAAATGAGAGAATTGCACAAGAAGCGGCTGACAACTGGGACCAAGCAGCTTGAGCAGTATTTGTGTTTTTGAGGTTTGAGCACTCCAGAGTCCTTCTTGAGCGATGTTTAGCCCAGATATTAATTTTTCTCCTCTGAACAACACGAAAACATCGATGTAGCTATTAACTGGGTGAAATTTGTGGCCCGTCTAGCCCGAGCGGATATCCAGCCAGATATTAATTTTTTCAATTTGAAAATGGCTAGCCCAGCTATACTTTTTTAGGAATACCCGAGCAAGGTCAAGTTGTTATTCTCCGCATTTGGCTACAAATCTTTACTAGGAGGGATGCATTAGGCTTAGCAAGAAAATGGGCTTTTAGAAATAATAAATGGGATGTAATTATAAAAACTGGGCAATAACTATAAAAAAGGCACCAAACACGTAATTACTTTATAAAATATTATTTTTGGATATTGAAAATTTTAATTTCATTAATTGTTGCGAGCGCAATGTTTTGTTGGATTTTTACGAAATATAAATTTATATTGAAATTGTATTTAATCTGACTAGAAATTTCAGGATTAAAATATTTCGCATCCCATCAAAATGTGGGAAACTTTATCGAATTCTGTTTTGAACGGTTGGTTGAAATGGGTTGTACTTTTAACAAACTGTAAATGCGCTGTAGTGAATTCCATTAGAATTCAAAAATTGGCTGCACATTCTTACAAATCTCAAATGGGCTATAAGTTCTCTGCCACACACTTGTGGCCTTACTAAGTTGACGCATCCGCTAAAAAAAAGAGAGTTGACGTGTATGCAAGGCTTTGTCAACTTATAGTCAACACACGCTTCTAGCAGCAGTGGCCATTGGATGTCCATCGAACGGATGTCGTGCTTCTTCTTCAATCTCGGATATTCTAGCTTTACCCGCCCAAAAAATGATCCCTCCCCCTGACATCTGGGGCGCACCATTTCGGAAACTGACCTGTGGGCCTACTAAGTTGACGCGTACCAAGCGCTTTGTCAACTTAGTCAATATAAACGATTCTAGATGCAATCGCCGTACGATATCCATCCAACGGCCGTCGTGCTTCTTCAACCTCTGGTCCTCTTGCTCCAGCCTCCCAAAGCAGCGCCGGTCGTGCCGCCTGCTCCTGCCTCCCATGGCCGGCTCTGCTGCCGTGCAGGCCTCACCGCCCCTACTACTCCCACCGCTGGCCAGGGCATCCCTCCACTCACCCACACCCCCTGTTAATCTGCGGCGATGGCGGCCTCACACCACAGCCGAACCAGTGAACCCTCATACTCCTCTCTGCGTGGGAATCCACTGTCGCGTCTTCCCCGGCTCAGCGTCGTCCCCTTCCTAGGCCTCACCGTCGTCCACCGCCCTGGTGCTCTCGGCGCGGCGTGGTCAACGTGGTCAAGGAACGACTTCCATCGGAAGAGTACTGTACATGGAGAGGCTGAAAGCTGGGTCCACGGCAGCCGAAAGGAAGTGCCTCCTTAGTACGCGAAAAATAATTATTCCTCCACCTGATAGCGGGGACCCACCGGACGGGTCACCGTATTTGGCAAAAAAAAATGTTTCCCCCACATTCTTTGGGACCCACCGGACAGACCCAGCGATTTCATGAAAAAACATTCCCCCCGCTGTCAGCTCGGACTCACCGGAGGTGCCTCCTTATTACGCACAAACAAAATGAATACTCCCCCTACTAGTTGGGACCCACCATGGTGGGAGGCTGACTTGTGGGCCTACTAAGTTGACGGGGATGGAGTGCTTTGTCAACTTAGTCAGTATGAACAATTCTAGCTCCAGTGACCGTACGATGTCCATCCAACGACCGTAGTGCTTCTTCAACCTCTGGTCTTGTTGCTCCAGCCGCCCAAAGCAGCGCCGGTCGTGCCGCATGCTCCTGCCTCCCGTGGCCGGCTGTGCTGCCGCGGAGGCCTCACCGCCCCCTACTATTCCCACAGCTAGCAAGGCCATCCCTCTACTCACCCACACCCCCTGTTATTCTCACTACTAGGAAAAGGGCTATAGATGGAAATGACACTAATGGCGCACCGGAAAGATGGTGCGCCATTAGTATATACTAATGGCGCACCTCCATACGATGCGCCATTAGTGTCTAAACTACTACTGGCGCACCATGCCTTGGGTGCGCCATTAATCTCAATTTTTTTAACTAGTGCGCTGTCCAAACATACTAATGGCGCATCCTGCCCGAAAAGTCGCCATTAGTAGTTGTAACTACTAATGGCGCACCGATATCTTAGTGCGCCATTAGTACCAATTTTTAACTAGTGCGCTTTGTCCAAACATACTAATGGCGCACCCACACCCGATGCGCCATTAGTAGTTGTAACTACTAATGGCGCACCGGTGTGGGTGCGCCATTAGTATAGAAACTTTTTTGAACTAGTGCGCTTTGTCCAAACATACTAATGGCGCATCCTTCCCGAGTGCGCCATTAGTAGTTGTAACTACTAATGGCGCACCAGGTGTTGGTGCGCCATTAGTACCAAAAATATTTTTTTTAAACTAGTGCTTTGTCCAAACATACTAATGGCGCACCCACACTAGTGCGCCATTAGTAGTTGTAACTACTAATGGCGCACTGTGTGGGTGCGCCATTAGTATAGAAACTTTTTTTGAACTGTCCAAACATACTAATGGCGCATCCTGCTTAGGTGCGCCATTAGTAGTGGTAACAACTAATGGCGCACCATGCAAGAGGTGCGCCATTAGTAAGTGGGCAACAACAAGATATTTGGGACAGCCTCTCCTACCCACACACTCACTTTCTCCCCACTTCATTCTCTCCACCTCCTCCTTGTCTCGGTGCCTCCTCTTTTTCACCTCATTTCCACCATAGATTCATTCAAATTAAGTGGTTAAATTACCTTGTTTTAATAGGTAAGTAAGGGGAAGCTATATTTAGGTTGTTCTCCTTACAACAATGTGCACATGCACTTTTTACGGCCTAGCTAGATCTATGTATGTTCGTGGTGTTGCATATGTTTGTGGTGTTTGCATATGTGTTTGTGTTTGGAGGTGTACCGGTATTTGAAATGCGATAGTTGCCAATATTTTGCGGAATGTTGATTCATTTCCGTTTCAAGTAGAATTTTGGCATTAAGCATCCTTTTGGTCCTATTTTTAGGAAAGTCATGCCAAATTTTTCTTGGTTCTAAAATATCGTTTTGCTCTACCCCGCAGCGACCATGGTCCGCACGATGACCGAAGGCATCGTGAATAGGTTTTGAGGTCATGAAGGCGAGATGCTTCAAAAGAACGAGGCGGAGATAAGATGTCCGTGTCGAAGATGCAAATTGAAGAGCCTTATTGCGGACCCGGATTCCGGCAGGTGCGGGACCACCGCTGTATGCGTGGTTTCATGGATGGCTATCGGTGGCAAGGTGATGAAGATGACTACGAAGTCGTCCATGCGGGCCGGGCAAGAAATGAGGAAGGGCAGCAAGACAACCACCGCGGCTCGGGCGGGCGAGAAGACGAAGAATCGAGCGATGATCACGACTGTGATCTTTGTACACAGTCATCATGTAGAATATGCAGGGCATGATGATGAGGAAGATGTCGGAGCAGCGACGGGCATGATCATGAAGATGATGATGCCGGGCGGAGCAATGACTGGACCATCGATGGGCTGGGTGCAGGACCCTCATATTCAAGAGCTGCTTCTCAAGCAGACGGATAACGCAAGAGCTGCCGCCCGAGAGAAAGCCAAGATGGATCAACTTGAGTTAGACGCGGTTACTCCATTGTATGAAGGATGCAGGCCTGAGGATAACCGCCGAAAGTAACGCTCATGGCCACGGAGATGAAGGTAAAACACAAAATGGTGACGCATAGCTTCGACGAGAACATGTCATTACAGCGCGAACGTCTTCCCAAGGGGAACAAGTGCCCGACCAGTTTGGAGGAGGCGAAGAAAATCGTGTGTGTCCTCTGGATTTACCGCCGTGAAATACCATGTGTGCATGAACAATTGCATCATTTATCGGGACGAGCACGCGGAGTCTACCATATGTCCGGTGTGCGGCGTCACTCGATACAAGAAGAGGAAGAAAGCTCCTCGAAAAGTGGTGTGGTACTTTCCGATCACTCCTCGTCTGCGGCGGTATTTCGCGGACCCTAAGGTAGCAATGCTCCTGCGTTGGCACGCGGATAGGGAGGCGAAGAAGCGAGAAGATTACGCAAATGATCCGGAGATAAATAAAAAGACAAGATCTTTGAGTCACCCTAAGGATGCGAGCGGTGGCAAGCGTTGAACTTCAAGACTCGGAATTTGGGAACGATCCAAGGAACATCGTCTGGGCGCGAGCACCGATGGAGTCAATCCGTTTGGCAGCAGAGAAGCACACATAGCACCTGGCACGTGTTTGTGTGGATGTACAACCTTCCCCGGTTGTGCATGAAGAGGAAGTACATTCACATGAGTATGCTAATTGAAGGGCCGAAACAACCAGGGAACGACATCAATCTGTATCTAGGGCTGCGAAAGAGGAGCTTGACATGCTTGTGGAAACGCCAGCCAATACGTGGGGACGCCGCAGAGAAAGAATATTTCCCTATGAGAGCCGCCTTTGCTCACGGACGGTGCACGACTATCTCGATTCACGGATATGTCGTGAGGCGGGTAGTCCACGGATTTTACGGATGCGTAAGGTGCATGGATGACACAACGTATCGCCCGACTAGATAGAGATCCGGGTCTTGAAAACCGTGTTCATGGGACATCGAAGGTGGCTTGACGATGACCCGTGGAGGAAACGCAAGGATCTGTTCGATGGTGAAACCGAACCCAAAACGCCCGATGTACGAGGAGCGGCGAGGAAATAGACAAGCTGTTGGAAAATTGGAAAGACGCCTTTGCCGGAAAGAAGCAAAAAGCGCCAGAGCCGGGAAAGAAGCGAAAAGGCGCGAGAGCTGGCGAAGGTATGGAAAGCGAGGTCTGTTTTCTAGGACTTGCCCGTCTTGGAAGATCCACCGTGTGCCTCACAGCCTTGATGTCATGCATATCACGAAGAACGTGTGCGAGTCTGCTTGGTACCCTGCTCAACATGCGAGAGAGGACCAAAGATGGGCCAAAAGCAAGGGCGGACTTGAAATCAATGGGCATCGAGCGGGAGCTTCACGCTATATATGATGATGATGATGATGATGATGATGATGATGATGATGATGATGATGAGGCGAAGCAGGACACGAAGAAGTCGTCGCCAAAGGCAAAAGGCCAAGAAGATCGGAAATGACTACCCTCCGCGTGCTTCACTCTAAGTCGAGGAGGAGATCGAGAAGTTTTTCACCTGCCTCCTAGGAGTAAAACTTCCTTACGGTTATGCGGGGAACATAAGCGGATACCTAGACCCAGTGAAGCGAAGTTCAGCGGGATGAAGTCTCCACAGTCACGCGTCGCGATGACGCAGATACTTCCGGTTGCAATCCGTGGGATCATGGACGCGCACGTCCGTGAAACGCTATTTGGCCTATGCAACTTCTTGACGTCATCTCGGAAGTCGATTGGCGTGAGGCAACTCGAAGGCTACGAGGAAGAGATCGTGGTGATACTATGCGAGCTTGAGATGTACTTCCGCCCGCATTCTTCGACGTTATGGTGCATCTGCTGGTCCATATAGTGGAGGATATCATCCAACTCGGGCCGACGTTCCTGCACATGATGCCGTTCGAAAGGATGAATGGTGTCATCAAAGGATACGTTACGCAACATGTCACGTCCGAAGGAAGCATAGCCAGGGGCTTCGACCGAAGAGTGCATCTCCTCTCGCATTTAATTATCTAGGCATCGAGAACCCGTTGGTCTGCCCGTCAGCGGCACCTCGGCGGGCTCATTGGATGGGGTCACCGTGAGGGTCGCCGCGAAATGCATGTCGACCGAGGGTCGACTTCGCCGACTTTGAAAGAGCAAACCTAGTCGGCGCTACAACACATAGGCGTGGTCGATCCTTGGGTGGTAGAGCACAAAACCTTTATTAAAAAGGCGTACAATGACCGAGGCCAACAGAGAGACGGACGGAGATACACTCAAAGAGCACAACTCATGTTTCACCACGTTGGTTCAGCGAAGCTTACATCTTACCCTTTACATGAGGATTCTTCTGCGGAAGTACAACTCATATTCGCCTTGTCACAGGCGCCGAGCACAACCTGATGACCTATGAGGCGTCACGATATCAACGACTACACATTCTACACCGAGGCCAAGGACATGAAGAGCGATGGTTATCGAACTCCGGGGTAACGATGGAATCCTACACCGGTAACGACAAGGACAGATACTACGGAAGGATCGAGGAGATCTGGGAGCTGAGCTACTGTTGGAGAGAAGGTCCCGATGTTCCGTGTCGAGATGGGCCAAGAACGTCATAAAAGAAGACCGGTATTTCACCACCATGGTTATACCGAAGCCAAATCCAAGACCGCGGCGCAAGCGTCACCGCGAAAAATGAGCCATAGATGCGGCTTCCCAAGTGGACCAATGCTTCTTCATTACCGACCCGCCAAAGCCCAGTCGTGTTGTCGTGAGGAGAGGCAAAAGGAAGATCATCGAAATGGATGGAGTAGCCAATGAGCAAGACTTCGACAAATGCGGGCGACCGAGGATCGAACATGGCAGCGATGATGAAGTAGCAGCATACACCACAAGAAGAAGCAGGACCACCCTACCTAAAGGACGTCCGTTCCACAGAAGAACTCCATTTGCGAAAAAAAGAAGGGCAAGAAGATTGTGAGCAGATAGCTAGCTAAGATCGATTGTATTTAAATCGTAGCCTTCATTTCTCGATTGTATTTCATGGGTACTTTTTGAACTATCATGAATATTTTAAATTTCATGGACACTCGATCTCGATCCCCTCCATCTCGATCGCTATCCCACCTCGCTTGAGATCCGGCCCCCCACTTGAGCACCCCCAGTCCACGGCCGCCGCCGACCCCCGCACCCTCGATTCCCTCCATCTTTTAAAATGGCTTTTTAAATGCTACTGTCTTATAAAAAAAATGCTCTTGTCTTATAAAAAAATGCTCTTGTCTTATAAAAAATAAGTATCAAACAGCTTTTTAAATGCTCTTGTCTTATAAAAAAAATATTACTGTTATTATTTAAACAAGTTTGAACATTTTTAAACACAAAGAAGTATCAAACAGCTTTTTAAATGCTCAAAACATTGTGGAGCCCACCTCGATCCCCCTCCATCTCGATCGCTGTCCCACCTCGCCAGATCCGGTCCCCCTCGCCGCCGAGCACCCCCCAGTCCACCGGCCGCCGCCGCCGACCCCCCGCACCCTCGAGTTTGGGAGTCGAACCCAGGACCTCCTGGTGTGAGAACTGGAGGCTGACCAGTCGAGCTAGTAGAGTGGGCTTGACATGGATAGGTTCTGGTAGTAGATAACCTTTTGGCTTTTGTGGAAATAAAAAAAAATACTAATGGCGCACCACGGTGAGGTGCGCCATTAGTCAGACATGCTAATGGCGCACCGCGGTGAGGTGCGCCATTAGTATTGTGGCCCCCCTTCGCCCGATCCCCCCTTCGCCCGATCCCCCTTCGCCCGATCCCCCTCGCCAGTTCTCTCCCTCTTAGTATTGTATATTCCTCTTGAATTCTTTTTGGTTCTAATTTCAAATTTGTTTGAAATTGTACATTCATATGCATGTATGTGGTACCGTAGAATATGTGAAACTCCTTCAAAATTAAAATAAAGCACAAAAGAAATAAAACAATACAAATTAAGCAGAAAACAATACAAATTAAAAAGAAAACAATACAAATTAAGCAGAGAAAACAGGTTTGGGGGGCTAAAACCCTAAACTGCGGCCTTTACTCGCATGGTTGGCGGACCAACCGCGACTAAAGGTGAGGCGAGAGCATAAAAAACCCGCCAAAAAACCCTTTAGTCGCGGTTGGGCAAGCGACCATGACTAAAATAGCTATTTTGTTGTAAGTAGAAACAAAATAAAATAAATAAAGCAACAAAGAAAACAAAAAAGTGTTTTCAAATTTGAAAACTAATGGCACTAACGAGAAAGTTTATAATTTTCTAAAACTAAAAGCAAAAAGAATTAAAAAATAAAGCAAAAAACAACAAAAAATAAATAATAATGCAGAAAACAAAACAAAAAAACTGGAAAAAAATAGTGCACGCCCTCTTTGGACCCCCACGGCTGAATACGACTAGAAACCCTACATGGGCGAGATTCGGGCCCGCAGAGGCCAAGTAGGCCCACATGCACATAGCTAGTGACAGATTAGGCCGAAAGCCTGCAGGTTGAGAGGAGCTCGAGAGGGTGGGCGGCGGCGCTTATAAACCACTCTCGAGCTCTCTCAACTAGCGAGTGGGACTAAACTTTTAGGCGTGAGGCAGCACAAGGCCTTTGGTCGCCAAAACCCTTTAGTCGCGGTTGGGCAGGCGACCCAGCGACTAAAGGGTACCTTTAATCGCGGGTCTCGTCGCCAACCGCGACTAAAGAAGCGAGGCATAAAAACCCGCCAAAAACCCTTTAGTCGCGGTTGGGCGGCGACCCGATCCCCTCGCCCGATCCCCTCGCCGATTCTCTCCCTCTCGCCCCACCGCCGCCGCCGCCTCGCCCTCGCCCTCGCCCTCGCCCTCTCCCTCCATCGCCCTCTCCTCGCCCTTGGGGCGCCGCTTGCCAGACGCCCGGCGCCGCCTAAACCCCGCCCGACCCGCCCGCCGGGACGCCGCCCGCCCCGCCGCCCGGACGCCCAGACGCCGCCCGACCCGCGCCAACGCCGCCCAGACGCCGCCCGACCCGCCGCCCGGACCCGCCCGCCGCCCAGCGCCGCCTCGACCCTGCCCCGACGCCGCTGCCCCACCTCGACCCCGCCCCCTCCACACCACCGTCGACCCGCCTCCCTCGACCCGCCCAAGGTACTTACTTCACCACCTCGACCCGCCTCCCTCGACACCGATGATCACTCCATTGTCTTAGGAAATACAACTTCACCATCGGAACACATCTAGCTCTGCCTATCTCTTTGTTTTCATTTGTTCTCAGTAGTACTCGATGTGATATTGTGCTTTATTTTTCTCTAGCAGGAGCACAAAACCACAAATTAATATTTAAAAGATTTTTTCTAAAAACAATATTAAATAGATTGTGCCGTGTCAAGAACATATCTGATTTATTGCTTGCCAATGTGACACCAATATTCGAGTAGTATATCACAAATTAATAGTCATATTTTTTGAGGAATTTCTTGTAGGTTAAATTTCACAATGTTCCTAAACCCTGATTTTCCATGAATTTTGTAAATCACGAACTGCAAAACCTTTGTCCAAAACCGGATATGGTTTAGTTTAAATGTTTTTTGCAAAGTGTGGAGTCCACCAAAGAAATTTGAGCATAGGTTTTCCAAAGCATCTAGCCTAGTCATGTCCTCTCTTTCTTTCTCGCATAAAGCTAGTTAGATGCGGGAATTCTTTCGTTCCTCCGGATGCTGATATATAATTAAGTTCTTGTTCCACGACTTACGAATGGTCAAGAGAACTAATACTAGTCGTGCATTGCATGGCCCAACATATTCGCTCGATCTTGATGCGCACAAAATGTAGGCCCTTGATAGGTTGTTTGGACAAGCATTTCCCCTCCTTGGTGTGTTTGATTGCACCTTGATTTTGTTTATGTTCTTTTCTTGTACCCAAGAAGCTGCATCTGAATTATGTTTGATCAACATGATAGAGAGAATAACTAACACATGCAACAGATTGTTGAAACTAGTCATGCAATTGAGATCATAAGCAACAAACATCATATCCACGTCGATCACTACTAACAAAGAAACAAATACTAGCCCTAAGAGAGAGAATAAGTTATGAATAAATATTTTATTTTTTATTATTGCAGCCAGCTACCACTATCTTTTTTCGTTCACGATACATTGCAGCCGGTAATTGTATATACTTGTACAATAACTCGTACAAGCTCACCTGTACAAGTCCCAGCATTTATTTTTCTGGACACGGCAATAGGCGTGGCTTCATTTACTATCCTTGCCACAAAAGCCAGTTTCCCATACTCTACATGATTACATTGTGGTTTGCACATATGCCTTCTTCGTTGACTCAACTTCTCTTTATTTTCATTTGGTTACGTGCTTCTTTTGCTTCTAGTCGGGGAGTTGGGTGGAAAGGAGTGGATCGAGGCTGCGATCACACAAGATCTGCTAACGTGCTATCTTGGTCGAAAAACTTAGGTAAATTTATCTTTTGTACATCTTTTTTCTTGGTTACTAAGTTTACGGAAAGCTGCATTGTCTATTCATTTTTGAGCTGTGAAGGACAGTAGGAGAGGCTCCTACGGTCTTGTATTAATAAAACAAAATTAAAGATACATGGTATGTATAAGGTATAGGGTCTTTGACCCTAACCAAAAAGATAAGATACTAGTACAAGGTTTTTAGGTAATTTGTTGCACTAGGGAGCTTATGAAATCCTCAAGCTCAGACTTCCTCCTATATCTCAACAATGGCAAAATCATGATTAAATCTAGAGAGCCAAACATTTTGTTTCGTTCTTTCCACAAGTACCAAACAGCTACAGTACACACCTACATGAACATGGGTCTGTCCCGAGCTTTGTTTGGCAGCGATTAACAATCCTCATATGAGATGAGAGGATTTTTTTTAATTGGCTTCTTGCAGTTTTGAAAATTCAGTTTATTAGGTTCTTGAAAATTCAGTAAATTCAGTTAGTCACACAAATTTCAGAAATTTTGTGTGCCCTAGTACTTGGTTTTTGTAGAAAACCAGGAGTGTCAATGGGACTAGAATTCACTTATTATTATATGGGTGAAACTTCACTTGTTTTTAGTCTAGTGTAGGGTGTTGCTTTATACATCATCATTTGTAACTATGTCAAATGTAAATTTTTCCTTCTTATGTATTTGAAAAGTAATGACTGTTGATAAGCTGAGGCATGGATTAAGCTGTTTCTTTGTTGTAACATACTGTATATAACTCCACAATGAAATACAATACATATTGATGTGCTTTTAAAACTTGTTCATGTCTTGAACTACTAATGCCTTGTGATGCTCACGAATTACTTGTGATGCCTCTGAATTACTTGTGATCACATTGAGAAAGACTTGTAAAGATGATGATCATCTTTAACGAGAAAACAATTTGTGATGATTTTGCTAGTTTCTTTGGGTTTTGTCTCCGACCATAGTGTCGTGATGATTTTGCAGGTAACCCGAGTGGCCCTTTTGTTTGCCGGAATGTTGTTTAACTTCCGTTTGGGCAAATTCGGGTTCTCCATATGTCCTATTTTCAGCAAAGGTCATGCTGAAATTTTCCATGAATTTTAGCATGACTTTGCTAAAAATAGGACATATGGGGTACTTGCGACAAATGCATGGGCAGGGTATCTTAGTAGTTAATTAAGTAGGATCAAGTGCCCGGTACTTGTGTGACTAATGCATGGCTTTTAGGGTGCCTCGGTGTCGATAAAAACCGAAATGATGAAAAGTTAGGCTTTTAGGGTGCCTTGGCGTGAAAAACCCTCAATGATAAAAGCTTAGATTTTAGGATGCCTCGGTGTCGACAAACCCTAAATGATGAGACCATGATCTTGTTCCTTGACAATAACCAACTTTTGACCAAACTTTGTTTCTATTTAGAGAGAAACATGGCCCACAACGATGAGGCCGGGGTTGGCGGCAAGGCATTACGGGAGCTGTCCCGGAGATGGAGGAACAACCTCACTTGTATGAGGCCTCCGCCTTGCCCCACGATCCTGAGACCACGGATGGTGCCGCCGAGGCTGCCAACCCTGATGCCACCACTGATGGTGCCGCCGAGGATGCCACCACTGATGATGGCGGCGCACGAGATGGCAGCCACCGAAGAGGCAACGGAAGGACGGCGCCCGATCGTGCTCCGCACCCTCAAGGAGGAAGTTCTTGAAGTGGACTCCAACGGGAATCCAACGGCGCCCGAGCGAATAGTCAAGGGGTACTCGCTTCAGCTCGGGTGCATTGTCCGGAGCACCGTCTCGATCAACACCGAGAACACGAGGCATCTGACCGAGGAATTTGCGCAACCTCCTCTTCACGAAGCTGCACGAGCGATACAAGTTCCCGCTGAATTTGAAAACACAAGCCTCAAAGGGAATAAAGTGAACAATGCTGCCCTCACGAAGATGAGCAAGGCCCTGTCTACTTGGAAAAGCAATGTGAAGAGAATGATCGAGAAAGGTGAGAGTTATGAGATGATCAAGGAGAAAAATCAGCCGATCACCGAAGATGACTACAACGACTTCAAGATCAATTGCTCGAGCACCGCATAAGCTCCCAATCAAGTGAGTGGGGAAACAAATCACGGGAGGAGCTGAACATAGGGGAACACACACTCGGTCCCGGGCGGTTCTGAGTGGCGGAGCCTATATGGGACAAGGAGGAGGCGGACCGTGCCGAGCAAGGCCTACCGCCCTCTTCGATACATCTGGCGGTGACAAGCGGACCAGGAACTTTGTCGGGGCCGGTACAAGAAGGACCGAAAACAAAGGAGCTTACCACGGATCCGAAGACCGAGGCAGCTTGAGCTTGTTACAGTAAGGAATACACCCAGCGTAATTAGCTCCATATGGTTGCATTCTAATTAATGAAGCCGAATTTCTAAATGGTTCACATTCCTTCCGCGGTATTTGAAAAGCGATGGCGGGGTCGACTCGAGCAACCCTTGGGACACCACTCTAAATAGGGGGTTGAATGTAATGAAGAACAAGGATAAGCTCGAAGCCGACGTCGGCTGGTCGTGTGGCGGCAAAGGCTTGTCGACAAAATGGGGTCATACTATACCTGGTGTGCGGAAGGAGAAAAGACCAGCTCGGAAAGCGGTAGCGAGAGGTTCAAGAACTCAAGGCACAGGTGGCGCGGATTAGGAGATTGTCCAAGAGCAAGTGGAACAACGACTCGGAGCGGCGATCACCGCCCTTGTGCCTACCTTGATCTCGGGGTTGAGTGCGTGGATTGCGAGGCGTGACAGAGGCCGCCCGATTCCTAGCTTCACGGCCAGCAACTCGCATAATGCGATGGCGGGGCCATTGGTGCCTCCAGCGGGCGGCATTAGTGTCTCCGGCGCCCGCACGGGAGCTTAATGCACCGGGTGTACGCGGCCGGCACCTCTGCGACAGCGGCCCCTCCGTCCCTTGCGCGCCGCCGTTGGCGGTGCCTCTACGATTAGCCGAGCTCGGCGCCATCATCACGGTAACTAATTAAGCCTCTCGGCCGAGGACTTCATCTCCTTGCCTTTGATCGGGCATCCTGGCGCCCTACATGTTTTCGCAGGCGCCCGGCGTTCGTGCACTCTCCTCCACTTCGTGAACAACGAGTTGGTCGATGTCGCCAAGGGCAAAATCGTTCAACCGGGCAACCCTTGTTCCACGGTACCGGATGCCACCCAACTTGTTTAGGGTTCAACTGGTTGGTGCTGCCAGGCTGCGACGACTTGTTACCTCGAATCGACCCGTCGGGGCGGCGATGATGACGTGATGACCCTCGGCGCTCGAGCTGGCCCTGCTTTGGCGAAGAGCCAGATTCGTTTGGGGCGGGGACACCACCCCAAAGACAACACCGCCCGTCGTGCGGCGCCAAGTCGGCCCCATGGCAAGACCGCCGTAACGGTGCGGACATCCCTATGCCCTTTGGATCCAAACATGCATATGGCACGGGGATCAGAATAATGACGGCAGCGACTATGATACATTTGGCAGCGTCGATCGATTACTTTGCCGAGCATGGATGCGATGGCGACTTCATGGGGCCTCCTTCTCAAGAACCAAACCCAACAAAAGGCGTGTGCGATCTAGCTCGTGCAGCGGAGAAGCCAAGTTACAGCAGCGCCATCGGCGTTCAGCTCTCGGGAGGCGCCTCGACTGCCGACTTCACCGAGCCTCGGATAGGCGAGGTGCAAAATATTATCAGCCCCAACACACTCAAGAAGGCGGTCTGTGAGCAAAACTCGGTCCCATTACGGGAGAAGAAGAAGGCACGCATAAAGAAAGACTAAGAAGGGTGCGAGCCACCGGCACCGAGTGCGATCCGTGCTTAGGACGGGCCACCTTCACCGCAGGATATCTCGAGGAGGGTGCATGTGGTGGGTAGAGGCGATGCTACCGACAAATATGCTCAATGCTGCAACCGGTGCTATCACGGAGTCTGCATGATGATGTTCTTTCTTTGGAGAAGCGGCGTCTCGGGAGAAGGATGTGGCATACCGGTTTTGCGGCCAAGGTGCCGGAGGGCAAGGGCTTTGTGGATAACTCCATCGGGCGTCACGATCGTCCTGCGTTTTGATGACATCCACGCTATGTTGAACCTTCATCCGCTGCACTACACCTTCGTTCGGCTATTTTCGCTGAGTATGGAGATGCGGATCATTCGCGACAAGACCGGACATCGTGATAGTCGACCCCTTCTACATGCGTGCCAAGATCTTGGGCAGCGTTGGGGACCCGGCAAGTCGCGAGTTCTTACCTCGAAGGCGTCATTACGGCAAACCAAGAAAAGGATAACTTCCTCGTGCCTTACTTTCCCGAGTAAGTCCTCCCTCAACCGCCCGTAACATATGAATTCTTACATTTCGATCGTTTTTCTTTTAACATTCCGTGTTTTCTGCGGTGACACACGTTGCACGCTCATCCTCCTAAGCCCTAAATATTCCATGGCCACGTATTTCGACCCGGACCGTCGATCGAGCGTAGACTACACAAATGTCAAGAAGGTTCTTGATGATGTTCTCCCGGCCACGCCAAATCTGGAGGCACCTTCACCAGGCCTATTCGTAAAATCACGGCAAGCACGTGTTCTCCCACAATGTCTGACGTTCTGCTGCGTCAAGCGGCCGCTGGCGATCGAAGGGTGCCTACTACGCCATCCATCACATGCGAGGCGATAAATGCGGGACCATCATCAACTTCGCTACCGAGTAAACTCCAAGATAGGGCGCGGCGTGTCGGCAATCCAGACGCGGACCTCAGACAAGAATTCTTCGCATCCAATGGAGTTTGCGGAAATCATCCATCAAGATGTCGCTTCGTACCTCGGGGCAGTTCTACCTCGAAATCAACCGTCCAACGGTGACATCGACACAATGCTACAAATGCAGGATGACAACGCCGTTCTTTCATGACTCCCACGATGAGCGGCGGCTTCATCCACGCTCGATCCCTTGAGTCGAGTTGTCTAGATTCTGAAACATCGATTGGGTCATGTTGTAACTAAACTTTAATGAACTTGTAGTATGTCTCTTTGGTTTCGAGAGTCGTTCAACTTAGATGTAATCGATGCTATTAATGTCTTGCTTTTCTCTTACGATCGTTACATTGCATACTTATATATTGCTTATGTATTATGCGTGAATTGGTACTAACGTTTACGTTTGGCTAGTGCATAGCGATGCCGACGTATGTCGTGGTGTACAAGGGTAAGGTTCGGAGTCTCGATGGTGGGAGGAGTGTCGGAGACAGGTTCACCGATTCAGTGATAACAGTTACAAAGGGTACACCACTAGGGCCGAGGCCGAATCTAGATACGCCCGCTATCTAGCGGGAGAGGGAGGGAGCGTTGGAGGAACCGGATGAAGGCGAGTTTCATCGTGATGATGCTCATCGTGATGACCGCAGCTCTCTTCTATGTGATGGTAGTTTAGATGATCGATATCGACTTGTAATGCAAAGATAAACTCGCTACTCGCGGTCTCGAGACTTGTAATATAATGTTCTATCTTTGTTCGGTCTTTTCAATTCGGAGACTAATATGATGAATTGTATTCGGAGACTAATATGATGAATTGTATTCAAGGACTAATCTTCTATTGTATTTGATGAATCTATTGTTGATGTGTGCTGTCTATATTTTGTCAAATTATACATTTTGTAACCTGTGCAAAAACAGAAAATAAAAAAAAAAAAACCTAATATTCATACTAATGGCGCATCACATGACGATGCGCCATTAGTATAACGATCTGCTACTAATGGCGCATCACCGGAAGTGCGCCATTAGTATGCTTCTTTACTAATGGCGCATCCGAAGGTGGTGCGCCATTAGTATGCCAAAGCACCTGGTATACATACTTACAGGACATATACTAATGGCGCACCCTTGCATATACTAATGGCGCACCGGTGGTGCGCCATTAGTATACCGAATACTAATGGCGCACCACAGTGCGCCATTAGTAAAAATTACTAATGGCGTGCTGTCAATGGCGCACCTCTGATGCGCCATTAATGGCCATATTAGGTGCGCCATTAGTAGTGGTATTTCTAGTAGTGTCTAAGGCGACGGCAGCCTCACACCGCACCGAACCAGTGAACCCTCGTACTCCTCTACGCGTGGGCATCCACTGCCGCGTCTTCCCCGGCTCCACGTCGTCCCCTTCCTAGGCCTCGTCATCGTCCACCGCCCTGGTGCTCTCGGCGTGACATGGTCAACGTGGTCAAGGAACGGCTTCCACCGGACGTGGACTGTATGTGGAGAGGCTGACAGCTGGGTCCACGGCCGCAACATGGAAGTGCCTCCTTATTATGCGCAAAATAATTATTCCTCCACCTGACAGCAGGGACCCACCAGACGGGCCACCGTATTTCGCAAAAAAAACGTTTCCCCCTGACTTCTGGGACCCACCAACTACATCTTCGCATGCAAGGAAGTGCGTCCGGGCAAAAACAAAAAAAAACACGATTCGCCCCCCTGACTGCTGGGACCCACCAGCTACATCTTTGCACGCAAGGAAGTGCCTGGCAGTTGGGACCCACCTGGTCGAAGCGTACCTAGCATTGTCATTCTGGTCGCGAACGTGTATGTACATACTGGTCGATGTAGAGGCGCACACGTGTCATAGTAGAGGCACGCACGTAGCATGTACACGTACGTACAATGGCCAGTGTACAAGAAAGAAAATACGACCACGTACGTACATACGGGCAGGGTCTCGAACACCTACTTGCGCATACATACAGCCAGGGCTCGTGTACATGGCTGGGTCAGAACGGAGAAACACCATTGTCGTCGTGTTCATTGGGAGCCAACCGGCTGCGCCGGAACGGAATGCGTCGTCGTGTTCATCGGGAGGGCTTGGACGGAACAGGCGATGGAAACGAGGCCTGGTGTACCGCAGAACGGAGGAAATAGCCTTGTGTTCGACCGGCCATGTTCGAAACGGGATCCTGTTCATCGGGAGGGGTCTGGCGTACCGCAAAACGGAGGAAACTGACCTCCTACGGTTGAAACGGGAGTCCTGTTGATCGGGAGGGATGTGGCGTACCGCAAAAAGGAGGAAACGGACTTGTGTTGGAGCGCTACGGTCGAAACGGGGGTCCTATTCATCGGGAGGGGTGTGGCGTACCGCAGAACGGGACTCCACGGGATACTGTTCATCTCCACCGTCGACCCCCTCCAGCCTCCATGAAAGTGCGTTATATTGACTAGAGGGGGGTGAATTGGCGATTTTTATGAATTCTTCACTGAGGAATTTGCCGGTGAGGAAATTCCTTAGCGAAGAACTACTTGTAGCGGAACAAGTACTCAGAAGTAAGCATAACAGAATGCGGGCATGGTCATCATGATGAAATGAAGACAATCACAGAGTACGAAAGCGTAATCACAGGATAACACAAGATGAAGACAAACAGATCAAGAAATTGGGCGAGGAAATTGAGAAAGTCTTGATCAAAGTCTTCAAACACAGATATGAACAACCACTCAACACAGTAATGAGGAAATGAATGAGTTGAGGAAATAGAACGATAAGGTTGGTGAAGACAATGATTTGGTAGACCAGTTCCAACTGCTGTCTCGGTTATGCGTCTGGTTGGGCGGCTGAGTATTTAAAATCGAGGACACACAGTCCGGACACCCAATCGCTGAGCACGCAGCTCGGGACACCAAGTCCTCACCGTATTCTCCTTGAACTAATGTCACACAGACCTCGTCCAATCACTTTCGTGGTAAGTCTTGAGCGACTTCCAAACCTTCACAGACTCGGTCACTCGGCGATCCACAATTCCTCTTGGATGCTCTAGACCATGATGCCTAACCATCTGGAAGAAGCACAGTCTTCAAAGGTAACAAGCGTCGGATCCACCCAGGATCAATCTCTTCAGTGATGCTCAATCACTTTGGGTTTGTAGGGGCTTGGTTTTGGGTTTTTCCTCACTCGATGATTTTTGCTCAAAGTCCTCGGAGGATGGGTTTCTCTCAATTGACAAGTGTCAGTTTCTCTCGGAGCAGCCAACCAGCTAGTGGTTTTAGGGGGCGGCTATTTATAGCCTAGGGAGCAGCCCGACATGATAAGACATAAATGCCCTTCAACGACATGAGAACAGCTGGCGCGCAGCACAACAACGGTCGGAAATTTGACTTCCAAGTTCCTCAGGGCTATCATGTTCCTCACTGTGTAGGCAATGCGCACTTGCGAATTCCTAACTCCTCAGTCAGAACAAATTCCTCAGTGACCAGAAGAACTTCGTCTCTGTCACTGAAGAAATTGACTGAATTGTATGAGATTTCCAATGGCTTCACTCAAAGGGATTGGTAGGTGTAGGATTTTGAGTTGAGCATCACATGGAAATTTTTCCTTAGTATTTCCTCGACCCCCTTTAACAGTACGGTGTTTCCTATGACTCAAGAAAGAGAAAACTAAACTACAAAAACACAAATCTTCACGCTTCTTGTTCCTCAAATGAATAACAAGTCTTCAAGGTCGCACCAATTTCTTCACTTTCAAAGTCTTCAGAAAGTCTTCAGAATACCAAAGTCTTCAGACGAAGAACTTCATTTTTAGGGGTCGACTTTCTCTGTAAATATCAAACTCCTCATAGACTTATAGACCTGTGTACACTCACAAACGCATTAGTTCCTTAACCTATAAGTCTTCAATCCACCAAAATCACTAAGGGGCACTAGATGCACTTACAATCTCCCCTTTTGGTGATTGATGACAATATAGGTTAAGTTTTCAACGGGATAAACATATGAAGTGTAAATACTGATTATGAGGAATTTGATTGCAAGATATAGAAGAACTCCCCACGAAGATGTGCATAGTGAGGAATTTGCTTTTGAGGCAATGCACATTTGAAGAGTTGAATCATGGAGATCTCCCCCTATATCTTGTAATTCATACATGCATTTGACATATAATATGAAAAATTTGAAATGCATGATGAAATATGGTGACTGATGTAATTTAGCATGCGTGTATTAACACATAACGAAGAATAAGCATGAAGAGGAACACATCGAAAGTATCAGAGAACCATCGGGTTTAAGATTACAACTCGATCCAATAAAAGTTTCAGAAGAACGAGAGTTGTAACTTAGCAAAAAAAACGCCCATATAGTAGACCCGCTTGAAGACTAACTCAAATTTCTCCCCCTTTGTCATCGAATGACCAAAAGGATCGGCCCGAGGACTAACGCATACGAGGAATATCAAGTTGATGGAGGAGGCGCCCGGCGTTATCGGAGTCGGTTGTCGTAGTAGGGCCTGCCGCGATGTCGTCCAAGTCTTCATTTTCATCGATGTCATACGATGAAGAATAGGAGCTAGCCACCAAGGAAGGAACCTTGACCTTCTTGAATTTCTTGGTGGAGGTGCAGACCGGTCAAATTCTTCCTTGAGACCCATGTTCTTCGGATCTTCTGCGCTATAGAGATGAGATAGAACATCCTGTGCACGGTTGAAGGTTTCATGGAGGTAGTATTGGTTTTCTTCAACTTTGCATTGTGTGTTGAGGTCATGTTGTGAAGAATTGAACCAAAGCGGCGCTTGCCCCATTTATGATTGCGATCAACCTTCCGATGAAGACCGAGGATTAACTCACGATCAGTCATCACCCTGGGTGCTGTGGCTTGAGGATTTTGCTTGGCAGAGGTGTTGGCGGCAGAGTCATGTGTGGCAGAGTCATCATTGGTAGAGTAGGATGCAACCTTGCGAAATTGACAATCCAATGGACGAATGCCTTCATCTATCACAGCAGTTGCCTTGCCTTTGTCATCAGGTGAGGAAAATGTCCATTTGAGGACTTCAAATGGAGGCAAGTAGCTGCAGTGGTTCAGAGTATCAACCTTGTAATTGAGTGAAGACCTTGTCCTGATGAAGCTCATAATCCATGGTGCATAAGGCTTCAGCTCAAAAGGTGACATAGCAATGTTTGCCAGAGTCCTCATGAAGAAATCATGGAAGTTGATGGGAACGCCATGAATGATATTGAAAATCATATTCTTCATGATGCCAACGACTTCTTCATCATTTGAGTCATGGCCTTTGATAGGACTAATTGTCTTCGTCAGAATGCGATAGACAGTCCGAGGCACATATATTAATTCCTTGACAAGGAATTTGGTTCATGGGGCCTGCCCTGGCTTCAAAGGCTTCATCAGAACTTGCATGTAGTGATTTGTAAGCTCAGGTTCACTGTAGATGCAACGAGCACCATCTAGGGGAGGACTGAGTGGGTGGGCACGAAGCAATTCGATTCTTTGGTGCCTTGTAGTGAGTATTTTACATCATCGATCCGGTACCCATGAGTTCACATCTTCAGAATCTCCGGTGATGTGCAATGTCGCATAGAATTGAAGAATGAGTTCTTCATTCCAATCACAGATGTCAGTGCAGAAATTCAGCAATCCAGCATCATGAAGAACACTGAGGACTGGCTCGAAGCCTGGCAGAGATTCCATGTCCACGTGAGGAATATGTGCATGATCAAAGACTTTGTCTTTGTTGAATAGCATAGAGGAATAGAAGTTGTCTTGACTAGCAGTCCAGAAACGCCTCTTCCTTATGCGAGCAGAGTCATATGGATTGTAGTCAGTGAAGAATACATGCTCGCTGAAGAAATCTTTAGCCTTGAACTTTTGCTTCGTTGAGAATGGATTCTTTGGCTTTGGCAGTGGAGTGTCAGTGAGTTGCATCACTACCTCAGGAATCGCAATCTCAGGTTCTTCAGGCTGAGGATTTTCTGGTTCCTCTTCATATGCAGTCTGCGTGTTCAAAGGATCAGCAGCAGCAGCAGGTTCTTCAACACTAGTGGCTGGAATTTCTTCATGCACGGACGAGGTGGGATGAGTTTCTTCAGAGCCCATTTGAACCGTTGGTGCAGGGGACTGAGGAATTTGTTGTATTGGAGTGAAGAGTGGGGAATTTGGATCTTGTTGTCCCAAAAGTCATCGTTCATCACTTGTGTTGTGCTTCCAATATCCACATCTTCTTCAATTTCTTCAACGCCAGCCTCTTCAGCTGTGAACTGAGGCATTGGCGAGGAATGACAGGAGTAGAAGGGATCGCATCCACTTCAATTTCTTCATCAATCTGCTTTGACGAAGCAGCAGAATGATTTTCTTCATCAGATCCGCTAGGGATCTCATATTCTTCACTAAAAGGAACAAGGTCCTTTGATGGAATGGAGGAAAATTGGAACAACATCAATTGGATTTTCAAAAGAGCTTATCATAGGCTTCATTTTCTTCGGGGCTGAAGAATTCGAAGCAGCTGATGCTTTCCTTTTCTTCACTGCAGCTCGCTCTGCAGCCTTGGTCTTCTTCACATCTGATGCAGATGGAAGGATAGGAGTTAGTGTAGGCGCAGGAGGAGCTCAGAATCTGTTTGAATTTCCTCGGTATGGCGATGCACGGTTGCCTGACTTCTTGATTTCTTGAGCGCACCACAAGTGGATGCCACAGCAATTTCATCGTGGCTGGAATGGAGTCATCAGCCTGGAACTAGCATTGTCTTCAGCAGGCTGAAAATCATCGGTGATCTTGGCATGTTCTTCCGAAATGGCAGAGACTCCAGCCTGAGGAATTTCTTGTTGCGTTGGGGCTGCAACATTTGTGAACTTCTTTGTCAGATTGAAAAATATGACTTTGGCTCCTTGCCAATCAGCATAATAGGCATCAAAGTCATCATTGAGGGCTTTGATTTCAGATTGGATCTTGAGGAGTTCCTCAGTTGTCATTCTGACAACGTTTTTCCTCAGGAACTTCTCTTTCTGAGCCGAGCCTTCTTGATCTGCCTTGCCTTCTCAAATTTCCATTTCTCTTCAGAGATGAAATGTGTCGACATGTGACTTTGTCCAGAGTCAAATGAAAATCAGGCATAGGTGTCTCTGGATCCTTGTGCCATAGATCAATGTATTCAAGGATCTCCCTTGGATCCAAAAGCAGTGGCACATGTGTGCCTTTGGCTCTAGCGGCCCTAACTTGTCGGTCTCTGATGATTTTGGTGCAGCTGAGGAACTTGCTGAGACAGCAGAGGCAATAGAGATGCATGCAGTCCTTTGGCACGTGGCTAGATGCATAGGTCCTGAGGACTTTGGAGGAGCTGCTGAGGATTTCGGAGGAGCAAGAGCAGCATGAGGAACTGGCCGTGAGGGCATTGAAGATTCTGGCCGTCAGGGCATTCTTTGAGACTTTGGCCGTGAGGGCAATTGGTGAAGCACTTGGCTTGTCTGTTGGCTTCTTTGACATTGATTTTACGGGATTGACAGGGGGCCTCGGTGGCAGCAGCGAGAGTCTTCACTGAATTTCCTCATCGCTTCTTTGGCTTGTCTCGCCAACTTGGCTTGGCGCTTGGCCCATTCTTCAAGAAAGTCCTCACCACGCTTGATCTTTGGTGGGGTCGACTTCTTGGCAGTGCCAATGGAGCTCTTGAGCATGGAGGATTTTGTGCGAATTTCTTCATGTACTTTGGAGTAACATACACATACTCCCTCCATTCCCTTGCCCATCTCCTTTCAATCCTCTGAATGCGCACCTTTGCGCTGATTTTTGTTTTCCTTGCCAAACTTGGCTTCATCAGTGTGCAATAGTCGGTATAGATGTCCTCGGGTATCTCAAAAGCAGTCATGACCTCAGGCCTCTTTCCTCCTTTCTGTGGCTTCTTTCATACGCCATATTCTTCAAATTTGAGGAATTTGAACAATCGAATTCTACGAAGAAGTATGCAACTTTTCTTCGAGGAACGCTACAAATGAGTTAAGTTGATGAGAACCTAGTGATTCAGCAGCGGACATTAGTACCTGTGAACAGAGTATAGTTGCGAGGAATTTGGAGAGGTCATATGCGTTCTCAGAAGGTTTTTCAAAAAAGAACTAGTTTGAGGAATTTGACCAGATGAGCCTTGAAGAATTTCACTAAGCGATCTTTGTCTTAGGTTCCAGAGTTGTATAGATCGAGGATCCACACAATTTAGGAATCTTAAAGAAAAATCATTGCTTAGAGAAACGAATCAAGAACGTATTTCGTTTGAGGTGTTCATATGTGTGAAGATTTGAAGAATAAACACCTTTGAAGATTTTCAGGAAGGTTTGAGAATCAAAGCGAGTAATAAAAGTAACTTTTAATTACCCGAACTGAAGAACACGACGAACTGAGAAGTGTAGATTAGAAGTTCGTCAGTTCAGATCTCCCACACCCTAACTCGGCGGAGGAAGACAACTACGGCGGCGGCAGAGTGAAGATTTCCGCAGTCTGCGCGAGTACGACGACGACGAGGTCGAGGCAGTGAAGCTCTTCCTCACCGGCGACGATGGAGTAACGACAGCGCTAGGGTTTGAGAAGCTCTAGCGAGAGAGAGAGCGGTCGAGCGAAGTAAAGGAAGTGAGGAAGGGGAGAGGGGGTATATATAGCCACGGTGAAAAACTGTTCGCCCGAAGATTTTGGACGAACATGCCCCTGAGCCTTCTCATTCGCTTGTCATGTGTCACCCACGTACTTAAAAGTGGAGATCGTGTTAGATCGTGGGTGAATAGATAAGTCTAACGTAGGAAGCGGAACAGATTGAGCGGCAAACCCGAAAATTTTGATAAGATAAGTTAAAAGTTCCGTTCGCAATTTCTTCAGCTGACAAGGACACAGTGAAGATTTTGAACGAGTTTCAAATAGAACGCACATGAAGAATTTGTGAATAGATTGGGTTGAGTATAGCATAGAGGGGAAAGGGTCCGATCACCATTCACTTAGCAGAAAATGCAACTTGAGGAAATAGCCATAAGTGAATGCTGTAGAGGACATAAACCCATATATATAAATATAGCCAATGAAGAAAAACGACGGAAACAGTGAAGATTTTGCAAAGTTGAAGAATTTGAAAAGCAGAAGAATTTCAAAACTGAGGAAAAAACTCAAATTGAAGATTTTCAACTTTGGTGGTGGCATGACCAACCATATAAGAATGATGATTTTAGACACCGCGTACAATTGTCGTAGGGTTTTGAGAATCAAATTCTTCATTAATTTCTTCACATTTAGAGTGTTATTCTTCATTGATTGAAGAAAAACGTTTCTTCATGTGTTGCACATCTAAGTCATCAATTTTGCGTAAGTGTCAGGATGTGTGTCCTTTTCAAAGAACATTCGAAGATTCTAAGATATTTAGCTCACACCGCAACTTGCTAAATCTCTTCTCATCCAAGGGCTTTGTGAAGATATCGGCTAGCTGTTCTTCAGTCTTCACATGATCAATAAAGATGTCGCCCTTCAACACATGATCACAAAGAAAATGATGACGAATTTAATGTTCTTTGTCTTCGGGTGCTGAACTGGGTTGTGAGCAATCTTGATGGCACTCTCATTGTCACAGTAGAGAGGCACATTCTTCACGTTGATGCCATAGTCCTTGAGAGTTTGCTTCATCCACAAAGAATTGAGCACAAAGAAGAACCAGCAGCAATGTACTCAGCTTCGCGATGAAGCGGTGATACGCAGTTTTGTTTCTTCGAGGACTAACGGACCAAAGATCGTCCGAGGAAATGACAAGTACCATATGTTGACTTGCGGTCCACACGATCACCAGCATAGTCAGAGTCAGAATATCCAATGAGATCAAAAGTAGAGCCCTTGGGGTACCATAATCCTAGTGTTGGTGTGTGAGCTAGATATCGAAGAATATGCTTCACAGCCTTATGGTGTGATTCCTTCAGTGTAGCTTGAAATCGGGCACACATGCAAACACTAAGCATTATATCTGGCCTAAATGCACATAAGTACAATAAAGAACCAATCATGGAGCGGTATACCTTGTTATCAAAGTCAATACCATTTTCATCAGTGCATAGATGGCCATTTGTGGGCATAGGAATTTTGGCGCCTTTGCAATCTTGCATCCCGAATTTCTTCAGAACATCTTTGAGGTATTTCTCCTGAGATATGAATATGGCATTGTGTTGTTGACGAATTTGAAGACCTAAAAAGAATTTCAACTCTCCCATCATAGACATTTGATATTCTTCACTCATCATATAGGCAAATTCATCACTATAACGTTGGTCAGTACAGCCAAAGATAATATCATCAACGTATATTTGGCACACAAACAGTTCACTATCATAAGATTTAGTAAAGAGAGTAGGGTCGAGTGAACCGGGTGTGAAGCCATTCTTCACGAAGAATTCCTTCAAAGTATCATACCATGTCCGAGGGGCCTGCTTGAGGCCATAGAGGGCCTTGTTGAGTCTGAAGACTTTGTCGGGATTCTTTGGATCTTGAAAACCTGGGGGTTGAGCAACATATACTTCTTCCTCAAGCTTACCATTGAGGAATGCACTTTTCACATCCATTTGACATAAAGTGATATTATGATGGTTAGCATAAGCAAGTAATATGCGAATAGCCTCAAGTCTAGCAACAGGTACAAAAGTTTCATCGAAATCAATTCCTTCAACCTATGTGTAGCCTTGAGCTACAAGTCGTGCCTTAATTATTCCTCACCACAAGGCCATTTTCATCTTGCTTGTTGCAGTAGATCCACTTTGTGCCAATGATATTTTGCTTGCGAGGATCTGGATGTTTGACCAGTTCCTAGACGTTGTTGAGCTCGAACTGATGTAATTCTTCTTGCATGGCCTGAATCCACTCAGGCTCCGGAAATGCTTCATCTACCTTAGTGGGCTCTGTGATAGAGACAAAAGCATAGTGCCCACAAAAGTTAGATAAATGTGAAGCTTTTGAGCGTGTGAGAGGACCTGGTGCTTCAATGTCATCCATGATCCTGTCAACTTGCACTTCTTTTGCAACGCGAGGATGAGCTGGTTGTCGTCGAGGATTTGATCAGCATTTTCTTCAGCACCATTTTCTTCAGCATTATCTTCAGGTGCATCAGCTCGACGCTCGCATGATCTGGAATGAATTCTTCAGCAGGTTCTTCAAGAGGGAATGACATCCTCGACCGCTTTGAACTTGATAGATTCCTCGGTGCTTTGGTTCATCTATCACAAAAGGTAGGTGCTCTCTTTGCGAGCCATTAGTTTCATCGAACCGCACATCTACAGTTTCAACAATCTTGTAAAGAACATTGTTGAATACTCTGTAGGTGTGCGAGTCCTTTCCATAACCAAGCATAAAACCTTCATGTGCTTTCAGTGCAAATTTAGCATTGTGATGAGGATCTCTAATCCACATTTAGCACCGAAGACTTTGAAATAACTCACATTGGGTTTCTTGTCAGTGAGGAGTTCATAGGCAGTCTTCTTGAAGAATTTGTGAAGATATACTTTGTTGATGATGTGGCACACGGTATCAATTGCATCAATCCAAAAACGATGAGGCGTTTTGTATTCATCAAGCATAGTGCGAGCCATCTCAACAAGAGTTCTGTTCTTGCGCTCCACGACGCCCATTTCTTTGAGGAGTATAGGGAGCAAATAACTCATGAGTAATACCAAGTTCATCAAGATAGTCATCAAGACCGGAATTCTTGAACTCAGTTCCATTGTCACTCATAATGTGCCTGATCTTCACACCAAAGTTGGTTGAAGCCCTTGAGGAAAATCGTTTGAAGACTTCCTGCACTTGATGTTTGTAAGTGACAATGTGTACCCATGTGTAACGAGAGTAATCATCAACAATAACAAAGCCATATAGAGATGCATCATTAGTGACTGCTGAGTAATGATTAGGACCAAAGAGGTCCATGTGAAGCAATTGAATGGACGAGTAGTGGTCATGATAGTCTTCACTGGATGCTTGGCCTTGGTCATTTTTCCAGCTTCACGGGCTCCACACAAGTGATCCTTGAGGAATTTGACATTCTCAATGCCAATGGCATGCTTCTTCTTCATAGCGTGTGCAAATTCCTCATGCCTGCGTGACCAAGTCGTCGATGCCATAGCCAGACTTCTGAAGCTTTTGCAAGTAGGCACACGGCTGGTTGTGGTCCTGTAGAGAAATAAACAATATACAATTCTCCTCTCCTAAAGCTTCCATAATCACAAAACAATGATACCTGCCAAAGACAACAACCATATCAAGATCACAAAGAATTGAGACTGACATGAGGTTGTATCCTAAGGACTCAACAAGCATGACTTTGTCCATGTGTATGTCCTTAGAGATCGCAACCTTAGCAAGACCCAATACCTGACTTTTTCCTTTGTCAGCAAAGATGATATGCTCAGATGTGACGGTGATAAGGGAGCGTCCATCAATAGTTTCTTGTCACAAGTCATGTGATTTGTACATCCACTATCGAGGACCCACTCATTGGCTTTGGGTTGATCATCCTGCAGATGAATTAGTGCAACTTACGATCTCATATACATCATCAATGAAGAATATGATATAAATTTCATCAGATGAATTTCATCAAGGAGTAAAACAGATATAGCAGTATGAGAACGTGTGAAATGAAAGTTCATTTCTTCATGATTAACTGCGTCCCTTTCGTGCAATGTTGTCGAGGTCTGACAAATTCTTCAGATGTTAGAGCACGTCTGGAGACCTGACCCTGCAGAGGAAATTAGTTCTTTTTCTTCACCACCCACATCTGAAGGGGTGGCAAAGAGTTCATGACTCTACGAGCTCAATATGAGAATGGTGGCATAGAGGCCAATCCATTTCGTTTCACATAAGAGGGGTTAGGGTAAGCATATGAATAAGCAGAGAAATTCTTCAAGGACTTATGACCATATTGGTTTGAAGAATAATGCACATATTCATAGCCCTTAGCTCTACCCTGCGAAACAGAGTTGTTAGCACGATGATGATCATATGAGGACTTTGATCCTTTTGAGGAATTTGATCCATGTGAGGACCTTGGTCCGTATGGGGACTTGGATCCATATGAAGAATTTGGTCCATATGAATAGTTTGACATGGGGTTCCTATTCTTCACAGGTGGTGTCATGAGGACATTCACCTGAAGACTTTCAAGGCACCTTTTGGGAACCCAGATTTTCTTCATAGGAGAACCGTTCCTGCAGTTAGTGCCAACATATCTAGCAAATACTTCATCATTCTGATTTTTGAACAGTTTATAGTTGGAGTCAAATGACTCATCAGAAGAATGAGGAGATTCACAAGTAAAGCCAGTTAAGTTAGATGGATCAACTGGATGTCCCTTTGCAGCAACCCATGAGGTTTTGGGGTACTTCTCAGGCTTCCAATATGTTCCATCAGCACTGAGTTTCCTCTCAAAGGCAATACCCTCTTTCCTAGGGTTCCTGTTGAGGATCTGCTTTTTAAGCACATCACAAAGAGTCTGATGCCCTTTGAGGCTTTTGTACATGCCTGTCATGTACAATTCCTTCAGCCCTGCATCATCAGTGATACTAGCAATGTCCTCAGATGAGGAATTAGTGAAAACAGGGACAGGTGAAGAATTTGTAACAGTTGAAGCATTTGAACATTCAGGTGAAGAATTAGCAGATTCACGTTCAATGCACTTTAAGCATGGAGGAACAAATTTTTCCTGAGAAGCGCTGATTCGTTGAGCAAGTAATGAATCGCGCTCCTTCTGAAGATCCTCATAACTCACTCTTAACTTCTCAAGATCTTGCTTTCTTTGAAGAAATTCATAAGAAAGATTCTCATGATCTGACAAGAGAGTGTTATGATGACCTTGAAGGCTGTCAAACCTAGACTGAAGTCTCTGAAGATTTTCAGTCAGGGCTTTAGTGCGATCCATTTCTTCACCCAACATACCATCACTTTTATCTAGCATGTTTTGAACCTTTTCAAAATCCCTTTGTTGTTTTCTGACAATCTTAGCAAGTTTAGAGTAGCTGGGCTTGAGATCTTCATCGATTCATTCTCACTAGATTCGGAGGAGGTATATTTGAGTACCTTTGCACCCTTTGCCATGAAGCAATAGGTGGGAGCGTAGTCATCATTATCTTCATCAGCCTTGTTGGTGAGGTCGGTTTCTTGAGTTGAAGATGGACTTCTTTGAAGAATGCAAGATGGCGAGAGCCAGACTCGCCACACGGACTCGGACTCCTCTAATGCCACCTCTTCCTCATGTTCCTCAGATTCAGCTTCAGAGTCCATTTCCTTGCCAATGAATGCCCGAGCCTTCTTGGAGCTGCTCTTCTTGTGAGATGAAGACTTTGATGATTTTGATGATGAAGATTTCGACGATTTCTTCTTCTTCTTAGCGTCATCAGAACTGTAATCCTTGTATTTCTTCTTCTTTAATTCCTTTTCCCACTAAGGACAATCTTGAATGTAGTGACCAGGTTTCTTGCATTTGTGGCATAGTCTTCTCTTATAGTCCTCGGATGAGGAATCACTGCTCCTTGAGGATTTTCCAAAGCGACCACGTCTTGAGAACTTACGGAACTTCTTCACGAGCGGTGCTAGCTCCTCGCTCAATTCTTGAGGTCACCAAGGCTACTACGAGTCTTCACAATCAGATTCGGATACAGCCTTGGCCTTGAGGCACGTGATTTGCCATAGCTAGAACCATAGAGATCTCTCTTTTCAAATTTGGAACTCATGAGTATTTAGCCTCTCGAAAATATCAAGTGGATCAAGTGACTTGTCGTCAAGACGTTCTTGTATCATCGGTGCAGAGTATCAAATGAGGAATCAAGCGATCTCAACAATTTCTTCACCACCTCATGGTCGGTGATGTCGGTGGCAACAAGCGCTTGAAGCTCATTTGAGATGTCGATGAGGCGACCGAAGGTTTGTTGAACATTTTCATTGTCGAGTCTTTTGAAGCGGTTGAAGAGATTGCGAAGAACATCAACTCGAGAGTCACGCTGAGTTGAGACTCCTTCATTTACTTTGGACAGCCTGTCCCAGATGAGCTTAGCAGTTTCCAAAGCACTCACTCTTCCATACTGTCCTTTGCTCAGATAGCCACATATGATATTCTTCGCTTGAGAATCGAGTTGCTTGAATCTCTTCACATCGGTAGCATTCAGTGAGGGTGAGAATGAGGGAACACCATTTTCCACAACATACCAGATGTCGTTGTCAATTGCCTCAAGATGCATTCGCATCTTGTTCTTCTAGTAGGGGTAGTCCGTACCATCAAAGGTAGGACACCCAGCCGAGACCTTGATCATACCTGCGATCGATATAACTAAAACTCCAGGTGGTTAAACCAAAATCACACAGAACAAGGGAGTACCTTGCTCTGATACCAATTGAAAGTGCGTTATATCGACTAGAGGGGGGGGGGGAGAATAGGCGATTTTTATGAATTCTTCACTCAGGAATTTGCCGGTGAGGAAATTCCTTAGCGATGAACTACTTGCAGCGGAATAAGTACTCAGAAGTAAGCATAACATAATGCGGGCATGGTCATCATGATGAAATGAAGACAATCACAGAGTACAGAAAGCTTAATCACAGGATAACACAAGATGAAGACAAGCGGTGAAGAAATTGAACCGAGGAAATTGAGAAAGTATTCATTCAAAGTCTTCAAACACAGATATGAACAACCACTCAACACAAAGAATGAGGAAATGAATGAGTTGAGGAAATAGAACGATAAGGTTGGTGAAGACAATGATTTGGTAGACTAGTTCCAACTGCTGTCTTAGTTATGCGTCTGGTTGGAGGCGGTGAGTATTTAAACTCGAGGACACACAATCCGGACACCCGACGGCTGAGCACGCAGCTCAGGACACCAAGTCCTCACCGTATTCTCCTTGAACTAAGGTCACACAGACCTCGTCCGATCACTCGTGGTAAGTCTTCAGGCGACTTCCAAACCTTCACAGACTCGGTCACTCGGCGATCCACAATTCCTCTTGGATGCTCTAGACCATGACGCCTAACCGTCTGGAAGAAGCACAGTCTTCAAAGGTAACAAGCGTCGGATCCACGCAGGATCAATCTCTTCAGTGATGCTCAATCAGTTTGGGTTTGTAGGGGTTTGGTTTTGGGTTTTTCCTCACTCGATAATTTTCGCTCAAAGTCCTCAGAGGATGGGTTTCTCCCAATTGACAAGTGTCAGTTTCTCTCGGAGCAGCCAACCAGCTAGTGGTTGTAGGGGGCGGCTATTTATAGCCTAGGGAGCAGCCCGACATGATAAGACATAAATGCCCTTCAATGATATGACCGTTAGGTGGATAAGATATTTTGGAACAGCTGGCGCGCAGCACAACAACGGTCGGAAATTTGACTTTCAAATTCCTCAGGGCTATCATGTTCCTCACTGTGTAGGCAATCCGCGCTGGCGAATTCCTTACTCCTCAGTCAGAACAAATTTCTTAGTAACCAGAAGAACTTCGTCTCTGTCACTGAAGAAATTGACTGAACTGTATGAGATTTCCAAAGGCTTCACTCGAAGGGATTGGTAGGTGTAGGATTTTGAGTTGAGCATCACATGGAAATTTTTCCTTAGTATTTCCTCGACCCCCTTTAACAAAGACGGTGTTTCCTATGACTCAAGAAAGAGAAAGCGAAACTACGAAAACACAAATCTTCACGCTTCATGTTCCTCAAATGAATACCAAGTCTTCAAGGTCGCACCAATTTCTTCACTTTCAAAGTCTTGAAAGTCTTGAGAATACCAAAGTCTTGAGACGAAGAACTTCATTTTAGGGGTCGACTTTCTCTGTAAATATCAAACTCCTCATAGACTTATAGACCTGTGTACACTCATAAACACATTAGTCCCTTAACCTATAAGTCTTCAATACACCAAAATCACTAAGGGGCAATAGATGCACTTACACTCCAGGGGCTACTGTTCATCCACCATCGACCTCCTCCAGCCTCCACCTGCGACTGTTCATCCACGTGCTCCTGTTCATCCAGCCTCCACTGCGCGCTACTCCACCGGCTACTGTTCAACCAGCCCTCTCCACGGGCTCCTGTTCAACCAGCCCTTCATGGGCTACTATTCATCCAGCCCTCCACCATCTACTGTTCATCATTCCCTCCACGGGGTGGTCCTGTTAATCCTGCCCTCCACTGGGTCCTGTTCATCCAGCCCCAACCGGCTCGATCGATCGGGGTCCTGTTCATCTAGAGGCAACACCACGGGGTCCTGTTCATCGCCCCCCCACCGAGAACTGTTCATCCAAACACCCCCAGCAACGCTCACTGTTCATCCAGAGGCAGCATCGATCAGCTTCAGTTAGCAGCAGTAGCGAAGGAATCGCTCGATCGAGTTCAGTTAACAGCCATCGATCGATCGCTCGGGTTCAGTAATGCGTAGCCCTCTGATTACTGTCGCTCCGGTTCGATTAGAGCCCAACGCCTCGCTCGAGTTCGATTAGAGCCCAACACCTCGCACCCACGCAGCGTGCATGTACGAGAGAAAGCAGCGCATCGCTCGCCCCGACCACCCACCGTAACCGGGAACACCCGATATTTTCCTCGCCTCGCTTCTACCACGGTTTTTCCGTCATGGACGGCCCAAAGAATGTCATGCAGCGGGTTTTCTGTCATGATTTTTTTCCGCCCGCCAGACGAAAAGCCCATTTTACATCATGATTTTTTTCATAGAAGTAGGACCCCACCACATCTATGATGATACCGGGTTTTGTCACAATTATCGTCATAGAAGTGTCATAAGTATGACAGAAAAAAAATTCGTTCGGCCCAAACTGTCACGGATGTGTCTTTTTTTGTAGTGTAGTGCACCAAGCTACCAAAGCGGAACGTCAAGTGCAAGATGACATCAAATATGCCAAGTTCTCATCCAAGTCATATGGCTTCTCCAACTCTCAAGCGTCAACGACTCCAACACCTTCTACCTCAACCAAGCCATCTACAAAAAACGGCAACAAGTCAAGTTACAAGAAAACTTCGACAACCTCAAGTCGTCCTCCTACTTCAAGCAACTTCAAGCCGAAAGCTTCATCATCATCTACCCCAACCGATGAGACCATCAAGACAAGTTCCTTCAAATGCTTCACATGTGGCGGCCGAGGTAACAAGTCCTTCGAATGTACAAACAAGCACACCATGATCCTCAACGACGACAGAACCTATGATTCAATGAGTGAAGGAGAAATGGAAGCCCTTGAGCAAGTGGCCATGCACCGACAAGTGAACAACGAAGATGAAGATGATCAAGTCTTTTGGGACGAAGATTCTAGCCCCGCTCTTGTTGTCTCCAAGGTCTTGACTCTTCAACATCAACAAGATGAAGAACAACGATGCCACATCTTCAACACCAAGGCCAGCATCAATGGAAGGTCCGTCAAGGTCATCATTGATGGAGGGAGTTGCCATAACTTATCAAGTGAAGAACTATGCTGAAAGCTTCAATTGGTCAAGATGAAGCACCCGCACCCATACAAGGTTCAATGGCTAAGCGATATCGACACTTTGCAAATCGAGCATAGAGTAGAAGTTTCTTTCAAGATCGGAGCTTACGAAGACAATTTGGAGTGTGATGTACTTCCGATGACCGTGTGCCACCTCCTTCTTGGATGGCCATGGCAATTCGACCGAGGTGTCATCCACAGTGGGCGTACAAATCATTATAGCTTCAAGATGAAAGGAAAAGAGTATGTGCTATGACCTATGTCTCCGAGCCAAGTGATCGCCGACAAGCAAGCCACCCATCATGGAGAGAATAGTGAGAGAGTGATCAACCAAAAAGAGACTGAGCACCACAAGCCAAAATTGAGTGCCTCCATGATTAACAACAAGAAGAACTTAGTCCTATTTGCCACCAAACATGAGATGAGAGAAATGTGTGAGAACCCATCAAGTGTTATGCACTATGTCCTTTTGTGCAAGGGCGATGCGCCAAAAGCTAACACCTCTCACAATCTACCTTTAGTGTTATCTTCTCTATTGCAGGAATTCCAAGATGTTTTCCCCGACGAGCTACCTCCGGGTCTACCTCCACTACGAGGCATCGAGCACCGCATCGACCTCATCCCCGAAGTGCCACTTCCAAACAAGGCTCCCTACCGAGTCAACGCCGAAGAAACCAAAGAAATACAAAGACAAGTAAAGCATCTCATCGATCATGGACATGTGCATGAAAATTTCAGTTCTTGTGCCATACCGGTCATTCTTGTGCCAAAAAGAGACGGTAGCTTTCGCTTGTGTTCCGATTTTAGACCTATAAATGCTATCACCGTTCGCTATAGGTATCCCATTGCATGCCTTGATGATATGCTTGATGAGCTTAGCGGTGCCACTATTTTTTTTCCAAAATTGATCTCAAAAGTGGTTACTATCAAATCCGCATACAAAGAGGGCGATGAATGGAAAACCGCTTTCAAAACTAAGTTTGGTTTGTATGAGTGGTTAGTCATGCCTATGGGTTTATCCGAAGCACCTGGTACTTTCATGCGTCTTATGCATTATGTGTTTCGCCCTTACATTGGTGAGTTTGTTGTGGTCTACTTCGACGATATCCTTGTTTTTAGCAAATCTCTCAAAGAGCATGTCACCCACCTTTGCACCGTCCTACAAACTCTTTGAAAAGAGCGTCTTTATGCTAATATGGAAAAAATGCCTTTTTGGCGTTGATAAGCTTGTTTTCTTGGGTTTTGTAGTATCTTCTAAGGGTGTTCATGTTGATGAATCTAAGACTAATGCTATTAAGAGTTGGCCCCAACCAACAACTTTGCAACAAGTGCGTAGTTTTCTTGGTTTAGCCGGTTTCTACTGTAGATTTGTGAAGGATTTTAGCACTATTGCATCTCCTTTACATGCTTTGAGCAAGAAGAATGCACCCTTTGTTTGGGGACCATCGCAAGATAGCGCATTCAATGAGCTTAAGAATTTTCTTACTCATGCTCCCATGCTTGCATTACCCAATTTTGACAAACCCTGTGAAATTCATTGCGATGCTAGTGGTAATGGCATAGGAGGTGTGTTAATGCAAGAGAAGCGCCCCATAGCATACTTGAGTGAGAAACTTTCTGGAGCGCAACTCAATTACCCAATCTATGATAAAGAGCTATATGCTTTAGTGCGAGTTTTGCATGAATGGGAACATTACCTTCGCCCTCATGAATTTGTCATCCAGACTGACCATCTAACGCTTAAGTATCTTAAGGGTCAAACTAAGTTGAACAAGCGTCATGCTAAATGGAGTGAGTTTATTGAGTCATTTCCTTATGTCATCAAGTATATCAAAGTAAAGGAAAATGTTGTGGAGGATGTGCTTTCCCGTATATGCATGCTTGTTACTCAACTTGAATTGAATGTCATTGGCTTTGAGCATATAAACGACTTGTATGAGCATGACCTACTTTTGCTATTCCTTATGCCAAATGTTTGACGCATACATCGTGGGAATGCTATTACATCAAAGATGGTTATCTTATGAGAGCTAACAAACTATGTATCCCCGAGTCTTCTCTTCTTTTGTTGCTTTTGCAAGAATCTCATGGCGGAGGACTAATGGGACATTTCGGGCGCGACAAGACATTTGCCACGCTCTCCAAGAACTACTTTTGGCCTAAGATGTTTCATGACGTCAACCGCTTCACCAACCGATGCTCTACATGTCGCAAAGCTAAGTCTACAGCTCAATATCATGTACTCTATATGCCTCTTCCAATTCCGTACCAACCATGGGAAGATATTAGCATGGATCTTGTGCTTGGTTTGCCTAGAACTAGAAATGGCAAGGATTCCGTTTTTGTCGTTGTGGACCGATTCTCCAAAATGGCTCACTTCATTCCTTCCAACAAGATAGACGATGCTTCACATGTTGCAAATTTGTTTTGTAGGGAAATCTTGCGCCTTCATGGAGTGCCAAAGACGATTGTCTCGGACAGCAACGTCAAGTTCTTGAGTTACTTTTGGAAGACATTGTGCGCCAAGCTTGGAATCAAGCTTTTTTTCTCTTCGGCATACCATCCTCAAACCGATGGCCAAACGGAGGTGACGAACCATATGCTCTCCACTATACTACGAGTGTTGATAAAGAAGAACATCAAGGAGTGGGAGGAGTGCCTACCTATCGCCGAGTACGCCTACATACGTGCAAGACATTCGACTACCGGCAAGTCCCCCTTCGAGGTCGTCTACGGCTTCAACCCGTTGTCCCCATTGGACATTCTACCTCTACCGCTACAAGAGCGCACAAACATGGACGCGAGTGCCCGAGTCAACTACCTCAAGAAGATGCATGAAGATACACGTCATACCATCGAGTGTCAAGTACAACGACTCGCGACCAAGATCAACATCAACAAGCAACCCATGATATTCAACATTGGAGATCTTGTGTGGCTACACCTTCGCAAGGAACGCTTCCCCAACAAGCGCAAGTCCAAACTCCTACCAAGAGCTGACGGACCCTTCAAGGTGCTTGCACGATACAACAACAACGCCTACAAGATCGACATCCCATGCGACAAGTACTCCATGAGCGACATCCTCAACATCAAAGATCTCTCCCCTTACCATGGTGATGAGGATTTCGATCCGAGGTCGGATCTTTCCCAAGGGATGGGAGATGATGCGGAGCATCCTACGGTCATCCCCATGGATCTACCATCGTCTTACCAAGAGTCAAGAGGACCTATGACACGAGCACGAGCTACAGCTCTCGAGAATGAGGTGACTTATTTCCTTAGTGATATCACATATGATCCACTCGAGACATGGCTACTACCTATGTCCGATATGCATGATTAGGTGTCAAGAGGACCCTCCCGGAGATGTGCATGAAGACGGACAAGTCGCCAAGTCCATGGATGAAGAGAACCAACGAGAAGAGTCAAGAACACCTCACATGCCCCGGACATCCGGCCAGGACCCCGGACATCCGGCCCCTGTAGCATCCTCCTCAGCAGCCTCCTAGCCACCCAACATCTACAGGCCCCGGATATCTGGCTCCAGCCCGGACATCCGGCCCGAGCCCGAAAATCCGGCCAGAAGCCCGGACATCCGGCGCCACACACCCAAATCTACAGAAGCTGCCTCCACCAGCCCGGACATCCGGCCCTTCGGGAAGGCCCGGACATCCGGCCCGTCTCCCGGACATCCAGCCCCGCCTGTCTGCGCACAGTAAAGGGCCGAAGCCTATGTACCCCTTCGCACCCCTAGACTATATATGCTCCTTCTCCTCCATCTTTCTAGGTTTAGCATTGGTTTAGCTCATATGTGAGATAGAGCATTGCTCATCCATACGGATCTGCTCCTCGAGAGAGACCACGACCCCTCTACGGAGACGATCCACGTTGTATTCAAGACCCCCTCTCGAGTGGCCCCATCAAGACCTCCTCACAGATAAGAACCGGTTACCCTTTGTATCGTCCTTTGTTGGATTTGGATCTTGTATCTCCCCTTGTGTTTCAAGGATCTAGCATATGTGTGACTATACCTTGTTGGTTTGAGAGTTCCATGTGTGTTTTCCCTTGTGATTTCCCGTGTGTTCTTCGTGTTCTTAGTAGGGATCCGCTCCTTTCGTGAAAGATCAGCCGTATAGGGTTCCACCCTACATCAACTCGGCAGCGCTCGCCCCCCTGCGCCCACACTTGGGGTGAGCTCCGCGCCGGTGGCAAGCAGGGGAACCACGGAGACAGGGTTCTCGTGAGGTCCTTCAAGACCGACTGGACGCAGCCCCCACTCATCGAAAGGGGGAATCTTCCTCGTGAACTCCACCCTGTTTGAGCAGTAGTACAAGAGACAACCCTCCTCCGGCATGTTGGCTGGTGACGGGTCGCCCGTCAGGACCTCGAGCACTTTTGTCGCGCCTCGGGGGGAAGACCGGAATCTTGGAGCCTCATATGGTCCTTGCTGCCGGACAAGGCCCACATCGGTTGAGAATGGCGCTGGAGCGAAGCGACGCCGTGTCGGATGAACTCCTTCATCACCATGGGTGCAGTCACACCAAGACCCTTCATCCTCTTCAACCAGAGCCAGACGAAGGCAAGGCATGGGTCAGCGAGCTTCTCGTGATCCCAACCGGAGCTAGGAACGGCGGGCACTGACGGAAGCGAGAGCAGGGGCTGAGCACGTCGACGTCCACAAACACCCACCACGTCCGGAACCCGCTCGTAGACGGTGGGAGCTCAAAGTCAATCCCCAAGCCGGTCTTCGCATCCGCGTCCTGGAAGCTCAGGCATCCCGAGCACTGCCAAGGATCGGTCAGGTGCAGCGAGAAGAAGTGGCGTAGTAGGGCCATGGAAGGAGCAATTCCCACCACGGCCTCGCAGACGAAGGCGAAGACGACAAGAAGAGCGACGGATTGGGCATCTAGGTGCAGCATATGGATCTGATTATGGGAAAGCACGGCGTTGAAGAAGGTGGAGAAAGGAGGAACCAGGCCAGCCCACAGGGTGTCAATGAAGAATTGGACCTCGGTGGCTGTCCGATCAACAGAGGCGTGGGATGCAGGCCAGGCCACCATCTCCCCCCATTCGTTGAAGCCGGCGGCGAGCGCTAGGAGGACCTTGTCCATGGCTTCCTGGTTGAGCACCAACGACCGACCAACGGCAGGGTCAATGGCTAGAGGTGGCTCGGCTGAAGACTGGGACTTCTTCTTCCCCTTCTCCGTTCGGCTCGGCATCATGACGACGGGGAGGGCCGAGCTCAGGTCGGATTGGAAGAGGAGGTTGTTGTTTTGGGAAGGCGGAAGAGTTGGGGAAGTGCATCGCCAACATGAGGGAATAACTGTGTAGGTCACGGTGGCCGCCTAGCTAGGCGGATATCAAGGCTGCATGGGAAAGCATGGACGCCCACGTCCCATCAATCGCCACACGTCAACTAAGGCCGCAGGCTATTGGGGCCCATGGAGCTCCGCACTTGCCCCTTGGCTCCGCCTCAAAGCCAAGTCCGAGCGCGCCTTGGGCCCGGGGCTACCATCGGCGTCCTGGGAACGGGGGTCCCCAGACTTTCCTGCATGCGGCCCACAGCGTGGCTCCACTAGCGGCCTGGTACGGCCCATCTTTATCAACAAACACTCAAGACCCTCGCGAGGGGCCAAGCCTCACGAGGCGGATGACGCAAGACCTCCTCGGGGGTGGCCTCACTAGGCTGGCTCGCGAGGGGCAAAGAGATCGAGGCGAGGGGCACCTCACAAGGTTCCTGTGACACGAGCCATGACGACCAAGGCCAGGCGAGCGCCATGTGGGCGCCAGCGCGCGCAGTGTACTCGTTTCCTCTTTGGTGTTAAAGAGGCAAGTGCAGGCAAGGAGTCTCGAGGCATCAGACAAAGGTTTCCATATCGGTGCAACAAGACCAAGACCAGCAGGACGGCAGGACGGAGGTCACCGTGGAGCCCAGGACGGCGTCACCACCAGAGCCTTTGGCAGGCGAACACCACCTTTAGTCAGGATAACTTGTACTGGTTGTCTCCCTTCAAATTTGGCCATTGTTGGATCCCTTCCCGCCTACATTTGGGGAGAGGACTAGGGCCTCTATAAATAGGACTAGCCACCATAGTAGGAGGCAATTGATCTGGATTGAATTAGATCATCCCCAACCACACAAGATCACCGAGCTTAAGAACACCTCTTCTCAGGAGCCTGTTCTTACCTTGTACTTGTTCATCCTCAGCCCAAGGGGTAATCTACCACACCACACTAGAGTAGGGTATTACACCACATTGGTGGCCCGAACCAGTATAAACCATGTGTCCTTTGTTCTTCTGGTTTGATGCGCTGAGCCTTGGGATCGTGGGGAGTGGGTGAGCTAGGGAAGGGAGATATCTTCGTGCGCACCCCAGTGTTCGAACCTTGAGGGTTTCGCCGGAACCCGAAATCTGACAGACGCCATATGAGATATGGACTTAGAAGAGTCACAGTTTGTCTTTTCTGAAAATTTGGGGATGTGAAGCATATGTCAAGCGACTCCCGTCGGATAACCTCACACCCAAATCGGACAAGTGCATATTCGTGGGATATCCAAGGGAAACCTTGGGATATTGCTTCTACAACTGTGAAGAGGGCAAAGTGTTTGTCACTCGACATGGATTTTTCCTTGAGAAAGAGTTTCTCAATCGGAAGGCTAGTGGGAGGACGGTCCGACTAGAAGAAATTTGAGAACCACACAGGTACGTTTCGGCAGGTGATATTGTCACACCAGAGTTAGTCAAGGAACCCGTAGTGGAATCGATGCCGGTTCCCCGAAGGTTGGAAAGGCTGTGATATTTGCATGACTGCAATGTGTCCTTCTTGGAGAACAACGAGCCGACTATGTATGCGGAAGCGATAGAGGACCTTAATACGAGTTATGTCTTGAGGCCATGAGATCCAAATGAAAGTCCATGGATGACAATTGGTTGATCTGCCAGATGGCATTCAAGCCATTGAGTGCAAGTGGATTTCTAAGAAGAAAACTGATATGGACGGAAATGTCACAGTTCATAAGGCTCAACTTGTCGCTAAAGGTTATGGACAAGTTCAAGGAGTTGACTACAATGAGACATACTCACTGGTAGCGATGCCAAAATAAATTCGGATCATTCTTTCTATAGCAGAATATTTCGACTACGAGATATGGCAGATGGATGCCAAAATGGCTTTCCTTAATAGAAATTTAATCGGGGATGTGTATATGACACAGCCTGAGGGTTTTGTCGATCCAAAGAAGTCTAGCATGGTATGTATGCATCTCGGAATTGGAACATTCGTTTTAATGAAGCGGTCAAAGAGTTTGGCTTCATCAAGAACGACTGTGATCATTATGAATTCAAAATGGTTACTGGGAGCTCAATCGCATTTCGGATCTTATATGTGGATGACATATTATTGATTGGAAACGAGGTTGAAATGCTTGAATATGTCAAGGACTCATTAAAAATTTGTTTTTCTATGAAGGACTTGGGAGAAGCAGCTTACATTTTGGGAATCAAGATCTATAGAGATAGATCGAGAAGGCTTATTGAATTAAGCCAGAGTGCGTATATTGACAAGGTGTTGAAGTGGTTCAACATGCAAGATGCCAAGCAGGGTTTCTTACCCATGTCACATGGCATTAGTCTTAGCAAGACTCAGAGTCCTTCAACTCCTGATGAGCGAAGACGCATGGATGGGATTCCGTATGCTTCGGCTGTTGGGTCCACCATGTATGCTATGGTATGTACTCATCTTGATGTTAGCTTTGCTCTCAGTGTGGTGGGCAGATACCAGGCTGATCCAGGTGAGAGTCACTGGACAGCGGTTAAGAATATTCTTAAGTACTTGAGAAGGACTAAGGATATGTTCCTAGTTTATGGAGGGAAGGATGCGCTCGATGTAAAAAGTTACACCGATGCTAGTTTCCAAACTGATAGGGATGATAGTCAATTGCAATCGGGTTTGTGTTCATTCTGAATGGAGGTGCAGTGAGATGGAGGAGTTTCAAGCAAGATACGGTAGCTGATTCTACAACAAAGGTCGAGTACATCGCGGCTTCTGAAGCTGCAAAAGAAGGTGTTTGGGTGAAGAATTTTATTTTTGATCTTGGTGTGGTTGAGGGCGCGTCTAAGCCATTGGACCTCTATTTGTGATAATAGTGGTGCCATTGCGCAAGTCAATGAACCACGGAACCATCATAAAACCCAACACATACTCAGGCGTTTTAACCTTATTCGCAACATTGTCGAAAGAGGTGATGTAAACATATGCAAGGTACACATAGATGCAAATGTTGTTGATCCATTGACGAAGCCTCTCCCACGGTCGAAGCATGAGGCGCACATGAGCTCCATGGGCATACGGTGCCTAAATGATTGGCTCTAGTGCAAGTGGGATACTATTCGAGATATGCCCTAGAGGCAATCATGTGATGATGATATTTCCATATGTATTCATGAGTCCTTTGTATTGTCCTTGAACATCATCAATGATATGTATCAATAAGTATGTGACTTGTTTGTGGAACTATGTATTGTATGATGATTGTTATAATGGTCCCTAGTTGATAAGCTTATGTGGACACATATCCTGGACTAGTATACGACTCGGTTGATGACTATGTTTCACAAGTCACGCACATGAAGATGTGATATGTCTCCAACGTATCTATAATTTTTGATTGTTCCATGCTATTATATTATCCGTTTTAGATGTTTAATGGGCTTTTATATGCTCTTCTATATTATTTTTGGGACTAACCTATTAACCGAAGGCCCAGTGCCAGTTTCTGCTTTTTTTTCCTATTTAAGTGTTTCGCAGAAAAGGAATACCAAACGGAATGAAACCTTCGCGATGGTCTTTCTTGGAACAAATGCAATCCAGAAGACTAGGAGTTGAAGTCTGGAACTCCGCGAGGCAGCCACGAGGCAGGTAGGCGCGCCCAGGGAGGGTAGGCGCGCCCCCACCCTCGTGGTCCCCACGGAGCTCCACCGACGTACTTCTTTCGCCTATATATACTCTTACACCCTAAAAACACCAGGGGAACCACGAAACCACTTTTCCACCGCCGCAACCTTCTGCACCCGTGAGATCCGATCTTGGAGCCTTTTTCAGCGATTTGCCGGAGGGGGAATCGATCATGGAGGGCTTCTACATCAACACCATAGCCTCTCCGATGAAGCGTGAGTAGTTTACCACAGATCTTCGGGTCCATAGTTATTAGCTAGATGGCTTCTTCTCTCTCTTTGGTTCTCAATACAAAGTTCACCTGGATGTTCTTGGAGATCTATTCGATGTAATGCTTTTTGCGGTGTGTTTGCCAAGATCCGATGAATTGTGGATTTATGATCAAGGTTATCTATGAATATTATTTGGTTCTTCTCTGAATTCTTATATGCATGATTGGATGTCTTTGCAAGTCTCTTCGAATTATCGGTTTAGTTTGGCCTACTAGATTGATCTTTCTTGCAATGGGAGAAGTGCTTAGCTTTGGGTTCAATCTTGCGGTGTCCTTTCCCAGTGACAGTAGGGCAGCATGGCACGTACTGTATTGTTGCCATCGAGGATAAAAGGATGGGGTTTATATCATATTTATTGAGTTTATCCCTCTACATCATGTCATGTTGCTTAATGTCTTATTCTGTTCTTATGAACTTAATACTCTAGATGCATGCTGGATAGCGGTCGATGTGTGGAGTAATAGTAGTAGATGCGGAATCGTTTTGGTCTACTTGACATGGACGTGATGCCTATATTCATGATCATGCCTAGATATTCTCATAACTATGCGCTTTTCTATCAATTGCTCGGCGGTAATTTGTTCATCCACCGTAATATATGCTATCTTGAGAGAAGCCACTAGTGAAACCTATGGCCCCTGGTTCTATTTTACATGATATTAGTTTTCCATCAACTTGCCAATTTCTGCCATCGTTTATTTTGCAATCTTTACTTTCCAATCTATACAAAAAAATACCAAAAATATTTATCTTATTATCTCTATTAGATCTCACTTTTGCGAGTGACCGTGAAAGGATTGACAACCCTATTATCGCGTTGGTTGCAAGGTTCTTGTTTGTTTGTGCAGGTACTAGGTGACTTATGTGTAACCTCCTACTGTATTGATACCTTGGTTCTAAAAAACCAGAGGGAAATACTTATGCTACTTTGCTGCATCACCCTTTCTTCTTCAAGGGAAAACCAACGCATGCTCAAGAGGTAGCAAGATGCTAAACCGATAGTATGGGCTCGGGGATGGAGATCACTAAGTCGGAAAGACCCACTTTGAGACGCAGCGAGATATGGTCATCTGTTAGTCTCAAGTACAATGTTTATGCCATGTCCTAGACCTGAGGTCCTCACATGTTCTCGGGATGAGGATTGACTCACTTAGGGTCTATCAAACGCTACTCCGTAACTGGGTAGTTATAAAGGTAGCTTTCGGGTGAGTCATGAGACATACCGCGAGATATGGTTAACCAAGATGGGATTTGTCCCTCCTATTTGGAGAGTTATTCTCTGGGTCCTCTTGAGTGAACAGATTCGAAAAGCATGGCCATGCGACTTGAGTTAAGTGCTAACCCAGTTCGGGAATCTGTATCACAGTTTTGAGAAGAGGCGTCTGTCGGATGTGGGGTCCCGGCAAACCCTTAAGGTTCGAACTCTGGGGTGCGCGCGAAATCTTTCCCTCCTACCGATCCACGCCCTAGCTCGCTAAGATCTCACGGACGAACTTGACGAACTTGCAACACAGATAGACATGAGGTTTATACTGGTTCGGGCCACCGTTGTGGTGTAATACCCTACTCCAGTGTGGTGGTGGTGGATTGCCCTTGGGCAGATGATGAACAATACAAGGGGAAGAACAGCCTCCCGAGGTTGAGGTGTTCTTGTGCTCGTCCAGCTTGTGTGGGTGAGATGCCTCTGAGTGAGTTGTCCCCTACGGTGGTGGCTAGATCTACTTATATAGGCCATGTTCCTCTTCCCAAATATTGAGAGGGAGGGGAGCCAACAACGGGGGGCAAATTTGAAGGGGGACAGCTAGTAAAATCTATCCTGACAAAAGTGGTCTTCGCCTGCGAAAGGCTCTGGTGGTGACGCCGTCTTGGGCTCCATGATGACCTCCGTCCTGCCGTCCTTCTGGTCTTGGTCTCGTTGCACAATAAGGCAACCTTTGCCTGATGCCTCGGTACTCCTCACCTGCGCTGGCCTCCTTAGCACCAAAGAGGAAACAAGGATGCTGCGCAAGCTGGCGCCCGCCTGGTCTCGATCATCATTGCTCACGTCACGAGAGCCTCGTGAGGTTTGCCGTGCCTTGATATCTCTGCTCCTCGTGAGCCTGCCTGGCCAGGCCACTCCTGAGGAGGTCTTGCGTTGTCCGCCTCGCGAGGCTTGGCCCCTCGCGAGGGTCTTGGATGCCTCGCTAATGAAGATGGGCCGTACGGCCCGCTGACTTAGCCACACCGTGGGCCGGGAAGGCAAGTCTGGGGACCCCCATTACCAGAACGCCGACAGTATACCCCGGGCCCAAGGTGCGCTCGGGCTTAACCCAGCGGCAGGCCAATGGTCAATCACGGAGCACTTGGCCCCAAAAGCCTGTGGCCTCGGTTGACGTGTGGCGGTTGATTGGACGTGGCGTCTCCGCTTCCCCATGAAGCCTTTGAATCCGCCTGGCTATGCAGCCCCTGCAACCTACATAGTTTTACCTCCGTTGTCTGCGCCTCGCTTCCCCAATCTCCCTGCTTCCTCGAGACTTTGCTTATCTTCTCCAATCTGACCTGCCCTCCACCCGCTTCGCTGCCATGTCGCCGAAACAAGCAGATAAGGGAAAGAAGCCCTTGTCTCTAAGCGCTCCTCCGGCCGTCGAGCCGGCGCTAGGTCGGTCCCGAGTGCTCAACGACGAGGCCATTGACAAGGTGCATCTGATGCTTGCTTCCAGCTTCAACGAGTGTGGAGAGACGGTGGCTTGGCCTGCGTGTCGCACTCGCATGGCGCGGGCGGCCACTGAAATCCCAATCTTCATAGATGCCCTCTGGGCTGGCCTGATTCCTCCCTTCTCCGCCTTCTTCAACGCGGTGCTAGAGCACTATCAGATCCACATGTTGCACCTTGACCCTCAATCAGTGACTATTCTCGTCGTCTTCGCCTTCGTGTGCAAAGCCATGGTGGGCGTCGCCCCTTCTGTGTCCCTCTTCCGCCATTTCTTCTCATTGCATCTGACCGACCCTCAGCAAAGCTCGGGGTGCGCGAGCTTCCAGGCCGTGGCGGCGACTGCGGGCGCGGGGATTGACTTTGAACTTCCTTCATCCACGAGCGAGTTCCGTACACGGTGGGTGTTTGTGGACGCCGGCGTGCTTAGCCCCCTCCTCCAAGCTCCAGCGGGGCCTGCTGTTCCAAACTCCGGCTGGGGCCATCAGAAGCTCACGAGACCCCGACTCGCTCCCGTCTGGTTCAGGTTGGGGAAGCTGAAGGAGCGAGGCGTGACCGCGCCTATGGTGGTGAAGGAATTCGTCAAACGCCGGGTTGCTCCGCTTCAGCGCCACCCCCGCCCGATGTGGACCTTGCTCAAGACTCAGGGCCATATGAGGTTTCCGAAGTCTGGGCGTCCCTTTGCTGGCCGAACTGCCTGGGAAGAATTGTCTACTGTACCACTGCAAGAACAAGAATGAATTTGTAGAGAGCATGTCTCTCTTCGATGAGTGGGGGCTGCGCCCACTAGGCCTGGTGGGTCCCGCGAGAACCCCATCGACGTGGTTCCCTTCCTCGCTGCCGGTGCCGAGCTCTCCCCAGGTGAAGGTGCAGGAGGGCGAGCTCCGATGGGGGCCGGTGGCTCGAGCGCTCTGGAGCATACGCTGAGTGGTGATCCTGGGGCGTTGTCCTCGAGGGCTTGCGACCCCTCTCCTGAGGCGTCGGTCACTGAGGAGACACGGCATGCTGCTCCCGAGGCCAAGGCTCCAGGAGGCTCGGGAGGTTCTGGTGAGACGGCGCCCGGTTGTTCGTCGCAACCTGGCACCCCTGAAGCTGTCTTCCCCAGCTCTTCTTCGGCCCCGCTGCGCACCGACCATCACGTCCAGCGCTTCGGTCGTCTCAGCATGGACTTCGAAGAGTTCCGCAAGAGGAAAGGATCCCCTAGCGGCAGCAATATCTTCAGGCCGTTGAAGAGACGGAAGTACATCGCCATTGACGCGTAAGTATCTTATTGTCGTGGCTTCTTGCGTGCAGTCTTCTTATCCTGACGTCAATCCTTCAGGGCTCCTCCCGTTGAAGCTGTTACGTCTCCTGAGGAGCGGCCTCCCCCTTCCTCGACTCCCCCATCGTCCTCAAGCGTTCCTGGTCCGCCTGCCGCTCCTGGAGAAGGGTCGGTTGAGGGAGCGTTTCTGCCTTCGGGGCGCGCTGAGCCTGCGGCTTTATTGCCCCTCCCCCACGATTTGGTGTGGAGCTTGGCAAGCGTGCCCAAGACCCCTCCTTTGGTCATGCACAGTCGATGGTTGGCTCCGGCCTTTGGTTCCTCTTCAAGCAGCGAGGCTCGATTGGCTCGGGCTCCTCGTGAGGACTGGTTGACGTCAGGTGCGGCGCCAACCCCCAGCCCCCTACCGAGAGGTGGTGCGCTGCTTGGCGCCCCGCCCGCAGCCCCCGTGGCAGAGGATGAGGTGAGCCGAGCATTCGAGCTCGAGCGCGGGCAGAGCATAGTTCATCATGAGATCTTCTAGGAGGCAATGCGTGCAATGAGCCGACTTGGTGAAGAGCTCGCAGGTGTCGACTCGCGCCTTGAGGCTGAAGGTCTCTGATTGGCGGAGGAACGACGCAAGCTGAGGGTGGCTATCAATCTTGGACCAGCGTGATCTTGACAACGCGAAGGCTGAGGCGTCTCTTAAGGTTTCCCGTGAGGCTTGCTCCCGAGCCTTGGAGGAGGCTCATGAGGCCGACCGCTGTCGCGAGGCCGCGGAGAAGCATGCGTGGGAGCTCAACGCCTGGAGCGCGTCCCTAGAGGAGCAGGTGGAGGCGCGCAGAGCCGCCCTTGCATCACTGAGGGGGACGCCTGTCGAGCAGGAAGAGGTCCGGAAGCGCGCAGAGGTGTTGGAGCTAGAGGCCGTGGAGCGCAGCCTCGAGCTTGAACAATTGGAGACGAGGGAGCGCCAAGTCACCCAAGCAGAAGATGTCGTCGGGGTTCGCGAGGCCAGGGTCCAGGAGGAGGTGGACCGCGGGTGGCCGAGGTTCGCGCAAAGCTGGAGGGAAGGTATGACTTGAAGCTGAAGCTTGCAGGTACGGAGGGTGCGGGCAGGGCTGCTGCCCTCAGGCCCAGGTTGGATGAGGTTGAGAGGCATGCGGAGGCCACGGTTGCCGCCCTGGTCATGGCGCAGGCGGACTTGGCCTCCACCCGCGCCGAGCTGCTTTCTCTTTGGAAGCGGGTTGATGACGCCGAGGCCGTCACACGACAAAACAAGGAGGAAGTGCTCCAACGTCGGATGCTGGAGCGCGAGCATGCTCCTATGCTTCAAGACTCCGGAACAGGGCCAACACCGCCCTGGGCTACATCTGCGACGAGAATGCTCCTGCCCCCCATTCGAATGACTATGCCAGCCACCTGACCTTCTTCTCCGACGTGGTGACGCGCCTGGAAGCTCGGTGCGACAAGGCTCGTCGGCTCGTGGAGGAGAGAAGTCGGGGCCTGCTCGGGCGCGCGTTCTCCCGCGTCTTCAGCCACCTCAGGAACACTTTCCCTGACTTCAACTTCGACGCCGCCATTGCCTCCGTACTGCAGGCCGTCCGGGGCGAACTGGCGCGGTGGGTGGAGGACAACGTGGACACGCTGGTCAGAGCCTTTGCCACTGATGACGACGCGGTGGTGGTCGCCGCAGACGAAGGCGACATGGTTGATGACGGCGACGAAGGCATCGCCAAAGGAGGCGATGGTGCCGACGAAGACGACGACGACGACGTGAGTGATGCGTCCGAGGGCGATGTAGTGAGTGACATATCTGGTTGATCCCATGTCCCCCTGTCATTTTACCCTGTAGGCAAAAACTCGGGCGTGGCCCTTGGAAAACTTGTAATAGCATTTTAAGAGGGGGAGCCCCTCATGTAAGCAGGTTGCAGCCTTTACTTTCTTATGCGGTATTGAATCTGTGCCCTCGTGGACTCATGAGTCCGGGGGCGAGTTCCCTGTCGTGGTTTACCTTAGTCAGCACCAGCCTCGAGCTAGGTCACGAGGGTACGAGTTTCGGAGAATCCTGCGGAGCTTGTCGACCTGTCAGAAGGGGCCCCGCAAGAGGCAAGTGCCAGTTGCAGCATTAGCGTGCGCTCGGAGTGCGTGTGCTTCGCAGAGTCCCGCTCGCGAGGGGCTCGTGAGGGGAAGGCGACGGACGTGAGTCCCAAACTGAATGAAATCCAGAAAGCAAGAAACTGTTCGAACGAGAAGAGGCACCCCCCGCGCACATCGACGAAAAACAAGGCTTCAACTTAAATCCAGATCCAGAAAGCAAAGCTACAGAAAGAGATATCCAAAGCAAATGGCCGCGTCCGGCACCTAGTCTAGTCTTCTGGTCTTCAAGTCTTCTCACTAGCGCGGAGCTAAGTGCTGCCACTATGCGTGGGAGGGAGCCCCAAGGCCTGAGGCCGGCACCCCTGAGACTCCACGGCGTGTACAACCCCAACTCACTATTACGTGAGCGTGTCACGGGCGGCGAGCTTCACAAGCACTGGGCCTTCTTCACAGGTACCAGCCTTACTTCATATCGCCAGACGAGGGCCCCGCCTTGCGCCACCCTCGATCACCTTTGAGCCGACCGGCAACCTGGACAACACAAAGGGGGGAAAGGGGACGCCAGCGGTGCCCTCGGCGACCACAGGTCCTCTGCCGGGGGAAGGGTCGTCGAAGCCTCCCCGGCAGAGGGCCTACCTCCGGGTGTCCCCTGGCTTTGCGCGCCGTGGGGAGGGGCCTGGCTCCCGACCCCTCTCCTCCAGCCCTCAATGCGATCCCCCACTGGCAGGGAGGCCGCCAAGCTGGGGCCACCTGCCGTTGTGGTGATCTGTTCCTCCTGCGACTCATGGTTAGCGTAAGCTTGCTCCTGAGGGATTAGGGGTACCCTGTAGTGGTCGTTGCACATGCGGTCGTGGCTGTTCCCTGACGGCTCCTCGAAGGCTTCAACTCCTAGCGCCCCTTCTTCCCAATCTTCTCCAACGAACGAGCCGGGGTCGTCCACCGGTGTGTACTCGAGGTCCGTCATGCGGGGCATGTAGGCTTCTGGGGCTGTTACCCCGAACACCTCCCCGTAGTGCCCCACACTCCATGTTGCCCGGCCAGCGTGGCGTCCTGAGGATAATAGCATGGCATCTCGCAGGGACCATGGGGGGCGACGCTTGTGCCCGTGCTTATCGCGGGCGGTATGGGGCGGCGGAGCCCCCGGCGCCGCCGACCGCACTGGTGTTGAAGAAGCCCCCATGCGCGCCCGACGGGGCGTGGTTGCGGTGAGGCCTGCCAGGAGACCCCGTAACGGCCTGAGAAGGGAGTCAATAGCAGAACGGCGGCACTCCCGAGGCCGCCGTGTTCGGCACCTCAGCAACGCGTTCCAGCAGCGCGTCCCGGCCACTCTCCATCAGCCGGCACCGCAGCAGCTCCCTTGCCACGGTGAGTGCCGCCCGCATGTTTGCCTGCTCTCGCTGCGAGTGCGGCGCCGTTGCCGCAGCGTGGCTTGCTGCCCTTGCAGCGGCTTGTACCTGTCGTGGAGTGAGGGAGGACGACGCCTGGCCGCGCCGCACGTGCCCCGTAGCGTTGGATGACGCCCGCGCCGCCTGGAGCGCGGGGTCGAGGTCTTCATGAGCAGGCGTCGTTGCCCGGGCCGGCCAGGCTGCCCAGTAGTTGGAGTCAGCTCTTGGGTCTCGACCGTGGAGTGTTGGCGAGTCGATTGTCAAGGAAGAAGCTCCGGCGCACCCCTACCTGGCGCGCCAAATGTCGGATGTGGGGTCCCGGCAAACCCTTAAGGTTCATACTCTGGGGTGCGCGCGAAGTCTTTCCCTCCTACCGACCCACGCCCTAGCTCACTAAGATCTCACGGACGAACTCGATGAACTCGCAACACAGAAAGACACGAGGTTTATACTGGTTCGGGCCACTGCCAGGTGGTGTAATACCCTACTCCAGTGTGGTGGTGGTGGATTGCCTCTTGGGCTGATGATGAACAGTACAAGGGGAAGAACAGCCTCCTGAGGTTGAGGTGTTCTTGTGCTCGTCCAGCTTGTGTGGGTGAGATGCCTCTGAGTGAGTTGTCCCCTATGGTGTTGGCTAGCTCTACTTATATAGGCCCTGGTCCTCTTCCCAAATACTGAGCGGGAGGGGAGCCAACAACGGCGGGCAAATTTGAAGGGGGACAACTAGTACAAGCTATCCTGACAAAAGTGGTCTTCGCCTGCGAAAGGCTCTGGTGGTGACGCCGTCTTGGGCTCCATGATGACCTCCCTCCTGCCGTCCTTCTGGTCTTGGTCTCGTTGCACCAATAAGGCAACCTTTTCTTGATGCCTTGGTACTCCTCGCCTGTGCTAGACTCCTTAGCACCAAAGAGGAAACAAGGACGCTGCGCGTGCTGGCGCCCGCCTGGTCTCGATCGTCATGGCTCACGTCACGAGAGCCTCGAGAGGTTTGCCCTGCCTTGATATCTTTGCTCCTCGTGAGCCTTCCTGGCCAGGCCACTCCTGAGGAGGTCTTGCGTCGTCCGCCTCGCGAGGGTCTTGGATGCCTCGCTGATGAAGATGGGCCGTACGGCCCGCTGACTTAGCCATGTCGTGGGCCACAGGCAGGCAAGTCTGGGGACCCCCATTCCCAGAACACCGACAACGTCGAGCTATCACAAGGGTGACAAGTACTCGCCTTGAGCTTGACTACAAATATCCCGAGGCAAAAGGAATGTTGCATATGACACATTGTGGAGGTTCGTCAAATGACTTTACGCACACATAGGAGTTGGCACGTTCTGTTAGGAGCTGCTACCAACTATCGACTCTGGTCGTGTCTATGTGTACGTGAACCTATTGGGTCACACACTTAAGGGGCTGCAGCCCATTCGGATTGGATCCAAGTGGAAAATGGATATGGACTCCTAGTGGGCTCAAGTGTTGAGCCCACCTCAGAGGTCTATATAAAGGGGAGCGGGCGCACCATTTAGGGTTGATCTTTTTCTCACCCTGGTTAGCCGCCGCCACTCCCCACGCCCATGCCGCGCGACCGGACCTAGCAGTCCGCCGCTCGACGCTGCTCCCTATACGACTTGGAGGCATCGCATCTGTGGTGCTTGGACGAACTGTTTGAGGGAACCGCGAGGTGCCGTTCATGGGAGATCACCATTCGCACGTCTTCGCTGTTCGCGGGAGATCGGCGACGTGAGGAGGAGACGGCCAAGAGATCAACTACACGCATCACCAACTATACTTCCGCTGCGGTGACTGCGCGTCTAGTGGTAAACCCGATCTCGTAATCTATTTCCAACAGCAAGATCTTGGTTGTGCGGTAGAAAATTTTATTTGGTGCTAGCATAGTGTACCGCATGTTCCAACACATTGATGCAAATGAAGACTACTTCCCCCACGTTCATGAGAACTTCAGATTGACAGGTGTTGATGCTTTTGCAGGACAAAAGCTAACCGAGTGGAATGATGAAATGGTAATGCAGTTTTACTCCACTTCACACTTGTATCCAGATGGAAAGATCATGTGGATGACTGAGGGCACTAGATACCAGTTACCAATCTCAGAGTGGGTTATTCTTATCAATGCCCGAGTAGAAGGAGAGAATGACATTGATGTATATGGCAAACCCAGGATGGATCACAACACTATGGCTCACATGTACAAGGCCATTCCTTATGAAGCATTGGATACTCACAAGTTTGGCTAGATATACTTTCTGCTTGCTGGTTTGGCCACTACAAACTATATCTTGAGTCATATTTTGTTGCCTAAGTCTGGAGATGATAGAATGATCCATGGCCTCTCCGTCAACCTGCTGCATTTGTTTGATATACCACAGAAGTTCAAGGTCATGAGACTGATTGTTGAGACAATCAAATTGACAGTTGCTGATCAAAAGAGGTCTTGTGGATATGCACCCCACATACAAATGCTTATCAACTCCAAGATTGTAACTAGGACATATTTTCATCAAAGAGAGCACCTTCCTCTTCAGCCAGAATTTGAGGATAATAAAGTGGTGACTGATGCTTCCCATCCAACTTCAGTTGAGGCCCAAGAGAAGGCTGAGAAAGCAAAGGTAGCTAAAGCAGCAAAGGCAACAAGTGCTCCAAATGCATCCATTGTGAATCTCAAGACCAAGCAACATCAACTGACGTATCTGCTGGAAGCAACTATGAGGATTGAGCGAAGTTTCGCCAACTTAAACAAGAATCAAGAGAGTCTATAGAGGATAGTGGAATATAAGATGTATAATGTTGATGTCAAGGTCACAGAGATCCAATCCATTGTTGAGAAGATGAGAGATGATGCTAAGGAACGGGATGATGGACCTACCACTGACAGATTCCAGACAGTGCCTAGGGCACAAAGGTCTACTATTGAGCCAGTTGCAGACATGAGGCCTACTCACTCTGCTCCTGCCACCACTACCATAGTGCCACAACCAGTGTCAACTCCACCAGCTCAATAGACATCAGCTGAAGCATTTGCAGAAGCCGTTCTCTCAACGCCGTCTACGCACACCGGAGCAACAAGCCAGAAGACCCCTTCAGGAACTCCTGGAGATCATGCCTAGAGTGACGTATAGCACTATATGTTTTCAAACTTTTTTGTAACTTGTTACCATAGGGGAGTAAGTGTATAGATCATAGGCTGAGAGAGAGAGAGATAGAGAGAGAGAGTCTTTTGTTTCCTTGTTGGTTTTTATTGCCTTGCTACTTCGTTTGGTTTGTGCTACTTATTGTGTTATGCTCGTGAGATACTATGTGTGTTTATGTGTTTGATCATACTACATTTAATGTGTGCTTGTATGCCTATCTCTATGATTGTTTATGTATGGTCATTCACTTGTATATTTGGTGATGTGTGCATGTTATTCCACTCCTATCATTTTCTGTGCTACACCAAGATGTATGTGACCCATGATTGTAATCGATTGTGCATTTACATTCAAATGCAAATTTTAAATAATGCACAAACTTAGGGGGAGCTTTTGCTTATCACATACTTCTCAAAGCGACAATGTATTTCATTCATTTTATCATTTGTCGAAACTTTGATCTATATGTTGTCATGAATTACCAAAAAGGGGGAGATTGAAAGTGCAACTAATCCCTGGGGGGTTTTGGTAATTCATAACAACATATTGCTCATTGAACAAATATCCATTCAAGATAAATATTTCAGGAAGTTCAATGAATGGCATGGCATTGACTAGAGATGTGGACCCCTCAAAATGCTAAGGACATATATTGGCAAAAGCTCAAGACTCTCCATCTTTATTTTAATGATCCAAAATCACATTGAGTCCATAGGAGAGCCAATACTATTAAAAGGGGATGAGGTGTTGTTTAATGGCTTGCTTGCACAAATGCTTAGTGATATTGCTCCAAAACCCTCAACCACTTTCTCCATCCAAATATGTCAAAACTCTAAACTCCAACTCGGCGCCACCAATTCTTTCTATCCGGCGTCACCGAGTTCATACAACATAGCCACAGACAGAAACCCTAGAAGTTCGGTCTCACCGAGGTCTTGGTCTCAATGAGATGGCCCTGAGAACTCACTCATATCAGTTGCAATTATTTCAGTCTCACTGAAATTGCAATCGGTCTCACCGAGATGGCTTGACCAATTCTCTATTGCCTGATTGCTTCACTTTGGTCTCACCGAGTTGATGCAACCGGCACCACTGAGATGTGGTTTGCCCTAAGCCCTAGCACATCGGTCCCACCGAGTTGTTCCAGTCGGTCCAACCAAGATTCCTAATGTTTACATTTTGAAATAATCGGTGCCACCGAGTTTAATCATTCGGTCTCAATGAGATGTGTCAAATGTGTGCAATGGTTGGATTTTGTATGGAGGCTATATATACCCCTCCACCCCTTCTCCATAGGTGAGAGAGCCATCAGAATGCCCCTACACTTCCCCCATACATTTTTTGAGAGAGAACCACCTACTCATGTGTTGAGATAAAGATATACCAATCCTACAACAACAATCTTGATTTCTAGCCTTCCCCAAGTTGTGTTCCACTCAAATGATGTTTCCACAATAGCCAAATCTGAGAGAGAGAGAGAGAGAGTTGAGTGTTGGGATTTGAAGCACAAGATAAAGGAGTTCATCATCAACACACCATCCATTACCTTTTGGAGAGTGGTGTCTCCTAGATAGGTTATGTGTCGCTTGGGAGCCTACGTCAAGATGTGGAGTTGAACCAAGAAGTTTGTAAGGGCTAGGAAATCGCCTACTTCGTGAAGATTACCCGAGTGAGGCAAGTCCTTCATGGGCGATGGCCATGGTAGTATAGACAAGGTTGCTTCTTCGTGGGCCCTTCATGGATGGAGCCCTTCGTGGACACGCGCAGTCTTTACCCACCGTGGGTTGAAGTCTCCATCAATGTGGACGTATGATAGCATTACCTATCGGAACCATGCCAAAAATCTCTGTGTCTCCATTGTGTTGGCCTTCTCAAAGCCCTTCCCTTTACCTTCCTATGCAATGTTTTACTTTCTGCTGCTATACTCTTAGAATTGCATGTGTAGGTTGATTGCTTGCCTTGTGCAAATTGGTAAAATCTGCTGTCGGTGTCAAAACCGGCGGATCTCGGGTAGGGGGTCCCGAACTGTGCCTCTAGGCGGATGGTACCAGGAGACAAGGGACACGATGTTTTTACCCAAGTTCGGGCCCTCACGATGGAGGTAAACCCCTACTCCTGCTTCATTAATATTGATGATATGGGTAGTACAAGAGTAGATCTACCACGAGATTAGAGAGGCTAAACCCTAGAAGCTAGCCTATGGTATGATTGTTGTCCGTCCTATGGACTAAAACCCTCCGATTTATATAGACACCGAATAGGGTTAGGGTTAACAGAATCGGTTACAATGGTAGGAAATCTACATATCCGTATCGCCAAGCTTGCCTTCCACGCCAAGGAAAGTCCCATCCGGACACGGGACGAAGTCTTCAATCTTGTATCTTCATAGTCCAGAGTCCGCCAAAGTTCATAGTCCGCTATCCGGACACCCCTAATCCAGGACTCCTCAAGAGCCCTCGAACCTGGCTTCAATGACGACGAGTCCGGCGCACATATTTTCTTCGGCATTGCAAGGCGGCTTCCTCTTCCGAATACTTCATAGAAGATTCTGGACACAAGGATAGTGTCCGGCTCTGCAAAATAAGTTCCACATACCACCGCAGAGAGAATAACATTTACACAAGTTCAATCTGCTGACGTATTCCGCAGCTTGACATCACACCACGACCAAGCCTTTATTCAAATCATTTTTACTGTCCAACCTCAGCGCGTTTAGCGAGGCAGTTTCCTTGGCACGTCTTGTCAAAGCAGAGATCGTGTCCCCTTATTCCGGGATTCTCATCAATACGGGCGTGGGTAACCCAATCGTGCCTGTCAAGACGCCTCCTCTATCGGGCGAGTCCCGAACGGTCACGAGGAGGGCTCCTGGTATTCAACCTCTTTATAAAGAGACCAAGGCCCGCTCCTTTTCTCAATCTCCATCGAATCCGCCTTTGCTTCGAGTTCCAACACCCAAAGCTCCAGATTCAGGCGCTTCGGACCTTCGATGATGTCCGGCCCCGACCTCCAAGGCCGGTGGATGCCTTCCTCCGTCACGGAAGAAGACGTCCTAAAGCTAAGAGATGCCAGGTATCTAACCGACGAAATCTCACATAGGCTGCCTGCTCAAGGGCAGGTTATTCCCACTCCCAAGCCTGGTGAAAGCGTAGTGTTCACATCCCACTTCCTTCGGGGACTAAGTTTCCCGATGGACCCCTTCGTGAGGGGGCTCATGTTTTATTACGGGCTGGAATTTCACGACTTGGATCTGGAGTGCATCCTCCACATCTCGTCGTTCATCGTCGTATGTGAAGCCTTCCTCCGCATTACCCCACACTTCGGATTGTGGCTCAAAACCTTCAAGGTGGAACCGAAGATGATCAAGGGGCAACAAGAAGAGTGCGGAGGGGCTGTTATAAGAATGCTGACGCTCCATGGTCCGAGGGCTCTTTTCAAAAGGAGCTCAGTCTATGGCAACAAGAGTGGTTTTATATCACAGCTCCAAGGGGCACCAAATGGGTGGCGCCACCCGCCTTTCGCTTGGGTCCTCCACCGCAGCTGGCGTCATGGGTCAATAAAGGGCTTGACTGGGGGCCGTCCAAGGACGTGCCCTTGTTGCAGGGCCGTATTCGAGACCTCCTAGAGAGAGAGAGAGAGATCAATCTGGTCATAGTAACGCAGGTCATGCCGATTCGTCGCATCCTGCCCTGCAAACGTCGCCCCCTCCGCCTGTGGGAGTTCAATCCGTAGGGACCACGAGCTCTTCAACACTTCATGGGTGCAACGCCCGTGGAGATGTACAAACTGTTCTTCGGATCACAAGCAATGTGTCCGGACTTGACCGAGGACGCAGGTCTGAGCTGCAATCGCCCGGATGCTCAAGTAAGTAGTCCCGTACCCGGACACGTATCCGTATATTTATCATAAACTTGCCCTCAAAAGAGCTGTCCCTTAAGCAGGAGTGGATAGCGAAAGCAAAACTGATCAGGTGTCCGGCCCCCCTCCCTGAGACCACGCCGGATCCAGTGTTAACCAGGATGCTGGAGGCTGCGCCTTTAGGAGAAGGCGAAGGGGGGAACAAGGAAGCTACTGCCTCCGCGAAGGAGGTTATCAAGAAGGGAGGGATCGATAATCCCTCCATCCAAGGGGAGAAGAGGACCGCCTCTGGAGATCCGGAGACCAAGGCCTCAAAGCGCGGGAAGAAATCTTCGCCAGAGGGTCCTGCGCCGGAAGATGCCCCGGCCGCATTGTTTCCCCAAGGAGATCAGCCCTCCAGTGAGCCGTAAGTAGAGAGGGGAGTTTATAAAATAAAAGACATCCCTGTTTTATTTCTGAAGATGACCGAAATTTTACCTTGTAGTTCGGATCTCAGCCCTTCTCAGCAGAGCTCGTCTTCGGGGGATCTTCGTCCGGAGATGATGGAGAGCGGAATGCCTCCCCCTGCCGCATCGCCGCTTAGCGAGGCGGACGATCCTGAGGTGTCGTCGCGGAGGGTTTCCCCGAATTCGGCAGGGGTAGAGTGCGGTCGTAGGGCCCCCTGGAGCCCTCCGTGTCCGGCCTTCGAAAAAGGCCATCGGACGAGTCCGGCACCTCCTGGTGCACGGTCGGAGGAGTTGAAGGATCTGCTCGGGCGAGTGTCTATCTCAGAAGATCACCGTGCATTGATGGGTACGGTGATTGAAAAGATTGCGTCCGCGGAAAGTGGGTTGTACGAGGCCGCCAGGAGTTTACTGACGGGTTTTGAGGTACGTACAATGATGTACCTTTTGACGGTTCCGCATATATAAGATGCGCCCCGTGTAGATAGTAGCCCCTGAGACTCGGTGCATTGTCAAAAATGACAGCATGCCGAGGATCATAATCCCAGATATAATATGTCGCCCTTCCTATGTAGGTGGCAGGGCGTCCGGTGGCTAGCCGGACTGATGAATTTGCCGAACTCAAGCGGCAACTTGACGTGGCGGATGCCGACATCACGCTTGTCAGCAAGCGGCTGGACGAGTCACAAGGTATGCAGTTTCTCCGCGAACACCTAGTAAAGGAGCTTGATGCCCGTGCCTTACAACATGTCTGCTTGATGCAGATGGTGTCGCTGCCATGGAGAATCTTCGGGCGGAGCTTGCCCGAGCCAAGGAACAGGCCAGGAAAAGTGATGCGGCTGCCTTAAAGGCGGCCGGAGAGCTAAAAACCGAACAGGCTGCTCACTGCTGAAGCAAGAAGGAAATGGCTGAGATGGCCGTGAAGTTGAAGAATGCTACCGACCGCTGCGAGCTTCTTGAAAAAGAAGGTCGAGCGAGCAAGAGGACCTGAAGAAGGCCACCACCGAGGTTAAGGATGCTCGCTCTGGCGATGAGAGCTATGAAGGAGGAGCTACATCAGCCGTAGATATCGCGGCTGGAAAGCCCTTTCTGCTGCGTAGGAAGTTCACGGATCCTAAATATGCTCAGTTGGACCGGCTGTGGAGTAGTGCGGATGCTTATCTGGACTTGGCGGCGAGTGACGCGGACGAGGCCGAACATTTCGGAGATCAAAAGGATCACGATATGGAAGAGATTTTTTAGTCGCAGTTCCGTAGTCCAGAGCGTCCACTTCCATTAACCGATCGTTTGGCCGAATGGGCGAAGCTGAATAGGTTGTCCGGACTTGCCATGAAGAATGTCGTGACATATTTGTGGCCGAAAAGGCCCGAGCCGAAGAGTTATTTTGGCTTGGTGTAGCAGTTCCTTGGTGCGGTGCCGCATATCAAAGCAATGAGGCGGTCAGCATGCATAGAGGGTGCGCGGATGGCTCTTGCCCGTGTCAAGACATACTGGGCGGAGATGAAGGCCACCGATGTTGCATCCCAAGATTCGGACGGAAGCCGAAAATTGCCGAGCAATATTTTCAGGAAGTTCTTCAGGGCGCTCGTTTAATAGAGACGCAGTGCTCGAAGGATATTATGTTCGAATAACATGTATTATTGTGAAATAATGTTTCGATGGAATGTAAAAGCTTTTTATACTTGTGCTTTCAAGAATTAAAAATACCTCCTGTGCGGCCGTTAATCTATATGTGTATATAACCTGAAAGATGGCAGTCTTTGGCTTCAGCCCCCACGCATATAATGCGGGGTGTTCTGAAAACACATTTTCACACTTGATCCAACGTCTTGGTCCTACAAAGGAGGTGATAAGCGCAGCAAACTAGGCAACCGGACTATAATGCTTTATCACTTTCACTTAGCCATAGGAGTTCGACGGTGGGGCTACTATATAGCCCCTAGGGGCATCGCGCTCACCAATTCGGGACGCCAGATGTGCTCGGCCGAAACGACCCTTCGTCAATGCAGAGGAATTCTAAAGATTCCAGCGGTCATCGAGTGGTTGACCAGTCTCACGCTATATCATGATAGTCAGTTTTCGACTTTACATCGAGGTGCTCCCCTGGCGAACCGGGGCACAATCGCAGAGTTCTCCTTGTGCCGCATTAGCCGATAGAGCAGAACGTAAGGCAGCAAAATACAGGAGCCGGGCAAACCCAACATTTGACCAAAGACATGATTCGGAGCTGATGCATATAAGGCCTAACTCGAGACGCCGAACACTCCCTAAGGTATTCGGTCTTTATGAAAACGGCTCGAACAAAAGCCCTTGGTAAAAAGCCCTGGTGTCCAGGTACGCGCAAAATTCTGACGTGGCCTATGCGAAAACGCCAGCCTCCTCCTTGGTTATAGCAAGAAACCGGGGGATGTGTATCAACAAGAGACAGTAACAAAGGTTTACGCAGGGTCTTAATCTGAAAAGAATCCTTGCAACGGGTCCCTACTGCACGTCTGCGCCTGTGTCTCCATTGTGTCGTATCCTGGACGGGTGTAGCACGGTGTTCATCTGTAAAAGAGAGGAACTTAGTTGAAAAAAGATCGATGCGAAAATGTACGTTATATTATATAAACAAAGTACAATTCAAAGAATGAACAAAATTGAGCTTTATTGTCTCTTGTTGTGGATGCGCGGAGCCCTTATGTACGGGGTATCGTCTAGCGAGCCCTTGTATGTTTACGCCGGACTCGTCCCAGCCATGTCCGGGTCCGCCGACCTGTCTAAGAGCTTGTATTGGTGAGGCCGGTTTATTGTGGGGCTGTCAAGGCATCCGCACAATTTTCCGGACTCGAGGAACCCTTGATGTTTCCCTTTAATGAGATGATGCCACGTGGACCGGGCATTTTAAGTGTAAGGGATGCATAATGCGCTATTGCGTTAAAGCGGGCGAAAGCTTCGCGTCCCAATAGTGCTTGATAGCTACTTGTAAATGGGGTGAGGTGGAAGGTTAACTTTTCGCGGCGGAAGTTGTCGGGTGAGCCGAACACAACTTCTAGCAAGAGAGAGCCCATTACAATGGGCATATGGGCCTGGCATTACCCCTTGAAAGGAAGTGTTCTTTGTGGCGAAATTTGGTTGGGTCTACCCCCATATTGCGGATTGTGTCCTGATATAGCAGGTTTAGATCACTGCCGCCGTCCATTAGGACTTGTTAAAATTGGAGTCCGCCAATTATCGGATCTAATATCAAGGCAGTCCAACCTGCATTCCATATACTTCTAGAGTAATCCCGATGGTCAAAGGTGATTGGTCTGAACAACCAGTGGCCGGACTCCTCTAGGATAGGCCGTATGATGGCGCTGAATACCTCTATGGGTGCCGCTCTATTTTTCCCTTTTGTCACGTGAATTGAGTTCACTGTTTTGATTTCTTGTGGGAAATTCTTTTGTTTTCCGGTGCTCTGCTTTTGGGGTTCGTCATCGCCCTCGCTTGGTGTGTCGATCCCCTTGTGTTCGGCATTGAGTTTGCTAGACTGCTTGAAGACCCAACAATCTCTGTGTGTGTGGTTTTCAGGCTTCCCGGGAGTACTGTGGATTTGGCATATCTTGTCCAAGATTTTGTTTAAGTTAGAGAGCTCGTCCCTGTTATCCTTAAGGGGCAGCTTTTTATGATTCTGCCGAGAGCTTTTGAATCGGGCGTTGACTGCCGTGCTCTTCGGGCTGTTTCCCTTAGTCCGACGCTGGTCGTTGCTGCGTCGTGGTTTCCCGTTTCCATCCCTGACTTCGGATGTACTTGGGTCGCTGGTGCTGCATCTTGCTAGCCAGCTATCCTCTCCTGTGCAAAAGCGCGTCATGAGGCTTGTTAATGCGGCCATTGTTCTTGGCTTTTCTTGGCGAGGTGTTCCGGCGAGCCATTCTGCCCGGACATTGTGTTTGGAAGCTGCTAAGCCTTCGGCGTCCGGTCAGTCGACTATTTGGTTCTTTTTAGTAAGGAATCTGTTCCAAAATTGCTGGGCTGACTCTCCTGGCTGTTGAGCTATGTGACTTAAATCGTCGGCATCCGAAGGTCAGACATAGGTCCCTTGAAAATTTGCCCGAAAGGCATCCTCGAGCTCTTCACAACTTCCAATGGTGTTTTCGGGAAGGCTTTTAAGCCAATGCAGGGCAGGCCCTTTGAGCTTGAGGGGTAAGTATTTTATGGCATGGAGATCATCTCCTCTAGCCATGTGTATATGGAGGATGTAATCCTCAATCCAGACTCCAAGGTCTGTTGTTCCGTCGTATGCCTCTATGTTTACGGGCTTGAATCGCTGGAAATTCATGATCCGGCACCTCATCGGTGAAACATAGTGTGCGGCACCCCTATATTTAGGTGTACCGTGATGTTCGGGATACTTGATGTGTTGCCTTTTTACTAGAGCTTGCTTTCTTGGCCCGTAGATAGATCTAATCGGGCCATCTTTTGATGCGAATCCTTGTGCGGATCGCGTGCGGCTTAATGTCTTGGCGCCGTTTGCCGCTCTCTGTTTGCCATGGGGTCGTCCATCCGACCGGGTGGCCTCCTTGTTTTTTGATTGTGGGGGCTCTACGGCCTCCTCATCAAACTCGGGCAGTAGTTTTCGCTTTGGGTAGCTCTTTGTTAGACGACTGTCGCCGTATTTGTCTGCGGTGTTGAGTACTTTGCTCCATCTAATTCTGAGTGCATCTTCCGCTATTTTGAGCTTCGCTTCGCTTTTCAGTGCTACGTCTTTGTGGCGACGAGCCTTTTGTGGAGGTTCTTCTGCTCCAGCAACTTGTCCGGCGTGAGTTTGTCCGCACTGTTATCTTCGCTGGGGACGGGTTGTTTATCCAGATTGTCCTGTTCGGACAGTTGCTCGATACCATGTGCGTCGTCCATCGGTTCACCCTGCTCTATAGCTGGGTCTGTATGGCTGTTGTCTTTATCGAGGTGATATTTTGAGCGGCGCTTACGTCGTTGTTTTGACTGCTTTTTGATGGAGCGATCCTTCGTAGCGTCCCGTTGTTCCTCGTCGTCGGTTCCTTTAGGTGTGTCCACCATGTATACATCGTGAGATGAGGTGGTTCTCCAGTGCCCTATAGGCGCTGGTTCATGTTTCCTCCCCTACATCGTCGTCCATACCGTCGATGTCTTCGGAGTCGAAGTCGAGCATGTCGGTTAAATCATCGACAGTGGCTACGAAGTGGGTGGTGGGTGGGATTTGAATTTCTTCGTCGTCCGCATCCCAAGCTTCCTGAACATAATCCGGCCAGGGCTCTCCTGATAAGGAGAGACTTTATTGAATTCAGGATGTTGCCAAAGGGCGAGTGCTGAAAGATGTCTGCGGCAGTGAATTCCATGATCGGCGCCCAATCGGATTCGATTAGCGGGGGCACGGAGGGCTCGGAGTCCGGAGAGGAGTCTGGCACCTTGGAGTCACGAGCTTCGCAAAGGACAAGGTAGGTGTACGGCTCAATCGCCGTAGAGATTGCAGCCCCCGAGGCGGTGTCCAGCCACCTGTCCTCGATCGGCGCAGTCGGCTCCGAGCCAAAGGTCGGAGTGGACACCGGTGCGGCCTCCAGGACACTGTCCGGCGGCAGAGCTAGATCATGCCCCTCGCGACAGTGCGGCACACTTGGCTGTGGCTCGAACCCATCGAAGATCAAGTCTCCGCGGACGTCAGTCGTGTAGTTCAAACTTCCAAATCTGACCTGATGGCCAGGGGCGTAGCTTTCAATCTGCTCCAGATGGCCAAGCGAATTGGCCCGCAGTGCAAAGCCGCCGGATACGAAGATCTGTCCGGGGAGAAAAGTCTCACCCTGGGGCGCATCGTTATTGATGATCGGAGGAGCCATCAGGCCTAAAGATGATGAAACAGAGGAACTCTCAATGAAAGCACCAATGTCGGTGTCAAAACCGGCGGATCTCGGGTAGGGGGTCCCGAACTGTGTGTCTAGGCGGATGGTAACAGGAGACCAGGAACACGATGTTTTTACCCAGGTTCGGGCCCTCTCGATGGAGGTAAAACCCTACTCCTGCTTGATTAATATTGATGATATGGGTAGTACAAGAGTAGATCTACCACGAGATTAGAGAGGCTAAACCCTAGAAGCTAGCCTATGGTATGATTGTTGTCCGTCCTACGGACTAAAACCCTCCGGTTTATATAGACACAGAATAGGGTTGGGGTTACACAGAGTTGGTTATAATGGTAGGAAATCTACATATCCGTATCGCCAAGCTTGCCTTCCACGCCAAGGAAAGTCCCATCCGGACACGGGATGAAGTCTTCAATCTTGTATCTTCATAGTCCAGGAGTCCGGCCAAAGGTCATACTACGACTATCCGGACACCCCCTAATCCAGGACTCCCTCATCTGCCCACAACTAAAATTGGGAAAATGTTAGATTTTTATTTGTTCAAGTAGTCTAATCACCCCCCTCTAGACATACTTTTGATCCTACACTAGATATTTATTGACGGACGGTGGTTCACACTTCATTCATGGTGCTTTTCGTAAACTTCTTGCTAAATATGATGTTAACCATAGAATTGCATCTCCTTATCATCCCTAGTCTAATGGTCAATCATAATTAAGTAATAGGGAAATAAAGCTGACCTTGCAAAAGACTGTCAACAGATCTAGGAAGAATTTGTCCAAGAAACTTGATGATGCACTATGGGCTTATACAACTGCTTATAAAAATTCGATGGGTATGTCTCCACATAAAATGGTTTATGTAAAAGCATGTCATTTACCTCTTGAATTAGAACATTGTCGGGGTACACAAACAAGGGTGTATGTTTCCCCCTGACTTGTGCATGGACAGAAAACCACATACCGAAGAGCAGGATTGCAGCATCCAAGACCAGACCAAGCAAGAAACATCAGGTCTTTGAGGAATCAGAGTGCGGATCAAGAAGACCAAGTCAAGCCAAAGGAAGCAAGATATCGCTAAGGAAAACCTCCCTTGCTAGCCAGGCGATCCTGGCGAGGTCTAGGTTAAACCGAAGACAAGCCCCAAGACCATCCCTGCGGCCTACCGGGCCCTATGAAGGCAAACTACCCCGCCAAGGCTTCACTGCTCCACCTCATAGCGACGCAAGTCATCGATCGGTGCGGTGTTAAACCCCAAGTGACTACTTGGTTGTTTCTTACCACATGGCAGCCACTTGCTATGGAAATCACCTCCAAATGACACTCGTCCAGAAACGTGTCAAGTAGGTAGGAGAGAAGCTAGCCAAATTGCCCGGCAAGGCTTTCCGGGCATGCCATGATATGACACTAAGCGGCGCATTTAATGCGCTCTGCCATGTCTGCAGAGTTAGGTATGATAGCACGGTTTGCTATTTAATCAGTGCAGAATGACTGATTTGCCACTGTGGTGACCCCTTGATCTATAAAAGGAGGCCCATGGCAACCATACAAAGGATTCGGACCCTTTTACACTCATATGCGCGTAGCCGACCAAGCCCCAAGGCAACCCTGCCGTGCTAGAGCACTGTGTTTCAACCACAATCCACCATCAATCCAGCAAAGCAGGAGTAGGGTCTTACGCCTCACGGCGGCCTGAACCTGGGTAAATCATCCATGTGATCTTTGTCGTGTTGTGCTACGATTCTCCGATCTTTGTGCAACGTGCTCCTCCCTCCTGCGGAACCACAAGGGGCTCATCATGTTGGGAATAGTTGCATGGAAAACAACAAAAATTATACGCACACGCAATGATCTATCGATGGAGATGCATAGCAACAAGGGGGAGAGTGTGTCTACGTACCCTCGTAGATCGTAAGCGGAAGCGTTTCAAAACGCGGTTGATGTAGTCAAACTTCTTCGCACTTCAACCGATCAAGTACCGAACGCACGGCACCTCCGCGTTCTGCACACGTTCAGCTCGATGACGTCCCTCGCCTTCTTGATCCAGCAAGACGTCAAGGTAGTAGATGAGTTCCATCAACACGATGGCGAGGTGATGGTGATGGTGAAGTGATCCTCGCAGGGCTTCGCCCAAGCACTACGAATATATGACCGAGGGTGTAAACGGTGGAGGGGGCACCGCACACTGCTAGGCAATTGTATGGTGTGTGCTAGGGGTGCCCCCACCATATATATAGGTGGTAGGGAGAGGGGAGGCAGCCAGGAGGCACCCAAGTAGGTTGAATCCTACTTAGGGTCTCCCCATGGCCGGCGCCCCCTAGGGAAGGAAAGAGGAGGGAGGAGGAAGGAAGGGGGAGGCCCGATCCCCCCCTTTCCTTTTCCCTTCCCTTATTTCCTTCTCCTCTGGTTCGGCCCATATAGGGAGCGCACCAGCCCTTGTGGCTGGTGCATTTCCCCTCTTGGTCCATAAGGCCCATATCTTTTGCTGGGGTGCCCGGAACCCCTTCCAGTGACCCGATATGTACCCGGTACCCTCCAGAACACTTTTGGTGTCTGAATACTATCGTCCTATATATCAATCTTTACCTCTTGACCATTTCGAGACTCCTTGTCATGTCCGTGATCTCATCTGGGAGTCTGAACAACATTCGGTCACCAAATCATATAACTCATATAATATAATATCATCATCGAACATTAAGCGTGCGGATCCTACGGGTTCGAGAACTATGTAGACATGACCGAGACACCTCCCCGGTCAATGACCAATAGCGGAACCTGGATGCCCATATTGGATTCTACGTATTCTACGAAGATCTTTATCGGTCGCACAGTTATAACAACATACGTTATTCCCTTTGTCTATCGGTATGTTACTTGCCCGAGATTCGATCCTCGGTATCTTCATACCTAGTTCAATCTCGTTACTGGCAAGTCTCTTTACTCGTTCCATAATACATCATCTCATGACTAACTCCTTAGTCGTTTGCTTGCATGCTTTTGATGTGTATTACCAAGAGGGCCGAGAGATACCTCCCCGATACTCAGAGTGACAAATCCTAATCTTGATCTATGCCAACTCAACAAACACCTTCAGAGATACATGTAGAGCATCTTTATAATCGCCCTGTTATGTTGTGATGTTTGATAGAACACAAGGTATTCCTCGGGTATCCGCGAGTTGCATAATTTCTTAGTCGAAGGAACTTGTATTTGACACGAAGAAAGCAATGGCAATAAAACTGAACAATCATAATGCTAAGCTAACGGATGGGTCTTGTCCATCAGATCATTCTCCTAATGATGTGATCCCATTATTAAATGACAACTCATGTCCATGGTCAGGAAACCTTAACCATCTTTGATCAACGAGCTAGTCAAGTAGAGGCTCACTAGGGACATTGTGTATGTTTATATATTCACACATGTATTTAGGTTTCCGATCAATACAATTATATCATGAATAATAAACATTTATCATGAATAAGTAAATATAAAATAACAACTTTATTATTGCCTCTAGGGCATATTTCCTTTAGTCTCCCACTTGCAATAGAGTCAATAATCTAGATTACATTGTAATGAGTCTAACACCCATGGAGTCTTGGTGCTGATCTTGTTTTGCTCGTGGAAGAGGCAATAATAAACATTTACAACAGGTCTGCTACATTCACATGCGTATGTATTTTGCAAATTTCTATGTCCCCCTCCTTGACTTGATCACGGATGGAGTTGAAGCGTATCTTGATGTGTTTGGTTCTTTCGTGAAATCTGGATTCCTTCGCCAAGGCAATTGCTCCAGTATTGTCACAAAATATTTTCACTGGACCTGATGCACTAGTTGTTACAACTAGATCAGATATGAACTCCTTCATCCAGACTCCTACATTTGATGCTTCCGAAGCAGCTGTGTACTCCTCTTCACACGTAGATCTCACCATGACGCTTTGCTTGGAACTACACCAACTGACAGCTCCACCATTCAATATAAATACGTATCCGGTTTGTGACTAAGAGTCATCCGGATCAGTGTCAAAGCTAGCATCGACGTAACCATTTACGATGACCTCCTTGTCATATCCATAAACGAGAAACATATCCTTGGTCCTTTTCAGGTACTTCAGGATGTTCTTGACTGCTATCCAGTGATCCACTCTTGGATTACTTTGGTACATCCCTGCTAGACATATGGCAAGGCACACATCAGGTCTAGTACAAAACATAGCATACATGATAGAACCTATGGCTGAGGCGTAGGGAATGACTTTCATTTTCTCTCTATCTTCTGCACTGCTCGGGCTTTGAGCTGACTCAATTTCACACCTTGCAACATAGGCAAGAACCCTTTCTTTGACTGATTCATTTTTAACTTCTTCAAAACTTTGTCAAGGTGTATGCTTTGTGAAAGTCCTATTAAGCATCTTAATCTATCTCTATAGATCTTGATGCCCAATATATGAGCAGCTTCACCGAGGTCTTTCATTGAAAAACTCTTATTCAAGTATCCTTCTCTGCTATCCAGAAATTCTACATCATTTCAAATCAACAATATGTCATCCACATATAATATTAGAAATGCTACAGAGCTCCCACTCACTTTCTTGTAAATACATGCTTCTCGGAAAGTCTATATAAAACCATATGCTTTGATCACCTCATCAAAGTGTATATTCCAACTCCGAGATGCTTGCACCAGTCCATAGATGGATCTCTAGAGCTTGCACACTTTGTTAGCACCTTTAGGATTGACAAAACCTTCTGGTTGCATAATATACAAATCTTCTTTAAGAAATCCATTAAGAAATGTATCGGCGTTCTGGGAATGGGGGTCCCTAGACTTGCCTGCCTGCGGCCCATGGCGTGGCTATGCGAGCAGGCCTGTATGGCCCATCTTCATCAACAAGGCATACAAGACCCTCGCGAGGGGCCAAGCCTCGCGAGGCGGGCGACGCAGGACCTCCTCAGGAGCGGCCTCTCCAGGCAGGCTCGCAAGGAGCAGAGATATCAAGGCAGGGCAAACCTCACGAGGCTCTTGTGACGTGAGCCATGACGATCAGGATCAGACGGGCGCCAGCGCATGCAGTGTCCTTGTTTCCTCTTTGGTGCCAAGGGGGCAAGCGAGGGCGCGGAGTACCGAGGCATCAGGCAAAGGTTTCCATATCAGTGCAACGAGACCAAGACCAGCAGGCCAACAGGACGGAGGTCGCCGTGGAGCCCAAGTTGGCGTCATCACCAGAGCCTTTCGCAAGCGAAGACCGCTTTTGTCAGGATAGCTTGTACTAGCTGTCCCCTTTCAAATTGGCCGCAATTGTTGGCTCACTTCCCGCTCAATATTTGGGAATAGGACCAGGGCCTCTATAAATAGGACTAGCCACCAATGTAGGAAGGGGACGGATCAAGTGGAGAGCTCACGAGCAAGCGAGCCTTGAGCCAATCCTTAGCCACACACCAAAACACAAGAACACCTCAACCTCAGGAGGTTGTTCTTCCCATTGTACTAATCATCATCAGGCAGAGAGGCAATCCACCACCACACATTGGAGTAGGGTATTGCACCACAACGGTGGCACGAACCAGTATAAATCTGTAACACCCCAAAAATTTAACCAGGTTTTAGTTATTAAAATTTTGCCAAGAGTTTAAAAAATTTTGCCTGCAAGGATATCTCTGTTGATTTCAAAACTTTTCCTTTCATATTAAGGAATTTTTCCCAAGTGGATCCTTCCAAAACATATTGGACTTCTATGCCCTCTCATTAAAACAATTTCCAACTCAGTAGGTTTATTTATTAAATTATTCCACCCTGAGCTATATTCATTAAAATGACTTGTTTTTAGTTTTGGAGCTTTTTTTGTACTACAACCATTTGATAAATTTAACTAATAATCCAACCAAAATTTGGAGATGTCATGTGATGTCTTTAAATCACTTTTGTGCAATAATATATTTCATTCATTGCATATTTTGAGTGCTACACATGTTTTTCTTCTCTGGTCCAAAGGCAATTTTACACTACAACCCTTTTAAATATTTCTTTCTAGCATCCACCAAAATTATGGGATGTCAGCAGCAGCATATGATTCCATTATATGCAATAATCCAAGGTTGTTCTTTGAAAATTTTGAGTAAATCAACCTCATCTTCATTCTGGTCCATCAAGATGGTTTGTACAGCATCCCTATTATTGCTTGCTCTTTGGCCCTTGATTCCTTCTCCTACTTGTAGTCCTCCATGCTAAACCCCTAAGTCCAGGAGCATGCAAACATTGGCATAATTTTGGTTCATGAAATAATGCCACTCACATCCTGTCCAGATTTGAAGTTCTGCAAAACTTGCACTAGCAAGTTTGTGATTTTCACCAACTAACCTCACCACCCTCTTGTGCATCCAAGGAGACACTGATCTGGAAGATTTGGCCCCTCCAAGAAAAGCCCAAGTGCCTGTGGCATTTTGTCAAACACCTGGAGTGCATGATCAGATTTGACATGAGTTGTTGTTGGTATTGTGAACTTGGCCACCTGACCAAACCACCTTGTCCCCTGAGCTTCACTCTATCAACAACCTAGCTCTGTTGCTTGCCAACCTCACCGATGACCTTTAGCGTGCCACGGCATTGTGTCGAACACCTTCCGTGCGTGCACTGGACGCGCCCAGAGCGCGCGTATTGCACGAGCCACACCCGAGCCGACACGCTGGCCCCCCTGGTTTTGGCCCGGCTGCGGCGCCACGCCACGCACTAACCTCCTCACAGCAACGCGCCAAGCCGCCCTGGCAGCCAACAGCATCGCCGATAGAGTTTTTGGCGGCATGCCGGCGTCCGCAGCGCGCCTCTGCCACGGTCGGCGCCGCCAAAGCCACCCCGGCTTGCCACCTGCCCTTGGAACAGTGCGAGCTCATCCGCAACCTCGTCCTCTAGCGCTCGTCGCTGCCACGTCGCCCAAGCTGCAGGGAGGCGGTTCGCCATCGTCCTTATCGCCGGCCGCCCCGGAACCGACCTCCACCGCCTATATAAGGGCCCCGGAGCTCCATATAGCCCTCGATCAACCTCCAGTAATCCTCCTAGAGCTACCCTGGCCAGCATTCGAGTAGGGGAAGGCCTTCTTCCCCGAGTCCGGTGGGTTCGGTCGCCGCCAAGCCCCGGCCGATTCCATCGCCACCAGGGCCTCTCCTTCTCCAATCTCTCCACCAAGAACTCCCCCTCCCTCTCGCGAGTGCAACCCCGCACTCAATTTTGGTCGGAGACCACCGTAGCCCCAAACCCACTATCCACCCGAATGCCGGCTCCGCCGTGAAGCTCGTCGCCGGCAACTCCGTCCACGTCGGCGACCATGGCGGGTACCCATAGACTCGTCTCGACCCCCTGAGCACACCCATATCCTCAGATCACCAAGAGACGCCTGCGTTCGCAAGAAAACCTCGCCGGAGCTCCGCCTCCGTCCGGTCAGAGGGGAACGACGCGCGCGTGACTGGTCAAACCGGGCCAGGCGGGCCCACCGTCAGTGACCCAGCGCCTGTCCACGCAGGAGTAAGTGGACGCGCCTTTTCCCGAGTACGCTTTCGACGTGTACGTTTTTATTTGAAACGTTTTTCTTTTCTGTTTTATTTTATATAACAGATTTTAACCAAACTTTGACCTGCTGTATCTTTTTAAATATAACTCCAAATGAATTAATTTTTTTTCCTACCTCTCTCAAATATTATCTAGTTTATTTTAAGGTTTATTTGAAAAAATTTCAAAACAACTTTTTGTGCTGTTTTTATTTTTGTGTTAATTCATTTATATTTCCAAAATAGGATTTTTGAAGAGAGGAGAAGTATTTCAAGAGTTTGAAATGCACCCTGCCTTCCCATGACACGAAGGCAAGCATTCTCAACCCGGCATAATACTTTTGTGTGTTCATTGACACGCTTATAATACTACCTCATTTTTGGAGGACTTGTTATTTCATGTGAGATGATCATGTGCATGGATGCATATTTGTGATTTCCATGCTGTTGGGAATGATCACACTTGTGATAATAATCATCCTCATGTGCCTTGCTTGCATGTCGGAAGGAATCCGGGAAAAGCCTCTGCCTTGGGTAGGCATGAGTTTGTCGCCGGTCCCCGTTGGGACGGTCATGTCCGGTATGGCATAGTGAGGTATGGTGAGCGGTGATCGTGTTGGTTGAGATATGTTTGTTATACATGTCTTGCAGGGAAATTCTTAAACCTCCTGAGTCGACCGTAGATCGAGTCTTGTTCCAGTAACCCCCATACTTGCTTCGTACTACCACTCGTCTCTACAACAAGTAGAGTACGGTTCAGTAAGTTGTCAACCTCTTTCTAGCACACACCGCATGAGAGAGGCCAGGGTGGAAGATACCGGTTGTAGCTGGTAGGCAGGCCACCTGGTCCGGGGGCATGGGTGTTTCCGGTTGAGACCGAGAGGGGAGGCCACCCCTTAGAGCGCGCGATATAAATTTGATCCCATGCTACGCGAGGTTGTAGCCTCCCCACTTAGAATTTGCTTGACAGGTGTCATGGGTGATTCCAGACACGTGTGAGTTAAGCTGGTGTGTGCAAGTTAGGTGTGTTTTCAACAAAATATCAGAAGCGGAATTAGTCCCGATGGACTAATGAAATCCGTTACTCGTGGGTAAAGAGTACACCCTCTGCAGAGATTAAACCTATTGAATAGCCGTGTCCATGGTTAATGATTACTGATGCAGGATGGGTCAAGTGTTGGTCTTAGTGTCGGTCTTCGGAGGTGAAACTGTTAAGTCAGAACTGATATTACGACTTGCGACATGTGATAATGATGATTATTATTTTGTTGTGGACTAACCCGTGATATCATTGGTATTATCGATTATCCCTGTGACGGTCCTACCTCCTAGATATTCACTATGATTGTTTTCTTTTAAAGCCCTTTATGTGGTGTCGCTCAGACGCCCGACTGTGGCATTTCTTTTAAAGCCCTCTATGTGGTGTCGCTCAGACGCCCGACTGTGGCATTTCTTTTAAAGCCCTTTATGTGGTTTCGCTCAGACGCCCGACTGTGGCATTTCTTTTAAAGCCCTTTATGTGGTGTCGCTCAGACGCCCGATCGTGGCATTTCTTTTAAGCCCTTTATGTGGTGTCGCCGACGCCTGGACTGTGGCATTTCTTGTGAAGTCCTTTATGTTATTTGTTTCATAATCCTAATACTATCATATTATTGCATATCCACAAATAACATGCTTGCACGCATCAGAGTTTATTTATCTTTTGTGATCGATGTCATGAGCATAAGATATTTTCGGCATATTATTGTTATATTATTCCCGTGTTCATAATGTTTGCGAGTACATTCAAAGTACTCACTGGCTTGTCCCTGGCTATTGTCTTGGCCAGATTTCTTGCGCGAAGAGGAGCGACGTGATGACAGCCCCGGAACCTAAGCAACGGTGATAGCAGCCTCGCGAAGATAGGAGTTAACCTGGTCAGCTGTTCCCGTGGGAAATGGAGTCCCATAGACACTGATGATTTTCAGCCCGCTTCCGCCACCAACCACTAGAAACCATTTGTTGTACTCACAGACCAGAATGGTCTTGTACCACCTATTTTGTGTTTTGCTTGGAGTTTCTGTATCAAGTTGGTGCCTCATCACCTAACAGTAATCCTGGGGCTGATGAGCACAAGGGCCATTTTTCTGGGAATTAAGACCCGAAAAATCGGTCGCCACAAAATTTTGTGTCCCTTGTGTTGTGAGTTCGTCGAGTTCGCCAGCAAGATCTTAGTGAGCTAGGGCGTCGATCGGTAGGAGGGAAAGAACTTCGCGTGCACCCCAGAGTTTGAACCTTAAGGGTTTTGCCGGAATCTCAGATCCGACATTTGGCGCGCCAGGTAGGGGTGCGCCGTAGCTTCCGTTCCATCGATCGGCGCTCCGTCGTCTCCATGGCGGACGCTCGCCGCGCTAGAGCTGAGCGCCGGGCTGCCCTTACCGCCCGTGTAGCTCAGACGGCTCCCGTCGGCGGGCCACCTCGTCGTTCCCCGTCGCCTGCCACCACCGGCCCGGCGGGGAACGAGCATCAAGTGTCCTCGCTGCACCCGTCGTTGCGGCAGGACGGCCACACCGCCACTCCATTGATGACCCCGGCCGGTTGCTCGTCCCACGCACGTCGCGCTCCCATGGACGCGCAGGCCGCGCTCCTCTTGGCGAACGAGCTCCTGCGCTACCGCCCGGTCGACGACCTCTACGAGGACTGGCTTGACCGCGTCGCCGAGCTCGTCCGCGCCTCAGGGGGCTCCCCAGCGCCGTCCGTCTCTCTACCTTGCCCTCCGCCAGCCACGGGCGACGTGGCTCATGGAGCGCCTCCACCACCTCTGCCCCAAGACGGTGCCTTGGCACCAAGGCGTGCAGCCCCACGGCGCGACCCACCATGCCCGGCGCCCGCACGCGAAGAGAGAAGCTGCCAAGAAATTCCTCGGTCGCGAGAAGCTGCACCTGCGCTCCCCGCGCCGCCTCGCCAAGATCGCGCACTACCTGCGGTGGCAGCACGCGGGCCTCATCAAGACCAAGCTCCACCTCCGAGACGGGCCTCGGCAACCACGGTCGGCTGACGTGCCTTCACCCCCGAGCTGCGTAGCGTCGCCTGGCCGCGCAAGTTCAAGGCGAATCTGCCTCCTCGCTACGATGGCACCCTTGATCCCGCGGAGTTCCTGCAGCTCTACGAGCTGAGCATCGAAGCGGCCAACGGCGACGAGAAAGTCATGGCGAACTGGTTTCCTATGGCTCTCAAGGATGGTGCCCGCCTCACGGCTCTGAACCTGCCGCAAGGCTCGATCTCCTCTGGGGCGAGATCTTGCGACCGCTTTGTCGCCAACTTCGGGGCACTCGCGACCGCCCGCCCGGCCTTGGTGTGTGTCGGCGTTCAGGAACTGGGGTACCCAGACTTTCACACTGCGGCCCTACGGCGTGGCTCAAGGGGTGGCCCAAGACGGCCCATCTTCATCAAGACAAGCTCAAGACCCTCGCAAGGGAGGCCAAGCCTCATGAGGCGGACTGACAGAAGCTTCCTCAGTACGGCCTCGCCAGTTGGCTCGCGAGGAGGCGGAGAGATCAAAGGCGGGTACCTCACGAGGTGCCCATGACGCAAGCCATGACGACTAAGAGCGTCCAAAGGGCGCCCGGCTGCAAAGGATGTCATCATTCCCTCTTTGGTGCAAAGGAGGCAAGCACAAAGTAGAGCATCAAGCAAAGGCAACTGCTTTCGTGCAACAAGTCCAAGACAATCACAACGGCAGGAAGGAGGTCATCGTGGAGCCCAAGCCAAGCGTCACCACGAGCCTTTGGCAAGGCGAGGACAAACTTTAGTTATGATAAGTGTACTAGATGTTCCCTTCAAAATGTCCAATTGTTGGCGCCCTTTCCGCTCAATATTTGGGAAGAGGCCCAGGGCCACTGCCTATAAATAGGACTAGCCACCCACAGGGTAGAGGCATCACAGGAGCTGCTAGAATCTTTGCTCCAGAGTCGAGTATAGGGCTAGAGATCAATCTGTCCAGAGAGAGAGAGAGAGAGAGAGAGAGAGAGAGAGAGAGAGAGAGAGAGAGAGAGAGAGAGAGAGAGCGACCGAACTCCTCTTAGCAGTTCGTCGCACAGGCCAAGAACAGACCCTCGCGAGGCTATTCTTCCTTGTATTGTTCATCATCAGCCCCTGAGGCAATCCACCACACCACACACTGGAGTAGGGTGTTACACCACAACGGTGGCCCGAACCAGTATAAACCTTGTGTCTCTTGTGTTGTTCTTTTGGTAGTTTAGATCCTTGCGAGGCGACGAGGTGCAGGTAGGTAGGGGGTGAGATATCCGCGTGCACCCTAGAGTTCGAACCTAGAGGGTCTGCCGGAACCCGAAATCCGACAGTGACCTGCGCCGCATCAAGCAAAAACCAGGAGAGAACCTCCAGAAGTACATCCAGCGCTTCAACAACACTCGCCTCAAGATCCCCAAGGTCACGGACGAAGCCATCATCTCCGCATTCTCTGACGGCGTCCGTAACATCAAGATGAAGGAGGAGCACGCTATCCACGAGGAGTTGTGCATATCTCAGGAGTTGTTCAACCTGGCAACCAAGTGCGCAAGAGCTGAGGAGGGGCGCCTTTCCCTCCGCGAGCTGCCAGTTGCGGGTGCAGAGGAGAAGAAGGCCAAGGCCAAGGACGTGAAGCGCAAGGAAGCAGCTGTGCTCGCAGCGGAGCCGGACACCGAGCGAGGCAGGGACCAGCCCGAGTCGTCCAAGAACAGCCGACATTCTGCGCCTTCCACAACCTGAACACCCACAACACCAGTGACTCTCAACAGCTCAGAGCCATTCGTGAAGGGCGCTTTGGCCGCCGCCCCGAACACAGTGACCGGGGCTACGGCCGAGGAGGAGGACGTGGCGACCGACGCTGGGAAGGCCACGGCCCGCGCTAGGAGTGGCGCGACCGGCCTCATGAGGACCGCTGGCAGGATCATCCTCGCGAGGGCACCTGGAGAGACCAGCCTCGCGAGGACCGTCCTCAGGGCAACGCCGGTCCTCCCCCGTTGCCGTCACCGCCAAGAAGGAACAACGACCACCATCACGACGAGGGGGCTCGGGGCTTCCTGGAGCCACGCGCTATCGCCTGCATCTTGGGCGGAGCCCAGGCCCCAGCCTCGCAGCGCATCTTCAAACAGTTTGCTCGTGAAGTGAATGCAGTCTTCCCCAAGCTCGAGGCCACGCGCCCGCTCAGGTGGTCCCAGTGCGCCATCACCTTCAACTTGGCAGGTCAGCTCAAGTGTGCAGCCACCGCCGGTGCCCTTCTGATGCTTTGTTCACCAGTCATCAGCAACGTGCAAGTTAGCAAGACCCTCATCGATGGTGGCGCAGGGCTCAACGTCCTGTCCGTCGACACGTTCGACAACCTCCAAGTGCCATATGAGCAGCTACAGCCTACCAAGCCTTTCTCGGGAGTGACCGACGGTTCCACCACACCGATAGGGCAGGTCCGCCTCCCTGTCACCTTCGGGGAACGCAAGAACTACCGCACCGAGCTCATCGACTTTGACATCGCGCACATCCGTCTGCCATACAATGCCATCCTCGGGTATCCAGCCCTAGCCAAGTTCATGGCGGTGACACACCATGGTTACAATGTCCTCAAGATGCCAAGAAGTGGTGGAATCATCACGGTCCCGTGCGAAGAAAGAGATGCAGTGTGCTCCCTCGAGCACGCCTTTCAAGCTGCCGCAATCGACGACCACGACAGCAAGAGTGAGGATCCTCCCGAGGCTCCCCAAGAAGAAGAAGCAGCTGCGCCGTGCCGGACCTCAGGAGGGTGGCGTCGTGGCTGGAACCTCGTCGCAATCAGTGCCCGCTCCAGGGGCGCCTCCCTCCATCGCATAGGAAGGCGTGCCCAGCGCCCTCCTTGGGCAGGGCCCGGGGGCTTATTCTGGAGGGCCTCAGACCTTGCCAACATCACAAGGAAGGCGCTCGGGCACCACTTGGAGGCGTGCTTCACGGCACTTTTCCCTCAGGAGAATACAGGGCAAGGAGTGCCCACCACTTAGGAGTTCATCACCAAGACCACTCAGGAACTACAAGACGCAAGGGCCATGCGCAGCGACCGCCGCTCACGAGGCGCAGCTCCCCATCCAGGCGAGGATGCCGGGCTGCATGTCTGCATCGATGTTCCAGGGCTCAATAGGGCCGCATCTCAGGAGCTTTTCCGGCCTTTGCACGTGGGTCGTTGCGAGGGCCCACCACATAGCTACGTTTGCATGCCCTTCGGCTTCCCGAGCGTGTCGTCAGCCTATCAACACAACCTGCGGCGTGTCCTGGCGGCTCAGAAGGCCAGGCACCATGCCGTCCTGGCAGAGATGGAGACGGTTCTCAGGGAACTACCTAAGCCCTCAGAGCCTCCCGAGGCTCAGGGCCCCGGTGGCTCGTGAGGAGCCATTCCTTCGCCGCGTACCTTCAGTTGCCCCAACTCTCCTTCGTCTATAGAACCAGGTGACATTTTCCAAGTTCGTTTAGCTGGGAGCGCCCCTCGGGCTGCATTATTCCCAGGCCGCATGGGTCCCTGTGGCATGTATCCCTTTTGCTTATGTCTTTAGTCTACCGTGTTGGGGGCGCCCCTCGGGCTGCATCGTCCCCAAGCCACTCAGGCCTGACCCAGTGGCATGTATCTTTCTGCATTTACACAAGCTGATTTTCCTTCCATGCTTAATCTGCCTATGATTATCACCTGCTCGATTGCCACCCGCCACGAGTACGTCCCTTCATCATGCAATCCGCTTGCACGTTAAAAGGGGGGCTCCTGAGCATCATGACTCAGGAGCTCTTACTGGCTCTCCAGCCCTCACCCCCTGGCCTTGACCACGGCATCGCGACCTGGCATACCAGCGACAGCTGAGCTCGCTCAAGGGCCGGGACCTGAGGACGTAGAATGCTTGCACCTAACCGTATCGCAGGGACGCACAGCTATCAAAGACTCAAGACCAGGTGCAACCCGCCTTGAGGTAGGGCCTCGTGCGTCCCGCGCTAGCTCATGAGTTCCTAGATACACCTCGCAGCCCTGTCATGCAAGCCACGTGTCAGGGCGGGGCTGTACACGCCCCGGGGGCTCCTCCCGGAGGGCCCCCCTCCCACGCACAACTGGAAGCACCATGCTCCGCGCTGGCCGTCGACACTGCTGAGGAGCGGCTATGCATGTGCACAAGCGGAAGCAGTATGCTCCGCGCTGGTGATAAACAACTGATTGCGGCTCCACGGTCGTACCAACCTCAGGGAGCCCTAGAGCTCAGCGTCCGGCCTCACCGCAACGCCTCCCCTCGAGAGAGCCGCACGAGGGGGCTGGATATGGGGGCTACGCTCGGGTCACGCCCAAGCATACGCCACCCAACCAGGTCTCCCGGGCCTAGGGGCTGCGCTCGGGTCATGCCCAAGCACACGCCGCTCAAACAGGTCTCCTGGACCTGGTCGTCGCACGCCCGTCCCGAGTCCTCGGCGAGGGCACGTATGGAAGTTGTTTGCGCATCAAGGGGGACTCCTGAGCATCACGACTCAGGAGCCTAACTGGTCACGTAGCCCCTGACTCCTTGGTCCGTCCTGGTCTCCGATCGGCCCAATGGCGGTTGAGGTATGCGTGGGGTCGGGCTCTGCCGACGTAGAACGTTAATCTATCCTCGCGTACTCTTCCTGTAAGCTGTTTGCGTGTCAAGGGGGACTCCTGAGCATCGCGACTCAGGAGCCTAAATGGTCACGTAGCCCCTCACTCCTTGGTCCGTCCTGGTCTCCGGTCGACCCAACGGCGGTTGAGGTATGCGCAGGGCCGGGCTGTGCCGACGCAGAACACAAAACGGATAGGAAGAAAATCGCAAAATCTTGAAGCAAATATTACAAAACATATTGTCCTCACAATATCAAATGAAAGTTTAACGCCTACACGAGGCGTGATGCATATTACAGGAACAAAATAGGAGAGTAGCCGCAGGTCACCCCTGGACACCATCATCACCTGCAGAAGGTGCTCCTCCTTGCGTAATGATGTCTTCACCTGCACCACCAGCCGCAGGATCGGCGGCATAGCCGGACAAGGGTGTGTAGGCAAAGCCGCGAAACTTCTTCAGCAGGGCCTCCACCTAACCTTGCACGGTTGCGGTAGTGGCTGCGTAGTGATCGTCAGCCACAGGCTCCAGCAGCTCGTCAAGACAAGCGCTGGGGTCGCGAAGGTGCAGATGGCTGAAGACACGAGTCAATGCAGCTGAAGACAGGACGCGAGCTTCTGCCTCTGCCATGGGACCGATACCATCCACGACTTCCTCAAGCGCCTTCACCAAGAGAGGAAGCAGCAGTGCGGGGCCGTCCTTATCGGTGGTCAGCAGCCTCTCCAAGCCGTGCTCGTAGAGCGTCGACAGTGCCGCGTGAGACCTCTTCTTGAGATCGGCAAAGGCCACGCGGTCCTCGGCCAGGACCCGCGCCTTGGCGTCAAGATCGACCTCCCTCGCCTTCATCTTCCGCTCTAGTTCTTCCAATCGGCTGCGCTCGGCAGCTTGTGTCTTCTCCAACTCCCCCAGCTCAGCGTCACGGTTCTTGACAGCGTCCTCCCGGGCCTTCATCTCCTCCTCCTTCGCCTGGCGGCCGCGTGCTTCTTCGGCGTGCTTGTCGCGCAGGCTCTTCAGCTCGTCCTCCAGCTCTCGGCAGCGGTCGCAGGCGGCCTTGGCATCTTTCAGTGCCGCCTCACGATCGGCTGCATCATTGGCGACGCTTTGCTTCTCCCTCTCGGAAGACGTCGCGGCCTGGCTTAGCGTCGCGCGGACCGCCGAGTTGGAGTGAAGCCAGGCAGAGGCCAGCTCCAGGCGCCCGGCCACCAGGCGCGGGTCCGCCCTCAGGAGATCTGCCTGCAACTGGGTCATCTCCAAAAGAGCACCCTCCAGGATAGCAGCAGAGGCAGAAGAACCTGGGAGTGGAGGTGCAGCAGCAGGAGGAGACGACACCGTCACCAGGGCCTGGGAGACTGCAGGTTCCGGAGCAGTCGGAACCTCATCAGCCGAGCCAGACGCCGGTACCTCCAAGGCCAGTGGGGCCATGGGGGCTGACTCCTCATGGCGATGCTCTTCTTGGCCTCGCGAGGGCGACCGGGTTGGGGAAGTGCGAGTGTTGCTGCCTCCTTTCTCTACGGAGGGAGGCGCACCTACTGTATCCTCCTTCCTTTTCTTCGCCGAAGGTGTCGGCCTGATCAACCAAGGGTGAACGTCAGGAAATAACAAGTACAGGCAGGGACAAGAAGAAGCTCAAGGCACTTAGCGATCCACCAGGACGTATTCCACCTTTCGCTTGGGGAGCTTGAAGCCTGACAGTTTCGAAGCCTGGGAAGTAGGCGCGCGGGTTCCGGGGGCAGAAGACGGTGCAGCAGGAGGGCTGGAGGCAGCCCCAAGAGGCGTCAAAGGGGAGGCAGCATCCCGAGGGATCAGTGACGACCTACTCCTTGTCGGGACGACAGGCAGTTCTCCCTCCTCCTAGCGGGCATCGACCTCGGCGTCGTTAGGAAGGGCACGGAGGATTTCAGCTTTTCTCAAGGGGGAGTTTTCCCCCATCTCTTCGAGGGTCACTTCCGAGTCCCCCTTCTCTTCTTTCCCCCTACGGGACTCGTCAGAAGATAGCTCCACCAGCTTCAGCACCGCCGGGGCTCTAGAGAGCGTAGGCGGCACCAGCCCGTGCGCGTCGAAGGTTGGCCTGGAGACGACGAGCGACTCCTAGTCCTTGCGAAGGAACAAAGGAGTGAAGGCGCTCAGCAGGTACTCCTGGTTATCCCCAACCAGGAGGCGCAGGACAGCATCTAGTTCGTCGTTAGGCAGGGCCCCCGGCCTCAGGTGGGTCTTGTCTTCTCCATCTCCGAGCTTCCACAAGGGGCGCTCTCGCGCTTGGAGCGGGGCGACGCGCAACATCAAGAATTCTCTCAGGAGCATGGCCCCTGTGACCTTTGCTGCCTTCGCGTTGCCCGACTTCAGGTCAGTCTACATCAGTGCCAACACCAGCGACGCCCACTTGTCGGCGAGCTCTGCACGGGGCCACCCCTTGTTAAATTGGGGCGCCTCCGTTGGCAATGCCAAGCGCGGGTGGACGCACTTAGCGTCCATCATGACCCATTTGGCCCAAATGTTGTCTGCTCTCTTCCCGGTGCTTGTGATTGAGTTGGCTTTGTCGGATGCGACGAAATTGGCACACCCAGAAAATGGCCATCGCTGGCGCGGAGGAAGAAGAAGTGTCGCAGAAGCGCCACAGACGGCATCACGACCAGATATGCCTCGCAATAGTAGGCGAAGATGGACAGGAGGAGGATAGAGTTGGCATGGAGGTGCAACGCCTACAGCCCGTAGTGGTCGAGGACCTCATAAAAGAAATCGGAGAAGGGGGGAACCAATCCGGCGGCGATGCTGCTCGAGAAGAAGGGGAAGAAGGTGCTTCCCTCAGACTCCGGCACGTCGGAGGCAAGCCGGAGCTCCGTCTTCCCCCATTCATTGCTCTCTCCCGCCGCCAGTAGGCGCGCGGAGGCGAGGCTCTTTTCAGTGACGGTGGGTGCTTCAAGAGCTGGCTCGTACCAAGTCGGCACCGAGGAGGACTTGACGTTGCGCGGCGCCATAGGTCGCAGATGCGGAGCGAAATCGGAGCAGATCTGGAGGTATCCACAGCAAGCAGCGAGAAAGGGGATCTGAGGCTAGGCAAAGGGGAACAGTGAAGGCAAGCGCTGCCTGCGCCAGCCTTTTGTCAAGTCGAGCAGTTGCCGAGGCCGAGTGGGGAAGCGGAGATGCCCACGTCCAATCAACCGCCATGCGTCGACCAAGGAAGCCGGCTTTTGGAGCCCGCGGTGCTCCGCGCTTGACCTTTGGCTTCGCCTCGATGCCAAGCCCGAGCGCGCCTTGGGCTTGGGGGCTACTGTCAGCGTACTGGGAACGGGGGTCCCCAGACCTGCCTGCCTGCGGCCCATGGCGTGGCTATGTGAGCATGCCTGTACGACCCATCTTCATCAACAAGGCATACAAGACCCTCGCGAGGCGGGCGACGCGGGACCTCCTCAGGAGTGGCCTCTCCAGGCAGGCTCGCGAGAAGCGGAGATATCAAGGCGGGGCAAACCTCACGAGGCTCTTGTGACGTGAGCCATGATGATCTGGATCAGACGGGCGCCAGGTGGCCGTCAGCGCGCGTAGCGTCCTTGTTTCCTCTTTGGTGCCAAGAGGGCAAGCGCAGGTGCGGAGTACCGAGGCATCAGGCAAAGGTTTCCATATAATTGCAACGAGACCAAGACCAGCAGGCCAGCAGGACGGAGGTCGCCGTGGAGACCAAGACGGCGTCATCACCAGAGTCTTTCGCAGGTGAAGACCGCTTTTGTAGGATAGCTTGTACTAGATATCCCCTTTCAAATTGGCCGCCGTTGTTGGCTCCCTTCCCGCTCAATATTTGGGAACAGGACCAGGGCCTCTATAAATAGGACTAGCCACCATCGTAGGAAGGGGACGGATCAAGTGGAGAGCTCACGAGCAAGCGAGCCTTGAGCCAATCCTTAGCCACACACCAAAACACAAGAACACCTCAACCTTAGAAGGTTGTTCTTCCCCTTGTACTGTTCATCATCAGCCCAAGAGGCAATCCACCACCACACACTAGAGTAGGGTATTACACCACAACGGTGGCCCGAACCAGTATAAATCTTGTGTCCCTTGTGTTGTGAGTTAAATGCCGAGTTCGTCATAAGATCTTAGAGAGCTAGGGTGTGGATCGGTAGGAGGGAAAGAACTTCACGCACACCCCAGAGTTTGAACCTTAAGGGTTTTGCCGGAACCCCAGATCCGACAAAATGCAGTTTTGACGTCCATTTGCCAGATTTCAGAAATCATAAAATGTGGCAATTGCTAACATGATTCGGACAGACTTAAGCATCGCTACAGGTGAGAAAATCTCATCGTAGTCAACTCCTTGAACTTGTCAAAAAAAATTTGCGACAAGTCGAGCTTTGTAGATAGTGACATTACCATCAGCGTTAGTCTTCTTCTTGAAGATCCATTTATTCTCTATGGCTCGCCGATCATCGGGAAAGTCCACCAAAGTCCACACTTTGTTCTCATACATGGATTCTTTATCGGAATTTGGGCTCATCATAGCTTCTTCATAGTTCATAGGTTCGCCATGGTCTAGTAACATGACTTCCAAAACAGGATTACCATACCACTCTGGTGCGGAATGTGCTTAGTTCGACCTACGAGGACCAGTACTAACTTGATCTGAAGTTTCATGATCATCATCATTAGCTTCCTCTCTAGCTGGTGTAGGCATCACGGTAACGGATTTATCTAATGTGCTATTTTCCAAATTAAGAGAAGGTACAATTACCTCATCAAGTTCTACTTTCCTCCCACTTACTTCTTTTGAGAGAAACTCCTTCTCTAGAAATGTTTCATTCTTGGCAACAAAGATCTTGCCTTCGGATCTGTGGTAGAAGGTGTACCCAATTTTTTCCTTAGGGTATCATATGAAGACGCACTTCTCCGATTTGGGGTCGAGCTTATCAGGCTGAAGCCTTTTGACATAAGTGTCGCACCCCAAACATTAAGAAACCACAGCTTAGGTTTCTTGCCAAACCACAGTTCATACGGTGTCGTTTCAATGGATTTAGACGGTGCCCTATTTAAAGTGAATGCAGTTGTCTCTAATGCATAACCCCAAAATGATAGTGGTAAATCGGTAGAGACATCATAGATTGCACCATATCTAATAAAGTACGGTTATGACATTCGGACACACCATTACGCTATGGTGTTACAGGTGGTGTGAGTTGTGAAACTATTCCACATTGTTTTAATTGAAGGCCAAACTCGTAACTCAAATATTCGCCTCCGTGATCAGATCGTAGAAACTTTATTTTCTTGTTATGATGATTCTCCAGTTCACTATGAAATTCTTTGAACTTTTCAAATGTTTCAGACTTGTGTTTGGCCCATCTTCAGCAGCAACCACTCAAGACCCTCACGAGGGGCCAAGCCTCGCTAGGCGGATGACACCCAGACCTCCTCAGGGTGTGCTGGAGCTTTCCCTCCGTCGGTCCAAGCTCCGCTGCTCCACCGCATCCATGGCTGACGCTCGCCGAGCCCGTGCTGAGCGCCAGGCCGCCCGTATTGCTCAGACGGCACCCGTTGGTGGACCTCCCCTCTGTTCTCCATCACCCGCTGTCAACGCTGCCACCGGCCTAGCCGAAAACGAGCAGCAAGCCTCGTCGTTGCACCCCTCTGTGCGGCGGGACGGACGCACCGCCACCCCGACATTGACTCTGGCCGGCTCATCATCCCACGCTCTTCGCGCACCCACGGACGCGCATGCCGCACTGCTTTTACGTGAGCTCCTCTGTTACCGCCCGGTCGATGACCTCTACGAAGATTGGCTGGACCGCGTTGCCGAGCTCGTAAGCGTTGCTGAAGGCTCTCCTGCACTGTCCCTCTCGCTACCTCTCCCACCTCAAGCTACGGGCAACGTAGCCCACGGAGCGCCTCCACCACCTCTGCATCAAGACGCTGCCCTCGCACCAAGACGCACTGCCCTATGGCGCGACCCACCGTGCAGGGCACCTGCGCATGAAGAAGGAAGCTGCCAAGAAGTCCCTCGACCGCAAGAAAACGATCCTGTGCTCCTAGCACCATTGTGTCAAGACCGTGTATCGCCTACAGCGGCGACGTGTGGATACCAGGACCAGGCTCCGCCTCTGCGACGGGCTCTGGTGACCACAGCAGGTTGTCGTGCCTTCACTCCTGAGCTGCGCAGCGTTGTCTAGCCCGGCAACTTCAAGCCAACTTGCCACCGTGCTACGACGGCACCCCTGACCCTGCAGAGTTCCTGCAGCTCTATGAACTAAGCATCAAGGCGCCCAACGGCGATGAGAAGGTCATGGCGAACTGGTTTCCTATGGCCCTCAAGGATGGCGCATGCTCATGGCTCCTGAACCTGCCCGCAGGATCGATCTCCTCCTGGGGCGAGATGCGTTAGTGTTTTGTCGCCAACTTCCAGGCCACTCGTGACCGCCCACCGGCCGCAGGTGACCTGTGGCGCATCAAGCAGCAGCCGGGGGAGACCCTACAAAAGTACATCCAGCACTTCAACAACGTCCGCCTCAAGATCCCCAAGGTGACGGACGATGCCATCATCTCCGCGTTCTCCGATGGCATCTACGATGTCAAGATGAAGGAGGAGCTCACGATCCACGAAGACCTATGCACGGCCCTGGAGATGTTCGACATGGCAACCAAGTGCGCGAGGGCTGAGGAAGGGTGCCTTTGTCTCCTTGAGCTCCCGGCTGCCGACCAGGATGACAAGAAGGCAAAGATCAAGGACGTGAAGCGCAAGGGGGCTGCCGTGCTCGCGGTGGAGCCGGAGATGAAGCGCGGCCGTGACCACCCCGAGTCATCCAGGCCAACCGCCCGTTCTGCACCTTCCACAACATTCACAGCCACAACACCAGCGACTGTCAAGAGCTCAGGGCCATCCGAGATGGGCGCTTCAGTCAGCCCCCCGAGCGCAACGACTGGGGCTACGGTCGAGGATGAGGACTGGAGGACGCTGGGACGACCACGGCTCCCGGGGGGAGTAGCGCGACCGACCTCGTGAGGACCGCTGGCAGGACCAGCCTCGCGAGGGTGCCTGGAGAGACCAGCCTCGTGAGGACCGCCCCCAGGGCAACGCTGGCCTCCCTCTGCTGCCACCTCCACCAAGAAGGAACGATGACCATCATCAGGACGTGGGGGCTGGGGGCTTCCAGGAGCCGCACACCATCGCCTGCATCTTGGGTGGCGCTTAGGCCCCAGCCATTCAGTGTATCTTCAAGCAGTTTGCTCGTGAGGTGAACGCGGCCCTTCCCAGGCTCGAGGCCACGCGCCCGCTCATGTGGTCCAAGTGCGCCATTACCTTCATCTCGACAGACCATCTCAAGTGTGCGGCGGCTGCCGGCACCCTCCAGATGCTCTGCTCGCCCATCATCAGCAATGTCCAAGTCACCAAGACCCTCATCAACAGCGGCGCAGGGCTCAATGTTCTGTCCGTTGAGACGTTCGACCGCCTCCAAGTGCCATACGATCAGCTGCAGCCTACCAAGCCGTTCTCAGGAGTGACCGACGGCTCCACCACCCCAATAGGGTAGGTTTGCCTTCCTGTCACCTTCGGCCAGCGCGACAATTACCGCACCGAGCTCAATGACTTCGACGTCGCCCACATCTGTCTGCCATATAACGCCATCTTTGGGTACCCAGCCCTGGCCAAGTTTATTGCGGTAACCCATCACGGCTACAACGTCCTCAAGATGCCAGGGAGCGGTGGCATCATCACGGTCGCCTGTGAGGAAATGGATGCGGTGTGCTCTCTCGAGCACGCTTACCAGGCGGCAGCAGCCGTTACCCAGATAGCGAAGGTGCCCTGTACCCTCCTGAGGCCATCCCCAATAAGAAGAAGTAGCTACTCCACCAAGGGCCTCAGGAGAGTGGCGTTTCCAGCGGCACCACCTCAGGACTTGCGCCCACGGACGAGGCGCCTCCCTCCCTCGCATAGGAAGGCACGCCCGGCGCTTTCCTCAGGCTGGGCTCGGGGGTTCTCTTTTGGAGGGCCTCAGACTTAGCCAACGTCACGAGGGAGGCGCTCGGGCACCAAGTGGTGGCATGTTTTGCTGCATGTTTCCCTCAAGAGGACACAAGGCATGCAGCGCCTGGTGCTCACGTGTTCATCACCAAGGCAACCCAGGAGCTTCAAGAGGCAAGGACCATATGCGGCGACGGCCGCCCACCACCCGACGCAGCTCCCCATCCTGGCAAGGATGGTGGGTTGCGCGTCTACGTCGACATTCCAGGGCTCAACAGGGCCGCATCTCAGGGGCATTTCTGGCCTTCGCGCGTTGGACAGTGCAGGGGTCCACCTCACAGCTATGTTTGCATGCCATTCGGCTTGCCAAACGCGGCTGTCACCTTCTAGCGCCACTTGCAGAGCATTCTGGCGGCTCAGGAGGCCAGGCATCACACAGTCTTGGCAAAGAGGGCCGCGGTTCTTAATGAGCCGCCCGGGCCCCAGAGCCTCCCGAGGCTCAGGACCCTGGCGACTCGTGAGGAGCAACTTCTCCAGCACGCATCTTCAGGTACTCCAACACCACTCTAGTTATGGTATCAGGTGACTCTTTCCAGTTGATTCAGTTGGGGGCGCCCCTCGGGCAACATTATCCCCAAATCACATGGACCTTTCCCTGCGACGTGTATCCTTGCATCTTTAGTTTACTCTGTTGGGGATGCCCCTCGGGCTGCATTATCCCCATGCCGCTCAGGTCCGTCCAAGTGGCATCTATCGTTCTTGCATCTATCTGAACTAGCTTGCATCCTTGCATGACTTACCTTATGATTATCACCTGCTCACCTGTTGCCCCTCGCGGCCACCCGCATTGCTGACCGGCCTCCTGCTCATCCCGCTTGGGGCTACATGTCGGCACTGGGCTTGTGCTCGGTCTGCATCCTTGCAACGCCGACAAACCCGAGCGTCGAGCTCGACTTCATGGCACGCCCACAAGACGCCACCTCACCAGGCCCTCAGTGCCTTCATCTTCTTGTGGAAAGACCAGCAGCAGGACAGCAAACATGATTGCAATCTATATTCCTCCCTCAATCTAACCTGCAGGAATCTCCAGAGACTTGCAATGGGCGGCGCCATAGTCTCCTTCCTTTTTTCACCCAATTCGCTTGCGCGTTAAAGGGGGGGCTCCTGAGCATCATGTCTCATGAGCTCTTACTGACTCTCCAGCCCTCACCCCCTGGCCTTGACCACGACACCGCGACCTGGCATACCAGCGGAGGCTGAACTTGCTTGAGGGTCAGGACCCGAGGACGTAGAGCACCTAGAAGGGCGTGAAAAAGAGAGGGAAGCTGGCGCAGGCCTAACCCAGCCATACCACCACCGCTAATGCACGAATCGGGCGCTGCACAAGGGAACCGCCTCAGGCTTGATAAGATAAGTCACGTATTCAAGTCAAGCCCAGCAAGTGACTTAGGATTTTCGGCTCCTGCAGCCTTCCTCCAGCAATGTCGCCTTCCTTTTCTACCATTAGGAAGCTACTTTGTCACACCCCGATTTTCATGGCACAACACTTAAGATGATAAATCATGATAAAATGTGGTTTGACAAAAACTTTTGAGTGCTTGGACTTTGTCTTGATTGGATTTTGTCTGTTGTTTGCAAGTGCTCTAAAAATAAAATAAATCATCCAACCCTTATACTCCTTCTCCTTGATCCAAAAACCTTTCCCAATGATCATGCCATGTGTATAGGACATAAAAAATAATTTCTTGCAAAAATAATTTGGCCAAATAGTATTTTCAAATTTTAGTTTTTCAAAAACCCCTGAATTGAGGTTTGCACTACAAGTACTTAATTAAGGGCAGTAAAAATCTCTCCAAAAATATATTTGACTCCTATTAGATATAGGATACCCAGAAACCACAAAAATATAATTTTAAAAGTTATTTTCCTATTTAATTTAAAAACTTTTTCTTAAGTCCAGAAATGGTCTTTAATAGGGAAAAATTATTTTTAATGCTTTAAAAATATTTGTGAAAATTTAGGGAAACTCAGTGGACATATTTGTCCATATATAAGAGTTTCAACACATGGTAATGTTCAAAATATTGGTCAAATCCCTCAAAAACCCTTTCTGGATATTTCAAGCTTTTGAAATATTTACAAAGGAAATATTCTCCAAAAATTCCAAGAAAATTCTAGCATGTCACATATGACATGTTTGATGATCTGGACAAGTATCATGTCATGGAGAATAGTATAACCCCATGAAACCCTCTCAAAACCATATCTGTCCATTTTGAAGATTGAGCAACTTTACATTGCCAAACATGTCCAAATGCTCTCAAATCTTGTGTACATGCTCAACTGGTCTAATCATTCATCTAGACCAAATGGATCAAGTTGGAGAACAAGTTAACTTGATCAAAGAGCCCCAAAACCCTCTCTGACCAGAATCAAATTTGAACAACTTTGTACTACCAACTTTCTCTCCTTGACCCCACTTTGGTGAGCATGTTCACATGACCAAATAAGGCCACCACACCAAGTGGTGCATCAAGGAGAAGTGATTTGCTCAACTAAATCTACACAAGTACATTTCTGCTAATTTCTAGGGTTTACAAAAGTTACATTGGCAACTTTGCCCAAATGGACTCAATATGGGTGGAACCTATTATTTTATCATACCATTTGACCCTGTCAAACCTCATGACAAGAGGAGTTTATCTTCTTGCCCAAACCACCATCTAACACCTTCTGGCAGAAATTAAAAATGTATGTTTTGTCCACTTCCACTAATCTCCATGAGCTAATCTTTCTCCCACAGCACCATCTGGTCCTCCTCTAACCCCTGCATCTTTACCTGCCCGAGGAGCCATGATGATGGGGGTGAAAAGCCCTTTTCCCCTCTCTGGACAGCACCATCTCTCTCTCTCAACCTCCCTCCTCACTCCAGTGGATCCCCAGGGCATCCAATGCCATTGTCAAGTTGTTTACTCCCCCCTGCAGCTGCCAGACAAAAGTGGACGCGCGAGTCTTGTATGAAAAAAGCCGCGCATGCCGGCCAAAGACGCGCTCTGGAGCACGCTAGCGCGCTCCCGACCGTTGACACGGCGCTCCCGTCCACCTCGAGCCTCCCCCTCGCGCCAGTCGAGGTGCCTCGACGTCCGCAACACGCCACGCCCCTGGCCCCCTCCTCCTTCTCCCCCCTGCTGCCTCCTTTCGCACGCGCGCCGGCCGCCCGAGAGCTCCAATGACTGAGCTCACACGCGCGGTGCTCTGGCCCTCCCCTGCTCCCTCTCTCCTCTCCTCTCGCCCACGCGCGCCCCCGTGGCCTCCAGCAACGGCTAGGAGCTCGCCGGCGCATGAGCCACGGTGCACCTCGCCTCCTTCAATTTAAGGCCACCCCCGAGCCTCCTCTCTACTCCATTCGCCCTCTATACCTCCCGTGATCCCCATGGACCAACCCACTCCCCTCCTCGCGCCCTCCATCCCCCTCCTAGGCCGGAGCCGAGCCGCCGGCCGCTGCTCAAATCCGCTGGCCCCGGCCCCTCTATCTTCCCCCTGGATAGCCCCACACCCTCTTGTCACCACCACTGACTCACCCCAAGCTCCAGTTCCTCCTCCCGCGTTTGCCTCGTCATGCGGAATCTCGTCGTCGGCCTCCTCCACCATGGACGATGGGGCGCTCACCCCAGACCGCCCCCATGCCCGTGGAGTTCCTCGGAGGATGCGTCACACTCCCCCGAGCACGCCGGTGTGCCGGGCGCCCACGGTGGTGGTCGGTGCCGCCGGGGAGAGCGCCGGCACCGCTCGGCCTCGCCTCCTCTGTTCCGTCAGCCTTGAAGGAGGTTGAAGGCGACGGCTGGCCAAGGGCAGCAGCGTCGATGACCAGGCTGGGCCCGCCCGTTTAAGTGGGCAACCCGGCCAAGATCAGTTTTCCTCGGCGTTGGCGTACTCCATGAACCGCCTCCGGCGTCGCCTCCTCTGCCCGTCGGTAGCCGAGCCTTTGGGCGGCCTTTGCTAAGCTGCGCCCGGTACTGGGTAAGGGTAAAGCCCTTTCCCTTTCCTTTTTCTTTTTCTGTAAATTTCTAAAATCCATAAACAATTCAAATGGACTCCAAATTTGATGATTCAATTTTCTAATGACTCTATAAATCATGATCTACCTGTTAGTGCAACATGCACATTTTTTCAGAGACCTTTTCTTCACAAATATTTATCAAATCCTATTTTTCCTATTTCTGTGATGAACTTTAGAAAATCACAGAGAGCTCAAAATTGACCCAAATGCCATGATTCAAATTCCTAGATGCTTCTAAGGTCATAACTTAGTTTATGAACATTTTTCTTAATACTTTCTGTACCCCACAAATTAATGAGCCATTTCTTCATGTTTGTCAACTTTGCAAATCCATAGGATATTCATTTGAACTCCAAATCCAGTGAAACCAACTCCTAGATGTTTCTAAAATCATGGTTTGTTAAATGGGTGCCTTTTCTCATTTTTCAAAAACATGTTTCTGTACACTTCTTGCAAATCCATAAACCCCTTGATTCCATCATATTGAAATGTTCAGAGATATCCACTCATCCAATTCCAATGAAACCACTCAGGTTATTTTTCTATAACCAGAGATGTCCTAGAAAAGTCAAATTAATATTTTTGGAGCACTTATATTTTTTGCCTTGATGTGTTTCTTATTGTGGTTGTTTCCGACGTTAGTTGACGAAGTAGACGGAGTACATGGAGAAGGACCAGAAGATTTCAAGACTCGGATGAACCAGGCAAGCAGCCCTTTGACCATGTCTATGAAACCCTTTTTATGCATGTCATATAGCACCATATTGTTGCTGCAATGGAATCATGATGAGGTGGTAACCACTTTGATGGTTTGCCACCGTACTTCCTCACTGATACTTTCATTGTGCATGACCCTACCTTCTTATGAGGGTTATGCCGGTGGGAGTAGATAGGATGCTAAAGTAGTTGCTATGCAAAGCGGGTCAGGGTTATGCATGGAAAGAAACAAGTGTGGTTTGACATACTTGCTAGCAGCCCCAGAGGGTGCCACTGATGCCCCTGGGGGATGATGATGAACTAGGTCACTACTTGGTGGAGAAGTAGTGTACCGAGGCTTGATAAAAGTGTTGTTTACAGAGACGGATTAGATTTAAGATTTGTCGACTGTCCCAACCTTACATGCGCAACCACTCTACCCTTGTATGGGAAAGGGCATTATTGATTACCTAGGCCGATACTAGCTTGGAGCCCGCAATACTAGTGACGGGGGAGAGTTGGTGCTCTCTCTCGGGACAGGGTCGTGCCAGGTAGGGCGACCATGACTGTCTTCACAAGGAACCGGACACACCGTTGGTACCCCGTGCTTGTGGTATGTGATGAATTTGGGAGCGAGGCTCCACGATTTTAGGATGTGAAATGTTGGGCACGGGGGTTACTGCTAATCGAGTGGACTCCATGTTAGTGTCGTCTAGGGAAAGATAGTGATCGGGTACTTACCCCGGGTACTTGAGGTATCGCGGGTCTTGAATGACACGGAAGTTCCCCGGATCTTGTGGGTAAAGTGTGCAACCTCGGTAGAGTGTAAAACTATTCGAATAGCCGTGTCCACGGTCAAGGACAGTTGGGTGGTGCTGCTTAGACTACGTCCATATGTTTCTGACAAACAACACGGTTTGGTAAACCTATTGACGTGATTCGTGAGGAAGTCACGATGAGCTTTAGCATGAGTTGTTCATAACTCTCTCTCGATGTTGATGTCTGTAACCTCCTAATACTTGTTGCATACGCATTCATATCCTTGATAAATGTTGATCATACTTGCATGAGAAAAACTAGCTTTCCGCAAAAACGCCAAATTAGCAGTAATGCCTTGCATAATTATTCTGCTATCACCCTTGGGTTGCTTGCGAGTACATTCAAAGTACTCATTGGCTTGCCACAGGTTATTTTATTGTCCAGGCATGAAAGAACAGGATATAATGAAGAGTACCTCGGTGACGAACATGCGAGCTAGGACGCTTCCCAATCAGAATGCCTGTAGGGTTAAGGCAGATGGCATGGGTCCAAGTTGTTATTGAAGATTTCATTGCGATGATACACTCAAGACTTGACCATAAAGGTCCTACTTGTGTAAAACGGTATGTATGGATGTAAGACTCTTGTTATTCAGCTTACGTGGTGTTCGGTGAGCATTGATCTCCGGGATCATCAGACACGTGCATTCGGTGATCTCGACTTATGAGTCGGGGTCCCCACAGAGCTGGTATCAGAGCCATCCTGACTGTAGGAAGCCTTAGTTAGCATGGTCGTTAGTTAGGGTAAAACTATTTCCAAAACTACTACTAGTTTTCAAAACTATCTATACTCCTCTTCCCTTCTCAGATTTCCGGAAACTAAGGTATACTTTCCTTATTGATCTCTTCCCCTTCAAAACTTTGGTCGCTAGAACCCTTATGCCCCTGACCACTGGATTCTTTGTAATCCTCGTGGATAATCTAGAAGGAAGATGCCTTGCCAGACATTCACCCACATCTCCTGAACACAAGATTGGCGACACCACAACAAGACGACACCAACAGAAGATACATCCTCGAGGAATGAGGACATGAAGACCCAGGAGATGGTCACACCCTTGACACTGCCCCAAGATGGTGCAACCTTAGCCTACGATGATCAGGGCATAGGATACGCAAGATCATGATATACATCGCTAATAGGGTAACCCTGTCACTACCGTTGTTGTGTCGGCAACCACTGGTGGATGAGAACCTAGCCATTTGGTCCGCCTCACTATAGTGAGCAGGAAAACGGTTCTCCTCATCCCCCGCTTTTGGTGTCGATGTTGTCATCAACGTAACTGACATGATGGACCTCTATTATGCCTTGATGATGTCATTGCATAAAGGATTGCCTACCTGGTACCATCGACGGCTTAGAAGACAAAAAGGGATCGTTGTGATTAAGAAGACAATAGAAGACCAAGTCAATGCCAGTTACGAGGAGCCACCTTCACCCCATCACTCCAACAGGCGAGAAGTTGTTGAAGACTCTTCAAGCTCAACCGAGATCATTTCATCGAACAACTACAAGAGACGTAGCAACACCTCAGGAAAACCCGGAAGACTGCACGAGGCACAAGGCACGACTACTGAGTCCGAGGACCCCTAGGGTAGGACAAGTCGTGTACCCCCTATGCGCAGTCGAGTCCGTGTGATAGTTCGAATAGAACCATGATTGTGTGTAGCTTGTTTTTATTTGTTTGTGTTTCGATATAGGTCGCACTTTTGCCCTAGGCGACAAGTATGCGACTATATCACCTTCCTTACCTTGCCTCTTCTGTTTGGCCCTTTTTGCACCTGTTTGTTTGCACCTGCACTATAGAACCCCCTTTAGGCATTCCCCTCCTTTATGCTACCTCTCCCTCTCATCTCTCTCCTCAACTTAAGGCTAGCAAGACAAGATACACCAAGGATTCTACTTTGGCAACCAACCAGCATTGAAGACTTTTGCTACAACCTGCTCGACCAAGTGCAACCCCGTAGAGTTATGTTTACCTCTCAAGACTGTAAACCCATCACTATACCCTTCGAGACATCACAAGATACCCCAGATCGAATCCTTAACCAAGTGCTTAACCCACGGAATTACAAGTGGACCAGTTAAGCCTCTGTAACCTCGCATAGCACTGGGTTCACTATGGAACTAGTAGACATAGGGAACGAGCACATTATAATCCAAAGATAGCATCAAAACTGATGATGCCATATGGAAGGCCAATTTGAGGATATAGGAACGGAGGACAAATGACTTGACGAGTTTATATCAGAGACCCGAGGAATTGACTGAGACTTTGGTAGATCATGAGGCTTTCATGTTGGTAGATTAACTTGGTGGGATCATGATTATAGATTAGCATAGCTTCCATTATCCCTGAGAAAATTGGATTTATAGGACAATTATGATCGCAAGCTGAAACTCCTAGAAGTGCAAGGATTTGACTTGATCAGATGATATTGATTGGAGATAGTTGATATTACGTAAATAACTTGAGGGAGACATGTAGGAATTCCTCGTTGGACATGAGATTTGGATTAAATAGGTTACCCTAGTGGAGTATGGATGCAGAATAATTTTACATGGTTTGGAGTAAATTGGATTTAGACTGATGATCTTGATCATGATACCATGTTTCTCGGTGGACCATAACTAGGAGATTGGAATAATTGTCAGAGTTTATTTAGGGATCCATACATGCTTGACCTTGGAGTTTACATGACCATGATGATGGAAATTGGTGGACTGACTATAGCAAGGTAGCCCTTTTCAAGTATTTGGTGATTATAGGACATTAGAGGATCATGTGGGACACCATAGACATTGGATTTGTAGAATTAATGAATTATGTAGCTAATGGGCTTTTGGAGTTGACCTATGCGAGATGATACTTTCGGAGATATAGGGTGATCTGTTTGGAGGACTAGATAGAACAATTGGCATCCCAGGAACTGTGCTCAAGGATGGGATGATGAACATTCACTCGCACACTGGAATCCTTGAAACCCTTACACCCTACCAAGCCACAACATGGCCGGATCCTGACCTTGGGCTTTGGCTCTAGATCGATAAGACCTTGGCCAATACTCAACCATGACCACCACCAATGCCTCAGCCCACTTTACGCACCCCATAGAGCGCCGGCACCGCTCGGCCTCGCCTCCTCTGTCTCCCGTCAGGGCGCGCGGGAGGTCGAAGGCGACAACCTGAGCGATGGGGGCGGCGCGTCAGCGACCCAGCGGCTGGGCCCGCCCGTTTAAGTGGACACGGCTTCGGCCAAGATCTATTTTCCTCGCGCGTTGGCGTACTCCGCGAACCCGCCTCTGACGTCGCCTCCTCTGCCCATCCAGCCAAGCCACTGGGCCGGCCCACTGCTAAACTGCGCCCGGTCATACTGGATAAGGGTAAAGCCCTTTCCTTTCCTTTTTCTTTTTCTCAGAATTTCTAAAATTCATAAACAATTCAAATGGACTCCAAATTTGATGATTCAAATTTCTAGTGACTCTATAAATCATGATCTACCTGTTAGTGCAACATGCACATTTTTCGTAGACCTTTTCTTCACAAATATTTATCAAATCCTATTTTTCCTATTTCTGTGATGAACTTTAGAAAATCACAGAGCTCAAAATTGACCCAAATGCCATGATTCAAATTCCTAGATGCTTCTAAGGTCATAACTTAGTTTATGAACATTTTTCTTAATACTTTCTGTACCCCACAAATTAATGAGCCATTTCTTCATGTTTGTCAACTTTGCAAATCCATAGGATATTCATTTGAACTCCAAATCCAGTGAAACCAACTCCTAGATGTTTCTAAAATCATGGTTTGTTAAATGGGTCCCTTTGTTCATTTTTCAAAAACATGTTTCTGTACACTTCTTGCAAATCCATAAACCCCTTGATTCCATCATATTGAAATGTTCAGAGATATCCACTGATCCAATTCCAATGAAACCACTCTGGTTATTTTTCATATAACCAGAGATGTCCTAGAAAAGTCAAGTTAATATTTTTGGAGCACTTATATTTTCTGCCTTGATGTGTTGCTTATTGTGGTTGTTTCCGACGTTAGTTGACGAAGTAGACGGAGTACATGGAGAAGGACCAGAAGATTTCAAGACTCGGATGAACCAGGCAAGCAGCCCTTTGACCATGTCTATGAAACCCTTTTTATGCATGTCATATAGCACCATATTGTTGCTGCAATGGAATCATGATGAGGTGGTAACCAGTTTGATGGTTTGCCACCGTACTTCCTCGCTGATACTTGCATTGTGCATGACCCTACCTTCTTATGAGGGTTATGCCGGTGGGAGTAGATAGGATTCTAAAGTAGTTGCTATGCAAAGCGGGTCAGCGTTATGCATGGAAAGAAACAAGTGTGGTTTGACATACTTGCTAGCAGCCCCAGAGGGTGCCGATAATGCCCCTGGGGGATGATGATGAACTACGTCACTACTTGGTGGAGAAGTAGTGTACCGAGGCTTGATAAAAGTGTGGTTTACAGAGATGGATTAAATTTAAGATTTGTCGACTGTCCCAACCTTACATGCGCAACCACTCTACCCTTGTATGTGAAAGGGCATTATTGATTACCTAGGCCGATACTAGCTTGGAGCCCGCATTACTAGTGACGGGGGAGAGTTGGTGCTCTCTCTCGGGATGGGGTCGTGCCAGGTAGGGCGACCATGACTGTCTTCACAGGGCACCGGACACACCATTGGTACCCCATGCTTGTGGTATGTGATGAATATGGGAGCGAGGCTCCACGATTTTAAGATGTGAAATGTTGGGCACGGGGGTTACTGCCAATCGAGTGGACTCCATGTTAGTGTCGTCTAGGGAAAGATAGTGATCGGGTACTTACCCCCAGTACTTGAGGTATCGCGTGTCGTGAATGACACGGAAGTTCCCCGGATCTTGTGGGTAAAGTGTGCAACCTCTGCAGAGTGTAAAACTATTCGAATAGCCATGTCCACGGTCAAGGACAGTTGGGTGGTGCTGCTTAGACTACGTCCATATGTTTCTGACAAACAACACAGTTTGGTAAATCTATTGACGTGATTCGTGAGGAAGTCACGATGAGCTTGAGCATGAGTTGTTCATAACTCTCTCGATGTTGATGTCCTCGTAACCTCCTAATACTTGTTGCGCATTTATTCATATCCTTGATAAATGTTGATCATACTTGCATGAGAAAAACTAGCTTTCCGCAAAAACGCCAAATTAGCAGTAATGCCTTGCATAATTTTTCTGTTATCACCCTTGGGTTGCTTGCGAGTACATTCAAAGTACTCATTGGCTTGCCACAGGTTATTTTATTGGCCAGGCATGAAAGAACAGGATATAATGAAGAGTACCTCGGTGACGAACATGCGAGCTAGGACGCTTCCCAAATGTAATGCCCAGAGGGTTAAGGCAGATGGCATGGGTCAAAGTTGTTATTGAAGATTTCCGCTGCGGTGATACACTCAAGACTAGACCATAAAGGTCCTACTTGTGTAAAACGGTATGTATGGATGTAAGACTCTTGTTATTCAGCTTCTGTGTGTTCAGTGAGCATTGATCTCTGGAATCACTGTACACGTGCATTCGGTGATCTCGACTTATGAGTCGGGGTCCCCACATACTTGCACGTCAAGGGGGACCTCTTGAGCATCGCGCCTCAGGAGCTCTTACCGGACCCTGGGCCGCTCACCTCCTAGCCTTGACCATGGCATCACGACCTGGCATACCAGCGACGGCTAAAGCCTGCCTGGGGACTAGGGCCTGTCGGCGTAGACCACTAAGTTGCCGCGAGGACGAAAAGGGGGAACAATGCTGAAGCAAGGCGTGCAATCACGAATTTGATAATGGGAATAACATCTCTACAAAAGTACTACAGATCCTTTACACACCCCCATGGGGTTCATCTTGATTCCTCGCAGGCAACAAAATAAGAAGGTTTCCAGGAGCCATATCTACAGGCGTCGCCGCCGACACCATCATCAACAATGGGCCGCGGGAGGCCGAGACCAGTCCCACCTAGATCAATGGTGGCGACGAGCGGACGCCACTGTTGCGCTCCGGGCACGGCGAGAGCTCGGGGGCACATAGCTGTCGCCGCTTGTCTCCGGAGTCTTGTTAGGATCGGGAGAGTCGCTCGACTCCCAAGTGCCGTCACTGCTGCTGGAGGAGCGGTCGGCGGGGCCAAGGACGGGCACAGCACCATCCCCCACGCCATCCAGGCGACCCCCTCCAGGGCAGCACTCCAGGCGACGTCCTTCCTCATCAAAGACCTTGAAGCACATCTTGGAGGCGCCGTCATACTCGAAGTGGATGGCGAGGGCCCCCACCGTGCGGTAGGCGCGGGCGACCTCACCCCATCCATGGGTAATGAAGATCTTGCCCGGGGAGATGATCTCGACCTCTGCTCTCGTCGCCGGGGTGCCACACTCGGCGTGCTGCAGCCACAGCTCAAGTGCCCCCCTCGGCGGCACCTCTTCAGCGAAGAACTGTGGGAATCTGATCCACGTCCGCGGGGGCATTGCCACCCACACCACGAATTCGCATGAGGAGCCCTCGGCGTGAGTTCGTGGGCTGGCAGTGCGGGCCACCACAGCTCGGCCACCGCGTCCATGGCACGAGTGGCGCGGCCTGCTGCCTCCTCCTCCAGAGCCTTCTTCCTGGGCGTACAAGGGCAGCGGGTAGCCGGGGGGAGGCCGCTCGTGCCAAGGCCTCGTCACCTCCTGCCTCACGACAACGTCGCGGGGGCGGGCCAACCTCTTCTTCGGCGGAAGTGGCCTCTGCTCTTCATGGGGGGTCTTTCCTTTTTCAGTGGCGGAGAACCTCCTTATCGGCGCCATGGGTGTCGCAGCAAGACGGTGGAGCAAGGAGAAAGAAGAAGAGGCAGGCGAAGTGAAGAAAGAGATGAGCGACTGGGGCTCCGCCTCTCTCCTCATTTATAGCCAGAAGGAGGCCAACCACCAGCCTCCATGATCTAAGGTAATGATGGTCTACTTGTGGATGCAGCAGGGTCTCCTCAAGTCAGACGGTTGCCGAGGCAGCGTGGGGAAGCGGAGACGCACACGTCCTGTCAGTCGCCACACGTCAATCAAGACCGCAGGCTGTTGGGGCCCGCGGTGCTCCGCACTTGCCCTTTGGCTTCACCTCAAAGCCATGTCCGAGCGCACCTTGGGACTGGGGGCTATTATCGGCATCCTGGGAACGGGGGTACCCAGACCTGCCTGCCTGTGGCCCACGACGCGGCTCCACCAACGGCCTTGTACAACCCATCTTTAGCAGCACCCACTCAAGACCCTCGCGAGGGGCCAAGCCTCGCGAGGCAGATGACACCAAGACCTCCTCAGGGGCAGCCTCGCTAGGCTAAATCCCGAGGAGTGGAGATATCTATGCAAGGGGCACCTCACGAGGTTCACGTGACGTGGGCCATGACGATCAAGGCCAAGCGAGCGCTAGCGGGCACAGAGTGCTAGTTTCCTCTTAGGTGCTAAAGAGTCAGGCGCAGGCGAGGAGTTCCGAGGCGTTAGGCAAAGGTTTCCATATCGGTGCAACGAGACCACGATCAGTAGGACGGCAGGACAGAGGTCACCGTGGAGCCCACGACGGCGTCACCACCAGAGCCTTTGGCAGGAGAAGACCACCTTTTGTCAGGATAGCTTGTACTAGTTGTCTCCCTTGAAAATTGGTCGTTGTGGGATCCCTTCCTACTTAACATTTGGGAAGAGGACCAAGGCCCCTATAAATAAGACTAGCCACCACCATAGGAGGCTTGGATCGGATCCATTCCACCAAGGCCATCCTCCAGCTTACCGAGCCTAAGAACATCTCCCCTCAGGAGGTTGTTCTTACCTTGTACTTATTCATCCACAGCCTACAAGGCAATCCACCACACCACACCGGAGTAGGGTATTACACCGCAACGGTGGCACGAACGAGTATAAACTCTCAAGTCTCTTGTTCTTTGGTTGTCGAGCTAGGCCTTACGATCGTTGTGCGAGCGAGCTAGGGGGAGAGAGTTCTTTGTGCACACCCCAGTGTTTGAACCTCCAGGGTTAGCCAGAACGCACGATCTAACATAGATATACCCATATTTGCTCAAATCTTCTGTGAAGGTCAGAAAATAACGATACCCACCGCGTGCCTCAACACTCATCGGACCGCATACATCGGTATGTATTATTTCCAATAAGTCATTGGATCGCTCCATTGTTCCGGAGAACGGAGTTTTAGTCATCTTGCCCATGAGGCATGGTTCGCAAGTATCAAATGATTCATAATCAAGTGATTCCAAAAGGCCATCTGCATAGAGTTTCTTCATGCGCTTTGCACCAATATGACCTGAACGACAATGCCAAAAATATGTTCCACTATCATGATCAAATTTGCATATTTTGGCATCAATATTGTGAATATGTGTATCACCACAATCGAGATTCAACATACCACTCTTCAAGGGTGCATGACCAAAAAAGATATTACTCATATAAATAGAACAACCATTGTTCTCTGATTTAAATGAATAATACTCTCGCACTAAACAAGATCTAGATATAATTTTCATGCTCAACACTGGCACAAAATAACAATTATCCAGGTCTAAAACTAATCCCGCAGGTAGATGTAGAGGTAGCGTGCCGACGGTGATCACATCGACCTTGGAACCATTCCCGACGTGCATCGTCACCTTGTCCTTAGCCAATCTTCGTTTAATCCGTAGCTCCTGTTTCGAGTTACAAATATGAGCAACCGAACCAATGCCAAATACCCGAGTGCTACTACGAGCATTAGTAAGGTACACATTAATAACATGTATATCAAATATACCTTTGTTCACTTTTCCATCCTTCTTATCCGCCAAATACTTGAGGCAGTCCCGCTTCCAGTGACCAGTCCCTTTGCAGTAGAAGCACTTAGTTTCAGGCTTGGGTCCAGCTTTGGGCTTCTTCTCGGGAGTGGCAACTTGTTTGCAATTCTTCTTGAAGTTCCCCTTCTTTACCTTGCCCTTTTTCTTGAAACTAGTGGTCTTGTTAACCATCAACACTTGATGCTCCTTATTGATTTCTACCTCCGCAGCTTTGACCATTGTGAATAGCTCGAGAATTGTCTTCTCCACCCCTTGCATATTACACTTCATCACGAAGCCTTTTTAGCTTGGTGGCAGTAATTGAAGAACTCTGTCAATAACACTATCATCTGGAAGATTAACTCCAAGATGAGTCAACTGATTATAATACCCAGATATTTCGAGAATGTGTTCACTGATAGAACTGTTCTCCTCCATCTTGCAGCTATATAACTGGTTGGAGACTTCATATATCTCAACTTGGGCATTTTCTTGAAATATTAACTTCAACTCTCGCAACATCTCATAAGCTCCATGACGTTCAAAACGTCTTTGAAGTCCCGATTCTAAGTCGTAAAGCATGGCACACTGAACTATCAAGTAGTCATCAGATCGAGCTTGTGACGCTCAAAACATCAAGATCCGCTTCCCGCAGCAGTGCCTTTCACCTAGTGGTGCGTCAAGGACATAATTCTTTTGTGCAGCAATGAGGATAATCCTCAAGTTACTGACCCAGTCCGTGTAGTTGCTACCATCATCTATCAACTTAGCTTTCTCTAGGAACACATAAAATTCAGGGAATGGTAGCACGGGCCATTGATCTACAACATACATATGCAAATACTATCAGGACTAAGTTCATGATCAATTAAGTTCAATTAATCAAATTACTTAAGAACTCCCACTTAGATAGGCATCCCTCACATCATCTAAATGATACATGATGCAAATCAACTAATCCATGTCCGATCATCACGTGAGATAGAGTAGTCATCAATGGTGACTCTATGTTGATCATATCTACTATATGATTCACGTTCGACCTTTCGGTCTCCTGTGTTCCAAGGCCATGTATGCACATGCTAGTCTCGTCAAGTTTAACCCAGGTATTCCGCATGTGCAAAGCTGGCTGGCACCCATTGTATGTGAACGTAGATTCTATCATACCCAATCATTACGTGGTGTCTCAACACGACGAACTGTGGAAAGGATGCATACTCGGGGAGAACACTTTTACCTTGAAATTTAGTTAAGGGATCATCTTATAATGCTACTGTCGTACTAAGCAAAATAAGATGCATAAAAGATAAACATCACATGCAATCAAAATATGTGACATGATATGGCCATCATCATCTTGTGCTTTTGATCTCCATCTCCGAAGCATCGTCATGACCTCCATCATCACCGGCTTGACTCCTTGATCTGTATTGTTGCGTCATGGTCGTCTCGACAACTATTGCTTCTACAACTATCGCTAATGCATAGTGTTAAAGTAAAGAAATTACATTGTTTTTGCATTTCTTACAATAAAGAGACAACTATAAGGATCCTGCCGGTTGCCAATAATTTTTACAAAACATGATCATCTCATACAATAACATATATCACATCACAACATGCCCTGCAAAAACAAGTTAGACGTCCTCTACTTTGTTGTTGCAAGTTTTACGTGGCTGCTAAGGGCTTCTAGCAAGAACCGTTCTTACCTACGCATCAAACCACAACGGTGTTTCGTCAAGTTTGTTGTTTTAACATTCTTCAAGGACCGTCCGCAATCAAATCCGATTCAACTAAAGTAGGCGAAACAGACACCCGCCAGCCACCTTTATGCAAAATTTGTTGCATGTTTGTCGGTGGAACCGGTCTCATGTGTGCTGATATGTAAGGTTGGTACTGGCCGCTTCATCCCACAATACTGCCGAATAAAAATAAGATGTTGGTGGTAAGTAGTATGACTATCACCGCCAACAACTATTTCTGTTCTACTCGTGCATATCATCTACGCATGGACCTGGCTCTGATGCCACTATTGGGAATGGTTCCATGGAAAACAAAAAAAATTCTATGCACATGCAATGATCTATCCATGGAGATGCATGGCAATGAGGGGGAGAGTGTGTCTACGTACTCTAGTAGACCGTAAGTAGAAGCGTTTCACAATGCGGTTAATGTAGTCAAACTTCTTCGTGCTTCAACCGATCAAGTACCGAACGCACGACACCTCCGCTGCTCGCACATCGCTCAGCCTGTGGACGCCCCTCGCCTTCTTGATCCAGAAAGACGTCGAGGTAGTAGATGAGTTCCATCAGCATGACGACGTGGTGACGGTGATGGTGAAGTGATCCTCGCAGGGCTTCACCTAAGCACTACGAAAATATGACCGAGGTTTTAAACGGTGGAGTGGGCGCCTTACACGGCTAGGCAATTGTCTGGTGTGTGCTAGGGGCGCCCCCCCACCATATATATAGGTGGGAGGGATAGGGGAGGCAGCCAGGAGGCGCCCAAGTAGGCCAAATCCTACTTGGGGTCTCCCCATGGCCGGCGCCCCCTAACTTATTTGCCGGAGGGGGAAGGAAGGAAGAGGGAGGAGGGAAGGGGAAGGCCGAATCCCCCTCTTTCCTTCTCCCTTCCCTTCTTTTCTTCTCCTCTGGTTCGGTCCATATGGGGGGTGCACCAACCCCTTGTGGCTGGTGCGTTTCCCCTCCTGGCCCATAAGCCCATATCTTTTTCCGAGGGTGTCCGGAACCCCTTCTGGTGACCCGATATGTACCCGGTACCCTCCGGAACACTTCCGGTGTCCGAATACTATCGTCCTATATATCAATCTTTACCTCGCGACAATTTCGAGACTCCTTATCATGTCTGTGACCTCATCTTGGACTCCAAACAACATTCGGTCACCAAATCACATAACTCATATAATATAATATCGTCATCGAACGTAAAGCATGCGGACCCTACGGGTTCGAGAACTATGAGGACATGATCGAGACACCTCTCCGGTCAATAACCAATAGCGGAACCTGGATGCCCATATTGGCTCCTACATATTCTATGAAGATCTTTATCGGTCGAAATGTTATGACAACATTTGTTATTCCCTTTGCCTATCAGTATGCTACTTGCCCGAGATTCGATCGTCGATTCATCAACCTAGTTCAATATCGTTACCGGCAAGTCTCTTTACTCATTCCGTAATACATCACCTCGTGAGTAACTCCTTAGTCGTTTGCTTGAAAGCTTATGATGTATATTACCGAGAGGGCCTAGAGATACCTCTCCAATACTCGGAGTGACAAATCCTAATCTCGATCTATGCCAACTCAACAAACACCTTCGGAGATACTTGTAGAGCATATTTATAATCACCCAGTTACGTTGTGACGTTTGATAGCACACAAGGTATTCCTCAGGTATCCGGGAGTTGCAGTATGTCACAGTCGAAGGAACATGTATTTGACACGAAGAGAGCAATAGCAATAAAGCTAAACGATCATAATGCTAAGCTAATGGATGGGTCTTGTCCATCACATCATTCTCCTAATGATGTGATCCCGTTATCAAATGACAACTCATGTCCATGGTTAGGAAACCTTAACCATCTTTGATCAACGAGCTAGTCAAGTAGTGGCTCACTAGGGACACGGTGTATGTTTACATATTCACACATGTATTTAGGTTTATGAATAATAAACCTTTATCATGAATAAGGAAATATAAAATAACAACTTTATTATTGCCTCTAGGGCATATTTCCTTCACATGGCCCCATAGGTGGTCGTGGTTTCCCACGACAAACATAAAGCTTATTGGGCAATTAAAGAGCTCATCTATGATTTTAAACATGCTGGCGAAAAGAGGTTGTTTGGTATTAGCTCACTTGATGAATGGAGAACCCAAGCCTATGAAAAAGCTAAGAAGTTTAAAGAAAAGGTTAAAAGATGGCATGACAAAAGAATACAAAAAATGGGAATGCGATGTAGGTGACCAAGTCTTGCTATAAAATTCTCGTTTAAGATTTTTTGCAGGAAATCTTCTCTCCAAATGGGAAGGACCCTACATTGTTGAAGAGTTTATCGGTCCAGTGCTATTAAGATCAACAACACCAAGAACACCAACCCAAGGGTGGTGAATGGGCAAAGAGTTAATCATTATATCTCAGGTACGCCTATAAATGTTGAGACTAACATTATTCAGTCCATAACATCGGTGGAATACATAAATGAAACTTTTCAGAATGCTCCAAAACCCTGAAAACGGAATAGGTATGTGATATGGCAAGTAAACCGACTCCAGAAGTTCCATAAAAGCAATTTTACTCCTTTTTGGAATATATGAAAAATTTAGAAAATAATAAGAAGTCTGGAAAGCACACGAGGAGGCGACAAGCCTGGGGGGCACGCCCTACCCCCTAGGCGCGCCTCCCGAACTTGTTGTCGGAGTCCTGGGAACGGGGGTCCCCAGACTTGCCTACCTGCGGCCCACGGCGTGGCACCACCAGCGGCCCCATAAGACCCATCTTCACCAGCAAACACTCAACACCCTCGCGAGCGGCCAAGCCTCGCGAGGCGGATGACGCAAGACCTACTCGGGGGTGGCCTCGCCAGGCTGGCTTGCGAGGGGCGGAGAGATCAAGGCAAGGGGCACCTCGCGAGGTTCCTGTGATGCAAGCCATGACGACCGGGGCTGGCAAGGCCAACAAGACCAATATCCTCGTTTCCTCTTTGGTGCTAAAGAGGCAAGTGCAGGCAAGGAGTCCCGAGACATCAGGCAAAGGTTTCCATATCAGTGCAATGAGACCAAGACCAGCAGGACGGCATGACGGAGGTCACCGTGGAGCCCAAGTCGGCGTCACCACCAGAGCCTTTGGCAGGCGAAGACCACCTTTAGTCAGGATAACTTGTACTAGTTGTGTCCCTTGAAATTTGATCGTTGTGGAATCCCTTCCCGCCAGCATTTGGGAAGAGGACCAGGGCCTCTATAAATAGGGCTAGCCACCACAGTAGGAGGCAACTGATCCGAGGCAATTCAGATCTTCCTCATCCACACAAGCTTACCAAGCACAAGAGCACCTCTCCTCAGGAGGCTGTTCTTCCCTTGTAACTGTTCATCCTCAGCCCAAGAGGCAATCCACCACACCACACTGGAGTAGGGTATTACACCACATCGGTGGCCCGAACCAGTATAAATCTTGTGTCCCTTTGTTCTGCGAGTTCGACGCGCTGAATCTTGAGATAGCGGTGAGGGAGAGTTCAAGGGGGAGGAGAGATCTTAATGCGCACCCCAGTGTTTGAACCTCAAGGTTTTCCCGGAAACCGAAATTCGACATTTGACGCGCCAGGTAGGGGTGCACCGAAGCCTCCCATCCATCAGCCGATCAGCCAACACCTCGCGGTGCCAATGTCCGGTGAGCCAAGGACCAACGCCGACCACTGGGCGGCCTGGCCAGCCCGGGCGGCATCGACCGCCCAAGAAGACCTCAAATCCACGCCCCGGGCAGCACACGCGCCGTCAAATGCTGCGGAGCACGGGCGGCGCGGCCTGACACCGTCCACCCTTACCGCGCGGCGCGCGCGGGCTGCCGTAAGGGCCCCAAGCTACGCCGCAGCGACGACGCTGCACACCCGGCGGGAACAAGGGAACATGAGGGCCGCACTCACAGTGGCACGGGAGCTGTTACGGTGCCGAGTGATGGAGAACGGCCGAGATGCATTGCTGGAGCGCGTCGCCGAGCTATTGGACGCCGCAGCCAGGGGAGCGCCGCCTTTCTGCTCCTTGCTTACGCCTCAGGCTACTGTCGGATCGCACGGCAGGCCTCGCCACGCCCGCGCGCCCCCGAGCGCACCAGGAGGTTTCTTCGACATTGGCGCAACCAGCGGCGCCAGATGCCCAACCGCACATTTGCCATCCCCCGATAGGCCCAAGCATGAATGTTGCTACCCATGGCCCCGGTAGGATGCCTCCCTACCATCCTCAGGGCGACGCGTCGGGCCGGGCGACGTGTAGCACTTGGTACTTCAGCGAGGTTTTCAGGGCCACAGCTTCGGTGGCCTACGTCCCCCGCATTATGGACCAGGAGTGCATGCCAGAAGATGATCCTGGCTCGTTCCTCGAGCCAGGCTGGGAAGAGGAGGCGCTAGAAGTTGAGGCCTTCCAGGAGCCACCCGGGAGCCTCGCCGACCATGCCGGCGACAACAGCTATAGGGTATCGCTAATCTCTCAGGAGCAGGCTTATGCTAACCATGAATTGCAAGTGGATCAGGTCACAGCGGTGGGGCCCCAGCACGGCAGTCCCCCCCCCCCACCAGGGGAGCGCACTGGGGGCTGCAAGGAAGGAGCCGGGAGCAAGGCCCCTCCCCGCTAGCGTCGCCTTTGCCCCTTGGCATCGTCCTGGTTTCCCGACGCCCCAACAGTGGTCGAGGGTGGCGCAAGGCGGGGCACTCGTCTGGCGATATGAAGAAAGGCTCACGCTTGAGAAGGTCTCTGCTCGTGACAGTCTCACGAAATAATGAGTGGGGCTGTACACGCCCCGGAGTCTCCGGAGTGCCGCCCTCGGGCCTCGGGGGCTCTCGCCCACGTCCTAGTGGATGCACCATGCTCCGCGTTGGCTGTCGACACTGTCCCCCAATGACCATGCTCACGTCCTGTGAAAGCACTTAGCTCCATGCTGGTGAGAAGACTCGAAGACAAGAAGACTAGCTAGGTGTCTGACACGGCTATTTGCTTCTGGCCTCTCTTTTTTTTAAAGCTCGAATTCGCAGCCTTTCGATCTTGGATTGAAAGTTGGATTTCGATTTCGTGGGAGTATCCTTTTTTTCGCTCGTGTTAACTTCGTGAGTTTCTGGATTCATGCTTTTGTTTTGAGATTTTGCATCCGTTGTCCCCCCCCCCTCCGAGCGCCTTGCGAGGGGGGTCTGGCAGCGGCATACGCAGACCAAAGTAAGTCACGACAGTAAGATACGGCGGCAAACCCACAAGGGGCTCGCAAGCACACAAGAGCGTGTTTTTTTAACCTGACCTAAGGAGTAAGATGGTAGTCTACTTTACATAAGGTGCTCCCCCTTCCCAAATTACTCTTACTATGTGAAGGTCCGGACCCAAGCTTTCGCGTGCAGGTCCAAAACGTAGGTGCGCGGGCTCAGTCGGACATGGCGCCCACCTCATCTCCTGAACCGCTCCCGGATAGACTACTAGCGCCGTCGCCGATGTTATCCTCGTTGACATTAACCACGGCACCCTCGTCCGCCGCGACCACCACCGCGTCGTCATCGGTAGCAAAGGCCTCGATCAGAGCATCCACCTTTTCCTCCACCCAGTGCGCTAGGTTGCCCCGCATGGCCTCAGGCACTGGGGCAATAGCGGCGTTAAAGTGAAAGTCAGGATTGGTGTTCAGGAGATGGCTGAATACGCGGGAGAATGCACGCCCGAGAAGTCCTCGGCTCTTTTCGTCCACAAGCCCGCAACATAAGTGAAGAAGCGAAGATGGTTGGCATAATACTCGGGGTGGGGGTGAGGGGCGTGCTCATCACAGATGGTACCAAGCGCCTGGTTGGCCTTCGTCCTGAGATCCTGAAGCATGGGAGTGTGCTCAAGCAGTAGCTTCTGCCGGCGAAGTGCCTCCTCCCTGCTCTGTTGTGCGAAGGACTCGGCGCTGGCAACCCGCTGCTGAAGAGAGAGCAGCTCGGCACGGGCGGAGGCTAGCTTGGCCTGCACAGAGGTCAGGGCGGCTGAGGCGGCTTTCTCGCGTTGTTCCGTTTCAGCCAGTGCTAACTTGAAGGCAATGGTCCTGCCCACAGCTTCGGCTTCCACGAGCATTAGCTTCAGGTCGTACCTGCCAACAAGGACCGCGCGAGCCTCGGCCACCCGGCGGTCGACCTCCTCCTGAGCCTTGGCCTCACGCGCACCAACGACACCCTCTGCTTGGGCGACTTGGCGCTCCCTCGTCTCCAACCACTCGAGCTCGAGGCTGCGCTCCGTGGCCTCCAACAGCAGTGCTTCTTCGCACCTCAAGATCTCCTCCTCGTCGGACGGTGCGCCCATCATCAACACTAAGGTGGCTTTGCACGCCTCCACCTGCTACTCCAAAGAGGCGTTCAAGGCCTGGAGCTCCCGCTTGCACTCCTCGGCAACCGCACTGCGACAGTCTGCCTCCCTAGCCTCCTCCAAGGCTCGGGCGCTGGCCTCGCACGAGGTTGCCAGGGATGCCTCGGCCTTCGCGTTGGCGTGCTCACTGTCAGTATCAAAACCCGTGGATCTCGGGTAGGGGGTCCCGAACTGTGCGTCTAAGGTCGATGGTAACAGGAGACGGGGGACACAATGTTTACCCAGGTTCGGGCCCTCTCTATGGAGGTAATACCCTACTTCCTGCTTGATTGATCTTGATGAATACGAGTATTACAAGAGTTCATCTACCACGAGATCATAATGGCTAAAACCCTAGAAGTCTAGCCAGTATGTCTGTATCCATTTCCAGACTAAGCCCTCTGGTTTATATAGACATCAGAGGGGACTAGGGTTGTACAAGGTCGGTTATAGAGAAAGGAATCTTCATGTTTGGTCGCCAAGCTTGCCTTCCACACCAAGGAGAGTCCTATCCGGACACGTGAGAGAGTCTTTGGTCTTGTATCTTCACAGCCCATTAGTCCAGCCCATGTCCAATAGGCCAGACACCCAAGGACCCCTTAGTCCAGGACTCCCTCAGCAGCCCCTGAACCAGGCTTCAATGACGAGGTGTCCGGCGCGCAGATTGTCTTCGGCATTGCAAGGCGGGTTCTCCTTTCAAAATACTCCAAGGTAGTCTTCGGATGAATGTGTCCGGATCTGCAACACAAGCACAACAAGAGAATATAATATTTCACGAGTCCCATCCACTGACAACTTTTCGCAAGATGACATCACGCCTGCCAGGTCATTATTTCAAAGTGTTTTCATCTGCCGTTCCGCGTTTTGAGATGCAGTTTCCATTGGCACGTCTTGTCAAATAAGAGATCGTGTCCCCTTATTGCGGGATTCTTATCAATACTGGCGTGGGCAACCCAACCGTGCCGTTTACGCAACCCTTGGGAATAGGCGAGTTTTAAGGCGAGTGGGGAGGCGTTCGATATTCACTGCCTTTATAGGGGGATAAGGATTCTCCTTCTTCACCCATGCCTTCTTTCTTCCCCTGCCCTTCCATTCTCGAGCTCCAGCGCCGAAGTTCTTGTCTTTTCTACTCCGAGCAAGCTCTCAACCATGTCCGGCTCTGGAGGGCAAGGCAAGTGGATGGCGTCCTCCGTCAAGGAGAAGGACATCGCCGAGCTTCGGGAGGCCGGGTATCTGGCGAAGGAGATCGCCCACCGGCTTCCGGCCAAGGGACAAGTCGTCCCTACACCAAAACCCAACAAGAGGGTGATTTTCCTCCCTCATTTCGTTCGCGGGCTAGGGTTTCCACTCCACCCTTTCGTCCGTGGACTTATGTTCTATTACGGGCTAGATTTCCATGATCTAGCCCCGAACTCTTTCCTCAACATCTTGGCATTCATTGTCGTGTGCGAGGCTTTCCTCCGCATCCAGCCCCACTTCGGTCTGTGGCTTAAGATCTTCAACGTGAAGCCGAAGGTGGTGGATGGCCAACACACGGAGTGTGGAGGAGCCATGGTGAGCAAGATGCCCAACGTCACATGGCCCAAAGGCACGTTTCTGGAGACCGTTAAGGAGTGGCAGAAGCTGTGGTTCTATATAACAGAGCCCCGCGACGCCACCTGGGCCGCGGCTCCCAAATTCAAGTCTGGGGCTCCAATGCGGCTGACCTCCTGGACGGACAAGGGCCCGAATTGGTCTTCGTCGGAAGAGTTGATGGCGCTGCAAACGCGCATCCAAAGCATGGTGGACAAAAACATCAAGCTCGTCGATGTGATCCAGGTTATGCTAGTTCGCCAGATCATCCCCTGATAAAGCCAAACTTCCCCTCTACGGGAATTCGATCCGGAGAAGCACCAGACCTTAGTGAGGCTCTTCGGCACCACTCATGAAGACGCCTGGAAGCTGCTCTTCAAGGGCGACGAGAAGCCGCCGACCATAGACTCGGATCATGGGCACAATCTTGCCCACCCCGCCAGCGCTGTAAGTCCTTTACATCTCAAGGCGTACTCTCTACCTGCTTGTCCAGGGAGGGTAACCAAACTTTGCCAATTTATCCATTCAGGAATGGACAGAGAAAGCGGAGCAAATTCACAGTTCGGCTCCACTGCCCGAAGAACTAGTCATCCCGCTTCTGGCGAAGATGCTGGTCCCGGCGCCCTACCAGCTACCAGAGAAGAAGGCCAAGGCGGGCCGGGGTGGCCCCCGCTGCAAGGGCACTTCGGACGCGATGTCCGAAGACAAGACTCACTCCTCTGTCGCCGAAGATGACGATGAGGAGGAGGAGGAAATCCACCCTCCCCCTTATGGGGGAAGGAAGAAGAGGGCGGCCTCCAAAAATCTGGAGACGGAGGCGCCCAAGAAGGGGAAAGGCTCCCTCGCGGATAAAACTGCGTGTGACATCGACAGTAGTCCGGAGCGACGCCCCCGGAGCAAGCCCTGGCTGCGTCGTAAGTACTGACAAACTTGTACTCGCCCGTGTATCCGGCCTTTCCTCCTCATTGTATTAACATGGTTAATTGTGCAATTGCAGTCCGGCCCATGACAACTCCCAGCGATCCTCATTAAGAGGTTTGTTGGATTCATAGGCGATGGCCAGCGCGTCACCGCCGGACGATTACTCTCCCACGGCCAAGGGCGACGCCGAGGTGCTGTCGTGAAGGACTTTCCCAGGCCAGGGAGAGTCTCAGGAGGCTATCAGGTTGGCGCCAGAGGGCGAAACCTCGGCCACCGAACACATGGGGGAGCAGTCCCCCATGGAGACTGGTGATGGGGGCCGTATTCAGTTTGGCCCCCGTCCGGATACGGTTCCGGAGACCTACACGGCTCCAGAGTCCGGTGTGCAGCCTCCTTTGAAAGACGGAGGTGTGCCTATCCCACTGGTGACCTCTGTTCAACCAGGGGCACTAGAAAATCTTCTGGAAGTGCTGCGAGGCGCTTCCATTGTGGAAGAACACTGTATCCTTATGGGTACGGTGATTGAGAGGGTTCAGTCCGTTAAGAGCGGACTGACCAAAGCCTGAAGCGGCCTGCTGACAGGTTTTGAGGTAAGCAACACAAAGGAGAAAATCTCCATATAGGCAGTAGCCCCTGAGACATTGTCCGGTGTTCGGAAAGCAAGACGGGACACATGATCAATTCAATTTTTGCAGGAAACTAACTAAATGTGTCTTGTATGAATGAGCAGGCGTCATTACTGGCCGCAACCTCACACGCTGCCGAAGTCTCCGGACTTAAGCAGAGACTGGAGCGGGCCGAGAAGGAGCTCGGTCAAGCGAGGAAGCAACTCGAGGACCAGCAAGGTATCTAATGACTCGCTGTGTATTCGGAAAGAATAAATGATGTGTATTGACCATAGTGTTATGATATGTGCAGGAGCGACGACCGAGGTCGAGGCCCTTAAAAAGGCCCTGGCTGAAGCCGAGGAGAAAGCTGCCAAGGGGCAAGCCGTCCGTAAGAAGCTCAAGGCCCGGGTCAACGAGGTCCAACAAGAGCTCCAGGATGCTCTGAAGAAATGCGAGGCCTTGGAGTGTGATGTTTCGGCTCGAGAGGCCGAACTCGCCAAGGCTCGCCAAAGCGCTGAAGAGGCCTGGGTTGAGGTCCAGGGCGCCCTCCAAGAGATCCAGGAGGCCAAGAAGATCGCGGTGGGTAAGGCATTTAGTATGCAAAGAAAGTATGTGAAGAAGAAGTATGTCTTACTTACCCGGATTCGGAGTTCTCTAGGGGCGTTTGCGGACCTGCCGTGCAGTGTGTCAGACGTTGGGGAGTTCTTCCGAGCCAAAGAGGGGAACTCAATGGAGAAGTTGTTCTGGTCAAAATACCTTGCGCCAGAACATCCAGTGCCCTTCATCGATCAGCTGAAACAGATAGTCGAGCTGCATAGGGTGGCCGAACTGGCCATGAAGGATTTAATAATCCACCTGTGGCCCGCCGAAGTTATACCCAACAGCTACTTCGGCCTCGTGAAGCGGCTGGTGAACATCTGACCTCGCCTGGACGTCATCAAGCGATCGGTCTGCATCGAAGGCGCCCACATGGCCTTCGCCTGTGTCAAGGTCTGGTGGGCAAAGATGGACACCGTCAAGCTTGTGACCGAAGGGCCGCCTACGGGCAAGGAGCACCGCATGCCCGAGCGATATTTTGAAGATGTCCTGGGGGGGTCTCGTATTGTGCCGACGCAATGTGTGAAATACATTATATTTGAATGAATGCATTCATGTTGTCTCTGCCTTGTATGATGAAACATAGTTGTTATGTAATATAATTTTTGCTATGTTTAAAAAATTACCTCCTGTGCGGCCGTTTTGTATGAAATCTGAGAGTTGGCCAATCGTCGGCTTCTGCCCCCACATAGGTAGTACGGGGGTGTTTGGGATGGAATCTAAACACACTTGGTCCAATTGTTTGGTCCTTGAAGGAAGTGTTTAACGCAACGAACTAGGAAATCAGACTATGCAGCTTTAGCACTCTCACTTAGACATAGGAGTTTGACAATAAAAATGTCGGCACAGCCCCTAGTATCCTAACTAGAATGCTATAAGCACCTGACCGGGTAAATACCGATCCTTCGCATAATGCGGAAAAAATCTCTATCGATTTGAAACCTCCGAAGAGCTGACCGGCTCTCGCCGTATCATGACAGTCAGTTTTCGGCTTTCTGTACTGAGGTCCTCCTTCGTGTAAACCAGGGCATAATCGCAGTAGTGCTCCCTTTAGTACCTTAGCCGATATAGCGAAATGTATGGTAGCAAGCACAGGAGCCGGACAACCCAACTATTGACCAAAGACATGATTCGGAGCCAATGCATATAGTGCTAAATTCGGGGTGCCGAACTATATTGTAAAAAGTGTTCGGACTTTGTTGCCATAGTACGGGGCGTTATGAAGCCCCTGGCAAATTGAACGTACCATAGAGTACGGGTGCTATCTGATAAAGTTTTTAAAAGAAAGGGGAAACAAAAAAGGAGTAAATGCGATAAGCAGGGGCCCTGAAAGTTGGGCCGCAAACTGTTTCCATTATAATTTTATTAATACGTCAAAGCGCATTGATACAAATAGTGCGGTAAGCAACAGGCTATTTAACATGCCACGACCAAGGGATAGCTGCGTGTGGATCCCGGAAACGGGTAGAGTGGTCGTTAAAGAAACCACCAAGAAATTCCCCTCTACGTCCAAGCTGACTGCCGACTTGGTGTGTTTGTCCTTTGGAAGGAACTGCGATCAAGCCATTAGGGAAGGCCTGTGGAAAAGAAACCTGAAAAGCAAAAAGAAACAGTGAAAGTATATGTGTCCGGGAGTGGTCAAGATGTATTGTGGATCACAAGCTAGTTATGCCTCCGCCTGCCCCCATGGTATTTTGAGTGTGTAATTATGTACGCGCGGTGCGAATGTTGCCACCTCATCAGGACTGGGACGGAGGCCAAATTGCTAGTCGAGCTCTTGACGAGCCGAGCTGTCCTGCTGCAGAGTAGTCCGGGCCCTCTTGATAGTGTCCGGGGGCTCAGTCGTTGAATTAAGGCCTTGCTTGAGAAGGCCGCTCTATACTTCTGCTGCTAGGGCAGCGGTGTGCTCCTCGGTAAGGAGGGAGTGTTCCATATTTCCATTAACTATTATGACGCCGCGTGGTCCGGGCATTTTGAGCTTGAGGTAAGCGTAATTGGGGACCGCATTGAATCGAGCGAATGCGGTTCGTCCGAGCAGTGCATGGTAGCCGCTGCGAAGAGGGACGATATCGAAGATCAGCTCTTTGCTTTGGAAGTTGCCGGGAGATCCAGAGACAACCTCTAGTGTAATTGAGCCCGTGCAGTGGGCCTCTACACCTGGTATGACTCCTTTAAAGCGGGTCATGGTAGAGCAGGTTCAGGCTGCTGCCGCCGTCCATAAGGACTCGCGTCAGGTGGAATCCGTCAATTATTGGGTCAAGGACCAATGCGGCTGAACCGCCATGACGGATACTGATCGGATGATTCCGTCGATCAAAAGTGATCGGTCATGACGACCATGGATTAAATTTTGGGGCGACTGGCTCTATCGCATAGACGTCCCTGAGCGCGCGCTTGCGCTCCCTCTTGGGGATGTGTGTAGCATATATCATGTTCAATGTTTTGACCTAGGGGGAAACTTTTTTTGTCCCCTGTGCTCGGTTGCCGGGGCTCTTCGTCATCGTCATCACTTTGTGATCCCTTTTCTTTGTTCTCGGTGTTTAACTCGCCGGCCTGTTTAAAAACCCAACAATCTCTGTTGGTATGATTGGTTTGTTTTTCCGGGGTGCCATGGATTTGGCACAGACGGTCGAGTATGCGGTCCAGGCTGGATGGTCCCTGATTGTTCTTTTATATGGCTTGTTTCGCTGACCGGACTTGGAGCCACTGAATCCAGCGTTGACTGTCGTGTCATCGACGTTGTCACCATTGCTTCGGCATTTAAGTCTGCTGCGTCGGAGCTTGCCGTTACTATTTTTGACCTCGGGGGTGCCCGTTTCGCTATCTGTGTTTCTGCTACAGGCCAGCCAGCTATCCTCACCCGCATAAAAGCGGGTCATGAGCGCCGTGAGGGCTGCCATGGACTTCGGCTTTTCCTAGCCGAGGTGACAGGCGAGCCTTTTGTCATGGATGCTATGTTTAAAGGCTGCTAGGACTTCGGCATCCGGACAGTCGATGATCTGGTTCTTTTAGTTAGGAACCTAGTCCAGAATTTCCTGGCTGACTCTCCAGGCTGTTGAACTATGTGACTTAAGTCATCGGCGTCTGGTGGCCGGACATATGTACCTTGGATGTTGTCGAGGAAGGCTTCTTCCAAGTCCTCCCAGCTACCAATAGAATTTTCAGGCAGACTGTTTAACCAGCACCGAGCTGGCCCATTGAGTTTTAGTTGGAGGTATTTGATGGCGTGAAGATCATCTCCGCGGGCCATATGGATGTGGAGAATAAAATCCTCGATCCATACCGCGGGATCGGTTTTTCCATCGTATGATTCGATGTTTACGGGTTTAAACCCTTCTGGGAACTCATGATCCATTACTTCGTTAGTGAAGCTGAGAGGGTGTGCGGTGCCTCTATATCGAGCCGCATCGCTACGTAGCTCCGATGGGGTCCGTCTGTGGTTTTCGGCCAGGGCGTGACTAGGTTTCTGACGTCCGAATAGGTAGCTGTCGTCACGTGTTGAGGCACGTCCTCGTGATCCGTAGATCGATCTTGTAAGTCCTGCTCTACTGTCCGGTTCCTGCCTAAGGTCATATGTATAGCCCCGAGCTATTCCGTCCCTGCCTTTACGGTGAGGTGGGGCGGTCTGGTGTTCGGCTTGAGTTGCCGTTTTATCCCGACCACGTGGTGGTCGGTCGGCCGTGCTGCGCGATGCCGGTACCGGCTCTGGTGCCTCGTCATCGAACTGAGGTAGTAGTTTGCGCTTCAGGTAACTTTTGACTGGGCGCATGAAGCCATATTCTTCAGCTGCCAGGACGCCAGTCCATCTATCATTGAGTAGATCTTGATCAGCTTGAAGCTGCTGCTGCTTCTTTTTCAGGCTCCTTGCAGTGTCTAGCTGGCGCTTGAAGCGCTCCTGCTCGAGGGGTTCCTCAGGCACGATGAAATCCTCGTTGCCAAGGCTCGTCTCATCCTTGGTGGGTGGAAGATAAGTGCTGCCCTCCGAGTCATCGTTTATGGCCTGTTCATCAGGGCTAACTTGCCCATCTTCCCGATCGTCCTGTTCGGCCGTTTGTTCGTCGGGATATTCTCTGTCTTCGGCACTGTCCGAAGTGTGATCGTCTCCTATGGCGGTGTTGTTGTCCTTGCTGCGGCGGGATTTAGAGCGACGCCGCTGACGCCGGCGCTTTGGTTGTGTCTTAGGAGGCTCATCCTTAGCTGGATTTTCCTTGTCCTTGCCGTTATTCTCTTTGGGTGTATCCACCATGTATACATCGTACGAAGAGGTGGCCGTCCAGCACCCGGTAAACGGCAGGTTTTTGCCATGCTCCTCATCTGCATCGTCGTCCATACCGTTGATGTCTTCGGAGCCGTAATCGAGCATGTCGGTCAAGTCCTCGACAGTGTCTATGTAGTGGGTGGCGGGTGTGTCGGTGTGGAACGACACCTATGGGATCACAAGAATCCCTACTACGGTTGTCGGGGCAAGGGGTTAAGAGAAGAGCAGGGCTAGTAGACAGCACAAGGATCGTTTACCCAGGTTCGGGCCGCGAGGATGTGTAAAACCCTAGTCCTGCTTTGGTGGGTGTATTTCAGAGAGTTCTTGAGCTCTCGAACTAGCTGTGGTCAGTGCGTGGTTCGAAAGAGCCGAATCCTTCTCCAGTATGCCATGGGCCTCCTTTTATAGTCGGAAGGGGCTGCCACAGAGGCACATAGGAGGTGGAAAGGCGTACAGTTCCCTGAGCTTATCGCTCGTATTACAAGACAAGACGCATTTAAGGCGTAGCTTAGGTGTCCCCTTGCTTTATTTGGGACGGGGGCGAGGCCCGTCCCGTCTGTCGCAGCTCCTCCTCGCTTTGACACGCGCCCTGGCCAGTGAGGCGCGTGGTGCCATGTAGGCAGACAGGCAGCTGAGGTGGCGCAGTGGCGGAGCCTTCACGAAGATCTGCATGCCGCCACGCAGGCGCTCGATGAGTTGGCCTGGGAGCTGCATGTCGCCACGCAGGTGCCCGCCCAGCTGGTTAGGCTGGCAGCTACATGTGAATGGCGGTGGAAGCTTGGTTGGCGTGGGCCTGGCGGTGGCCCTGCTGGCGTCCTTGGTGAGGGCCTTGCCGGGTGGCCCGGCAAGGGTCTTGCCGTGGCGCGCTGTCGTCCCCGGCAAGGGCCTTGCCGGGGGTCTAGTGGCCTTCCTCGGCAAGGATCTTGCCGAGGATCGTTGTCTTCTAATCCTCATCTGATCTTGAATATGTCTTCACAAAGATCTACATGCCACCATGGAGGTGCCTCCCGAGCCCTGGCCCAACATGATATTGGAGACCGTGGGCTCGAGGGTGGCCCGCTCTGTTGGTGCGGGAGTAGCTGTCCCAAGGATCTTGCCGGGCTGCCGAGGCTGCCTGCAAGGGTCTTGCCGGGGAACCTGCTTGCCCCTCTGCTCTTTGTGGTCTTGGCCTTGGCGTTGCTCTTATTATCTTGGGTTTTGGTCTTACCTTGGCTTACCTCCACTATTCTGCTTGGCGTGACCGTAGGCGCGGCTCCGACTGCCCATGCACAGGTATAGGGGTACAAAAACACACCCCTCTTTTTGTACACCGACAGGAGCCCCCGGGCCTGGGCCACACATAAGCGCGGCACGTTGTTGGGCCAGGCCCAAAACGTTGCGCGGGCAGGCAGGGCGGCTTTTATAGCGGTAAAACTTTTCGCGCGTTGCGCTTCCCACGACCCGCGCGCGCGGCGCGGCATGGAGGGGTGTGCGTGACGTGGGCGGCATGCGTGGGGCGGTCTCCACACACATGCGTCACATCACAGTAAAGAGGCAGCTCGCGCCTTCCCTGTAAAAAGACGGAGGCGTGGAGGAGCGGCTCGTTTACTGAACGGGGCCGGGGCGCGGTCTTCAAGGTGTCCACAACCCACGATCATGGGGTGGGGAGAGGTTCCTTCGCCCATCCACTCGGTTTTGCACGTCCGCCACACGTCCTCCATGCACCTGGGGTGGCAAGCGGTGGAGGCGGGAAACCAGGTCGTCGCTGGTTCGGGCAACGGGTCGGTCCTGATTCCCCGTGCCTTTGGTGGCTGGATTGGCCGAGCGGGGCGGCCGAGCCCTGTCCCCGCCTCCTTATAAAGAGGGGAAAAGGGGGGAATGGCGTCCCGCACTCTTCCGTCATCTATCTCCTCTCGCTTCTGCTTCTTCCTTTCACTCGCCATGGAGAAGGGGAATCCTGGTCCCTCGACGGTGGCGGCGAGGGTCTCCGCCCGACGGCGCGTCCCTCCTCCTCCTGAGCCCGCGGTGGTGGAACCGGCCACGAGGGGAAGGGGGAGGGGGCAAGGTCGTGGGCGAGGCCGGGGCAGAGGTCGCAGTGCTCAGGGAAGAGGAGGAGGGCGGGCGGCCTGCCGCCTCGCCAATGATGCCTTTTCGAATGGAAAGCCATGTTGGAGACCAGCCCCGTGAGTTTTTTGTCAGGCTGCGCCGTCCTCCGCGTCACCGTCTTTGTCTTCCCTCCCCGTTCACTCAGGAGATGGAGCGTGACCCGCCCCAGTCCCTCAGATTGCACATGAGGGGTTGTGAGAATGGGGGCACGCGGGTCGACATCGACTTCCCGGCTCCTCGGGTCATGTACCTCCGTCGTGGGTGGAAGATGTTCGCTCGCATCCACAGCCTGATGGCGGGGCTCGTCCTCTACTTCAAATTAATGGAGGATGGCCTGCTCTCCGTTAAGGTCTTCGGCGACTTCAGGACTCGCCTGAAGTGCAGAGTGGAAAGCTCCTCCGATGGAGATTCCGACGATGGAAGCTCCACCTCGAGTGAAAGTGATGAGGAGGACAGTGGGGCAGAGGGCGGGGATGAGTCCGACTAGGCGTCGGACGCCCCGCGCCTGGGCGGGTGCGGCAGCAGCAACATCTGCACCTGGCCGCTCCTCCGGCAGAGTTTTGCCGGGGGTGGGGCCAGCTCCTTGAACTTCTCGGGGCCGTCTCCTTGGGCGGCTGGCGTCGGGAGGCTGCGGAAGAGGAAGAGGGCGGGCGGCAAGGCCGTCAACTCGGAGTACGCGGGCACCGATGCCTTCGTCGCGTACTGCCGGTCCTGCCGCCTCGTCTTCCAGCTCCTTTCCCGGCACCGTCATCACCGGCCCGCCCCTGGGCGGTCACCGAGGTTTTCTCTTCGTGCTTTCTGCCGCTCGTAGGTCGCCTAGGCGCCCCTTTTGCCCTCTCGCCTCCTTGACCTACCTCCTGAGGAGAGGGACAAGAAAGGGATTACGGGCATCTTATCCTTCTTCTTTATTTTGTAAGCCTGCGGGCCTTTCTTAAATTTAGAACTTGTAATCCCATTGCTCATGTTTTTCATTTCGTATGAACTGTACCTGTATGGGATGTTTTTAATGCAAAAGGGATGCTTGCAGGGTTTTTCGTTCATGGGTAAAACCTATGACAAGGAGCGAATCCTTGTTATTGTTTAAGTTAAACGTTTTTCGCCCGGCAACAGGCCTTGTCGTCCCCAAACTCCACTCGACCGTTCTCGCGCTCTTGGCGGAGGCAGGGATGAAGTGGGCTTTAGGCTGCTCATTCTACCTCCTTGCTGTCGCGGCTACAACCAAATCTGGACCCAGGAAATAATCCTTAGGTATAGGGAATAGGGGAGCACGTCAGCCTAGAGATAAAAATGAGGTTTCACATGCCCCAGTCATGTTCCGAAATGCATGACAGAGGATAAAAGACTTATCTGGATCTGTAACCCCCCGGCAATCTCATCTTGCCGCGGTTGGATTCTTGTGCTTGCAGCCCCCGGCAACTCTGGTTTGCCGGGGTCGGGACGCATGTCCGTTTTCTTTCTTCCAAGTAGCTCGGCAGAAGTGCTCATGTGCCCTGTGAACCAAAAGAGGACATAAGAGAAACTGATAGACGCGCACTCGACCTCTAAGATAGGGATTAGTCGCTGCTGAGCACTATCAACCCTAACCAAGGAAGAGACTCGACCTAGCATGCATGCTATGACTTAGGGCGCCAGCGCTTCATTTATTTATGCTCAGGGTCTGCGCCTGGCTTTGTACAGAGGGTTACATGCCTTGCCGGCAAAGCTTGTACAAAAGGTGGCTTGCCGGGAGGCCCGGCAAGCCGCGCCTTATGGGTAAAACTTGCGAAGATGCTCGATGTTCCAGGAGTTGCTCACTGGGACAACATCTTCGGTCTCCAGGCGGACTGCACCGGGCCTGGTGACTCGTATTACCCGATAAGGGCCTTCCAACTTCAGCGTCAACTTGTTGGCATTCTTGGCTGACTGAATGCGCCGAAGAACAAGGTCGCCTTCCTCAAAGCTTCGGGCATGAACGTAGCGGCTATGGTAGCGGCGCAAGGCTTGCTGGTAGCGCGCTGCCCTCACAGCCGCCCGAAGAAGATCTTCCTCAAGGAGCGTCGCGTCATCTTGGCACAACTGCTCTTGCTCAAGCTCATCATAAGCGAGCACTCGAGGTGACCCGTATATGAGTTCCCTGGGGAGAACTGCTTCTGCCCCGTAGACCAGGGCAAAAGGTGTCTGGCTGGTGGCTCGATTTGGCGTCGTCCTGATCGAACAAAGAACCACCCGCAATTGATCAATCCAGCGCCTTCCGCTCTTGCGCAGCTTGTCAAAAGTCTTTGTCCTTAGGCCTCGCAACACTTCAGCATTCACCCTCTCCGCTTGGCCGTTGTTCCGTGGGTGATCCACGGAAGCAAAACAGACCTTGCTGCCGAGGTCTTGAATGTATTGCATGAAGGTGTGGCTCGTGAACTGCGTGTCGTTGTCGGTGATGACTCTATTTGGCACACCAAAACGGCAGACCAGTCCTTTGAAAAACTTGACAGCTGACTGAGCAGTCACCTTTCTCACTGCTTCCACCTCTGGCCACTTTGTGAACTTGTCGATTGCAACGTACAAGTACTCAAAGCCCCCAATAGCACGGGGGAAAGGGCACAGTATGTCGAGCCCCCAGACCAAGAATGGCCAGGAGAGAGGGATTGTTTGAAGGGCTTGGGCTGGTTGATGAAGCTTCTTTGAATGGAACTGACACGCTTCACACCTGGTTACTAGTGCCGTCGCATCCTGGAGGCATATTGGCTAGAAAAAACCTTGTCGGAACGCCTTCCCAGCAAGGGCCCTTGACCCTATGTGGGAGCCACATATGCCTCCATGTATCTCCGCCAACAGCTCTAGTCCTTCCTCCTGGGGGATGCACTTCAATTTCACGTCGTTCGGCCTTCTCCCGTACAGGACGTCATCGACGAACTGGTACAGGGTGGATCGACGGGCTACTTTCTCCGCTTCTTCCTGCTCCTCAGGAAGCTCCCCTGTTTGGAGGAATCGGACGGTATGCTGCGCCCATGCAAGAGCCCGGGGCTTGACGGCAAGGACCAAAGGCATTTCTTCCGCCGTGGGAGTGGCTGTCTCTACGGCTAGGGCATGGCGCCCTGCCATAGGTAGCTGCTCTTGGGCAGGCTCAGCGTCCGCGGCGGCACCCTTGCCGGCAGCCCCAGAGGGCTCGGTAGGAAAGTACTTGCCGGGACCCGACTTCCTTCGCTTGTTCTGCCCCGTTGATGGTTTGACGGATGGTTGAGTTAGCCGGAGCAAAAAGGTACCCGGTTCCACAGGTAGCTTGAATGCGGCACGCTTTGACAGGTAATCGGCGGTGTCGTTCTCCATTTGGGTGATGTGCTCCGCTTGGATACCATCAAAGTGCTCCTCCAGCTTCCTCGCGTCATCTACGTAGGCTTCCATCAATGGGCTTTGGTAATCCTTGTTGACCTGCCTGACAACAACCTGCGAGTCACCCCTGACGATGAGCTTCTTAACCCCAAGGTCTGCCGCGATCCTAAGACCGGCATGCAATCCCTCGTACTCAGCAGTGTTGTTGGTGGACATCTCTCGGGGAAAGTGCATCTGGATCACGGTGCTCCCCAGTAGTTGCGACAAGTAGCACACCGGCACCGGCGCCTTGCAGCGAGAAAGCCCCATCAAAGTACATGTTCCAGTTGCGATCTTCCTCCTTGCCGCGGAGAGTGGTCTCCTAGATTTCTTCGTCAGGTTTTGAGGTCCATTCTGCAATGAACTCCACCAAGACTCTGCTCTGAATTGTCGAGGTACTTTCAAACTTCAAACCAAAACTTGACAACTGCAAGGCCCACTCCACAATCCTCCCGGTTGCATCCGGGTTATGCAATATCCGTTGCAAAGGGAGGCGGATGACGACAGTGGTCTCGTGGGCTTGGAAGTAATGACGCAGCTTCCTCGAGGTCATAAGGAGGCCGAAGAGCAATTTCTGCACACCGGAGTACCTCGATCTAGCTCCCTGCAAGAGGGAGCTGACAAAGTAAACCGGGTGCTGCATCATCTTCATCTTCTGCCCCACCTCACTTGACTGCGCGGGCACTGCCTCGGTGGCATCAGACTCTGCCGAGGGCCTCGCCTTGCTGGCACCAGGCCCTGCTGGGGGAATCTTGGGCTTGCCATCCGTTGGTTCTGCCGTCGTCACGGCCTCCTTGTTGACCTCCCTCTGTGCCACTAGCGCGGCGCTGACCACTTGATTCATCGCCGCCGGATATAGCAGCAACGGCTCTTGTGGTTTAGGCGCAACCAGTATTGGTGTGGAGGAAAGCTATTTCTTCAGATCCTGCAATGCTGCCTCGGCTTCTGGGATCCATTCCATTGGGCCTGCCTTCTTCAAGATTTTGAAGAAAGGAAAGGCGCGCCCGGTGAACTTGGAGATGAATCGACTCATGGCGGTAACGCAGCCGGTGAGCCGATGCACATCCTTGATCCGCTTGGGCGCCTCAATCTGCTCCATAGCCTTGATTTTGTCTGGATTTGCCTCAATTCCACGCTGCGACACAAAGAACCCGAGAAGCTTGCCGGATGGTACACCGAAAACACACTTCTTAGGGTTCAACTTGAGGTTGATCTTCGAAGGTTGGCAAATGTCTCTTCCAAATCTTGCACAAGAGTTGGCCCGTCCTTGGTTTTGACCACTATGTCATCCATGTAGGCCTCCATATTTGTAAGGAGCTGAGGTTCAAAACCAATTTGGACTGCTCTTGCAAATGTTGAGCCAGCGCTCTTCAACCCGAAAGGCATCTGTAAAAAAGCAATACTTACCACATGGGGTGATGAACGCTGTCTTTTCTTCATCCTCTCTTGTCATGAAGATCTGGTGGTAGCCCGAGTAGGCGTGGAGGAATTACAACAGATCACACCCGGCCGTGGAGTCAACAATCTGGTCGATGCGCGGCAACGGGAAGGGGTCCTTAGGACAAGCATTATTGATATCTGTGTAATCAATACACAACCTCCACTTCCCATTCGCCTTGCGCATCACTACCGGATTGGCCAACCACGTCGGGTGGAGCACTCCCCTCACCAAACCTGCCACTTCCAACTTCCTGTTCTCCTCCGTGATGAACTCCTGCCTCTCCAGAGCCTGCTTTCTGACCTTCTGCTGGACGGGCCGCGCATGGGGGTAGACAGCTAGGTGGTGCTCAATCACCTCCCTGGGAACACCAGGGATGTCGGACGCTTGCCATGCAAACATGTCGACATTCGCCCGCAGGAAGGTGATGAGCACGCCTTCCTATTTGCTGCCAAGGGTGGAGCCTATGGTGAAGGCCCCTCACGTGCCATCCTCCCTGGCGACACCTTCTTGGTTTGTGGTGGCTCGGCTCTGGATCTCTTGCTCTTGTCGGTAGAGCTCTCTGGCACGTCCTCGACGGCAGCACAACACTCCGAAGAGGTGCGCTTGTCGGAGTGGGTGTGAGAGGTCTTGCCGGGCTTCTTCCTCCCTCCCAGGGCTTCAGCGGCAGGAGCAGGTGCCTTGGCGGCAGCTGCTGCAACTGCCTCCCGGTAGAGTTGGTCGGCGCAAATCAGCGCGTCCTTCTTGTCGGAGGGGACGGAGATGATGGTCAACGGCCCGGGCATCTTTAGCATGTTGTAGGCGTAGTGTGACGCCGCCATGAACTTGGCTAGTGTCAGGCGGCCGAGGATCCCGTTGTAGGGCAAGGGGATCTCGGCCACATCAAAGACGATCCTCTCTGCCCTGTAGTTCAACTCTCCTCCAAATGTCATGGGCAGTGTGACCTTTCCCTTCGGCTGGCTCCTCCCCGGAATGACCCCTTGAAATGTGCCCGTTTCCTCGAGGTCTCCATCAGGGATTTGCAACCTTTTGATCACGACAGGCGAGATCAGGTTCAGGCCGGCCCCACCGTCAACCAACATCTTGTTCACCTGAGGTTGCGTATCGTTGGTGAGACCAACAATGGCAAACACCCGACCGTGCCAGTGCGGTCATGGTGGTCCTCGGCGTCAAAGATGAGGGGTGAGGGAGTCCCGGATTAGGGGGTGTCCGGATAGCCTAACTATCACCGTTGGCCGGACTCCTGGACTATGAAGATACAAGATTGAAGACTTCGTCCCGTGTCCGGATGGGACTTTCCTTGGCGTGGAAGGCAAGCTTGGCGATACGGATATGTAGATTTCCTACCATTGTAACCGACTCTGTGTAACCCTAACCTATCTTGTGTCTATATAAACCGGAGGGTTTTAGTCCGTGGGGCGAACAACAATCATACCATAGGCTAGCTTCTAGGGTTTAGCCTCCTTGATCTCGTGGTAGATCTACTCTTGTACTACCCATATCATCAATATTAATCAAGCAGTAGTAGGGTATTACCTCCATCGAGAGGGCCCGAAACTGGGGAAAAACATCGTGTCCCTTGTCTCCTGTTACCATCCGCCTAGACGCACAGTTCGGGACCCCCTACCCGAGATCCGCCTGTTTTGACACCGACAAGGGGCGTGCTGGACCACTTCAGCGGCTTCTGAGCGTCGTACGACGGCTCTGCTGATGTAATCTCACGCGCCCACTGCTTGAGCTGGCGGTGATAGGTATGCAGCGAGGCGCCGCCATCGACGCACATGGCCTCCGTAGCCTTCTGGAACCCTTGCTCACCAGACTCGTCGTCCTCATCGTGATCATCTTCTTGTTTCTTGTCGCGGCCCCGGGCGAGCCTCTCTTGCTGGTTGTCCTTGCCGGGGCGGCCTCATTGGTGGCCATGCTTCTTGCCAGATCCCTTAGCACTGTCCTGGTCCTTCTCCTTGTCGCGCCTCTCATACTCAGCCTTTTGCTTCTCAGCAAGCAGCTCAACTTGTCGGCAGTTCTAGAGGTCGTGGCACTTGGTGCGGTGGATCTTGCAGTATTGCTTGCCGGAGCTCTCTGGCTTGTCGGTAGCCGCCAAGGCCCGGCAGGCGGTGCACCTGGCAATCTCCTTGTCGGGAGCGCCTGCCTTGACCTTCTTGCCGGCACCGGTGTCGTCAGATCCCTCTACGGCAAGCACGGCCTTTCCCTTGTGTTTCCTGTTGCGACGCCGGCCCTTCTTTGTCGGGGTAGCGGCATCCTCATCGGTAGAGTCGGTTTCCGCGCCGGCGTCCTCGCCAAGGTACTTCCTTCCCTCTTCAGCCCGGGCGCATCTATCGGCCAGAACGTAGAGATCGGCCACATCCTTAACCTTGGTCATCGCCAGCTCCTCGCACATCTTGCGATTGTGCACGTTCTGGTGGAACGCGCTAATCACAACTGCGGGAGGAACGTCGGGGATGTTGTACTGCACCCGGCTGAATCTCTGGATGTACTTGTGCAGGGTCTCCCCTTCCTTCTGGGGAATGATATGCAGATCACTGGCCTGGTCATGAGCTTGGTGGCCTCATGTGAAGGCGCCAACGAACTCATGGCACAGATCCGACCAAGAAGAAATGGAATCCACTGGCAAGTGCATCAACCAAGACATCACATTGGGCTTGAGCGCCAGCGGGAAATAGTTGGCAAGCACCTTGTCGTCGCAAGCCCCAGCAGCCTGCATCGCGATGGTGTAGATGCTGAGGAACTCGGACGGATGGGTCTTGCCAGTGTACTTCTCGTCGACGTCGGGCTTGAACGTGCGGTGGGACGGCCACTGGAACTACCGCAGCTCATGGGTAAAGGCTGGGCTGCCCACCTCGTAAGGTAGGCCGCCGGAGCCCGCCGGTGCCGGGTGGTCTATAGCGGGTCCCGCCCGCCTGTCCGACTGGCGGTGCGTTTCGTGCCGGCGCTCGACGGTGGTTCGAGCGTCTTCGTGAGCTCGTTCCTGAAGGACCTGGCACTGGTCGCGGAGGGTCCGTGGGTCGGACGATGCTATGGAGATGTTATCACAAGCGTCGTCACGACGGGCCGACGCCCGCGACGGCTGGCGAGGAGGAGGAGAGTGCACCGTGGCTGCAACTCCCCCGGTCCTCCCAGCGCCAGCATGCGGTGGCTCGGTGAAGCACCGATCAAGGGTCCCGCCGGTCGCGGATCGTCTTTGTTGGCGACGGCGACGAGGCTCCAGATGGTGGCCCTCCACTCGTGAAGCTTCTCCGCAGCAGGAGGGAAGTCGAGGAGCAGCTGCGCGCGCGCCAAAGCTTCTGCCGGCATGGGCGGCGGCGACAGCTGCGTGGATCGGGCGGCCGACTTCTAACTACGTTAGAAGGAGCTCCGTTCACGACCATGGCTGCGTGCCATTTCGCCCGATGCTTGGGCGTCTGAACCCCTTCATCCTACGGACGACGCACGGGGCTCTTCCCACGGCGGTGCCCAGGGTCACCAACATGATGACGCTGCTAGACGCGCACACCAAGGGAAGAGCGCGCAGTGGTCGCCTGTGTGGGTGTCTTGGAGGTCGCTGCGCCGCCTGGAGGTGGAACAACGACACCCCTGGAGGGCCCCGCGCCGCCTGTGGGGCCCAGCTCTGTCTTTGGATCCGGCGACGTGTAGCCGGTCGTCTGGTGCGCGAACGACACCGCTCGCCAAGCTCTGACTACCAGGGCGATGCTGGCGCTCGCGGACCGCGGCCCGGGTCCTGTCTGCGACCGGTCCACTGCCCACCCGCACCGGCACGGGCCGTTCGGCTCCCAACGAGCCGACCGCCATGGCCGTCTTCTTCTTAGGAGCCATGGCGACAAAGAACTGCTAGGCTAACTACTAGACCAGATTCTCACAATTGCGGCCCCTACCTGGCGTGCCAAAGCTGTCGGTGTGGAACGACACCTGTGGGATCACAAGAATCCCTACTACGGTTGCCTGGGCGCGGGGTTGCGAGAAGAGCAGAGCTGGTAGACAGCACAAGAATCGCTTACCCAGGTTCGGGCCGCGAGGATGCGTAAAACCCTAGTCCTGCTTTGGTGGGTGTATTTCATAGAGTTCTTGAGCTCTCAAACTAGCTGTGGTCAGTGTGTGGTTCGAAAGAGCCAAATCCTTCTCCAGTATGCCATGGGCCTCCTTTTATAGTCAGAAGGGGCTGCCACAGTGGCACACAGGAGGTGGAAAGGCGCACAGTGCCCTAAGCTTATCACTCGTATTACAGGACAAGACGCATTTAATGCGTAACTTAGGTGTCCCCTTGCTTTATTCGGGACGGGGGCGAGGCCCGTCTCGTCCGTCGCCGCTCCTCCTCGCTTTGACACGCGCCCTGGCCAGTGAGGCGTGTGGTGCCATGTAGGCGAGGCAGCTGAGGTGGCGCGATGGCGGAGCCTTCACGAAGATCTGCATGCCGCCACGCAGCGCCTGGCGAGTTGGCCTGGAGCTGCATGTTGCCACACAGGTGTGCCCGCCTACTGGTTGGTGGCATTGCATGTGAAAGGTGGTGGAAGCTTGGTTGGCGTGGGCCTGGCGGTGGCCCTGCTGGCGTCCTTGGTGAGGACCTTGCCGGGTGGCCCGGCAAGGGTCTTGCCGTGTGGCCCGGCAAGGGTCTTGCCGTGGCGCGCTGTCGTCCCTGGCAAGGACCTTGCCGGGGGTCTGGTGGCCTTCCTCGGCAAGGATCTTGCCGATGATCGTCGTCTTCTAATCCTCATCTGATCTTGAATATGTCTTCAACAATATCTGCATGCCACCACGGAGGTGCCTCCCGAGTCGTAGCCCAACGTGATGTTGGAGACCGTGGGCTCAAGGGTGGCCCGCTCTGTTGGTGCGAGGCGAGCTGTCCCAGCAAGGATCTTGCCGGGGCTGCTGAGGCTGCCTCGGCAAGGGTCTTGCCCGAGGAACCTGCTTCGTCCGTCTGCTCTTTGTGGTCTTGGCCTTGGCGTTGTTCTTATTATCTTGGGCTTTGGTATTACCTTGGCTCACCTCCCCTATTCTGCTTGGCGTGACCGTAGGCGCGTCCCCGACTGCCCGTGCACAGGTATAGGTGTACAAAAACGCACCCCTCTTTCTATATCCGACAGGGTGGGCAGCAAAATTCCCCGTCATCCGCCTCGAGTTCAAACCGGGCATAGTTCGGCTGTGAGCGCTCCGCTAAGGATAGATTTCTTAATGAGTTTGACACATCACCTAAAGGCGAGTGCCGGAAGATGTCCTCAGCGCTGAATTCGACAATCGATGGTTGATCCAGCTTGTCGCGTGCGGACACACACGGTTCAGAACTTATAGCCGAAGACGAGTCCGGAGTTCCGGTGACACAGATATTAACGGAGGTTAGGTCTGTGTGCGGCTCCAACGCCGTGGAGTCTGCGGCTTTCCGTGGCGGGGTTGAGCTTCCCGTCCTCGGATGGCGCAATCCGTTCCGGATCTAGGGCCGAAGTAGTTACAAATGCAATTTCCTGAGCATGGTCCGATGACAGATTTAGGTCATGTTCATCATTGGGACAGGGAGCGGCCGTCATGGACTCGAAGCCGTCGAAGATCAAGTCTCCATGGATATCTGCGACGTAGTTCAGGCTCCCAAATCTGACCTGATGGCCAGGGGCAATGCTGTCGATCTGCTCCAGATGACCAAGTGAGTTGGCCCGCAGTGCGAAGCCGCCGAACACGAAGATTTGTCCGGGGAGGAAGGTTTCCCCTTGGACATCATCATTGTTGATGATTGATGGAGCCATCTAAACCTTTTGACGACGGCACAGTGGAACTCTCAACGAAAGCACCAATGTCGGTGTCAAAACCGGCAGATCTCGGGTAGGGGGTCCCGAACTATGCGTCTAAGGTCGATGGTAACAGGAGACGGGGGACACAATGTTTACCCAGGTTTGGGCCCTCTCTATGTAGGTAATACCCTACTTCCTGCTTGATTGATCTTGATGAATATGAGTATTACAAGAGTTGATCTACCACGAGATCGTAATGGCTAAAACCCTAGAAGTTTAGCCGGTATGTCTGTATCCGTTTCCGGACTAAGCCCTCCGGTTTATATAGACACCGAAGGGGAGTAGGGTTGTACAAGGTCGGTTACAGAGAAAGGAATCTTCATGTTTGGTCGCCATGCTTGCCTTCCACGCCAAGGAAAGTCCTATCCGGACACAGGAGAGAGTCTTTGGTCTTGTATCTTCACAGCCCATTAGTCCGGCCCATGTCCAACAGGCCGGACACCCGAGGACCCCTTAGTCCAGGACTCCCTCACTCATGCTGAAGGCGCCCGAGGTCGATAGCCACCTTTAGTTGATGCCACTCCTCCATCAGCCGGAGACCCTTGGCCTCAAGGCGCGCGTCAACATCCATGAGTTCTCCGCCGAGCCGGCTCATCGCGCCCATTGCCTCCTGAAAGAGCTCGTGGCGGACGACACTCCGCTCGTGCGCAAACTTAAGGGTGCGACCGGGTCCGTCCCCCACAGCAGGGGTTGCCGACAGGATCCGAAGTGGCTCACCCCCTTTCAGTAGGGGGCTGGGGCCGGGCGCCTCCTGGGTCGTCGACCGGGCTTCAGCAGGGGCCCGGATGGGTTGAGGCCCGTTGCTCGAAGAAGAAGCCAGGATCAAAGTCATCCAGTCGTCGTCCATAACCAAAGGAGGAGCCCTTGGCATGCTTGCCGCACCCAGGCGAGGCCACAAAGGAGAGAGGGCAAAGGCGCGGGCTCGGGGCGCCAGGCTAGCATGTTTGCCTCTCCGACCAACCTCGCGCCCGGTGCGGCATGCTGGCTTGGGGCGCTCAAGGCCATCGAGGGATTCGAGGTAGGAGGAGGTTGCTTCCCGGGAGACTTTGCCGCCTTAGCAGAAGGGACCTGAGGAGCCACAGTCAGGAGGAGAAGCGGCGCTCGAGAAATTACAAAGATAAGGTACTCACTCGTCTATGGCGATATACTTCCTCTGCTTCAACGGCCGGAAGGCATCACTGCTACAGCTTGGAGACCCTTTCCTCTTTTGGAGCACATCGAAGTCCAGGCAGAGCAGGCCGAAGCCTTGGACGCGACAACCAGCGCAGGGCGCGGCTGGTGAGGCGCCCGAGGAGACGACCTCGGGCTCTGCCTCATGATGACCTGCTGAGACCTTGGAGGCTTTGGCCTCAGGAGCAGCGGATCACATCGCCCCCTCAGCCGTCACCCCAGGGCAAGAGTCACGGGCTCCCGTGGATGGCACCTTGGGAGCCTCGAGCGGTGTCGACGCCTCAGCATCCGCGCCTCCGGCCTCCAGAGGTGCTCGCCCCCCTGCATCCACTCTTGGGGTAAGTTCGGTGGCAAGGAGGGGAACCACAGAGATAGGGTTCTCGCGGGGCCCTTCAAGGCCGACTAGGTGCAGCCCCCATTCATCAAAGGGGGGCATCTGCCCCGGCGAACTCCACCTTGTTTGAGCAGCAGTACAAAAGACAGCCCTCCTGTAGCATATCGGCTGGCGAGTGGTCGCCTATCAGGAACTCGAGCACCGTTCTTCGCGCCTCGGGCGGAAGCCCTGACTCCTGAAGCCTCATGTGATCCTAGCTGTCGGACAAGGCCCACATCATCCTGGAATGGCGCTTGAGTGGGGCGACGCGGCGTCGGAGGAACTCCTTCATCGTCATGGGCGCAGTCACGCCGGGATCTTTCAGCCTCTTCAACCGGAGCCAGACGAAGGCAAGGCGGGGGTCCGCAAGCTTTTCGTGGCCCCAGCCAGAGCTGGGAATGGCGGGCGCCGAAGGGGGCGAGAGCAGGGGGCTGAGCACACCGACGTCCACAAACACCCACCATGTCCAAAACTCGCTTGTGGATGGTGGAAGCTCAAAATAAATCCCCGAGCCGGCCATTGCAGCCACGGCCAGGAAGCTCAAGCATCCCGAACACTGCCGAGGGCTAGCCAGGTGCAGCGAGAAGAAATGGCGCAATAGGGCCACGGAAGGGGGAATGCCTACCATGGCCTCGCAGACGAAAGCAAAAACGGCAAGAAGGGAGACTGATTGGGGATCCAGGTGTAGCATATGGATCTGATAGTGTGAGAGCATGTCGTTGAAGAAGGCGGAGAAGGCAGGAACCAGGCCAGCCCACAGGGCGTCGATGAAGAATTGGACCTCGGTGGCTATCCTGTCGACGGAGGCGCGGGACGCGGGCCAGGCCACCGTCCTCCCCCATTCGTTGAAGTCAGCGGCGAGCACAGGGCGCACCTTGTCCATGGCTTTCGGGTTGAGCACCAACGACCGGCCCACGACGGGTTCAACGGTCGGGGGCGGCCCAGCTGAAGATTGAGACTTCTTCTTCCCCTTCTCTGTTCGCCGAGGTGCCATGGCAACAAGGAGGGCTGAGCTCGAGATAGATTGGAAGAGGAAGTTATTGTTTCGGAAAGGTGGGAGAGTTGGAGGGGCGCGTCACCGGCAATGGGGGATAACTGCGTAAGTCACCATGGCCTCCTAGCTAGGCGGATATCAAGGCTGCATGGGGAAGCAGGGCCGCCCACGTCCTGTCAATCGCCATGCGTCAACCGAGGCCGCCGGTTGTTGGGGCCCGCAGCGCTCCACACTTGCCCCTTGGCTTTGCCTCGAAGCCAAGTCCGAGCACGCCTTGGGCCTGGTGGCTACTGTCGGTGTCCTGGGAACGGGGTCCCCAGACTTGCCTGCCTGTGGCCCACGGCGTGGCTCCACAAGCGGCCCCGTACGGCCCATCTTCTCCAGCAAACACTCAAGACCCTCGCGAGGCAGACGTCGCAAGACCTCCTCAGGGGCGTCCTCCCCAGGCTGGCTCGCGAGGGGCGGACAGATCAAGGCAAGGGGCACCTCGCGAGGTTCCTGTGACGCAAACCATGACAACCGGGGCCAGGCGGGTGCCAGTGCGCGCAGTGTCCTCGTTTCCTCTTTGGTGCTAAAGAGGCAACCACATGCGGGAAGTCCCGAGGCAAAAGGCAAAGGTTTCCATATTAGTGGAACGAGACCAAGACCAGCAGGAGGGCAGGACAAAGGTCACCATGGTGCCCAAGACGGCGTCACCACTAGAGCCTTTGGCAGGCGAAGACCACCTTTAGTCAGGATAACTTGTATTAGTTGTCTCCCTTCAAATTTGGCCGTTGTGGCATCCCTTCTCGCCAGGATTTGGGAAGAGGACCAAGACCTCTATAAATAGGGCTAGCCACCACAGTAGGAGGCAACTGATCCGAGGCCATTCAGATCATCCTCATCCACACAAGCTTACCAAGCACAAGAGCACCTCTCCTCAGGAGGCTTTTCTTCCCTTGTAACTGTTCATCCTCGGCCCAAGAGGCAATCCACCACACCACACTGGAGTAGGGTATTACACCACATCGGTGGCCCGAACCAGTATAAATCTTGTGTCCCTTTGTTCTGCGAGTTCGACGCGCTGAGCCTTGAGATCACGGTGAGGGAGAGTGCAAGGGGGAGGACACATCTTCGCGCACACCCCAGTGGTCGAACCTCAAGGGTTTTGCCGGAACCCGAAATCTGACACTTGTGGAGCCCTCATGCGCTTCCCAGACTCTATTTTCTCGCAGAATACATGTTTTATATGGTAAAAAATTATTATATAAACTCTCGAAGGTTTTCACCACCGTATTGCGGCAATATCCTCTATTATTGTTTCGAGCTATTTCTGTGGCAGATTTAGAGCAACATGTCTTCACAAGAATCAGACGGGGAGAGTCGTGTCTCCCACCTCATGGCGGATCCAAGAGCTTACGGTGAAGCCGACCCCTATGGGTGGTCGACTGATGAAGAAATAGAAGCCAACCTGAAAAGAGTGGACTCTATGGAGGAGGATCAAGAAGTCACTTCCTTGCCTCAACCTGGTGACATGCATGTGGAATTCAGGAAATCAAGCCTGGCGGATTCGGCCAAACCTCCCATGCCAAATTTATCTCTTACAATAACTTGAAAAAGAGTGTTGCTTCTTCCTCTGCAACCAGGATACATCCATGGGTGGATTGTGCTTTAACCGTCACAGGGAAGCTCTGCAAGGAAATTATGGACCTCAAGCAGCAAATTAACAAGCTCGAAGAGGAGAATCACATTTTGAGAGGCATCATTGTCAAGAATATTGAACCACCACCTCCGAAGAAGGAGACTTGAGTACATGGGTATGGGCACTCCCCTTGGCTTGTGCCAAGCTTGGGCGATGTTCCCCGGTATCGTATCACCACCTTTATCATTATCATCTATGTTAGTTCGGTCCTTTTGGTTAAATCATGATCTAGTAGAATGAAACTTTTAGTGTGATCTAATCTTTAAGTTTTAGCTGTGATCTATCTATGTAATCAAGTATGAGAGTTATATAATAAATATTAGTTTTGAGTTGTGCTTTGCTTTCTTGTTTTGATCTTAGAGATGAAAAAGAATAAAGAAAATAAAAGATTATATAATAATCTTATGAAGAGTGATGACTTCACATATAATAAGTATAATGCATGAAATTTGTTGAAGGTAGACCACCATATTTTGCCCATTGTTGCAATTAATAAGAAGTAATAAAGAAAGAGAAGTTTCACATATAAATATACTATCTTGGACATCTTTTATGATTCTGAGCAGTCATTAAAATATTATATGCTAATAAGTTGATGTCAGACATGAAAGACAATGTAATGAGTTATGTTTTCTTACATCCAAATAGAAGTTATATTGTCATAAGAGTCCACTACACCTACCTATGGTTTGAGTAAGACCTTCAAGTAAGTTGTCAATGGTGCAAAGCAATAAAAGATGCTCTCTAAATATGTATGATATTTTAGTGTGACGAAAATAAGCTTTGTACGAACTTGTGATGGGGAAGAAATAAAAGCGACGGATTGCATAATAAAGGTCGGTATCACAAGTGGCAATATAAAGTGACGTTCCTTTGCATTAGAGTTTGTGCATCCAAATAAAAAGCGCATGACAACCCCTACTTCCCTCCATGAAGGGCCCATCTTTTATTTTTATTACCTACCTTTATGCAAGAGTCATGGTAATCTTCACCATTTCTTTTATTTTTCTCTTTATGACAAGCATCATGTGTTGGGGAAAGATCTAGACACACATATCCAGTCGGTTGTAGGTGATCATGAGTAATTATTGTTGACCCTACATTTGAAGTAAATGGTTGGGACGCAAAATTATAAGCCCATATCTTTCTATGTGTCTAACTGAAGCTTTGATCTCATAAGTATCGCGTGAGTGTTAGCAATTGTGACAGACTAAATGATGGTTGATATGTGAACTTGCTACATAAAAGCTCTTACATGGATTCTTTCTGACATTATGACAAATTGCAATTGCATCAATGATTGAGATCATAGTTTGTTAGTTTTCAATGAAGTTTATGGTTCATACTTTACCTTGTGAACGAACTATCACTTTAGCATAAGAAGTTTTATGACGATATGTTGTTCTAATGATGATCAACATGCCCTCATGTTCGTATTTTGTTTTATCGACACATCTATGTCTAAACATGTGGTCATGATTATCGATTTCAGCTTTCGCTTGAGGACAAGCAAGGTCTAAGCTTGGGGGAGTTAATACGTCCATTTTGCATCATGTTTTTATGTTGATATTTATCGCATTATGGACTATTATTACACTTTATGATGTAATTCTTATGCCTTTTCTCTCTTGTTTTGCAAGATTCACAAGAAGAGGAGAATGCCGGCAGCTGGAATTATGGACCAGAAAGGACCAAATCTGAGATCCCTATTCTGCACAACTCCGAATGTCCTAAAACTTTAGGGAGAATTAATATTGGGTGAAGAAATACCAGTAGAGGACCCACCAGGTGGCCACAAGCCTGGGGGCGTGTCCTACCCCCCAGGGCGCGCCCCCGAGCTTGTGGGCCCCCTGGCCAGCCTCCGTTGCCCATCTTCTGCTATATGAAGGGTTTTGACCTAGGAAAAATAGAGAGATGACTTTTGGGATGAAGCGCCGCAGTCTCGAGGCGGAACATGGGAAGAATCAATCTAGGTCTTGGGCGGAGCGATTTCACCGGGGAAACTATCCTCCAGGAGGGGGAAATCGAAGCCATCGTCATCACCAACGGTCCTCTCATCATGGGAGGACCAATCTTCACCATCATCCTCTCATTTCAAACCCTAGTTCATATCTTGTATCCAGTCTTTGTCTCAAAACCTCAGATTAGTACCTATGGTTTGCTAGTAGTGTTGATTACTCCTTGTAGTTGATGCTAGTTAGTTTATTTGGTGGAAGATCATATGTTCAGATCCTTAATGATATTCAATACCCCTCTGTTCATGAACATGAACATGCTTTGTGAGTAGTTACTTTCGTTCCTAAGGACACGGGAGAAGTCTTTTTATAAGTAATCATGTGAATTTGGTATTTGTTCGATATTTTGATGAGATGTATGTTGTCTTTCCTCTAGTGGTATTATGTGAACGTCGACTACATGACACTTCACCATGATTTGGGCCTAGGAGAAGTCATTTGGAAGTATCAAGTAGATGATGGGTTGCTAGAGTGACAGAAGCTTAAACCCTAATTTATGTGTTTCTTCATAAGGGGCTGATTTGGATTCACATGTTTAATGATATGGTTAGATTTATCTTAATCCTTCTTTCATAGTTGCAGATGTTTGAGAGAGGGGTTAATCATAAGTGGGAGGCTTGTCCAAGTAAGAACATCACCTAAGCACCGGTCCACCCACATATCAAATTATCAAAGTAATGAACGTGGATCATATGAGCATGATGAAAACTAACTCGATGATAATTTCCATGGGAGCGCTTTGCTTTATATAAGAGTTTGCCCAGGCTTATCCTTTGCTATAAAAAGGATTGGGACACCTTGCTGCACCTTTGTTACACTTGTTACTTGTTACCCATTATGAATTATCTTGCTACCAAACTATTTGTTACCGACAATTTCAGTGCTTGTAGAGAATACCTTGCTAAAAACCGATTGTCATTTCCTTCTGCTCCTCGTTGGGTTCGACGCTCTGTACTACAATTGATCCCCTATACTTGTGGGTCATCAGAGAGCATCTGATTGATCTTCTCACTTCTTCAGGAACTCAGCTACATTCTCAAGGGTTGCTTCATGCTTTCTTTCAGCCTTTACTAGAGCCACGAGGACACGAACAGTTCACGACTCCACCTGGCTTGTGCGTAATCCAGCATCATCTGGGAATTTGCACCTTGCATCTAATCCGGCATCATTAGGGAACTGGCACCTTGTGTGTAATCCAGCATCATTTTGGAAACTTGATCTCGAGGTTGACCATCCTTCCCTCCTCACAGGAACTACATCCTGACATGAAGAAGTTACTTCTTTTTTTAGATCAATAGCTAGAGCTCCCCAGATCCATTAAGTGGAAGCCAAATAAACAGGACTAGGAGAAGTGAATTCAAAAGGAGAAATATAAAAACAGACTCCAAGGTGAAAACACCCACTTCCTACAACAATCCAAAAAGGAAAGCATTAGGATGATTAAGACTGTGATTATTACATGTCAAGCAGAGCCAGCTTATAGAAACTACAACATATACATCAAAGAACATAAGGCTAAGAGGAATAGAGAAACCAGCAGAGGGGTGCACTAATCCAAGGGTTGCTACAGTGAAACAACCGGCAACCAGATGATCCCTAGGTCATCTGTAGCCGCGTTTGACTGACTAGCTTCAACATTAAATTACAAAAAGTTAGGGATCTTTTCATTCAAATGAATTCCATAGGATTTTCTAAAGGTTAGAATCCTTATGTTTTTTTCTACGTTAGTCGTTTTATTCATAGGATTGAATCCTATAGGAATGTTTCCCATGGAATCATGTGTACTATAGTTCATTGGAAATCAAGCATCCACTCCAACCTCTTTTTTCACTTCATTTGTTTTCCTGTGGCATCAGACACTCTGTGCTAATCCTAAAGGATTCAAGTGGGCATGCCACTCCAATGCTTTATTTTTTGTATTCCTGCATTATGAGAATTGTACGAATCAAAGAGGGCCTTATTGTTATTCATCCTATGGCATGGTGGGTCCAGTTAGTAAATTGAGATACTACAAATGATTGAGAGCCTAATCAAGTGTAGAGGAAATTGTTTGTCTTGCCTATTATTATTTAATAATATGCCACACTACCGGATTGCATGGAAAGAACCCTAGCCAATTAGAAAACATGGTTTGATGTTGTTTTCGGCTAGGGGCTTACCCAGGTCCTGGCCTGGTCCTGCGTTCACTATTGCCGCCAGACACACACCATGACAAAGTAAAAAAATGATCAAAAGAGGGGGCTCCCTCCAATTTGATTAACAAAACCATCAAGGACAAACAAACCATCCATCACTGCTAGTAAGGTTCTCAATGTCAAAGTAATTGAAAGGCTATTACTTACCAAAGCTTGTTTTACATGTTCGGTGCAGCTCGTCTTTAATTTGCGACGTTCCTTGAAGATGACCCCAACATACCGTATTTGCTCTTCATTTCTCCTCTACATGTCCGCATCCGTAGTTTTAAATCTCAACATGGCAAGAAAAAATATAGTAATACTCACGCATCTTGTGGGAAACATTAAAGCACTCATCTGCCATGTTAGCATGAGTGAATTTTAATATCCTACTATGTGTCTATTCAACTTTGCTATAACTATGTTGTGGTTTCACTCTGAGTCAATAGAATAGGGGGATCACCTCCTTCTATTCTACAAAACTTTCCATCATTTTCCACACTACTGGTTACAGATGAAGAACCTACCCAAGCACAGCGCAATACAGGAGCGACGTATAATTGCAAGATGATATTCTGTTGGATAATGCAAGCTATAACCAACTACTTTTACCGGAACAATAGCAACCAGGAAATTTGAAGGGTAGGTATGAACATAATCGGAACTACACATGTACTGCTAATAGAATCAATATACACATTACCAATCGAGGAGCGTACAAAGGTCGCCTCGGCGTCTATGCATCATGGTCGGCAACGGGAGTCAGTTCATTGTCGACGATGGTGGTGCTGCTACGCTTGGCGTCGGCTTCCGGGAAGCGGATCCAAGACCATGGAAGATGGCACCAGGGAAGCGGCTTCGTGTAGGATGGTGACGGTGGACCGACTCCAGTGCAGCGTAGGACATCATCGATGAGGCAGATGCTCTGCGATGGACGAGTGTGCCAATGAAGAAGGGGAGGGGCACGAAGGTGTTGCAGTGCCGTGGAGAAGTCTATTTTGCGATGGGGATTGGAAATGGGGAGTAATGAGGTGTACTCTGGGTGCCGGGGTGGGGTTGGCTAGGTGGGGTGAACGTGCAGTTACCAAAACAGCCCCGACCCACGAGCATCCATCGGGCATTTTGACCAAGGGTATGATGATAACTTCGATTTCTCGAATCTGAGTCGCGGGAGATGTCGATGGAAGCGGGAGATTTTGCCGCCGACCTGAAAATTTCTAACATTGTACTCCCTACTCCCCATCTGGCATGTTGGGTGATTGGGATAAGCATCTAGGAGTACTACTAGTACTCCCTCCGTTTTTATTTACTCTACATATTAGGTTTGGCTGAAGTCAGACTTCCTAAACTTTGACCAAGTTTATAGAAAAAATATAAACATTTACCATAACAAATCCGTATGATGTGAAAGTACATTCAATAATGAATATAATGGTATTGATTTGTTATTGTATATGTTAATATTTTTGTTTATAAACATTGTCAGAGTTTACAAACTTAACTTTGACAAATGCTAATATGTGGACTTAAATAAATAAGGAGGGAGTACACATCTGTTTTCCTAGTTTGTCCTGGCATTAATTATTTTTTCTAATTGTGAAATAAATATATTAAGCTACTGAATTTGAATGTAATGGTTTATACAATTCAATATTTAGGATTGTTGTTGAATTCCAAGATGAATACCAGGTCTATAGTACTTCACAATATGCTCAAACTCACATAATTCAACTCAAATGAAAATCTAAATGCATTTCATAGTTATTAATTAGTTGGATGCAACAAAACGATGATGCAGAGCATCCTAGAGTCATCCCCATGGACCTAACATCGTCTCACTAAGTGCCAAGAGGACCGATGACACGAGCACGAGCTAGAATGACACACTTGAGACATGGCTACTACCAAAAGATAGAATGCTATGTGTGCTTAGGTACCAAGAAGACCCTCTCGGGAATGCTCACAAAGATGGAGTGTTTTCCTCTCGTTTCCCTCATGTGTTCTTCGTGTTCTTCATAGGATCCGCTCCAATCGTGAAAGATTGGCCTCTAGGGTTCCACCCTACATAATCTTCGTATCATGAACCAAGGTTGATCACGATTTTGGAGTCTCTCCCTTTGTTTTCTATCCTAATTTTGTTCTGTTTTGTCCCAATTTTGAAAATCCCCACAAAAATAGCCCTTCTATTGTTTTTGTGATTTGTTGTTGTGATGATGTTTTGTTGATTTTGATCCATGGATTTGATGTGTTACTAGTATATCTAGCTTCCCCTAACTTTTCCTTCAATTCCATCCACGAAATCCCTTGAATTTTGCTCCGAATTTTTTCCCCACAAGATCCACTGAGTTCGTCCACGGATCCAGGACCCAGATACCTGGCCCATGGCTCCGGACATCTGGCCCCTGGCAACAACACTTCCTCCACCGCTCCTTTTTCCACCTAATTTTCGCCAATTTTTGACCGGCCAGCACCACTGCTTCCGCATACCACCAACGCTTTCCGCAACAACCATCGCTTACCCTCTACCACTTCCGAAAATTTTGACACATTTTGTTCTCTGAGAATTGTAGTTGCGGTTTCTGTTTCCTAACGTGTTTCGGCTACTTAGGGACGGTTTGACAATGACATCACAGCCAGTCATCTTCGTCGTAGACTCGTCATTGACAACAACCACTTCATCATTTTGACACCATCAACCATAAGCAAGGGCAGTAACTTCGACATCATCCTCGGACATTCTCCCTTACCATTGCATTAAGAACCCATAACCCATTTTGCATCACTTTCCTATCGAGACTAGCCTTTGAGTATTGTCGGCAACGTTACTTGTGCACATTAGTGATCATCATTCCCATTGCATATGTACCATATCATCTCCGTATCCACATCTTGGTATCATCTTATCATCACTAGTGCGGCATCTTTGTTCTGCATACACAATTGCTATCTTGGTTTGTGAAGTTTTGCATTTGAGGCCAAAGAAAGAGCTCAAAAGAGAAAGAGCCATACAAGCTTTTAAGCAAAAGAGGAAGATAAGCAAAGAGCTTGTAAGCAAGAACCATATCATCATACTACATTGCACTTAAGATTGTCATACTCGATCGCCTTGGATCATATCACCGGAACATCATAAATATATAGCATATTAGGGATAGAAGTCATTGCATTTTTGCTTTGTAGGTTGTGCAGAAGTTCTGTATCCGCCTATTGAGCAATCATGCTAGCGTCTCTCTTGTGTTGTGCAACAAGAGCATTTTCTGTGGATTCCACATTTTGAGCTCATTCCTTGCTTGCACGACACCATTTATCTATCTGTGCGGGTGTTTCCATCTGCCACATATTGCTATTGTCTACTTGTTACGTTTGCAAATTTGTGAATCTTTTTCAACATTACTTCAATCTCGCTAACAATTACATAAATTTTATGCCACCATCCTCACCAAGCTACTGATACGTCTCCAATGTATCTATAATTTTTTATTGTTCCATGCTATTATATTATCTGTCTTGGATGTTTTATATGCATTAATATGCTATTTTACATTTTTTGGGACAAACCTATTAACCTAGAGCCCAGTGCCAGTTTCTGTTTTTCCTTGTTTTTGAGTTTCGCAAAAAAGGAAAACCAACCATAGTCCAAACGAAATAAAACCTTTGCGATGACTTTTCTTGGACCATAAGACACCCAGGAGACTTGGAGTGCAAGTCTGAAGAGCCACGAGGCGGCCACAAGGGTGGAGGGCGCGCCGCTCTACCTTGTGGGCCCCTCGGTGACCCCCTGACCGAGACCTTCCTCCTATATACTCACATATATTCCCAAACCACCAGAAGTATCCACGAATACACTTTTCCACTGCCACAACCTTCTGTTTTCGTGAGATCCCATCTAGGGGCCTTTTTCGGCATCCTGTTGGAGGGGGATTCGATCATGGAGGTCTTCTACATCAACTCATTTGCCCTTCCGATGAAGTGTGAGTAGTCTACCACAGACCTACGGGTCCATAACTAGTAGCTAGATGGCTTCTTCTCTCTCTTTTATTCTCAATACCATGTTCTCCTTGATGTTCTTGGTGATCTATCCAATGTAACCTTCTTTTGCGGTGTGTTTGTCGAGATCCGATGAATCATGGATTTATGATCAGCTTATTTATGAATATTATTTGAATCTTCTCTGAATTCTTCCATGCATGATTTGGTATCTTTATAATTCTCTTTGAACTACCAGTTTGGTTTGGCCAACTAGATTGTTTTTTCTTGCAATTGGAGAAGTGCTTAGCTTTGGGTCCAATCTTGCAGTGTCCTCTCCCAGTGACAGTAGGGGCAGAAAGGCACGTATTGTATTCTTGCCATGAAGGATAAAAAGATGTGGTTTACATCATATTCCTTGAGTTTATTCCTATGCATCATGTCATCTTCTTAATGCGTTACTCTGTTCTTCATGAACTTAATACTCTAGATGCAGGCAGGAGTCGGTCAATGTCTGGAGTAATAGTAGTAGATGCAGAAACATTTCGGTCTACTTGACATGGACGTGATGCCTATATTTCATAATCATTGCCTTAGATATCATCATAACTTTGCGCTTTTCTATCAATTGCTCGACATTAATTTGTTCACCCTATAGTCAAAATAATAATAATTTGTTCACCCACCGTATTATTCGCTATCTTGAGAGAAGCCTCTAGTGAAACCTATGGCCCCCGGGTCTATTTTCCATCATATAAGTTTCCGATCTACTATTTTCCATTATATAAGTTTCCGATCTACTATTTCACAATCTTTTACATTTTGATATATAAACCAAAAACCCAAAAATATTTACTTTATCGTTTGTTTAATTTCACCTATCACTATCAGATCTCACTTTTGCAAGTAACCGTGAAGGGATTGACAACCCCTTTATTGCATTGGGTGCAAGTTGTTTGATTGTTTGTGCATGTATTGGTGATTTTTGCATTGTCTCCTACTGGATTGATACCTTGGTTCTCTAACTGAGTGAAATAATTATCTCTACTTTGCTGCATCACCCTTTCCTCTTCAAGGAAAAAACAATGCAAGCTCAAGAAGTAGCAGGAAGAATTTCTGGCGCCGTTGCCGGGGAGATATACGCCAAGTCAAGACATACCAACTACCCATCATAAACTCTCATTTCTTGCATTACATTATTCGCCATTTGCCTCTCGTTTTCCTCTCTCCCACTTCTAAAATGATTTTCAAAAAGATTTGCCTTTTTCTTCGCCCCTCTTTCGTTCGTCTTCTTCGTTTGCTTTTCGTGTGCCCATGTGTTGGTGTGTGTGCTTGCCTTTATGGCTCAACCAAAGAACATTGATCCTCACTTTAGTAGGTTGGAAGAAATCAAAAATAATGTTAGGAGCTTCATGTCTTTACAATCTTAGCATAATAGTCTCTTTAGAAACGAGCTTAAGGAGCAGAAAAGTTTTATGGAGTACATGAATAAAGAGGTCGATGATATGTCTAAGGAATTTTATGGTTTCCAAATCTCAGTTTCCTCATCTTGAAAATTTAGTAGGCCAAATTTCTGATGAACAAGCTACCTTAGTAAATAAGATGGCCGCTAAACCGAAGGCTTTAAATAATGATGAACATCTTAAAGTGATTGATGTGACTCCATTGAATCTTTGTTTTCCAATATAAATATCGATAAAGATGGGACTGGAGATAAGTCAACTTTAGTTAAAAATTGTCACAATGATTCAGAGTTTTTAGATCTTGATGCAAAAATTGATAAAAGTGGGATTGGAGAGGTCAAAATTTAAGTTGCAATGAACCCACTCTTTTGGATTCAACGAATTTAATTATGATAAATGTTATTTAATAGATTATATTTCCTTGTTGTAATCCATGTTGAACTCTCCTCGTGCTTATAATCAAAACAAAGCTTTTACTAAACATATTGTTGATGTTATGATGCAATCTTTTGAAGAAAAGCTTGAATTTGAAGTTTCCGTCCCTAGAAAACTTTATGATGAGTGGGAACCTACTATTAAGATTAAGATTAAATATTATGAGTGCCATGTTTGTGTGATTTGGGTGCTAGTGTTTCCACAATTCCGAAAACTTTATGTGATGTGTTAGGTTTCCATGAATTTGATGATCGTTCTTTAAATTTGCATGTCGCGGATTCCACTATTAAGAAACCTATGGGAAGGATTAATGATGTGCTTATTGTTGCAAATAGGAATTATGTGCCCGTAGATTTCATTGTTCTTGATATAGATTGCAATCCTACATGTCCTATTATTCTTGGTAGACCTTTCCTTCGAACGATTGGTGCAATTATTGATATGAAAGAAGGAAACATTAGATTTCAGTTTCTGTTAAGTAAGGGCATGGAACACTTTCCCAGAAAGAAATTAAATTGCCATATGAATCTATTATGAGAGCTACTTTTGGATTGCATACCAAAGATGACAATACCTAGATCTATTTGCGTTTTTATGCCTAGCTAAGGGCGTTAAACAATAGCGCTTGTTGGGAGGCAACCCAATTTCATTTTGTTTTTCCTTTTTGTTCCTGTTTTTTAATAAATAATTCATCCAGCCTCTGGTTAGATGTGGTTTTATGTTTTAATTAGTGTGTGTGTGCCAAGTAAGACCTTTGGGATGGCTTACAGTGATAGTTGTTTGGTGTTACTGAAAAACAGAAACTTTTGCACCCACGAAAGTAATTTTAATTTTCTACCGAAGTGTGCTTTTGATCTGATTATTTCTGCACAAGATTGGTACACAAATTACCCAGGTTTTCCTAATTTTTCAGAATTTTTGGAGTTACAAAAATATTTGAGAATTACATATTACTACAGAATGTTCTGTTTTTGACAGATTCTATTTTCTTTGTGTTGTTTGCTTATTTTGATGAATCTATGGGTAGTATCGGGGGGTATGAACCATGGAAAAGTTGGAATATAGTATATATTACACCAATATAAATAAGGAATGAGTTCACAACAGTACCAAAAGTGGTGATTTATTTACTTATACTAACCGGCTTATGAGATTTTCTGTTGAGTTTTGTGTTGTGAAATTTTCAAGTTTTGGGTAAGGATTTGATGGACTATGGAATAAGGAGTGGCAAGAGCCTAATCTTGGGGATGCCCAAGGCACCCCAAGGTAATATTCAAGGACAACCAAGAGCCTAATCTTGGCGATGCCCCGGAATGCATCCCCTCTTTTGTCTTCCTCTATTGGTAACTTTACTTGAGGCTATATTTTTCTTCACCACATGATATGTGTTTTGCTTGGAGCGTGTTGTATGATATGAGTCTTTTCTTTTTAGTTTGCCACAATAATCCTTGTTGTACACACCTTTTGAGAGGGGCACGCATGAATCATGATTTATTACAATACTCTATGTGCTTCACTTATATCTTTTGAGCTAGGCAATCTTGCTCTAGTGCTTCACTTATATCCTTTTAGAGCATGGTGGTGGCTTTATTTTATAGAAATTATTGAACTCTCATGCTTCACTTATATTATTTTGAGAGACTCTTAACAACATGGTAATTTGCTTTGGTATAAATTTAGTCTTGGTATGATAGACATCCAACAATGGTATAATAAAAACTTTCATATAAAGTGCATTGAGTACTATGAGAAGTTTGTTTCCTTATGATTGTTTTGAGATATAAAGATGGTGATATTAGAGTCATGCTAGTGAGTAATTGTGGATTGTAGAAATACTTGTGTTAAAGTTTGTGATTCTCGTAGCATGCACGTATGATGAACCGTTATGTGATGATGTCGGAGCATGATTTATTCATTGATTGTCCTCCTTATGAGTGGCGGTCGGGGACGAGCGATGGTCTTTTCGTACCAATCTATCCCCTTAGGAGCATGTGCATAGTACTTTGTTTCGATAACTAATAGATTTTTGCAATAAGTATGTGAGTTCTTTATGACTAATGTTGAGTCCATGGATTATACGCACTCTCACCCTTCCACCATTGCTAGCCTCTCTAGTACCGCGCAACTTTCGCTGGTACCATACACCCACCTAATACCTTCCTCAAAACAGCCACCATACCTACCTATTATGGCATTTCCATAGCCATTCCGAGATATATTTCCATGCAACTTTCCAATGTTCCCTTTATTATGACACGCTTCATCATTGTCATATTGCTTTGCAAGATCATGTAGTTGAAATTATATTTGTGCCAAAGCCACCATTCATAATTCTTTCATACATGTCACTCTTGATTCATTGCAAATCCCGGTACACCGCCGGAGGGATTCATATAGAGTCATATTTTGTTCTAAGTATCGAGCTGTAATTCTTGAGTCGTAAGTAAATAAAAGTGTGATAATCTTCAGTATTAGAGCATTGTCTCGTGTGGGGAAAGGATGATGGAGACTATGATTCCCCCACAAGTCGGGATGAGACTCCGGACAAAAAAAGGAGGCAAAAAAATGAGAGAAGGCCCCAAAAAATGATGAGAGAAAAGAGAGAAGGGGCAATGTTGCTATCCTTTTACCACACTTGTGCTTCAAAGTAGCACCATGGTCTTTAGGATATAGAGTCTCCTATGTTGTCACTTTCATATACTAGTGGTAATTTTTCATTAAAGAATTTGGCTTGTATATTCAATGATGGGCTTCCTCAAATTGCCCTAGGTCTTCATGATCAAGCGAGTTGGATGCACACCCACTTAGTTTCTTTTTGAGCTTTCATAAACTTATAGCTCTAGTGCATCCGTTGCACAGCAATCCCTACTCACTCACATTGATATCTATTGATGGGCATCTCCATAGCCCGTTGATATGCCTAGTTGATGTGAGACTATCTCCTTCTTTTTGTCTTCTCCACAACCACCATATTATCACTACTAGGAAAACGGCTATAGATAGGACTGATTCTAATGGCGCACCAGGTAAGTAGTGCGCCACTACTATATACTAATGGCGCACCGGTTTCTCGTGCGCCATTAGTGTGGAAGACACTAATGGCGCACCGTGCTCACGGTGCGCCACTACTATTGAATTTTTTTCCCATTTTTCCATACAAACTAATGGCGCAGGGATGGCAAAGTGCGCCATTACTAGTTAGAACTAATAATGGCGCACGACCAAGACAGTGCGCCATTAGTATATAATTTTTTTTTACTTTTTTACAAACCTACTAATGGCGCACTATGCCAAAGCCCGATCGTGTTTATACCCGAAGCCAAATCCAAGATCATGGCGCAAAGCGTCATCGCGAAAAATGAGCCATGGGTACTGGCTTCCCAAGTGGACCAATGCTTCTTCATTACCGACCCGCCAAAGCCCGGTCGTGTTGTCGTGAAGAGAGGCAAAAGGAAGATCATCGGAATGGATGGAGTAGCCAATGAGCAAGACTTCGACAAGCACGGCGACCGAAGATCGAACATGACGACGCATTTATGAAGTAGCAGCACACACCACAAGAAGAAGCAGGACCACCCTACCTAAGGGCGTCCGTTCCACGGAAGAATTCCATCTGTGAAAAGAAGGGCAAGAAGATTGTGAACAGATAGCTAGCTAAGATCGATTGTATTTAAATCGTAGTCTTCATTTCTCGATTGTATTTCATGGGCACTTTTTGATATCATGAATATTCTTAAATTTCATGGGCACTTTTTGAATTCATGAGGACACTTGATCTCGATCCCCCTCCATCTCGATCTCGATTCCCCCTCCATCTCGATCTCGATCCCCGCACCCTCCCCCGCTCCACCGCCGCCGCCGATGATATTTTCAAGTAAGAAATTTGAACATATTTTTTAAAAAATTATTAATGTTTTTATAAAAAAATATTACTGTTAAACAAGTTTGAACATATTTAAACACAAATAAATATAAAAAACATGACGACGACGATGAAGTAGCAGCACACACCACAAGAAGAAGCAGGACCACCCTACCTAAAGGACGTCCGTTCCACAGAAGAATTCCATCTGTGAAAAAGAAGGGCAAGAAGATTGTGAACAGATAGCTAGCTAAGATCGATTGTATTTAAATCGTAGTCTTCATTTCTCGATTGTATTTCATGGGCACTTTTTGATATCATGAATATTTTTAAATTTCATGGGCACTTTTTGAATTCATGAGGACACTTGATCTCGATCCCCCACCATCTCGATCTCGATTCCCCCTCCATCTCGATCTCGATCCCCCCACCCACCCCCGCACCACCCCCCCCGCCGATGATATTTTCAAGTAAGAAATTTGAACATATTTTTTAAAAAATTATTAATGTTTTTATAAAAAAATATTACTGTTAAACAAGTTTGAACATATTTAAACACAAATAAATATAAAAAATAGCATTTAAAATGCATAAAAAAATATTGGGGAGCCTGGGAATCGAACCCAGGACCTCCTGGTGTGTGTCTTTGCGTCTTGACCAGTCGGGCTAGTGGGTGGGTTCTGTTGTAGATAGGATTAGGTTGTAGATATGGTTAGTGGCTAGATTAAAACAAAATTCTAATGGCGCACCGAAGGGTGGTGCGCCATTAGATAGTCATACTTATGGCGCACGACTGGACGGTGCGCCATTAGAACCCTCCCCCTAGCTATCCTCCCTCCTCTTGCAGATCCCTTGACCCTCTCTCCTCGCCACAGATCCACCAGCGCGTTGCCCCGACCCACGCCGCCCGCCGCCCAGCGCCTCCGTCTCCGTCGCCGCCCCAGTCAGCCTGCCCTGCCCCCATCGCCGTCCGCTTCCAATCCACCCCTCCCTCGCCTTCACTGCACCCACCCACCTCCCTCGCCTTCCCAGCCCTCGAGCTCCACCGTGCGAGGCGACAGGCAAGGCGGCGGGCGAAATCTGCTTCAACACTGGCCGGGCGAGCCGCGAAACCAGGGCGCGACGGTGCTCGACCCTCCACCCCCTCCACCTCTTCTTCCTTGGATCGCTTGTTGTCTTCCTCAACTTCGCCACCTCTGTTGCTACTAAGCTGTCAGTAGGCCTCCTTGCGCCTCCCGGTGAGCTCCACCTCCTCTCCCTCTTCCTTCTCGCGTGCCAAGAAATGCATAGCAATTATTTGCTTCACTTAGTCATTGATGGTCATTCAGTATGAAATTACAACCTGCAGGTATTGGTTGGAATGTGTAACTACAATTCTGTGGGAAATGTTTGCAGTTAAGCTATGTGGTTGGAAAGATCATGTGTCATTAGAAACTTGGAAGCTAAAAACATTGCGATCCTCACCATAAGGATGATTATATCTTCCATGCCTGAATAGCTCTACCTAAATAATAAATAGATAAAGGTAAAACTAAACCATGCTCAGCGATGAGATGATCTCAACTGACAAACAAAGCAAACTTGTTCATCATTACAAAAGCAAACTTGTTCAACATAACAAAAGCAAACTTGTTCAACATAACAAAAGCAAACTTGTTCAACCACATAACTACAAACTGAGACACAGTATAAGGGGTCATCCCAATACCACAAACAACTCAATATCCCCGAGTAGGGGTCATCCCAATGATCCTCCGCCTCTTGCGAGCTTCGAAACCTTCTTTGGTGATTTCGATTTTCTTCCATGCCTCGTAGGTGACGTACGCATCTTTCACGTCGTACTCGATGAGCTTGTTTGGCAGTGGGCTGTCCCCCCATAGTAGGTGGTCCGAATTCCTGTCGATCTTCTGCTTCATTTTTTAGTAGGATGGGTGGATGAGGCTGGCTGCAAACTCAGCCAAAGGCGCCACTTCTTTCCATTTTTGAACTCTCCATTTGCTGCAAGTCGATGTACTTGTGGGGTTGATCTCCAAACCAGACAACTTCAGCTTCTCCTTGTCGCCTCCAATACAGAAGCCAACAAAGGTGTACAGCTTCTTCTCCTGCAGGAGCGGGTGGAGTTCCTTGGGCCTGCATCAAAATAATCTTTAGCATTCAAATTCATCTACTTCAAAAACTTCAGAAACTACAGAATTAAAATGGGTTCAGTTGAAGCAAAATTCAGTTAAAATAGCATCTTGATTACGAACAAAATTCAGTTAAAACAGTATGATCACAACAACTACTAAATGATCACAACAACTACAAGACAACATTCTGTATGATCAAAACAGCAAGCATAACATCTTAATGATGTATTTTTTTTGCAATCTTTTGCATTACAAGAAAACATTCATAACAGCTACTAAATGATCACAAAAACTTGTAGACAACATTCTGCATGATCACCAAAAAACTACTTCAGAACTGGATGTTTTTACCATTTGGTTGCCGCGGTGATGTGGTATACCAGGACGAGATCCTCCACGCATAACTGCAGAACTGCAGCAATTTGCGGAGGTTTGTCTTCCCTGGTATACTCGACATCAACGCCGATATTCCGAGAAAGCATGCCGCCGAGCCTCCTCCTCATCTTGCGGATCATCTTGTCGGCTTAAATGCGGATTCTTGGTGCATACGACATCCAGCGGCTCCTTGGTGGATATCAACCTTGAGCGGCACGGTGTAGTCCCGCTTACGCCGGGGACCGAACGTCGTTGTCGACCATCAGCGGCTCCTTGCCGACGCCTCACCACGGTGATGCTTGGCGACGGAGGAGTTGCTCCATGATGCCTCCGCCATTCTCTTGGCAGAGCGGAGGGAGTTCTTGCGGATTCCTCCGCCATTGCCCTCCGTGCCGCCGATGGTGGAGGCAGAGGGAGTTGCTTCATCTTTGGAGGCAGAGGGAGGTAGAGGGAGGAAGATGGAGCAGCAATGGAATGAGGAGGGAGGCACAGGGAGGAAGATGGAGCGGCAATGGAATAGGAGGGAGTTACACGGGCGTGGGAAGAAAACCCCTCTGCGCCGTGGGGAGTTGCGGTGGAGGGAGACATGGGGAGTTGCCTTGAAAACTCAAACGCCCCGCCCTTTGGAGGGAGACGTGGGCCCTTGAAAACTACGGAGGATACGTGGGCCCTCCTGTTTACGAAAACGTCCGGGAGGGAGGCGTGGTAAAATTCAGTTATAATGTGTTTGTCCTGCGTTCAACTTCGCAGCCTTTTCGCTCTCTATTTCTCTTCTTATTCAGCGATTACACAGCTAATGTAAAACGAGAAACTAGGCCACTTCCGGGTCGTGAGCACTGCCATCCCAGCGCTCCCCAGCGCGTCACCGCGATGCAGCCATGACCGTCTAGTTCGTGTCATCCCATGGTCGGGTCAGGGCCGCGGAGAAACCTAACAAACTACGACCGAGGCGCAGCTCGGATTATTTGAAACTGAAAGCAAACTTCTCTGATGAAACTGACAGAGACTGAAAACTACACCTATATCTGACGAAACTAAAGGTGTTCTTCAGCAGCTGATTAAATTCAGTTAACAACAACATCATTAAAATTTAGTTAATTAACTGAAGAAGAGAAGAGAGGAAGTAGAGAGCAAGAGGAGTACTTGCATTAACTGAAACGTTTTACTTTAAACTTGCATGCATTCTTTGCTTGTTTATATTCATTCTTGTAAACTGAACATGCTCATCTATCTATCTACCTATCTATCTATCTACCTGCTCATGGATCCCTCAGCTGCAGCTACAGTTGGAGCTCAATCTGATCTCATCTGAAATGAATCTATAAATACAGAGTGTAGTTAGTTACAGAGTAGCAGAAATAGTTGCTGGATGCAGTTACTTGCATGGGCCTCGGCTGATGAAGAAAAACTTTATATATATTCATACCGATGTTGACTCTATAAATCATACTTATTGGACATGTTTTATGTGTTGATCCATCAATTGATCACATTGAGAAAGACCATCGTGTCTCCGACCATTTTGCAAAGGTCATGTCTCCGACCATCGTGTCGTGATGAATTTGCAGTACCCGAGAGGCCCTTGAGTTTGTCGGAACGTTGATTAACTTCCATTCCGGCAAATTCGGGTACTCCATATGTCCTATTTTCAGCAAAGGTCATGCTGAAATTTTCCGTGAATTTTAGCATGACTTTGCTCTAAATAGGACATATGGGGTACTTGCGACTAATGCATGGGCCGGGGTATCTTAGTACTTAGTTAAGTAGGATCAACTGCCCCGCCATTCTTGCTGCATTAAACCATAGGTGGCAATAGAGCCAAGTGATTAGGCCCAACTTAGAATTCTCCTTAGCATCGATAAACCCTAGATGATAAACCCAACATAGGTGGCAATAGAGCCAAGTGATTAGGCCCAACCTAGGGTGCCTCGGCATCGATAAACCCTAAATGATGAAAACTTAACTTGGCTGCCCCGGATGCCTCGATGAGAACCTAAATGATGTACGCTTAGGCTTTTAGGGTGCCTCGGCGTCGACAAACCCTAAATGATGAAAGCTTAGGCTTTTAGGGTGCCTCGGTGTCGACAAACCCTAAATGATGAGACCATGATCTTGTTCCTTGACAATAACCAACTTTTTGACCAAACTTTTTTCCTATTTAGAGCGAAACATGGCCCACAACGATGAGGCCGGTGGTTCGGGCGGCAAGCAATTCTGGGAGCTGTCCCAGGAGATGGAGAAACAACCTCACCACTATGAGGACGCCGAGGAAGACACCGATCCTGATTACACAACCCCTAGTGGCGTCGGGGATGACACCACTGATGGTGCCGCCGAGGAAGCCAATCGAAGAAGCAAAGGAAGGACCGGCGTCCGAATGCGCTCCGCACCGTCAAGGAGGAATTCACTCAAGTACAAGGGTAAGGTTCCCGGAGTCTACGACGACTGGGAGGAGTGTCGGAGACAGGTTCACCGTTTCAGCGGTAACAGTTACAAAGGGTACACCACTAGGGCGGAGGCCGAATCTAGATATGCCTGCTATCTAGCGGGAGAGAGGACGGAGCGTTGGAGGAACCGGATGAGGACCAGTTTGATCGCGATGATGCTCATCCTGATGACCACAACTCTCTTTTATGTGATGGTAGTTTAGATGATCGATATCAACTTGTAATGTGAAGACAAACTCGATACTCGCGGTCTTGAGACTTGTAATGTTTTATCTTTGTTCGGTCTTTTGAATTCGGAGACTAATATGATGAATTGTATTCGGAGACTAATCTTCTATTGTATTCGATGAATCTGATGTTGCTGTGTGCTGCTCTCTATATTCTGTCCAATAATATATTTTGTAACCTGTGCAAAAATCAGAAAAGCAAAAGAAACCAAATATTCATACTAATGGCGCATCAAGGCAGAGTGCGCCATTAGTATGCCAAAGGATACTAATGGCGCATCAAGGCAGAGTGCGCCATTAGTGTGACAAAGCACATGGTTACATATGGCCCCCCGGGAGGCATACTAATGGTGCATGGAGTTACATACTACTGCCACCCGGCCTGGTGCGCCATTAGAATCTGGGATACTACTGGCGCACCAGTGGTGCGCCATTAGTAAAAAATTCTAATGGCGTGCTACTAATGGCGCACCGGTAGTGCGCCATTAGTAGGCAAAACCGGTGCGCCATTAGTAGGCCTTTTCCTAGTAGTGTATATTCCACCTATAGTGATATGTCCATGGCTCACGCTCATGTATTGCGTGAAAGTTGAAAAGGTTTGAGAACATCAAAAGTATGAAACAATTGCTTGGCTTGTCATCGGGGTTGTGCATGATTTGAATATTTTGTGTGATCAAGATGGAGCATAGCCAGACTATATGATTTTGTAGGGATAAGCTTTCTTTGGCCATGTTATTTTGAGAAGACATAATTGCCTTGTTAGTATGCTTGAAGTATTATTGTTTTTATGTCAATATTAAACTTTTGTTTTGAATCTTATGGATCTGAACATTCATGCCACAATAAAGAAAAATTACATGGATAAATATGTTAGGTAGCATTCCACATCAAAAATTCTGTTTTTATCATTTACCTACTCGAGGATGAGCAGGAATTAAGCTTGGGGATGCTTGATACGTCTCCAACGTATCTATATTTTTTATTGTTCCATGATATTATATTATCTGTTTTGGATGTTTTATATGCATTAATATGCTATTTTATATTATTTTTGGGACTAACCTATTAACCTAGAGCCGAGTGCCAGTTTCTGCTTTTTCCTTGTTTTTGAGTTTCGCAGAAAAGGAATACCAAACGGAGTCCAAACGGAATAAAACCTTCATGATGATTTTTCTTGGACCAGAAGACACCCAGGAGACTTGGAGTGCAAGTCAGAAGAGCCACAAGGGTGGAGGGTGCGCCCCTACCTTGTGGGCCCCTCGGTGACCCCTTGACCTAGATCTTCCTCCTATATATCCACATATATTCCCAAACCACCAGAAGTATCCACGAAAACACTTTGCCACCGCTGTCAGGGGTGAACCCCGGGCAGGCAACGGAACCCGGATCCTTTTCAAAAACATCGGGGCCAGCAGCGCCCCTCAGTCCGGCTCACACTTGGCCGGGTTCCTCAACGCGGCCAAGCTCCTCAACCTAGCCCAGGCGGCTAGCGCGTGCCGCCGAACCCGGCAAGCCAAGACTTCTCCAGCAAGCCAGCTCCCTTGTGGCGTCTTCCTCAACCTGGCCACGGGTCAGCTCCCATCCCATCCAAGGCGTACGATGGAACAAGTCTCCATAGAGGGGATGAACATGGCAACAATGTCCCACCAACTCCTCTGACCAGCGGGGGCGTGGCAGCAGTGGCCCACCTACTTCGCTGACCGAGGCCAGTGTGGCAATAGTGTGCCCCTCATCACTACTGACCCAAGCTGACGGCGACCAGGCGGTGCGCCACTATAGCTGAGTCAGCCCGACCACTCCGTGACAATCGACAAGACGGACAGTAGTGCCCTCTGGTGCACGGGGCCCGCGCTCGGAGAACCCGGCGAGCCCTGGCACCAGGTGGGTCCTAGCACCGGCTTCCCAGGCGCTGACATCCCGGCCCTGTGCCCATGTAACTTTACCATTGTAGCCCTAGGGGTTGACATATAAAACCCCCCAGGAGCCCTCCATGTACACGGGCGATCACACAAGAAGAACACCAACCACCAGTAGCACACACATACACAAGGGGGAGGAGCACCCTAAGCCTTGGCCTGTCTTCCTTCTTCCTCCAAAAAGCTCTAGGAGCAATTCTGTACTATTTCATATAAACCACACTCGGCAGGACTAGGGGTATTATCTCTCCGGAGAGCCCGGAACTTGGGTATGTCTTGCATACCTCACTCGCTCATGCCGACCTCGCCTCTAGAGCCCACCGGTGCCCTCGACCCTCCTCCTCTCTTTAGCCATCCTTTGGCATCTGTTGTGCACCCACCACAACAGTTGGCGCCCACCATGGGCAGCTCGAGGTCCCGACTGGAGACATGTTCTAGACGGGGCTCCTCTCCAACTCCGACGACCCCGTCGCAGTGGCAGCCGACGTCATCGACGCGCTCGCCGCCTCCTTCGCCGTGCTGCGCATCTCCGATGCACCCACGGCCAACGAGTACTCAAGCGGGGTGCTCGACATCTCCGACTCTCCCGTTCCCCTCGACATTGACGTTTCCGCTGGGGCGGCGGACCTCTGCGTCTGAGTAGAGGTGTTCGCCGCCAACACTGGCTCCTCCTCGTCCAGTGCTGCAAGGAAGGCCGTCGATGCCAAGGCCGCTGCGGATCGCGCCAACACGCCGACCCGCTGCATGCCATGATGCAGAGCCTCCACGTTACCATCGCCACCATTCGTTGACGCCACCAACACTGCCGAGACCCTGGATCGACTCGAGGAAGGGCGCAAGCGCCTGCTGGACATGTCTGAGACGCTCGCAGCCGCGCAACATCGTCTGGATTCCGCGCAGCAGGAGTGCGATGTTGTGTACAGCTTCACGCCAACCACCGCAGAGCCCAGTCGGGTCGCCGAGGTGCGGGCCCGTGGCGGCGCCATCGGCAGCGCCCTTGGCGCTATCCCGTTCGTCTATGACACTCCGGTCAAGAATATGCGCGGCGCGCAAGTGGTCGATGTCGGCATGCAGCGGCTGCAGGGCGAGGAGCTGCAGGAGCGCCTGAAGCGTATGAATGAGCTCCTCGATGCTTCGAACACACAGCAGGACCACCTCGACCGTGCCGTGGGATCCGTCTTGCACCGCGCCAACGACCCCGAGCAGCAGAACACGGCGTCCTCGCCACCCGGTGAAGCCCACTCCGACCACACCAGGACCCGGTGCAACCGCGCACGACGGCCAGCGACGGCTTGGGCGACGAGCCGGCTCCGGAAGCCCGGCGCCAGCAAGATCCTCCCCCACAACCCGGTCGTCATGTTCATCCGGCTTCAGCCGACCCGGATCCCCGCGGCCCGGTCGCGAGCCGGCTAGGCCCACGCGCCATTAATGATGCCGACGCTTGTCACCGCCTCGACCAGCTCGCCCTCTCCCTGGAGCTGGAGGAGGATAACGCTGTTGGGCCGGCTTGCTTTGGTCTGCGCATCTGGGATGAGCCCTTCCAAAAGGGTTCATGCTCCCCCGCGACACCCCCAAGTACAATGGCACCGTCAAGCCGGAGGACTAGCTCATCGACTACACCGCCGCCATCGGCATCACGGGCGGCAATCACCACCTCGCCGTACACTACGCCCCGCTCATGCTCCAGCGCTCGGCCAGCACGTGGTTGAACAGCCTGCCGGCTGGCAGCATCAACGCATGGGTCGACTTTGAGCAGGCCTTCATGCACAACTTCACCGGCAACTACAAGCGCCCCGGCCGCCCCAGTCAGCTCCTCCATGTGTGTGCAGGGACCGATGAAAACCAGTCACGAGTACCTCTCGCGCTGGACCGAGCTCCAAAACAGCTGCGAAGCTGTCCACGAGGTCCAGGCAATCCAGTACTTCACAAGCGGGTGCCGGGATGGCACCCTCCTCAAGCACAAGCTCCTACGCTCTGAGCCGACCACCATGGCCATGCTCATGGTCATCGCGGACAAGTATGCCAACACCAATTCTGCCATGAAGATTCCGGTGGTGCTGGACAAAGCCGGCAAGGCAAAGCCAGTACCGCCTCCCAAGCCGGCCGGTGAAAGCAGCCGCTGGCAAAACAACCAGCAGAACGACAAAAGCAGGGCCGACCAGCCGGCCCAGCGCTACGACAACCACCTCGTCGCGGTAGCCGAGCAGGCGCCCGCGCCCGAGCTGGCCGCCAAGCGCCGGCAAACTGGCAAGACGGCATGGCAACCCGCCATGAGTTTCGAGGAGATGCTCGACTCTCCCTACAAGCACCACAGCGGCTCCGGCAGTGTGCCGTTACCAAGCGCATAATGAGGGGTGACATCCCGCCTCCTCCGGCTCTGGCTCCAGGAGCGGGGCCACCGGCTCTGTCGGATTTCGGGTTCCGGCAAAACCCTTGAGGTTCGAACACTGGGATGCGCACAAAGAACTCTCCCTACCAAATCACACCCTCACCCTCGCCACGATCTCAAAGCCTAGCTCGACGAACCCGTAACACAGGAGAGACACAAGAGTTTTTACTGGTTCGGGTCACCGATGTGGTGTAATACCCTACTCCAGTGTGGTGTGGTGGATTGCCTCTTGGGCTAAGGATGAACAGTTACAAGGGAAGAACAGCCTCTTGAGGAGAGGTGTTCTTGTGCTTGGTGAGTGTGAGGATGGAATCGATCTAGTCCAAGATGAGTTGCCTCCTATGGTGGTGGCTAGTCCTATTTATAGAGGCCCTGGTCCTCTCCGCAAATATTGAGCGGGAAGGGATCCAACAATGGCCAAATTCGAAGGGAGACAGCTAGTACGAGTTATCCTGACTAAAGTTGGTCTTCGCCTGCCAAAGGCTCTGGTGGTGACGCCACCTTGGGCTGCATGGTGACCTCCATCTTGCCGTCTTGCTGGTCTTGGTATCGTTGCACTGATATGGAAACCTTTGCCTGATGCCTCGGGACTCCTCGACTGCGCTTGCCCCTTTAGCACCAAAGAGGAAACAAGGACACTACACGCGCTGTCGCCCGCCTGGCTCTAGTCGTCATGGCTTGCGTCATGGGAACCTCGCGAGGTGTCCCTTGCCTTGATCTCTCCGCCCCTCGCGAGCCAGCCTGGTGACGCAGCCCCCGAGGAGGTCTTGTGTCATCCGCCTCGCGAGGCTTGGCCCCTCGCGAGGGTCTTGAGTGTTTGTTGGTGAAGATAGGCCGTACAGGGCCGCTGGTGGAGCCACGCTTTGGGCCGCAGGCAGGAAAGTCTGGGGACCCCCGTTCCCAGGACACCGACAGTAGCCCCCGGGCCCAAGGCACGCTCAGACTTGGCTTCGAGGCAAAGCCAAAGGGCAAGTGCGGAGCACCGCGGGCCCCAACAGCCTGTGGCCTTAGTCAACGCATGGCGATTGATTAGATGTGGGCGTCTCCGCTTCCCCACGCTGCCTCGGCAACTTCCCGACTTGACGAGTCCCTACTGCATGCAAGGAAAAACCATCATTACATGTGATCATCGGGATCGCCGGTTGGCCTTCTCCTGCTATAAATGAGGAGGGGGCGGAGCCCCCGTTGCTCATCTCTTCCTACTCGACTTGCTTCTTCTCCCTTGCTTCATTGCCAGTAGCGACACCCATGGTGCCAATTCGAGGATTCTCGGCCATTGAGAAGGGAAAAACCCCTCGCGACGAGCCCGGGTCACTTCCGCTCAAGAAGAGGCCAAGCCACCGCCGCGACATGGTCACGAGCCAGAGGTGTCGAGGCCTTGGTATGGGAGGCCTCCTCCCGGGTACCCGCTGCCTCTGTACGCCCTAGTTGAGGGCTCCGGAGGAAGGGGCGGCGAGCGCTGCCGCCCGCGCCGGGGCCGTGGTTGCCGTGCCGCGGTGACTCACGCTGTTGCCCCAGGAGTCCATGCCGCGGACTCCTCGCGCGAGCTCGTGATGTGGGCGGCGATGCCTCCACCCACCTGGATCCTCTTTTCGCAGTTCTTCTCCACCGTGATGCCGCCGAGGGGCCCCCTTGAGCTTTGGCTGCAACACGCCGACTGCAAATCCCCAGCGACTAGAGCGGAGGTGGAAGCCGTTTCCCCGGGAAAAATCTTCATGACCCGCGGCTAGGGCGAGGTTGCCCAGGTTTGCCGCGCGGAAGGCGCCCTTGCAATCCACTTTGAGTACGACGGCGCCTCCATGATGTTCTTCAAGGTCTTCGATGCGGAAGGCCGCCGCTTGGAGTGCTACCCCAGAGGGGGTCGCCGGGATGGCGCAGCGGCCAGCGCCGAGCTTGCCGCTGGCTTCTCCAGCGACTCCTCCAGCAGTAGCAGTGGCGCTTGGGAGTCCAACGACTCTCCGAGCCCTACGAGACCCCGAAGACAAGCGACGACAGCTACGTGCCCCCGAGCTCTTGCCGGGCCCGGAGCAAGGGCGCAGCGTCCGGCCGCCGCCATCGCTGATTTGGATGGGGTTGGCGCCGGCCTCCTATGGCCCACTTTTGATGATGGCGTCGGCCGCGCTGGCGCGTGAAGATAGGGCTCTTAGGAACTCCCCTCTTTTCTTCCCTGTGAGGAATTGAAACGGACCCCGTGGGGGCGTGTAAAGGATCTGTAATATCTTTTGTTCATATTATCCTTATTATGAAAATCTGCGAGCGTACGTCTTGTTCCGGCTCGGTCTCCCCTTTTCGACCCCACGGCAGCTTGGTACTCTACGCTGATAGGTCCCTGTCCCCAGGCAGGCTACAGCCGTCGCTGGTATGCCAGGTCAAGATGTCGTGGTCAAGGCCAGGAGGTGAGCGGCCCAAGGTCCAGTAAGAGCTCCTGAGGCGCGATGCTCAAGAGGTCCCCTTTAGCGCTCAAGAAGCCACCGAGAGGCAGGAAAGGGTGGCAATGTTGCCGCAACAAGGCTGCCAAAGGTGAGGATCCTAGGCTGTAGTGCTGGGTCGATCCAGGCATGAAACTTTTCTTGGCATTCCTGAGCTGGCTCCTTGTGTCGCGCCAGGCTTGTGCGCCGACTGCTGTAGATTAGCTAGGTTAGGCCCGTGCGAGCCTCCCCTTCTTCTCCACGCTCTTCCATGTGCTCTGGGTCCTCAGGTCCCGGCCCTTGAGTGAGTTCAGCCGCCGCTGGTATGCCAGGTCACGATGCGGTGGTCAAGGCCAGGGGGTGAGGGCTGGAGAGCCAGTAAGAGCTCATGAGTCGCGATGCTCAGGAGCCCCCTTTTAATGTGCAAGCGAATTGCATAGGAGAAGAAGGAGCCCGTGGTACCGCCCGCTGTCGTCCTCAGGAGGTTCCTGCAGGTTAGTGCGAGGAGGGACATAGATTGCCACGATGATTGCCGCTCTTCCGTAGGTCGCTCTGCAAGAAGATGAAGGCACTGAGGGCCTGGTGAGGTGACGTGCGCGGGGCGTACCGCGAGCCAGAGCTCGGCCGCTCAGATTTGTCGACGTCGCAGAGACGGACCCGAGCACAAGCGCCGTGCCAGTGTGAGTAGCTCCGTGGTAGGTGACAATCAAGCAGGTGATAACCATTGATAGATTACGCATGAGAAGCACACTAGCTTAGGTAAATGCAAGAACGATACATGCCACTGGGCTGGACCCGAGGGGATTGGGGATGATGCAGCCCAAGGGGCGCCCCCAGCAAAGTAAGCTAAAGACGTAAAAGGATACATGCCGCAGGGACAGGCCGATGCGGCCTCGGAATGATGCAGCCCGAGGGGCGCTCCCAGCTAAATAAACTTGGAAAATGTCACCTGGTTCCGTTGTCGAAGGGGTGTTGGGGCAGCTGAAGATGTGTGGCGAAAGGGTTGCTCCTCATGAGTCACCGGGGCCCTGAGCCTCGGGAGGCTTTGGGGGTCCAGGCGGTTCCTTGAGGACCGTCTCCAAGTCCGTCAGGATTGCGTGATGCCTGGCCTCCTGAGCCGCCAGGATGCTCCGCGGGTTGCGCTAGAAGGCAATTGCCACGCTCGGCAGGCCGAATGGCATGCGAACATAGCTGTGAGGTGGGCCCTCACAACATCCCACGCGCGAAGGCCAGAAAAGCTCCTGAGATGCGGCTCTGTTGAGCCCTGGGATGTCGATGCTGACGCGCAGCCCGCCATCCTTGCCCGGATGAGGAGCTGCGCCAGATGGGCGGCGGACGCCACGCATAGCTCTTGCGTCCTGCAGCTCCTGAGTGACCTCGGTGATGAACTCCTTAGCGTTGGGCGCTCCTCGCCCAATATCCTCCTGAGGGAAGCGTGCCGGGAAGCACGCCTCCACGTGGTGGCCGAGCGCCTCCCTCATGATGTTGGCTAGGTCTGAGGCCCTCCAGAAGAGAGCCCCCGAGCCTTTCCCGAGGAGGGCGTCGGGCGCGCCTTCCTATGTGAGGGAGGTAGGCACCCCAGGCGCGGGCACCGATCCCGATGTTGCGCCACCAGAGGCTCCGTACCCTAAGGCCCTATGCGGAGTAGCTGCTTTTTCTTCTTGGGGACGGCCTCAGGAGGGTACTTTGCTGCATTGTCATCGGGTTCTTCGATTGATGCTACTTGGAAGGCGCGCTCGAAGCATCACACCGCATCTCTTTCTTCGCAGGGGACGGTGATGATCCCACCGCTTCCTGGAATCTTGATGACGTTGTAGCCATGGTGTGTCACTACCATGAACTTCGCCAGGGCCGGATACCCGAGGATGGTGTTGTACGGCAGACGGATGTGGGCGACGTCGAAGTCGATGAGCTCAGCGCAGTAGTTGTCGCGCTGCCCGAAGGTGACAGGGAGGCGGACCTGCCCTATCGGGGTGGTGGGGCCATCGGTTACTCCTGAGAAGGGCTTGGTAGGCTTAAGCTGGTCGTATGGCACTTGGAGGCTATCGAACGTTTCAACGGATAGACGTTAAGCCCTACACCGCCGTTGATGAGGGTCTTGGTGACTTGCACATTGCTGATGACGGGTGAGCAGAGCATTGGGAGGGCACCAACGGTGGTCGTGAACTTGAGCTGGTCCGCTGAGCTGAAGGTGATGGCGCACTTGGACCACCTGAGCGGGCGCGTGGCCTTGAGCCTGGGAAGGGCGGCGTTCACCTCGCGAGCAAACTGCTTGAAGATGCGCTGAGAGGCTGGGGCTTGAGCTCCGCCTAGGATGCAGGTGGTAGCACGTGGTTCCTGGAAGCCCCCAGCCCCCTCGTCCTGATGGTGGTCGTCGTTCCTTCTTGGCGGTGGCGGCAGCGGAGGAAGGCCAGTGTTGCCCTGAGGGCGATCCTCGCGAGGCTGATCCCTCCAGGCGCCCTCGCAAGGCCGGTCCTACCAGCGGTCCTCGCGAGGCCGGTCGCGCCACTCCTGGCGAGGGCCACGATCGTCCCATTGTCCTCCTCCCCGTCCTCCTCCTCGGAGCCCCGGTCGCTGCGTTCGGGGCATCGACCGAGGCGTCCATCCCGAATGGCCCTGAGCTCTTGACAGTCATTAGTGTTGTGGCTGTGGACGTTGTGGAAGGCGCAGAATGGACGGCTACTCTTGGACGACTCGGGAAGGTCCCGTCCGCGCTTCTTCTCTGGCTCCGCTGCAAGCGCGGCCACTCCCTTGCTCTTCTCGTCCTTGGCCTTGGCCTTCTTCTCCTCGGGGACAGCAGCCGGGAGCCCGAGGAGGGAAAGGCGCCCTTCCTCAGCTCTTGCACACTTGGTCGCCAGGTTGAACAGCTCCAAGGTTGTGCACAATTCCTCGTGGATGGCGAGCTCCTCCTTCATCTTGACATCACGGACGCCATCAGAAAACATGGAGATGATGGCCTCGTCCGTCACCTTGGGGATCTTGAGGCGAACGTTGTTGAAGCGTTGGATGTATTTCTATAGGGTCTCTCCTGGCTGCTACTTGATGCGGCGCAGGTCAACCGCGGCCGGAGGGCGGTTGCGAGTGCCCTGGAAGTTGGCGACAAAGCGGTCGCGCATCTCGTTCCAGGAGGAGATCGAGCCCGGGGGCAGGTTCAGGAGCCACGAGCGAGCGCTATCCTTGAGAGCCATGGGGAACCAGTTCGCCACGACTTTTTCATCGCTGTTGGCCACCTCGATGCTCAGCTCGTAGAGCTGCAGGAACTCCGCGGGGTCGGGCGTGCCGTCGTAGCGAGGAGGTAGGTCTGGCTTGAACTTGCCAGGCCAGGCAACGCTACGGAGCTCGGGAGTGAAGGCACAGCAGCCTGCTGTGGCCACTGGGACCCTTTGCGGATGCGGAGCCTGCCCTTGATGCCCGCGCACCACCGCCGCAGGCGGCACGCGGCCTTGTCGCAGTGGCGCTCGGAGCGCTGGCGCATTCTCTTGCGGCGGTGGGACTTCTTGGCAGCTTCCTTCTTCTTGCGCGGGTGCCCGGAGCGGTTGGTCACGCCGGGGGGCCACGCGCCTTGGCGCCAGGACGCCGTCTTGGTGCAGAGGTGGTGGAGGCGCTCCGTGAGCCACGTCGCCCGCAGCTGGCGGAGGGCGAGGCAGCGAGAGGGATGGCGCAGGGGAGCCCCCTGCGGCGCTGACGAGCTCGGCGATGCGGTCCAGCCAGTCCTCGTAGAGGTCGTCGACGGGGCGGTAGCGCAGGAGCTCGCGTGCCATGAGCAACGCGGCCTGCGCGTCCGTGGGAGCGCGACGTGCGTGAGACGACGAGTCAGCGAGGAGTGGCGGTGCGGCCGTCCCGCCACACCGAGGGGTGCCGCGAGGACGCTTGCTTCTCGTTCCTCGCCGGGCCGGTGGCGGCGTTGGCGGCGGGTGATGGGGAGCGATGGGGAGGCCCACTGACAGGAGCGGTCTGAGCGACGCGAGCGCCGAGGGGTTAATCATAAGTGGGATGCTTGTCCAAGGAAGGGAAGCACCCAAGCACCAGTCCACCCACATATCGAATTATCAAAGTAACAAACGCGAATCATATGAGCGTGACGAAACTAGCTTGACGATAATTCCCATGTGTCCTCGGGAGCGTTTTCCTTTATATAAGAGTTTGTCCAGGCTTTTCCTTGGCTACAAAAAGGATTGGGCCACCTTGCCGCACCTTGTTTACTTTTGTAACTTGTTACCCGTTTCAAATTACCTTATCACAAAACTATCTGTTACCGATAATTTCAGTGCTTGCAAAGAATACCTTACTGAAAACCGCTTGTCATTTCCTTCTACTCCTCGTTGGGTTCGACACTCTTACTTATCGAAAGGACTATGATAGATCCCATATACTTTTCAGTCATCAAGACTTTTTTCTGGCGCCGTTGCCGGGGAGTGAAGCGCCTTTGGTAAGTGGAATTTGGTAAGAAAAATTTATATAGTGTGCTAAAATTTACTGTCACTTGTTACTATGGAAAGTAATCCTCTGAGGCGCTTGTTCAGGATATCTTCACCCCGACCAGTAGAGAAAAGAGTTGCTCCTCAACCTACTGAACCTACTGAAAATGTTTACTTTGAAATTCCTTCGGGTATGATAGAGAAAGGCATTGACATGGTTTAAGCTATGCGATGATATTGGATCATGGAACTAGAACCGATTGAAATTGGAATTTCATCAGAAGTTTTATCCTATGCATCTGGTTCATCATGATCGTAATTATATATATAATTTTTGGCCTCGCGAAGGAGAAAGCATCGCTCAAGCTTGGCGTAGGCTTAAGTCAATGTTATATTCATGCCCCAATCATGAGCTCTGAAGAGAAATTATTACTCAAATTTTTTATGCTCGGCTTTCTCTCAATAATCGCTCCATGCTCGATATTTTTTGTACTGGTTCTTTTATGATGAAGACTATTTAATTCAGATGGGATTTATTGGAAAGAATTAAACTCAACTCTGAAGATTGGGAACTTGACGAAGGTAAGGAGTCAGGTATAACACCAAATTTGATTGTGTTAAATCTTTTATGGATACCGATGTTTTCCGTGAATTTAGCACTAAATATGGACTTGACTCTGAGATAGTAGCTTCTTTCTGTGAATCATTTGCTACACATGTTGATCTTCCTAAGGAGAAGTGGTTTAAATATCATCCTCCCATTGAAGTAAAAGTAGTTGAACCTATTAAAGTTGAAGAAAAGACTATCACTTACAATGTTAATCATATTGTTCCTACCTCTTATATTGAGAAACCACCCTTCCCTGTTAGAATAAAGGATCATGCTAAAGCTTCAACTCTGGTCAACAAAAGTAATATTAGAACACCCAAACCCTATGAGCAAATTAAAGTTGAACCTAGTATTGCTATGGTTAAAGATCTCCTGGTTGATAATATTGATGGGCATGTTATTTACTTCTGTGATAAAGCTGCTAGAATTGCTAAACCTGATAATAAAGATAAACATAGACATGTTGTTGGCATGCCTGTCGTTTCGGTTAAAATAGGAGATCACTGTTATCATGGCTTATGTGATATGGGTGCTAGTGTCAGTGCAATACCTTATACCTTATATGAAGAAATTTTGCATGATATTGCACCTGCTGAGATAGAAGATATTAATGTTACTATTAAGCTTGCCAATAGAGATACTATCTCATCGGTTGGGATTGTTAGAGATGTTGAATTCTTGTGTGGAAAAATTAAATATCCTACTGATTTTCTTGTTCTTGCTTCCCCACAAGATAACTTTTGTCCCATCATATCTGGTAGGCCCTTCTTGAATACTGCTAATGCTAAGATAGATTGCAAAAAGGATGTTGTTACTATTGGTTTAGGGGATATGTCTCATGATTTTAATTTTGCTAAATTTCATAGACAACCCCATGATAAAGAATTGCCTAGTAAAGATGAAATTATTGGTCTTGCTTCTATTGCCGTGCCTCCTAATGATCCTTTAGAACAATAGTTGTTAGACCATGAAAATGATATGTTTATTAATGAAAGAAGGGAAATAAATGAAGTATTCTTCAAACGGGGAGCTATTTTGAAACACAACTTGCCTGCTGAAATTCTAGGGGATCCTCCTCCACCCAAGGGTGATCCCGTGTTTGAGCTTAAACCATTACCTGATACTATTAAATATGTTTATCTTGATGAAAAGAAGATATATCCTTTTATTATTAGTGCTAACCTTTCAGAGCAGGAAGAAGAGAAATTATTGAAAACTCTGAAGAAGCATCGTGCTGCTATTGGATATACTCTTGATGATCTTAAGGGCATTAGTCCTACTCTATGCCAAAGACAAAATTAAATTGGAGAAAGACGCTAAACCGGTTGTTGATCACCAACGACGGTTAAATCCTAAGATGAAAGAAGTGGTAAGAAAAGAACTACTAAAGCTTCTGGAGGCAGGTATAATTTATCCCGTTGCTAATAGTCAGTGGGTAAGTCATGTCCAATGTGTCCCTAAGAAGGGAGGTATTACTGTTGTTCCTAATGATAAAGATGAATTGATCCCACAAAGAATTGTTACAGGTTATAGAATGGTAATTGATTCCTGCAAATTAAATAAAGCTACTAAAAAGGATCATTACCCTTTACCTTTTATTGATCAAATGCTAGAAAGATTATCCAAACATACACATTTTTGCTTTCTAGACAGTTATTCTGGTTTCTCTCAAATACATGTGTCAAACGAGGATCAAGAAAAGACCACTTTTACTTGCCCTTTCGGTACCTTTGCTTATAGACGTATGCCTTTTGGTTTATGCAATGCACTTGCTACGTTTCAAAGATGTATGACTGGTATAACCTCCGACTTTTGTGAAAAGATTGTTGAGGTTTTCATGGTTCATTTCTTCGTGTATGGAACTTATTTTGATGATTGCTTAAGCAACCTTTATCGAGTTTTCCAGAGATGTGAAGAAACTAATCTTGTCTTGAATTGGGAGAAGGGCCACTTTATGGTTAATGAAGGTATTGTATTGGGGCATAAAATTTCTGAAAGAGGTATTGAAGTTGATAAAGCCAAAGTTGATGCTATTGAAAAGATGCCGTGTCCTAAGGACATCAAAGGTATAAGAAGTTTCCTTGGTCATGCCAGTTTTTATAGGAGGTTCATTAAAGACTTCTCTAAAATTTCTAGGCCTTTGACTAATATCTTAAAAAAAGATGTTCCTTTTGTCTTTGATGATGATTGTGTAGAAGCATTTGAAATACTTAAGAAAGCTTTGATTTCTGGACCTATTGTTCGACCACCTGATTGGAATTTACCCTTTGAAATTATGTGTGATGCTAGTGATTATGATGTAGGTGTTGTTCTATGATAAGAAATTAAATGTTATCCAATATGCTAGTAAAACTCTAGACAGTGCCCAGAGAAATTATGCTACTACTGAAAAAGAATTTTTAGCAGTTGTATTTGCTTGTGATAAGTTCAGACCTTATATTGTTGATTCTAAAGTAACTGTTCACACTGATCATGCTGCTATTAAATACCTTATGGAAAAGAAAGATGCTAAACCTAGACTTATTAGTTGGGTTCTCCTACTAGAAGAATTTGATTTGCATATTATTGATAGAAAGGGAGCTGAGAACCCCGTTGCAGACAACTTATCTAGGTTAGAGAATGTTCTTGATCACCCACTACCTATTGATGAACAATTAGTTGTCATAAATGCTTCTCGTACTGCTCCGTGGTATGCTGATTATGCTAATTACATTGTTGCTAAATTTATACCGCCTAGTTTCACATACCAGCAAAAGAAAAAGTTTTCCTATGATTTAAGACATTACTTCTGGGATGACCCACACCTTTATAAAGAAGGAGTAGATGGTGTTATTAGACGTTGTGTACCTGAGCATGAACAGGAACAGATCCTACGCAAGTGTCACTCCGAGGCTTATGGGGGACACCATGCTGGAGATAGAACTGCGCACAAGGTATTGCAATCTGGTTTTTATTGGCCTACTCTTTTCAAAGATGCTCGTAAGTTTGTCTTGTCTTGTGATGAATGTAAAAGAATTGGTAATATTGGTAGACGCCAAGAAATGCCTATGAACTATTCACTTGTTATTGAACCATTTGATGTTTGGGGCTTTGATTATATGGGACCGTTTCCTTCCTCTAATGGGTATACACATATTTTAGTTGCTATTGATTACGTTACTAAGTGGGTAGAAGCTATTCCAACTAGTAGTGCTGATCATAACACCTCTATTAAGATGCTTAAAGAAGTTATTTTTCCGAGGTTTTGGAGTCCCTAGATATTTAATGACTGATGGTGGTTCACATTTTATTCATGGTGCTTTTCGTAAAATGCTTGCTAAGTATGATGTTAATCATAGAATTGCATCTCCATACCACCCACAGTCTAGTGGTCAAGTAGAATTGAGTAATAGAGAGTTTAAATTAATTTTGCAAAAGGCATTAATAGATCTAGAAAGAATTGGTCCAAGAAACTTGATGATGCATTGTGGGCCTATAGAACTACATATAAAAATCTTGTGGGTATGTCTCCGTATAAGATAGTTTATGGAAAAGCCCGTCACTTACCTCTCGAACTAGAACATAAGGCATATTGGGCCATTAAAGAGCTCAATAATGATTTCAAACTTGCCGGTGAGAAGAGACTATTTGACATTAGCTCACTTAATGAGTGGAGAACCCAGGCCTATTAGAATGTCAAATTGTTTAAAGAAAAAGTTAAAAGATGGTATGACAAAAGGATACAAAAACGTGAGTTTAATGTAGGTGATTATGTTTTGCTATACAACTCTCGTTTAAGATTTTTTGCAGGGAAACTCCTCTCTAAATGGGAAGGTCCTTACGTTATCGAGGAGGTCTATCGTTCTGGTGCCATAAAAATCAACAACTTCGATGGCACAAATCCGAAGGTGGTGAACGGTCAAAGAATCAAACATTATATCTCAGGTAACCCAATAAATGTTGAAACTAATGTTATTGAAACCGTGACCCCGGAGGAATACATAAGGGACACTTTCCAGAATGTTTCAGACTCTGAAAAGGAATAGGTATGTGGTATGGTAAGTAAACCGACTCCAAAACAATTCTAATAGCATTTTTTCTCCGTTTTGGAATATTTAAGAAAATAGGAAAATAAGAAGTAGTCTGAAGAGGACACGAGGCATCCACGAGGGTGGAGGGCGCGCCCTACCCCCTTGGGTACGCCCCCTGCCTCGTGGGCACCTCGTGTGCCCTCCGGACTCCGTTTTTTGCGCGATACTTCTTTTGGTCGGTAAAAAATCATTATATAATCTCCGGAAGGTTTTGACCACCTCACCACGCAAATATCTCCTATTTTTGTTTCGAGCTGTTTTCTGCCAGAGTTGTCAAGGCCAGGCATCATGTCGTCCCCCTCCTCCAACAATGAGGGCGACGATGCTTGGCTAATGAAGATAGAGCTGAACAGAGAAGAACCTGGGGAGATCAACAAGGATGATGGGATCAAGAAGGCCACGGAGGATCAAGCTTCGGGAGTAGAAGAAGAAGACATCCTTCAACATCATTACAATCTTCTTACCCCTACTGAAATTGAAGCTTTCAAGATGATTGAAATAGTTTGGGTGCAGAACAAGTATCTAACTCGTGAAGATATTCTGTTGCAAGAGCATATCACCGCACTCAAGGGCATTATTCGTAAGTTGGAGCACCTCATGCGCTCGACGTTGGACAACAAGCCTACGTCATCAACAATCCCTTCTTCACCTTCGAGGAAAGGGACATAAGCACATGGGTATGGGCACTCCCCTTGGCAATTGCCAAGCTTGGGGGAGGTGCACCGGTATCGTATCACCATCACACTCCTATCTTTACCATTTTTCTTAGTACGATCCTTTTGGTAATATCTTGATCTAGTAGAATAAAGTTTTAGTATGATCTAGTTTTGAGTTATGCTTTATGATCCTCCTATTTAATCAAGTCCGTGAGCTATATATATAATAAAGATTAGTTTTGAGTCAAGGGCTTGATTATCTAGCTGTGATCTTGAGGGAATAAAAATAAAAGAGAACAAAAATAGTAAAAAGAATTAAACAGATCATATTGATCTTATAGAGAGTAATGACTTCACATATAAAGAGTATGATGAATAAAAGTTGTTGAGAGTTGACAAACATAGTTTTGGTCATCGTTGCAATTAATAGGAAGTAATAAAGAAAGAGAGGTTTTCACATATAAATATACTATCTTGGACATCTTTTATGATTGTGAGCACTCATTAAAATATGACATGCTAAAAGTTGATGTTGGACAAGGAAGACAACGTAATGGGTTATGTTTTCTTATATCCGAAATAAAGTATATTGTCATGGATCATCCAACATGTTGAGCTTGCCTTTCCCCCTCATGCTAGCCAAATCCTTTGCACCAAGTAGAGATACTACTTGTGCTTCCAACTATCCTTAAACCCAGTTTTGCCATGAGAGTCCACCATATCTACCTATGGGTTGAGTAAGATCCTTCAAGTAAGTTGTCGCTGTTGCATGCAATAAAAATTGCTCTCTAAATATGTATGATCTATTAGTGTGGAGAAAATAAGCTTTATACGATCTTGTGATATGGAATCAATAAAAGCGACGGACTACATAATAAAGGTCCCTATCACAACTGGCAATGTAAAGTGACGTTCTTTCGCACTAAGATTTTGTGCATCCAACCATAAAAGCACATGACAACCTCTGCTTCCCTCCGCGAAGGGCTTATCTTTTATTCTTGTCTTATACATTATGCAAGAGTCGCGGTTATCTTCACCTTTCCTTTTTACATTTTATCCTTTGGCAAGCCTGTCCGTCAACCCCTACGCCGCTTTTTGGAAGAGAAGAGAAGAACCATCGGTGAAGAGGTCGCCAAGCTCCTGGCGGCCGGTTTCATCATGGAAGTGTTCCACCCCGAGTGGCTGGCCAACCCAGTCCTCGTCCTGAAGAAGAACAACACATGGCGCATGTGCATAGACTACACCAGCCTGAACAAGGCTTGCCCCAACGATCCTTTTTCCCTACCGTGGATCGATCAAGTCATCGACTCCACTGTCGACTGCGAGCTCCTGTCCTTCCTAGATACTTACTCCGGCTATCATCAAATCAAGCTGGACCTGGACGACGCCCTGAAGACGTCCTTCATCACGCCCTTCGGGGTGTATTGCCACATCACCATGTCGTCGGCTTAAAGAATCCTGGCGCCACCTTCCAGTGTTGCATGGAGAAATGCTTGCTGACGCAACTCAGTCGCAACATCCACATCTACATGGACGACATGGTGGTGAAGGCCAAGTAGCACCTCACGCTCCTCGATGACCTGAGGGAGACCTTTGCCAATCTGCGCAACTACCAGATCAAGCTCAACCTGGAGAAGTGCATTTTTGGCGTGCCAGCCGGAAAGCTACTCGGCATCCTCGTCTCGGAGTGCGGCATTGAGGCGAACCCGGAGAAGATCAAGGCCATCGAGCGCATGCCCAAGCCAACCCGGCTACGCGATGTCCAGAAATTCACCGGCTGCTTAGCCTCGGTCAGCAGGTTTCTCAACCGGCTGGGCGAGAGGGCCATGCCCCTATATCAGCTTTCCGAGATCTCAAATGCATGCTATCCACCGCACCCATCCTGGCCGCACCAGCCGACAAGGAACTGTTGTTGCTATACATTGCCGCCACCTCGCGGTCGGTCAGCATGATGCTAGTGAACGAGCAACCAGAGAAGGGCAAGATCTAGTCTGTCCAGTGCCCGGTCTACTACCTGAGCGAGGTGCTCTTCGCCTCCAAGCAGAACTACCTGCACTACCAGATGATGTGTTACGGTGTGTACTTTACCGCCAAGAAGCTGAAGCAGTACTTCCAAGAGCATGTCATCACCATGTTGAGCACGGCCCCCATCGGCGAGATCATGGGCTGCCGGGATGCCTCTGGCCGGGTTGCCAAGTGGATGATCGAGCTAGCCGGCCACACCATCCTGTATGAGCCACGCACTATGATCAAGTCCCAAGCCCTGGACGACTTCCTCGTCGACTGGACGGAGACCCAGTACCTGCTGCTGCCGCCAGATTTGACGCACTGGCGCATGCACTACGATGGCTCCAAAATGCGCTCCGGCTTGGGAGCCGGCATCATGTTGTCCTCTCCGAAGGCCGACCGGCTTCGGTACGTACTCTAGATCCACTTCGCTGCCTCCAAAAACATTGCCAAGTACGAAGCCCTTGCGCATGTGCTCCGGCTTGCCAAGGAACTCGGCATCCGGCGTATCATGTGCTACGGCGACTCGGACCAAGTGGTGCAACAGTGTTCCGGCAAGTGGGACGCCCGAGACGCCAACATGGCCAGCTACCGCTTCCTCGTCCAGCAGCTCTCCGGCTTCTTCAACAGCTGCGAGTTCCTCCATGTGCCGCACGCAGAAAATGAAGCCGCCGATGCACTAGCCAAGATTGGCTCATCCTGGCAGGCCATACCGTCCGGCGTCTCCCTCGAGCACCTGCACAAGCCATCCATCAAGCCGTCTCTATACTCCGATTCTATCTTCGTTCCGGACCCAGGAGCCGCCAGCCCAGCCACTGCCGTCTCCGACCCGATCCTGGAGGCTGTGGAACCCGGCTCGAGGACTGCCGATCCCGGCCCGGGGGCTGCCGTGTCCGACCCAGCCGCTGCCGTCTCTGACCCGATCCCGGGGGCTGCGGAACCCGGCCCGGGGACTACGGAACCCAGCCTGAGGGCTGCTGAACCTGGCCTGAGGGCTGCCATACTCAGCCCGGCCGTCGTCATCTGACCCGGCGTCTGCCGCCTTCGGCTCGGGGCCCGCCACCCCAGAACCCGCCATGGTGGCCTGATACGTCTCCAACGTATCTATAATTTTTTACTGTTCCATGCTATTATATTATCATTCTTGGATTTTTTTATAATCATTTTATATCAGTTTTTGGTACTAACCTATTGACATAGTGCCAAGTGCCAGTTGCTGTTTTTTGCACGTTTTTTACATCGCAGGAAATCAATACCAAACGGAGTCCAAATGCAGTGAAACTTTTTGTGGATTTTTTATGGACCAGAAGACATCGAGTGGGTCGAAGAAGCCCTGGTGGGTTGTGCCCACCTTGGGTGCCCCCCCGGCCGCCTCTTTACTCTAGAAATACCCCAATATTCCAGAAACCCTAGGGGAGTTGATGAAAATCAATTCCAGCGGCCGCAATTTCCAGAACCACCAGATCCAATCTAGACACCATCACAGAGGGGTTCATCATGTCCATTTGTGCCTCTCCGATCATGCGTGAGTAGTTCTTTGTAGACCTACGGGTCCGTAGTTAGTAGCTAGATGGCTTCCTCTCTCTCGTTTGATTCTCAATACAATGGCTCTTGGAGATCCATATGATGTAACTCTTTTTGCGGTGTTTTTGTTGGGGTCGGATGAACTTTGAGTTTATGATCAGATCTATCTTTTTATCCATGGAAGTTATTTGAGTCTTATTTGATCTCTTATATGCATGATTGCTTACAGCCTCGTATTTCTTCTCTGATAATTGGGTTTTTTTGGCCAACTTGATCTATTTATCTTGCAATGGGAAGAGGTGCTTTATGATGGCTTCGATCTTATGGTGCTTGATCCCAGTGACAGAAGGGGAACTGACACGTATGTATCGTTGCCATTAAGGATAACAAAATGGGGTCTATTTCTACATAAATAGATCTTGTCTACACCATGTCATCGTTCTTATTGCATTACTCCGTTTTCCCATGAACTTAGTACATTAGATGCATGTAGGATAGTCGTCGATGTGTAGAGTAATAGTAGTAGATGCAGGCAGGAGTCGGTCTACTAATCTTGAACATGATGCCTATATAATGATCATTGCCTGGCTATCGTCATGATTATTTGAAGTTCTATCAATTGCCCAACAGTACTTTGTTTACCCATCGTTTGCTATTTTTCTCGAGATAAGCCACTAGTGAAATCTACGGCCCCCGGGTCTCTTCTTTAATATATTTGCCTTTGTGATCTATTTTCCTTTGCCTTTATTTTTAGAACTATTAAACCAAAAATACAAAAATACGTTTCTGCACTTTATTTTATTTGGCGTTCGATCTATCAACTTATTACAACTTTCTTGCGTTCGTTTGCCAATTTTTGGCACCGTTACCCGAAAGGGATTGACAACCCCTTTAACACGTCAGGTTGCGATTATTTGTTATTTGTGTGTAGGCGCTATTTACGTAGTGTTGCTTGGTTCTCTTACTGCTTCGATAACCTTGATCTCATGACTGAGGGAAATACCTACCATCGATGTGCTGCATCATCCCTTCCTCTTTGGGGAAATACCGACGTAATCTAGCAGACATCAAAAGGAATTTCTGGTGCCATTGTCGGGGAGACATCATCAACATCTACGAGGTTCCTTATCACAAATCTCATCTCCTCACAATTTACATTATTTGTCATTTTCCTCTTGTTTTCCTCTCCCCCACTTCACAAAAAATTTCCGTTTTATTCGACCTCTTTTTCGTTCGCCGTTTTCTTGCCGAATCTGTTTTTGAGTGCAATCTTGTTGCGTAGTCACAATGACTCAAGAGAACACCAAGTTGTGTGATTTCTCAAATACCAACATCAATGATTTTATTGGCACTCTGATTGCTCCCTCCACTAGTGCGGAATCTTGTGATATTAATACTGCTTTGCTGAATCTTTTTATGAAAGACCAATTTTCCGGTACTCCTAATGAGGATGTCGCGTCCCATCTTAACACATTCGTGGAATAAAGATGTGGACAATGATGTTGTTAAGATGAAATTATTTCCTTTTTCTTTGCGAGATCATGCAAAAAAATTGGTTTTCTTCTTTGCCTGGTAATAGTATCGATTCTGGGAATAAGTGCAAAGATGCTTTTATCACTAAGTATTTTCCGCCCGCAAAAATTATTTTCCTTAGAACCCAGATCATGAATTTCAAGCAACTTGAACATGAGCATGCTGCACAATCTTGGGAAAGGGTGAAAATGTTGCTAAGGAATTTCCCAACTCATGGGTTAAATCTTTGGATGATCATACAAAAATTTTACGTGGGGTTGAATTTTGTTTCTTGTAATCTTTTAGATTCTGCTGCAGGTGGTACTTTTATGGAAATTACTTTGGGTGAATCCACCAAATTGCTTTATAATATTATGGTAAATTATTCGCAATGGCATAACGAAAGAGCTCCTACTAGTGAAGTTAATTTAGTTGAAGGAATCTCTTCTTTGAGTAAAAGAGTTGATGCTCTTGTGAAATTTGTTGCTAGTAAAAGTGCTCCTATTGATTTAAATGATATGCCTTTGTCTACTTTGACTGAGCAAAATACTGATGCCGTAGATGTGAATTTTATCTCGCGAAACAATTTCAAAAACAATGCTTATAGAGGTAATTTTAATCCTAGGCCTTTTCCTCGTAATTCCTCTAATAATTATGGTAATTCCTATAGTAATCCTTCTTATAATAATAATAGGAACACCTTCGAGCTTGAGAATAATATTACATTATTTATCAACACTCAAAAAGTTTTCAACACTACAATGGAAGAAAAGTTGAATAAGATTGATGATTTGTCTAGAAGTGTTGATAGAATTTCTCATGATGTAGAAAATCTCAAGATGAAATTTTTTTGCCTAAGGTCTTAAAATGATTGGTGTTTCTTCTATTGATTCCTTGTTTAGTAAAATTAAGATTGATGAAAAAGGGACTGAAGAAGAGTCAACTTTAGCTAGAAGGCGTCCCGATAATTCGAAGGGTGAAAATCTTGTTGAGAATATTGATAAAATTGGGTTTGAAGATGTCAAAATTTTAACTAATGATGAGTCCACTCTTTTGGATTACAAAGACTTTAATTATGATAGTTGCTCTTTGATTTATTGTATTTCTTTGTTGCAATCCATGATAAATTCACCCCATGCCTATGAACAAAATAAAGCTTTTACTAAACATATTGTTGCTGCTATGATGAAAGCTTTCGTAGAAAAGTTGGAATTAGAAGTCTCAATTCCTAGAAAATTACATTATGAGTGGGAACCTACTATCAAAGTCAAGATTAAAAATTATGACTGTTTTGCTTTATGTAACTTGGGGCTAGTGTTTCTACAATTCTGAAATATTTATGTGATGTGCTTGGTCTTACCGATATTGAAGAATGTTCTTTAAATTTGCACTTGGCGGATTCTACTATTAAATAGCCTATGGGAAGAATTAATGATGTTATTATTCTTGCAAATACGAATTATGTGCCCATAGATTTTATTGTTCTTGATATTGATTGCAATCTGTCTTGTCCAATTATTCTAGACCGTTTTTATGCACTATTGATGACGTGATTGATATGAAAGAAGGCAATATTAAGTTTCAATTTCCACTACGGAAGGGTATGGAACACTTTCCTAGAACAAGAATTAGGCCACCATATGAATCAATCATGGGGGCATCATATGGATCTGGAAATAAAGATGACAAAACTTAGATCCTTGCTTTATGCCTAGCTAGGGGCGTGAAACAATAACGCTTGTTGGAAGGCAACCCAATGAATAAAATTTATTTTTGTCTTTTGCTTTCTGTTCTTGAGTGTTTGCATAATTATTCTACTGTTATGATTGTGTTTTTTGTGTTTTAATTAGTGTTTGTGGCAATCAAAGCCTTTAGGATCTTCTTGGGTGATAGTTGTTTGATCTTGCTGAAAAACAGAAACTTTTGCGCTCATGAAGAAAATTTTCATTTTTAACAGAAGCGTGATAAAGTACCAATTATTTTTGCAGAAGATTAATATCAGATTGCTCAGGCCGTCCTAATTTTTCAGAATTTTTGGAGTTTCAGAAGTATTCGAAATATCCAGATTGCTACAGACTATTCTGTTTTCGACTGATTCTGTTTTCTTTACGTTGTGTGTGCTTGTTTTGATGATTCTATGTTTTTCTTTGAAGAGTTTTTGCCATAGAAAAGTTGGAATACATTAGATATAATGCATGAATAAAATATGAATGGGCTGCAACAGTACTTATAATAGTGATTTGCTCTCTTATACTAACGGATCTCATGAAGGTTTTGTTGAGTTTTGTTTGATTGAAGTTTTCAAGTTTTGGGTGATGTTACGATGGATGAAGGAATAAGGAGTAAGAAGAGCCTAAGCTTGGGGATTCCCATGGCATCCCAAGCTATTATCCGAAGATAAGCAAGCAACTAAGCTTGGGGATGCCCCGAGTGGCATCCCCTCTTTCTTCTAACGACCATCGGTATTTCACTCAAAGCTAAATTTTTATTCATCACATACTATTAGTTTTGCTTGGAGCATCTTGTATGATATGAGACTTTGCTTGTTTTGCTTTTTGTTTTAAGTCTTGAATCCTTGCTGGACACACCTATTTGAGAGAGCCAAAATTATGCCATGACTTGTTAGAATTGCTCTCTATGCTTCACTTAAAATTTTATGAGCTACGGAATTGCTCTAGTGCTTCACTTATATCTTTTTGAGCACGGTGTGCTTTAGAACTTTTGAAGTAATTCTCTCTTGCTTTACTTAGATTTATTTGAGATTTAGGAAAATTTTCAAGAAATTCTCTCTTGCTTCACTTAAATTAATTTTAGACAAAGAAATATCATGCTCATGATCTTCACTTATATTTGTTTTGAGCTTATCAAAAGCAACACATGAAAATTAGTTCCTAAGTGATAGATATGCAAGAAGGATATAATAAAAACTTTCGTGAAGATCAATGGACAAAATAAACTTGATTCCTTGCAATAATTTTGAGATATGATGATGTGATATGTGAGTCATGTTGCTGAGTAATTATGTTTTAGTAAGAATATTGGTGTTAAGGTTTGTGATTCCCTATGCAAGCACGAAAGTCAATAGTTATGCTATGAAATTACATCCTACTTGTGGTGCATTATTCGGTGTTAATTATGCTCAATGCTCGCTTATGAGATTATTCGTTTCTTGGTTGGTCACTTCTTAATCTTTTGCTAGCCTTCATTTTGCACTAAGTATGATCACTACTTGCGCATCCAAAATCCTTTAAACTAGTTTTGCCACAGAGTACACTATGCCTACCTATATGCGGTATTCTTTTGCCGTTCCAAGCAAATTTGTATGTGCCATCTCTAATTTTCAAAATAAATTTCTCTTTTGTGTGCTCGTACCGCTCACGTGGCGGTGAGGGGAGGCCGATATTTTCGATGCTAGATGTGTTATTCTCACGATGAGTGTTTATTCACTTGTCAATGCATGACAGTAAGGCAAAGGTATTAGGGATGCCCAGTCCTGAAATGAGAAATGAATTTACTTTATGTTGTCAAATAATAAATTCATTTGCAAGTGTTGGTATGGAAGGCACCCATGGATACGGCTAGCCATGGAAAGAGGAAGTATGGTGGAAAAAGGAATAAACCTTATTTTCTGTTTGGGAGCTGCCTATGATATATCTAGCATGGAAAGTGTTTGGAGTTCTAAGCCGTTTTCGTTGGTGGGAAAAGTATGCCTCTCAAAATGTTTTTATCTCTCAATTTTTTCTTTGAGCTCTGGCACCTCTACAAATCACTACTTCCCTCTACGAAGGGCCTTTCTTTTACTTTATGCAATTTTTATTTTTAATTTGAGTCTCCACCTTATCTTATAAAGCACCAACTAGGGGGCACTATGATCGTACTTGAGCATTCACTACAGGAATCAGGCACTTTGTCCTCTGCCATGGCAGACGAGAAAGGCATGCCTGGTGGTGGCAAAGGCCTTTGCCATCAGCCAGCAGACGGCAACATGTCCGGCTGAATAAGCTACGGCAAAGGCCTCTTTGCCGTCTGTTAGCAGACGGCAAAGATGCAAAGGTTCCAACAAGAAGACCAACATTAAGTTTCCACTCAACATATACACACATTTGAAAATAATTTCAACAAGCATACCGACAATAAGTTTCCACTCAACATATCCAACATACAAGTTTCGAACAACATATCCGGCATATACAATGGTTTCCAACAACATATCCATACATACATATCCAAAACAAGTTTCCAACAACAGATCTAACATATCAACATATCCAAAAGGAAGCACAAGGAGAAGAGTACACTCCAACGGTGCAAGCTTCCTCATCTAAAGCAAATTTGCAAATTAGGAAAGATGAAAGTTAGAAGAAGAAGAACAAGACTAGCTAGAAGAAACAGAAGAAGAATAAGAATTTATCTTCTCTTTGTTTTTGTCCTCTCCTCTTCTTTATCTTCTTCTTCTTCTAACTAAGGTAGGTAAAAATGCCATTTTTTAGCTAAGCTAGGTAAAAATGCTAAGTGTGTAGGTCATTTTAGACCTAAGCTAGGTAAATAGGTCATTTTGGAGCTAACCTAGGTAGTTATGCCATTTTTTAGCCAACTTAAGCATATTTCTTCATTTTGTAGGACAAAATGGTAAGTGTAGGTCATTTAGAGCTATCCTAGTTAAAATCAGTCATTTTGGAGCTAGGTAAGGTTATTTTGTCATTTTGGAGGAAAATAAACTAATTATACGATAGTTTGGAGCTAAACCATGGTTATTATGCCATTTTTTACCTAAGTAAGCTAATTATGTCATAAATGAACTAGGTAAGCTAAGTATACATCATTATTGAGCTATCCTAGGTTGTTATGCCATTTTTAGCTAACTAAGCATATTAAGTAATTTAGGAGGAAAAATGCTAAGTATATGTCATTTTATAGCTATCCTAGGTAAAGTATGTCAGTTTGGAGCTAAGTAAGGTTATTATGTCATTTTCGAGGAAAATAAGCTAAGTATAGGTCATTTTGGAGCTAAACTAAGGTAATTATGCCATTTTTTACCTAAGTGAGCTAATTATGTCATAAATGAACTAGCTAAGCTAATTATAGATCCTTATTGAGCTATCCTAGGTAGTTATGCCATCTTTTACCTAAGTGAGCTAATTATGTCATAAATGAACTAGCTAAGCTAGCTATAGATCATTATTGAGCTATCCTAGGTAGTTATGCTATTTTCTAGCTAACTAAGCATATTTTGTCATTTTGGAGGAAAACAAATGCTAATTATAAATCATTTTATAGCTATCCTAGGTAAAATATGTCATTTTGCAGCTAAGTAATTCATTTCTTAAGCTAAGTATGCATTTGTTAAGCAAAATACTTGGGAAACTTACCATCATCACGGAGGTGAAGAAGCGGTTGGGTTTGCGCCAATGCCAGACGGAGAAGGACCGATCGGGGTCGGGGTTGCGCCAGTGCGAGACGGAGAAGGATCGGTCGATGCTTGTCGGGAGGCATGCTACCCCAAAGATCATTTGCAATGTCTCGTTAGCATGACGCAATTGAAATGCGAATACTAGTAACTAATGAGCATTCAAATGAAACTCACCGTGTCCGCTATATCAATCTGGGAATCGGTGGAGGGGTCTGACTGTTTTTCTCACACACGGACTACACATTTTGTTTTCACGAGTCAGTCATATTAGTTAGTAATGAAACGAACATTACATGCATGATTTGGCTAATATGCAAGAGAAACTTACCACGAGGAGCTCATACAGGGCCTGGTGAGCCGCATCGTTTCGTTTCCTCTCCGCCTCCAACAGACTGGCTGTCCCCTCCTCCAACTCCCTCTCCCTCTGCTTAGCATGCTTGTTTGCCTCCGCCAGAAGCTCCCGGGCCCTAGCCTCGATGGCGAGCTCCATTGGCCGTGGACGAGGCGGTATCTCATGATCAGAGCTCGTATGGCGCTTCTTGATCTCCCAGAGAGTTCTAGGACAAGTATTATTCCATCCCCAATGGCTACCGAGCCATGGTACCTACTGTCACCAGATAGCATCACGATCTCTGGATCAAAAGGACTCTGGCTCGGGTTGAAGTCCTCCCCTTTCCACGTCTTCCCAATGTCTCTGTACTTCATGAGCTTGTTGTGGGAGAAGATGTTGGTGAAGCTCTCTAGATGATCGAGGTCATCCTCAGAGAATGCCTTGGCCTTCTTGTACGGGGCAGTATGGGCCATTGCGTAGAGGTCAGCACGTCCTTCTTGTTGTGTTTCGCCTAAAAGAGAGGAACAACATATTAGTTAAGGGCTCAAGCTAGCATGAAGAATGAAATTGCATGAATTGTTAAGGGCTCAAACCATATACCCAGTGATCCTTGTACTCAAACAGGTTGGAGCTCCCTTGATGGTGCGGCACACCTTGCATTTGGGCACGCTTATCCCTGGCCTTGTTGTGGACGGCTATCCATTGGGGAGAGCACCACTCATCCACCAATGCCTCCCAACAGTCCATCGTATCTGCACACCATCTCGGGGGCACCTAAGTTAGGCAAAGAGAAATTTCAGCGCTACGCCTACGAATGAAATCAAGGAAACTAAGTACAAGGCCTTAAGAATAGGTAATTACCTTCATGTACTTCTCCTTACTGAGATACTTGGCGCGGCACTTCTTCTTGGCCCTCCTAATGTTAGTCGAGGCATAGTAGTCTCGAACAACCTGCACCCTAGCCTCGTGCCGTAAGTTCTGAAGTAGGCGCTTGCACTCGACTTCGAGAACCATAGCCACCTCTGCCTCATGTTCTTAGGACACCTGTAGAAGGTCCGCAATCGAACAAGACAACACTGATTAGTACAATCACTAGGTAATGTTGATTTTTAATTTTTAAAGGTGAAATTACACAAAACCACCACCTCACCATGTCGGCCACCGTCTCGCACAAGACACCGTCGACCCTCTCCTCCGGCGGGGCCGGGGCAGCCACGTACACCTCCTGGCTCTAGCTATGGAACCTGACCATCATCGGGCAACGTGACCCACCCCGGGAAGTAGTGCCGGCAAAGCACACCAAGGACCTAGTTGGGCCTGCGGACACCATTGCCCTATTTCCAACCCCTACAGTATGAAAAGGCCAACACATTAGATATTAATTTGAAGAAACATGAAGGACAAAGGTTAAAAAAGAGTAAATGCACTTACTTCTCCCCGTTAGGCTCAATCAACCACCTCTGATCGCGGGTCGCCGGCACGGCCGGGAGCTTCGTACCACCACGCTGGTAGACCTTCTTGCCCCCCTCAACCAGCTCGCCTTCACTATAACTATCATCAGACTAGGTGTCCTCGCCATCAGCACGGTCACTAGTCTCCAGAGTCACGTGGGACGAAGACTCTAGGACCGGAGTCCCATGGGACGAAGACTCTAGGGCCCGAGTGTCGGTTCTATATCCGGCGTATCTCATAGTAGGGGTCCTAAGCTAGGCGTCTTGGAGCGATGGTAACATGAACACGAGATTTTACTCAGCTTCGGGCTCTCTTGAAGAGATAATACCCTATATGCTGCTTTTGATTGTATTCATATGGGGTGTAGTACAGAGTACATGTATCTACCACGAGATTGTAGTAATGAATATGAGATTGTCTATTGACTAGCCTGGCCTCGGTTTATATATGCACCGCAGGCCTAGGGTTTCGGAGAGTCCTAGTCTTGGGCGCCAAGTCTTGTGGAGTCTTCCTTGTATGCGGCAGGGGCTGTCCGAACTGGCCGATGAGTATACGGCCATGGGGGTCCTCGGCCCAATCTAACTGATCGGGAGACGTCGTGGTGAGTACCCCCTAGTCCAGGACACCATCAGTAGCCCCCTGAACCGGTCTTCAAGTTGGGGACGCTCCTTGATTCTTCCGAACTGTTCTTCATCTTCGGTCGTCGGTCTTGAAAACTGGTTCAACAAATCTTTCCATCTTTGATCTTGAGGATCGCCAAAGTGAATCCGAAGAGTTTACACGTCGGGTATCCGCGGAGCCCCTTTAAGTTTCCGTCCTTTATCAATGCCTTGTTATTTTTATGCCACACCTCGGGTTTGAAATTGTTCCCGGCCGGCAGTGTCCTCTTGCGCCCGAGCTCCAACGCCGGACTGCATTCGAGGTATCTTTTGCAGCCGAGCACCAACGCCGGACCGCTTCCAACCTCCAACGCCGGAATGTATCCTAGCTCCATCGCCGGAATGTATCCGAGCTCCACCGCCGGAATGTATCCGAGCTCCACCGCCGAACTGTATCCAAAGACTATTGTTACAGCCGAGCTCCAACGCCGAACTGCATCTGAGGTGTCATAGATCACCTTGGTCCAAAAAAGTTGAAGGAGTTTAGCCGAGCTTAATGCCAGAAATGCCCTCTATGGAGCTAGCCACTTGCGCCCGAGCTTTATGACGGACTGCTTCCGAGGTGACGCACCACCTTGGGCTTGGGCTGTGTTTGCGGATTTTATTACCGATTGATGCAATTTAATTACTGGCGAGATATGTAGCCAGTAGCCCTCAAGGTATGTGTCGGCCTAAAATTCCGAGATGCACTTTAGAGGAGATAGTAATCGGCGGACGTACCCTTGAGAGAGGGTTTTCAGAAGTCGCCGTAATATACCAGGTTGATGCCGATAGGTCCATATGGTACTTATCGTTGTGCAAAGACGCGTTTGCGCATAGCTGGGTCAAGCCGAACACTGAGCACTTTGAATTTTCTGCCTTGAATAGGCAATGCAGTAGCCCTCGAGACACAGGTCTGGTGGCAACACCAGATCAGGGGATCGATGTACCCCTTTAATATTTGTAAATGATAAGAACGAAGCCCAGTAGCCCCCGAGCCTTAATGTGGGCACGAGTGGCCGGATTAAGGATCGGTATCCGAAGTAAAATAACAAATTATGTGTAATGATTCTATGTATCCAAGTACTCTACATCATTAATACTCGAATCCGCATTGTACAAAACTTTGTTGACTGACCATCGGCTTCAACCTCCTCGGCCAGTTGCCAGGGAGTGTTTGTCCCACTTTAGAAAGCCTTTACAAGGGCAAATATTTACGACAAACAAGGCAATCCGGCCATACGGTTTTATAAACAAAGGTACGCGGAGAGATATGTTATATTACTTTATAACGTAAGAAACATCTTCCAAAGAAAATAGTCCCGCTATCGGTTCCTCTCTTTGGGTTGTCATGCCAACCATGATCATGAAACCTCGCCTCTGATCAATGCAGGAGAAAAATATTGAGGATTTAGTTCGGGGAAAGTTCCCGAACTCTATGGTATTAATGAACCAAAATTTTCACTTCCATCGTTGCCGACCAATGTGATACTTTAAGCTTGCTAGCTTTCGGCTTCACCTAGTCTGAGGTACTAACTCGGATGACCCGGCAGTAACAATCACAGAGGTGCTCCCTTTACCACCTAGCCAAACAATCGTGAATGTAGGGGTAAGCACAGGAGCCAGGCAACCCAGCTTGGCCAAAATCTTAAGTCAAATTGATGCATATTTATGGCTTTATAACGATGATTACGGAAGGCAGCCCTCGTATATTAAATACAAATGCTTATGATATGTTTATTTTGACTCTGTTGCGACTGTTTATCAGTTGAAAGTGGCCCATCGTCGGCTTCTACCCTTTTGTAGATACTACGCAGGGTGTTTCCGCAATAATAAGACAACCCTTGGCCGACGTCTCGGTGCCCGAAGGCGGTTGTGTTAGCAGAAACTAGGCAATCCGATATGCGGGCTTTGTAACATTCACTTAGTAATAGGAGCTTTAAACTGGGGAAGCTAGTGACGAGCCCCCGGTTAGTGTTCAGCGACAGCCGAGGTTAAGGCGTAAACACTTCGGCCAATGTTATGAATGGCCCGTGATTTAACATAGTCATCGGATCGCTGACCAGTTTACGCTTATTGTGATAGTCAGTTTTCGGCTTTCTCCACTGAGGTGCTTAACCATGCAAGCTGGAAGCACAATTGCAGTGGTTCTCCTTTTGCACACGTAGACGAATAAAGCGGAACGTAGGAGGCAAGAACAGGAGCAGGGCAACCCAACTATTGACCGAAGACACAATTCGAAACCGATGCATATATAGCAATATCCGAGAATGTTTTTGCCGAATCTCTAAAGGTGTCCAGCGTTGCACTGTGACACTTATGCTGGAAACACACAAATAGTTTAAAAGTGACATGAGCTTGGAAAACCAAAAAACGTCAGTAAAAACTTGACGTCCAAACAAGATCAAGTGTTCGGTGCCAATCTGAAAATTGGAAAAACATTGTGCTTCCGTCGTGCTTTAACATGACACAGCCGATCTCAAGACTTCATGCGGGTCAGCCTACGTCTTCAAGCTCCTTATCCCAAAGGCGGAGTACTTCTCCGAAGCCAATTTAGCGAACTACACTCGAGCGGCTTTTAGAGAGAAGACAGGCTATCCGGCTATTGACCATATACTCGAGTCGAAAAAGGAGCGGTATAAAAAGACTTTGCAACGACCAATAAGAAAACACATTTACTATAAACAGCTCATATAAATTTAAGAGCCCCCAAGTGACTTGGGTAAAATAATTTTTATGTAATGATTGTATGTACCGAAGTACTTATATCATATCTGTGTTCACCCAAACTTTAAACGCGTCTTAACCGACCGTCGGCTTCTCCCTCTTCGGTCAAGGACCGAAAAGTGTTATGTACTCCACCTGTCGAGAATATCAACGGTGTTTCTGATAACCAGGCAATCAGGCCATAAGGCTGTAATAGACAAAGCGCGCTCAGGGAACTTATGCTATATTACTGATGAAGTGTAAGAAGCATCTTTGAAGAAAATAGTACCTCCACCGATACCTTTCTTCGGTTGCTCATTGTCACTATGAGACTTGTGCAATAGATTTTTTGTACTCATGAGTTCCGTTGTGTGCCGACCATGATTGAAAACAATAAGAGCGCTAGGTTTCGGCTTCACCCAGTCTGAGGTCCGAGCTCGGATGACCCGATCGTGACAATCGCAGAGGTGCTCCCTTTACTCCCTAGCCGAACAATCGGGAACGTAGAGGTAAACACAGGAGCAAGGCAACCCAGCTTGCGGAACACTTAAGTCAATATGGTGCATATTGTGGCGTAATACACGAACAAGGAACGAAGTCGTACAAGTATAATCATATGCAAGAGAAAAGGCTTCATAAAGGAAGCCCCCAAGTAAATGGGGTATTTGGATTTGTGTGTCACAAACAAAGTTATGACAAGGAATTTTTTCACAAGCAACTTGTTGCCAAAAAAGTATAATGCTTGGTCGAACCGAACAAAATTTAAAACTGAAAGTTTTTAAGAATGAAAGCGACTTAGCTAGCTAATGTGCTCGGCATTGATGACACGGTCCGAGCTTGATGCGGGACAAGGTTCCAGCCCTCAGGCTGGTCCCAAGGTGGCCGAGGAGAGAGTTCGGCACCCCGAAAATGTGAAGCCCCCAGTCCAGCCGCGGTGATGGAGCAGGTCGATGGGTGACACTGGAATCTCTGGCCGAGTAGGTTGATGAAGCGATGATGTGGGGTTGCCAACACAGGGCAGCGCTCCAAGGAGACGACACAATTCATTCGATGGAGGTGGGCGACGAGGACACCACGCCGAGGGGATAGTGCGGCCCGATCTAAGTCAATTGGCTGCACAGATAAAATAGTGCAAACCAAAAGTAATGACAAATAAAGATAATAATTTATATTAAAAATTAATTTCTTCTACTTAATTAATATAAGTGAAGTAAATAATGAAAGAGATATGGCCTGAGCATCGAGGTCGGCCCGGTGAAGTGGTCGCGTGGTAATGCTGACAAAGGGATGTGTGCCGAGGCGACTCCCCAATCGTAGGCAGGACGACATTGTTGGCCCCATAGAGTTGACCGTGTGACGTAGTCAAAGGTGATTACCTAGGCACATAAAATAGTGCAGTCCAAAAATAAAAATATTCTATTTAATTGACATAAGTGAATTTTTTTTGAATAAATATGGCCTGGGCGACAAGGTCAACCCGGCGCCGCAATGTGAAAAAGTTGACACAGGGACACGCGTCGACGTGACGCCACGACTTGGTCAACATCGGTGGGACGACGATATCGCCTGGCCGAGGTGTTAGCGCGGCCCAACCTACATAGATTGCCTGCACACACAAAGTAGTGCAACCAAGAAATAATAGTAGTGAAAAAAAGGTGCATAATTAATATATGTGAAGCGAATAGTCTGGCTGATCGTCGAGGTCAGCTCGATGGTAGGACGACGTTGTGGCACGGCGATGTCGACACAGGTCGGCTGGCCTAGGTGACGGTGAGAGGCTGGCCAGACCGTCACCGTGCACATGTGTCTAAAAAATATCTCTGCAAAAATAATGCAGTGCAAAACAACAGGAGATATTCTGTGTGCAATAATTTTAGAAGCTACCCGAATAGTTAGGGAAAGATAAAACCTGTTCACCGGCGGCGACGACCTTAGCAGACCAAAGCAAACGTACGAACTGATCTGTACTGAACATGCTGCGAAATAGTCCTCACTATACTTAGTAGTAATTTTGTTTTGCGTACTTGTCAACAAAAGTAATGAGGAACCGGCGATCGACTAGGTAGGCATTGAATAATAAAAAAGGGAAAAAACAAATCTCCCTGCGGTGTGCTGCCATCGAGCCGAGCTCTGATCGGTGCACTGCCCCGCACTGTCTTTTAAACACGCATGATTTCTTTGGCTGGACCGTCCGCCGCCGCCGCGCTACTGCGCATGCGTATGTCCGTCTAATCCCTTTGACGACATGTTTCTCCGGCCGCCGTGAACGGTTCCATGAGAACCTGATCAAGTGAAAGCTAGCTAGGCCACCATGTGATCACAACAATGATCGAGAAAAGGAAATGCTTAATTAGTAATTTGGACAGATTAGTATATAACTGGACAAAAATGGTGATATCCATCCATTAGATATCGAGAAGCGTGCTAAAGTTTGTCATAATCAGGACTTTCCTTGCTAGTATTCCATGGACGCTTTACTCTGTAGATGGACCGTCCCTGATAGCCGCTGTCTGTTTGCAGATGTAATATCCATCCGACAGTGGATAAAGGTGCACCGACGAAACGCCCCTTGATGCAAAGCTAACTAGCATTGTTCATCAATTAGATTTAAAAAATCATGCTGCAAAAACTAGCACTTGATTAAGTTGGTCATGCGACAAAGGGAAATACTGCCTCCTCATAATACTAGTGCATGAAAGTGACATCTATGTGCTGAATTAAAAAGAAAGAGGATAAAGAAAAGGAAAGAAATCCCTTGATGGCCGATGCCTATGCGGGATTGTCCTCGGCGCTGCATGTGTTTGCTCGATCTTGACATGTACTCCTTGGGACCTAGCACAGCGTACGTCACGCAAGGCCGTCCATTGGTATCTCTACGAAGGCATCCGACGGATGCCTCGACTCGCCTGCTATATTCGGATCGCCCGCCGTCGCTGCAGATTAAGACTAATCTGCAAACAAAAATAGCGCAAGACTACAGGCAATAATTGCAAAGGAAATTTTACGTAGAAAAAATAGATTGAATTGAAACTATAACACCTGGTTTATGTCGTTGATCCGTTGCGACACCTAGAAGGCTCTCAATGAAAGCACCAATGTCGGTTCTATATCCGGCATATCTCGTAGTAGGGGTCCTAAGCTACGCGTCTTGGAGCGATGGAACATGAACACGGGATTTTACCCAGCTTCGGGGTCTCTTGAAGAGATTATACCCTACATGCTGCTTTTGATTGTATTCATATGGGTGTAGTACAGAGTACATGTATCTACCAAGAGATTGTAGTAATGAATATTAGATTGTCTATTGACTAGCCTGGCCTCGGTTTATATATGCACCGCAGGCGTAGGGTTTCGGAGAGTCCTTGTCTTGGGCGCCAAGTCTTGTGGAGTCTTCCTTGTATGCGGCAGGGGCTGTCCGAACTGGCCCATGAGTATACGGCCATGGGGCTCCTCGGCCCAATCTAACTGATCGGGAGACGACGTGGTGAGTACCCCCTAGTCCATGACACTGTCACCGAGTCTCGTGGGATGAAGGCTCGGCGACTCGAGGCCCGTGGACCGGAGTCCAAGTCTGACGGGTCCACCTAAGATGGAGCACTCCGGTGGTCCGGAGAATCAGCTGGGGGTGGCGGCAAGGAAGGCGCAGCAGCCTTCCTACCTCTCCCGCCGCCATGTCCACCTCTAGCAGCCCTCTTGGGCTTCCCCCGACCTCTCCCGGTCGAAGAAGTACCGCCCACCGGTGTCGTCATGCTGTCTACCAGCGCTCTCCGAAGGTGCTCGGGTAAAATAATAGCACCCCTCCCAGCACGCGCCGAGGAAGGAGGCTCGGAGCGCTCTCGACCCATGCCCACCATCTGTCAACACCTGCAATGACAAAGAGTAAACGAAATTAGTACAACATAAACATAACAAAATATTTAAGTGTGTACCATCATCATGAACATAATAAAATATTTAATTATGTCGGGGTCGGGGTGCCGTGTCGGGGTCGGGGTGCTGTGTAGGGGTCGCGGTGTCGGGGTGTCGAGGCGGGGTCGGGGTGTCGTGTCGGGGTCGGGGTGTCGGGGTCAGAGGGTCGGGGCGGCAACCCTCGAACCCTCGACCCCTTTTCCCCTCGACCCCTAGACCCTCGACTCCTTTTCCCCTCGATCCTACACCCCTCGACCCCTTTTCCCTCGACCGTCTACCCCTCAACACCTCGATCCTCGACCCCTAGACCCTCGACTCCTTTTCCCCTTGATCCTCGAGCCCTCGAGCACTCGGCGACCCACTTTTCCCTTGACGACCCTCTTTTTCTACTTTTCTTACTTCTTTTTTTCATCTTCTACTTCTACTATTTTTTTCATCTCCACTTCTACTTCTTTTTCTTCTTCTTCCTTCTTTTCCTTCTTCCTCTTGTCTTCTTTTTCTTCTTCATTTTCCTTATTTTCCTTCTTCCTCTTGTCTTATTTTTCTTCTTCAACTAATCAACCTAAATCAACTAAAATCTACTAACCTAAAATCTACTAACCTAAAATCAACTAAAATCTATTAACCTAAAATCCACTAAAATCTATTAACCTAAAATAACCCTACCACTATTCATGTTAACCCATCCATATATCCATTGCAGCACATGATGATGTACCACACCTCACCTCCACCTCCAGGACACACACTGCATGACCATGACCGACTGGTCAAGAAGTAGAGAACATGTTTTAGTCCCACAGGAACAACATGCTCTCACCACCACAGCCCTTGCTTTGGGGCTCGCTTTAGCTGTTCAAAGCTACTACTAAGCTACAAGAAAAGAACTTAAAAAGAGGAGGAGTGAATCAGAAGGGTGGGGGTTGGGAGCAAAAGCATGGCTTGCTGCTTTGCTTGGCAGGCTGGCTGGTGTACCTCTGCTTTCTCTTTGCCATTGCTTTAATTTTCACTTGCCTCTTTTGTTTTCACTCTGGAAAACTGATTCTTTGTTTTTGGTGCCATGTTGAATGCAAACATGTTTATTTTGTGTGCATAAAGTAAATTCAAATTAGCATAAATTTTGAAATTTTGGAGGGAAAAAAGTGGACATGTCCAATAGGCTAGGCAAAGCAAGATGGGGAACTAGCAAAAGCCTCTCAAGTGGGCTTGGGTTACTTTATTAGGTGAGAACCTGCAGATTGTGTATTGGTCCTTCTTTGCTGACCTGTTGTTTGTTGGTTTCCTTTGTGGCAAAAGTTACAGTGTGGTTCTAAAACTGATATAGTGACAAGAGAAAAATAAAGTGGGCATCAAAACCAAACAATGTACTAATAGTAGTAGGAGTACTAACATGAATAGTGGATAGACAATATAATTTAGTTCTTCTTTTCTTCCTTTTCTATTTTCTTTTTGATTCTTCTTCTTTTTTCTATGTTTTCTCCTCCTAGTCCTTTTAGGTCTTCTTTCTTTTCTTTTCTTGTTCTTGCGCTTATCTAACTAAGTAATTAACCTAAAGAAACTAACTAAGTAATTAACCTAAAAAATAACTAACTGACTAATTAACCTATCTACAGTAGGGTGAAACAAGTAACTAATTAACCTAAAAAACTAACTAACTAACTAATTAACCTCAATCAAAAACAGCAACAAAAAAGATAGAAAAACAAAAAAGAAGCCTCACCAGGGGGCGGAGGGCGCCGGGAGGCGGGGGACGGAGCACCAGGCGGCGGGGGGATGGAGCAGCGACGGGCAGCGGGCGGCCTGAGCGGTGGGGCGTCGGGACAGCAGGGGGTCGGTGGCACGGAGCGGAGCACCGCGTGGTGAGGGGCGGAGCGGCGGGTGAGGTCGGGGCAGAGCAACTGGCAGCCTGCCGAGCTCACCGGGGGTGAGGCGTCAGGTCTGTGGTGAGGCGGTGGGGGCAGGCGTCGGGGTTGTGGCGGTCGGCGGCGGCGCGGTGGGCGTCGAGGCGGTGGGGGGTCGTGGCGGGGCAGCGGGCATGGGGGGTGGCGAGGGTGAGGTGAGGGAGAGACAGAGAGGGGAGAGAGAGAGGGGCGGGGCGCGGGGCTGACCTTCTTTTAGTTAGGTTTAATTTCTTTGTCGTCTTCTAGCAGACTACAAAGAGCGTAGCTAGTGGGGTGGGGCCAGGGGAAACAACCGTTAGGTTGGCTATTCTCTTTGCCGTCTGCTCGCGGACGACAAAGAAGCTTTGCCGTCTGCTAGTAGACGGCAAAAAAGTGGCCATTAGGTGGTTCTCGTTAGTGGGCCACCCTCCCTCTTTGTCGTCTGCTAGCAGACGGCAAAGAACTGGCTGACGGCAAACATGGCCTTTGCTGTCAGCTTTTTTTTAAATGATGGCAAAGACCTTCTTTGCTGTCAGCTAGCAGATGGCAAGGAGCTGGCTGACGGCAAATATCCTCATTCCAGTAGTGATTGGGTGTAGCTAATAAGCAAGTGTATTTCATAAATGGATCAATTATTGAGCATGATGGGCTAGGGATAACTTATTTTAGCGTTGATATTTTGAAAGACATGGCTGCTTGTTGGTACGCTTGAGTATTTAAGCCCTCATGTCAAAACTATACTATTGCTTTGAACCATATAAAATTCTAAATGTCCATGCTACAAAGAAAAGAATATGAGATGACATGTTTGGAAGCATTCCACATCAAAAATTCTATTTTTATCATTTACCTACTCGAGGACGAGCAGGAATTAAGCTTGGGGATGCTGATACGTCTCCAATGTATCTATAATTTTTTATTGTTTCATGCTGTTATATTATCATTCCTGGATGTTTTATAATCATTTTATAGTCATTTTATATCATTTTTTGTACTAACCTATTGACATATTGCCAAGTACCAGTTGCTGTTTTTGCATGTTTTTTACATCGCAGGAAATCAATACCAAACGGAGTCCAAACGCAGCGAAACTTTTTGTAGATTTTTATGGACCAGAAGACATCCAGTGGCCGAAGAAGCCCTGGTGGGTTGTTCCCACCTCGGGTGCCCCCAGACCGCCTCTTTACTCTATAAATACCCCAATATTCCAGAAACCCTATGGGAGTCAACGAAAATCAATTCCAGCCGCCGCAAGTTCCAGAACCACTAGATGAAATCTAGACACCATCATGGAAGGGTTCATCATGTCCATTGGTGCCTCCCGATGATGCGTGAGTAGTTCTTTGTAGACCTACGGGTCCGTTGTTAGTAGCTAGATGGCTTCCTCTCTCATGTTTGATTCTCAATACAATGGTCTCTTGGAGATCCATATGATGTAAATCTTTTTGATGTGTGTTTGTTGGGATCGGATGAACTTTCAATTTATGATCAGATCTATCTTTTTATCCATGAAAGTTATTTGAGTCTTCTTTGATCTCTTATATACATGATTGCTTATAGCCTCATATTTCTTCTCCAATATTTGGGTTTTGCTTGGCCAACTTGATCTATTTATCTTGTAATGGGAGGAGGTGCTTTGTGATGGGTTCGATCCTACGGTACTTGATCCCGGTGACAGAAGGGGAACCGACACGTATGTATCGTTGCTATTAAGGATAAAAAGATGCGGTCTATTTCTACATAAATAAATCTTGTCTACATCATGTCATCGTTCTTATTGCATTACTCTGTTTTTTCATGAACTTAACACACTAGATGCATACTGGGCAGCGGTCGATGTGTGGAGTAATAGTAGTAGATGCAGGCAGGAGTCGGTCTACTAATCTTGGAGGTGATGCCTATATAGTGATCGTTTCCTGGATATCGTCAGGTTTATTTGAAGCTATCAGTTGCCCAACAGTAATTTGTTTACCCACCGTTTGCTATTTTTCTTGAGAGAAGCCACTAGTGAAATCTACGGCCCCGGGTCTCTTCTTTAATATATTTTCCTTTGCGATCTATTTTCCCTCGCCTTTATTTTCAAATCTATTAAACCAAAAATACAAAAATACATTGCTGCACTTTATTTTATTTGGCGTTCGATCTATCAACTTATTACAACTTTCCCACGCCTGTTTGCCAATTTCTGGCACATTTACCCGAAAGGGATTGACGACCCCTTTAAAATGTCGGGTTGCAAGTATTTGTTATTTGTGTGCAGGTGCTGGTTATGTAGTCTTGCTTGGTTCTCCTACTGGTTCGATAACCTTGGTCTCATCAATAAGGGAAATACCTACCGTCGCTATGTTGCATCATCCCTTCCTCTTTGGGAAAATACCGACGTAGTCTAGCAGACATCATGGCCGTCTTCACCGTGGTGACGGCTCCATCATGGGCCCTGCCAATCTCAGAGTTCCTGGAGAACGTATTCCTCCCCATGGATGAGATTGAGGCCCGACAAATACAGCACCGGGCATCCGCCTGCAGCATCATCAACAACGAGCTCGTCAAGTGCAGCACGACAGGCGTTTTCCAATGCTGTGTCGAGCAGGACAAGGGTATAGAGATCTTCCTCGACATACACCAGGGCGAGTGCAGGCACCATGCCGCCTCCAGGACCCTGGTGGCCAAGGCTTTCCTCCATGGTTTTTACTGGCCCACGGCCCTCCAAGACACCGAGTCACTTCTCCTCAAGTGTGAGTGATGCCAGCGGTTCAGCAAGCGCAGCCACTAGCCGGCTTTAGCACTACGGACCATCCCGATCACCTGGCCTTTCGCGGTCCGGGGACTTGACATGGTAGGACCTTTCAAGACCGCTAGAGGCGGCATGCCGCACTTACTGGTAGTGGTGGACAAGTTCACCAAGTGGATCGAGGCGCGACCAATCAAGAAGCTGGACGGGCCAACACTCGTCCGGTTCATCAAGGACATCGTGGTGCGCTACGGCGTCCCGCACAGCATCATCATGGAAAACGGCACCAACTTTGGCAAGGGCGCGCTCGCAGTACTGCTCCGTCTCCGGCATCCGCCTCGACCTGGCCTTCGTGGCCCATCCCTAGTCAAACGGCCAGGTCAAGCAGGCCAACGACCTCATCCTGTCCGGCATAAAGCCGCGGCTCGTCGAGCCCCTCGTTCGTTCACCCAGCAGCTGGCTGGACGAGCTGCCAGCCGTCCTTTAGAGTCTCTGCACAATGCCAAATCGGTCGACTGGGTTCACCCCGTTGTTCTCGTCTACGGAGCTATGGCACCCCGGCTCAGAGAAACTGGAATGCCCCATATTCCATCCCAGAGATCGAGGTGAATTCCTCTGGAATACGGCACTACTTAGCATAGAACAAACCAGCTCTCTATTACAACATGAATATGAATACAAGGTCTCCGGATTACAATGAATAACACCGGCACGGCGACGCTACGTCAACAACAGTTGCTCTATGCAAGCAGCATAACAACTCGAGGCAGCAGAACCTCTACTGGCAGCGGAACAACGAACAACGATGACACACTCCAATCCACAAGGACTCGGGCTGGAACGTTTATCCTAGATCGCGAGCACAGGAACCACACCAAACAAGCAACCAAACCAGGCACGACCTGCAAACTGGCATGGCACGCCAGGTTAGTACATTGAATATACTTGCAAGCTCACAATAACCAAAAGAAGTCAAGACAACAACAACATGGCAATTACAGGTTAAAGCAATCATGAGCATGACACTAACGGAACAACGTGGCATGCACAACTGAACATGATACAGCTAGAACAACTTTAGCACAGCATGAGCATATGAACATGATGATACTACATGCAACAAGTTAACATACGCATGCACCAACTTACTCTTATTCGGCGGTTACCTCATAACCATCTCATGCACCAACTTACCAACTTTTGTATCCATGATACCATAGTGATCATCTCACGATCACATAAAGATCAACAAACTTTGGTATCCATGATACCTTCGTGATCCTATCTCGATCACAACTAATCTCTTTCTCATCGTCGAACCGGGGTTATTATTAAGCAAGTTATTATTATTATTGGCTCATAGTGTGACCGACTACGAACTAGGCCCATATCTATGGGCGCGACTATCGATAGATTTAACACACACTCTGCAGAGGTTAGCACACTGTACCCACACAACTGAACCAATGGCCTCGCACTCCCATATGTGTGGACCAACGGCGTTCCGACAAAACCGGTCTACTGCCATGACACTCTCCCGGCCACTCCGACCTACTCCCCTCTTGGGCTAAGTCATGGGTGGCCCCGATGTCTACCAAAGACATCCAACGGCCACCGTCGTGACAAAACATAGACGGTCCCAAATGGGGACAAAACCACGCAAACAACTCGGGAACACAAGGCTTATGTCCGCCTGCCTGATCAGGGTAGCGCGCGCCCATAACCGTCCCTCGTTGGAGGCACCAGCGAGAGGCATGACAATAGACCCAGTTAAGACCTTCCCATAAAAGGCAAATGTGGTTGCACTGGTCAGCTCGCTTTGGTGGCACCATGACTCAGCCAACAGTTGTTCAAGTTCATTATTGTCCGGTTCAACTTGTATGCAATAAGTTGAGTCATATTAAAATAACATGATGCAACTACAATGCATGAGCATGATATCAACATAAGCATGGAGGTGCAACATAATCATCGAGCATAACCACAATGAATCATATATCCAAATGAGCATGGCATACTGACAAGCATAACATTACCCATGAGCATAGCATGACTACTATCCTCATAAATAAATAACATGCAAGAACATAACAAGATTACTACCAAGTAAGCATGTAACCAACTAGCTGCAACGAAACATGCATAACAACGGTACGGGATATCACACGGTAAACATGCATCGGACTGAACATCAGTACTACCAGCATGTTCTACTACTACTACCAATCAAGACATATGAACATGATACTAGCAAGTAGTACAAGATAACAAGAAGCATCGGAACATAGCATGAAGGTGAACATGAAACCACGAGCATAACCGAAACAATGACATTAGTAGCAAACAAGCAGACAGATAACGGGCAAACTTTTATTAAATATTTCAGTGGAAACCATGGCTACTGCATGGCTATCATGCAAGTGGTTATTGTGGCTTGCCTGGTGGGTGACGAAGACTCCGGGAAGAAGTGCGGTGAAGCCACGGATCGAAACACCAGAAGTCTACTCTCTCGGAGGGGGATGATTAGAGGCAAGGGCAAAATGGTCATTTTCACTATGGGACCACCTAGTGAAAATGATACCAACAGAAAGAGCTCGACAAGATGAAGAAGTGAGCATTGGTTCCACCTCAATCGGAGTTACAATTGCGGAGTTATGAGGTGTAGCAGATCTGGGACTAATCTGTGATAAAAATCCTGACAAACAGACCCCTGGGAGGAAACACAGAACGCGCCTTCGGGCACATTATGTCTTCTGTAAAGGGAAACGTATTTTGACGCGAAGAGATTCAAAATGCGCCTTCTCAAAACAAAAACGTATTAGGAGAAAAAGATCTCCACTTAAACACGTGGACCAGGGGGAGTCACTTACACGTGGGTCCCAGGCGCAGGGGATGACCAAGCCAGGTCGTCTCTTTCCTCCCGCTCATGTGCTCCCGTGCGGGGCAGAGTAGGAGGCAGGGGAGGGAAGCGGCGAGGGGGCCGGCCGGCAGGTGCGGGAGGCCAAGGCGAGCATGCCGGCAGGTGCGGGAGGCCGAGGGGTCCCGTCCAGAGGACTAGTGGACACCAGGAAGAGGTGGAGAGTCGGGGAGGGGCCACGCCAGAGGAGGCCAGGGGCAGCGGCGTTGGTGGTGGCCTCGGTGGAGCAATCCACTCCGGCGAGGGGCAAGGGTGTGGGGCGGCTCGAGTGGACGGGGGGAAGTCATTGGAGGTGGCTAGAGGAGGAGAGGAGGCCTGAGGTGGCCGGGGAGGACCAAACTCCGGTGATGGCCGAGGATAAAACGATGAACTTCGGCGAGCAAAAGAGGCGGGGGAGGAATGGGTGATGTGCAGAACACCTCGGGGCTGCTATATATAGCCGAGGAGGAGGGTTCTAGAGCTCACGGGCGAGCTCAGGCTGTGCTCTAATGGAGGACAGTGGTTGGACGCGGCGATGGCGACTCGACTGCAACGATTCAGGGCTGGGAAGCAACTTAGGACGATGCAGTCGATCACGAGCTAGCTCCAGGACATGATTTGGACGCGAGAGGCAGAGGGAAAGAGGCCGAAATAGGGCACATGGTCGGCGAGAGCGCAAGTTTGGCTGGTCATGACCCGTGGTCACCGCGTGAATATGGCGGTAACACGCGCGCTGGGTTGGCAGACCTTGTCTAGAAGTTAGACCGTTCTATGCTGAATGCCAAGGAGGAGAGAAACAAGAATAATGGGCAAGGATGTGATCACAGCTAGCAGGGGATCAGATGAACAACAAGGTGTTTGATGTCTTCTGTGGTTCACATGAGTGGAGTTAGACTTAGATCTTTGGTACAACGTGATCAAGCACTAAGATGATCCTCTCTGAGAATTTGCAGCTCATTAGGATGGATAAAAAGGATACTTGCTGTAGAAACCACTCTAATGGCCAAAACTAGAGATGATGAAGTTGCGCTGACATGAAGAGGCAAGTTGAGCTGAAATTGGGCATGGCCCAATTTTTTGAAGATATGAAGATGCTCAAAAAGTTTCATGCCATTTGAATGAAACAAACTAGCACTTGCTTCATATGGCATCCCTCTGGACAGAAACTTGGAAAAAAATTGCACAGGGAAATGGATTAATGAATTGATCCAAAACTTGGTGGAGAGAGTTTATATGGATGTGAGAATGTCCTGGTAAACTTTAAGCTTAAAGGGAGCAATAGAAAATATGGTTGCTTCACAAACTGAAAATCTGACTCAAAAACTAATATTTGGAACTGGGCTCACATATATGAGTTACATGAGCTCTAATTTGGTGAGGAGTGATGATTTGATCATATGAAGGACCTCGCAAAATTTGAACTCATCTGGAAATGCCTAGCTAGTATTTCCTTCACAATGACTTCCCTTAGACAGGAACTTTGAAAAATTGCTCAGGAATATTTACTAGGCAAATTGAGTTGAATTTTGGCATGGGGCAATTATATGGACAGGAAAAGATGTCCAAAAAGTTGGGGGTCAATCAAGAAAAGATAAATGACACTTCCTTCTCAAACCACCACTTAGGGCAGAATTAGAAAAGGAATATTTGTGAATTATCTTTGATGATGCCAAGGATGGATTTTGACATATTTGAAGAAGATATGAACCAATAAAATTATGAAAATTATTTGGGAATTTCAGAGTGACAGAAATATAGGTTGTTTCACAACCTACGGTTTAAAGGGTTATTCCTTTAACAGAAAAGGAATATTCCCTATAAAAAGAATATTAGATTAGGTCAAGGATGAAAATGACATGATCTAGGGATGATGATGAGGATGACAAGCCACTATAAAACCCAAACCAAGCCAAAGGAATCCCGTGAAGACAGCGTCGACTTACTCGAAGAAGCACGCCTTTTGGCACTCAGCCGATCCGCCATCTACCAGCAAGGTCTAAGGCACTACCACAGTAAGAAGATCAAGCACCTCGCATTCCACGAGTGAGACCTCGTCCTCTGGCTTGTCTAGCAGCAAGCCGGCCAGCACAAGTTGGCCTCCGCATGGGAGGGCCCCTTCATTGTTAGCAAAGCCCTGTGTGACCACAACGCCTACTACCTCATCGATGCCCGCAAGACGAACAAGTGCAAGAGAGACACCGCCGGCGAAGAGACAACCCAGCCATGGAATGCAGAACTCCTCCACCCGTTTTACAGTTAGATGTGTGCATGTATGTATCCCTACCTTTCGTAACCGTATGAAAAACTATGGGATCCCCGAAGTGATACTCGGGGACTGTCCTTTCCTGCCAAGTTATTGTGTTCCACACATCCATCCAAATTTTCTAGTAAAACCCCCACCGCCGGGTTGACTCGCTCAACCCGGGGGATCGGGGGCCGGCTGGCTTGACCACCACCCGTCGTCCTCCTTAGCACATCTCGGCGTGTTCGGGTTGCCCCGACCCTCTACTTCGCCCTATAGTGCAGTACCGGCTTCTGCTGTTGGTCGGCAAGAACTATGGGCCAAAGCACCAACACGCTGCGAAACACTAAGTTGGGTCCGCCGGATTGGCCAACCAGGCCCCGCCACATTAACTTACCCCATGACCAGCTGCTCGCCAACCGGCTTCGCCGGCTGCCTTCAGCCGGCCCAGTGGGTGTTTCGCTCATGCTCAATGTTTTAAGGGCCTAAGTACCGCGCGCTCCTTCTAAGGGCCGAACTTCTTGTCACATACCGGAACCCGGATGTTCGACTCGCGGGGGGAGGCCCGAAGGGGATGCAAGCAAGAAAAAGACTTGAAAAACAGAAAGCAAAAGCATAAACACTCGCGAGAATATTTCCATCATGATAAAATGGGCCCAAGGCCAGAGTTCATTACATTCACCTAAACACCCCAGTGGGTGGGTGGACCTACTACTTAACAAAAATACTGGAAAGATAAAACAGGGCGGCTTCAGCTTCAGACGGCCCCCAGCGCCAGGTAGCGTGGCTGCCGGCTCCCCCTCGGTGACCTCTGGGTTCACCAGGCGATGATATCTTCCAACCCGACATCCTCATCCGCATAAGGACCCGTCTCCTCAGAGCTGCCTTCCGGGTCGTCCAGCTAGAGGCCAAATTTATCAGGAGCAACGACCCTGCCGTCATCTGTCCGCTCCAGCTGGAATTCGTTGTCCAACGAGAACCTAGCTATGTAGCTGGCCCTGGCGGCAACCCGGCAAGCCTGTGCCTGCAACTGGCGCTCCACGCCAGCTCGTTGGCCCATCAGCTGGTCCAGCGCCAGGTCTGAGTACCAGGACATGACGAACTTGAGGGCCATCTCGGCGCCTGCTACCTCTTGAGCACTGCGTTGGTTTTCCCTTGAAGAGGAAAGGGTGATGCAGCAAAGTAGCATAAGTATTTCCCTCAGTTTTTGAGAACCAAGCTATCAATCCAAAGAGGAGGCTACGCCATGAGTCCCTTGCACCTACACAAAACAAATAAATCCTCGCAACCAACGCGATAAGGGGTTGTCAATCCCTACACGATCACTTACGAGTGAGATCTGATAGATATGATAGGATAATATTTTTGGTATTTTTGTGATAAAGATGCAAAGTAAAATAAAAGCAAAGGAAATAACTAAGTATTGGAAGATTAATATGATGAAGATAGACCCGGGGGCCATAGGTTTCACTAGTGTCTTCTCTCGAGAGCATAAGTATTTTACGGTGGGTGAACAAATTACTGTTGAGCAATTGACAGAATTGAGCATAGTTATGAGAATATCTAGGTATGATCATGTATATAGGCATCACGTCCGAGACAAGTATACCGACTCCTGCCTGCATCTACTACTATTACTCCACTCATCGACCGCTATCCAGCATGCATCTAGAGTATTAAGTTTATAAAAACAGAGTAACGCCTTAAGCAAGATGACATGATGTAGAGGGATAAATTCATGCAATATGATAAAAACCCCATCTTGTTATCCTCGATGGCAACAATACAATACGTGCCTTGCACGCCCCTCATCCTTTGGGAAAGGACACCGCAAGATTGAACCCAAAGCTAAGCACTTCTCCCATTGCAAGAAAGATCAATCTAGTAGGCCAAACCAAACTAATAATTCAAAGAGACTTGCAAAGATAACCAATCATACATAAAAGAACTCAAAGAAGATTCAAATATTGTTCATAGATAAACATAATCATAAACCCACAATTCATCGGTCTCAACAAACACACCGCAAAAGAAGATTACATCGAATAGATCTCCACGAGAGAGGGGGAGAACATTGTATTGAGATCCAAAAAGAGAGAAGAAGCCATCTAGCTAATAACTATGGACCCGAAGGTCTGAGGTAAACTACTCACACTTCATCGGAGGGGCTATGGTGATGATGTAGAAGCCCTCCGTGATCGATGCCCCCTCTGGCGGAGCTCCAGAACAGGCTCCAAGATGGGATATCGTGGGTTCAGAAGGTTGCGGCGGTGGAATTAGGTTTTTGGCTCTGTATCTGATCGTTTGGGGGTACATAAGTATATATAGGAGGAAGGAGTTCGTCGGTGGAGCAACAGGGGGCCCACGAGGGTGGAGGGCGCGCCCCCCTACCTCGTGGCCTCCTCCTTTATTTCTTGACGAAGGGTCCAAGTCTCCTGGATCTTGTTCGTTCTGAAAATCACGTTCCCGAAGGTTTCAATCCGTTTGGACTCCGTTTGATATTCCTTTTCTGCGAAACTCTGAAATAGGCAAAAAAAACGGCAATTCTGGGCTGCGCCTCCGGTTAATAGGTTAGTCCCAAAAATAATATAAAAGTGAATAATAAAGCCCAATAATGTCCAAAACAATAGATAATATAGCATGGAGCAATCAAAAATTATAGATACGTTGGATACGTATCAAGCATCCCCAAGCTTAATTCCTGCTCGTCCTCGAGTAGGTAAATGATAAAAACAGAATTTTGATGCGGAGTGCTACTTGGCATAATTTCAATGTAATTCTTCTTAATTGTGGTATGAATACTCAGATCCAAAAGATTCAAGACAAAAGTTTAATATTGACATAAAAATAATAATACTTCAAGCATACTAACAAAGCAATAACAGCCCCTGATTTGAGCCAATGGAGATAGCCATGATTTGAGCCAATGTCACGGAAGATGAGGAGGAAACAATGGCACAGTTCTTGAATGGACTCAACCACCCTATCAAGAAGATTGCGGATTTCCAACCATACACGAGCCTCCTCGAGCTAGTGAAGCAAGCTACCAAGGCGGAGCAACAAGTGCAAGAGGACTACAAGTATGCCGAGTACTCTTCCAAGACATGCGGTTCCTATAATCAAGCATCAACGACTACACCACCTTCTACCTCAACCAAACCTTCTACAAGCAACGGCGACAAATCAAGTTACAAGAAAACTTTGACATCTTCAAGTCCTCCTCTACTATAAAAAACTTCAAGCCGGGAGCTTCATCATCTACAACTCCACCGGATGAGACCGTCAAGACAAGTTCCATCAAATGCTTCACATGTCAAGGCCGAGGCCACAAGATATTTGAGTTCCCCACTCGGCGCATCATGACTGCCAACGACAACGGCACCTAGAAAACAAAAGGTAAATACAGAAGGTCGTGCTCACTAAATTCATCAACTTCATACCTCTCAAAAATCATCCATTAATAAAGGTTGATCAAGTCTTATTAACAAACCACTTTCGATTAGCATGAAACCAAAGAACTTTCATAAAACACTTAAGTTACCTAAATGGGGATATGAATGTCCCCAACAATAAGCGTTTCATATTTCTTTTTGGCAGTTGGTAGAGGTAGTTGAAAACTTCCAATAGTGATTGTCGGAGATTTTTCAATAACATTAGTACTATTCACTTGGAATTGTTTCTTTAGAAAAGTGCACCGTATGCTCATTACCATTGATATGAAAAGTGACCTTCCATTTATTGGAATCAATAACAGCCCCTGTAGTATTCAAAAGGGGTCTACCAAGGATAATCGACATGTTGTCGTCCTCGGGCATCTCAAGTATAACAAAGTCAGTCAAAATAGTAACATTAGCAACAACAACAGGCACATCCTCACAAATAGGTATGGCAGTTGATTTATCAGCCATTTGCAAAGATATTTTAGTAGGTGTGATTTTATTCAAGTCAAGTCTTTTATATAAAGAGAAAGGCCTAACACTCACACCAGCTCCTAAATCACGTAAAGCAGTTTTCACATAATTTCTTTTGATGGAGCAAGGTATAGTTGGTATTCCCAGATCTCCAAGTTTTTTAGGTACTCCATCCCTAAAAGAATAATTAGCAAGCATGATGGAGATTTCAGCTTCCGGTATTTTTCTCTTGTTGGTGATGATGTCTTTCATATTCTTTGCATAAGGGGCCAAGGATATCAGTCAAGCGGGTACGCAAAAAGACTGGCCTAATCATTGTAGCAAAACGCTCAAATTCTTCATCCTTCTTCTTCTTAGTTGATTTAGGTGGAAAGGGCATAGGTTTTTGAACCCATGGTTATCTTTCCTTACCATTTTTTCAAGCAACAAATTCTCTTTTATCATATATTTAATTCTTGGGTTGTGGTTTATCAAGATCAACAACTGGTTCTATTTCAACATCATTTTCTGGTTATTTATTATTTGCTTGAGTGTCTTCATGAACCTCATCATTTTCTTTTTAATTATCAGAAGGTGACACTACTAGGAAAAGGGCTATAGATAGGACTGATTCTAATGGCGCACCAGGTAAATAGTGCGCCACTACTATATACTAATGGCGCACCAGTTGCTCGTGCACCATTAGTGTGGAAGACACTAATGGCGCACCGTGCTCACGGTGCGCCACTACTATTGATTTTTTTCCCATTTTTCCATACAAACTAATGGCGCAGGATGGCAAAGTGCGCCATTACTAGTTAGAACTAGTAAAGGCGCACGACCAAGACAGTGCGCCATTAGTATATATATATTTTTTACTTTTTTGCAAACCTACTAATGGCGCACTATGCCAAAGTGCGCCATTAGTAGTTTAAACTACTAATGGCGCACTTTTCCACAATGCGCCATTAGTATACATATGTTTTTTTTACTTTTTTGCAAAAAGTACTAATGGCGCACCACCTGCCGGTGCGCCATTAGTAACCAGGGTTACTAATGGCGCATTTTGTGGTGGTGCACCATTAGTAACCTGGGACCAACAAGATATTTTGGACACCCCACCTACCCACTCACTTTCCCCACTTCATTCTCTCCACCTCCTCCTCCAAGCTTGTCTCGGCTGCCTCCTCCTCCTCACCTCATTTCCACCATAGATTCATCAAAATTAAGTGGTGAAATTACCTTTTTGATAGGTAAGTAAGGGAAAGCTATCTTCATGATGTAGATCTACTTTTTTCTCCCTAGCTCGCTCCAACAACGTGCACACGCACTGTTTGTGGCCTAGCTAGATCTATGTATGTTTGTGGTGTTGCTTGTGTTTGTGGTGTTGCATATATGTTTGTGTTTGCAGGTACCGGTATTTAAAATGCGATAGTTGCCAATATTTTGCCGGAATGTTGATTCATTTCCGTTTCGGCGAGAATTTTGTCACTATGCATTCTTTTGGTCCTATTTTAGGGAAGGTCATGCCAAATTTTTTCTTGGTTCTAAAATATCGTTTTGCTCTACCCAGACGACCATATGGTCCGCACGACGACCGAAGGCATCGTGAATAGGTTTTTGAGCTCATGAAGGCCGAGATGCTTCAAAAGAACGAGACGGAGATAAGATGTCCGTGTCGAAGATGCAAGCTGAAGAGCCTTATTGCGGACCCGGATTCCGGGCAGGTGCGGGACCACCTGTTCTTGCGTGGTTTCATGTATGGCTATGGTGGCAAGGTGATGAAGATGACTATGAAGTCGTCCATGGGGGCCGGGCAAGAAATGAGGAAGGGCAACAAGACAACCACCTTGGCGTAGGGCGGGCGAGAAGACGAAGAATCTCCGTGACATGATCACGACGGTGATGATGTACACAATCATCATGTAGAAGATGCCGTACATGATGATGAGGAAGATCAAGGCGAAGGGCATGATCATGAAGATGAAGATGCCGGAGCGGGGCGGCGATGGAGGCTGGGTGCAGGACCCTCATATTCAAGAGCTGCTTTGCAAGCGACGGATAACGCAAGAGCCGCCGCCGAGAGAAAGCCAAGCTGGATCAACTGGAGATAGACGCGGTTACTCCATTGTATGAAGGATGCAGGCCCGAGGATACCCGCCTGAAAGTAACGCTCATGGCTCTGGAGATGAAGATAAAACACAAAAATGACCGACGCATGCTTCAACGAGAACATGTCATTACGCACGAACGTCTTCCCAAGGGGAACAAGTGCCCGACCAGTTCGAGGAGGCGAAGAAAATCGTGTGTCCTTTGGATTTACCGCACGTCAAATACCATGTGTGCATGAACAATTGCATCATTTATCGGGACGAGCACGCAGAGTCTACCATATGTCTGGTGTGCGGCGTCACTCGATACAAGAAGAGGAAGAAAGCTCCTCGAAAATCGGTGTGGTACTTTCCGATCACCTCGCTCTGCAGCGGTATTTCGCGGACCCTAAGGTAGCAAAGATCATGCGTTGGCACGCGGATAGGGAGGAGAAGAAGCGGGAAGATGATGGAAATGATCCGGAGATAAATAAAAAAGACAAGATGCTGAGTCACCCTAAGGATGCGAGCCGGTGGCAAGCGTTGAACTGAATACCCAGAATTTGGGAAGGATCCAAGGAACATCGTCTTTGGCGCGAGCACCGATGGAGTCAATCCGTTTGGCAGCAGGAAGAAGCACACATAGCACCTGGCCTGTGTTTGTGTGGATGTACAACCTTCCCCCCTGGTTGTGCATGAAGAGGAAGTACATTCACATGAGTATGCTAATTGAAGGGCCGAACAACCAGGGAACGACATCAATCTGTATCTGGGGCTGCTAAAGGAGGAGCTAGACACGCTGTGGAAAACGCCACCAATACGTGGACGCCGCAGAGAAAGAATATTTCCCTATGAGAGCCGCAGACCGCTCACGATGGTGCACAACTATCTCGATTACGGATATCTCACGGGCGGGTAGTCCACGGATTTTACGGATGCGTAAGGTGCATGGATGACACAACGTATCGCCAGCTAGATAGAGATCCCGGGTCTTCAAAAACCGTGTTCATGGGACATCGAAGGTGGCTTCGCGACGATGACCCGTGGAGGAAATGCAAGGATCTGTTCGATGGTGAAACCGAACCCCGAAAACGCCCGTGTACGAGGAGCGGCGAGGAAAGAGACGAGCTCTTGAAAAATTGGAAAGACCGCCCACTGCCGGGAAAGAAGCAAAAGGCGCCAGAGCCGGGAAAAAAGCGAAAGGCGCCAGAGCCGCTGCTGAAGGTATGGAAAATGAGGTCTGTTTTCTGGGACTTGTCGTACTGGAAGATCCACCGTGTTCCTCACAGCCTTGATGTCATGAATATCACGAAGAACGTGTGCGAGAGTCTTCTTGGTACCCTGCTCAACATGCCAGAGAGGACCAAAGATGGGCCGAAAGCAAGGGCAGACTTGAAATCAATGGGCATCAGGCAGGAGCTTCACGCTAATGATGATGATGATGATGATGAGGCAAAGCAGGACACGTAAAGTCGCCGTAAAGGCAAAAAGGCCAAGAAGACCGGAAATGACTACCCTCCCGTGCTTCACTCTAAGTCGAGGAGGAGATCGAGCAGTTTTCACCTGCCTCCTAGGAGTAAAACTTCCTTACGGTTACGCAGGGAAGATAAGCAGATACCTAGACCCGGTGAAGCGAAGTTTAAGCGGGATGAAGTCTCACGACCGTCACGTCTTGATGATGCAGATACTTCGGTTGCAATCCGTGGGATCATGGGCGTGCACGTCCGGTGAAACGCTAGTTGGCCTATGCAACTTTTCGACGTCATCTCTCGGAAGTCGATTGGCGTGAGGCAACTCGAAGGCTACAGGAAGAGATCGTGGTGATACTATGCGAGCTTGAGATGTACTTCCCGCCGCATTCTTTGACGTTATGGTGCATCTGCTGGTCCATATCGTGGAGGATATCATCCAACTCGGGCCGACGTTCCTCGCGGCATGATGCCGTTCGAAAGGATGAATGGTGTCATCAAAGGATACGTTCGGAACATGTCACGTCGAGAGAAGTATAGCCAGGGCTTCGACCGAAGAGTGCATCTCCCATCGCACGAATTATCTAGGCATCGAGAACCCGTTGGTCCGCCCGTCAACAGGCACCTCGGCAGGCTCGCTGGATGGGGTCACCATGAGGGTCGCCGCGAAATGCATGTCGACTCGCCGACTTTGAAAGAGCAAACCTAGTCGCGCTACAACACATAGACGTGGTCGATCCTTGGGTGGTAGAGCACAAAACCTTTATTGAGAAGACGTACAATGACCAAGGCCAACAGAGGACGGACGGAGATATACTCAAAGAGCACAATTCATGTTTCACGTGTTGGTTCAAGCAGAAGCTTCTGTCGTACCCTTTACATGAAGATTCTTCCGCGGAAGAACAACTCATATTCGCCTTGTTACAGGGTGCCGAGCACAACCTGATGACCAATGAGGCGTACGATATCAACGGCTACACATTCTACACCGAGGACAAGGACATGAAGAGCGATGGTTATCGAACTCCGGGTAACGATGGAATCCTACACTGTAAGGACAAGGACAGATACTACAGAAGGATCGAGGAGATCTGGGAGCTGAGCTATTGGAGAGAAGGTGCCGATGTTCCTGTCGGATGGGCCAAGAGCGTCCTAAAAGAAGACCGATATTTCACCACCATGGTTATACCCGAAGCCAAATCCAAGATCATGGGCGCAAGCGTCACCGCGAAAAATGAGCCATGGGTACTGGCTTCCCAAGTGGACCAATGCTTCTTCATTACCGACCCGCCAAAGCCCAGTCGTGTTGTCATGAGGAGAGGCAAAAGGAAGATCATCGGAATGGATGGAGTAGCCAATGAGAAAGACTTCGACAAGTACGGCAACCCGAAGATCGAACATGACGACGACGATGAAGTAGTAGCACACACCACAAGAAGAAGTAGGACCACCCTACCTAAAGGACGTCCGTTCCACAGAAAAACTCCATTTGCGAAAAAGAAGGGCAAGAAGATTGTGAACAGATAGCTAGCTAAGATCGACTGTATTTAAATCGTAGTCTTCATTTCTCGATTGTATTTCATGGGCACTTCTTGATATCATGAATATTTTTAAATTTCATGGGCACTTTTTGAATTCATGAGGACACTTGATCTCGATCCCCCACCATCTCGATCTCGATTCCCCCACCATCGCGATCTCGATACCCGCACCCAACCCCGCTCCCCCGCCCCCGCCGATGATATTTTCAAGTAAGAAATTTGAACATATTTTTTAAAAAATTATTACTGTTTTTATAAAAATATATTACTGTTATGATTTAAACAAGTTTGAACATATTTAAACACAAATAAATATAAAAAACAACATTTAAAATGCATAAAAAAATATTGGGGAGCCTGGGAATCGAACCCAGGACCTCCTGGTGTGTGTCTTTGCGTCTTGACGGTCGGGCTAGTGGGTGGGTTCTGTTGTAGATAGGGTTAGGTTGTAGATATGGTTAGTGGGCTAGATTAAAACAAAATTCTAATGGCGCACCGAGGGAGGTGCGCCATTAGAATAGTCATACTTATGGCGCATTTAATCGGCAGTGCGCCATTAGAACCCTCCCCTAGCTACCCTCCCTCCTCTCGCCAGATCCTTGACCCTCTCTCCTCGCCACCAGATCCACCTGCTGCCCGACCCACGCCGCCTCACGCCTGCCTCCGCCGCCTGGGCCAGCCCCCTGCCCTGCCCCCCATCACCGTCCGCTCCCAATCCACCCCCTCCCTCGCCTTCACTGCACCCACCCACCCCTCCCTCGCCTTCCCAGCCCTCGAGCTCCACCGTGCGAGGCGACAAGCAAGGCGGCGGGCAGAATCTGCTTCAACACCGGGCCGGCGAGCCGCGGAACCAGGGCGCGACGGCGCTCGACCCCTCCACCCCCCTCCACCTCTTCTTCCTCGGGTCGCCGCTGTCTTCCTCAACTTCGGCCACCTCTGTTGCTACTAAGCTGTCGCAGGGCCTCCTTGCGCCTCCCCGGTGAGCTCCGCCTCCTCTCCCTCTTCCTTCTCGCAAACACTCTGTTTGTCCAGCAAATCAGCGATAATCCTGTTGATTCCAAATGTAGTATTTCAATCCAACAAGATCGCCGAACGGCAATGGCATCATTCAGGGTATAGTTAGGGCCATGATGGCACAGGCATTTAAACAAGCGATACAATATTACAAAAAACAATGCACAATGATTTTGCTAGTAGTTAAGCAAAGAGCAACTTTTCCCCAAGAAAACGAAGAGAATTAGTTTGTAAATACCACTGACAAATGGAACACGCCAATCAGTTATCACTGCAATTTCAAACATATATATGACATTTGTTGTTTGAGTTGTTAGTTTTTCCCATTTCTCGCTCAAATAATTCAGCCAAATGCTAAACCTTTATACGTAGAGATGGAAACAGATGCTTCACTGTAGTATAATTTTTTTACTAGGTTGCCGTAAGAGGGGGCTTACAGGTAAAACTACCGGGAATTGTTATGCACAAATTGCTAGTGGTTGCTTGGCCACTCACTACAACTAATTTCACATAACCAAAATGATAAAAAGGGAGATGATGGCAACCAATTTAGAAAACATTGTACTAGTGAGTGGTAACTAGTTTGAAGAAAATTGTAAATAAGATTCCAGCAAATTAGTGATCTAATTGTGATAATCCTGCTCACATCCCCACTTGCAGCAGAGGCGTGCAATGCCTCTATATGCTCTGTTTTATCGCCTAGCTAGAGCACAAACCTAGGCCCAGCTTGTGTATTCCCAATTGCTAGTGGTCTAACCGATGTTTCCCTAGTTGGGTGAGACCGACTTGGCTCTTTCTTGCAGGAGACAGATCAAACAAGTGTTGTCGCTTTTTGTTAGAACTTCAAAGAGTGTTGTGACTTGGCTCTTAATCAAAAAGATTGTTGTCAGCTTTTTGTTTGAACTTTGTTTGACCGGAGGAAATTACTCTTAAATGCTAGTCCTATTCTGGTGGAGATTTTTCTTGTCCTGAGTTACATCAAGATATTTTTACGATAATATTATAAAAACTGCCTGTGTGTGTTCAACTTGTATCTTCTAGCTTAAGTTTAACTTGTCCTGAGTTACACTCAAGTTATAATGTGTTTAACTAGTAAAATTCAGTTAACAACAACATCAGTAAAATTCAGTTAATTAATCAAGAAGAGAAGAGAGAAAGTAGAGAGCAAGAGGAGTACTTGCATTAAGCGAAACGTTTTACTTTAAACTTGCAAAATTGCAGTACTCCTAAAACTATCGCAAGCAAGAACTACTGTTGGAGGGCACTACCGTAGGGATATTCTACGGTCTACTAAAACTTGCACTCATCGCAATTTACTCCAAAGGATACTATAGTTCTTTGCAAATTCTCTGCTCTACTCCACTTGCATGCAATCGCAATACACTACTCCACCGCATGTTTAATCAGTTAATGTAAAAAGGTACAGAACAAGCAAATGTAAGAAAATAAGAGAGCTTGTACTGCCAGTACATCATCAGGCAGTTCACCAGAGATTTTTAAGTTAGAAATACTCCCAGGGGTAGATGAAGAGAGAATATCATGAAGGAACAATTTAGTTTTAGTTAATGGAAAAGTTGCATTTACTTGTAGTGAAAGGAACAATTTAGGAGTAATTATAAATATTCAATAGCAGCAGAGGCAAGCGATAGCGATGAGCGATAGATGCCAACTTTTGATATGGATGCATGCATTCTTTGCTTGTTTATATTCATTCTTGTAAACTGAACATGCTCATCTATCTATCTATCTATCTATCTATCTATCTATCTATCTACCTGCTTAAGTATGTATGTATGCATTGTATTTTTATTTCCTTTGGAAAGTAAAGTTTATTTCTGGCTGGCTGGCATGATGGCTCATGGATCCCTCAAATGCAGCTACAGCTTGGAGCTCAATCTGATCTCATCTGAAATGAATCTATAAATACAAAGTGTAGTTAGTTACAGAGTAGCGAAATAGTTGCTGGATGTAGTTACTTGCATGGGCCTGGCTGATGAAGAAAAACTTTATATATATTCATACTGATGTTGACTCTATAAATCATACTTATTGGACAAGTTTTATGTGTTGATCCATCAATTGATCACATTGAGAAAGACCAGCGTGTCTCCGACCATTTTGCAAAGGTCATGTCTCCGACCATCGTGTCGTGATGAATTTGCAGTACCGAGAGGCCCTTGAGTTTGCCGGAATGTTGATTAACTTCCGTTCAAGAATTACAGTACTCCATATGTCCTATTTTCAGCAAAGGTCATGCTGAAATTTTCCGTGAATTTTAGCATGACTTTGCTAAAAATAGGACATATGGGGTACTTCTGACTAATGCATGGGCCGGGTATCTTAGTACTTAGTTAAGTAGGATCAACTGCCCCGCCATTCTTGCTGCATTAAACCATAGGTGGCAATAGAGCCAAGTGATTAGGCCCAACTTAGAATTCTCCTTAGCATCGATAAACCCTAGATGATAAACCCAACATAGGTGGCAATAGAGCCAAGTGATTAATGCCAAGTGATTAGGCCTAACCTAGGGTGCCTCGGCATCGATAAACCCTAAATGATGAAAACTTAACTTGGCTGCCCCGGATGCCTCGGTGTCGATGAGAACCTAAATGATGTACGCTTAGGCTTTTAGGGTGCCTCGGCGTCGACAAACCCTAAATGATGAAAGCTTAGGCTTTTAGGGTGCCTCGGTGTCGACAAACCCTAAATTATGAGACCATGATCTTGTTCCTTGACAATAACCAACTTTTGACCAAACTTTTTCCTATTTAGAGCGAAACATGGCCCACAACGATGAGGCCGGTGGTTGGGCGGCAAGCAATTCTGGGAGCTGTCCCGGAGATGGAGGAACAACCTCATCGCTATGAGGACGCCGCGGAAGACACCGATCCTGATTACACAACCCCTAGTGGCGCTGGGATGACACCACCGATGGTGCCGCCGAGGATGCCACCATCGATGATGGCGGCGCACACCACGGATGGCAGCCAATCGAAGAAGCAAAGGAAGGACCGGCGTCCAATGCGCTCCGCACCGGCCAAGGAGGAATTCACTCAAGTGGACTCCGACGGAATCCAACGGAGCCCAAACATATAGTCAAGGGGTACTCGGTTCAGCTCGGTGCATTCTCCGAGCACCGTCTCGATCAACACCGAGAACCTTAGGCATAAGGACCGAGGAATTTGCGCAACCTCCTCTTCACGAAGCTGCACGAACGATACAAGTTCCCGCCGATTTGAAAACACACGCCTCTCAGGGAATAAAGTGAACAGTGCCGCCCTCACGAAGATGAGCACGGCCCTGTCTACTTGGAGAAGCGTGGTGAAGAATATGATTGATAAAGGTGATAGTTATGAGAAGATCAAGGCGAAATATCCTTTGATGACCGAAGATTAGTACAAGGAGTTCAAGATCAAGTGCTCGACCAGTGCAACCTCCGAATCAAGTTAGTGGGGGAAAGAAATGCGGGAGTTGAACTTAGGGGAACACAAACTCGGTCCCGGCGGTTACAGAGTGGCGGAGCCTATATGGGACAAGGAGGATGCGGAGCGTGCCGAGCAAGGCCTACTACCCCGCTTCGAGAAATACAGCGGTAACAAGCAGACCAGGAACTATGTCAGGGCCCAGTACAAGGAGGACCCGATAACAAAGGAGCTTACCACGGATCCGAAGACCAGGGCGCTTGAGCTTGTTCTCGTAAGCAATACACCCCCGCGTAATTAGCTCCATATGGTTGCACTCTAATTAATCCCCAATATTTCTAAATGGTTCACGTTCCTTTCGCAGGAAACTGAAAGCAGTAGCGCGGGGTCGTCTCAGAGCTCCTTTTTCGACACCCCTTTAAATAGGGCGTTGAACATAATGAAAAGCAAGGATAAGCTCACTAAGCCGACGTCACCGGTCGTGGTGGCCGGCAAAGGCTTGTCCACAAAATGGGGGTCATACTATACCACTGGTGTGCGGAAGGAGAAAAAGGCCAGCTCGGAAAGCCAGACGCGCGAGGTTGAAGCACTCAAGGCACAAGTGGCGCGGATTCCGGAGCTTTTCCAAAAGCAAGTGGAACAACAACTGGGAACGAAGCTCAACGCCATGGTGCCTACGTTGATTCATGGGCTGACGACGTGGATTGCGGGCGGCCAACAGGGGCCTCCCCCGGTTCCCAGCTTCACGGCCAGCAACTTCGACAACAGCAGCGGGCGCCATTGGTGTCTCCGGCGGAGGCGGTATTCGTGTCTCCGGCGCCGGCACGGGCATTGGAGCTTAATGCACCCGGGTGTACGCCGGCCGGCACCTCGCCAGCAAGCTCCCCCTCCGTCAGTTGCACGCCCGCCGTTCACGGTAACTAAGCCTCTTGGACGATGACTTCATCTCCTTGCCTTTGACTGGGCATCCCTGACGCCCTGTACATGTTTTCGCAGGGCACCGCCGACGTTCCTTGCACTCTTCTGCACTTCGTGGGCGCCGAGTTGGTCAATGTCGCCAAGGGAAGAATCGTTCAACCGGGCAACCGCATGTTCCACGGTAATCCGATGCCACCCACAATGTATAGGGTTGAAGTGGTTCGGGTGCTGCCAGGCTGCGACGAGCTGTTACCTCCGGTTCGACCCGCTGGGGCCGACGAAGAAGATGAGATGACCCTCAGCACCTGCGTAAACTGGCCGCTGCTTTGGCCGAAGAGCCAGATTCATTTGGGGGCGGGGGACACCACCCCACAGACAAGACCGCCAGTCGTGCCGGTGCCAAGCCATGGCAAGAATGCCGCAACGCTACCGGACCTGCCGGACATCCCTATGTCGGACATCCCTATGGCACAGGATCCAGACAGCCCTATGGCACAGGATCCGGACGATGACGACAACGACGACGGTACATTTACCAAAGTCGATAAGTACTTTGCCGAACATGGGTACGCTGACGAGTTCTGCGGGCCTCTTTCTCAAGAACCCAACCAAGACGACCACAATCTAGCTGGTACGGCGAAGAAATCCAATTGCAATAGGCGTCGTCTGGCTTTCAGTTCTCAGGAGACGCCTCCAGCTCCCGCCTTCACCGAGCCTCAGATAGCTGAGGTGCGAAATATTATCCACCCCAACACGCTCAAGAAAGCGGTGCGTGAGCGTAACTCGGTCCCATTACAGGAGATCAAGAAGAAGGGACGGAAGCGAAAAGACTAACAAGGGCGCCGTGCGAGCCACCGGCACCGAAGTTCGATCCGTGCTCGGGGACGGGCCACCTTCACCTAAGGATATCTCGAGGAGGGTGCATGTGGCGGGTAGGGCGATGCTACCGCCAAATATGCTGAATGCTGCAACCGGTGCTATGCGGAGTCTGCACGACAGTGTTCTTTCTTTGGAGAAGCGGCATCTCAGAGAGAATGATGTGGCATACCCGGTTTTCGTGGCCAAGGTGCCAGAGGGCAAGGGCTTTGTGGATGGCGACATCGGGGGTACGATCGTCCTGCGGTTTGATGACATCTTTGCTATGTTTAACCTTCATCCGCTACACTACACCTTCGTTCGGCTGTTTTCGCTGAGTATGGAGATGCGGACATTAGAGAGAAGACCCCGGACATCGTGATAGTCGACCCCTTCTACATGTGTGCCAAGCACTTGAACAGCGCTGGGGACCGCCAAGTTGCGAGTTCACACCTCGAAGGCGTCATTCTGGCAAACCCAGATAAGGATAACTTCCTTGTGGCTTACTTTCCCGAGTAAGTCATCCCTTAACCGCCCCATAACATATGATTTCTTAGATTTTGATCATTTTTTTTTCTAACATTCCGTGTTACGTGCAGTGACACACATTGCACACTCATCCTCTTAAGCCCGAAATATTCCATGGCCACGTATTTCAATTCGAACCGTAACTCCAAGATAGACTACACAAATGTCAAGAAAGTTCTTGATGATGTTCTCCCCGGCTACGCCAAATCTGGAGGCAGCTTCACAAGGGCAGTTCGTAAGTACGGCAAGCACATGTTCTCACACAATACGAAGTTCTGCTATGTCAAGCAGCCGCCTGGCGGTCAGAAGGATGCCTACTACGCCCTCCATCACATGCGGGCGATCGTAAGGGACCATCATCAACTTCTGCTACCAGATAATCTCAAAGATTGGGCCGCGAGCTTGTCGGCAGTCCAGGACGCGGACCTCAGACAAGAATTCTTTCGCATCCAGTCGGAGTTTACGGACATCATCCATCAAGATATCCTTCATACCTCGGGGCAGTTCTTCCTCAGATATCAACCGTCCAACAGTGAGATAGATGAAACGCTACAAATGCAGGGTGACAACGACCGTGATTTCATGACCATCACGACAGACGGCAGCTTCATCCACGCTCCTGTCTGATGAGTCGAGTCGAAAGTAGTGATGTGTAGTTCTGAAACATTAATTAGCTCATGTTGTAATTAAACTTTAATGAATTTGTATGTCTGTTTGGTTTGGACAGTCGTTCAACTTAGATGTAATCGATGCTATTTATTAGTAGGACCATGAATCATGCTATTAATGTCTTGCTTTTCTCTTTTGATCCTTTTGTTGCATACTTACATATTGCTTATGTATTGTCTGTTGTTTGGCTTGTGCATAGAGATGCCGTCAGATGTCGTGGTACAAGGGTAAGGTTCCTGAGTCTACGACGATCGGGAGGAGTGTCGGAGACAGGTTCACCGCTTCAGCAAAGAATATGATTACAAAGGGTACACCACTAGGGCGGATGCCGAATCTAGATATGCCCGCTATCTAGCGGGAGAGAGGAGGGAGCGTTGGAGGAACCGGATGAAGACCAGTTTGATCGCGATGATGCTCATCGTGATGACCACAACTCTCTTTTATGTGATGGTAGTTTAGATGATCGATATCGACTTGTAATGTGAAGACAAACTTCGATACTCGCGGTCTTGAGACTTGTAATGTTTTATCTTTGTTCGGTCTTTTGAATTCGGAGACTAATATGATGAATTGTATTCGGAGACTAATCTTCTATTGTATTCGATGAATCTGATGTTGCTGTGTCTTTGTCTATATTCTGTCCAATAATATATTTTGTAACCTGTGCAAAAATCAGAAAAGCAAAAAAAAAAAACAAATATTCATACTAATGGCGCATCAAGGCAGAGTGCGCCATTAGTATGCCAAAGGATACTAATGGCGCATCAAGGCAGAGTGCGCCATTAGTGTGACAAAGCACATGGTTACATATGGCCCCCCGGGAGGCATACTAATGGCGCATGGAGTTACATACTAATGGCGCACTGCCAGGTGCGCCATTAGTATACCAGATACTAATGGCGCACCAGTGGTGCGCCATTAGTAGGCCTTTTCCTAGTAGTGTGAGTGCTCATTACCAGATTGAGTTTCAACATTAGAAATAGAAACATCATTATTAGATTGAGGAGGTTTTTCTGTTTCAGGTTCACTAGAGGTATGCAAAGTCCTATCATTTTTCTTCTTCTTTTTCTTTTTGGAAGGACTAGGTGCATCAGTGTTTACTCTTTGAGAGTCTTGTTCAATTCTTTTAGGGTGTCCCTCAGGGTAAAGTGGTTCCTGAGTCATTCTACCTCCTCTAGTCATTACTCAATCAGCGTGATCATTGATATTATTATTCATTTCATCAAGCAATTCTCTTTGAGATTTAGTAACTTGTTCTAGTTGAATTTGAACCTCATGGAGCCCAATGTACTATGCTAATGTGCGTGACAGGGGCACCGGCGTGGCACACGGTTAGTGTGAGTGAAATGTGTCTGTTGGATCATCCGACTTATCTAATGTTCATAAATTTGGCGAAAATGACGCGGGAAAGGGTCAGAACACAAATACACTTACATGTGGACCAAATATATGTATGAAAAAGGGTGGTTTGATGTTCAAATACCAAATGCAACTTTGATGTAGCACCTATCTTGCAAAGCGCACGGTATAGCTTGCCCCCCTCTGTTGGTAGGAGGGGAATCCTAAGCTATGAATGCATGCCACCGCGCCCCCCCCCCCCCCACAGAGGTTCACCTAGCAAAGTGCGAAGTAGTAGCCCCCCTCCATCACACACACACACACACACACACACTTTCAGTCGGCGGACCGGAGAGGGCATCTCCCCAAGATGTATCATAAATTGGACCAAGAATAATCCACCTTGGTCGTACAACCTCTCTCTTGCTGTTGGTCAAAGTGATTGCCGTCCATGAGACCCTAGAGATGGGCTAGCTCGCTAATAATTACGCAAGTAGCTAGTCCCCGAAGACAACCACTACCTGCGTTTGGCCGAAACATGTGTATGGAGAGGTGTTGATGTTTGAATACACGGTGGAACAACTTTGGTGTGGCACCGTGCTTTCGAACCAGAAATCCCCACATGGAGCGAGGGTTAGTTGACGATGCATATGTATGTCACACCACTTAGAGCCGATGACGGGGATTCATGCATGCATGCCTGCATAGTATGCGCTCAAACTTAATTAGGTCTGAATCTCACCATGCCCTATACTATGATAACACGAACCAAAGGAAGAATCTGCCATGGTAGCCTATCTTGTTATCTGTCAAAGTGATCATCGATGTCCATGCGGGCCCACGAATATATAGGCTAGTCGTCGATAACCACGTGAGGGAGTGTACCATTCGAAGACAACCACTACATGCATATGTATGGAGGTGATGCGTGCATGCATGTTTGAATACCATTCACAACATTGATGTGGCGCGTGCGTCAAAATTGTACAGTCCCCACACAGAGCGAGATCGGTTCATGACATGTCGTGGTACTGGCCACTTTAACTCGATGCGAGGGATTCATGCGTACACATGCATGTGTGTGCTCAAACTGTATCATGTCATCCCAGAGCATGACCTATATATACCGTATTACAAACAAAAATAATAATCCCCTCCTAAGTCAATTAACCTCTCTCGTTGTCAGGCAATGTAGTGATGGACCAAGCGGGCCCACAGATGGAAAGCATCGATATCGCTGATAACCGCGTGAACGGGTGCGAGAGGATAACCACCATCGCTTTGCATGTGGGCCAAAACATATGTTGAATACCCAAGATGCACAACTTTGATGTGGCACATGCCTCAAAAACCGTAAAGTCCCCACACAGAGTGAGATTCATGAAGCGTACTACATATGATGGCCCCCTTCCCCCTCTTCGACGCATACTATATGCTCCTACCGTAATACAACCCAAAAAGAATCCTCCTTGATGGTCAAATTAATTAACCTCTTCCGATATAGGTCAAAGTGATGCATGCATCAAAGATGACCTCGCGGGCCCACAGATGGAAGCATCACATGTGAGTGTCCTAGGATAACCACCGCCTGCATGCATGTGGCCCAAAGAGGTGTTGTGTGATGTTTGAATAGCCAATTCAAAACTTTGATGTGGCACGTGCCTCGGAAACCGAAAATTCCCGACACTGCGTGAGGTGCACTTGTTCATGGACGCATACATATAGTATATATGCTAGTCCCCTCCCACCTCTTCAATGCGTACTATATACTCCCACCATAACACAAACAAAAAAGTTTCTTCCTTGCTAGTAAAATTAACCTCTATGCCGGCTGTTGGTCAAACTGATGGACGACGACCTCGCGGGCCCACAGAAAGTGTCACACGCGAGTGAGTGTCGTGTAGGACAACCACCGACTGCATGTGGCCAAAACATGTATGTATGAAAGGGTTGTGTAATATTTTAAATAACGAATTCATGACTCTGATGTGGCACGTGCCTCACAAAACAGCCAACCCACACGATGGCTCACGACTGATAGTGTACGCCAGCCACCCCTCCCCCCTAGACGCACACACAAACCCCACGCATCCACCGCAACTACAATGCATGTTAAATTTTCCCGCGGGGAACATATGTTACCAAAGGAGGGACATTTTAATTTTGAAAAAAATAGAGATCATTAAGACGTTTTAGTACATTGATTGATTTTCTAGGGGTATAATGTGCAAAAGTCAAATTGAGCTACATGCACACGTGATTAAAGGTACCTAAATGGATTGGAAAAATACATGTGTCTTCTTTGGGTGCATGTTTACTCCCCGTGCAAGAAATTTCAAACATTGAGAATCTTGATTTTGAAATTCTAGTACATCCAAAACTTATTTGAAATTCATGAAACTTACCGTGTTGTCATATGGGAACCAATACACAGTGGCATTGTACTCTTTTTGTCAAACTTGAGACCAGTTTTGATATAGTCTTTATCTTCTTACAAATTGGAGATAATAATAATTGGGAACCAATATCGCAAACGGATTATTTATTCGAACTGTGGGCGTTAGACCAACAATGGATACGTGCCATGCTTCCGTTAAGCAATAAAGCGGCATCATTAATCATCAAAATAGAAAAACAATATACGTGCCGCCACGCGACCCATGTGCTGTGTGAGCAGGGGTGAGTTGACGGGACGCATGCGAGAAGTCCGCCGCACAGCCAGACTGGGAGGCGTGCATGCAGGTGTGTGAATTGACAGGAGGCGTGCTTGCTGTGCAGTGTCAACGGGAGGCATGCGAGTAGCTGTGTGAAATGACGGTAGGCATGCCAGCAGTCTGGTGCGCAGGTTCACTGGGAGGCGAGCCAGCGGCTTGACCGCCGCTCGCCTCTCTCCTACTACATATTAATGGCGTGCCCAAGCAGCCGCACCCCCCATCCTCGCCACACACACAATCCGCTCTCTCTGCTTGCATCCTCGACACTGCTCACGGTCCTCAAAGCCGTCAGTGTATGAGGATGTCGTCGAAGTGCCCCATCGGAGGGAGTGGCAATGACGGAGCTGCTGAAGCACCGGAGCACGGCGTGGAGATGGAGACATAGGTTTTCATCGCTGCCGTCAAGGTATCACTGCACCCTAATGTCGTCAATGGCTCGTGCTTCCACAGCCGGAGCCGGAGGTCCACACCGACTACGGTGATGACTGGGGCGACGACTCCGACGACAACAGAGAACCAGTTAGTCATCTATACCCATTTATGTGTCATTTACATCCTAGGGTTTCTCTGGTTACTCTTGCATCCTACCTCTGCCTTTTTGGAATAGAAATCATATGGTTATGTTCTCCCAATCCATGAAATCTGAGTAAGTTTTGTCAGATCCATGTAGTGTATTGATTGTCTCAATGGTACAAGTGATAAGTTATTAGTTGTTTCATCTATGCAAATGATTTCTGCTAATAATCCGACTAGGGTTAGTGTTTGTGCTAATAATTCCTAGCCAAGTCTTGACAATTTATTTTGAATGACCTACATATATGTTTGTGCCATTATCTTCTTCAAAATTGGTATGTACACAGATGATTGTGCTTAAAAATCAAACCATAATCTCTCGATTTTTCTAAAATACAGCCATAAATTCCTAATGCTAATTTACGGCATGTAAAAATTGATTTGATGCCAAATTTTGGCAACTGCCAAATGTTCGCTAGAGATTAGTTTGTAAACATTAATTTGACGCCACATTTTTTTACTATATGTATAGGTGTTGTCTGACGATGTCGATGGCGAGGATGAAGATGGCCAGAGGAGGTACAAGAGGCAAATCCTCAAGGAGCTTTATGCGGGAATGCATAACATGCATATTAGGACCTAGGACGGTGGCTCTCGATGACCATTTTGCAACCAAAAGCTTCATCACGGGTATCAAAGTGTTCTGGCATGCAAGAGGACGAGCCGCTGTCTCCTCCAAGAAGAAGTATTCTCACAGGGCGGCGCACGCCGCGTACACCGAGTACCTGGAGAAGCTTCAGGATCGGGCCGGCAGATGAGATGAGATGTGGGATCGAACACTGTACACTTGAGTACGCTTAATGACGGTTGAACTATGTACTTATGGTTGAACTATGCCTGTGTACGCTTGTTATCTATGTTTGAGTATGTTTAATCTATGCTTATTTATGTCTAAATGTGGGATATGGGTGCAATCAGTTCGGTTGATGGAATCTACCTCTGTCCTGGTTTATTCGTCCCCTTTGTAATTTGTGTTAAATTTTGACCAAAGATTTAAATGACAAAATGTTAGTGCAGGTCAGCAAAATTACATCCTTGGATGCGTATTTGAACATAGTGTTCAATGATGTAATTTTTTGTGAGATGCATAAACATTTGTTAGGTAAATCTTTGATCCAAATTTGGCACAAATTATAAAGGGGACCAATAAACCAGTACGGAGGTAGTACATCAATCACACACGATTCCCAAAATTGGAACCCCGTGCAATGACATTTATTTACCCTGTTACGTCAATCACACACGATTGACACTAGCAAACCGTTGCCTCCAAAACTCTTGAAAACCCTCACCACCCAATTCAAAAAATGAAAAAAGAAAACCCTCACCATCCACATGTCACAAATACCCCCACCCCGCCCGCCACCCCCTCCGGTCACCATTCACACTTGCACAAAGCTCCTCCGCGACTCTGCATGGCACCGCCTATCACCGTGGCAACCACTTAGCTCGATGGTTGTCGCCGTCGCCAAGCTGCCGGCAAACCCCACCGCATTTCGCCACTTTTGCTTGCCGCCGCCTATCGCCATCGACTTTCTCGACGCTGCTCGCGGTCGACCCAGCTCCGCCCGATTGGGGAATCCGCCGTATTGAGGGTTTTTTCTCAGGGACCAGATAACTAATTTAATGAGATATTGTCTCATTTCTTATCACTGTTCATCTACCTCCTTCAATCACCCGGCCAAAATCATCGTGAATTCATTTTTATTCGAGCTGATTTGAGGATTTTCTTTCATACATATAGTGTACAGTGCACGGACACATCAGGACTTTCCAGCCTCGGCGGCCAGACATCCATGGAGTTCCATCTCACCGTACCAGACGACTTGAGGATGCGCGCAATATGTTCAATCTCACCCTAAATCGGTTGGCATGGCCTACTTTCCTGAACATATAGTATATATTGTTGCATTTTGATAAAAGGTGCCACATGCAGGATATACATCAAAGGGGATTTTTTGCTCTTCTTTCTATATTAGGCAAATTAATGATGTATTGTTCTTTTGGTTACTCTCATATTTCCATGACATCATGGTTTTCCTATCTGTTTAATTATAGATTTATGTCCTTTGATTTCAACGGCTATACAGTTCTTTCAATTTTGCCCGTATTTGCATGTTACCATATTCTTTAACAATCCTACCATTTTCTGCAGTGCGTCCCTTGCTATGCAACAGAATCTGTAGTACACAATCTTGCCCTTTACATAAATCAAGAGTGTAGGGATGTCATACTAAAAACAAACCATGGATTTACAATTGTTGCTTCCGCAAGACTTGATGAATGTGGTCACTCCTATTTTGCCACTGGCCTTTGGACAGAAATTTCTAAGTTTTATGTACTGAAAGCTGGCACTAAAATTGCACTATACATAAAAGAGCCTAGTCATGAGATATATGCTAACTTCCCCGACGATATCATCCGTCCAGACTTTGTTCAAAATAAGTGTTCTTTTCAAGTATATGCAGACTTACCCAACTATATCAATGGAATCTTCTATTGTATCTATTGTATTATTAAAACGATAGAAAACGAACGGTGAAGATTAATTGCTCTAAAGTTAAGAATCTATCTATCTATCTATCTATCTATCTATCTATCTATCTATCTATCTATTGTATTATTAAAACGATAGAAAACGAACGGTGAAGATTAATTGCTCTAAAGTTAAGAAAATCAACGGTGCAGATTTACAACATAGATGTTTTTTAGGACTGCAGAATAGATGTTTGAACTGACACGTGCAAGATCCATAAAACTTACATGTACCAGACCAAAAACAAACGGACTATCAGTAAAAAAGGGAAACCTAAATGGCGTAGGCTTAACTGAACTCCATGAAGAATACGCCCAGGTTTCCCACTGAAGCACGCACAACGTGACTGATCGATTTCTTATAGAAGCACACACACATCTTAATTTCCTTTGGGAATATGAACATGTAACCTGAAAAGTACACACAACTCTGTATGCCCGCGAACACCCAAGTATGCCGCCACACGTCCCGGACAAGATCAAAGGCATAGCAACAACACGTCTATATGCATGCCCGACGAACACTCGAGGCTGCTACCACATGTCCCGGAGAATATCGAAGGCATATCAACAACACATCTGTACGCGGCAACATGGGAGGCACATCGGCAAACAACCAAAGCCACCACCACATGTCCCGAAGATCAAAGGCTCAGCAACAACACATATATATGCGGAAACATCGGTGGCACATCTATCTGCACGCCCGATGAACACTTGAGACCGCCACCACATGTCCCGTAGAAGATTGACTACATAGCAACAACACATCTGTACGCGACAACATTGGAGGCACATCGGCAAAGTGTCAAGGCTGCTGCCACAGGTCCCGAAGATCGAAGCCATAGCAACAACACATCTATATGCGGCAACGAAGGAGGAACATCGGCGAACACTCAAGGCCACTGCCACACATCCAAGATATCGAAGGCATAGCAACAACACAGCTATATGCGGCAACATCGGAGGCACATCGACGAACACTCAAGGCCGCCGCCACACCTCCCGGAGATCGAAGGCATAGCAACAACACATCTACATGCGATAACGTCGGCGGCACATCTATATGCACGCCCGATGAACACTCGAGACCGCCACCACATGTCTCAGAGAAGATCGATGACATAACAACAATACATATCTACGCGGCAGCATCAGAGGCACATCGGCGAACACTCAAGGCCGCTGACATACGTCCCGGAGATATAACGCACAGCAACAACACATCTATATGCGGCAACAACAGAAGCACATCGGTGAACACTCAAGGCCGCTGCCACACATCTCGGAGATCGAAGGCATATAGCAACAACACATCTATATGAGGAAACGTCGGAGGCACGTTGGCCAACACTCAAGGATGTGCCACACATCCCGGAGATGAAAGGCATAGAAGAATTCATCTGTATGCGGCAACGGTGTAGGGACATCGGCCGGTGAATCAAAGGCGGGATATCAACGCATCCAATGCAAAGCTAGAGGTGCCGGGACGCCCAACAGATGAAAGCCATGACAACAGCATTTCATCAAGTTTGTATATATATATATATATATATATATATATATATATATATATATATATATATATATATATATATAACCTTGACTAATTTTTTGCAGATTATCATGTATTCAGAACTTCATTACGACCAACCTTTATCAAGTGATAATTATTATTTTGTAGTTTAGTAAAACACTTATTTTGATCAAAATTTATAGATAAATTACCAATAAAAAATCAATTTCAATAATCATCTGAATGTTACAACACTATGCTGTAGAGAGCCAACAAGAAAGCGGAGCAATTCGTGTCCGATTAGCCGAGCAGGCCCAAACACCATACATGCCATGTATAAAGCCTGCTCACGTATATATTTTTTTGACAGAGATAAGCTCACGTGCATGTAGGCTACCATTGTCTCACCATACCCTAAAAAAGGTTGTCAACTGTCTCCATCTACAGATCGGGTGCTTAGCGAGTATGTATGTGTCATTTGTTAGATGCATGGCAACGTATGCATGTGTCAATGTCTAGATCATACGTGTAGATGAGGCTAGACTTTGTATATTTTTATGTTGGTAGTACGTTGAATAGATTAGTGCAAATACGTTTGACGAAATAAAACAATAGCAAGCACATCGCCCAAAACTAACTGATAGCCTCGACAAAACAGAATATCGCATAAATCACTAACAGTTTAAGCTAGAGAATCTGCACATTTGTTCAGGGGTCAATCAAAGGTCATTAGTCAAGTTGCTCACAAAAATATTAAATATATATATCTTCTTAGGTGAATAAAGAATAAAACTCAATTTATAAGTTCAAATAATGAGTAAAAATAAATAGCAAACCACTTTTCATCACATAAAATTCAGCAATAAGATTTGCATATAAATTTTACGCATAAAGCTAAACATGAAATACAATTAAACAAAATCGGACTACCATCACATTAAAATGTAAGTTGATGACAAAAAAATGGACAAAAATTCATTTTTGAGTCTCAGCGAAAGGATTTGATGGTTCTGATAATCCAATGCTAATTCACAGTCATCAAAGAAATAATAAAACCAAAATGTTTATTACTAACTTTATATGAATAACATTTGGTCAAAGACGTAGGTACCAATCATATTTCCCACATAAGCATAGAAATCGCCATTAAAGTCCGGTCGTGTTTCCTCGAGATGCATACATTAGCTATGTTAATTTTTTGAAATTTGAATTATGTACCAACGACAATGTGGGAAAATAAACTAAATAAATCAGTTTCCCTACATTGGGAATATTGGTAGAGAAAATATATATAAGTGTAACTTGGGGTGAAGCAAAGAAAAAATTATTAGCAAAAGGGTTAGGAGCATATTCATTGCAAGTACATGAATACCCATTTTGGCTACACTGGAAAACATAATTCAATGCAAAAGAACATATGCATCATCAGATTAAAAAAATACAATGTACTCGGGAGAGAGAGAAAATCTAGCAATTTCCACACCAATAAAATATTAGGCTGCTTTAGACGGGAAAGCGGGGAAATACTCCCTCCATTCCATAATGTACTGTGTACAGATTTTTTGAGAAGTCAAACCTCACAAACTTTGAACATTTTTGTGGAGAAGAACATTTATGTCTAAAACGTCAAATATATATCACTACATTCACCATAAGATGTTGTTTAATATTTATATTTGGTATCGTCAACATAAATAGTTTTCTTTATAAAACTGGGAAAATTTTGTTAAGTTTGAATTCTAAAAAGATGGGAAGATGTGGATGCATATATAGTTTATCACATGCTCTAACAGAAAACACAATTGTGATGTATTGGTGCAAAGGAAGATGATGGAATAGATAACAAGATGACGATACAAGTCATCAGTGTTTCTTTTTCGCGCCAATGAATTCTAAAGTAATATTAGTGCAAAGACAAACCTATAGGGATGAGAAGGAATGGAATTATGAAAGTCGGTGACTAAATCCAGATCTTTACAAATAACTTACAAAAATCATGAGACTTTTGGAAACTTCAAATGGACCGCAAGTTTAATAATTTGAATATTACTTCTCTATATAAATGCTGATGTAGCAGCTAACCAAAATAAAAGATATTAAAATATTTAGAAAGTCTAGCCGAGCAAATGCGCGGGCTACATTGCTAGTCGTGTAGTATTTAAACAATCAATTGTTATTCCATTTTCTTACTCTATTCCTACCTACTAACTTCTAGTTACCAATACACTTTTTTGTAGCCCTGTTTTAACTAAATTTTCAATGTACTCCCAGTTCTATAAGAAAGCGCCGCTGATGAGGATACTCCGGAGGATGAGAACGGGGCTGCCAACAAGCCGAGGCGGGTCGAGCAAGAACCGCAATTGACTCCAGCAGGCCTAGACTTCATCAGCAGCCTCCCCGGTGATATGTTGATAGTCATCATCTCCCTCCTCCCAATCAAATATGGGGCGTGGACAACCGTCCTCTCCCGATGGTGGCGCCCCTATGGAACTCCACCCCTCTCGACCTCAGCGACACCTGATGGCTCGTGGCCGCGTTAGTATTTTCCCGAAAGACGAAGGGATGATACAGCACAACTATGGTAGGTATTTCCCTTAGTGATGAGACCAAAGTTATCGAACCAGTAGGAGAACGATGCAACACTATGTAAATGGTACATGCACACAAAGAAGAAATATGATAAGGAATAGACTGGGGGCGTAGATTTCAGTAGTGGCTTCTCTCGAGAAAAATAGCATACGGAGGGTAAACAAATTACTGTTGGGCAATTGATAGAACTTCAAATAATTATGACGATATCCAGGCAATGATCATTATATAGCCATCACGTTCGAGATTAGTAGACCGACTCCTGCCTGCATCTACTACTATTACTCCACACATCGACCGCTATCCAGCACGCATCTAGTGTATTAAGTTCATGGAAAAACAGAGTAATGCAATAAGAACGATGACATGATGTAGACAAGATCTATTCATGTACGAATAGACCCCGTCTTGTTATCCTTAATAGCAACGATCAATATGTCTCTTGCTGCCCCTTCTGTCACTGGTGAAGAACACCGCACGACCGAACCCTTCACAAAGCACCTCTTCCCATGACAAAAAAAAATCGATCTAGTTGGCCTAACTAAACCAAAGATTCAGAGAAGAAATACGAGGCTATAAGTAATCATGCATATAAGAGATCGAAACTCAAATAGTTTTCATGGATAAAATAGATCTAATCATAAACTCAAAGTTCATCGGATCCCAACAAATACACCGCAAAAAGAGTTACATCAAATAGATCTCCAAGGGACCATTGTATTGAGAATCCAGAGAGAGAGGAAGCCATCTAGCTACTGCCTATGGACCCGTAGGTCTACAATGAACTACTCACGCATCATCGGAGAGGCACCAATGAGGATGACGAACCCCTCCGTGATGGTGTATAGATTGGATCTGGTGGTTCTGGAACTTGCGGCGGCTGGAATTGTGTTTCGTCGACTCCCCTAGGGTTTTTGGGTTTTAAGGGTATTTCTAGAGCAAAGAGGCGGTGCGGGAGGCCACTGATGTCTACTACGCACCTTTATTCTTGTAGACACGTATTGGGCCTCCAAGCGCAGAGTTTTGTAGGACAGTAGCAATTTTCCCTCAAGTGGATGACCTAAGGTTTATCAATCCGTGAGAGGTGTAGGATGAAGGTGGTCTCTCTCAAACGACCCTGCAACCAAATACAAGAAATCTCTTGTGTCCCCAACACACCAAATACAATGGCAAATTGTATAGGTGCACTAGTTCGGCCAAGAGATGGTGATAAAAGTGTAATATGGATAGTAGAAATATATTTTTATAATCTGAATGAATAAAACAGCAAGGTAGCAAATAGTAAACGGGAACAAAAACGGTATTGCAATGCTTTAAAATGAGGCCTAGGGTCCGTACTTTCGCTAGTGCAATCTCTCAACAATGCTAATATAATTGGATCATATAACCACCCCTCAAAGTGCGACGAAGAACCACTCCAAAGTTCCTATCTAGCAAAAAACATAAGAATAAATTGTTTGTAGGGTACGAAACCACCTCAAAGCTATTCTTTCCGTTCGATCTATTCAAGATTCCGACTAAAATAAGACAAAGTTATTCTTTCCGTTCGATCAATCCTAGAGTTCGTACTAAAATAACACCAAAGCAAATTCACATTCATAATACTCAATCCAGCACAAAGAACTTCAAAGAGTGCCTCAAGATTTCTACCGGAGAAACAAAGACAAGAACGTCCATCAACCCCTATGCATAGATTACCCCAATCTCACCTCGGGAATCCGCGAGTTGAGTACCAAAACATATATCAAGTGAATCAATACGATACCCCATTGTCACCACGAGTATTCAATTGCAAGACGTATGTCAAGTGTTCTCAAATCCATAAAAGTATTCAATCCGATAACAACGAAATCTCAAAGGGAAAAACTCAATTCATCACAACAAGATAGAGAGGGGAAAACACCATATGATCCGGCTATATTAACAAAGCCCGCGATAATCAAGATCGTGACATCTCAAGAACACGAGAGAGAGATATTAAACACATACCTACTGGTAAAAACCCTCAGCCCCGAGGGTGGACTACTCCCTCCTCATCATGGTGGCCGTCGGGATGATGAAGATGGCCACCAGAGATGATTCCCCCCTCCGGCAGGGTGCCGGAATGGGGTCTAGATTGGTTTTCGGTGGCTATAGAGACTTGCGGCGGCGGAACTTCCGATCTAGGGTTATTTTTATGGTATCTCTAATTATAGGATTTTTTGGCGTCGGTTTCACGCGAAGATGGGCCTCGAGGTGAGCACAACCCACCGGGGCATGTACAAGGGCCCAGACGCGCCCCGGTGTCTTGTGCCCTACTCCTTCACCTTCTGGTCCTTCCATGAAGCTTCGGGGGTATTTTTGTTTCAAAAAAAATCGTGAAAAAGTTTCAGCTCATTTGGAGAACTTTCATTTCTGCGCAAAAAATAACACCACGGTAGTTCTGTCGAAAACAGCGTCAGTCCGGTTTAGCTCCATGCAAATCACACAAACCATATAAATTTTTTGTAAACATGGCATGAATACTTCATAAATTATAGATATGTTGGAGACGTATCAGCATCCCCAAACTTAATTCCTACTCGTCCTCGAGTAGGTAAATGATAAAAGAAATAATTTATGAAGTGTGAATGCTAGCAAAGTGCATAAGTTTGATCAACGATAATTTTAATCACTTTTCCTAGCATCATAACAGGAACTCTTTCTCATAAAACTTATCGTGATAAAGTAGCAACCAATTTCACATGTTAAGGTTCAAACAATGAATTCTCTTGAAACTCAACAACCTATGTTCTCATTCACCAAGAAATTGCAATTCAACTTTGTTCAACAAAGTCTAAGTAAGAGCTCCACATACTCAACCATCATATAGTCTTCTATGATTGCTAACAGTCACCGCGAACACATGAGCAAAACGTTTCAACCAGACACATAGAAATATAGGGGCTTATAGTTTCGCCTCCCAAAGTATTCACCTCAAGGGTGATGTCAACAATAATAACTCTTGCTACCCATATCCAGCTGGATATATGTGCCTAGATCTTTCCTCACCACATGATGCTTGCCAAAGGAGAAAAATAAAAAGGAATAGATAGAAAAACTTTGGCTCTTGCATAAAAGTAAATACATAAAAGTAAAAGATAGGCCCTTCGCAGAGGGAAGCAGAGGTTGCCATGCACTTATTTGTTTGTATGCTCAACCCCTTAGTGCAAAAGAACGTCACGTTATATTGCCCCTTGTGATGGCAACCTTTATTATGTAGATTGTCGCTTTTATTCTTCACCATCACAAGTTCGTACAATGTCAATCTTCTCTCACACTAAATGATCTCACACTTTGAGAAGCAGTTTTTATTTCCTTATTGCACCGATGACAACTTACTTGAGGGATGTTGCTCAATCCCTAGGTAGGTATGGTGGACTCTTGAAAATAAGATTTGGGTCTAAGGGTTTTTGGATGCACAAGTAGTATCTCTACTTGGTGCGGAATTTTTGGCTAGCAAAGACGGGGGGCAAGCACCACATGTTGAAGGATCTTTGACAATATAACTTCTATGTGAATATGAACAAACATAAACCATTACGTTATATTCCTTGTCCAACGTCAACAATTTTGGCATATAATATTTTGATGGGGGCTCACAATCACAAAAGATTTCCAAGATAGTGTATTTGCATGTGAAATTTCTCTTCCTTATACTAATTATTCATGAATTGCTTGTAGACCAATATTGTGATTGTCAAGCGTCAAAAGATTTCACTTTCTAAACCCAATGTGAAGCTACCTCTAGGCATGATATAATTTAAACTTCATAACATTCAATTTATTCAACAATTTACTCATAGGATATAAGTGAAGCACAAGAGTAAATGACAAACTACTACAAAAATATATAAATGAAGATCATGAACATAATATTTCTTTCTCTCAAATTAATTTAAGTGAAGCAAGAGATAATTTCTTCAAAAATACTAAAGCACACCATGCTCAAAAAGATATAAAAGAAGCACTAGAGCAATTCCATAGAAAAGAGCTTCATTGACGGGATGTGAATGCCGCTTACTTAGCCTCCCTGGCAACTATTTGAGGGCTCTATTTTATTTAAAAACTTTCAGATCTAAGTATTTCATTAAAACAGCAAGCAAAATGAAAATAAAATGACATTCTAAAAATAGTTAAACTCATGTGAAGAAGGAAAAACCTAGGCTCAACCGATACTAACCGATAATTAATGATGAAGAAAGGTGGGATGCCTACCGGGGCATCCCCAAGCTTAGATTCTTGAGACTTCTTGAAATATTATCTTGGGATGCCTTGGGCATCCCCAAGCTTGAGCTTTTGTGTCTCCTTAATTCTTCTCATATCACGGTTTTCCTAAATCTTAAAAACTTCATCCACACAAAATTTTAACAAGAACTTGTGAGTTAAGTTAGTATAAACCAATGCAAAAACCTTATATTCTCTACTATAGCAAATCACAAAAATTATTATTCAACATTGCATACTAAATGCCTCAGCATATTTAATACTCCTATCCTTAAATAGAATAATTAAACAAGCAAACATATGCAAACAATGCAAACATAACAACAATCTGCCAAAACAGTACAGTCTGTAAAGAATGCAATATTCATTGTACTTCCCTAACTCCAAAAATTCTAAAAAATTACCACACTTTAGAAACTTTACCATAGCATATTGTGTAAAAATTTCAAGATTTTATCACTTTCCAGAAGAATTCAGACAATGACAGAAAACTTTCTGTTTTTAAACAACATGTAGATTTGCAAAATAAGCATGGTAAAGGCTATCCTTGACATTTTTATTGAAATAGAAGATGCAAAACATTATTCTAAAAAGCAGCAAGCAAATAAAAATAAAATAAAATGACGCTCCAAGCAAAACTCAAATCATCTGATGAATAAAAATATACCTCCAAGTGAGGTTACCGATAATGTTGGAGACGAAAGAGGGGATGCCCCGGAAGGCATCCCCAAGCTTAGTTGTTTGGATCTTCCTTGAATATTTCCTTGGGGTGCGTTGGTCATCCCCAAGCTTAGGGTCTTGTCACCCCTTATTCTCCTCATATCGATATCTCACCCAAAATTTGAAAACTTCAATCACAAAAAACTTAACGGAACTTCGTGAGATGGGTTAGTATGATAAAGACAAACCAGCTGAGGGTCTTGTCACCCCTTATTCTCCTCATATCGATATCTCACCCAGAATTTGAAAACTTCAATCACAGAAAACTTAACGGAACTTCGTGAGATGGGTTAGTATGATAAAGACAAACCATTAACTTTGGTACTATCAAAGACAAGATTCATAATTGTTCTCACACAATGCCTACTGTACCTCATCATTTCCATAATTTATATTGAGCAATATAAGCTATAGAAACTAGAAAACAAGCAAGCTATGCATTGAAAACAGAATCTGTCAAAAACAGAACAGTCTGTAAAGATCTGAGTATTAGTCATACTTCTGCAACTCCAAAAATTATGAAAAAATAGGAAAACGTAGACAATTTGTATATCAATCATCTGTAAACAATTCGGAATTTTTAGACGCTCCAGTGAATTCAAATAATTCTGTTTCTGGAAGCAAAAGTCTCTGTTTTTGCACAGATTCAAGTCAACTATCATCCACACTATCCCAAAGGCTTTACTTGGTACTTTATTGAAACAAAAGCTATAAAACATGGTTACTACAGTAGCCTAATCATGTGAACACATAAAAACAGTAGGTAAAAGTGTTGGGTTGTCTCCAACAAGCGCTTTTCTTTTATGCCTTTTAGCTAGGCATGATGATTTCAATGATGCTCACATAAAAGATAAGAATCGAAATATAAAGAGAGTGTCATGAAGCATATTACTTGCACATTTAAGCCTAACCCACTTCCTATGAATAGTGATCTTGTGAGCAAACAACTTATGGCAACAAAAATCAACTAGCATAGGAAGGCAAAACATGCATCACTTCAATATTTTCAACACATAGAGAGGAAACTCGATATTATTGCATCACCTACAAGCAAATGTTCCTCTCTCATAATAATTTTCAGTAGCATCATTAATTAATTCAAAAATATAGCTATCACATAAATCATTCTTTTCATGATCCATAAGCATAGAAATTTTGTTACTCTCCACATAAGCAAATTTATTCTCATCAATAGTAGTGGGAGCAAACTCAACAAAATAACTATCATGTGATTCAAAATTAAAATCATGATGACATATAGCATACATGTCATCACCATAATCATCATAGATAGCAACTTTGTTTTCATAGTCAATTTCAACCTACTCCAAAATAGTGGATTCATCACTAAATAAAGTCATGGCCTATCCAAATCCACTTTCATCATTGTAATCATCATAAATAGGAGGCATGCAATCATTATAACAAATTTGCACATCAAATCTTGGGAGACTAAAAATATCATCTTCATCAAACATAGCATCCCCAAGCTTATGGCTTTGCATATCATTAGCATCATGGATATTCAAAGAATTCATACTAACAACAATGCAATCATTCTCATCATTCAAGGATTTTATGTCAAACATTTTATAGCATTCTTCTTCTAACAATTGAGTACAATTTTCCTTTCCATCATTTTCACGAAAGACATTATAAAGATGAACAATATGATGCAACCTCAGTTCCATTTTTTTTGTAGTTTTCTTTTATAAACCAAACTAGTGATAAAACAAGAAACTAAAAGAATCAATTGCAAGATCTAAAGATATACCTTCATGCAGTCACCTCCCCAGCAACGGCGCCAGAAAAGAGCTTGATGTCTACTACGCAACTTTATTCTTGTACACACGTGTTGGGCCTCCTAGCGCAGAGTTTTGTAGGACAGTAGCAATTTTCCCTCAAGTGGATGACCTAAGGTTTATCAATCTGTGAGGGGTGTAGGACAAAGGTGGTCTCTTTCAAACGACCCTACAACCAAATACAAGAAATCTCTTGTGTACCCAACACACCCAATACAATGGCAAATTGTATAGGTGCACTAGTTCGGCGAAGAGATGGTGATAAAAGTGTAATATGGATAGTAGAAATATATTTTATAATCTGAATAAATAAAAACAGCAAGGTAGCAAATAGTAAACGGGCACAAAAACGGTATTGCAATGCTTGAAAATGAGGCCTAGGGTCCGTACTTTCGCTAGTGCAATCTCTCAACAATGCTAATATAATTGGATCATATAACGACCCCTCAAAGTGCGATGAAGAATCACTACAAAGTTCCTATCTAGCAGAGAACATAAGAATAAATTGTTTGTAGGGTACAAAACCACCTCAAAGCTATTCTTCCCGTTCGATCTATTCAAGAGTTCGTACTAAAATATCACAAAGTTATTCTTTCCGTTCGATCTATCCTAGAGTTCGTGCTAAAATCATACTAAAGAAAATTCATATTCATAATACTCAATCCAGCACAAAGAACTTCAAAGAGTGCCCCAAGATTTCTACCGGAGAAACAAAGACAAGAACGTGCATCAACCCCTATGCATAGATTACCCCAATGTCACCTCGGGAATCCGCAAGTTGAGTACCAAAACATATATCAAGTGATTCAATACGATACCCTATTGTCAACACGAGTATTCAATTGCAAGAAATATATCAAGTGTTCTCAAATCCATAAAAGTATTCAATCCGATAACAACAAAATCTCAAAGGAATAAACTCAATTCATCACAACAAGATAGTGAGGGGAAACACCATATGATCCGACTATATTAACAAAGCCCATGATACATCAAGAACGTGACATCTCAAGAACACGAGAGAGAGAGAGAGAGAGATTAAACACATAGCTACCGGTACAAACCCTCAGCCCCGAGGGTGGACTACTCCCTCCTCATCGTGGTGGCCGCCGGGATGATGAAGATGGCCACCGGAGATGATTCCCCCCTCCGGCAGGGTGCCAAAACGGGGTATAGATTGGTTTTCTGTGGCTACAGAGCCTTGCAGTGGCAGAACTTTTGATCCAGGGTTATTTCTGATGGTTTCTCTATTTATAGGATTTTTTTGCGTTGGTTTCAAGCGAAGATGGGCCTCGAGGTGAGCACAACCCACCGGGGCACGGACAAGGGCCCAGGCGCGCCCCAGTGTCTTGTGCCCTACTCCTTCACCTTCTGGTCCTTCCACAAAGCTTCGGGGTCTCTTTTGTTCCAAAAAGTCGTCAAAAAGTTTCAGCTCATTTGGAGAACTTTCATTTCTGCACAAAAAACAACACCACGGTAGTTCTACTAAAAACATTGTCAGCCCGGGTTAGTTCCATGCAAATCATACTAAAATCATATAAAATTGTTGTAAACATGGTATGAATACTTCATAAACTATAGATACGTTGGAGACGTATTAGCCACCGAGGTGGGCACAACCCACCAGGGCGCGCCTGGGCCCCCAAGCGTGCCCAAGTGGGTTGTGCCCCCCTCGGGGCACCACTCCGATACTTCTTTGGCCCAAGTTATTCCTTCTTGTCTAGAAAAAATCCCCAAAAAGTTTCGCTACATTTGGACCTGTTTGGTATTGATTTTCTACAAAGTAAAAACCAAGCAAAAAATAGCAACTGGCACTAGGCACGATGTCAATAGGTTAGTTCCAAAAAATGATATAAAGTTTCTATAAAATGATTGTAAAACATCCAAGAATGATAATATAATAGCATGGAACAAGAAAAAATTATAGATAGATTGGAGACGTATCAGCATCCCCAAGCTTAATTCATACTCGTCCTCGAGTAGGTAAATGATAAAAACGGAAATTTTGATGTGGAATGCTGCCTAACATGTTCATCACATATTCTTTTCTTTTGTAGCATGGACATTTGGACTTTTATATGTTTCAAATCAATAGTCTGGTTTTCACATGAAGATTTCAATACTCAAGCATATCAACAAGCAACCATGTCTTTCAAAATATCAACACCAAAGCAAGTTATCCCTAGCCCATCATGCTCACTCGTTGATCCATTCATGAAACACACTCGCATATTAGCTACACCCAATGCTCAAGTAAGATCATAGTGCCTCTTAGTTGGTGCTTTATAAGAGAAGGTGGAGACTGAAATAAAAATAAAAATTGCATAAAGTAAATAGAAAGGCCCTTCGCAGAGGGAAGTAGGGATTTGTAGAGGTGCCAGAGCTCAAAGTGAAAAACATAGAGATAAAACATTTTGGGTGGCTTGCTTTTCCTGTCAACGAAAACAATCGAGTAGTTCCCAATACTTTCCATGCTAGATATATCATAGGCGGTTCCCAAACAAAAATTAAAGTTTATTTCTTTTTCCACCATACTTTCACATTTCATGGCTAACCATATCCACGGGTGCCATCCAAACCAACACTTTCCAAGGAATTTATTATTTGCCAACATAAAGTAAATTCATTTTTCATTTCTGGACTGGGTGTCCTAGAATAACATGGCCACCTATGGGACCATCGGCCCCTTATGGTTTGGCAGGGGGGAAGAGCACATTGCACAAAGAGCGAAGAGCGTAGAGCCGCACGACAATGATCACACGAGCAATTTTTACCTAGGTCTGGGGCACCGTGAGGCGTAAAACCCTACTCCTGCTTTGCTAGATTGATTAAAGGACCATGGTGGAGATGCGGCACTCTAGCCAGGCAAGGTTGCCTCGGGACGAGAGTAGCTACGCGATCCTCTATAAGGTTGCGACGGCCCTCCTTTTATAGGTCAAGGGGTCACCACAATGGCAAATCTATCATTACTTACTAATTAGATAGCAAATAGTGCTATCATACCTAACTCTGCAGACAGGACAAAGTGCATTAAATGCACCGCTTAGTGTCACATCGTTGGTGTAGCCGGGAAAGCCTTGCCATGCCATTCAGCCACATTCTCGCCTGCCTGCATGGCACGTCCCTGGACGGATGTCAGTTGGAGGTGATTTCCTTCAGAAATGGCTGCCATGTGCCAAATAATAGCCACTTAATCAGTTGGGGGCTCGACAACGCACCGATTGGTGACTTACATTGCTGTGAGGTGGAGCGGTGGAGCCTTGGCAGGGTAATCCGCCCTCGGCGCCCCCGGCAAGCTTGCCAGGGTAGTCTTGAGATTTGTGTTTTGGGTGACCTTGACCTCGCCAGGCTCGCCTGCCTAGCAACGGATGGTTTTCCTTAGTGATATCTTGTTCCTTGGTCTCGTCTTGGTCTTCTTGATCCGCCCTTTGATTTCTCAAAGAGATATCTCTTGTGTTCAGCCTTGCCTTGGATGTTGCAACCTTGCTCTTGAGGTTGTGTACAGTCTGGGCAACACACGCCTGGGGTTTGTTGCACAGACAGGAGCCCCCGGGCCTGACCTGAACGTGCTGCTGAGCGTCATCAGGGTAGGCCCTGTCTAGTACACATGCGAAGAAGTTGCGGTAGCTCACCCTTTGAGATCTTCTTTGCTTCTTCGTTAACCTGTGCTGGAGTCAGTTTTCGGTTTCCCCTTGCGTCGCGTAATGCTAATTGTAGTGGGGCCATCTCTGTAATGGCCCGTGAATGACACACGAGGGAGTAACTACCAATTCACTCATCCCACCACGCCCTTATCCTTTGCTGCGTACGCTTCATGCATTGAGTGGGGTAGGTAACGGAGGCGCCTGGTGTGCGAGAGAGCGTCATGGCAGGGGCCCGGTCTTCTTGGATTGGTGGAAGGGGACGTCAATCGGATCCGGCCGTCGGTGGTGGTTTAGACGGGTCAGATCAGAAAGAACCCTTCTGGGTTCGGGGTGAAGGATCAACCCCCAGCCCCGTCTTGAATATAAAAGGGGGGGAGGAGGAGCAGGAGTGCTCATCCACGCACCTCTCCTCTTTCATTCCTTGCCTTCTTCTTTGTTATGTTGAGGGGAGAGATTGGGGCCAGGCCCGGTGCTCTAGCTCGGAGTCGGTGATGCCAAATGCTCGTGTCGACGCTCGGGGAGTGAGTCTGGTGCGGGGCCGTAGGAGATGTGGTGGTCGAATGTCACGACCGGTTTTCCAATAAAACTATTTATTGAGAAACCGATCTATTAATTCCAGTGTGAGGAAAATCCTCCTCACTGGTAGACAAAACCTTGATACAATAAGCCAGTAGCATTTAATATATTACAGGGTCGAGCTGATCTTGCTCAACAAATTATTACAAGCACGCCAATAATTATACATTGTGGCGGATATGACATGATGGAGTGGTGGCATACTCTTGACTCGAGGTAAAGTAGTGGAATAACACGGTGGAGTGGATGATATGACTCCTGGATCGGCGGCTCATCGAAAGCGCCGAGGTGAGGCTCGGTGAAATTATTTGGGTAGCGGAAGCGGATATAACATGATGACTAATCCAGGGTCGACGAGACCGACCGATTCCTCTAGGCGTCGGACTCGCTATCGAACTCTTCATCCATGAGATCGCTTTCACAAGATTCCGCCAAATCAACAAGCCAGGTGAGTACTTTGAAAGTACTCGCAAGACAGTTCGGACAAAAGATATAACAAATGTATGCGCGAATGCGTCATGATAATTTAACAATGTGCAATCAAATCAGTATAACAAGGTAAGTAAAGGGAATCGGCGGTAGTCCGCTCGAAACCCAAAGAAAATAAACTAAACCGATCGGGTGTGCAAGCGACACCTCGAAGGGCGAACAAATAAGTAAAGCATGCCACATTCGGTGTCTAAGCGACACCTCATAAAGGGCTTATCTTGAAAGAAAAGACATGCGTGCCCGCGATCGGACGTCGGAGCGACATCACAGAAAGGGCTTATATCAGAGATAAGTAAATAACAATGCCACAGTCGGACGTCTGAGCGACATCGCAGAAAGGGCTTATATCAAAAGTAAACAAATAACAATGCCGCAGCCGGACGTCTGAGCGACATCGCAGAAAGGGCTTATATCAAAATTAAGTAAATAACAATGCCACAGTCGGATGTCTGAGCGACATCGCAGAAAGGGCTTATATCAAGAATAAGTAAATAACAATGCCACAGTCGGACGTCTGAGCGACATCGCAGAAAGGGCTTATACTTCATTATTCATAACTTACAAGAAATGATGCTCACGGAAAATATTCATCACAAGACAGTAAATGGGTTAGTCCAACCACAGGAAATAAACCTTTAACACTCATGTGGTTCTCAGGAGTTTCTGTCTCCGCGACTAACATTTGACAAGATAAGATGAACACAGCACTTGGACCTGAATAAGATGATTTCAAGGATTTTTGACTATGCAGAGTTTGTACTAAACTATCCACAGCCAACGGATTTCCGTAGTCACGAGGGACTAGTTCCGTTTACAGATTTCGGAGGAAACACAGCTAACCAAGACACACCCATCCTACCTCACATTGCCGAGAATCACCCTAGACAGCATTCAAGAAAAACTTTGAGACGGGAGATCACAATCTCGAATAGCATGGGATCAAATTTATATATGCGCTCTAAGGGTGCCCCCTCTCGGTCCCAACCGGAAACACCCATGCCCCCTGGCCGGATGATAGGCTTTAATCCAGGGCCATGGAATCCTCATCCCGGCCTCTCGATTTGGTGTGTACCAGAAAGTGGTTTCCAACTTACTAAGCCGTATCCCTTGCGGAAAACATGTGGTAGTACGAAAGGGGAAACGGACAGGAACTGGACTGATTTATGTTGACACTGGGTCAATGGTCTGGCATAAGATTGGCATGCTACAACACTGCCATCTTACCCATTCTCATGCCAACTCATGGCCATGCAACTCGTTTCCAACAACTCATGGATTTCGAAACTCACTTGCCTCAACCTACTACGTCATAAAACCTTCGTCGAGATGCTCATGAACATGCCATGATACTAATTAATGCAAACATGCCCAAACACTCATCATATCAAAAGTTCAAACATGCTTGCCTGGTTCGGAGTAGTCGGGGCCTAGCTCGGTGAAGTTCGCGGTTCCGTCACCTCCTCCGGTATCTACGGTATACAAAAATACACGCACTAACGTAAATACCAAGGGGTGCTCAAACGTATTCCAAATATTTTTCAAATAAATCTGATAAAAAACTAGACAAAATTTTGAAGAGGACAGAAAAAGAATCACTCAAAAATCCTTTTTTGTTTAAAAGTTATAAGAGTTTTGGTCCAAGGACCTTTCTGTAATGAAACAGAAAACTCTCAGGGGACTAAGCAGAAAAGTCCAGAAAACGATTCAGATTAGAAAGCGCCTTTGCCAGAATACGCATTCAGAAAACGGTTCAAAAAAAAGAAAGGAGAGGATGACAGGCGGGTCCCACCCATCAGGTTTGAATATTCAAAAGGAGGCGGCAGAGCTTGTCGGCGCCCGAGAGCTGCGGTGGTCGCCGGCGGCGATCCACGGCGAGGCAAGGGGATCGGGGGTACCTCTGTGATCAGCGCACCCTTCCGCGTCGGTGGGTGGTGGTGGTGGTCGCCGGCGAGCATCACGTCGACGGCGACCCTTGCTCCAGCGGACGGTGGTTTGGGAAGTCGTGGGTCTCGTCGGAGAGAGCTGCTGGGGTCAAATTGGAGTGGGGGTTAGTCTCCTAGAGGTGCCATGAGGCTACGGGCAAGCCTAGGGCGGTGGAGGAGCTCTCACCAGCGAGAACGCTGCCGAGCCCAAGCGGACGGAGGTGGCCGGAGTTGAGGAAGAAGGGCCCCTCGAGGCTCTTCCAGTGGCTGGGCAGGGTCTGGTGAGGTGGTGGAGGTGTGCGGGGTCGAGAGCGAGCTCGGAGGCGCTATATATAGCCGGCCCGAGGCGGTTGCCGAGAACGGGATAAGTCCGGCGAGCGATTACGGCGGTGCTGTGGCTGGACGGTAGGTTTAGGAGCTTGAGCATCGACTAGACGGAGCACTGAGTCCATCCCGGTGCCTAACTCAGCGAGGTAGGGGCGGTTACGGCCTGTCCCAACGGAACGGCCGTGCGGCACGTAGGCGGCAGAGGGCGCCCGTGCGTGCTGTGCCATGGCGACGCGTCTGCATGCGCAGGCCGGGCAAGGGAGACGGCCACGCGGAGCTCCCAGGTGGCGTGGGCGGTGCCGAACGGCGTTGTGCCGCAGGGTGCCCCCTGTCGGCCGCCACGGGAGGTCCCGACGCTGCAGAAGACGCCGGCGCAGACGGGCCAGGGTGCCACCGATGCCAGGAACCAGCCAAGTGCGCGTGCGGCGCTCTGGACAGGGAGGAGGGGCCATGCGCAACGCGCCAGGCGCACAGTTGACAGGTGACCAGCCCACATTTAAACTGAATTTCTGAAAGTCTGAATTTTTCTGAAAGTGCAAAGTGACAGTGCATGCTAGGTGTTCGACAGAATGTTTTTGGCATGTGGGGATTTTTCCTTGAGCTGATGTTTGGTGGAGTGGCTTGTCATTGCAACTGGAGGTTGCCTGAATTTTGGTGGAATTTTTGGAGAAGAGGAGATATGAATTTCACCAAATTTGACAAATCTGGTCCAAACTTGCGTGTTTGAAACTTGAAAATTTTGAACAGAAGAAGAGTAGATCTTGATGGTTCTAGGTTGTGGGTGCTAGGGACTATCCAGAGGAATTGATTTGAGATCAAAGTTCAAAGGAATTAAGGTACTTGCTTTGCAATACACCTAGGCTCAAAAATATGGACAGAATTGTTTTGGGCAAGGAAATAAATGAAATAAAAATCCAAAAGTGAGTTGGACTGGTTGGGTCAGAATATTTGGATTGTCCCAAAGTGGAAGGAGGGGTTTTGGGAAGATTTACCACAAGAGGCAAGATAAAACCATGGGTGGTTTTAAAAATAATAGAAGAACCAAAACTCCTAGGGTTTTCTTCTAAAAGAAAAAATAAATCCCAAAAATAAATTTGAGAAGGAGAGAATCAGAAGAAAGGTTTTCAAATAACCAACACCATAGTTGAAGAAGATGCCAATGTAAAATCCTTTGTCAAAGGGAAAATTCTTGAGAGAAAGAGATTTTTGGAAGGGTTTAAATGACCTCCTTCAAAACCAACCAAGTTTTTGTTAAAAACCAAAACAAAAATTTTGGAGTGCCACAACACCTACCCCCTTAGGAAAAATCTCGTCCCCGAGATTTCAACTAATTCTGAAATAAGTGTGGGTGCTCTGTCCGAAGAAAATCCTCTCTTTCCCAAGTGGCTTCACCCTCGGTGTGGTTGCTCCACTGAACTTTGAAGAACTTGATGGTTTTCTATCGGGTCCTCCTTTCAGACTCCTCCAAGATTTTTATTGGACGCTCTCGATATGTGAGGTCTGGTTGCACGTCAATGTTTTCATGGGATACTTGCTTCTCTGGGTTGCTCACGCACTTCCTCAATTGCGAGACGTGGAACACGTCGTGGACGTCGGATAAATCTCCGGGTAAGTCTAGCTGGTAGGCTACCGTGCCTCTCCGTGCCACTATGCAGAATGGTCCGATGAATCTTGGTGCCAGCTTCCCTTTAATCTTGAATCGATGCAGGCCTCTCATAGGGGATACTAGGGTACACAAATTCACCGGGTTCAAAGCTGATTCCCGATGTTTTTGATCGTAATAACTCTTACATCGACTTTGGGCTGTCTTGAGTCGATCCCTAATCACCTTAACTTTATCTTCAGCCTCCTTGAGCATGTCCGGGCCAAGATATGGCTGTCTCCGGTTTCGACCAATTTAGCGGGTACGACATCTCCGCTTCGCATGAGCCTCAAATGGTGCCATTTGCAGCTGGCTCGATAACTGTTGTTATATGCGAACTCGAGTATGGTAAGCTCTCTTCCCAACTGGTCCCATAGGTGAGGACACATGCTCTCAAAGATGTCTTCTAGAATCTGGTTTACGCTTATCGGTTTGTCCATCCGTCTGGGGTGGTATGCGGTACTAAATGCCGCTTGAGTTCCCGAGCTTGTTGTAAGTGATCCCAAAATCGGAGACGAATTGAGTGCCTCCGTCCGATACTATTTTCTTTGGGACTCCATGTAAGGCAGACGATACGGAAAAGATAAAGCCTAGCAAGCTTCGAGTGGTGTGGGTTGTCTTCACGGGATGAAGTGTGCTACTTTAGTCGATCTATCGTTGATGAGCCAAATGGCATTATTTCCGTGCCGTGACCGAGGTAGCCCAACAATAAAATCCATCCCAATCTCGTCCCCATTTCCACTCTGGTATTTTATTTGGCTGTAAAAGTCCGCCGGTTTCTGGTGCTCGGCTTTGATGCGTTGACAAGAGTCACAACATGCGATGAACGTGGCTATGTCCCTTTTTAAACCGTGCCACCAATATTTTTCCTGAATATCCTTGTACATTTTTGTCCCTCCGGGATGTATCGAATACGGGGCGGTGTGGCCTTCAGCTGAGATCTACTGTTTAAGATCCTTGATATTTGGTACGCAAAGTCTATCTTCGTACTACAATATTCCTTGCTTACCGATAATGAATTCTGGGGCCTTGCCCAAACTCACTTTCCGTTTAATGCCTTCAATGCTGGGTGTCCATGCTGAGCCTCTTTAATCGTTTCCATCAGGGTAGGCTGTATTTCTAAATTTGATATGCTGCCTTCGGTGACTACCAGCAAGTTGAGTTTAGCAAACTCCTGCCGAAATTCAGGTCTCAGGTTTGGCAGGCCGTCGTTGTTTGGGCTAGGGTTCCGACTTAGAGCGTCTGCCACTACATTTGCTTTTCCTGGGTGGTAGTGGATTCCAACGTCATAATCCTTCACTAGTTCCAACCAGCGTCGTTGCCTTAAATTCAGTTCCGGTTGTGTAAAAATATACTTGAGGCTCTTATGGTCCGTGTATATCTCACAACGATTTCCAAGTAAAAAGTGTCTCCATTCTTTGAGTGCATGAATAATCGCTGCTAACTCTAGGTCATGAGTAGGATAATTTTCCTCATGCTTGCGGTTGTCTCGAGACATATGCGACTACCTTGCCTTTCTTGCATCAACACGCATCCGAGGCCTTTACGGGATGCGCCACAATACACCTCAAAATTCTTGTGTATGTCCGGCACAATTAGTAATCGGTGTCGTTAATTTCCTTTTTAATTCTTGGAAACTTTTCTCGCAAGCTTCCGTCCATTCAAACTTCTTGTCTTTCTTGAGTAGCTGCGTCATTGGCTTTGCTATGGTGGAGAATCCTTCAATAAATCTTGGTAGTATCCTGCCGTTCCCAAGAAACTTCAGACGTCTGCTACCGGCTGGTGGCTTCCAGCCAAGCACGGCCTTGACTCGGGTTCACGGCAATACCTTCTTGGGTCAAGATGCGGCCCGGAAAACCCATTTGCCTTAGCCAAAATTCACACTTGCTGAATTTAGCGTACAATTGATGTTTCCTGAGTTCCCCTAGTACAATTCGGAGATGTTCAGTGTGCTCTTCTGGTGTCTTGGAGTATACCAGAATAACATCGATAAATACCACAACAAACTTGTCCATAAACTTCATAAATACTTTGTTCATGAGGTGAACAAAATATGCGGGGGCGTTTGTTAGTCCGAATGGCATTACGGTGAACTCATACAATCCATATCTGGAGGTGAAAGCCGTCTTGGGAATATCTTCGGTTCACACTTTTAATTGATGGTATCCCGACCTCAAGTCAATTTTTGAGAATACCTTGGCCTCGAGCGAGCTGATCAAATAAATCATTTATCCGTGGCATCGGATATTTGTTCTTGATTGTGACCATGTTAAGCGCTCGATAGTCTATGCACAATCTCGGTGTTCCATCCTTCTTTCCGGCAAATAAAATTGGTGAACCCTGTGGTGAGGAGCTGGCTCAGTATATAACCGTTGTCCAAGAATTCTTTTATTTGCTTCTTCAGTTCTACCAATTCGGATGGTGCCATTCTGTATGGTTTCTTGTATATGGGGCGGTTCCGGTGCTAGCTCAATGCTGAATTCTATCTCTCGGTCCGGTGGCATGCCCGGTAGTTCTTCGGAAATACGCCTAGAAATTCACACACCATCGAACCTTGCTTAATTCAGAAATATCCACCTTGTTCAATCTTGGTTGTCGGGATATTTTTCTTTCCTTGGCTGAAACTTTTATGGTCTTCCCGTGGTGGTGGGTGAGAATCACGGTCCGGTTGAAGCGATCAATAAAACATTTGTTGGTGGTTAACCAATCCATCCCTAGGATGACATCCAGCCCTTTATTTTCCAACACGATAAGATTTGCGTGAAACTTCAACCCTTCAAACTCAATAATCACTCCCTGGCAATAACTTTGGGTAACTTGCTTAATCCCAGGGGACTTGACGATCATAGATTTTTCCAAAGGAAGCATCGAAAAATTATTTTGCAAGGAAAAACTTTTCGAAATGAATGAGTGAGAAGCTCCAGAATCAAACAAAACCATGGCAGGTATTGTGTTGATGTGAAACGCATCGAGTATGATATCCGGGGCATTCTGTGCTTCCTTTTTGGTCACGTGGTTCAGATGACCCTTCCGTGGTTGTTATTTGGGTTGAAATTGTTGCGCTTTGGCGCCAATTATTGCCTCCGTTGTTCGGCTTTGGGGTCGAGTTCCTTGGCTTGGGGCACTGCTTGGCATAGTGCCCTTCTTCTCCACAAGCGTAACAGGTAACGCCTAGGCGGTATGTGAACTCCTTGTCCCTTGCATGGAAATTCTTGATTGGACGTGAGACGCTTGTCGTGGGTTTGGGTGCCCAAGTTTTCTGAACATATGTCTTGCTGCGGTGGTTGCGGGCATGATTAGTCTGGTCCCTTTTTCGCTTGCGGAAATCTTCTAAGCTGCGTCTCTCATTTTCCAAGGTAATGGCCTTATCCACCAGCGTCTTATAATCTGGAAAGGTGTGCACGACCAGTTGGCATTTAAGCGCGAGCGTCAGACCATCTAGGAATTTTTCCATCTTCTTGCTTTCCGACATACGCTCCTCGTTGGCGTAGCGAGACAACAGAGTAAACTGACTGTTGCATTCTGACACCGTCATTGTCCTTTGCTTGAGGTCATCAAATTCTCTCTTTTTGATCTTCATAAGACTCTTAGGAATGTGTGCCCCATGAAAACCTTCTTTAAACTCCTCCCAGGTTATATTATTTTCATTGGGGTGCATGTGTAGGAAATTTTCCCACCACGATGCGGCTGCTCCAGTGAGATAGTGCGGTGCATACAAGATTTTCTCCAGATCTGAACACCGGGCAATAATTTATTTTCTTTCCATGTCTCAAGCCAGTCCCTCGGCTTCAAGAGGTTTGTCGGTGTGAGAAAATGTCCGGGGACGCGTGTTTTGTAGCTCGGATAACTTTGATTGCTGCTGAAACTGCCCACGGTGATTTCCCATATTGATGACTTGGTTCATCATTTCCTGATGTTGTTGCTGACTTTGCTCATAAAGACGGCACATTTGGGAAAGTGCTGTTTCACTGTCTTGTTGACTTGACTGCCCCTGTGTGAAATCGTTGCTTGGTTGTGTGCCATAATTTTTCTCTGGCGGAGTTGGCATGGAGCGCGTTCAAGGACGAGACATTTTTCACTGGGGACATATTTTGTGAAACTCATAAGAAAAGAAATTTGAGTCGCAAAAGTCAATAAATTTATGAAGACGGAAGAAGTCTCAAATGCTCCAAGATTTTTCAAGAGAATAAACGTTTGCGCACGGAGAAGGACTGCTCATTACATATCTTACACGCAAGCAGTAATTATACAATACATCACTCAGGATATGCGTACATATTCTCGACATGTTATTTAGGCTAGTGCACTCCTCTAGTTCCTACATGATGCGCAAACAAGCTACTTCTCACAGCCTATGTACATATAAACATATCGCACAAGTCGGTACATCGCATGGCGGCTAAGCGTACTCAGTCGGAGATGGTAAGGATTTCCCTTGGCCTGCCAAGGGTGAGGCGCAGTGAGGCTGGGGACTCAACCTCCTCTTCGGTGATAGGCTCCTGACATGAAGTGCTGCGCTGAGTTGGTGGAGCAGGTGCCCTATGCGGGACAACTCGAACATGAGCGGGCGCAAGGGGTGGTGCAGAACGAACTGGAGAAGGCGCAATGACATGGTTGAACTCCTCCGTGGTAGGCAGGCGATGAGTAGTGGCGAGAGCAGTAGGAACAATAGATGCTGATGACAAGACGAAAGTCAGTGGCGGTGCGGTGCGCAGGAGCTCCCTCCTGTTGGCGGCACAACCATGGACTGAGTCCATGCGGGCAGCTACAAAGTCGTCCACCAGGTTGTCGAAGGCTGCCTCCAAAGCCCGGAGATACTCGATAAGCATCTCAAAGCCTCGCCTCGTTCTCCTCTCGGGGCAAGAGAACGCGTAGTGGTAGGTGTATGGCACGTGACATGGAAGGTAGTGGTAACGACGAAGTCTTCATCGAAGGAAGGATATCCTCGAGACGAGCTATCGCCTCACGGGCTGCCATCTGCAGTGCATGCTTCTCCGTAGGCATGGCTCTCCCAAGAACCGGAAACGCTCAACTCACCTCCCTTGAATTGCACCGCTGCCTGGTGCATGGTTAGACGGTCATTGACCTTGTGCCGAGAGTGAGAAGATCGGGCGCATGATGGCCCCATCGCGACTTGGACGATGAAGGAGAGAAGCTTGACGAACCCATCGGGCATGTTGGCGAACATCTGTGACTCGCAGTCGTTGCCAGCCATCTACAAAAGTAGGCAAAAATCCTGAGTGGTCAAATCATAATTTTATGCTGACTGTCAGAAATTGACTACATTTGTAAATTAAGAAATAGCTCTATATGCTAATAACCGATTAGCGATCGCACCTAGTGGCTTCCTACAGTCAGCCTGGCTCGGATACCAAGCTTGTCACGACCGGTTTTCCAATAAAAATATTTATTGAGAAACCGATCTATTAATTCCAGTGTGAGGAAAATCCTCCTCACTGGTAGACAAAACCTTGATACAATAAGCCAAAGAGCATTTAATATATTACGTGGTCGAGCTGATCTTGCTCAACAAATTATTACAAGCACGCCAATAATTATACATTGTGGCGGATATGACACAGTGGAGTGGTGGCATACTACTGACTCGAGGTAAAGTAGTGGAATAACACAGTGGAGTGGATGATATGACTCCTGCACTGGTGGCTCATCGAGTGTCGAGGTTAGGCTCGGTGAAATTATTTGGGTAGCGGAAGCGGATATAACACAGTGACTAATCCACGAGTTGCACGAGACTGACTGGGATTCCTCTAGGCGTCGGACTCGCTATCGAACTCTTCATCCATGAGATCGCCGTCACAAGATTCCGCCAAATCAACAAGCCGTGTGAGTACTTTGAAAGTACTCGCAAGACAGTTCGGACAAAAGATATAACAAATGTATGCGTGAATGCGCCATCAGAATTTAACAATGCGCAATCAAATCAGTATAACAAGGTAAGTAAAAAGGGAATCGGCGGTAGTCCGCTCGAAAACCCAAAGAAAATAAACTAAAACCGATCTGGTGTCTGAAGCGACACCACAAAGGGCGAACAAATAAGTAAAGCATGCCACGAGCGCCTAAGCGACACCTCATAAAGGGCTTATATCAAAGAAAAGACATGCGTACATAAATGGACGTCGGAGCGACATCACAGAAAGGGCTTATATCAGAGATAAGTAAATAACAATGCCACAGTCGGAGGTCTGAGCGACATCGCAGAAAGGGCTTATATCAAAAGTAAACAAATAACAATGCCGCAGCCGGACGTCTGAGCGAGATCGCAGAAAGGGCTTATATGAAAATTAAGTAAATAAAAATGCCACAGTCGGATGTCTAAGCGACATCGCAGAAAGGGCTTATATCAAGAATAAGTAAATAACAATGCCACAGTCGTACGTCAGAGCGACATCGCAGAAAGGGCTTATACTTCATTATTCATAACTTACAAGAAATGGTGCTCACGGAAAATATTCATCACAAGACAGTAAACGGGTTAGTCCATCCACAGGAAATAAACCTTTAACACTCATGTGGTTCTCAGGAGTTTCTGTCTCCGGGACTGACATTTGACAAGATAAGATGAACACAACACTTGGACCTGAATAAGATGATTTCAAGGATTTTTGACTCTGCAGAGTTTGTACTAAACTATCCACAGCCAACGGATTTCCGTAGTCACGAGGGACTAGTTCCGTTCTGATATTTCGGAGGAAACACAGCTAACCAAGACACACCCATCCTACCTCACGCTTCCAGGAATCACCCTAGACAGCTGCTCAAGAAAAACTTTGAGACGGGAAGGTCACAATCTCGAATAGCGTGGGATCAAATTTATATATCGCGGCGCTCTAAGGGGTGCCCTCTCGGTCCCAACCGGAAACACCCATGCCCCCGACCGGATGATAGGATTTAATCCAGGCCATGGAACCCTCATCCCGCCTCTCGATTTGGTGTGTACCAGAAAGTGGTTTGCAACTTACTAAGCCGTATCCCTTGTGGAAAACACGTGGTAGTACGAAAGGGGAGACGGACGGGAACTGGACTGATTTATGTTGACACTGGGTCAACGGTCTGGCATAAGACTGGCACGCTACAACACTGCCATCTTACCCATTCTCATGCCAACTCATGGCCATGCAACTGCTTCCAACAACTCATGGATTTCAAACTCACTTGCCTCAACTTTTACGTGATAAAACTTTCATCGAGATGCTCATGAACATGCCATGATACTAATTAATGCAAACATGCCCAAACACTCATCATATCAAAAGTTCAAACATGCTTGCCTGGTTCGGAGTAGTCGGGGCCTAGCTTGGTGAAGTTCATGTTCAAATCACCTCCTTCAAAGATTCACGGTATACAAAAATACACGCACTAACGTAAATACCAAGGGGTGCTAAAAAATATTCCAAATATTTTTCAAATAAATCTGATAAAAACTAGACAAAATTTTGAAGAGGACAGAAAAAGAATCACTCAAAAATCCTTTTCTGTTTAAAAGTTATAAGAGTTTTGGTCCAAGGACCTTTCTGTAATGAAACAGAAAACTCTCAGGGGTCTAAGCAGAAAAGTCCAGAAAACGAATCAGATTAGAAAGCGCCTTTGCCAGAATACGCTTTCAGAAAACGGTTCAAAAAAAAGAAAGGGGAGGATGATGGGCGGGTCCCACCCGTCAGGTTTGAATATTCAAAAGGAGGCGGCAGAGCTCGTCGGCGCCCGAGAGCTGCGGTGGTCGCCGGCGGCGATCTACAACGAGGCAAGGGGATCGGGGGGGTACCTCTGTGATCAGCGCACCCTTCCGCGTCGGTGGGTGGTGGTGGGGGTCGCCGGCGCGCACCACGTCGACGGCGGCCCTTGCTCCGGCGGACGGTGGTTCGGGAAGTCGTGGGTCTCGTCGGAGAGAGCTGCTGGGGTCAAATTGGAGTGGGGGTTAGTCTCCTAGAGGTGCCATGAGGCTACGGGCAAGCCTAGGGCGGTGGAGGAGCTCTCACCAGCGAGAACGCTGCCGGAGCCCGAAGCGGACAGAGGTGGCCGGAGTTGAGGAAGAAGGGCCCCTCGAGGCTCTTCCAGTGGCTGGGCGGGGTCTGGTGAGGTGGTGGAGGTGTGCGGGGTCGAGAGCGAGCTCGGAGGCGCTATATATAGCCGGCCCGAGGCGGTTGCCGAGAACGGGATAAGTCCGGCGAGCGATTATGGCGGTGCTGTGGCTGGACGGTAGGTTTAGGAGCTTGAGCATCGACTAGACGGAGCACTGAGTCCATCCCGGTGCCTAACTCAGCGAGGTAGGCGGTTACGGCTGTCCCCTAACGGAACGGCCGTGCGGCACGCCGGTGGCAGGGTGTGCCCGTGTGTGCTGTGCCACGACGGCGGCATGCGCATGCGTCTGGTAAGGGAGACGGCCACGCGGAGCTCCCAGGTGGCATGGGCAGTGCCGAACGGCGTTGTGCCGCAGGGTGCCCCCTGTTGGCTGCCACCGGAGGTCCCGACGCCGCGGAAGACGCCGGCGCGGACGGGCCATGGTGCCACCGACGCCAGGAACCAGCCAAGTGCCCATGCGGCGCTCTGGACAGGGAGGAGGAGCCATGCGCAACGCGCCAAGTGCACAGTTGACAAGTGACCAGCCTCTGACGAAACTGAATTTCTGAAAGTCTGAAATTTTCAGAAAGTACAATGTGACAGAGCATGCTAGGTGTTCGAGAGAATGTTTTCGACATGTGGGGATTTTTCCTTGAGCTGATTTTTGGTGGAGTGGCTTCTCATTGCAACTGGAGGTTGCCTGAATTTTGGTGGAATTTTTGGAGAAGAGGAGATATGAATTTCACCAAATTTGACAAATCTGGTCCAAACTTGCAGAAGCTGAAACTTGAAAATTTTGAACAGAAGAAGAGTAGATCTTGATGGTTCTAGGTTGTGGGTGCTAGGGACTATCCAGAGGAATTGATTTGAACTCAAAGTTCAAAGGCATTAAGGTACTTGCTTTGCAATACACCTAGGCTCAAAAATATGGACATAATTGTTTTGGACAAGGAAAAAAATGAAATAAAAATCCAAAAGTGAGTTGGACTGGTTGGGTCAGAATATTTGGATTGTCCCAAAGTGGAAGGAGGGGTTTTGGGAAGATTTACCACAAGAGGCAAGATAAAACCATGGGTGGTTTTAAAAATAATAGAAGAACCAAAACTCCTAGGGTTTTCTTCTAAAAGAAAAAATAAATTCCAAAAATAAATTTGAGAAGGAGAGAATCAGAAGAAAGGTTTTTAAATAACCAACACCATAGTTGAAGAAGATGCCAAAGTAAAATCCTTTGTCAAAGGGAAAATTCTTGAGAGAAAGAGATTTTTGGAAGGGTTTAAATGACCTCCTTCAAAACCAACCAAGATTTTGTTAAAAACCAAAACAAAAATTTTGGAGTGCCACATCAAAGATGCGGGCGCCGAGTTGTCTGTAACGTGGGAGGTGTTATGCTTCTCCAAAATGGTGAAACGCCTGTCTCCCCCACACGAGCCGGCCGTCTCATGGGGAGTGCTTGTCCTCGCTGCAAATCGCCGAGGCCCGTCACCCCGACGGTGAGGTTCCTGGGTCTTCCGGCGCCTGCCTAGGGTGAAGTGCTCGGGATCCTTGGTAATCCCCGCACTGCTCCTTCCAGCGGAGCCGGGGTTAACATTGAAGACGACGACGCCTTCCTGCCCGCCAAGATGGGGAGCGGTGCTAATCGGTGCCTTGGACGTCGTTGTTGTCTACCGTTTCTTCGGGGAAGGCGATCGGCCGTGGGTCTGGCGTCTTCCTGGAGCGGTGGTGATGAGGAAGAAATGAGGGAAGACGGAGAAGGAGGGTGGCAGGGCGTCAGGTCAGAGTACGATGGCATTGACGCCTTTGTCTCGTATTGTCGGCCCGCTGCCTCGTCTTTCCGCTCTTCCCCTCCCTCATAATAGGCAAGTACTCGAGGTGATCCGTATATGAGTTCCGTGGGGATCACTGCTTCTGCCCCATAGACTAGGGAGAAGGGAGTCTGGTCGGTAGCTTGATTTGGGGTAGTGCGCAGGGAACAAAGAACCATCGGCAGCTCATCGATCCATCGCCTGCCACACTTTTGCAGCTTATCAAATGTTCTTGCCTTCAGTCCTTGTAGCACTTCAGCGTTTGCCCTCTTAGCTTGTCCGTTGCTTCTGGGATGGGCAACAGAGGCAAATGATACCTTGCTTCCAAGGGCATGAACGTATTCCATGAAGGAACGACTTGTGAATTGGGTGCCATTGTCAGTGATGATTCTGGTGGGCACTCCGAAATGGCACACCAATCCGTTCAAGAACTTGATAGCTGATTGTGCGGTCACCTTCCTCTGGGTCTCCACTTCTGGCCACTTTGTAAACTTGTCAATTGTAACGTACAAGAATTCAAAGCTCCCGGTAGCACGGGGGAAGGGGCCCAAGATGTCGAGCCCCCAGACCGAAAAAGGCCATGACAAAAGGATTGTTTGGAGAGCTTGAGCAGGCTGATGGATATTCTTGGAGTGGAACTGGCAAGCTTCACACTTGGTTATTAGCTCAATTGTATATTGGAGGGCCGTGGACTAGTAGAAACCTTGCCCGAAAGTTTTTCCAACCAAGGCCCTTGATCCAATATGAGAGCCACACATACCCTTGTGTATCTCTGCCAGTAGTTCCTTTCCTTCTTCCCGGCAAATGCACTTAAATTTCACACTGTTGGGCCTTCTTATGTATAGTGTGTCATCAACGAACTGATACATACTGGCCCTCCGGGCTACTCTTTCAGCTTCTTCTTGGTCTTTGGAAAGTTCTCCTATTTGGAGGAAGTGGACTATGTGTTGCGCCCAAGTTGGAGCCTGAGGCTCGACAACAAGGACCAACGACACCTCCTCGTTCATGTGAGCGCATGCCTCAACCGCAAAGACTGGTTGTTTGGCAGGAGGGTGCAACTCACCGATCAAAGGGGAGTTGTTCCCGCCAATCTCTCTACCAGGGGCTTTTGGAAGCTCTGCCGGGAGAGGCTTGCCGGAGTCCAGTTTCCTCCTCTTTCTGGCCATTGTTGCCAGGGATATGCAGGGTTGAGTTACATGGAAAACAAAAGTCCCTGGTTCCATTGGGAGTTTTTGCGCAACGCACTTTGACAGATGATCAGCAATGATGTTTTCCGCACGTGGCACGTGCTCTGTTTGTAATCCATCAAAGTGCTCCTCCAACTTTCTCACATCCTTGACGTATGCCTCCATCAATGGGCTTTGATAATCCTTGTTTACTTGTCTCACCATAAGTTACGAATCTCCACGAATGATCAACTTCTTGATTCCTAGTTCTGTTGCGGTCTTGAGCCCGGCAAGGAGTCCTTCATATTCTGAAGTATTGTTGGTAGCCTTCTCCTGGGGGAAATGCATTTGAACCACATACTTGAGGTGCTCCCTAGTGGGAGCAACGATAAGCATGCCTGCTCCTGCACCTTGCAGGGAGAAGGCACCGTCAAAGTACATGTCCCATTCTTGGGGCGCTTCCTTGCCAGGGAACTGTCTCCAGCACTTCTTCGTCAGGGGTAGGCGATCACTTCCGCGATGAACTCTGCTAGTGCTCTGCTCTGAATAGTTGACGTGCTCTCAAACTTCAATCCAAAGCTGGATAACTCAAAATCCCATTCCACTATTCTGCCAGTGGCCTCGAGGTTCCTCAGTACACGTTGCAAGGGGAAGAGGGTGACTACCATGATCTCCTGGGCTTGGAAGTAGTGGCACAGTTTCCTTGAGGCCACGATGAGGCCAAAAATCAACTTTTGCACGCCACAGTACCTCGACCTAGCCCGCCGCCGGGATTGATCCCTTGAAAAGTACTAGTAACCTTGAGCTCTTCATTTACTATCTGGAGTTTGCTGATGACCTTGGGAGAAACTAGATTCAACCCGACCCTGCCGTCAACCAACATCTTTGTGACCTTGAGGTTGCGGATCGTTGGTGAAACCAACAATGGCAAACACCCTACCGTGGTGGTGCGTAAGGGTGATCCTCTTCACCAAAGATGATGGGCGTGCGGGACCACTTGAGAGGCTTCCAAAAATCTGCCGCTGGCTCCATGGCATTGACCTCACGGGCCCACTATTTAAGCTGGCGGTAAGAGGAGTGCAAGGATGCACTTCCATCAATGCGTAGGGCGTCAGTGTCTTTCTGGAACTCCCGCTCGCTGGTTTCCTCTTCATCTCCTCCATCACTCTCATCATCGCATTCCTTCTTCTCACGGCCTCTGGCGGGTTTGAGGGGCCTTGCCAGGGCGTCCTCCTCTGCCGCCTCGGCCCTTCCGGCCAACACCATCTTGGTCTCTCTCTTTGTCTCTCTACTCGTACTCACCCTTTTGCTTCTTGACGAGTTGCTCAACCTGATGACACTCTTGAAGATCATGGCCCTTGTCCGATGGATCTTGTAGTACGGCCCGTCAGCCTTCCCAGCCTTCTCGGCAGCCGCGGCTTTCCGGCAATCAGTGCACATGGCAATTTCCCTGCCGGGATCGTCGGTCTTGGCCTTCTTGCCGGTACTAGGGGTGCTCGACCCTTAAACAGCCAGCACTGCTTTATCCTTGCGCTTCTTTTTGCGTTTCTTGTTCTTCTTCTTCTGATTGGCAGCACTGCTTTATCCTTGCGCTTCTTGCCGGTACTAGGGGTGCTCGACCCTTAAACAGCCAGCACTGCTTTATCCTTGCGCTTCTTGTTGCATTTCTTGTTCTTCTTATTCTGATTGGCAGCGTCGTCCTTGTCCTCCGAGTCAATGTCGACGCCATCTTCTTCACCGGGGAGTCGCCTGCCCTCCTTTGTCCGGGCACACTTATCCACTAGAGTGTACAACTCATTCACAATCTTGGGTAACTGGACGTTAATCTTGGAACGTACCATGCGGCTGCGCACGTTGGACTGGAATGAAGCTATCACAGCTGCCAGGTGGATGTATGGAATGTTCCTCTGTACCCGGCTGAACCTCTACATGTACATCCGGAAACTCTTTGCAAGTCGCTGGGTCGCCCTGGCTCTTGATGGCCGCCCGTGAAGGCGCCAACAAACTCATGGCCCAGGTCGGCCCAGGTCGAGATGGAGTTTTCTCTAGCAAGTGCATCAGCCACGACCTCACGTTTGGCTTGAGTGCCAAAGGGAATTAGTTGCGGAATACCTTCTCATTTCTTCCTCCGGCGGCTTGAACAACGATGGTGTAGATGCTCAAGAACTCTGCCAGGTTCAATCTTCCATCGCAGTTTTCTGGTATCTCTGGCTTGAACGTGCGGGCAGACGGCCAACGGACTTGCCGCAGCTCATGAGTGAAGGCGGGACACCCAACCTCAAAAGGAAGGTACCCGTCTCCACCGGGCATGGGCTCGTCGACGTCGGGGACATTACACCTATCAGACTGGCGACGGGTTTCGCAACATCATTCGATGGTGACGCGCGCGTCTTCCCTCCACCTGTCTTACAGGACTCGTCACTGGTCTCGACGTGTTAAAGGATCAGATGAAGCCATCAACGCGTCATCGGGTTCTTGGTTGCGTGCCTCTAGCTGCGGCCCCTACGCTGGCTGTCGCGGAGGGGATTGCACCATCGGGGTGGCCCCTTCGATACGGCCAGCGGCTCGGGCCATTGTCGCCGCCTGAGGAGGCCGTGGCGGGCCTGCTCGCTGTGACCCCCCTGCCTCGGCAAAACCATTCAAGATTTGAATGGTGGCTCTCCACTCATCCATCTGATCGACCGCCGGCGGAAATCTCAACAGGAGTTGGGTCGGCGCCATGGCCTTCGAAGCGGTGCTCGGAATGGACGATGAAGCAGATGATGACGTCGCCTGGCTTCTGATGGTGCCAGTAGCGACGGCGCCGTGATCTCGTCGCTCTGAGTCGGTCGCCAGGGTGGCGTGGTGACGAGGTGGATGCGCTTGGGGATTGGTGACTCATTCGGTGCATCGTCTCAGCTAGCTCAATCCGGGGGTGGCGCGTGTCCTGTAGCCGCACCCGCAGTGGGGGCAGCTACAGGGTTGCGGTTCGCCCCGGAGGGAGCACCATCGCTGCGGCTGCGTCCTTCGGTGGGGTGGAGAGGCGGAGACGGAATAATCTCTCCACACGCATCTTGTGGACCGTGGCCGCTGGGATGCTGTTGGCGTTGTCCTTCTCTAGCGCCTCCCACTCCCATTTCAGCAACATGGGGGGATGGTGATGACGCCGACTGCGCCAGCCACGTCCCCGCAGTGTCCACGTCCCCGTGCGTCCCCGTAGCCCCCACGACATCGGTGGCTGCATGCGAAGGGGACTTCGAGGTGGACGTGTGAGCTGCAGCGCCGGACTTTTTTGTGGGCACCATGGATGATGAAACCGTTGATGAGGAAAACGTTGATGAAGATGACACGTTGCTTACACCCTCGGGTTCGCACAAGCTCTCCTCCCTACCTGGCGTGCCAAAGATGTCGTGGAATAACATGGCCACCTATGGGACCATCGACCCCTTGTGGTTCGGTAGGGGGAAGAGCACATTGCGCAAAAAGAGCGGAGAGCGTAGAGCCGCACGGCAGTGATCACACGAGTAGTTTTTACCCAGGTTCGGGCCACCGTGAGGCGTAAAACCCTACTCCTGCTTTGCTGGATTGATGAAAGGACCATGGTAGAGATGTAGCACTCTAGCCCGGCAATGTTGCCTCAGGACGAGAGTAGCTACGCATGTACGAGAGTACAAGGGTCTGAATCCTCTCTAAGGTTGCCAAGGCCCTCCTTTTATAGGTCAAGGGGTCACCACAATGGCAAATCAGTCATTACGTATTGATTAGATAGCAAAGACTGCTATCGTACCTAATTCTGCAGACATGACAAGGTGCATTAAATGCACCGCTTAGTGTCACATTGTTGGTGTAGCCCGGCAAGCCTTGTCGTGCCATTCATCCACCTTCTCGCCTGCCTGCGTGACACGTCCCTGGACGGGTGCCATTTGGAGGTGATTTCCTTCAGAAATGGCTGCCACATGCCAAATAACAACCACTTAATCACTTGGGGGCTCGACACAGCACCGATAGGTGACTTGTGTTACTATGAGGTGAAGCGGTGGAGCCTTGGCGGGTAATCCGCCCTCGGCGTCCCCGGCAAGCTTGCCGGGGCAGTCTTGACATTTGTCTTTTGGGTGACCTCAACCTCGCCAGGCTTGCCTGCCCGGCAAGGGAGGGATTTCCTTAGTGATATCTTGTTCCTTGGTCTCATCTTGGTCTTCTTGATCCGTCCTTTGATTTCTCAAAGAGCTATCTCTTCTGTTCGGGCTTGCCTTGGATGTTGCAACCTTGTTCTTTAGCTTGTATACAGTCCGGGCTACACACGCCTGGGGTTTTTTGCACTGACACTGGGCATCCTAATACCTTTGTCGTACTCTCGTGTAATGACAAGTGAATAAACACTCATCTTCAGATTAATACATCTAGCATGGAAAAATATCAGCCACCCCCTACCATTTCATGAGCAGTACGAGCACACAAAAGAGAAATTAGTTTGATAATTAGAGATAGCACATAAAAAATTGCTTAGAACGGCAAGAGAATACCACATATAGGTAGGTATGGTGGACTTATATGGCAAAACTAGGTTTAAGGATTTTGGATGCACAAGTAGTAATCCCACCTAGTACAAGGGAAGGCTAGCAAATAGATTGAGAAGCATCCAACCAAGAAACAAAAAATCTCATAAGCGAGCATTAAGCATAACTAACAACGAATAATGCACCACAAGTAGGATGTAATTTAATTGCATAACTATTGACTTTTGTGCTAGCATAGGGAATCACAAACCTTAACACCAATATTCTTACTAAAGCATAATTACCCATCAACGTGACTCACATATTATATCATCATATCGGAGAACTATTAAAAGGAATTAAGTTTATTTTTCGAATGATCTTCATGAAAGTTTTTATTATATCCCTATCACTTTGGGACTAATTTCAAATGTTGCTTTTGATAGCTCAAACAAATCTAAGTGAAGAACATGAGCATAAAAAAAATTCTTATCTCAAAGTAATATAAGTGAACCATGAGAGAATTTCTTCAAACTTTTACTAACTCTCAAATAAATCTAAGTGAAGCATGAGGGCATTTCTTGAAAAATACTAAAGCACACCATGCTAAAAAATGTATAAGTGAAGCACTAGAGCAATTCCATAGCTCAAAAAATTTAAGTGAAGCATAAAGAGCAATTCTAACAAATCATAGCATAATTTTGGCTCTCTCAAATAGGTGTGTCCAGCACGGATAGATGATACAAACTAAAAAGCAAAACAAGCAAAGACTATTATAATACAAGACGCTCCAAGCAAAACTCATGATATGTGACAAATAAAAATATAGCTCCAAGTAAAATACCGATGGTCGTTAGAATAAAGAGGGGATGCCTTCCGGGGCATCCCCAAGCTTACTTGCTTGTTTCTCTTTGGATAATAACTTGGGGTGCCATGGGGCATCCCCAAGCTTAGGCTCTTCTTACTCCTTATTCCTTCACCCATCGTGATCTCACCAAAACTTGAAAACTTCAATCACACAAAACTCAACAAAACCTTCGTGAGATCCGTTAGTATAACAAAGCAAAACACTACTCTAAGTACTCTTGCAAACACATTCAAATTTATTTTTGCATTATATCTACCGTATTTCAATTATTCTATGGCTTATCCCCCCCCCCCGATAAAGTCCATAGATTCATTAAAATAAGCACACAACACAAATAAAACAAAATCTGTCAAAAACAGAACAGTCTGTAGCAATCTGAAAACTTCATATACAGCTGTAACCCCAAAAATATGAACAATTAGGAGAACATAGGAAATTTGTATGTCAATCTTGTGTAAAAAATTCAGAATTTTTCGTCGCTTCTGTGATTTTTAAAAACTACTTTACTGGATGCAAAAGTTTCTGTTTTCAAACAAGATCAAATCAACTATGACCCAACGTGAACCCAATGGCTTTGCTTGGCCCAAACACTAATTAAAAAATAAAAAACACAATCACAATAGAGGCATAATTGTGCAAACACTCAAGAATAGGAAGAGAAAGAAAAACATAAAATGTACTCATTGGGTTGCGTCCCAACAAGCGCTATCGTTTTATGCCCCTATCTAGGCATAGAGCATAGATCTGAGTATTGTCATCTTTATTTTCCAACTCCTCAATCAAATATTTAGAATTTTTCGAAGCTTCAGCATACAAGTTTTCAATAACAATACTTCTGGGAATAAGCTTCAAAATTTCATTTTTGCAAGTAGGGTCTCTTATCACTTCGACAAAATTGGGGTGAATACTAATCATCTTAAGATCTTCTTTGTTAGAAGTACTACCCTTGTTTTTAGTGACTTAAGTAATCTTGCCAAATTTTACGGGATTTTTTTCAATAGTATTAGCGGAAGAAAAAGCCATGCTTAGATTACTAAAAATTTCTTCTAACTTATCAGTTCTAGCGGGGCTTTCCTCTATTCTTTCGTTGAATGCAGGTTCTTTTTCTTTTAGAACTTTAAGGGCGTCTCCCGCTTTTGACCCGATTCTATTAGCAAGATTGTGCATCCTTTTATCTAATTTTTCAATATTTTGTTCAGTGAGCATATTCTTTTCAATAGCATCTAGCCTTTCCATAACATGCTCGAGAGTTAAAGTTGTTTCATTAATCATAAGAGGTGGTGAACCCACTAAATTTCCAATAGCATTAAAAGCATCAAGAGAAGTACACATCAAGAAATTCCCACCGGTAATCGTATCAAGGACGAATCTATACCAAGTGGTTATGCCCACATCAAAACAGCGAAGAAGAACAATGGTAGATTGCTTACGAATATATCTATTATGAGAATCTTTTAGATTCTCCCCTCCCCTTTGTTTGAAATTAAGAACCTCATTCTTGGGGGTACACGCAATAGAGGAAGAACTATCCATCATGCCAAAAAGTGGCAAACAAAATTGCACACAAAAACAGATCTGACGAGAAAACGGTGAACGGAAAAAGAGGGCGAATAAAACGTCAATTTTTTGTGAAGTGGGGGAGAGAAAAACTAGAGGAAAATGGCAAATAATGTAAATTGCAAGGAGATGAGATTTGTGATTAGGAACCTAGTATATGTTGATGATGTTTCCTCGGCAACGGCTCCAGAAATCCCTTCTTGATGGCTCGTGTCCACGTCAGTATTTTCCCCGAAGAGGAAGGGATGATGCAGCACAGCTACAGTAGGTATTTCCCTCAGTGATGAGACCAAGGTTACCGAACTAGTATGAGAACCACACGATAGTATGTAAACGATACCTGCACACAAAGAACAAATACTTGCAACCCGACGCGTATGAGGGGTTGTTAATCCCTCCCGGGTAAAAGATAGATAAAATTGTAGTAGATTGGATAAATGATCTCGCGGGAACGCGAGATAAAATAAATAACAAAAAATTGCAGCAAAGTATTTTAGGGTTTTTTGACTAATAGATCTGAAAATAAAAGAGGCAAATAATAGAATGGAAAGCATATATGATAAAGAATAGACCTGGGGGCCGTAGATTTCACTCGTGGCTTCTCTCGAGAAAAATAGCATACGACGGGTAAACAAATTACTGTTGGGCAATTGATATAAGTTCAAATAATTATGATGATATCGAGGCAATGATCATTATATAGGCATCACGTCCAAGATTAGTAGACCGACTCCTGCCTGCATCTACTACTATTACTCCATACATCAACCGCTATCCAACATACATCTAGTGTATTAAGTTCATGGAAAAATGGAGTAATGCAATAAGAATGATGACATGATGTAGACAAGATCTATTCATGTATGAACAGACCCCATCTTGTTATCTTTAATGGCAACGATCAATACGTGTCTTGCTGCACCTTCTGTCACTGGGAAAGAACACCGCACGACCAAACCCATCACAAAGCACCTCTTCCCATGGCAAGAAAATTCGATCTAGTTCGCCTAACTAAACCAAACATTCGAAGAAGAAATACGAGACTATAAGTAATCATGCATATAAGAGATCAAAACTCAAATAAATTTCATGGATAAAATAGATCTGATCTTAAACTCAAAGTTCCTCGGATCCCAACAAATACACTATAAAAAGAGTTACATCAAATAGATCTCCAAGAGACCATTGTATTGAGAATCAAAAGAGGGAGAGGAAGCCATCTAGCTACTACCTATGGACCCGTAGGTCTATAGTGAACTACTCACGCATCATCAGAGAGGCACCAATGAGGATGATGAACCCCTCCATGATGGTGTGTAGATTGAATATGGTGGTTTTGGAACTTGCGGTGGCTGGAGTTGTCTTTCGTCGACTCCCCTAGGGTTTTTGATTTTCGGGGTATTTATAGAGCAAAGAGGCGGTGTGGGAGGCCACCGAGGTGGGCACGCCTGGGTCCCCAGGCGCACCCAGGTGGATTGTGCCCCCCTCGGGGCACCCCTCTGGTACTTCTTTGGACCAAGTTGTTCCTTCTGGTCCAGAAAAAATCTACAAAAAAGTTTCGCTGTGTTTCGACTCCATTTGTGCCGGGGTACAAAAACAGGGGGTGTATATTTCCCCTGACTTCTGCACGGACAGCAGACCTCCGATCCGGCAAACACTCGACATCCAAAGCAAGGCCAAGCAGAAGAGATAGCTCTTTGAGAAATCAAAGGGCGGGTCGAGAAGACCAAGTCAAGCCAAATGAGCAAGATATCACTAAGGAAAATCTCCCTTGCCGGGCTAGCGAGCCTGGCGAAGTCGAGGCCACTCAAAGGACAAATCTCAAGACCGCCCCGGCAAGCTTGCCGGGGATGCTAAGGGCGGATTACCCCGCCAAAGCTCCACCGCTCCGCCTCACAGCAACGCAAGTCACCTATCGGTGCGGTGTCGAGCCCCCAAGTGATTAAGTGGCCATTATTTGGCACTCGACAGCCATTTCTGAAGGAAATCACCTCCAAATGACACATGTCCAGGGACATGTCATGCAAGCAGTCGAGAAGGTGGCTGAATGGCACGGCAAGGCTTGTCGTGCTACACCAACAATGTGACCTTGTCCTGTCTGCAGAGTTAGGTATGATAGCCATGTTTGCTATCTAATCAGTACGTAATGACTGATTTGCCATTGTAGTGACCCCTTGACCTATAAATGGTGGGTTGTGGCAACCTTAGAAAGGATTCAGACCCTTGTACACTCATACGCGCATAGCTGCTCTCATCCCGAGGCAATCTTGCCGGGCTAGAGCGTTGCGTCTCCACCACGGTCCTCTCATCAATCCACCAAAGCAAGAGTAGGGTCTTACGCCTCACGACGGCCCGAACCTGGGTAAAAGCTGCTCGTGTGATCACTGTAAGTGCTGCTCTAGACTCTGCGCTCTTTGTGCAATGTGCTCATCCCCCCTGCCGAACCACAAGGGGCCGATGGACCGATAGGTGGCCATGTTATTCCACAATATCTTTGGCGCGCCAGGTAGGGGGAAGCGCTTGCGCAAAACCGAGGGTGTGAGCAGCGGGTCATCGTCATCATCGTTTTCTTCATCAACGGCTTCATCATCCATGACGCCCAAGAAAAGGCGGGGCATGGTAGGACATGAGGGAAACGATATCGCTACTGCACCCACCCTGTCAAGTTTCCATCGCCTCTCTCCGCCATGGCTGCTGCGGCGGCGGGAACAAGGAGTGATGGCGGCGCGACAGTCCCAAACGGTTTTGGCAACATGGTCACCATGCAGGCCCCGTTCGAAAAAAGGGGCACATCGCTAAGGTACAAGGTTTGCCTCTCCGTCACTTTCACTTATCAATAATCGAGCTACACTGGGTTTAGCGACATCGACGTCGATGAGTCCGTGCGAAACTCGGTCTAAGAATTTGCCCTGCTAACGGAAACCCTGAGTAGAGCGTCGGTATGAATCCGTTGACTAACGCCCCGGCAAGCGCGCTCTGGCAAGGTTGTACGCGCCGGCGTAACTTTTATGCCTGTTGTCGTCGGATTGTTAAAAGGTGTAAAGGGGAGGAGAGAGAAACCGGTCCTACCTTGCATCGCGTTCTGTCGCTCACACGACGTATATGGTTCCTTCTGGCGCTTGCCGGGAACCAGAAGACAACACACAAGACACCCTCCTCCCAAGGCACTCGGATGCGACGATCGGCTGCGGATGGAGAGGGAAAGGAAGCGCGGATAAAAGCTAAGTCCACGTGATCATTTCTCATTTGGAGATATAGAGTCTGCATTTGCTTATCCCTCGGACACCAAGGGGTTTCGTATAAAGAAATCTTTTCACGTGATGGCTCCTTGATGGATCGTCTGCGCCCACGCTCTGTTCCAAGCCTACTCATGGAGCGGGTGGCAGCATCAAAGACTCCTAAGGGAAAAACTTGCCGGGACATGTCCTCGCCCGCTGATGCTAAGGACCCGCTCGTCACAGCAATCGCGGCGGCGTGTTACTGGCGGGCAACCAGAACAAGTAAAAAGAAACTAACCATATCCATGGATAAAACGCGAGGGGGATAGCATGCATTCGAGATTAATTAAACATCAGTTCGGCACAAACAAAAGAAGTACAATGTCTAAACACAGGACATGCATAATGTTTTGTTACAAGGCATCACAGCAATGTGAATGGTTCAAGGCCGTGCCTTGTGGCCTCGTGCAGCCCTGGGGACGGCAAGAACCTTGTCGGCATAGGGGGCAGCCTTCTTCTTAGCAGTAGAAATGTCTGCATCCTCCGACGGCCTCCTGATGCCGTTGGCCAGATCGAGGTATGAGTGGCGGTAGGCGATGTTGCTCAGAACCATGAAGAGGGCGTTGCGGGCAAGCTTCCGGGATTCACTTGCGAAGTGATCAACCCTTCCCTCTTCATGTGTCTTCAGCTTTTTGATCAACTCGTTGAAGAAGAGCCGCAACTTGACGCTTGGGACCTCATGTTCACCAACCGAGAAGATCGGCCCCTCCATCTGCATTGTTGCCATCTGGGCAGTGAGGCACTCGGCGATGTCGACCAAGCTCTTGATCCAAAGGTTGACCTGCACAGATTGGTTTGCCTGTTTGTCCTCCGTGTCCTTCCGGTGGATCCTCGCGTTCTCCAAGTCCTTCATCAGCTGCTTCTCGCGAACCCCGCTGGACTCGATCGAGCTCTCCAGGGTGCCAACCCTGGCCTTCAAGTCAGCTATGGTGCCATTGGCAGCCTCAAGGTCTTCGCTCTTGGAAGAGAGCTGCGAATGCACCTCCTTCAGAAAGGATCTATGCTTTCTGTGCCTCCTCCTTGAGATCCGCGATTTCCTTGGTTCTTCCGGCAAGCTCCTCAGTCAGCTTGGCCACCTGTTGATCAAGATCAGTTTTGGCAGTGGATGCAGCGGCAAGGTCGTCGGCCACCTTCTTCAGTTGTGCGGCATATTCATTGGAGAGCGCGTCGAGGGCCACATTGTGCTTGTCCTCCAGCTCCTTGATGCATTGTCGGACGATGCCCTCCAGTTCTTCGTCCTTAGTGGGGAGGGCAGCCGCGAGGTTCTCTTCCCAGGAATAGATATCCTTCTCCTTAGCTTCCAAGGGTGTTGTGCGCTCCGTCAGGCGAGCCTCTCGGGAAGCAACATCCTTATTCGCCATGAACATCGTCTCTTGTTGTTGCAAAAGGACTTGGAATTGCTTGCCGTGCCACTCGCGCAGCTTGCTCCCCTTGTCCCTCAGCTTCTGGTCCACTTTGTTGGCAGAATTGCGCTGCTCCTTGAGCGCCTGCCATTTTTGGTTGTGCCGGTTCTGCATCTCCTCAATACCTATTGCCACGGACTCCAGGAAGGACAAGACCATGGCAACGGCGACAGAGTCATCTGCCTCTTCAACCCCCTGGTATAGCGGCGCCAAGATATGCTGGATCTCTTTGTCAAGTTCCGCGCTCGTCGTCGCAGACGAACCGAGGGCTCTGAGTCCAAGCTGCGGAAGTACCAACGCCAATTGACTCGAAGCTGGCCGCAGGATCCCCGCCAAGGTGCCAAATGAGGGATGGGGGTTCATGGTTTGGAGGGGGTTTTCTCTTCAACCAGTTGATGAGGTCATCAATACCATTATTACACCCACAGCCCCTGCTGTCGGCGTTCTGGGAACGGGGGTCCCCAGACTTGCCTGCCTGCGGCCCATGCCGTGGCTCCACTCGCAGCCCAGTACGGCCCATCTTCACCAACAAGTGCTCAAGACCCTCGCGAGGGGCCAAGCCTCGCGAGGCGGACGACACGAGACCTCCTCGGGAGCGGCCTCACCAGGCTGGCTCGCGAGGGGCGGAGAGATCAAGGCAAGGCGAACCTCGCGAGGTTCCTACGACGTCAGCCGTGACGACCAAGGCCAGGCGGGCGCCAGCGCGCACAGTGTCCTCGTTTCCTCTTTGGTGCTAAGGAGGCAAGCGCAGGCGGTGAGTACCGAGGCATCAGGCAAAGGTTTCCTTATCGGTGCAACGAGACCAAGACCAGCAAGACGGCAGGACGGAGGTTAACGTGGAGACCAAGACGGTGTCACCACCAGAGCCTTTGGCAGGCGAAGACCACCTTTAGTCAGGATAGCTTGTACTAGTTGTCCCCTTTCAAATTGGTCGTTGTTGGCTCCCTTTCCGCTCAATATTTGGGAAGAGCACCAGGGCCTCTATAAATAGGACTAGCCACCACAGTAGGAGGCATCTGATCTGATCTCATCTGAGCTCATCTCATCTTGGACTAGATCCATCCCATCTTCACACCCACAAAGCACAAGAAAACCTCCCCATACGAGGTTGTTCTTCCCCCTGTACTGTTCATCCTCAGCCCGAGAGGCAATCCACCACACCACGCTGGAGTAGGGTATTACACCACAACAGTGGCCCGAACCAGTATAAATCTTATGTCTCTTGTGTTCCGAGTTCGCCGAGCTAGCCTTTGAGATCGTGGCGAGGTTGAGGGCGTGATTGGGTAGGGGTAGATCTTTGCGCGGACCATAGTGTTCGAACCTCAAGGGTATTGCCGGAACCCGAAATCCGACATTTGGCGCGCCAGGTAGGGGTGCGCTGGAGCTTTCCTTCCGCCACTTGATCCACCGTCACTCTGCCGCTCCAATGTCCGGCGACCCGAGGACCAACGCCGACCGCTGGGCAGCTTGGCCAGCCCGGGTGGCGCCATCCGCCCAAGAAGACCTCAACCCCGCGCCCCAGGCATCACGCGCACCGCCCAACGCCGCGGGGCGCGGGCGACAGGGTCACGCGCCATCCGCCCTTACTCCACGACAAGCGCGAGAAGCCGCAAGGGCCTCAAGCCACGCCGCGGCCACGGCGCCGCACACCAGACGGGAAAAAGCAAACATGAGGGCTACGCTCACGGTGGCATGGGAGCTGTTGCGATGCCGGTTGATGGAGAGCGGCTGGGATGTGTTGCTGGAACGCGTCGCCGAGCTCCTGGACATCGCGGCCTCGGGAGCACTGCCCTTCTGCTCCCTACTCGCACCTTAGGCAGCGGCCGAATCGCATGGTGGGCCTCTCCGCGCCCGCGTGCCCCCAGGCGCACCCTTGGGGTTCATCGACACCGGCGTAACCAACGGCATCGGATGCCAAATCGCACCCGCGCCACCCTGAATAAGCACGGGCACGAGCATCGCCACCTACGACCCCAGCGGGATGCCGCCCTACCATCCTCAGGGCGGCGCGCTGGGCCAGGCGACATGGATCATGGGGCACTACGGTGAGGTCTTCGAGGCGATGGCCTCGGAGGCCTACGTGCCCCGCATGGTGGACCAGGAGTACGCGCAGGAAGACGACCCCAACTCGTTCCTCGAGCAAGGTTGGGAGGAGGAGGCGCTAGAAGCTGAGACCTTCTAGGAGCCTACCGGGAGCCTCACCAACCGCGTCGGCGACAACGGCTACAGGGTACCACTAGTCTCTCAGGAGCAAGCTTACGCTAACCATGGGCCGCAGGAGGATCAGGTCACAGCGGCTGATGGCGGCCCCAGCTCGACAGCCTCCCTTCTGCCAGGAGGAGCACAATGGGGGCTACAGGAGAGGGGCCGGGAGCAAGGCCCTACCCCACGCTGCACGGAGCAAGGCGTCCCCGGAGGTAGGCCCTCTGCCAGGGAGGCGCTGGATAACCTTCCCCCGGCAAAGGACCCGTGGTCGCCGAGGGCGCCGCTGGCGTCCCCTTTGCCCCTTGGTGACGTCCTGGTTGCCGGACGCCCCCAACGGTGGTAGAGGGCGGCGCAAGGCGGGGCCCTCATCTGGCGATATGAAGTAAGGCTCACGCCTGTGAAGGTCTCCGCTCGTGACACTCTCACGCCATAATGAGTGGGGCTGTACACGCCCCTGAGTCTCAGGAATGCCACCCTCGGGCCTTGGGGGCTCCCTCCCACGTCCTAGTGGCAGCACTTAGCTCCACGCTGGTGAGAATACAAGAAGACTAGGCTAGGTGCCGGACGCGGCCATTTGCTTTTAACCTCTTTTCTGTAGCCCTGCTTTCTGGCTTTGGATTTAAGTTGAAGTTGAATTTTCATTGGTATGCGCGGTGGGTGCCTTTTCTCGTTTGAGCGATTTCTTGCAGTTTGGTTCCTGTCTCAGTTCAGAGCTTGCGCCTGCTGCCTCCCTCCTCGCGAGCGGGGGCTGGGCATAGCACGGGAGCGCTGCCCGCACGCCCTGCCACGACTGGCGCTTGCTTCTCATGGGGCCCCCTCGGGCGGATCGTCAAGCTCCTCGCAGGCTCCTCAGAAACTCGCGACCTCACGGGCCAGCTCGAGGCCTGCTCAGCATAAGGTAAAATTACAACAGCGAACTCACCGCAGGGTTCTCGGGTTCATGAAGACATATATTCAGCTTGGCCTAAGAAATAGAGACGGCAATTTGTTTACACGAGGGGCTTCCCCTCCCAAAATGCTCTTACAACCTCTAGGGTCGTGCCCGAGTTTAAGCATGCAGGATAAACAACAGGGAAGCACGGGTTCAATCGGACATGTCACTCACAGCATCCCCCTGGTCGCCTTCAGATGAGTCGCTGGTATCGCTGTCGCCGTCGCTGGCGTCCCCGTCACCGTCACCAGCATCGCCCTCACCGTCGTCGACCACGTCGCTTTCATCCGCCACGACGACCACCGCATCGTCATCGGAAGTGAAGGCCCTGACCTGCGCATCCACATTATCTTCCACCCTTTGCGCCAGGTCACCCCGGACGGCCTAGGGTACGGGAGCGATGGCGGCGTCAAAATCAAAGTTGGGATCAGCGTTTTGGAGATGGCTGAAGATGCAGGAGAATGCACGCCCAAGCAAGCCGCGGCTCCTCTCTTCAACAAGCTGGCAAGCTCTCTCGGAACGATTCTCCAGGGGCGTCACCACGTCGGTGAAGAAGCGGAGGTGGCTGGCGTAGTCATTCGTGTGGGGATGAGGGGCATTTTCATCGCATATGTGGCCCAGCGCTGCGTTGGCCCTGTTCCTAAGGCCCTCAAGCATGGGGGCGTGCACGCGCTCCAGCGTCCGCCGCTAAAGCACCTCCTCCCTGTTCTGTTGTGCAATGGACTCGGCGTTGGTGACCCGCTACTGAAGAGGAAGCAGCTCGGCGCGGGCAAAGGCCAGCTTAGCGTGCGCCGAGGCCAGGGCGGCTGAGGTGGCCTCCTCACGATGTTCCGCCTCAGTTAGCATGGACTTGAGGGCAGCAGTCCTGCCCGCAACCTCGGCCGCTATGAGCTTCACCTTCAGGTCGTACCTGCCCGCAAGATTCGCGCGAGCCTCGGCCACTTAGCGGTCGACGCCTCCCTGGCTCCGGCTCACAAGGCCGACAAAGATCCTCCGCTAGAGCAACCTGGCGCTCCCTCATCTCCAGCCGCTCAAGCTCAAGGCTGCGCTCCGTGGCTTCCGGCGCCAGTGCTTCTTCATGTTTCAGGATCTCTTCCTCCTAGGCAGGCGTCACCCTCATCGACTCAAGGGCGGCTCGGCGCGCCTCCACCTGTTGCTCCAAGGAGGCGCTCTAGGCCTGGAGCTCCCATGCGCATTTCTCTGCGATCTCACGGCGGCGGTCGGCTGCCCGGGCTTCCTCCAAGGCTCGGAAGTAGGTCTCGCGCGAGGTCGCGAGAGACGCCTCGACCTCCGCATTGTCAAGCTCGCACCAGTGGCACCCGAGGTTGATGGCCACCTTCAACATGTGCCGCTCCTCCATCAGCCGAAGACCCTCGGCCTCAAGGCGCGCGTCTACGTCCGCAAGTTCCCCACCGAGCCGGTTCATCGTGCCCATCGCCTCTTGGAAAAGCTCGTGATGGACGACGCTTTGTTTGTACGCAAACTTAAGTGTGTGGCCGATTCCATCCTCCGCCACAGGAGCTGCCGACGGGGCCCGGAGCGGCTCACCCCCTCTCAGCAGGGGGCTAGGGCTGGCGCCCCCTCAATCGCTGGCCAGGCCCAACGAGGGGCCCGGATAGGCATAGACCCGCTGCTTGAAGGGAAGCCCAAGATCGAAACCATCCACCCACCGTCCACGACCAGATGAGGAGCCCTTGGCATGCCGGCTGCGCTCCAAGCAAGGCCACGGAGGAGATATGGCAAGGGCACGGGCCCGAGGCGCATTGCAGGCAGGCTTGCCTCTTCATCCGACCCCGCGCCGGAGGCGGCGCACCGGCTTGGGGTGCTCAAGGCTAGCGAGAAAGATGAGGAAAGAGGAAGTCGCTCCTCAGGAGGCGCCACAGCCTTGGCAGAGGGGATCCTGAAGAGTCACCGTCAGGAAGGGAAGCAACACTCGAAGGATTACAAGGATAAGGTACTTACTCGTCTATGGCGATATACTTCCGATGCTTCAATGGCCGGACGGTTTCGCTGCAGCTTGGAGACCCTTCCTTCATGGAGCGCCTCGAAGTCCACACAGAACCGGCCCAAGCGTTGTACGTGGCGACCAGCACGGTGCGCGGCTGGTGAAGCATCCATGGAGACAACCTCGGGAGCGCCAGGCTAAACAGAGCTATCAGGCTCCGCCTCGCAACGACTCGCCGAGGCCTCAAGAGTATCGACCTCGGGAGCAGCAGAATGTGTCACCCCTTCAGCTGCCGCCCCAGGGCGAGAATCACGGATTCCCGAGGATGACACCTCGGGAGCCTCAGGCGGCATTGACGCCTCGGCACCCGCTCCTCCGCCCTCTAGCAGTCCCGGCCTCCGTACATCCACTCTTGGGGCAAGCTCAGCGCCGGCGACACGGAGAGGAACCATGGTGACGGGATTCTCACGAGGCCCCACAAGGCCGACATGATGCAGCCCCCATTCATCGAAAGGGGACATCTGCCCCGCGAACTCCAACCTGTACGAGCAGTTGTACTAGCAACTACCCCCTGTGTCAAATCGCCCGGCGAGGGGTCACTGGCCAGGACTTCGAGCACCGTCCTTCGCGCCTCGGCTGGAAGCCCCGACTCCTGAAGCCTCATACGATCTTGGTCGCTAGTCAGAGCCCACATCGGCTAGGAATGGCGCTGAAGTGGAGCAATACGGTGCCAAAGGAACTCCTCCATCACCATGGGCGCGGTCACACCAAGATCCTTCAGCCTCCTCAGCCGGAACCAGACGAAAGAGAGATGGGATCTCATGAGCTCCTCATGACCCCAGCCGGAGCTAGGGATGGCGGGGGATGAAGGAGGCGAGAGCAGGGGATTGAGTACTCCGACATCAACATACACCCACCGCTTCTGAAACTCGCTCGAAGACGGCAGGAGATCGAAGTCGATCCCCAAGCCGGCTGTCGCCGCCACGGCCTGGAAGCTCAGACACCCCAAGCACTGCCGGGGGCCGGTCAGGTGCAGCGAGAAGAAATGGCACAAGAGGGCCACAAAAGGAGAAATGCCCACCATGGCCTCACAGACGAAGGGGAAGATAGCGAGAAGGGCGATAGATTGAGGATCAAGATGCAGCATATGGATCTGGTAATGGGAAAGCACGACCTCGAAAAAGGCGGAGAATGGAGGAACCAAGCCAGCCCACATGGCGTCGACGAAGAACATGACCTCGGTGGTCGTCCTATCAATGGAGGCTCGGGATGCAGGCCGGGCCACCATCCCTCCCCATTTGTGGAGCCGGTAGCAAGCACAGGGCGGACCTTACCCATGGCTTCCTAGGTTAGCACCCACGATCGGCCGTTGGCGGGCTCGACGGCCGGAGGTGAGCTGGCTGAGGACAAGGGTTTCTTCCCTTTACCCGTCCGGTTCGGCGCCATGGCGATTGAGAGGCTGAGCTCGAGTCAGATTGGAAGAGGAAGTAGAGGTACGAGGAAGCGAGGAAGTGGGGAGTGCGTTACTGGCAATTGAGGAATAACTGTGTAGGATGCCGTGGCCGCCTAGCCAGGAAGATTTCAAGGATGCATGGGGAAGCGGGGACGCCCACGTCCAATCAATCGCCACGCGTCGACCAAGGCCGCAGGCCGTTGGGGCCTGCGGTGTTCCGCTCTTGCCCTTTGGCTTCATCTCGAAGCCAAGCCCGAGCGCGCCTTGGGCTCGGGGGCTACTGTCGGCGTTTGGGAATGGGGGTCCCCAGACTTGCTGCCTGTGGCGCACGGCGTGGCACCACTCGCGGCCTAGTACGGCCCATGTTCACCAACAAGTGCTCAAGACCCTCGCGAGGGGCCAAGCCTCACGAGGCAGATGACACGAGACCTCCTCGGGAGCGGCCTCACCAGGCTGGCTCGCGAGGGGCAGAGAGATCAAGGCAAGGCGAACCTCGCGAGGTTCCTACGACGTCAGCCGTGACGACCAAGGCCAGCCGGGCGCCAGCACGCATAGTGTCCTTGTTCCTCTTTGGTGCTAAGGAGGCAAGCGCAGGCAGTGAGTACCGAGGCATTAGGCAAAGGTTTCCTTATCGGTGCAACGAGACCAAGACCAGCAAGACGGCAGGACGGAGGTCACCGTCGAGCCCAAGACGGCGTCACCACCATAGCCTTTGGCAGCCGAAGACCACCTTTAGTCAGGATAGCTTGTACTAGTTGTCCCCTTTCAAATTGGCCGTTGGTGGCTCCCTTCCCTTGTGTTGTTCATCCTCAGCCCGAGAGGCAATCCACCACACCACACTGGAGTAGGGTATTACACCACAACGGTGGCCCGAACTAGTACAAATCTTGTGTCTCTTGTGTTGCGAGTTCGTCGAGCTAGCCTTTGAGATCATGGCGAGGTTGAGGGCATGATTAGGTAGGGGGAGATCTTCGCGTGCACCCCAGTGTTCGAACCTCAAGGGTTTTGCCGGAACCCGAAATCCGACACCTGCTACTATACATACTGGACCGATTACTAGAGCTCACGCACGCCAATTAAATTACCAAGTACTTTCGTTTCTTGGTAATGATTCTAATGTTCATGAGAATATGATGCTGCCTAAAATGTATACATTTGCTTTGCTTACAAATGACGGGCCTAGCTTGGACAAGGATGAACATTGGAGCAAGAACAAGCATGGAGTTGATGGCATGCGCAAGGGAGACAAGAACGGAGTTTCAAGTGATGATTTCAGGAATTTGAAGCCACCATAATGAGTGCATGAAGCCTTGGATGAAATATACAAGATGCCACTTCATAATTTTCGTCTAGAGGCTATTCGAGGTGTTGTGTCACCTTATTTTTGGGCCAGGCCCATGTAATTTCGAAATACTTCAATATAAGCTGTTTTTAGAGTCCGTATGTGTGGGCAAACAAGAGTTAGGGTTGGTTTCGGACCCCTCCTCCAAGGGCCACGAAATTCCCCCCTCTTCCTCCATATATACAGCCCTTAGGGCATCATTTAGACTTTGGGTTTTGTTTAGATTAAAGTTCGCCATAGCTGCAACTTCGCGTACTTCGTTTGTGTTCAACGACCAGACAAAGGCATCACAGATCCCCACCTTGATCAATAAAACTTTCCTCTTATATCCGCAATATCCCGATTGCAATCTTAGTTTCTTGCTTGTTCTTCGTTTGCCTGCAGGAAACAGACCTTCGTGGTCAGGTTGATCGTGCTCCGGCGTGGTCAATAACCTCTCGGTGTTGGTTTAGCGATTGCTAAGGCGCGACGTCCTCGCACGTTCGTAGTCGGATCGTCAAAGTCGACTTCCTACAAAACGATAGCCACCATCTCATCGAAAGATTGGACACCTTTGCCCCTATCAAGTGGTATCAGATTTCCAGGTTGCTCGATGAGATTTTACGGTTTTTCGTAGTTTAGATCGAGTCTGTTCTTCATACCTACAGTCCACGAAAAAGCCACAAAAAAATTAGGGCTAGTTCATCATATCGGAACCAATCTGAGTCCACATATACCACCAATCCGAGTCCACATATACATCCCCCTGTCCACCACCAATCCGAGTCCACATATACATCTGCCTGTCCACCATCAATCTGAGTCCACATATACATCTGTCTGTCCACCACCAATCCGAGTTCTTTCCATATTAGGTTTGTTTTGGAGATATTTTTATTTTCCGATTCGTGTTTCCTTGCCTGAGCAGTTTTTAAAATTTCGGCGACCGAAAATATTTTTTCCCTATCCTATTTGTAGGCTTTTCCGACTCTTTTGAGCCATGTGCCATCATAGTGATTTTTTGTCGCGCTTTTCCGTTGTCGCTGCCCTGATTTCTGAAAAAATAGTCAAAAAAATGTTCGTGCCCATCCTGTCATTTTGACTTGGGAAGAGTTTTGAGACACTCGCCATTATAGTGATTTTTCGCAAAAAAAAAGAGCGCAAAAAAAGAGTGAAGAAAATTCCAGAGTGTGATTTTGTTAGTGTTCTAGGCTCGCGTCTCTAGTACGGTCGAGCCTAGGACCACCACAGTACCGTCGTTGAGCATTTATTCAACTTTGCATCTCTGAATTGATTATTGCTGACCCTTTTTGCTACCATATTATAAGCCTTCCCAGCTCCACATACATCTACATCGTGCGTTTGACTCTCCCTGGTAATCACTCTATCCAAGCTTTGAGGGTTTTGACTACACCGGTTGCCGATCACCAACTGCTGCTTAGTAAGAACTGGTAAGAATTTGAGATTTGCTTGACGTATTTGTGAGGCCCCACCGCCACCATTTTCTAGTAGTCTGTAGGATCATATTCTTGTGTGTTTCTATTGCTGCTAACCATGGCAGGATCACAAGTCGATGAGACTGATTGGGAGAATGTGACGAATAATGAGTTGCATGATAAATTTCAGCAAATGATGACTGAACAGGTGCAAGATGTGCTAAACAATTTTGAAGAGGCCATGGATAAGATAACTGGCCTTGATAAGACGTTCGAAACAAAGCTTGATAGAAAACTTAATGAAGTCCTTGCGCGTCTTCCACCACCACCACCGGCTGCACCTGCCGCACCTCTTTAACAACAACAACAACAACAACAACAACAACAACAACAACAACAACAACAACAACAACAACAACAACAACAACAACAACAACAACAACAACAACAACAACAAATAACAACAACAAC